>JALAZF010000045.1:10412500-12812500 GCA_022829125.1 Lathyrus tuberosus
TAAATTTCATAAAGAAACGCTAGTATATTACAATTTAAAGTATTTTAAACAAAATGAAAAATATGTCACAACGGTTCAGCTACGCAATTGTGATGGTATCACATTTATTTAAAAATTAAAAAAAAAAGGCACGAATAATGTTAAACAAATAAAACATTTGAAGCATCAATACATTACAATTAAAAATATTTAAAACAAGTCATAACGGTTGAGTTACTCAACCGTGGTGGTATCAAATTTATTTTGAAATTAAAAATAAATAAAAATACAAAGGCGCGACTAAATGTTAAAGAAATAAAACATTTGAGGGCGCTGAGATTCGAACCTATAAAAGGGTGATTACATAACCACGATTGTATCTTTCATCCGTGATTATATTATATTAAAATTTTAATAAGTAAATAAATGAAAATGTTCGCGTGTTAAGTAAAAGATGCATCACGATCCTTCGTGGTACCGTGATAACCATGGCGGTTTTGTATATACATTTTGTAGTAGTGTTAAAGTAGACTTCGTCTGAAATTAAGATCTAGTGGCAGTGATTTTCGAAACTTGAACGAGGTCGATTTATTGTGAGGGTTATTGTCATATCTTGGAGATTTGTGGGATAACTATGTTGTTGTGGTTGTAAGATTTAAAGCGTCGGAGGTAGGAGCAGTGAGGGCGGGTGTACAGTGTTTGTAGGTTATGACCTGAAAAGATAAAGAATCGTGGAAGGGTTGTTGGGGAGGTTGGAGATAATCTGGTTGTTTTAAGGAGAATAGTAATTTTGGTGTAGTTTATCAATGGATCTTTGTGTGTAGTGAAGATTGATTCCATTCTTTTGAAAAAAAGTTATAGATAGATAGATAGATAGATAGAGAGAGAGGGAGAGAGAGAGAGAGAGAGAGAGAGAGAGCTCAACAAAACTGTGTGAGAGAGTAGCTCCACAAAACAGTGAGCGTAAGGTTCCTCATGTAAGTCTGAGCCAAAAGTTCTTTTATTTTCAGGGAGAGTTTTATTTTGTGGGCCATGTGGCATGCTCTTATTGTAGGGGGATAAAATTTGTTTGATGTCAAAATTCACAAATCACGTGTTATCCGCATTTTAGTTTTTTCCCCATTCCATCTTTTTATTTTATTTTTTCTTTATTTGATGATGAGCTAGACATAAAGCCAAGTGGCTATCTCTTATTGGTGATTTTTTCAATCATGACAAAGCAAGCCATAGTCCTCCTACTGTCATACCCCAAATTTTGACCACCAAGATATCCCGTCATTGTGCAAATCATCATCACAATATGGATGTACTTTCATGCCTCATCAATCTCCTCAAGGATGGTTGAGCATTCACCATAATCAAGAATTAGGGTTTCAAGCCCTCTCAGAGCCTTATACAAAGGATCAATCAAGAAATGACATGATCTTCAACTTTTATAACCTCTCAAACACCTATAAAGGATCAAGAGGACTCCCACATCAAGAATCAAGCACAAGGTTATAACATTCCAAGTGGATCAAGCCTCAAGATCGCCAGTGTCACCAAATTAGGGTTTTGGTCGACCAAGGCCTCTAGATGGAAATTTTCTTCTGGGCATGAGCCAATGCTCCAAAGCACAACCCAAGATACTCCAAGGGACCTCATGGACCCAATCATCAAGTTAATTTAACCTCAGGGGATGCATTCACCAAAAATTAGGAATTAGGGTTTCTTGACCTAATTCACCCCTAAGTTGACTTTTGAGACAAAGCATGAGCCAAGACCTCAAGACATGATTTGAGGGCCTCCAATACACTACATTGATCCATTTGCAATAATGGATTGATCCAAGAAGCTTGATTCACAAGTTTCAATTTCATTTGGACCACAATTAGGGTTTCTAGGAAAAAGTCAACTGTATCTTTGACTTTTGACCAGGACATGTTTCCAAACCTTGGGACATGATTCAATACACCCTATAACACCTATGGAATCCACCCATTAGGCTTGATTTAGGTCAAGGACTTGATTTGACAAAGGATCGCGCAGTTTGGATTTTATCCGATAAAAAGTCAACTGTGCACAAAATCAAGTTTGACTTTTTAGAATTTTTCACAAAAGTGGTTCCCCTAAGTCAAAAATAATGTTAAAGTATGATATTGATCATCATCCATCAAGAAAAATCAAGAAAAGTGAGGTTTCTTGCAAAAGGGGCAACCTTGAGAAACCAAAATTTTTCTAAGTTATGGAATAAAAATGGTTTTTGTACCAACTTCCAAGGACCATAACTTGAGATCCAAGCAACCATTTTGGGTGATCCAAAGCTAGATTTGTAGGTCTTGCTACACTCTACAAAAGCTTCAACTACCTCAGACTCCAATTCTTTATGGATTTTGAGTTATGGATTGATCAAAATCACAAAAACATGAAAATGACACTTTTTCAAACACTTAGTGAAAATCTGCCTAAGTTACCAGCCTTGAACATCAATGTTCATGAGGATTTTTCAATGGGATCCAAATAGTTTCAAAACAAACTATGATCACACATGTTTTGTATCATATGAGGGTTTTTTAAAAAGTACAAGAGCCTCCCATAACTCAACCTGAGCAGGGAGATATGAATCCCTCAAAATCACCATTTCCAACTGTCCTAAGCAAGGCAGAATTTGGTGTTTTACTCGATTTGGAAAATTTGGACAACTCCAAGCCTTGTCATCCATTTGGACACATCTGAGGATAAAACAAAAGGAGAATGATCTGATCCCCAAGCCTTCAAAGTCCGAGAATCTACACTTAGCCATACTAAACCTAAAAAGGCTAAAAAGGTGCCAAGACTCCAATTTTGTTTCAATGCATTTAATGGATACACCAAGGTGGCATGGACTGACACATTCCTAACTGAATGAGTCAAGAATAAGCTCTGAATCAAAGGACCATAGGTCTGTGCCCTAACCTCAAGTCAATGGCTAGAGGAAACTTGAGATTCCTTTTGCTCAACATTGGCCAAAGGCCTCCTGCAACTGCCATTCACTATTGCTTGCAAAACAAACTTGCTCTACTATAAATAGAGCTCATTTGTGCTCAGTTTGAGTACACCAAAGCACTACAACACTTGTTTTCCTCAAAATTTCTTTCTTTAGGCCAAAATGCCTTCTTTTGCAAGGTAACTCTGAGTTTTTGAGTTAGCGAGCAATTCCACCACAACTCATGATCCAAACACATCAAATATGTCATATCTAAGCTGTTCAAACACTCCCTTGTGACTTGAAACACCAAAATCATAAAGTCAACCTCCAAAACCTCAAAAATTGATTTTTCTGCATTTTCCAAGCCATGCCTCAAACTATCCCAAATGGTTCCCCTCATCTGGAACAACATTTGAGAGAGTTGCCACATTGGTCATTTTTGCCCCTTTTGCAAGAAAGTGCCAAAACTTGTTCTTGAGGATTCCAGCTGGTTTTGATCATCCTAAAAACATCTAAGGGATCAATTGAGAGTGTCTAAAGCATCAAATTACTTCTGGCACATGGAACTTGGCAGATAGCACAAAGAGCTCCAAGAGGTAAGTACATGACAACTTGAACTCTTTGAATTATGCATTGCTTTGAAGTACATTGATCATAAACATCTCATACATGTTATAGATGTTGTGTTTGAACCAATTGGCTATGCCATTTGTGTGTGTATGATGTGTTAGCATAGAAAATGCAAATTTTAGCCTATTTCAAAACCATTATCGGGTTTTAAAATAGGGACCTCATCTGAAAAAACCAAGGGCACCATTGGATTCCTTGTGAAAATCTAGGTCAGATGCACCTAAATTTTGTCCCAATCCATGGAGAAATGAGAAAGTTAGAGGCTTCACGTAAATTGCCAAAACTTGCCTTGCCTTGCCTTGGCCAGGCCTGAAAACTTGGCACCCCTTATGTATTTATGGGGTGGTTTTGATACACGGATGTATCACCACCCCAGTGGTAGTGCGCATGTGTGTTTTATGTACAAGGTCATGGGTTCAAATCCCACCCAGGCCTTTTTTGCTACCTCTCTTTTTTTTGCTATTTTTCAATATTTTCATGTTTTTGTTAATTAATTGAAAAATTAATTTCTCTCTCAATTTTAATTATTTCTGATTGCTTCCTTTTTTGAAAATTTACAAAAAGTGTTAAAATATTTTATTCCATGAAAAATTCACAAAAATATTATTTATTTCATATATTTAGTATTTTTTCAAAGAATTATGTTTTATTTGTTTTTTTAACATTAAAAAATATTTCTTTCTCTTGGTTTTGCAAAATTCAAATGATTTTTAAATCATCCCATGAATTAAACATGATTTTTCAAATATAAATCCAAGATCACAATCTTTTTTCACATGTTTGATTATTTTAATTAAATTTTTATTCAATTAAAATACATTAAATCAAGAAATTTAGGGTTTTAATCATTATCGCCCTAACAAATCTTTTCAAACATTTTTGGGCTTCTATTAGAGTGTAAGACCCAATCCCCTTTTAACCAAAACCTTTTGGGCCTCAGTCACTGTATAAGTCCCACTGCGATTTTAAAATCTCGGCGCGGTCGTCGCCTTTTAAACAAAAATCATCTGGGACTACCCTTGTGTTGTAAGTCCCATTTCTTTTCTTTTTTTCAAACTTTTGGGCCTCTCCTTGAGTTGTAAGACCCATCCCTTTGCACAGAAAACCTCTTTGGGCCTCAGTCACTGTATAAGCTCCAATACAGTTTACAAAACAACGGTACGATTACTGTTTTTCATCTGGGCCTCTCCTTGAGTATAAGCCCTAACAATCTTTTCAAAAACAACTTCCGTTTTGATTTAGGTTCAAATTCATAGTTGTTATCAAAATTTTCTTTAATTTCTTGAACAACTAACCATACAGCTGTTACCATGGAAGCCTGCTCGCCTGTAAGTTTTTATCAGCTTTCATTTACATGCTTTCATATATATAACTGTATTGCTGGAAGCTTGCTCACCTGTAAGTCCTTCTTTCATATCCTTTTAAATACTTGTCATATATCAACTGTATATATACTTGTATATCTGCTTAGAGTTTTCCCCGACAACTAGGTCTAGAACTAGGTAAAGCCAGTTGGTCACTCTTTCAATATAGTCAAAACTAGTTCCCCATAGGAATTCCAAATACAGTCTTACCTTCACTTGGGCTTAAACAATGTGGAACAAAGAGAAAGGAATTATTCCTGGTGAAACTTTTCTCATACTGTCACTATTAGAAATTGTCAAAGAAGTTCATTTCCCCAAAGAGGATTAATTCCCGAGGAAATCTCTCTTGAATTTCTTCAAACCCTAGAACTATTCACTAATGAAAAGATTATTCCCGGTGAAACTTTTTTTAAACTCTTCTTAGGTTTGGACCCACAGGCTTCCTAAAGCATCCCCGCCTCCTCTTGGCTTTGTACAAGGACCCTCTGGCTTCTTAGAAGTTCTCATGCATTCTCTTGGGCTTAATACAAGGACCCGGAAGACCTCTTAAAGGTATATGACAGAACTTAGTCATTCTTTGTTAGAGCAGTCTTTCCAGAGTCAAAACCTCAGACCAATTTAGGGTTGATTGCCATCCCTTAAAACACCAGCCTCCTCTTGGGCATCGTACAAAGATAAACTCTTCCATACCAGTAGACTTGGACAGTCTAATCCCCTCTTGAGTCTCAAAGGCATTCTCAAGTTCCCTACAAACATAGGAGAAACCCTGGTCATTTTAATAAATCTCCAGCAGAGTTAAAACCTATGGGTTCTAAAACCCAGTCTTTCTCCTAAAATTCCCCAGCCAGGGTCAGCTTAATATCAGTATAACACTATCCCAAATCAGAATCTCAAGGCATCTGATACCTCAACTCTTCTGTAACTCTCAGCAAGAATTGATGCCCCATCTTGGACCTGCCTCTGGATCTTAATGATCCTCAGCAGAAGCTAGCCTCCTCTTAGGCTTTGTATAATGATCTTTCCTTTCCTTAGCATAGTCAGCCTCCTCTTAGGCTTTGTACAATGATTTCCCCAGCTGAGCTAACCTTCTTTCAACCTCAATCTTGGGCTTTGTACAAGACACCTAAAAATCCTCAGTTGAGTCAGTCTCATTTTACCCTTAATCTTGGGCTTTGTACAAGACAGATAAAGATTTCTTTCCCACAGAGTCAGTCTTCTTTCCAGCCTCAATCTCGGGCTTTGTACAAGACACATACAAACCCTCCCCAGCGGAATCAAAATCCCTTTTAGCCTCAATCTTAGGCTTTGTACAAGACAGACATAATATTTTCCCCCGGAAAAGTTAAACTTTTAGCCTCCTCTTAGGCTTTGTATAATGATATCCCCAAAAAAAGTCAGTATCTTTTAGCGTCAATCTTGGGCTTTGTACAATACAGATATAAACACTCTCTTATTAAGTCAGTCTTTTCCAGCTTCCTCTTAGGCTTTGTATAAGGACTTCCCCAATGGAGTCAATCAATCTCTTAGCTTCAACCTTGGGCTTTGATCAAGGCACACAAAAATCAACATCCCCTAAGAGGAAATCAAAATCTCTCTACAGGAAGTCATTTCTCTGTGTTATCACATATCAAAACAAACATTCAAAACAAACCCTAATCCCAGATAACTGCTGTAAGTGGCACACTTGTTGATTCAAATATCCAAGCTGTCATCCATCTCTTATCCTGGTAAACTTCATCTTTCATCTAAGTGCTGTAAGTGGCAAGCCTCTGGATTATTTACATCCACGCCATTCTCTCTCTCTTAGCATGAAACTTCCTAAGGAAAAATGGCATTTCTCACACTGAGTTAAAGTTTTCTCCTTCAGGACCAATCCTCGGTAAAGAAAATTATGGCATTGCTGGATCCCGCATCCCTTTTAAAGTAATCCTCCTTTATAAACAGTCATCAAACATTTGTGATAAACATACAAGATGTCTCCCTTTAGAGATGGCAAATTCTCTCTTAGTCAAACCTTTTAAGCTTCAATCTTGGGCTTTGAACAAGACACAAATACTTATTTAGCTTCAATCTTGGGCTTTGAACACGAGGAACTACGATTGCTCTGATTTCCCTGTTTCTTTAAACGAGAATACGTAGGCATAATATTGCGAAATCTTAGCGAGCATACCAATCAAAAACTCTAGGTCCAGTACCTTCACACCAATAAAAACCGAGGTCCGATACCTCACCAAAATCATCAAAAACTGTCTCTCATATCTCCCAAAAAAGAAACTTTCCCAACCCACAATAGATAAACACCATCAAGTACAAAGCAGAACCTAAAACTATCAACCTGTGGATAACCACATATAGGATGGGTAATTAACAACTCCCTATTGTATAACCTGACCCCGAACTCCCCGAATCTCTTTAAGCATTTGTTTAGTTAAACATTCGCGTGCAAGGTTTGTTTTAGATAGCTTCCCTTTCCCTTCCAACTTCACGGGATAAATAAGAAATCAGAAAGTAGCACCCCCTTCTACCATTGCCGCGAGGAAAACCCATTTTCGATAAGGTGGTCGCGTCATCGACAAAAATCACACGCTACAGATAAATGGCGACTTTGCTGGGGAAGTATTTGATCTGTCTAGGACTAAGATTTGAATTCTTAAGAGGTCTAGGATGTTAGTTTTAGGAACTATAATATATATCGCTTTTCCTACTTGATATCCGTGTTTATTTTTCTGCTAATGGGAATGCGAGTGATGTCGCATGCAGAAAGTTTGAGTGATACCTAAGATAGGTGATGGCATAGACAGGCGGTCTTACAGGGAGTGAATCCCGAATAAGCTGTCCCGGTAGACCATCAAATCAGTGGAGATACCCTTTGCGAATTCAATGCTTAACGACTCCGTTGTGAAGGCAGATTGTCCCAATGTGGTATCTGTGAAACTGGGGATTTAGTAGACAGTAACCATGTGGCTATTTTGTAGTATGGTAGCTATCGGAAATAGCTGACACACGATACTACACTCAATTGAGATTACCGTAGGATGCTACAGCTCGCTCGGGTGAACCAGCTTGTTGTTGTTATCCCAAGGGGGGTCAATGATTTTGGGAACAACTACAAAAATTCACCATAGTACAACCTTTGGGGATGGGTAGAGCCATGACTTCATGCTCGTGACGCTGAACCTTTGAACCCATGTTTTTTCTATGTTTTTGTGTGCTGCATTCATGCATTCATTTAAAAAACTTTTAAACAAAGAAAAAATCTTCTTTTCTCTTCTCTCTTTTTTCAAATTAAACTAAAACAATGATTACAAATATCAGAGAGAAGGATTGCGTAATGGATTTCGGTCGAAGGAAGACGCACAAGTACACCTTCAATGCTCCAAAACTTGAGGATTTAAGAGGGTTGGCGGGGATGATCACCAACCCTGATGCTTTCAGAGCTAAGCACAGAGGAGTGTTGTCTCTATTAAGGGTCCATGTAGTTGAAGGAATCCTGTTTACGCTGATTCAGTTTTACGATCCGGTTTATCACTGTTTCACATTCCTGGATTATCAACTAGCACCAACACTGGAGGAGTACTCTCACCTGACTGATTTATCCATCACTGACCGCGCTCCCTTTTCTAGACTGGAAGAAATTCCAAAGGATCAAACCATTGGAAGAGCAATTTAATTGGACGAGTCAGAAGTCAGGACTCACATGACCACTAAGGAAGGAATCTAAGGTTTACCAGCCAAGTTTTTGGTAGAGAAAGCCCTATACTTTACCAGTATAGGAAAAATAACTTCTTTCGAAGATATCTTTGTTCTACTCACATACGGGTTGTTCCTCTTTCCCAACCTCGATAACTTCGTCGATACCAATGCCATTAAGATATTTCTGATTGGAAACCCCGTACCAACCTTACTTGCAGACGCTTATCATTTGGTACACTTGAGGAATTTGTACAGCGGAGGAATGATCACATGCTATGTACCTCTGCTTTACAAATGGTTCACTTCCCATTTACCCAAGTTTACTGCTTTTGGGGATCATAAGAGTACTCTACGTTGGTCACAGAGAATCATGTCTCTTACCAACTCTGACATAGATTGGTATAATCGAATCTATGACGGGATAAGGATCATTGACAAATGTGGAAATTTCCCTAATGTACCCCTCATAGGAACTAAAGAAGGAATCAACTATCATGTGATTTTAGTTCTCTGTCAACTCGGATACCCGATGAAGCATATCCCGCGTAATGTTCATCTGGAAGGTCTTTTATTCAAGGAAGGAGAAAATGACAAGGCACTAAAGACGGAAATAGTGCATGCCTGGTAATATGTTCATAGGAAAGGAAGAGAGTTTCTAGGAAGACCAGATTGTGTCTCCACGGAACCTTATCTCCATTGGGTATAGACTAGAGCCCTCAAGCTGAGGAGGCCTTACCCTCGTCCAGAAGTTCTTCTGCTAAAGGAATCTGTCCTTTATTTTATGTCTGATACGGAAAAACTCCAAGTCACTCTCAACAAAGTTCGAGGGGAAAAGAAATATTGGAAGAACAAGTACAGTATTATCAATGTGGAGTGTACCAAAATTCAGCAACTGTTAAAAGAAAAGGACACTTTGATTAAGATATTAGAGCAACATGTTGTAGACAGTCAGGAAGACCGAAGAAATTTGCTCACTCCTTTCACTTGGCAAAGGACTGACAACCCGACAACGGCTCAAGAGCCCCGGTCAAAGAAAAGGAAAATACCAGAACCATCACCTGAGCCCTCTTCAGAGAGGACTCATGATCCATAAGCTTAGACTTTTCCTTTTACAGCACTTTGTAAAATAATGTATTCCCCTTTCTGCAATCTTTCAAATTCAATAAAAGGGGTCTCCCCACTGTATGATATTTGCAATCTAGTTGTTGAAGTTTCTTTTTGATTAAAAAATTAATATATATCATTACATATCATTCACCATTCTCACATAACGCATTCTTCTTACCTTCGAATCTCACGTATGTGTCTCGATTCTAGAGTCAAACTGTCTCATTCGTACAATAATCGGGCCAATCGACAAAAGAAAATGAACGATCTCGAGGAAGAGAACAGAGAGCTGAGAGAAGAAATCGATGCTCTGAAAGAAGATCTGAGAAAACTTCCCAGTGACATGCAATCCCTGGCAACAGCTCAGAGGCAACAACAAAGGATTGTGATTTCAGAGATCACATCTACGCCCATAGTGGAGACATATGATCCTCGGTACAACATGCCTATAGATCGCCCCTGGGGCATGCCTATCAACTTTATCCCTGAAGGATATATTCTGCAGGTCACGGAAGACCCGGAAACTGCAGCAGGAACTTCTGGGCCTGAAGGTTACAAACTTCGGGAAGGCGAAGATGCAAGAGTCATGACAGTAACTCCTGAAGGTTAAAAACTTTGGGATAGGGAAGCACCAAGAGTCACCGCCGTAACGACTATACCACAGTTAATGGTACACACTGTCCCGGAAGGACATAATCCACAAATAATCTCTGGTGGAAATGAAGATATGTACGACAGGATGAATGAGTTCCAGGAACAATTCCTGGAGATGCAGAAAGAACTGCAGGCCATTCGCGGTCAGGATTTATTTGGAAAGGATGCCGCAGACCTTTGTTTGGTCCCCAATGTGAAAATCCCGCACAAATTCAAGGTGCCTGACTTTGAAAAATACAAGGGCAACTCTTGCCCTCAAAGTCATTTGGTGATGTATGCTCGAAAGATGTCAACTCAGATAGAGAATCAACATCTATTGATCCATTATTTCCAAGATAGTTTAACTGGTGCCGCACTCAAATGGTACATGGGTTTAAACCGCACCAAGATCATTACTTTTAGAGATCTTGGCGCTGTATTCGGTCAGCAGTATAAGTATAGCCTGGACATGGCACCAGACAAAGATTAACTCAGAGCCATGTCACAGAAGGACAAGGAAACCTTTAAGGAATATGCTCAGAGATGGAGTGAAATTGCCGCCTAGATTTGTTCCCTTCTTGAGAAAAAAGAAATGACAAAGATCTTTTGGAAAATATTGAGCTTATTCTATTACGTCCGAATGGTCGCTAGTGCGCCCAGCGACTTTACTGAGATGGTGAACATGGGAGTACGCCTTAAAGAGGTAGTCTGAGAAGGAAGTTTAGTCAAAGATGCAGGACCATCAAGCAGTACCAAAAGATACGGTAGTGCTTTCCCTAAGAAAAAAGAGCAAGATATTGGTAATATCTCTCTCGGAAAGCAAAGGCGAAGGTATCAACTAGTAGCAGTGGTAACTCCTACTATCAACCCTGCGCCTGTTCCAACGTATCAACCTTAGGTTGCTCAGAGCCAACCAAATCAACAACAGTATCAGCAAAGGACACAAGAGCCTCTTCAGCAGGCTCGTCCTCAGTACAACAATAACAATCGTACAACACGACCACCAGGGTTTGACCCTATACCGATGTTCTACACATAACTGTTTCCACTACTACTGGTCAAGGGGCACGTCCAAACCAGGTCTCCTCTTACAGTACTGGAAAATCCGCCTTTTTGGTTCAAAGCGGATCAAACATGCCCTTACCATCAAGGAGGACCGGGGTATAACATAGAAAACTGTCTCAACTTCAAATCCGATGTGCAGAAGCTTGTCAGGAACAGGGTCTTATCCTTCAAGGATACAAATCCAAATGTTCAGACAAACCCGTTGCCTCAACACCAGAAGGCTGCAGTAAATTTGATAGAGGAAGAATCTAACCACAACTATCAAATTCACGATGTACTCCTATTAGGAACCAATCTGATCAAGATACATTGCAGACAGAGCGGATACGGTCATGTACCGTCTCACAATTATCACCAGTGTGATATCTGCTCAAAGAATAATTAAGAATGCTCCGTAGTACAATTATCTCTACAAGAACAGATGGATCTCGGATGGATCCAAGATCACCGAATCCGTGAGGTCAGTATGGCTCACACAAATCCCAACATTGTTCAGAACCACAACATTCTGGCGATGAATGTCAACTTGGTGGCAATGCACTCAAGGAAAATCCAGCATCATGATCTGGCACGACACGATTACAATTCCTGTCCGATTTACTCAATATAAAATCAGGGATGCTCTTTTGTACAAGAGGCCCTCCAGCGTCAGATGGATCTCGGATGGATCCAGGATTACCGTGATAGAAGTATCCATCAAGTTAATAAGATTCAAATCTTTAATATTCGCTTGATGAATACTAGCCTGGTAGAATTACACGTTAAGCAGGTCAGGCTCAGCTTTATGGCTTCACATGATTATCAGAACTGTAAAGTGTGTCGTGAAGATGACGAAGGATGTGCACTTGTTGAACCACTGGTGGCTTCAAATTTACCTAGATGAAGACACACAACAGGTCAGTATGACTAACGGGAACCCTACTAGGCATCAAAGTCAGGATGTTCGATCAATGGAAACAGATCTAGTAAGGTTGCACTGCATACAAAAGCAGACATGGTCGGGTGCCACCACACAACTATGAGCGCTGCAGAGTTTGCTCAGAGAACAACCATGGATGCTACCTTGTGCGAGCAGCTCTTCAAAATCAGTTGGACCGAAAGGAGATCTGACCATGTTCAAGTTCTGGTTCGATCAACGTAACACATGATTATCTTCCTGATCAAAGCAAATACATTGTCTTAATCCCAAAACATAAAGTGGCCAAAGATGTATGCACTATAATCCCCATACTCCATGAATCAAGAGTTCCTCTTGATAGTAGAAAGATTCTCAACCTCGAACCAATTGAGACCGGCTACGATGGTCAGAAAAATCAAAAGGCTCCTGTAGTTATCTATCTGCCGGGACCAATACCGTACGAATCAGATAAGGCTATCCCTTACAAATATGGCGCAACAAAAATTGAAAATGGAAAGGAAACTCCATTACACTCCGTCGTGAACATTGTCGATATCAGTCGAGTAACACGGAGCGGCCGAATTTTCAACAGAGGAGTTGGAGAACCCACCGAGGAAAAGCAACCTCAAACAGAAGTTCCCAATCAACCAGCCGGGCAATCTACTAATCCCGACCTTTCAAAGAACAACGATGAGATGCTGAAGCTCATCCAAAAGAGCGAGTACAACATTGTAGACCAACTCTTGCAAACTCCTTCGAGAATCTCAGTGCTATCTCTCTTGCTCGGTTCCGAAGCTCACAGGGAAGCTTTGCAGAAAGTCTTAGAGAAAGCTTTTGTAGAACAAGATGTGACAATAAGACAATTTGACAGCATCATCTCCAACATCACTTCCAGCAACAATTTTGGATTCAGTGATGAAGAACTGCCAGAAGAAGGCAAAAATCATAACATGGTGCTCAACATTACAGTCAATTGCCAGGACGATGCTTTAGCCAGCGTACTGGTAGATACCGGATTAGCTCTAAATGTTATGCCAAAATCAACTCTGTTGCAACTATCATTTCAAGGATCTCCAACGAGAGGCAGTGAGGTCATCCTCAAAGCCTTTGACGGATCCAGAAAACCAGTTATCGGCGAAGTCGACCTTCCCATAACTATCGGTCCTCACGCTTTCCAAGTCACTTTCCAGGTCATGGACATCTGGACAACATACAACTGTTTATTAGGAAGACCTTGGATACACGAAGCTGGGGCAGTCACTTCGACACTTCACCAGAAGCTGAAGTTCGTCAAGAATGACAAGTTAGTCACAGTCTGTGGAGAGCAGGCCTTAATCGTGAGCAACTTATCATCATCTTCCTGTGTAGAACCAGAAGAGGTTGTTGGAACCCAGTTCCAAGCACTTTCTCTGAGCAATGAGAATCAATCAGAAAAAGGAACATTGATTTCCTCATACAAAGACGCTCTCGAAGTAATCAAAAGTAACAACACAAAAGGATGGGGACAGCTTGTCATTCCTGCAGATAACAAGACAAAGAAAGGTCTTGGTTTTTCTTCAGCCTGTACCCAGACTGCTACTAACGATGAAAGTTTTCATCCCATTCAAGATTTGTTCCACAGTGGAGGTTTCCTTCACCCAGTATCTCAAGAAGTACATACCATCAATGAGGGAGACTCCTTCGATACAGATTAAGAGTGGAAGTCTTATCTCAACGAGGATGGTTGTATGTCTCAGGAAGAAACATATACGCTATTTTGCTATCCCACGCAAAGTCCGAGATATATACCAAGATCAGATGTCAAGATGATGTACGGAGATTGCGATCCTGAAAGATGCCGTGCTCCACCTAACTCATTAGAGGAGGACACTCTGACGAAAGACAACTTTGACTATGACTATTATGACCTAATGGATGACTTTCCTATCTGGCTGCCGTACCCAAAAGACTTAGGGCAAAAGAGTCAGCCCAACGACGCTTATCAACTGAGCATCATTGAAAAGAATACATACGTCCCCATCAAGTCATGGGATCATTACTCAGGACATTCCAAAGATATCCTGCACAATAATGAATCTGTAAAGATTACAGGACAAGAGTTCATCAACTATGCTTTTCCTGAGGTCAACGTCATCGAGAAGGATGACTCCTCTAGTTCCACAGAAGTATGGGACACTTTAGGACAACCAAGTGGCAAGTACGACTTCTTGATTAAGTACGCCGCTCTTGAAAGCTCTCGTATCAGGCTCAAAGACATCCAGTCAACTGGATGGAGAGATCTTCCTGAAAGTGGAAATACGGTACAAGATACAACAAAAGAATTCGTCTACGACAACTCTGCCTGGGAGGAAGACTCCAATGATCCTGCTCCGCCAGAAATCAGCGTCATTTTCGAGGACAAACCAAGAAAGAAGGTGCCAGACTTTGTGATTCATCGAGGAGTTCGTCGGCAATGGGTTAATGTCGATGTCCCGAAAGTCGTCCATAAGTCTAAGTAATTGCCGTCTTTGTTTTAACCTTTCACCATGCCCAGGTGAAACAGATGTTTTTATAGGGCTCACTTTCTGTAAATATCCCTCTTCGCTTTGCCCGAAGCCACAAAGTTTTGTTTTATAGGGCTGTAGTTTCAGGAATCGACCAAATCATAAAAAAATAAACGTCATTATGTAATTTCCGCATTTATTTGCTGTTTTCACTTTTCGCTTTTTCAGAAAATGGTAATCCTAAAAACAACTCAAAATAAAAACAAGCATTTTTTTAGAAAATACACTACACACACTCTTGCATTTCTCTCTATCTCTTCTAAAATAAATCATCACGTCATGCAGATTACTTATTTTAAACCCTATTGAAACATACGATCCAATGCCTTCGCCCAACTTTGAATTCCAGGTATTTGAAGCTAAAGAAGAAGAAGACGAAGAAATTCCAGAAGAGATCTCCCGATTACTCAGACAAGAGGAAAGGTCCATTGAACCTCACAAAGAGCCGTTGGAAACAGTCAACCTGGATTCAGAAAAAGAGAGAAAAGAAGTCATGATTGGGGCACTGCTCAGTCCAACTATCAAAGAAAGCTTGATAAAACTTCTCAAAGAGTTTCCCGATGTATTTGCTTGGTCCTATCAGGACATGCCAGGGTTGGACACCAGCATCGTGGAACATCATCTACCGTTAAGATCAAAATGTTCGCCGGTGAAACAAAGACTGAGAAGAAATCACCCGGACATGGCCATCAATATCAAAGAGGAAGTGCAGAAACAGATTGATGCGGGTTTCCTCGCCACCTCAGAATATCCTCAATGGCTAGCCAACATAGTGCCAGTTCCAAAAAGGACGGAAAATTTAGAATGTGTGTAGATTACAAGGATCTGAACAAAACCAGTCCAAAGGATGACTTTCCCTTACCACACATAGATATGCTGGTAGACAGTACAACAAAGTTCAAAGTATTCTCCTGTAATACCCCGTATTTTATTACTCCGGATAATATTCTATTGTGATCAACTGAGTCCAGTGTACTCTGAGAAATTATTTGACTAAATAATTGGAGTAACTGTGGAACTTAGAATAAATCCAATTAATATTATCTGACTCTGAGGTATTTTAATTAATTTGGACTTAAGAGACTTTTTGGACTTTTAGTAGTATTATTTCTAATACTAGTTTACTACTTAATATCTTTTCCTTCCACTTTCCAAACACAAAAGAAAAGGATAGTAAGGAAGAGAGAGAAAGAAGAAAGAAGGAAAGAAAAGGAAAAGAAGGAGAAAAAGAGGAGAAAGAGGAAATTTGAAGAACTTCAAGAACAAATCATCATCCATTCATCAAGCTTCACCCAAGTTTCTCATCATCCTCATCTTGATCATCTAGAGGTGGGTTCTAGTTAGAAAAACATATTTTTGGAGTTTTTGGAATGTTTTGAGTTTTAGGTTAATTGTTGAATCGATGTTTTTAACGGTTAGAAATCGATATAAATGTTGTAGTATGATCACATTATGCTTATAAACATTATTGATGATTGTTTGTGATGTTTGGAAATGTTTGGGGTTGTAAAGATTGAATTTTTGAGGTTTTGGAACCCTTAAAACGCAGCAGAAAATTCTGATTCTGTGAAAAGCACCGGGCGAAATAAAAATCCGCCAAGCAAAATTATAAAAATGCCTCTGCTTCACCGGGCGATGCCCAAGAGGCACAACATGTAGCGCCCCTGTAACTTTCATGTTTTGAAGAAGTATTTTACTCCTCTGCTTCGCCGGGCGAAGCAAGAGGCAAAAGGGAAAGCGCTGGGCAAAATTTAAAAGCGCTGAGCACTCCTGGGACTTTTTCAAATGTTCCCTTTTCTTTTAAAATTCATAACGTTTGACCCGTTTATCCGATTTGAGTGTTCTTGATATCGATAGAAAGCTATGGAAATAATTTTTATGATGATGGTAAAAGATGTCGATTTTATTGCCCGATTAAATAATCGGAAGGAACCCGAAGTGGAATTCATTTGATAATTTTGTGTAAACTATGTTTTAAATTGTGTTAAGCTATTCTATTACACTAATAAGGTACGTTTTGCCTAATCTATGGTTGTTAACATGTTATAATTGTGTATGCATGTAATATGAAAATGAAATAGGAAGTGTGAGGAAAACATTAACCTTAACTATAGGTGAACCTAGAAATGACTAGGAGGTTTATGATTAACCGAACGACAACGCTCGTGCATAAGAGGCCGAGGCGCATGTCCTTTTAAATAATATAGGGAGAGTGAAACACTAGTATGGAACATGTGTATAAACCTTTGTGGTTTGGTGAAAAGACAAGAGAGGTCTTAAGGCAAATGTGGCCTTGTGATTGCCGAATACAATCCCGTATAGTTATTATCATGTAATCGTAACCGGTATAACATGAGTGTAGTTTCATGGGTCTCGAGCTCCTTTGAAACAGGTACACAATTACTTGGTAGGTTTGATTCCCTATGCGTAGTACGATTGGAGCCTAAGGGTAAAGAGACTTGTGATGGTTAACAGGCCATGAGAAGTGACGGTTCACGGTTAACAGGCCGGTGATCCCGAATCCAATTCGTATGCCAAGTAACTATAAGGATCTATGACTCAGTTCGACTTCTAGACGTAGGAGCGGACAGGAATAGGAGATGCCTTGGTATGGCTATCGATTAATGATGTGGTGAGTTAATGAACTTATGTCATGTTTCCATATAGTGTGAGATTATAAAGTGTGAACTCAAGAGTCATTCCCTTTCCCCGGACTTGAGTTAGGATTGTTAAAACCGTAAATAATCCGAGAGAATCCAAAAGATAGGGAACTCGCTGAGATTTGATGTATCTCACCCCACGTTGTTGATGTATTTCAGGTGCTTAAGGTACAACGAAGGGTAAGGACAAGGTCGTTTGATCTTTCCTTGCACGTTGATGGCTAGCTTCCTCTATGTTGTTATTTTGAGATCATTGTTATGATCTAGTTCTTAGTTTTTATCATTTTGGAACATCTTGTATATGTAATGCCTTAGACTTTTAGTGATATGTATTAGAGGCATTTATGTGTATAATGTGTTAACTAGGAACTTATTGTATTTCAATACCAAATACTTGGATTCATATATATAATTTATGCTTTGATGTATGGATTTTATATATGGGTGTTACAGTTGGTATCAGAGCAGGTTGTATCCTCGACCTAGCCATGAAATAGTATAAGTATTTCTTTCTGTTTCATATGCGTTGTGTCGCCATTGGTCTTAAGTGTTATATGTATAGTATTGAGCCTGATCAACTTAATCCTATCTATATGACGTTTAGGAACATGGCTGGTGGACGCAGAAACCGTGGTAGATCCTGAGCGAATCGTCCCGTGGATAATCCGCCGGGCGAAGATGGGAATGCTCCCTAGTATCATTTTTTACAACAGATGCAGCAGCAGAACCAATTCATGCAACAGATGATACGACACAGGAATTGGGGTTTTCATCCTCAGGTGGTTGTTCTAAATACTGTAAGTGGGAACTTCCTGGATTTCATCCGCATGAATCCTCCAAAATTTCATGGTGGAGTAGATCCTGTGAAAGCTCACGATTGGGTGGCCGGGATAGAGATAATCTTTCTGATAATTCACTGCAGGGAGGAGGACAAGGTAGCATTTGCTTCTCACTCGTTGAGAGGTCCTGCTAAGAGGTGGTGGGATATTGCTTCAGCTTTTATGACTATTCAAGGTGTGCCTAAAGTGTGGGAATAATTCAAGGCTACTTTTATGGAGAAGTACCTTCCTAGTTCTTTAAGGATCCAAAGAGAATTTGAATTCCAAGAGTTACGGCAAGGTTATGTGATAGAGAACGATTTGAGGAGTGTTCAGACATAAGGGAATTCGCGTAGGTCGAACCGGAATGATTATGAGAGGTCAAGCCAAGAGTTTAGGCCAAGGCAACAAACCTTCAAAGGGAAACAAGTGCAAAGTAGTAAACCTAATACTCCTTCTTTGTGCCGGTTGTGCAACAAGTATCATTTTGGGAAGTGTAGAGATGGAGCCTCTAGGTGTTATCATTGTGATGAAGTGGGTTATTTGGCAAGAAACTGCCCGCAGGATGGGAACCAGACACAAGGGAAGAATGCCGGAAGAGTTCACACTTTGGATACAAGGAGGAAGGAGAGTGACAACTCTTTAATAGCGGGTACGTGTTTCGTAAATGGACATCCTTGTTTTGTTTTATTTGATTGTGGAGCAACACACTCCTTTGTGTCAATGCAATGTGTGAAATTGTGTATTTCCGGTAGCCTGTGAGATTTCAGAAGTTTTCCCCGAAGATGTCACTTCTCTTCCTTCGGTGGGAGAAGTGGAATTTTTGATTGACCTGGTACCAGGAACGACTCCTATATCCGTTTCTCCGTGCCGGATGGCGCCTTTGGAATTAAGAGAATTAAAGGATCAGTTAGAAGAACTCATGGCGAAACATTTTGTGCGGCCTAGTGTTTCGCCGTGGGGAGCCCTGTTTTGCTAGTAAAGAAGAAGGACGGTGGGATGCGGATGTGCATCGATTATCGTCAGCTGAATAAGGTTACCATTAAGAACAAGTATCCCTTACCTAGGATAGACGACCTGTTAGATCAATTGAAAGGAGCCTGTGTGTTCTCGAAGATTAATTTGAGGTTGGGTTATCACCAGATTCGAGTGAAGAGTTCCGATGTACCTAAGAC
This sequence comes from Lathyrus tuberosus, assembly GCA_022829125.1. NCBI lineage: Eukaryota > Viridiplantae > Streptophyta > Magnoliopsida > Fabales > Fabaceae > Lathyrus > Lathyrus tuberosus. Next base: position 10,432,013 of record JALAZF010000045.1, read on the forward strand.
TGCATTTAGGAACCGTTACGGCCATTACGAATTCTTAGTGATGCCTTTCGGTGTGACTAATGCTCCAGTTGTTTTTTGGACTACATGAACCATATATTTCAAGCTTACTTGGATCAGTTTGTTGTAATCTTCATTGATGATATTCTTATTTATTCTCGTACTTCACAAGAGCACGAGGAACATCTGAGAATTATTTTATCTGTGTTGCAAGAGAAACAACTTTTGCTAAGCTAAGCAAGTGTAAATTTTGGACGGTGGAAGTTAAGTTTCTTGGTCACGTTATATCACAAGGTGGTGTAGCGGTGGATCCGTCGAAGGTAGAAGCCGTGATAAATTGGGAGAGGCCGAGGAATGCTTTAGAAGTCAGAAGTTTCTTAGGACTGGTGAGTTATTATAGAAGGTTCATTGAAGGTTTCTCTCAGTTGGCTTTACCAATGACGAAACTTACTCGTAAAGATTTTTCTTTTGAGTGGGATTCAGGTTGTGAGCAGAGTTTCATGAAGTTGAAGGAGAGATTGACGACAGCTCCAGTGTTAATCATTCCAGATCCTAACAACTCTTACGAAGTGTTTTGTGATGCTTCTAAGAGGGGATTGGGAGGTATTCTAATGCAAGGCGGTCAGGTAGTGGTTTATGCCTCCCGAAAATTGAAAATTCATGATTAGAATTATCCAACTCATGATTTGGAATTGGTGGCAGTTGTGTTTACACTGAAGGTGTGGCGGCATTATTTGTATGGTGTACGTTTCGAAATGTTCAGTGACCATAAGAGTTTGAAGTATTTATTTGACCAAAGAGAGTTAAATATGCGACAACGAAGATGGATGGAGTACTTAAAAGATTATGATTTAGAATAGAAGTATCATCCAGGAAAAGCGAATAAGGTAGCAGATGCGTTAAGTCGAAAAGTGGTTCATAGCGCGAAATTGATGATTCTGGAGTATGCATTGTTGGAGAATTTTAGAGATCTTAATCTTCAGTTTGGGTGGACCCAAGATGGTGTAATTATGGGAAATTTGAATGTCAATTCTACTCTAAGAGTTGAGATTCAACAAGGTTAAATGTTGGATGAGAAGTTGCAAGAAGTGTTACTTCTACCGGGTTTTGTTCGGGCTACCGACGGAATTATTATGTTCGACCGAAGAATTTGTGTTCCGAATGATGCAATGTTAAGAAGAAAGATTTTGGATGAAGCTCATAAAGGTACTTTTACGATACATCTTGGTTCTTCGAAGATGTATCAGGATTTGAAGAAGGACTATTGGTGGTCCGAAATGAAAAAGGATGTTGCGATGTATGTGTCAGAATGTGCAGTGTGCCAAGAGGTTAAGATTGAACACCAAAGACCAGGCGGTCTGTTACAACCTTTAGAAATTCCAATTTGGAAATGGGATAGCATTTCTATGGACTTTGTAGTAGGATAAACCCGTACTCAAAATGGTTATGATTCAATTTGGGTGATTGTAGATCGTTTGACGAAAGCGGCGCATTTCTTGGCCGTGAAGACTACTTTCAAGGCAAGTAATCTTGCAAGGTTGTTTATTGCAGAAAGTGTAAGAATGCATGGTATTCCCTCTAACATTGTGTCGGATAGAGATCCGAAGTTTACTTCAAGGTTTTGGAAAGTTTTTCAACAAGCTATGGGTACGGAGTTGCGTTTGAACACGTCAAATCATCCTCAAACAGATGGTCAAACTGATCGAACAATACAAACAATGGAAGATATGTTGAGAGCTTGTGTGCTAGAAAGTAAGGGGAATTGGAAAGAACTTCTACCGTTGATTGAGTTTTCGTATAATAATAGTTATCACGCGAGTATCGTTATGGCTCCGTATGAAGCATTGTATGTGAGAAAATGTAGAACACCTTTGTGTTGGGCGGAAATTGGCGAAGATAGAATTTTGGGACCCGAAATCATCCAAGAGACTACGGAAAAGATTCGAATGATCCGCGAGAAAATTAAGCAAGCACTGTAATACCCCAAAATTTTCCCTCTCTTTTCTTCATATCATTTAGCATGAGCTTTCATTTCATTGCATTGCATTCAAGCATAGAAAATAAAACATCAAACATTTAGCATTGCATCTTGCATAAGGGCATGTGATCAGTTGTTCCTCAAAGGTGTGGATCATCCAAAGCAAGAGAATAAGAGCCAAGGGTCTATCACAAGCCTCAAAGGTCTATTACATCATATATCATCCCCACTTGATCTCCCAAGTCATTGGGAGATGCTAACTCATCAAGAAGTTTGGACAGTGCATCACCTCCTATCACAAAAAAACTGTCAAAATTAGGGTTTTGAGTTCAAGAGGTCTCCTGAGGAAATTTTGATTCAAACTTGATTTCAATGGTTACTACATGATATTAAGAGTCTAATGATGGAAGATTGGCCATTGATTCATTTCAGAAGAGGTTCAATTGATCAGTTGCTTGATAATCAAGAAATTGGGAAAAAAAGTCAACAGTTCAAAAGGAAAGTCCACCATGGATTTTCAAAGGTTTAAATCATGTCTCCCAAGTATATAAACCTTCATATGGTCCTCAAATGTTAAGATTCATGTCATTCATCAAGAATCAAGAAGTAGGGCAAAAGTTACTATTTTTGGAAAATGACCTATAAAGTGAAATTTCCATTTTTGGCAACTTTTCAAACCATCTTCAACTTGACTTTTCATCATCAAGGAAGCTTCAAATGAATTTTAATCAAACATGAAAGTTGAAGATCTCTCTCCCCCCTTTCCAAAAAGTACTAGATCATTTTCATACCATTTGTGGTTCTCAAGTAATGATCAAAGGACTCAAGGGTGGTTTTTAGAGTTTTCACATGGTTCAATTTTCCCACTTTGTGCAAAAAGCTTCCAAATGACTTGTATTGGTTTCAAGTTGACAAATTCAGTTCATAAACTCAAAGTACACTTCATTTAGTGCAGATTTGGTCTTGGAATCATGTCATTACATGAAGTATTTCTCACTTATTTCACAAAATGCAAATGTGCAAGATGATCCAAAACTCACAAACCAATCAACCACAAGGCCCATTTTCAATTCATTGGTGATCAGTACATGAAATGAGAGTGATCCATCATCATAAGCATGACCATGCACGTGTGGATGAGGGTGTACACGCCAACTTGCCAATTTGCAAAACACCTCCAAGAGCCTTAACCAAGGGTTTAACAAAACCCTAACCATGATCAGAATGATAACTAAGGATATATAAGAGGCTTCACACGTTCATTTCAGACTCATGCACTCTTATTTGCTCAGATTTGAAATTTTGCTCTCAATTTTCTTCTCTTCAAAACTCCATTCTCCTAGGGTTTCATTGAGTTCTCTTCACATTTCCTTGATCAGTGAACTTCATAGAACACGAATCATCCATTGATTGAGGCTCATACAGAGGTTTTCACTAGGTTCAGTTTTGGAAGCTTCATCTTCAAATCTCAATATCTAGCCTGATTCAAGCTTCTATTTGCATTTATTTTGCAAATAGAACTCAAAAGAGGAAGATCTGCACTCTTACACTAGATTTCTAGGAGTATTTTGGCTTGTTGCAAGTTTCAGGTGAGTTCAAATTCATCATCTTATTTCTTGTTTCTAAGGTGTGGATTATGTTCCTCCTGATGTGCTGATTGTAACGCCCCGATTTGTTTAATTCTATTTATTTATTTCATTTATTTGAATTTTGTGAAATGTGTGAATTTATTGTATTTTACCTGCTAATTGGTTAATTTCTCAGATAGATAAAATTTTTGTATTAAATTATTATTTCTTTTCAACTTTTGTTTCCCGAAATATATTTTATCGGTATGTTTATGTTTTATCGCGTTTTGAGAGCGTTTGGGAGATATTTGAGCTGAGGGGTATTTTGGTCTTTTGCTTGGGTAAGCTTTATGTTTTGATATAAATAGAAAGAAAGGAGAGGAAAGATAGTAAGGAAAAGAAAAGAAAGAAAGAAAAGAGAAGAGAAGAGAAAAGAGAGAAGGAAGAGGAGAAAAAGAGGAAAAGAGGAAAATCAAAGATTACTCCGTTTCAAGCGCGAATAATCGGGTAAGGGTGAGAAGTTTCGATTATATTTCGATTGTATATGTATATGTATGTGTTGTTTGTGTTTTGTTTGGTTGAAATATATACTTTTTCTTATTGGTTGGATTGAAGAACAAATGTGTAGAATCGATGTTTTAACGGTTAGAATACGGAATAGTTCGCGTAGAATAGTCGGGAAATGATGGGTTTTAGTCGGGAATACTTGTTGGTATGATCGGGAGGTTTAAGGATGAGTTTGGAGGGATTTTGTATCATAAAATTCTGGTTTTTCTGTTGTTTCGTGATGGTTAATCGATTAACCAAATGCGTTAACCGATTAACAGTGTAAGTTTTCAGAAAAATATTATTTTTAAAAACCCATAACTTTTGATCCGTAAGTCGGTTTTGGTCCCCGTTTGAAGCGTTGGAAAGCTAATGAAAAGTTATTTCTATTAAAGATGGTTTGGAGGGTAAAAGTTGACTTAATTAATTCGTGTTTTTGGAAAATAGTCGGGTTGTCGGATTTTTATCGCGTACAATGTGTGCGATTGATGTGTTATCATGCTATATGCTTTTAATATGTAACGTGTAGCATGTGGGCCGTTATATGATGTGAATATACATGATGGAATGTTGTGATGATGGTTTATGTCTCTATGGCAAATATGTGCATTGTTTTGGATGTGAATCATAAAATAGTACATTGATGTGAATGTATATAGATTGTATGTGATTGTATGAGATGAATACATGAATATGTATGCATTTCAAGAATGTCTTGAGTCATTTTGTATGTGAAGCATAATGATGTACATTCTTGTGTTGAGTGATTCTAATGAGAATCCGTTGTAACGTCGTGTGCCTATGTGAGGTGTGAGCGATGATTACAAACGATTGTGTGCCTAGGTGAGGTGTGAGCAATCGGGTCGTGTGCCCGTGTGGGGTGTGAGCGATCCATAAATGATGTTGTTGTGTGGTAAAATACATTGTTTGATTGAATATCAATGTATGTTGTTATGATGTGTTGTGGGTAGCCTTTGTGGTGTGAATCCCTAGTGGAAGTAATTGTGATTGTATGATTGTTGTGGTTTGTGATGATATGCATTGTTTATGTGAAATTCCAATGTATGTGGTTGGTGGCCTTTATGGTTGAAATGCATTGTTTGAATTGTTTTCAATGCATGAATAATGATGATGAGTTGAAATATATGCATGATTATGGTTGCATATATGTGTGAAGATGCATTTGATTGTCATGAGTTCTTGGGTGTCAAGCATCATGATATGCATCTTGTAATGTCGTGTGCCTATGTGGGGTGTGAGCGACGGATTGGTTTCAGAGGGAATCCGCTATAACGTCGTGTGCCCATGTGGGGTGTGAACGATGATTATAGACGATCGTGTACCCATGTGGGGTGTGAGCGATCGGGTCGTGTGCCCGTGTGGGGTGTGAGCGATCCATAAACATTGTGCGCCTATGTGAGGTATGAGCAATGGGTGAACATCGTAGGCCCGACGGGGAGTTATATTGGTAACGAGCGATGGTTTCAATAAGTTCTTGAGTGAACTTGAGATGATTGAGTCGGTACCGCATTGCATTTGCATAGAGTCGTAAGTCGGTCTCTATGATTTGCATTTATCATCTTTATAATTGTGCATTGATGAATAAACATGAATATGTATGTTTATGTGGAATGATAAGAATTGTGGAAGTATGCATGATGAATATGCTTGGTTTTGTATATATATACATTGTGATGTATATGAGTGAGTTGTGATGAATTGTGGTGAGAATTGTGAATGGATGCGTTATGTGTGGAAAATCATGATTTGATTTATTATGTGTGATATGTTTTGTATTTGTGGCATGCTATATGTGTTAGTATGTGATGGTATGGGTGAGATGATTTATACATGTGTTTGAATGTGTGTTTGCATATTATTATGCAATCTTGATTTAGTTGTTATTTCTCACCCTTCTGCTGTGGTTTATTGCTCTATGAGGCAATTGCAGATTAGTGTCTTGGAGGCTTTTATGGAGATTAGTCCTCCGTCCTTTGTCGTCTGTCTGCTCTGATACGTAGCAAGGGAGTCGGGGAACGATTATGTTATATATGTATATAATTGTTGAATATATTTTGTATTACTTTTGTATTTATATTTTGATGTTATAAAACCATTTATTTGTAAAACAAGTCAGTTATGGATCTTTCCGCTTTATTCCATAATTGAATTTTAATTTATATGGAAAAAGTTTCCCCTTTGAGGGTATTCTATTTTATGCTATGTATCAAATTGATGAGCAGAGATTGCGTATTCTCTCTTTAAATGTGGCATTCCTGTTCCTGTCAGAAAAATAAATTTTTAGTTACTCTGATTTATTTATGTATTATTTATTCGCGATGGGAATTGGGGTGTTACATTAGTGGTATCAGAGCAGGTCGGTCCGTCCGGCCAAGTTGTTGAGTCTGTTGGTGTGACAGTTGAATACTGTCGTTGTTGTTTGTCCCTTAGTACGTGATATGTGTGTGGAACACTGTCAGTGCTTTCTGGTTTTTGGTAATCCTTTGTCTTCAGGTGTGAGATTGAGATAAGTGGGGGAGAAGCTGGAACTTCTCCAAGTTGCTTCGGTTGTGGAGCGTGGGGTCAGTGTGCCGTTGATTGCAAGATTATAAGTGTGGTTTGGATAGCGTTGTTCCCGGTTCTGGAAGGAAGGCAGAGGTAAGGTTTATGTCAATTAAGGATTTGTGCCTTAGGTAGTTTTGTGCACAGGATGCAAGAAATGCTACTATAGTTTGGTAAAGATGGTTTATGCCCCATCATGATTGTCGGCTATCTATTGACAAATTGAGGAACTGATCACCCTTAATCTCTTGTTGATAGTAGACGGGAATTATGTTGGATGGAATAGACGTGTCTTTCCGACTTTAATAGTGTATGCAATGAATTCTTTGGAATTTAAGGAAATGATTACGGATTGTTTTGATGAGTCGATGAAGATTACTATATTGGAAGATGAGACGGATTAGAGGTTTTGGTATGTTGCCCCAGTATTGTTAGTAACAAAAAGGAAGGATGATTGAGCAGATAACAAGCATGATGTGTATAAGGGTATTGAGACTATGGAAAGCCAAACTTAGAGTTCTGGTGAGGTTTGGAGTCTTTGGAATTGTAGAGCATTAAGGGAAATTTTGAGAGAACCCTTAGGTGTGGATGTAATATTTAAGAGTTCTTTTTGGTTGGTCGTTGATACATGTTGGAATTTGTGGAATTGGATTGTCAAGAGAAGAAATTGCGTATCGATTACTAACAGTTGAATAAGGTAACGATTGAGAATAAGTGCCCACTTTCGAGAATAGATGACTGGAATGGTTTGGTTGAGATTGATTGAATAGTGTTTGGATAGGTCTGGTATAATTGTCATTGGCTGGTATTTAATCGGGTGGAATTGTTGGAATGAGTCTACGGGATTTAATCGGGTTTTGGTTGGTTTTTCTGTCATTAAAACAAAGTTTTTGGTGGTTCTGCAGCAGTGTTAATCGATTAACCAAATGTGTTAACCGATTAACACGTGAAAACTTTGAGTGTGTTTACGTGAGTTTCATATTGTTAACCGGTTAACCAAATGCGTTAACCGATTAACCAAGGCAAAAATTTGAAATATCCAAAACTTTAAAAATTCATATCTTTCGAATCGTAAGTCCATTTTGGCCGCCGTTCGAAGTGATAGGAAGCTAATGAGATGTTCTTTCTTATAAAAATGGTTTTGCTGCCAGTGGCCGATTTGATTGTGTCGTGAATTTGGATAAGTTTGTAGTGGTTTTGATTTAGGATATTGGGATCTGTTATAAACTCAGAGGAAGAACAAGTAGAGTGTTTGAGAATTGAATCACAAGTGTTGAAAAGAGACAAAGTGTTATGCTAAGTTATTCAAGTGAGAATTTCGGTTGAAAAAGGTTAGTTTCTTGGATATGTTATTTCAGGTAATGGTATTGTTATGGATCCATCGGAAGTAGATGCAGTTCTACAATGAGAGGCTCCGAAGTTGGTTAAGGTGATTAGAAGCTTTTTGGACTTTAGTTGGTTATTACCGAAGGTTATGGAAGGTTTTTCCAAGTTAGCATTTTCGTTACTTCGGTTGACTTGCAAAGGGTAAGTCGTTTGCTTTGGATGTTCATTGTGAGGTATTGTGATGTGTTTTTGTTGAGTTTAGGCAATGTGTTAATGCAAGAAAGTAAATTTGTGGCTTATGCTTTACGACCATTGAGGATTCATAGAAGGATCTATATTATTTAGGATTTGGAATTGGTTGCGGTTATATTGCGTTGGAAAATTTGGAGGTATTATCTTTATGGTTCTGGGTTCGAAGTGTTTAGTAATCACAAGAATATTGAGTACCTGTTTGGTCGGAAGGAATATAGTATGAGACCGCGAGGATGGTTGGAATTTGTGATGAGTTATGACTTTAGTTGGAATTATCCCATTGGTGAAGTTAATGTCGTGCCTGACGAGTTAAGTCTAAGGTTTTATACATGTCTATTTTGATGGTCAGGGAGTTAGAATTATTTGAGCAATTCAGAGACTCGTGTCTGGTGTGTAAGCTAATATGCAGAGAGCGAGGTTGGGTATATTAAAAGTGCACAGTGATTTTTTTGGCAGAGGTGAGAAAGAGTTAGACTTTGGACGTGAGATTGGCAGACTTGATGGTTTCAAGTAATCAGAGTGTGCAGCGGAAGCGTGATGTGGCACATTTTGTATTTGCGTGTGGGACTTGTAAGAGTTCATAGGTTGAACATTGGGAACATGTAGGAATGGTGAGACTATTGGACGTTTCAGAATGGAAGTGTTAGGTGAAAGGTTTGAATGTTATCCATGGGCTACTATGTAGATGGATGTTTGGTTGTATGTTCGATTGGTGAGTCGTAGCATTGTTATAGTATGGTTGTGTGACAAGGAGGTTGGTGTTCTGGTTTTGTTGATGTTGTTGAGACCTTGTGGTGTAGTGGAACTTTATGTTCTTGTTTGTGTTGTTGCCTCGTTTCCATGGTGATGGTTCGAGTGTGTGTAGCTAATTCCTGTGTGGGGAATTAGGGGAGTGTTACCTAGGGTAGGGTAACAATCTTGTTGTGTTTCGGTTCTAGAGTGAACCTGTGTGTCGGTATCTTGGTTTTCTTTGAGTCGTGAGTTTGTCGTCAAGAGCATTGTATGGGCTTTGCATCTTGTCGTTGTAGTTGTCGTCGTTGTCGTGTTGTTGTTGTAGTTAGTAAGGTGGTTTGTCAGTTGTGTTATTCGTGGTGTGCCTTTTGTTGGCATGTTGGTTTGTTAGTCGGATGCGAGAGTCGTGTCCGGAGTTGTTCATCTCGGTATATTTTCGAGGATGAAAATGTCTAAGTGGGGGAGAATTGTAACGCCCCGATTTGTTTAATTCTATTTATTTATTTCATTTATTTGAATTTTGTGAAATGTGTGAATTTATTGTATTTTACCTGCTAATTGGTTAATTTCTCAGATAGATAAAATATTTGTATTAAATTATTATTTCTTTTCAACTTTTATTTCCCGAAATATATTTTATCAGTATGTTTATGTTTTATCGCGTTTTGAGAGCGTTTGGGAGATATTTGAGCTGAGGGGTATTTTGGTCTTTTGCTTGGGTAAGTTTTATGTTTTGATATAAATAGAAAGAAAGGAGAGGAAAGATAGTAAGGAAAAGAAAAAGAAAGAAAGAAAAGAGAAGAGAAGAGAAAAGAGAGAAAGAAGAGAAGAAAAAGAGGAAAAGAGGAAAATCAAAGATTACTCCGTTTCAAGCGCGAATAATCGGGTAAGGGTGAGAAGTTTCGATTATATTTCGATTGTATATGTATATGTATGTGTTGTTTGTGTTTTGTTTGGTTGAAATATATACTTTTTCTTATTGGTTGGATTGAAGAACAAATGTGTAGAATCGATGTTTTAACGGTTAGAATGCAGAATAGTTCGCGTAGAATAGTCGGGAAATGATGGGTTTTAGTCGGGAATACTTGTTGGTATGATCAAGAGGTTTAAGGATGAGTTTGGAGGGATTTTGTGTCATAAAATTTTGGTTTTTCTGCTGTTTCGCGATGGTTAATCGATTAACTAAATGCGTTAACCGATTAACAGTGTAAGTTTTCAGAAAAATATTATTTTCAAAAACCCATAACTTTTGATCCGTAAGTCGGTTTTGGTCCCCGTTTGAAGCGTTGGAAAGCTAATGAAAAGTTCTTTCTATTAAAGATAGTTTGGAGGGTAAAAGATGATTTAATTAATTCGTGTTTTTGGAAAATAGTCGGGTTGTCATGTTTTTATCGCGTACAATGTGTGCGATTTATGTGTTATCATGCTATATGCTTTTAATATGTAACGTGTAGCTTATGGGCCGTTATATGATGTGAATATACATGATGGAATGTTGTGATGATGGTTTATGGCTTTATGGCAAATATGTGCATTGTTTTGGACGTGAATCATACAATAGTGCATTGATGTGAATGTATATAGATTGTATGTGATTGTATGAGATGAATGCATGAATATGTTGTGAATATGTATGAATTTCAAGAATGTCTTGAGTCATTTTGTATGTGAAGCATGATGATGTACATTCTTGTGTTGAGTGATTCTAATGAGAATCTGTTGTAACGTTGTGTGCCTATGTGAGGTGTGAGCGATGATTACAAACGATTGTGTGCCTAGGTGAGTGTGAGCAATCGGGTCGTGTGCCCGTGTGGGGTGTGAGTGATCCATAAATGATGTTGTTGTGTGGTAAAATACATTGTTTGATTGAATATCAATGTATGTTGTTATGATGTGTTGTGGGTAGCCTTTGTGGTGTGAATCCCTTCTGGAAGTAATTGTGATTGTATGATTGTTGTGGTTTGTGATGATATGCATTGTTTATATGAAATTCCAATGTATGTGGTTGGTGGCCTTTATGGTTGAAATGCATTGTTTGAATTGTTTTCAATGCATGAATAATGATGATGAGTTGAAATATATGCATGATTATGGTTGCATATATGTGTGAAGATGCATTTGATTGTCATGAGTTCTTGGGTGTCAAGCATCATGATATGCATCTTGTAATGTCGTGTGCCCATGTGGGGTGTGAGCGACAGATTGGTTCCAGAGGGAATCCGCTATAACGTCGTGTGCCCATGTGGGGTGTGAGCGATGATTATAGACGATCGTGTACCCATGTGGGGTGTGAGTGATTGGGTCGTGTGCCCGTGTGCGGTGTGAGCGATCCATAAACATTGTGTGCCTATGTGAGGTGTGAGCAATGGGTGAACATCGTAGGCCCGACGGGGAGTTATATTGGTAACGAGCGATGGTTCCAATAAGTTCCTGAGTAAACTTGAGATGATTGAGTTGGTACCCGCATTACATTTGCATAGAGTCGTAAGTCGGTCTCTATGATTTGCATTTATCATCTTTATAATTGTGCATTGATGAATAAACATGAATATGTATGTTTATGTGGAATGATAAGAATTGTGGAAGTATGCATGATGAATATGCTTGGTTTTGTATATATATACATTGTGATGTATATGAGTGGGTTGTGATGAATTGTGGTGAGAATTGTGAATGGATGCGTTATGTGTGGAAAATCATGATTTGATTTATTATGTGTGATATGTTTTGTATTTGTGGTATGCTATATGTGTTAGTATGTGATGGTATGGGTGAGATGATTTATACATGTGTTTGAATGTGTGTTTGCATATTATTATGCAATCTTGATTTAGTTGTTATTTCTCACCCTTCTGCTGTGGTTTATTGTTCTATGAGACAATTGCAGATTAGTGTCTTGGAGGCTTTTGTGGAGATTAGTCCTTCGTCCTTTGTCGTCTGTCTACTCTGATACGTAGCAAAGGAGTCGGGGAACGATTATGTTATATATGTATATAATTGTTGAATATATTTTGTATTACTTTTGTATTTATATTTTGATGTTATAAAACCATTTATTTGTAAAACAAGTCAGTTATGGATCTTTCCGCTTTATTCCATAATTGAATTTTAATTTATATGGAAAAAGTTTCCCCTTTGAGGGTATTCTATTTTATGCTATGTATCAAATTTTTGAGCAGGGATTGCGTATTCTCTCTTTAAATGTGGCATTCCTGTTCCTGTCAGAAAAATAAATTTTTAGTTACTCTGATTTATTTATGTATTATTTATTCGCGATGGGAATTGGGGTGTTACACTGATCACTATGATATAATTTTGTGTGTTTTGGACGTGTATTATGGCTGAATCGTGGATCTGAAATTTTTGAGTTCAAACTTGTTTGCTTCGATTTGATGGATACACGCATGATCTGTTAATTTGAGTTGCATATTTGAGATCAGTGATGCATTTGGAGTAGAACTGTGGTCTTGTTTTTAGTTTCTGGAAATTTTGGTGGATATTTATCTTGCAGGTGGCCGGAGAAGGTGACCGGAGCTAGGGCTCCGACCACCTGAACTTCTCTATGTGATTTGCAGGTGGTGTGAGGAAGATGAAATATGGACCGTGTGTTTCCTTGATCTGACCGTTCACAGCGTGCCAACACATAAATGACGCACACACCACGCACGTGCCTGTTTTCATTAATTCAGTTATAACGTGACCGTTGGATTGTTTTACTGATTGCTTGACTCATTGATATGTGTTGATTCTCTATACTTTTGCTTGACCATGCTTGTGTGCGTTGGATCTGAATACTGAATGCTTGACTTGTTTTGTGTGCGTTGATCTTACATACTTTTCAGTTGTTGACTGATCTTGGCATGTTGGATTGATCCAAGGGCAATGATTGAGTCAATCTTGTTGACTTTGAGCCTTCATAAGAAGCACTTTGGGCTTCTTTGTTATTTCCACCCTTATTTTGGCCTGGTCCAATATTTGAACTAATTTCGCTTGCCTAATGCACCCCTGGCTTGTATTATTTCATTGTTATTTTCACATATTTGCCTTGTTTCATTTTTAATTTTTAAAATTAGTTTAATGCATTTAAAAATCATAAAAAAAAATCATGAATCATCTTCATAGTTTTATAAAATTTTTAAAAATTTTATTTTCCATTTTTCTATTATTTTTTGCATCTAAATTAATTGTTGTTTGAATTTCTTTTTGAAATGTTTCATTTGTGAACACTTTGCATTGCTGATTTTATTTCTCATCATTGGTACATAGTTTGATTTGTATTCTTTTTGCATATTTCAGAGGACACTTTGAATCATTGAAAAAAAAATTTGTCATATTTTTAAGATCATCTTTGCATCCTCTTTGAGCCATTTCTTTGTGCATGGTCATGTGAAACCCTAATTACTTTTCCATGCTTGTTTGATTGAATTTATTTTTGATTCTTTGCATGAGCTTTTGGTATGATATTTGCCTCTGGTTGAGGTCTCTTGAGACCTATTTTGTTGATTTTTGAATCATGTTTGGTATTTGTTTGATGACTCTTGTTTGAGGTCCATCTTTGTGAACTTCTTTGATCATGTTTTGTTTACTTGCTTGAGAAGGCACTTGTGCCATTGCATGAGATCACTTTTTTGACTTCTTGAGCCATGCTTAGATCATTATAGGTCTTTTGAATGAAGTTATAGGTCATTGGTTTGAAGGTGATCCTTTCTTTGTGTACATGTTCAATACTTGTTTCACATGTCTCCTTTTGACCTAATTCCTCATCCTTTTTCATCTAAGTTCCAACTTGACTTGTACTTGGTTTGTTTATGCCATGCCATACTATCCATTTAAATTTCATATGATGTATGCCTTTGACTTTAAAGCATTGCATTCATCCCATATGCCATTCATGTCTTACTTTGCATACTTGAACATGTTTCACCCAAGTGCATGTTTCTTTTTCTTCTAGCTTCTAATTGACTTGTAATTGCTTGAATGTGATTGGTTTGTGCATTTTATCTTCATCCTAACATGTCATATCACTTATGACTTTGATACTTGAGTTTCATCTTGAACTTTTTTAGGTTTGACTTATGCCTTAAGTAACTTCTTTCCATGTTAAATTCATGTTCACCTCTTCTCACTACTTCACCTAATCACTCTTAATGCTTGGATGCTTGATTGTATGCCTCATATGACATTTGTACATCATGTTTAGGCACATGTTTAGGTCATCCACATTCTGACTTTGACATTACTTGAAGCATTATTGCATGATCACTTTGCACATCCACTCATTCTTCATCTACTTCTTTCATAATGCTTTTCTTTGTGGTTTAAGGCATTGTTTGTGTGTATTTGATTTATGTTTGCTCTCATGTCATTAGAGGACATTCTTATGATGTGCATTCTGACCTTATGTTTTCCTGGACCTTTAAGATGCTTTAATTTGGTTATGGAATTTGTGTAAGCCTTAATTGTTCATCTTAATTGGTTTTTTTCGTTTGTAAATGTTTGTACTAACCATTTCAGGGGCCAATGGTAAGTCACTTGAATGTGGATATGCATCCACATTCTAATTTCTTCCCTCATCTTTTAATCATTCAAGTTGTGTTGTTTTAGCATTTTATAATGCTTTGCTTTCATAATCTTCTTTTCCTCCCTCTTAGAAACAACTTAACTTCCATCTTGGAAGTAAGTTGTTTTCTTTCTTTCGCTTCTCCTTTCTCTTAGGATTAGGTTTTCTTAAACCTCAGTAACCATAAGACCACCATGTATGATAACATTAAGATTGAGTCTTAGTCTCCCTCTTTAATTTTCACCTTTACTCCTCCATTTGAGTCTCTTATTCTCATCTTAAAACAAATGTAAAAAAACACCTAATAAAGGCTAAACAAATATTGTATTTGAGCCTTTCATGTAAGAATGAGATAGTGAGGGATCTTCTCTCATTTTCTTAGAATGTTTAGCGTACGTCCCATCTCGGGTCGATATGTGAGGCATTCAATCCTACATGAAAGACTTAAATACAATGTACGTTACAAAATACAAAGTAATCAAAACACTTCTTTCTTAAAAGACAAAAACAAACAAATAATTCTTCTCTCATCTCCTCCACTCCTTCCTGAAGGACTCGTCAAGTCCGTTCTACCGCAAACAGGTAACGCCTAAGTCTCCCTACAGCGAGCTGCAACACCTAACTGCTGGAACGCGCACTCTAACGTTTCCACTAAAAAACACAAATAAAGTAACCCTCGTTGAGGGGAACTACGTCGCTCTGATTCTCATGTTCCCGATGAGATACGTAGGCAGTGGGGTAGGGCCCATTCGAGCACTTATTTTATTTTCCCTACATTTGTTTCTCTTTCTCTCTCCTTTCCTTTTTCAGTTCTCCAGCTAGCAGTTCCTTTTCCAGTATCCTTTCCTTACACCCTTTGATCGAGACAAGCAAGCATGGATCCCATCGGGTACGATGGACGCGTGGGGGTGCTAATACCTTCCCTTCGCGTAACCGACTCCCGAACCCAGTTCTATTGGTCTCAAGACCATGCTCTTTCCTTTCCCTCAGGTTTACGCAGTGTTTCCTTTCCCTCTCTTGGGATAAATACACATTGCTGGCGACTCTGATTCGGTGCCATTTTCGCGTTTGTACTTGGATGAAAATCCCGGGAGCGACAGCTGGCGACTCTGCTGGGGATCGAACCCAGAATCTATGGTTTCCTTAGCGAGTCAGTCTTAGCGCTTGTCTGTTTTTCTTTCAATGGGTGTTTACTGTTGTTGTATTTACTATTTTATTGTATTGCTATTTACGATATTACTGTTTTACTATATATTACTGTATTTACTGCATCTTAGCATTTTCATTTCATATATTATTCTATACTGGACTGTGCTGTTTTCTGTTTGGCGGGATGGGGTATTCTGAGAGATAGGCCCAATACACAGGCCTGAGTGCACTTATATTTAGTGTGTTTCATGTCCTCTCGCGTTCCATCTCGGTTCGAGGAGGGAATATGAAACACAATCTGGATGTTATTCGCTCTAGAGAATTCTGTGTTGTGGGTCTTCCACGATGGTAGAGCTATCTGGAAGAGCTATTAAGTCTGGATGACTTTTTAGGATGACCCCTCTTTATTTTGAGATGAATCAGAGGACGATCTCTTTGTTTGGCGGTAGCATTGTATCCTTCGGGCTGAATGTGCTATTGCTTCTCATTCCGAGATTCGAATTTGAGGATCCTCACTTTCTAGTACATACATGTGAGATTGGGGGGATTGTTTACAGGTGTGCAGGAACCCTTGACCTTCAGAATACCCGATTTTCTTATGAGTTCTGGATTGGTTACTGAACTTTTGATCCTGATCAGTTTACATTTGTTCTGGATTTGTTACTGGACTTATTATCCTGGTTTTGTGTATCTCACCGAATCCAGACTGCAGTACAGTGGATTCAGCATTATTTGTGCAACGTTGATCACATGGCCTTGCATACATATCATCATTAGTATTCTTGCATTTAACCTTCATGTTTATTCATTTGCAGGGTATACTTCCTTTCGATTCCGGTTGATATTTCCCTTTTGCAGCTATGGAGATTCCCAGGAAGAACAATGTGCATTATACGTTCTTTGACACAAAGGTGGGACAGTTACGAAAGATGGTTTCTCTTATTACTCCAGATCATGTGGGTATGTTCCGAAAGGATTATGGGGAGATTCTGATTGTGGTTGATGACTTGAATGCTTCAGAGAGGAGTGTCATCCATACGTGCTTACAGTTTTATGAACCACAGTTAAGGTGCTTCACTTTCTCGGACTTTCAATTGGCTCCGATGCTAGAAGAGTATACCCTGCTTCTAGGTGTGCCTCTCAAGTACCAGATTCCTTTCAATTATGATATGCGCCCTCCAAAGCCTGAAGAGATAGCTAAGGCCCTCCATCTGAGCGTACCTATGGTAGCGGATAACCTCGCCACCAAAGGAGGTTTATCTGGTTTTCATTTGGACTTCTTGGTTGCCAAAGCTGAAGAGTGTGCTGCTAAGGCTCAGTGGGAAACTGTTTGTGCTATTCTGGCTTTGAGCATCTATGGAATTATGCTGTTTTCTGATGAGCCTAAGTTTGTGGACATGAGTGCAATCCATATTTTTGTGCTGAAGAATCCTATACCTACACTCTTGGATGATTTGTACTACTCTGTGCATTTTAAAAATGAGAAGAAACGAGGAGGTTTGGTTAGATGTTGCGCACCTCTGTTCCATAAGTGGCTCATGAGTCATTTACCAAATTCAAAGGCTTTTTTGGATCCTCATCCTGCAAAGAATTGGGCTAAGAGGATGATTCAGTTGACGACAAAGGACATTCGTTGGTTCAATCAAAGGACGATGGGTGGAGATTTTGTCAGTAGTTGTGGAAGATATCCTAATGTACCACTCTTGGGAATAAAGGGTTGCATCAATTACAATCCTATTATTCTCAGGAGACAATTAGGATTTGCTTTAATAGAGCCTCCGAAGGACAGTGATTTGGAAGAATGTTTCTTTTTCCCTGTGAAAGATAATCCTTTGTTGGTAAGGCAAGCAGCTGGAGCTTGGGGCAATCTGCAAACGAAGGGTAAAGTCATCTTCGGTAAGTGCAACAATGTGTCTTCTTCTCAATATGATGCCTGGTTGAAAAGAAGAGTTCAGATCACTCTTTTGCCGTTTTCTCAGGAAAGACCATCAGATCTAGTTGTTGTGGAACCGGTGACCATGATAAGTGTTGCTGAATATAACAAGCTTAAGGCGGAGATGGATAAGACAGTCAAAATGAATGAGAAGATGAGTGAAGGACTCCGAAAGACACTTTGTGAAAAGCGTAATGTTGAGTATGAACTGCAAAAGCTGACTGAGCGTCATGAGGCTAATGAGAAAAGAATTGCCGAGGACACTATCTATATTCGCAAGGTCAAGTAGAATCAGATGGCACTAAAAGAGGCATGCAAGTGCATCAATGAGCAGTTGACCAAGTCTGAGGATGCCCTTGCCAAAGGACAACAGAGATGGGATGAGTTTTCCGAATGCCGGAGGGAGATCGAGGCGAGAATCAGGGTTGAAAATGACGAGTTGAGGAAAAGTTTGAAGAGCAAAGAAAGTGAATTTCTCCAACAAATAAGTTCAGCTAATCAAGAGATCGAAGATCTGAAAGTCCGCGCTGGAGTAAAGAGAGCCAAAGAGCTAGCTGTTAAAGATCAAATCCGAAAGCTAGAAGAAGCTGTCAAGTTAAGAAGTCAGCTGATCAGGAGTTTGACAGAGCGCCCTAATGATCCAGTTACTGAAGCACTCCTCAAGGAGGTCCAGGAGGATTTGTTTGGGCTCAGTGTCTGAGTTGTTGTTATTTTGGGAATTCACCATCAGGCTTGTTGATGGGTTTCCTTTTGCTTGTATTCATGCTATTCAATTGTATCTATTCATAACCAATTTGTATTTGACTGCTCCACACCTGGTTGTGGTCTTCATGATGTTTCGTTTGGTATTATTGAGGTGGATTCTTCATCAAATTATACAATGATTCACACACTCACTGGGCCGTATATGATGGGTATTCTGAATTATTAATATGTACCTCAGATGTTCTGTCACTGTTAACAGTTGCAAGAGTATGCGTGGTTCCCTTACGGTCAAACTGGAATTGAAGGAAGGAACCCCAAAATGAATAAACATTGTATTGCATTGCATATCATTTTGCATTCTGTTGCTTACTTTTTCAGGTACTCGTTGCAGGGTCTCTAACCTTTATTTGGTTTCAGGCATTATAGCTGAGAATCAAATTCACCGATACTCAACTCTAAGAAATCAAGCAAGGATTATGGATCAAATGCAGAATGATTTGGCTGAAATGAGGGCACGCATGGACCAGTTCATGACTCTCATGACTGGTATGGCACAGACTCAAGAAAGATTGGGGCTTCTGGTCGAGCGTCCAGAGGCCACGCCTGAAGATAATCAGAATGACAATTCACAGACAAGGGTCACTCCTCCTCCAGGTGGCAATCCTCCTCCTGGTGGTAATCTGGGTAATGGAAATGGCAGAAATGTTGGGGGTTTTCAGGAAGATGTTCAGGAAGACCAATTTACCCTGCTGGATGATGATATGGGTAATCCTGGTGACCGAAGGTATGATGAGTTGGATGAGAAGATCCGGGCTATAGAGTGCAAGAATTCTATGGGTATTGATGTTACTAGTTTGGGGCTGGTACCAGGAGTCAGAATTCCTCCAAAGTTCAAGCTACCCACTTTTGACAAATATCATGGCAATATGTGTCCCCAGACACATATCCAAGCTTATTTTGGGAGGATCTCAGCCCATACTGATGATGAGAAGTTATGGATGCATTACTTTCAAGACAGTCTGGCTGGAGCCTCTTTGACCTGGTATATGAAATTGAACCGAGCTGTTGTGAGAAGTTGGAAAGATCTGGCAGAAGCATTTCAAAAGCATTATCAGTACAATATTGACATGGCGCCCAACCGCACTCAACTGCAAGGGTTGTCACAAAATGCTAAGGAAAGTTTCAAGGAGTATGCTCAAAGGTGGAGAGAGATGGCTGCACAGTTTCAACCTCCTTTGCTGGGTAGAGAAATGGCAGATATGTTTATGGGCACCCTGCAAGGGGCATTTCTTGAAAGATTGGCTACGTGTCAATCAACTGGATTTGCTGATATAGTGATTGTTGGAGAAAGAATAGAGAGTCTATTGAAGCTGGGGAAGATCCAAGATGTAAGTGGAGCTGGCTCTTCCGGAACGAAGAAACCATTTGCTAGTGGTTAGAAAATAAGAGAATGTGATACAAACACTGTATATAGAGGACGAGGAAGAGGACGTTCTCAAGCTTATCACCAGGTAGGTGCAGTGACAATCCCAACACCATCTGTTCAGCAACAACAACCACAACAGCAAGCTCAGCAGCAACAGCAGCAACCTCCTTTCCAACAGAGGACTAGGCAGAGGGACCGTAAGATTGACCCACTCCCTATGACTTATTCAGCGTTGTTACCTCAGTTACTCAAATTGAAGTTGGTTGAGCTTCGTACTATGAGACCCCCTGCCGCTGGCAACTTGCCACCTAATTTTGATGTTAACGCTCGCTGTGATTTCCACTCAGGTGCTCAGGGGCATACCACTGAGAAGTGTTGGGCATTTCAGAATAAAGTGCAAGACTTGATCGGTGCCAAAGCAATCAATTTCTCGTTACCTCCTAATGTTATCCAGAACCCCATACCTAATCATGGTGTGGCAGATGTGCACGATGTTGAGGACGGAAAGAAATTGAACTTGGTGGCAGATATCAGTCAGGTGAAGACTTTATTGCTAGTGGTGAAGGATCGTTTGTTGAAAGGACAGGTGTTCCCGGGTTGTGATCAAGTTTGTTCTGAATGTATGAGTCAGAAGAATGGCTGCGATAAGTTGAGAATTAGTTTGCAAAGTCTGATTGACGAGGGCTGTCTACAGTTTGACCGGGTTGTGAAAGATACTGATGAGGTGTCAACTGTGACCATTTATTATACTCCCGCTGAGATTCAGGTGCCTGCAAGTACAGTTTCTGTAGCAAGTGTTGTGCAAGAAAGATCCAGTTCTGTTACCATCACTGTGTCGGGACCAGTTCCGTTTACATCTACGAAAGCAATCCCATGGCACTATGGGGCAGACGTGTATTATGAAGGGAAAAATCAGGAAGTCGGGATATTAGCCAGTTCAAATATTGATAATGTGGGTGGTGTAGGTGGCTTTACTAGGAGCGGAAGGTTGTTTGCTCCCCAAACTTTGCGCAGTGATCAAGAAGTTGAGGCAGCGGCAAAAGCTAAAGGAAAACAGGTGGTTGAGAGTGTGACTGTGCCTGAAACAGAGACAAAGATTACCTTTGACAATGAGGTAGAAGAGTTCATGAGGATAATAAAGAAAAGTGATTACAAGATTGTCGATCAACTGAACCAGATGCCCTCGAAGATTTCAATTTTGTCATTGTTAATGTGTTCTGATGCGCACCGAGAGGCTTTGCTGAAGGTGTTGAAGAGAGCCTATGTTCCACAGGAAATTACCGTCAATCAGCTTGAAGGTGTGATTTCTAACATCAATGTCAGCCACGGATTGGGTTTCACAAGCAGGGATTTGACTTCTTAAGGAAGAAACCACAACAAAGCTTTGCACATTGCAATGGAGTGTATGGGTGCAGTGTTGTCTCACGTGTTGGTAGACACTAGTTCCTCACTCAATGTCTTGCCTAAGAAGGTGCTGATGAAGCTAAAAGTTGATGGTTTGATTTTAAGGCCAAGTGATTTAGTTGTCCGAGCGTTCGATGGAACGAAAAGATCTGTTTTTGGTGAAGTAGAATTACCCTTGCAAATTGGACCGCAAGTGTTCAAATCTACATTCCACGTGATGGACACACAGCCTGCTTATAACTACTTATTAGGCCGCCCATGGATTCATGCGGCCGGGGCTGTTACATCAACCTTACACCAGAAGCTGAAATACGAGTTCGAGGGACAAGTTGTGACAGTGTGTGGTGAAGAAGATATTTTTGTCAGTCACTTGTCCACGTTCAAGTATATTGAGATGGATGGGGAAATCCACGAAATGCTTTGCCAGTCGTTTGAAGCAGTAAATATTGATAACGTGCCTGAATCTTCCTTTGCACCAGATAGAGCCGGTACATCCATTTCGTCCTATAAGCAAGTTGTCGAGGTTGTCAAAGCAGGAAATGCCCAAGGCTGGGGCAAGCTGATAGAGACACCAATGAAGGAGGACAAGTTTTGTATTGGCTATCATCCCTCTATGATTTCTGTTGCAGAGAACAGTGGACCCATCACTTTCAGCAGTGGAGGAATCATTTACCCATATCAGTCTTGTGCGGCTACAGAAGATGGCGTTGACAGTGACTGTGACTTAGACAACTGGGTACGCCCACACGCTCCGGGACAACCATTGCAGAATTGGTCCGTTGAAGAAGTCGTCCGAGTTACTCTTCAAACAGAGTAATTTTCTTAGTTTTTCTAACCATAATGCATGTCAAAATCTTGCGCTCTGCCCAAGGCGTATAGATTCATTTGTAGGGCCACCCTGTTTGCATTTGCAATTTTAATCATCAATAAAGGACGTTTTGCACTCATATTTTGTTCTCTGCCTTTCATTTTTATTTTTGCACAAAAATAATAAAATGGCAATGTTTTGTTTCTTTTTTGTTTTAAAAATAAATTCTAAAATAAAGCATGAACCCGTTCGTGCAGACTTGATCCTCCGGATTCCATTGATAACGGTTCTGCTATGGCTATGTATGACTTTGACAAACCGATTTATCAAGCCGAAGAAGGGGATGAGAAGGGCTGTGAACTCCCAGAGGAACTGGCCAGATTGTTAAAACAAGAGGAAAGGGTCATCCAGCCTCATCAAGAGACCATAGAGATCATCAATATTGGTACCGAGGATGCTAAGAAAGAGATCAAGATTGGCGCCAGCCTGCGAACGGATGTGAAGAAAGCTTTGACTGAAATGTTATGTGAATATGTTGATATCTTCGCCTGGTCGTATCAAGGCATGCCAGGGTTGGATACTGATATTGTTGTGCACAGGCTGCCATTGAGAGAAGAATGCCCTCCAGTCAAGCAGAAACTTCGTCGGACTCATCCCGATATGGCCATAAAGATCAAAGAAGAAGTTCAGAAGCAGTGGGATGCAGGGTTTCTTGTTGTGACCAATTATCCTCCTTGGATTGCCAACATTGTGCCAGTACCAAAGAAAGACGGAAAGGTGAGAATGTGTGTGGATTATCGAGATCTTAACAAAGCTAGTCCGAAAGATGATTTTCCACTACCTCACATCGATGTACTGGTTGACAATACAACTCAGTTTTCAGTGTTCTCATTTATGGATGGTTTCTCCGGGTACAACCAGATTAAGATGGCACCTGAGGATATGGAGAAGACCATGTTCATTACTCCATGGGGTACATATTGTTATAAAGTGATGCCTTTTTGGGTTGAAAAACGCAGGGGCAACGTACCAGCGGGCAATGGTAATATTATTTCACGACTTGATCCACAAAGAGATTGAATGTTATGTGGATGACATGATTGCCAAGTCACGAATGGAGGAAGAACATCTGATTAACTTGAAAAAGTTGTTTGAAAGGTTGAGAAAGTTCCGTTTGAGGTTGAATCCAAACAAGTACACTTTCGGGGTGCGTTCTGGAAAGTTGCTGGGTTTCATTGTGAGCGAAAAAAGGGATTGAGGTTGATCCTGCCAAAGTGAAATCAATACAAGATATGCCTGAACCGAGAACAGAAAAAGAGGTTCGTGGTTTTCTGGGTAGATTGAACTACATTGCGAGGTTAATATCTCACCTAACAGGCACGTGCGAACCAATATTCAAACCGCTAAGAAAAGATCAAACAGTCAGGTGGAGTGACGATTGCCAATTGGCATTCGATAAAATAAAAGAACATTTACAGGAACCTCCAATCCTCATGCCTCCAGTTTCAGGAAGACCTTTGATAATGTATTTGACAGTGCTTGAAGGTTTTATGGGTTGTGTTCTCGGTCAACATGACAAGACAGGTAGGAAGGAGCATGTTATCTACTACCTGAGCAAAAAGTTCAATGACTGCGAGTCTCGGTACTCAATACTTGAGAAGACATGCTGTGCACTTGCATGGGCTGCTAAGCGATTGAGGCAGTATATGATCAAGCACACAACTCTGTTGATTTCAAAAATGCATCCTATCAAATACATTTTCGAGAAACCAGCACTAACAGGAAGAGTTGCACGGTGGCAAATGGTTTTGACAGAATATGATATCCAGTATACTTCTCAAAAGGCCATCAAAGGAAGTATCTTGTCAGACTATCTTGCGCAACAGCCGATTGATGATTACCAACCCATGAAATTTGATTTCCCTGATGAGGACATCATGTTTCTCAAAGCTAAAGACTGCGAGGAACCACTCTCGGAGGAGGGGCCGGACCCTGAATCCAAATGGAGTTTGATGTTTGATGGGGCTGTCAACATGAATGGGTGCGGAGTTGGAGCAGTTCTTATCACGCCGGAAGGTGTTCATATGCCTTTCACTGCCCGAATAACTTTTTGGTGCACCAACAATGAAGCAGAATATGAACCTTGTATAATGGGGATTGAGGAGGCGATTAATTTGCGAATTAAGACCCTAGATATCTTCGGTGATTCAGCTTTGGTAGTCAATCAAGTGAAAGGGAATTGGTACACGCACCAAGCAAATCTGGTCCTGTATAGAGATTATATGAGGAGGTTGCTGACATTTTTCACAACAGTGAAGCTGTACCATATTCCTCGAGATGAGAATAAGTTTGCTGATGCCTTGGCCACATTGTCTTCTATGATCAAAGTGAAAAGGTGGAATCATGTACCTAAGATTGAAGTGTCTCGTCTTGACAGACATGCATTTGTGTTTGCTGTCGATGCAACGTCTGATGACAAGCCATGGTTTCATGACATTAAGTGTTTCTTGAAAAATCAAGAGTACCCGCCTGGGGCATCTACTAAAGATAAGAAGACATTGAGAAGGTTGTCTAGTAGCTTCTTCTTGAATCAGGATGACATGCTGTACAAACGAAATTTTGACATGGTTCTACTCAGATGCGTGGATAGACACGAAGCAGACCTGTTAATGCAGGAAGTACATGAAGGCTCTTTCGATACCCATGCCGGAGGACATGCAATGGCTAAGAAATTATTGAGGTCAGGGTATTATTGGTTGACAATAGAAGCGGATTGTTGCAAGTACGCCCGCAAGTGTCACAAATGCCAGATCTATGCAGATAAAGTACACGTTCCTCCAAATCCGTTGAGTGTCATGTCCTCTCCTTGGCCCTTTGCCATGTGGGGCATTGACATGATTGGAAAGATTGAGCCTACTGCTTCAAACGGCCATCATTTCATCTTGGTCGCCATTGATTATTTCACTAAATGGGCTGAAGCAGCATCTTATGCCAACGTTACTAAGCAAGTGGTAGCTCGTTTCCTGAAACGGGATATCATTTGTCGCTATGGAGTGCCCGAGAGAATCATTACTGATAATGGTTCTAATTTGAACAACAAAATGATGGCTGAGCTGTGCCGGGACTTCAGAATTGAGCATCACAATTCTTCTCTGTATCGACCGAAGATGAATGGCACTGTGGAGGCGGACAACAAGAATTTTAAGAAGATTGTGCAGAAAATGGTTGTCACATATAAAGATTGGCATGAGATGTTACCATTTACTTTGCATGGGTACCGAACGTCAGTACGCACGCCCACTGGAGCAACACCATTCTCACTTGTATACGGTATGGAGGTAGTACTACCGGTTGAAGTTGAGATTCCATCCTTAAGAGTCATGATAGATGTCAAGTTAGACGAAGCTGAATGGGTTCGTGCCAGATTTAATCAGTTGAGCCTTATTGAGGAGAAACGACTGGCAGCTGTGTGTCATGGGCAGTTATACCAGCGGAGAATGAAGCAGGCATTTGACCAAAAGGTGCGTCCTCGGGTTTACAAAGTGGGAGACGTGGTACTCAAAAGGATCCTTCCTCCCAGTACAAATCACAGGGGAAAATGGACTCCCAACTATGAAGGTCCATTCGTGGTTAAGAAGGTCTTCTCAGGCGTAGCCTTATTACTTACAACCATGGACGGTGAAGACTTTTCATCCCCTGTCAACTCAGACGTAGTCAAAAAATACTTCGCATAAATAGACCCGCTGGACAAAAAAAGAAAAGTCCAGGCAAAAAAGGGCGTCCCGGCGAACCACAAAAATAGAATAAAAAGGTTTCGGGCAAAAATTAGGGATATAAAATAAAAAAAAGTTGTACACCCGGTGAGTTGAAAATCCGCAAGGAAAAACTCAGGCAAAAAAGGGTATCCCGATGGATTGAAAACCCGAAAGGGTGGTCCATCCAAAAGAGGGATTTTTAGCGAATGACTATGGTCTGAGTTATCTGTACTCCATCACCGTTTTAGCAACTGACTTTCCAAAGGGTAGGAATCAGTCTAATCACTCCTCAGAAGGCAAGGTCGGGGAGTTTTGAAGACATACTAGCCATAGCAGAATTGAAACTCAGTGGAATGCCTTTCTCACATTGCCATTAGGATAGTTTCTTTTCTCAATTTACAGCACTCTCCTCTTTCCAGGGTTTGCTTCCCAATTGTACTTGCCTATTTTGGGCCTTTTCAATTAATAAATTGAATTTCATTCAATAGCTTCTTATTTTGTTTTTACTGCTTTGTTTGCAAAAACGTCCTAATTTTTTATAAAACATTGCATTTGAAAACACTGTGGCCTTATAAATAACATGCGCAGAAAAAACATTTAAAATCACTTTGAATGTTGAGTATTCCTGGATGGTGGATTCAAACCACGCAATATCCTGGGGCACGTGTGCATATTCTTTTGTTGCAGGTAGCAGGTACAAGTATTCCAAGAGCATGGATCATGTCTGCTAGACAAGGAATCACTTATTCCCATACAGAATATCGGGGCAGTCAAGTTCAAGAAGGGTCTCCACGTCACTTTTTGTGAGAACGTTTACTGATTGAGTCCATCTTCAACCGCCGGTCATTCACGACGATTCAATATCGGCAATATAATTTCAATTGGGTAGCGGTGTATCTTATTAAGTCGATTATCCTATTCAGTACTTCCAACAGCTACAGGTTTTTTTTTGTCGATAACGGTTGCAAATTCCCCAGTAGAGCTGCCTCGCGGTTAATGTTCAAGACTCTACGAGTATCCAGGAGTTGGAAGATGCCAAATCTTCTGTAAAATCCTCTTGGGATGTTTTCGTCAGATACACCACGTGATCTGGGGCAAAAGCAATTTGTTGAACCTCCCAATCATGGGACATCATAAAATTCCCCAGCGAGACGTTCCAGATCTATTATCTCCAGTAGAGTGACCTCTCAAGTCTCGGCATTTGCTTAAGAGTTTGAAGATGCTTGGTCTTCTGTAAAATCCTCTTAAGAGACATTCCCCAGTGAGAAACGCTTTGAAGCGGTTCTTCCCAGCAGAGTTTATTTTCAAGTCATTATCCCCAATGGAGTCGTCAAGCAGAAGGTTTTCCTAGCATGGGACATTGTGGCTCTTATTCTAAGCTCGACAGCTTTGTTCCTCAGCAGATTACAATGGATTTCTTGTGTGTTCTCCCAGTAGATCTCTAAGGACTTTTTCCCAGCATATCACAACAGAATGTCTTCTAGCCAGGATTTGCGTATCCCTGACGGAGTAGTTCCGGTCCCCAGCAGGATTGTATTTCTTGTAATTGTACTCCCCACAGAGTTATCCTCACAGAGTTCCGCATTGAATCTTGTCAACAATACTTCCCAGCTAAGTTGTTTTTCTTCCCCGCAGAAGTTTAGCAGGTCAACAGAATCTCTTCCTCAGCAAAGTGTTAGCATATTCTCCTCGGGTTTGATAGATCCCCAAGCAGAGTTTTAATGACTTATCTTCTTCAACAGAGTGTTAGTACATTCCTTCCCCAGCCAAGTCAAAAAATTCTCATCCCCAGCGGAATTGCTATGATCAGAATTCGTCCCCAGTCAGATAAAGTAGTTCTTGGCAAAGTCATCATTCTCCATATCTCAAAGTCCAATTTATTTTTGGAAAGCGTGACAAATCGAAGCAAACAGACTGTTTATTCATCCTCCAGCAGAGATATCATCCTTTCAGGAGTCTCTAAAGTTAAATTATTGATCACTCTTCCTCAGCAGAGTCAGCAGGGACATCTAACATACATGCAGAGCATAATCCGGTATTGGAATTTTACAGAAGTCCACCCGCAGTGTGGCAAGTCAGTAGTCGTCTGACTCCATTTAAAAGACGTTATCAAAGTCCAACCATAGATTGGCAAAAGTCCATCCAAGGGTGGCAAAGCAGGTCAAAGTCCAACCGCAGATTGGCAAAAGTTCATCTAAGGGTGGCAAATTCTAAAAGTCCAACCGTAGATTGGCAAAAGTCCATCCAAGGGTGGAAAAGCAAGGCAAAGTCCAACCGTAGATTGGCGAAAGTCCACCCGCAGTGTGGCAAGTCAGTAGTCGTCTGACTCCATTCAAAAAGACAGTTTCAAGACCAACCGTGGATTGGCGAAAGTCCACCCGTAGTGTGGCAGGCCAGTAGTCGTCTGGCGTCGTTCCAAAAGACATTGCGAAAGTCCACCCGTAGTGTGGCAGGCCAGTAGTCGTCTGGCCTCATTCCAAAAGACATTGCTAAAGTCCACCCGCAGTGTGGTAGGCCAGTAGTCGTCTGGCATTGTATAAAAGACATTGTTAAAGTCCACCCGTAGTGTGGCAAGCCAGTAGTCGTCTGGCGTTGTACAAAAAGAAATCCCTTCGTCGTTTTTCTTCCCATCGAATTTTTTTTCAAACAAAGTTCATTTGGCTGGGTTGGGGTTATATCCCTTTTCTTCTTCTCCATAGAGTGCAAATTTTCTAGTTATTTTTTGTATTCAATCCCTCCATACCTTGAAAGTCTGACAGCAATCGCTATCAGCCATTCAGGCCTACAGGGATTGAATTGGGGCAGCTGTAATACCCCAAAATTTGCCCTCTCTTTTCTTCATATCATTTAGCATGAGCTTTCATTTCATTGCATTGCATTCAAGCATAGAAATTAAAACATCAAACATTTAGCATTGCATCTTACATAAGGGCATGTGATCAGTTGTTCCTCAAAGGTGTGGATCATCCAAAGCAAGAGAATAAGACCCAAGGGTCTATCACAAGCCTCAAAGGTCTATTACATCATATATCATTCCCACTTGATCTCCCAAGTCATTGGGTGATCCTAACTCATCAAGAATTTTGGACAGTGCATCACCTCCTATCACAAAAAACAGTCAAAATTAGGGTTTTGAGTTCAAGAGGTCTCCTGAGGAAATTTTGATTCAAATTTGATTTCAATGGTTACTACATGATATTAAGTGTCTAAGGATGGAATATTGGCCATTGATTCATTTTAGAAGAGGTTCAATTGATCAGTTGCTTGATAATCAAGAAATTGGGAAAAAAAGTCAACAGTTCAAAAGGAAAGTCCACCATGGGTTTTCAAAGGTTCAAATCATGTCTCCCAAGTCCATAAACCTTTATATGATCCTCAAATGTTAAGATTCATGTCATTCATCAAGAATCACGAAGTAGGGCAAAAGTTACTATTTTTGGAAAGTGACCTATAAAGTGAAATTTCCATTTTTGGTAACTTTTCAAACCATCTTCAACTTGACTTTTCAT
The DNA here is from genome assembly GCA_022829125.1 of Lathyrus tuberosus. Taxonomy (NCBI): domain Eukaryota; kingdom Viridiplantae; phylum Streptophyta; class Magnoliopsida; order Fabales; family Fabaceae; genus Lathyrus; species Lathyrus tuberosus. Next base: position 10,461,223 of record JALAZF010000045.1, read on the forward strand.
CATCAAGGAAGCTTCAAATGAATTTTACTCAAACATGAAAGTTGAAGATCTCTCTCCCCCCTTTCCAAAAAGTACTAGATCATTTCCATACCATTTGTGGTTCTCAAGTTATGATCAAAAGACTCAAGGGTGGTTTTTAGAGTTTTCACATGGTTCAATTTTCCCACTTTGTGCAAAAAGCTTCCAAATGACTTGTATTGGTTTCAAGTTGACAAATTCAGTTCATAAACTCAAAGTACACTTCATTTAGTGCATAATTGGTCTTGGAATCATGTCATTACATGAAGTATTTCTCACTTATTTCACAAAATGCAAATGTGCAAGATGATCCAAAACTCACAAACCAATCAAGCACAAGGCCCATTTTCAATTCATTAGTGATCAGTACATGAAATGAGAGTGATCCATCATCATAGGCATGGTCATGCACGTGTGGATGAGGGTGTACACACCAACTTGCCAATTTGCAAAACACCTCCAAGAGCCTTAACCAAGGGTTTAACAAAACCCTAACCATGATCAGAATGATAACTAAGGATATATAAGAGGCTTCACACGTTCATTTCAGACTCATGCACTCTCATTTGCTCAGATTTGAAATTTTGCTCTCAATTTTCTTCTCTTCGAAACTCCATTCTCCTAGGGTTTCATTGAGTTCTCTTCACATTTCCTTGATCAGTGAACTTCATAGAACACGAATCATCCATTGATTGAGGCTCATACAGAGGTTTTCACTAGGTTCAGTTTTGGAAGCTTCATCTTCAAATCTCAAGATCTAGCCTGATTTAAGCTTCTATTTGCATTTATTTTGCAAATAGAACTCAAAAGAGGAAGATCTGCACTCTTACACTGGATTTCTAGGAGTATTTTGGCTTGTTGCAAGTTTTAAGTGAGTTGAAATTCATCATCTTATTTCTTGTTTCTAAGGTGTGCATTATGTTCCTCCTGATGTGCTGATCACTCTGATATAATTTTTGTGTGTTTTTGACGTGTATTATGGCTGAATCGTGGATCTGAAATTTTTGAGTTCAAATTTGTTTTCTTTGATTTGATGGATACACGCATGATCTGTTAATTTGAGTTGCATATTTGAGATCAGTGATGAATTTGGAGTAGAACTGTGGTCTTGTTTTCAGTTTCTGGAAATATTGGTGGATATTTATCTTGCAGTTGGCCGGAGAAGGTGACCAGAGCTAGGGCTCCGGCCACCTGAACTTCTCTATGTGATTTGCAGGTGGTGTGAGGAAGATGAAATCTGGACCGAGTGTTTCCTTGATCGGACCAATCACAGCGTGCCAACACATAAATGATGCAGACACCACGCACGTGCCTGTTTTCATTAATTCAGTTATAACGTGACCGTTGGATTGTTTTACTGATTGCTTGACTCATTGATGTGTGTTGATTCTCCATACTTTTGCTTGACCATTCTTGTGTGCGTTGGATCTGAATACTGAATGCTTGACTTGATTTGTGTGCGTTGATCTTACGTACTTTTCAGTTATTGCTGATCTTGGCATGTTGGTTTGATCCAAGGGCAATGATTGAGTCAATCTTGTTGACTCTGAGCCTTCATAAGAAGCGCTTTGGGATTCTTTATTATTTGCACCCCTGTTTTGGCCTGGTCCAATATTTGAACTGATTTCGCTTGCCTAATGCACCCCTGGCTTGTATTATTTCATTGTTATTTTCACATATTTACCTTGTTTCATTTTTAATTTATAAAATTAGTTTAATGCATTTAGAAATCATAAAAAAAATCATGAATCATCTTCATAGTTTTATAAAATTTTTACAAATTTTATTTTCCATTTTTCTATTATTTTTTGCATCTGAATTAATTGTTGTTTGAATTTCTTTTTGAAATGTTTCATTTGTGAACACTTTGCATTACTGATTTTATTTCTCATCATTGGTACATAGTTTAATTCGCATTCTTCTTGCACATTTCAGAGGACACTTTGAAACATTGAAAAACATTTTTGTCATATTTTTAAGATCATCTTTGCATCCTCTTTGAGCCATTTCTTTGTGCATGGTCATGTGAAACCCTAATTACTTTGCCATGCTTGTTTGATTGAATTTATTTGTGATTCTTTGCATGAGCTTTTGGTATGATATTTGCCTCTGGTTGAGGTCTCTTGAGACCTATTTTGTTGATTTTTGAATCATGTTTGGTATTTGTTTGATGACTCTTGTTTGAGGTCCCTCTTTGTGAACTTCTTTGATCATGTTTTGTTTACTTGCTTGAGAAGACACTTGTGTCATTGCATAAGATCACTTTTTTGACTTCTTAAACCATGTTTAGATCATTATAGGTCTTTTTAATGAACTTATAGGTCATTGGTTTGAAGGTGATGCTTTCTTTGTGTACATGTTCAATACTTGTTTCACATGTCTCCTTTTGACCTAATTCCTCATCCTTTTTCATCTAAGTTCCAACTTGACTTGTAATTGGTTTTTTTATGCCATGCCATACTATCCATTTGCATTTCATATGATTTATGCCTATGACTTTAAAGCATTGCATTCATCCCATATGCCATTCATGTCTTACTTTGCATACTTGAACATGTTTCACCCAAGTGCATGTTTCTTTTTCTTCTAGCTTCTAATTGACTTGTAATTGCTTGAATGTAATTGGTTTGTGCATCTTATCTTCATCCTAACATGTCATATCACTTCTGACTTTGATACTTGAGTTTCATCTTGAACTTTTTTAGGTTTGACTTATGCCTTAAGTAACTTCTTTCCATGTTAAATTCGTGTTCATCTCTTCTCACTTCTTCTCCTAATCACTCTTAATGCTTGGATGCTTGATTGTATACCTCATATGACATTTGTACATCATGTTTAGGCACATGTTTAGGTCATCCACATTCTGACTTTGACATTATTTGAAGCATTATTGCATGATCACTTTGCATATCCACTCATTCTTCATCTACTTCTTTCATAATACTTTTCTTTGTGGTTTAAGGCATTATTTGTGTGTATTTGATTTATGTTTGCTCTCATGTCATTAGAGTACATTCTTATGATGTGCATTCTGACCTTATGTTTTCCTTGACCTTTAAGATGCTTTTACTTTGGTTATGGAATTTGTGTAAGCCTTAATTGTTCATCTTAATTGGTTTTTTTCATTTGTAAATGTTTGTACTAACCATTTCAGGGGCCAATGGTAAGTCACTTGAATGTGGATATGCATCCACATTCTAATTTCTTCCCTCATCTTTTAATCATTCAAGTTGTGTTGTTTTAGCATTTTATAATGCTTTGCTTTCATAATCTTCTTTTCCTCCCTCTTAGAAACAACTTAACTTCCATCTTGGAAGTAAGTTGTTTTCTTTCTTTCTCTTCTCCTTTCTCTTAGGATTAGGTTTTCTTAAACCTCAGTAACCATAAGACCACCATGTATGATAACATTAAGATTGAGTCTTAGTCTCCCTCTTTAGTGTAATACCCAAAAATTTGCCCTCTTATTTCTTCATATCATTTAGCATGAGCTTTCATTTCATTGCATTGCATTCAAGCATAGAAAAAACAAAACATCAAGCATTGCATTACATCTTGCATAAGGGCATGTGATCAATGGTCTTTCAAAGGGGTGGATTATCTAAAGCAAGGGAACAAGAACCAAGGGTCTTCCAACAAACCTCAAGGGTCTCTTATGTCATATATCATCTCACTTTGATCCCACAAGCCATTGGAAGAGGAGAATTCATCAAGAGGATTGGGCAGTGCACCATCTCCTACACAAGGCAGTCATAAATTGGGATTTGACCCCCAAATGGGCAAGCTCTTTGAGTTTTTATCATCTCTAAATGGCATATCTCATCTTTGTTAGAAAGGATACACATCATATTCAGAGGAATTTGGATTTGGAGAATGTGTTGTTTCCTCCTAACTAGAGGGTGCCAAAATTAGGGTTTGAACTAAAATAAGTTTATCTCTGATTTTGTGGGCAAGACTTGACCTCATGGTATTCCTTATGTTCTTAAGTGTATATGGATGGAAAATTGCTCATCAATTGGTTTCAGAAGGGTTTCAATTGATCAGTTGCTTGATAGTCAAGAAATTGGGGAAAAAAGTCAACTGTGCAGTGAAAATAGTCAACTATTGACTTTTTAAGGTCAAATTCATGAAATTCATGTTATATATGTTCAATGGACAAAATTTGATCAAGAAATGATGGAGGAATAATGAGAAATCAAGAAATCACAAAGCTGTCAAAAATAGAAACTTTAGGGTTGCCAAAAATAGTAAGTTTGGAACATTTTGCACCCTACTTTGTGTAGCGAGCGATTTTGGACGCGGTTCTTAAGCGCTGGTCGCTCTCTGCGGTTGAGCTTAAAACTACAGGTCGATTCATTTTTTATCCTATTGTGAGCTGAATAAGGAAGGGAAATAGATGTCTCCAATTAACCCTGCTTGCATACTGAGTTTAAACAGCGGTCTGTTAGGTTACGGATGCTATCAATGTGGGGGGGCCTTTGTACTGGTTATTCGTATTTCGCCAATACAGGTTTCTTTCTTTCTAGGGCTTGGGCAAAGGGTTTCTGGCGGGGAATAAGGATTAGGATGTTAGGACTGATGCTTTTGAATTACTGCTTTTAATTGATGGAGATATGGGATTTGGGTTTTTTGTTGATTGCGCTCGCTAAGATCTTTTCTTTCGATCTTATGCCTACGTATTCCCGTTTACCGAAATAGGGAAATCAGAGCGTTCGTAGTTCCTCCTATTCTATGGGAGGAAATTGGTTTTTGGTGTCTTGTTCAAAGCCCAAGACGTGAAGCGAAAGGTGATTTGTATCTTGTTCAAAGCCCAAGATGTGAAGCTGAAAGACCTCAGTTTTAGAGAGAATTTGTCATCTCTAAAGAGGGGGAAGGAGAATTACTTTAACTGGGATACGGGGATCCGAGCAATGCCATAATTTCCGAAGAAAGGGTTTTAACCTGAAGGAGAAGACTTTAACTCAGTGTAGAGCAATGCCATCTTTCCTTAGGAATTTCTCATGCTAAAAGAGGGACAGTGGCATGGATATAGATGATCCAGAGGCTTGCCGCTTACAGCGATTAGATGAAGGGAAAGGAGTTGTTGGTGTTTGTGTACTGTGAACGAGGCACAACTTTGATGCTAAAAGGTTGATTGGATCAACCAGTGGTTTTTTTATACAAAGCCTAAGAGAAGTCTAATTTCCGCTAGGAAAATCATTATACAAAGCCTAAGAGGAGGCTATTTTGTGTCTCGTACAATGCCCGAGAGAGAGGCTAAAGGTTTTTGACCCAGTGGGGCATATCGTTATACAAAGCCTAAGAGGAGGCTAGCAAAGAGTTCGACTCTTGCTTAAGGGATTTATATCTCGTACGAGGCCCGAGATGGAGGCAAAAAAAGGGTGATTGACTCAACGAGGGAATCTTTTGGGTCTCATATAAGGCCTGAGAGAGAGGCTAAAAGGGTTTGACTCTACAGGGGAATCTTTTATAATCGACAAGAGAGTGCTTTTTGTATCTCGTACAAAGCCCGAGAGAGAGGCGAAAAGGTTGTTTTGACTCCACTGGGGAGAATTTTGGTATCTCGTACGAAGCCCGAGATGGAGGCTATTGTAACTGTTTCAGTTGAGTGACAGATCCAATATACTGATTTAAAAGAGAAAATCAGTTCTTATATGAGTAACACTGTACACAGGGATTTAATTTGAGGATCAGGGATATTTCCTTCTCTTTGAGGAAACGGGAAATCCAAAGGGTATTGAGATTGTCCGAGTCTGCGGGTTTCCTTCCTATTTAACGAAGGGTGCTTGAGAATGTCTTTGAGACTCAAGGAAGTTAGACTGTCCAAGTCTAGAGTTTTATCATTTGTACTATGCTTCGAGAAACAGTAGTAGACTTTATGAAAGGACTGTTCTATGAGTATGACTAGGTTCTGTTCCTATACTTTTAGGAGGTCGTCGGGACAATTTGTACGAAGCCCAAGAGGAGGCTGGAATTTTTTAAGAAGCCGACGGGTCCTTGTACTAAGCCCAAGAGGAGGCTATCATTCTCGGAGGAAGAGATCATTATATGAAGCCTAAGAGGAGGCTGTGAATACTTCTAAGAAGCCGGCGGGTCCTTGAATAATGCCCAAGAGGAGGCCGATGCTTTTAAGAAGCCCGTGGGTCTTATCATCTCCTTTCCATTAGGAGAGATAACTCTTTTAAAGATGAAAACCACTGGTAAACGTGCGAGGTTTACTATCCAGCGACTTTTAGCTTTTAAAGAGGGTTCCTTAGTTAAGGTCCAAGATTATGATCGTAGTGGGTACCCAAACCCCGAGACATTCAAGGCAAGCTATCCACAAGGAATAGATCAAGTCAGGAAAGTTCGAGAATTGGGAAGAAACTCAAAGATGCCATTCACGGAGAATACATTCATCTTGGGGAGTAGAGCTTCTTGACGATTCCTAAGGAGGACAGCCGAAGAGAATACTGTATCTGGTGCTCCTATTGGGGATCTAGGCGTCTATTTCTACGAATAAATGAAACGGCGTCACCTAGTTCTAGACGTAGTTGCCGGGGAAACTCGAAATATCTATACTATTATTACACAGTAGATATGAGTTTATGAAAGGAGACTTACAGTGAGCAGCCCCACAATACAGTTTATAATATGAAAACAGTAAATGAAAGCGATAACCACTTACTCGGTTGCAGTGCTTCCATGCTGTTTGGTTAGTTGTTCAACAAAGAAAGATTGAAAACAACAGTATATTCAAAATCAAAGGAGAAAGTGCTTTGAAAAAGAAAGATTTGGGGCTTACAGCTCAAGGAGAGGCCCAGGGTTTTATTAGTGAGCGCACTGTTTGAATTTGTACAGAGGGACTTATACAAGTGACTGGGGCCCAAAAAGGTTTTCTGTACAAAGGGATGGGTCTTACACTCTCTCAAGAGGCCCAAAAAGGTTTAAAGAAAAGAGTGGGGCTTATAACACGAGGGTAGGCCCAAATGATTTTTTCGTTTAAAAATGGCGATCGCGCCGAGGTTTCCTTTTAACGCAGAGGGACTTATACAATAAGTGAGGCCCAAAATGTTTTGGTTAAAAGGGGGATTGGGTCTTACACTCTAATAGAGGCCCAAAGTGTTTTGAATGGGTCTTATAGCTCAAGGAGAGGCCCAGATGATTTTTGAAAAGGCGACGATCGCGCCGTTTATTTTTTGACGGTATCGGGACTTATACAATAAGTGAGGCCCAAAGATGATTTGGTCAAAAAAAGGATTGGGTCTTACACTCTAATAGAGGCCCAAAATGTTTTGAAAATGATTTATGAGGGTTGAATTAATCCAAAACCCTAATTTGTTTTCAAAATGTATTTAATTGAATAAAAATTCAATTAAAATGATCAAAAATTGTTTAACACATGGAAAAAAAATTGTGATCTTGGATTAATGCTTCAAAAATTAAGTATTGACCTACAAAATAATTAGAAAGCATTAAAAGTTGCAAAATCAATGTAGAAAAAATATTTAAAATGCCAAAAACAATCAAAATATTAATTCTTTACAAAAATATCAATTATATGAAATAAATAATATTTTTGGGATTTTTTGATAAAATAAAATATTTTAACATTTTTGTGAATTATTAAAAAAAGAATCAACTCAAAATCATTAAAACTCAGAGAGAAATTAATTTTTGAATCAATTAAACAAAATCACAAAATTCAAATATTCAAATTATTCAAAAATGGCGCCAAGAACAGCTGAAGAACACGCGCGCGTTCTTGGTTTCTCAGATTTGCGTTTTCTATCCAATCTCCAGGAATACGTAATCATATCATGCAATCCACATATCATTATGCTCGTCTCAACCTCACGATCATGTCTATGTACTTTAATTTCATTTAAATTAAACATACAACAAGAAATCACGAAGAAACCTCAAGAACCCTAATTTCTGCATGAAGGCTAGGATTTTTGATACACGATTCAAACAATGCAATTAATTGAGGGAAAACATTCCATGCATGATTATGAACATATGGCCAAATTATTGTGCGAGGAAATATGCATAGATTGAGAGATGCCCAAGTTTAGGCTTACCTTCAAGTCGTGACAGCAAGAGCAGATGTGATTTTGAGTTGGAGGTGTTACAGACAAGTTGTGATGATCTGGACAGCTTCCCTACACCATATGGAGTGTGTTTGAACACTTGGATTGAATTGAAATGGACTGGATCAGTTTATGGCATCTCAGCTGCAACTTCACTTCAAACTTGTGTGGATGGCAAGTGATTTTGAGATTTTGATGTTCCAGATGTTATGTGAGTGTTTGATCAGCTCATATGTGATGTATGTGAGGTGTGTGAGTGATTGGTTTGTGCAGAATTGCTCTCAAACTCAAAACCCGATAGCTACCTTGCTAAGAAAGGCATTTTTGCCAAGAGAAAGAGATTTTGAGGAAAGCATCTGTTAGATAGCTTTGGTGTACTTAAACTGACCACAATTGAGCTCTATTTATAGTAGAGCAAGTTTGTTTTGCAAGGAATAGTACATGGCAGCTGGTAAGTAGGTTTCCTCAATGTTGGCCAATGGAAATGAAAGTCTCCTCTAGCCATTGACTAGAGGTTAGGGCACAGAGCTTTGGTCCCCTTGGTCTTGGATAAGTCTTGACTGATTTCAGATGAGAATGGCTCAGTCCATGCCACCTTGATGGTTCCATTGAATGCCTCATTCCAAATTTGAAGTCTTGTCCCTATTTTGGCCATTCTAGGTTCAACATGCTATTCTTTGTTCCTTGGACCTTGGAGGCTTGGCTCAGTGATTGTCCCCTTGAGATTCAATCCTCTGAGGTGTCCAAGTGGATTGGAGCAATTGCAATTGGCTGATTTTGGCAAATCGAGCCAAAATGCAAATTCTGCCTTGCTTTGACAGATTTCAGCAAGGCAACTTGCCAATGTTGTATCTCATGATGTAGGTTGAATTTGGAAATGTTCTTGGCCATTTTGGAAAGCTCTTACATGATACAAAAACTGTTTGAACAAGTTTGGTTTTGATCTCTTTTGATTCCAAGTGAAAAATCCCCCTACATTTGGCAAAAAGTGAAGCAGAATTCTGACTTAGTGAAAATTTCACTAAGTGTTGGAAAAAGTGACATTTTCACTTTTCAGCCACTTTGACCACTCCATAACTCAAAATCCTTAATGAATTAGAATGACTTGTAGTTGAAGTTTTTGTAGGCGATAATGAGGGCTACAAATCCATCTTTGGATGAGAAAAAATGGCCTTGTGGTTTAGGAGTTATGGTCCTCCAAAGTTGGTACCTTTGCCACTTTATTTATAACTTAGAAAAATTTCTAAGTTTTATGGTTACCCCTTTTACAAGTTATCTCACTTTTCTTGATTTTTCTTGATGAATGATGATTCAAATCATACATTAACATCATTTTAGGGTTAAAAATCCATTTTGGTGAAAAATCTCAAAAAGTCAAAGTTGACTTTTGTGCACAGTTGACTTTTTATCAGATGAATTCCAAATTGTGCAATTCTTCAGGAAATCATGTCCTTGACCTAAATCAAACTTGATGGACATGTTACATGGGTGTCATCGGGTATATTCAATCATGTATTAGGGTTTGGGAGCATGTCCTGGTCAAAAGTCAAAGTTACAGTTGACTTTTCCCTTAAAACCCTAATTGTGGTGCAGATGAAAATGAGACTTGTTGCTCAAGCTTCTTGGATCAATCCATTGTTCCAAATGGATCAATATGGTGTATTAGAGACCCTCAAATCATCTCTTGAGGTCTTGGCTCATGGTTTGTCCCAAAAGTCAACTTAGGGGTGAATTAGGTCAAGAAACCCTAATTCCTGATTTTTGATGAATGCATCCCCTGAGGCAAAATTGACTTGATGCATGGGTTCATGAGGTTCCATGAAGCATATTAGATTATGTTTTGGATCATTGCCTTGTGCCCAGATGAAAATTTCCATCTGGAGACCCTGGTCGACCAAAATCCTAATTTGGTGACACTGTCGATCTTGAGACTTGATCCACCTAGAAGGGAGCAGCCTTGTGCTTAATCCTTGAAGTGGGAGTCATTTTTGATCCATTGTGGAAGTTTGAGAGATTATACAAGTTGAAGATCATGTCATTTCTTGATTGATCCTTTGTCTAAGCACTCAGAGAGGGCTTGAAACCCTAATTTTGATTGTATTGGATGCTCACCCATCTTTGGGGAGACTGGTGAAGCATAATGGTTCATCCATATTGTGATGATGATTTTCACAATGATGGGAAATCTAAGTGGTCAAAATTTGGGGTATTACAGATGCCCCTATTTAATCTTCTTGGACCCGAAGGTATGAATGACGAAGGGATTCGAGCATTCGGGGTGCAAGAGGATTAAATATCGGAATATCCGAAATTTTGATGGTGGTTATGAATGGTAGCTTACGCATTCATCTTCTTTAGCTAAGCGTTGACGCTTAGAAAAGGTAAACTTCCCCTCGATCCTGGTTTCCTACCAAGGAACTGGTCTTAGTTTCTGATTTAAACTTCCCCTCGATCCTGGTTTCCTACCAAGAACTGGTCTTAGTTTCTGATTTAAACTTCCCCTCGATCCTGGTTTCCTACCAGGAACTGGTCTTAGTTTCTGATTTAAACTTCCCCTCGATCCTGGTTTCCTACCAAGAACTGGTCTTAGTTTCTGATTTAAACTTCCCCTCGATCCTGGTTTCCTACCAAGAGCTGGTCTTAGTTTCTTTTGTCAATAAACTTTACTGACAAGGGACGCTATTCGTAGCGGCTTTCCTTCAAACTTCTCGCCGAATTTTCCTAGGGAGATGCCATTTGAGTGGAAAAAGTTTTGATGTCAGACTTGCTGGGGAACCTACTCGTCTGAGTTGTAGAGGTGTACAAACTTTCTCTGTGGATTTTCCTTAATCTGGGAAAGCAAGGATATCATCTTCAATGGCGAAGAGTGACATTTGTTGAAGGTTCTCTGATCTTTCAGAGGTTCAAGTTATCAAAGTGGCCAAGTGCCGACTCTGATCTAAAGATACACTGGTGGCGAGATTGTGCAGACGCAACACTTCCTGACGAGGAAAGAACTAACAAACTCGATTGAGAAAACTGTTTATCACTAGGGGACAAGACCGACTCAAGTGATAGTGATGCAATACGAAATGCGAACGCAAATAAAATGCATGAAGTATGTATGTTTATGCTGACAAAACAAACGCGACATACAGACTAATGGATGAACACAATTGGATACTCGGCCATCGCGGGGCGAAGAAGTACCGTTGATTCAAAATAGCAATTCCACCTTGCTTAGGAGAGATAGTCCACGCGGGGAGCTATGTTGATCGGGCTTAGGAGATGAGAACTCAGCCGAGGATGTCAGACGAAACAAGGTCTCTGACACAGTTGATCCCTTCATTTAGGCATACTAGCTTAGAAGGAGTACTTTGATTCTGCACTTTGAAATTCGCTTACTTCGGGAGAAGCAATCGATGTTCTTCTGATGTTCAACAGTCAAAAGAAATGCCATCTTTAATTTAAAAGCAGAAAAAGTTTTAACAAGTAAATTCATTTTTGTTTTATTTCAAGAATCGCTGATTAAGTTTAAACAACGTCGTTCTGTAAAGCTAAAACAAGTAAAGAAAAAAAAACAAAAGCACAAGGGCTCAAATTTTATTGATAAGACGGAGATCAGCCAAACGCGTGATTCCAAAGAGTATATACAAAGTTAGAAAATGGTAATTTACAGGGAAAAGGGCTACGTTGAAACATAACGATCACTATCCTTCTACCAACTTTGAATTCGGGGCATCCTGAGCTTCCGTCGAAGATGATCTTTGACTGGAGATTTCCTCCGATATATGATGCTGTAACTACTGCTGAGGGACTTGCCTCTGTTGAACATAGTTACTTGCCATTATCCCTAATTTTTGCCTGGATTGTACTATGAGATTTCCAATCCATCGGGATGATTCTTTTTTTTCCATGTCTCTAACTTTTGCCTGGACCTCCCTTTCGGGTTTTCAATCCACCGAGACGTTTTTTTTAGTTTAGGCGAAGTATTTCTTGACTACATCAACATTCGTGGGGTAGGCAAATTCCTCTCCGTCCATGGTTGCAAGTCTCAAGGCGCCGCCTGAGAAAGCTTTCGTGACCACATAGGGGCCATCATAATTTAGGGTCCATTTGCCCCGAGAGTCAGAGAGAAATGATTGTATCTTCTTGAGCACGAGGTCTCCTTTTCTGAAGACACGAGGTCGGACCTTTTTGTCGAACGCCCTCTTCATTCTCTGTTGATACAACTGACCGTGGCATAGTGCCGTGATTCTCTTCTCTTCGATCAGGTTCAGTTCGTCGTGTCGACTTTGACACCATTCAGCTTCGGTGAGCTTAGCTTCCATCAATACCCGGATTGATGGGATCTCTACTACTATGGGGAGTACTGCTTCCATGCCATATACTAGAGAGAAAGGGGTTGCCCCTGTTGAAGTACGGACAAATGTGCGATAACTGTGAAGAGCAAAGGGTAGCATTTCGTGCCAATCTTTATAGGTTACAACCATCTTCTGAATGATCTTCTTGATATTCTTGTTAACCGCTTCTACCGCTCCGTTCATCTTGGGTCGGTAGGGAGATGAGTTATGGTGTTCAATCTTGAACTCTGCACACAACTCTTTCATCATCTTGTTGTTCAAGTTGGATCCATTATCGGTAATGATCTCACTTGGACCACCATAACGGCAGATGATATTGTTTTTGATAAATCAGACCACCACTTGTCGGGTTACATTGGCGTATGACGCTGCTTCGACCCACTTGGTGAAATAGTCAATGGCTACCAGGATGAACCGATGTCCGTTTGAAGCCTTGGGCTCAAACATACCAATCATGTCGATTCCCCATATGGAAAAAGGCCACGGGGAAGAAAGAACTTTGAGATGTGATGGCGGTACATGAATTTTGTCAGAGTATATCTGACACTTGTGACACCTCCTCATGTACTTGTAGCAGTCGGATTCCATTGTCAACCAATAATACCCGGCCCTGAGAATTTTTCTCGCCATTGTGTGTCCGTTGGCATGAGTGCCAAAGGATCCTTCATGAATTTCTTTCATGAGCATGTCTGCTTCTGGTCTGTCGACACATCGGAGCCAAACCATGTCAAAATTTCTCTTATAAAGAGTGTCACCGCTCAGGAAGAAGTTTCCAGCCAATCTTCTGAGGGTTTTCCTGTCTTTTCTGAGTGCCCCAGATGGGTACTCTTGTTTCTGAAGAAAGCATTTGATATCGTGATACCAATGTCTGTCGTCTATGACTGCTTCAATCGCGAAGATGTAAGCGGGCCGTTCAAGGCGCATTATGTCGATCTTAGGTAAGTCGTTCCATTGACCTACACTAATCATGGAAGAGAGAGTGACTAATGTATCAGCCATGTGATTCTCATCACGAGGGATGTGATGAAAGTCGACTCTGTTGAAGAAGGGTAACAACCTTCTTGCATAGTCTTTGTAAGGAATCAATCCTGATTGGTATGTGTTCCAATCCCCTCTTATCTAGTTAATAACCAGGGCTAAATCGCCGTATACGTCCAAGTTTTTGATCCTTAAATCAATCGCTTCTTCGAGACCCATGATACATGCTTCGTATTCGGCCTCGTTGTTCGTACATTTGAACGTAAGTCTGGCAGTGAAAGGAATGTGGGAACCCTGAGGGGTAACAATGATTGCCCCAATTCCGTTTCCATAATGATTGACTGCTCCGTCAAAGATAAGTCCCCACTGGGAACCTGGTTCTGGCCCTTCACTGGGTAGCGGTTCATCGCAATCTTTCATCTTTAGATACGTGACATCTTCGTCTGGGAAGTCAAACCCGATTGATTCTTGATCGTCAATCGGTTAATGAGCCAAATGATCGGCTAAAATACTTCCTTTAACGACTTTCTGAGCATGGTACTCTATGTCATATTCTGATAGTAACATCTGCCAACGGGCAATCCTTCCCGTGAGAGCAGGTTTTTCGAAAACGTACTTGATTGGATCCATTTCGGAGACCAACCAAGTAGTATGACGAATCATGTACTGGCGAAGACGTTTGGCTGCCCAAGCCAAAGCACAGCAAGTTTTCTCAAGCATTGTGTACCGAGTCTCGCAGTCGGTGAATTTCTTGCTTAGATAGTAAATGGCAGACTCTTTCCTTTTAGTTTCGTCTTGTTGGCCAAGTACACATCCCATTGAGTCCTCTAGGACTGTGAGGTAAATGATCAGTGGTCTTCCTTCCACTGGAGGTGATAGAATCGGAGGATTCAACAGATATTCCTTAATACTGTCGAAGGCGGTTTGGCAATCTTCTGACCAAGCGCAATCCTAGTTCTTTTTCAATAACTTGAAAATCGGCGCACAAGTGGCGGTCATAAGGAATATGAATCTGGAGATGTAGTTCAAACGTCCCAAGAATCCTCTGACTTGCTTTTCAGTTTTCGGAGAAGGCATTTCTTGAATGGCCTTGACCTTGTCAGGATCAACCTCAATCCCTTTCTGGCTGACGATGAACCCTAGTAGTTTCCCTGAACGGACACCGAAGGTGCACTTGTTGGGATTCAAGCGGAGCTTGAATTTTCTTAGACGTTCGAACAATTTTGACAGATGTTCAACGTGCTCATCCTCTGTTCTTGATTTTGCAATCATATCATCGACATACACTTTGATTTCCTTGTGTATCATGTCATGAAACAGAGTAGTCATGGCCCTTTGATAGGTTGCCCCGGCGTTCTTCAAACCGAACGGCATTACCTTGTAACAAAAGGTACCCCATGGGGTAATGAACGAAGTTTTCTCCATGTCTTTCGGCACCATTTTGATCTGGTTATAGCCCGAGAATCCATCCATGAAGGAGAAAACTTTGAACTTTGCTGTGCTGTCAACCAGCATGTCAATGTGTGGTAAAGGAAAGTCGTCCTTTGGACTTGCCTTGTTTAGATCTCTGTAATCAACACACATTCTGACCTTTCCATCCTTTTTGGGAACGGGTACGATGTTGGCTAACCATTGAGGATATTCAGATGTAGCGAGGAAACCCGCGTCGATCTGTTTCTGTACCTCCTCCTTGATTTTGATGGCCATGTCCGGGTGAGTGCGTCTCAACCTTTGCTTTACTAGCGGACATTCCGATCTCAACGGTAAGTGATGTTCCACGATGCTGATATCCAACCCTGGCATATCCTGATAGGACCAAGCGAATACATCGGGGAATTCTTTGAGAAGCTTTATCAAACCCTCTCTGGCAGTTGGACTGAGCAATGCTCCAATCCTGATTTCTTTTCTCTCTTTTTTTGAACCCAAGTTTACCATTTCCAACGGCTCTTTGTGAGGTTCAATGGACCTTTCCTCTTGTCTGAGTAGTCAGGAGATCTCTTCTGGAATTTCGTTGTCATTTTCTTCTTCAGCCTCGAATACCGGGAACTCAAAGTTGGGAGAAGGCATCGGATCGTATGTTTCAACTGGGTATAAAACAAGCAATCTGCATGACGTGATGATTCGTGTTTAGAAGAGATAGAGAAAATGCAAGTGCGTGCAGTGTATTGATTTTACTGCTT
Source organism: Lathyrus tuberosus (assembly GCA_022829125.1). Taxonomy (NCBI): domain Eukaryota; kingdom Viridiplantae; phylum Streptophyta; class Magnoliopsida; order Fabales; family Fabaceae; genus Lathyrus; species Lathyrus tuberosus. The sequence goes on from JALAZF010000045.1 coordinate 10,476,811, forward strand.
GTTTTTATTATTGAATGTTTTTTTTAGGATTACCATTTTCTGAAAAAGCAAAAAGAGAAAACAGCAATTAATGCGGAAATTACAAAACGACGTTATTTTATTAATGAACAAGTCGAATCTTAAAACTACAGCCCTATAAAACAAAACTCTGTCGCTTTGGGCAAAGCGAAGAGGGAAATTTACAAAAAGCGAGCCCTATCAAAACATCCGTTTCACCTGGGCAGGATGAAAGGTTAAAGATGGCAATTACTTTGACTGATGAACGACCTTCGGAACCTCGACGGCAACCCATTGGCGGCGAATTCCTCGGTGAATCACAAAGTCTGGCCCTTTCCTTGATTTGTCTTCAGAAATGACGTTGATTTCTGGTGGAGCAGGATCATTGGAATCTGTCTCCCAAGAAGAATTGTCGTAGGAGGATTCCTCTGTTGCATTTTGCATATCATTGGTGCTCTCAGCTGCATCTCCCCATCCAGTTGGCTGGATATCTTCGAGCCTGATACGAGAGCTTTCGGGAGCGGTGTACTTGACCATATAGTCGTATTTTCCACTTGGTTGTCCCAAAGTGTCCCAAACTTCTTTGGAACTGGAGAAATCATCCCTTTCGATGACGTTGACCTCAGGAAAAGCATAGTTGATGAATTCAAGTCCTGCAAACGTTGCAAATTCATCTTCATGTTGAGTAAATTCCGAATGACCTGAGTGTTGATCCCATGACATGGCGGGGACACAGGTGTTCTGTTCAATGATGGTCAGCTGAGTTTCATTACTCGGCTGACTTTCTTCCCCCAAGTTTCCTGGATAAGGCTGCCACATTGGCAGACCATCCATCGGGCCATAGTAATTGCGATCAAAGTTTTCTTTCATCAGAGTGTCTTCCTCTAATGAATTTGGCAGAGCACGGCATCCTTCCGGATCACAATCTCCGTAGATCATTTCGACATCTGATCTTGGTATAAATCTCGGACTTTCTGTAGGAAAGCAAAAAGGCATAGGCACCTCTTCCTGAGACATATAGCCGTCCTTGTTAAGATAGGACTTCCACTCTTCATCTGCGTCAGAGGGATCTTCCTCATTGATAGCATGAACTGTCTGAGACACTGGGTGAAGAAAACCTCCACTGTGGAAGAAGTTTTGAAGGGGATGAAGACTTTCATCGTTGGCGGCTGTCTGGGTACAGGTTGCAGAAAAACCAAGACCCTTCTTTGTTTTATTGTCAATAGGAATGACAAGCCGTCCCCATCCGGTTGTATCGGTACTCTCGACCACTTTGATAGCATCTTTGTATGAAGAAATTGAAGTTCCTTCTCTGGATTGATCGTTCTTGCTCACCGATAGTGCTTGGAACTGAATTCCAATAACCTCCTTGGGTTCCACACAAGTAGATGATGATAAGTTACTCACGAGCAAGGCTTGTTCCCCACAAACCGTGACAAGTTGATCGTTCTTGACGAACTTTAGCTTTTGGTGGAGGGTTGAAGTAACCGTTCCAGCCTGATGTATCCAAGGTCTTCCTAATAAACAACTGTATGTTTCCCGGATGTCCATGACCTGGAAAGTGATTTGGAAAGTGTGAGGACCAACAGTTATGGGAAGATCAACTTCGCCGATAACTGTTTTTCTGGATCCGTCGAATGCTTTGACGACGACCTCGCTGACTCTCATCGGAGGGCCCTTAAATGATAATTGCATCAAAGTGGACTTCGACATAACATTCAGGGCTGACCCTGTGTCTACCAGTACGTTGGCTAAAGCATCGCCCTGGCAGTTAACTGTGATATTGAGCGCCATGTTATGACGGCGACCCTCTTCAGGTAATTCCTCATCACTAAATCCCAAATTATTGCAGGAAGTGATGTTAGAGACAACGCTATCGAATTGTCTGATTGTTACATCCTGTTCCATAAAGGCTTGCTCCAAGACTTTCTGTAGAGCCTCTCTGTGTGCTTCTGAATTGAGTAACAGTGATAATACTGAGATCTTTGAAGGAGTCTGTAATAGTTGATCAACAATGTTATATTCACTCCATTGGATGAGCTTTAGCATCTCATCTTTGTCTTTTGAAAAGTCGGGATTACTAGATTGACTGACTGGTGGATCAGGAATTTCTGCCTGAAGTTCCTTTTCCTTGTTGGATTCTCCAACCCCTCGGTTGAAGATTCGACCGCTCCGTGTTACACGACTGATGTCTGCAATATTCACGACGAAGGGTAATGGAATTTCCTTTCCATTCTCGATTATTGTTGCACCGTATTTGTAAGGGATTGCCTTAGCTGATTCATACGGTAATGGCCCCGGTAGATAGATGACTATGGGAACCTTCTGATTTTTCTGACCGTCATAAGTAACCTCGATCCGTTCCCGGTTGGGAACTCTAGATTCGTCAAGTAGAGGGATGATGGCAAAAACATCCCTGGTCCTGTGATGACCAGAGATCGTGACAACATCCTCAACTTGCTCGGCAAGGTAGTTCGACGACCAAATGATGGGTCCAGAACCTGGATATGGACGAATTTCTCCATGATCGACCTGACCCTGAAGAGCTGCTCTCACAAGGTAACACCCTTGGTTACTTTCTGTACAGACGCTACAACTGTCATAGTTGTGTGGTGGCACCTGGCCACGCCCACTTTGAATACAATGTAACCTCACTAGGTTATCTTCCATTGATCGGACATCCTAACTTTGACGACGAGTAGGATTCCTGTTATTGATACTAATCTGCTGAGTATCTTCGTCCATATAGATTGGCATCCACCAGTGATTTAACAAGTGCTGAAGTGCCTCCTGGACAAGGGTACAACCTCGATCGTGTTCGCAACCTGCTTTACAGTTTTGGTAATCATGTGATATTAAGAATCCGAGTCGGACCTGCTCAGCTTGTAACTCTACCAGGTTGGTATTCATTACGCGGATGTCGAAGATCTGAACCATGTTGATTTGATAGGAGTTCCTATCATGGTAGTCTTGGATCCATCCAAGATCCATCTGACGCTGGAGGGCCTCTTGTATGAAAGAGCATCCCTGTTTATTTACCGAGCAAATCAGACAGGAACTGTAATCGTGCCGCGGCAGATTATGATACTGGCTTTGCCTTGAGTGCATCGCCACCAAGTTGACATTCATCGCACGGATGTCGTGGTTTTGAATGACGTTGGAATTTGTGTAAATCATGTTAACTCCACGAACTCGGTGCTCTTGGATCCATCCGAGATCCATCTGTTCCTGTAGAGCTGATTGCACTACCGAACATCCTTGGTTATCTTTAGAGCAGATACACACTGGTGATAATTATGAGGTGGCACATGGCCATATCCACTCTGTCTACAATGCATCTTGACCAGATTGGTCTTTAACAAGAGTACATCGTGAATTTGATAGACATTGTTAGTCTCTTTCTTAATCAGATTGACTGCAGCTTTCTCGTGTTGAGGCAGCGGGTTCGTAAGAACATTATGATTCGTATCTTTGAAAGATAAGAGCCCGCTCCTAACAAGTTTTTGCACGTCAGATTTGAAATTGAGACAAGTCTCAATGTTATGCCCTAAACCTCCTTGATGATAAGGGCATGTTTGATCCGCTTTAAACCAGAAAGGTGGATTTTTCGGAACTGAAAAGGGAGACTTAGTCTGGATGTGCCCCTTGGCTAGCAGTAACGAAAACAGTTCTGTGTACGTTATAGGTATAGGATCAAATCCTGATGGCCGTGTTGTACGGTTGTTGTTATATGGAGGACGAGCCTGCTGAAGAGGCTGTTGTGTCCTTTGTTGGTCAGGTTGGCTCTGCGCAACCTGAGGTTGATACATAGGAACAGACGCAGGGCCGATAGCAGGAGTAACAGCTGCTACTGGCTGATAACGTCACCTTTGCTTTCCGAGAGAGATATTCCCAATATCTTGCTCTTTTTTCTTAGGGAGAGCACTACCGTATTTTTTAGTACAGCTCGTTGATCCAGTGTTTTTTACCAAACGTCCTTCTCGGACGGCTTCCTCAAGACGTACACCCATGCCGACCATTTCGGTGAAATCACTGGGTGCACTGGCGACCATTATGCCGTAGTAAAATGAGCTCAAGGTCTTTAAGAAGATCTTTGTCATCTCTTTTTCCTCAAGAGGTGGACAAATTTGAGCGTCAATTTCACGCCACCTTTGAGCATACTCCTTAAAGGTTTCCTTTTCCTTTTGCGACATTGATCTGAGTTGATCTCTATCGGGTGCCATGTCCAAATTATATTTGTATTGTTGGACGAAGGCAATACCAAGATCTCTGAATGTGCTGATCGTAGTACGGTTTAAACCCATGTACCATTTGAGTGCGGCACCGGTTAAACTATCCTAGAAATAGTGAATCAGCAGGTCCTGATTCTCCGTCTGAGCCGACATCCGCCGAGCGTACATCACCAGATGGCTCTGAGGGCAAGAGTTACCCTTATATTTTTCAAAGTCGGGCACTTGGAACTTGTGCGGGACTTTCACATTTGGGACCAAGCAGAGGTCTGCGGCGTCCTTTCCAAATAGATCCTGACCGCGAATGGCTTGAAGTTCTTTCTGCATTTCCAGGAACTGTTCCTGGAATTCCTCCATTTTGTCAAACATAGTTTCCTTCTTACCAGAAGGTGTCTGTGGAATCTGTCCTTCCGGGACAGTGCGCACCACAGGGGGTGGTACCGTGACTACGGCAGTAAGTCTTGGCGCCTCCCGAAGTTTGTAACCTTCAGGAGTCTTGAGTATGCTCCTGGAATCTTCGCTTTCCCAAAGTTTGTAACCTTCAGGCCCAGCGGCTTCTGTTGCGATTCCCTGATCTTCAGTGATCGGCGGAACATATCCTTCTGGGATATAGTTAACAGGCATGCCCGAAGGACGATCTTTCGGTATCTGATACCTAGGATCATACTTTTCTATGATGGGCGTTGAGGTGATCTCTGAGATCACAGTTCTTTGTAGCTGAGCTTCTGCCATGGCTTGCATGTCGTTACAAAGCTTTCTCATATCCTCTCTCAGAGTGTCAATCTCTTCTTTCAACTCTCTGTTTTCTTCCTCAAGATCATCCATCTTTTTCTGACGATTGGCCCGAGTATTATACGAATGAGACAGTTTGACTCTAGAATCGAGACACAAACGTGAGATTCGTAGGTAAGGAGAATACGCGATGTGAGAATGATAAATGCAATGATTATATTAATTGTTTTTAGGTTTAATCAAAATAAACTTCGACAATTAGATTGCAAATATCAAACAGTGGGGAAACCCCTTTTTATTGAAATTCAAAGGATTACAGAAATGGAAATACAGTAGATTACAAAGTGCAGAAACAGAAACCTAAACTAATGGGTCCCGAGTCCTCTCTGAAGAGAAATCGGGTGCTGATTCTGGTATCTTCCGTTTCTTTGACCGGGGCGCTTGGGCCGTTGTCGGGTTGTCATTCCTTTGCCAAGTGAAAGGAGTGAGCAAATTCCTTTGGTCATCTTGATTCTCTACAACATGCTGCTCCAAAATTTCAATCAGAGCATCTTTCTCTTTTAGTAGTTGCTGTATTTGGATACACTCTACGTCGAGGGTGCGGTACTTGTTCTTCCAAGACCTTCTTTCCTTTTGAACTTTGTTGAGAGTAACCTGAAGCCTTTCAGTTTGCGTCATGAAGTACATGACAATTTCCCTCGGCGGAAGAATTTCGTAACGAGGATAAGGCATCTTTAGCTTGAGAGCTCTGGTTTGTACCCAATGGAGATAAGGCTCCACCGAGACACAGTCCGGTTTTCCCAGAGACTCTCGTCCTTTCTTATGAACATGTTTCCAAGCTTGCACTATTTCCATCTTTAGTGCTCTGTCGCTTTCTCCTTCTTTGAAGAAAAGACATTCCAGATGAACACCCAGTGGGATGTGTCTCATCGGGTATCCAAATTGACGAAGAACTAATATCGGATGATAGTTGATTCCTCCTTTAGATCCTATGAGGGGTACGCTGGGGAAGTTTCCACAATGGTCAATGATTCTGATTCCCTCATAAATCCTATTACACCAATCTATATCGGAATTGGTGAGAGACATGATCTTCTGCGACCAACGTAAGACACTCTTGCAATCCCAAAAAGCAGCAGACTTGGGCAAGTGAGAGATAAACCATTTGTAGAGTAAAGGTACACAGCATTTGATCTCTCCTCCGCTGTACAAATTTCCCAAGTGTACAGAATGATACGCATCTGTGAGCAAAGTCGGCACAGGGTTTCCAATGAGAAAAACCTTAATAGCGTTGATATCGACGAAGTTATTGATGTTGGGAAACAAAAATAATCCGTAGGTGAGCAAGACAAAGATGCTTTCAAAAGCAGTCTCGTTCCCTATACTAGCGAAGTACAGAGCTTTTTTCGTCAAGAACTGGGCTGGCAAACCTTGGATGCCACCCTTAGTGGTCATGTGAGTCTTGACCTCAGACTCGTCCAAATGAATTGTTCTTGCAATAGTCTGATTCTTTGGAATTTCTTCCAGTCCAGAAAATGGAGCTCGATCTGTGATATGTAAATCAGTCAGATGAGAATACTCCTCCAGCATTGGTGCCAGCTGGTAATCCGGGAATGTGAAACAGTGATAAACCGGATCGTAGAACTGAATGAGCGCATCCATGATTCCCTCAATCACATGGACTCTCAACAGTGGTAGCAAACCACCGTGCTTGTCTCTGAAAGCCTCAGGGTTAGCGATCATCCTTGCTAACCTTCTCAAATCCCCTAGTTTTGGAACCTTGAAGGTATACTGGCGAGTTCTCCTTCTACCGAAATCCATTAGCGTAATCTTTTTCTCTGATATTTGAAATCACAGTCTTAGTTTAATTTGAAAAACAGAGAGACTAGAAGAGAATTTTTTTTGAATGTTTTAATGTTTTATTAAATGAATGCATGAATGCAGCACACAAAAACATAGAAAAAACATGGGGTCAGAGGGTCGTTGTCATGAAGTCAAGGCTCTACCCATCCCCAAAGGTTTATACTAGGGTGATTTTTGTACCTGTACTCATTATCATCAGCTCCTCCCAGGAAAGCAAAATAATAAGCGGATCGCCAGCGAGTTGTGTGCAATCTTAGAGTAAGTGCTATTCACCGAGAATAGATCACCAGCCTCAAATGAGGGTAGTATCACGTAACAGCTATTTCCGATAGCTTCCGCACTACGAAAAAGGTTGGCTTTTCTTAAGTGTATACTCAATCTCACCACATGCGGCATCACACGCATTCCCAGTAGCAGAAAAATAAACACGTATAGCAATTAGGAAAAGCAGTATATATATATTTGTCCTAACCATCCTAGACTTATAAAGCTATGAATCTTAAGTTCCTGACAGAAATGGGTTCCCCGGCGGAAGCCCCAATCTGTGGTTCCCTGCTTAAGAGATGGACCAACATAGGTCAATCTTTCTCTTCGGTAGAGTTCCCATTTTCCGTAGAAAACGGGGATGATGCCCTAAGGCAGAAAAGATCTTGGAAAAAACTCCCCAGCAGAGTTGCCATTTTACAAGGAAAACAGAAAGAAAGAAAAACAAGGGCCCCACGGTGGGCGCCACTTTTCCTGTAGCGAGCGATTTTGGACGCGGTTCTTAAGCGCTGGTCGCTCTCTGCGGTTGAGCTTAAAACTACAGGTCGATTCATTTTTTATCCTATTGTGAGCTGAATAAGGAAGGGAAATAGATGTCTCCAATTAACCCTGCTTGCATACTGAGTTTAAACAGTGGTCTGTTAGGTTACGGATGCTATCAATGTGGGGGGCCTTTGTACTGGTTATTCGTATTTCGCCAATACAGGTTTCTTTCTTTCTAGGGCTTGGGCAAAGGGTTTCTGGCGGGGAATAAGGATTAGGATGTTAGGACTGATGCTTTTGAATTACTGCTTTTAATTGATGGAGATATGGGATTTGGGTTTTTTGTTGATTGCGCTCGCTAAGATCTTTTCTTTCGATCTTATGCCTACGTATTCCCGTTTACCGAAATAGGGAAATCAGAGCGTTCGTAGTTCCTCCTATTCTATGGGAGGAAATTGGTTTTTGGTGTCTTGTTCAAAGCCCAAGACGTGAAGAGAAAGGTGATTTGTATCTTGTTCAAAGCCCAAGATGTGAAGCTGAAAGACCTCGGTTTTAGAGAGAATTTGTCATCTCTAAAGAGGGGGAAGGAGAATTACTTTAACTGGGATACGTGGATCCGAGCAATGCCATAATTTCCGAAGAAAGGGTTTTAACCTGAAGGAGAAGACTTTAACTCAGTGTAGAGCAATGCCATCTTTCCTTAGGAATTTCTCATGCTAAAAGAGGGACAGTGGCATGGATATAGATGATCCAGAGGCTTGCCGCTTACAGCGATTAGATGAAGGGAAAGGAGTTGTTGGTGTTTGTGTACTGTGAACGAGGCACATCTTTGATGCTAAAAGGTTGATTGGATCAACCAGTGGTTTTTTTTATACAAAGCCTAAGAGGAGGCTAATTTCCGCTAGGAAAATCATTATACAAAGCCTAAGAGGAGGCTATTTTGTGTCTCGTACAAAGCCCGAGAGAGAGGCTAAAGGTTTTTGACCCAGTGGGGCATATCGTTATACAAATCCTAAGAGGAGGCTAGCAAAGAGTTCGACTCTTGCTTAAGGGATTTATATCTCGTACGAGGCCCGAGATGGAGGCAAAAAAAGGGTGATTGACTCAACGAGGGAATCTTTTGTGTCTCATACAAGGCCTGAGAGAGAGGCTAAAAGGGTTTGACTCTACAGGGGAATCTTTTATACTCGACAAGAGAGTGCTTTTGTATCTCGTACAAAGCCCGAGAGAGAGGCGAAAAGGTTGTTTTGACTCCATTGGGGAGAATTTTGGTATCTCGTACGAAGCCCGAGATGGAGGCTATTGTAACTGTTTCAGTTGAGTGACAGATCCAATATACTGATTTAAAAGAGAAAATCAGTTCTTATATGAGTAACACTGTACACAGGGATTTAATTTGAGGATCAGGGATATTTCCTTCTCTTTGAGGAAACGGGAAATCCAAAGGGTATTGAGACTGTCCGAGTCTGCGGGTTTCCTTCCTATTTAACGAAGGGTGCTTGAGAATGTCTTTGAGACTCAAGGAAGTTAGACTGTCCAAGTCTAGAGTTTTATCTTTTGTACTATGCTTCGAGAAACAGTAGTAGACTCTATGAAAGGACTGTTCTATGAGTATGACTAGGTTCTGTTCCTATACCTCTAGGAGGTCGTCGGGACAATTTGTACGAAGCCCAAGAGGAGGCTGGAATCTTTTAAGAAGCCGACGGGTCGTTGTACTAAGCCCAAGAGGAGGCTATCATTCCAGGAGGAAGAGATCATTATATGAAGCCTAAGAGGAGGTTGTGAATACTTCTAAGAAGCCGGCGGGTCCTTGAATAATGCCCAAGAGGAGGCCGATGCTTTTAAGAAGCCCGTGGGTCTTATCATCTCCTTTCCATTAGGAGAGATAACTCTTTTAAAGATGAAAACCACTAGTAAACGTGCTAGGTTTACTATCCAGCGACTTTTAGCTTTTAAAGTAGGTTCCTTAGTCAAGGTCCAAGATTATGATCGTAGTGGGTACCCAAACCCCGAGACATTCAAGGCAAGCTATCCACAAGGAATAGATCAAGTCAGGAAAGTTCGAGAATTAGGAAGAAACTCAAAGATGCCATTCACGGAGAATACATTCATCTTGGGGAGTAGAGCTTCTTGACGATTCCTAAGGAGGACAGCCGAAGAGAAGACTGTATCTGGTGCTCCTATTGGGGATCTAGGCGTCTATTTCTACGAATAAATGAAACGGCGTCACCTAGTTCTAGACGTAGTTGCCGGGGAAACTCGAAATATCTATACTATTATTACACAGTAGATATGAGTTTATGAAAGGAGACTTACAATGAGCAGCCCCACAATACTGTTTATAATATGAAAGCAGTAAATGAAAGCGATAACCACTTACTCGGTTGTAGTGCTTCCATGCTGTTTGGTTAGTTGTTCAACAAAGAAAGATTGAAAACAACAGTATATTCAAAATCAAAGGAGAAAGTGCTTTGAAAAAGAAAGATTTGGGGCTTACAGCTCAAGGAGAGGCCCAGGGTTTTATCAGTGAGCGCACTGTTTGAATTTGTACAGAGGGACTTATACAAGTGACTGGGGCCCAAAAAGGTTTTCTGTACAAAGGGATGGGTCTTACACTCTCTCAAGAGGCCCAAAAAGGTTTAAAGAAAAGAGCGGGGCTTATAACACGAGGGTAGGCCCAAATGATTTTTTCGTTTAAAAATGGCGATCGCGCCGAGGTTTCCTTTTAACGCAGAGGGACTTATACAATAAGTGAGGCCCAAAATGTTTTGGTTAAAAGGGGGATTGGGTCTTACACTCTAATAGAGGCCCAAAGTGTTTTGAATGGGTCTTATAGCTCAAGGAGAGGCCCAGATGATTTTTGAAAAGGCGACGATCGCGCCGTTTATTTTTTGACGGTATCGGGACTTATACAATAAGTGAGGCCCAAAGATGATTTGGTCAAAAAAAGGATTGGGTCTTACACTCTAGTAGAGGCCCAAAATGTTTTGAAAATGATTTATGAGGGTTGAATTAATCCAAAACCCTAATTTGTTTTCAAAATGTATTTAATTGAATAAAAATTCAATTAAAATGATCAAAAATTGTTTAACACATGGAAAACAAATTGTGATCTTGGATTAATGCTTCAAAAATTAAGTATTGACCTACAAAATAATTAGAAAGCATTAAAAGTTGCAAAATCAATGTAGAAAAAATATTTAAAATGCCAAAAACAATCAAAATATTAATTCTTTACAAAAATATCAATTATATGAAATAAATAATATTTTTGGGATTTTTTGATAAAATAAAATATTTTATCATTTTTGTGAATTATTAAAAAAAGAATAAACTCAAAATCATTAAAACTCAGAGAGAAATTAATTTTTGAATCAATTAAACAAAATCACAAAATTCAAATATTCAAATTATTCAAAAATGGCGCCAAGAACAGCTGAAGAACACGCGCGCGTTCTTGGTTTCTCAGATTTGCGTTTTCTATCCAATCTCCAGGAATACGTAATCATATCATGCAATCCACATATCATTATGCTCGTCTCAACCTCACGATCATGTCTATGTACTTTAATTTCATTTAAATTAAACATACAACAAGAAATCACGAAGAAACCTCAAGAACCCTAATTTCTGCATGAAGGCTAGGATTTTTGATACACGATTCAAACAATGCAATTAATTGAGGGAAAACATTCCATGCATGATTATGAACATATGGCCAAATTATTGTGCGAGGAAATATGCATAGATTGAGAGATGCCCAAGTTTAGGCTTACCTTCAAGTCGTGACAGCAAGAGCAGATGTGATTTTGAGTTGGAGGTGTTACAGACAAGTTGTGATGATCTGGACAGCTTCCCTACACCATATGGAGTGTGTTTGAACACTTGGATTGAATTGAAATGGACTGGATCAGTTTATGGCATCTCAGCTGCAACTTCACTTCAAACTTGTGTGGATGGCAAGTGATTTTGAGATTTTGATGTTCCAGATGTTATGTGAGTGTTTGATCAGCTCATATGTGATGTATGTGAGGTGTGTGAGTGATTGGTTTGTGCAGAATTGCTCTCAAACTCAAAACCCGATAGCTACCTTGCTAAGAAAGGCATTTTTGCCAAGAGAAAGAGATTTTGAGGAAAGCATCTGTTAGATGGCTTTGGTGTACTTAAACTGACCACAATTGAGCTCTATTTATAGTAGAGCAAGTTTGTTTTGCAAGGAATAGTACATGGCAGCTGGTAAGTAGGTTTCCTCAATGTTGGCCAATGGAAATGAAAGTCTCCTCTAGCCATTGACTAGAGGTTAGGGCACAGAGCTTTGGTCCCCTTGGTCTTGGATAAGTCTTGACTGATTTCAGATGAGAATGGCTCAGTCCATGCCACCTTGATGGTTCCATTGAATGCCTCATTCCAAATTTGAAGTCTTGTCCCTATTTTGGCCATTCTAGGTTCAACATGCTATTCTTTGTTCCTTGGACCTTGGAGGCTTGGCTCAGTGATTGTCCCCTTGAGATTCAATCCTCTGAGGTGTCCAAGTGGATTGGAGCAATTGCAATTGGCTGATTTTGGCAAATCGAGCCAAAATGCAAATTCTGCCTTGCTTTGACAGATTTCAGCAAGGCAACTTGCCAATGTTGTATCTCATGATGTAGGTTGAATTTGGCAATGTTCTTGGCCATTTTGGAAAGCTCTTACATGATACAACAACTGTTTGAACAAGTTTTGTTTTGATCTCTTTTGATTCCAAGTGAAAAATCCCCCTACATTTGGCAAAAAGTGAAGCAGAATTCTGACTTAGTGAAAATTTCACTAAGTGTTGGAAAAAGTGACATTTTCACTTTTCAGCCACTTTGATCACTCCATAACTCAAAATCCTTAATGAATTGGAATGACTTGTAGTTGAAGTTTTTGTAGGTGATAATGAGGGCTACAAATGCATCTTTGGATGAGAAAAAATGGCCTTGTGGTTTAGGAGTTATGGTCCTCCAAAGTTGGTACCTTTGCCACTTTATTTTTAACTTAGAAAAATTTCTAAGTTTTATGGTTACCCCTTTTACAAGTTATCTCACTTTTCTTGATTTTTCTTGATGAATGATGATTCAAATCATACATTAACATCATTTTAGGGTTAAAAATCCATTTTGGTGAAAAATCTCAAAAAGTCAAAGTTGACTTTTGTGCACAGTTGACTTTTTATCAGATGAATTCCAAACTGTGCAATTCTTCAGGAAATCATGTCCTTGACCTAAATCAAACTTGATGGACATGTTCCATGGGTGTCATAGGGTATATTCAATCATGTATTAGGGTTTGGGAGCATGTCCTGGTCAAAAGTCAAAGTTACAGTTGACTTTTCCCTTAAAACCCTAATTGTGGTGCAGATGAAAATGAGACTTGTTGCTCAAGCTTCTTCGATCAATCCATTGTTCCAAATGGATCAATATGGTGTATTAGAGACCCTCAAATCATCTCTTGAGGTCTTGGCTCATGGTTTGTCCCAAAAGTCAACTTAGGGGTGAATTAGGTCAAGAAACCCTAATTCCTGATTTTTGATGAATGCATCCCCTGAGGCAAAATTGACTTGATGCATGGGTTCATGAGGTTCCATGAAGCATATTAGGTTATGTTTTGGATCATTGCCTTGTGCCCAGATGAAAATTTCCATCTGGAGACCCTGGTCGACCAAAACCCTAATTTGGTGACACTGTCGATCTTGAGACTTGATCCACCTAGAAGGGAGCAGCCTTGTGCTTAATCCTTGAAGTGGGAGTCCTTTTTGATCCATTGTGGATGTTTGAGAGATTAGACAAGTTGAAGATCATGTCATTTCTTGATTGATCCTTTGTCTAAGCACTCAGAGAGGGCTTGAAACCCTAATTTTGATTGTATTGGATGCTCACCCATCTTTGGCGAGACTGATGAAGCATGATGGTTCATCCATATTGTGATGATGATTTTCACAATGATGGGAAATCTAAGTGGTCAAAATTTTGGGTATTACACTTTGAGGCTCTTTTTCTCCAATATAAAAGATCTAAACCTCAGGCCCAAGTTGAGCCAATTAAATTTCATGTTCTAAGCTTCAAATCCATATAAAGAACTCTTCCATCGGATCAAAATTGAGGGATTTATGATCGATCAAAGTTTGAGAAAACTAGGTCCAAAACCAAGTCATGGCAAGGCAAGTGCAGGCCCATAGGCCATAATTTCATCAAACAGTTGGCATGCCAAATGTCAAGCCAATTTTCTTCATCAAGAATGATTCAAATGAAAAATTGTTGAACATCAAAGTTGTTCATCTCCATGCCTTCTTCAACTTTGATGTTGGACATTTTTTCATTTGAACAAATTATGAAGGTCATATGAGGGCTCGAACATGGGGGTTTCATGCTGAAAGTTCACAAGTCACAAGGCCTTGCTTGCAGCCCAAGTCATACACTCATGCACTAGTTGTGGTTCCTTGTTTTCCATGCAACTGAGTTGATCCTAACTAACTGAGTTAACTAACTTGACTCGGTGAGTTGAGTCTAACTAACTCCGACCCAAGCTCCAAACCCAAACCTCATTCCAAACCACTTATACTCCAAACCTAAAATCTATTTAAGATATGCTTCACTCATTTTCAAGGACCTTCAACCATTTTTTCAAATTGCTCACATTTCACTCTCATTTTCTCTCTTCACTTTGCTACAATTTCTACTTCTCTATTCCAAAACCACACATAAAAGCTCTTATTTCTTGAAGAATAATCACTTTTTACATTGAAAAGTGATTAATTCTTGAGCTAAACTTCATCCCTTGGTTTGCATTGGTTGGATTTTCTGGAATTTCAGCTTGTTCTTCTTCAATCCACAGGTTTCTCATCATTTATTTTGGTGCAAGTTGGATTTTGGTGGATTTTCGCGATTTCGTTCGATTTCGACGCGTTTCGGCTATTGATTGAAGAATCTCTGGTTTTCTTTCATTTTTCTACACCAATATTACTTTGCAACAATTACCAAAGCAAGTCTCCGCTTTGTAGGTTGGTTTCCCTAAATCTACATTGTTTTTAGCTTATTCGCAACTTATTCGATGTAGACTTTTAGTGATTTTGATTTTGGATCCATATGATTGAATGTGATTTTTGTTGTGGGTGATTATTGAGTTTAAGTGATGTTTGAGAATCATAATTCAATGTAATTTCGTACTTAACTGATTACATGTTCAATTGGATGTTTGGATAAGTCATTCACTACTGAAAAGTGCTTTTTAAAGCTGAATTTTTGTCTCTGTTGCAGTGGTAATCGATTAACCTAATAGAGTAATCGATTACTCAGCCTTATTTTCATGATTTTAGCCAAATTTCAACTGAGTAATCGATTACTCAAAGTGAGTAATCGATTACCCCTGCTGCAGAATGATATTTTCTTGCATTTTCTTGCTTGTTTGACATCCTTAACATGTTTAAACTTCATGGATCAATGCATTGATGATTGGTGGATTATTCTTGAGCTATCTTAACTCACACCACAATATGAACTTGATTTTACGACATGCGTGCATTGGTTTTTCATTATTGAGCATAATGTTGGCATTGTAGATCAATTGATGTGATGAACACATGATGCACACACTTTGAGCTCATTAATTGCTAATTGATGTTATGTTGCTGGAATCACTATGCGCATGTTCATTTGCTTTCCATTTCAAGAGATGTATACTTGTTTTGACTTGCTCACATTCTTGACAATGTGTATTCTTTTGTAATGTACATTATAACATGTTTGATTTCAAAGATTTTTCATCATGATTTGTAATATGATTGTGATCGTGTTTGTTTGATGAATGTGCAAGGCTTGATGCATGATAATGGTTGTTCATGATTGAAATTGTGTGTTAATGCATGCTGCCTCTGATTTTTCACTGCTGCCTATACACATATATGTTGTAGTATGTTCTGCCAAATGTTTGTTACACCCATTTTTGTATGCTGAACATGAGCTGTTGTTTGCTGTTTGGTATATGATGCTAAATTTACTGCTGTTCTGTTGCATGTGGGCTGTAATAGCTGCTGTTTTCATTGGTTCCTTCCATTTGTTTGTTTGACCAAGTTGTTTTGCTTAGGCTTTTCTTGTAAATAGCTTTTGAACTAACCTTTTCATGTATGTGCTAAGGGTAAGTAAGTGTGTGGACATGCTTCTACATACAATTCTTTCTCTCGTCTTCTCTTAGTTCTTTTAATGATCTAATTGGTGTTATGTAAGCATTTAATGATGCTTTGCTTTCATGATCTTCTTTCTTCCCTCTTAGAAACAACTTAACTTCCATCTTGGAAGTAAGTTGCTTTCTATCTTCTTCTTCTCCTTTCTTTTAGGATTAGGTTCCTTAAACCTCATTAACAATAGGATCACCATGTATGATAACTCTAGGGTTGAGTCTTAGTCTCCCTCGTTAGATTTTCACCTTTGATCCTCTTTTGAGTCTCTTTCTTCACCTCAAAACAAAAAAAAAGTAAAAAACACTTAATAAAGGTTAATGCATATTGCATGTGAGCCTTGTATGTGGGAAATGGAAGGAGGGGAGTTTCTCTCCACTTTCCTAGAATGTTTAGCATACGGCCTGTTAGGACGACCATGCGACGTATTCGATTCTATATCATAGACTTTAATGCAATACGTGTTACAAAACACCAAAAACAATCAAAATACTTCTTTCTTAAAAGACAAAAAACAAACAATAACGTCTTTCCTTCGGGAATTTCTCTCCTCATCTCAATCACTCATTCCTTAAGGACTCGTCAGGTCCGTTTTACCGCAAACAGGTAACGCCTAAGTCTCCATACAACGAGCTGCAACACCTAACTGCTGGAACGCGTATTCTGACGTTTTCACTAAAAAACACAAACAAACCTTTCCCTAGTGAGGGGAACTACGTCGCTCTGAATCTCATGCTCCCGATGAGATACGTAGGCAGTGGGATAGGGCCCATTCGAGCACTTCTTTTGTTTTCCCTACATTTGTTTATCTTTCTCTCTCCTTTCCTTTTCCAGTTCTCCAGCTAGCAGTTCCCTTTTCCAGTATCCTTTACTTACACCCTTTGATCGAGACAAGCAAGCGTGGATCCCATCGGGTACGATGGACGTGAGGGGATGCTGATACCTTCCTCTCACGTAACCGACTCCCGAGCCCAGTTCTCTTGGTCGCAAGACCATGCTCTATCCTTTCTCTTAGGTTTATACAGTGTTTCCTTTCCCTCTCTTGGGATAAATATACATTGCTGGCGACTCTGTTTCATGCCACTTTCGCGTTTGTACTTGGATGAAAATCCTGGGAGCGACAGCTGGCGACTCTGCTGGGGATAGAACCCAGAATCTCTGGTTTCCTTAGAGAGTCAATCCTAGCGCTTGTCTGTTTTTCTTTCATTGGGTGTTTACTTTTTTTGCTGCATTTACTGTTGTACTGTATTGCTATTTACTGTATTACTGGGTTACTATATATTACTGTATTTACCGCATTTTACCATTTTCATTTCACATGCTATATTATGCTATATTGGACTGTGCTGTGATGGACTTTTCTGTTTGGCGGGTGTCGCTCCCGGGATTTTCATCCTAGTACAAACGCGAAAGTGGCACCGAACAGAGTCGCCAGCAATGTGTATTTATCCCAAGAGAGGGAAAGGAAACACCGCATAAACCTGAAGGAAAGGATAGAGCATGGTCTTACGACCAAAAGAAATGGGTTCGGGAGTCGGTTACGCGAGAGGAAGGTATTAGCACCCCCTCGCGTCCATCGTACCCGATGGGATCCACGCTTGCTTGTCTCGATCAAAGGGTGATAGAAAAGAATACTGGAAAGGAACTGCTAATGGAAGGGAAAGAGAAAGAGAAACAAATGTAGGGAAAATAAAAGAAGTGCTCGCATGGGCCCTACCCCACTGCCTACGTATCTCATCGGGAATATGAGAATCAGAGCGACGTAGTTCCCCTCACTAGGGATGAATTGTTTGTGTTTTTTAAGGAACGGATAACGTTCTAGCTCAGGTGTTGCAGGCTCGCTGGTCCGAGTGCGTTACCATCTTGCAAGAGAACGAGTAGAAGCGCGTTCGTGCGTTGAGAGTGAATGAGGTGAGAAAAGAATTCCCGAAGGAAAGACGTTATTGTTTGTTTTTGTCTTTTAAGAGTTTTTTCATTTGTTTGCATATGATAGTGTATCTGAATCTTAGTCATTGGAATGTGTACATCCTCACATTCCAAGATGGAATGGGTAAGAAAACACACTAAGAGTGAAGAAGACCCCCACACTTAGTTCCAATTGTCAAGGTTCAAACACACTAGCATACTTGTGTTTATTAAGTGTTTTGTTGATTAAGAAATGAAGAAGTGTTTTTTATTATTTGCACCTTCAACAAGTATTGCATTTAAGTCCCTCATACAAGATCAAATGTTTAACACATTGACCCAAGATGGGCTATATGCTATACATTCTAAAATTATAAGAGAAGACCCCTTATAACCTTTTCTTTATATGAAAGGCCTAAATGCAATAAATGCCTACCTTTATTAGATATTTTGAATTTTCTTTGAGATGAGAAAAGAGACTCAAGGGAGGAGAAAAGGTAAAACCTATATGGACTAAGACTCAATCCTAATTGAAGATTAAAGAGAGTGATCCTAAAGTTTGTGAGGTTTCAACCTAAAGTCTAAAGAAAGAAAGAATTAAACAATTCACTTCCAAAATGGAAGATGAATTGTAATTCAAAAGGGAAAGTAATGAGTTATTAAAAGAAAGCACATAAGTGCTTAACAAAACACAAAATGAAATTGTAAAAGAGAAAGGATAGAAGTTGAATGTGGATTCCTTATCCACACTCAATTGAAACTTACCAAAGCCCCTACATGGTTAGCACAATCACTTACAAGTAAAGTAAGAAGGTATAATGAACAAATCAAATTCAAACAAGTTGACAAACAAAGTGAAATGAGATTAAATGCTATACATGCTTCCAAGTCAGAATGTAACTCATATTTACACAACCTAATGTTATCCTAAATGAGCATACCAAATCATGCAAACAAAATCTCAATCCAACAAGAAGCAAAGAAGAAAAGGTGAAGTGATGTGAATGTGGTTCATACTTGTGAAACAAGTGACTTAAGGTGCAAGATAAACATCAAGCATGCAAAGATGAAACCCAAATGTCACAATCAGAAGTCAATTAACATGCTATACATCCTCAAACAAAACCACAACTCATGGCACAAGTGCCTTCATGATCAAGCAAACCAAACATGAGGCATACATTCACAAAATGAACAAGTTAAACTTCATGCTTCAAACAAATAGCAAACATGCTCCAAAAATTATGACTTTCACCAATCAAACACCTTAAACCCATGCCATTAACATATCAAGTCCACAAGCAATGAATCAGAACCAAAGTCACTCAACAATTAGGTCAAAGTCTCATGGAAGTTTCATGTATTCATGCTCAAAGCAACACATCAAAAGTCATCCAAAAAAGACTTAAAAATCATCTCATAAATCTCAAACATACCTCAACATATTGTGACCACAATGCAAAAAGAAAGGCATCAAAATCATTTTTTATGATCAAGAACAAAAATGCACAAAATCATATGTCACATTAAGTATGCATGCAAATGGAAATTCAAAAGAAATAATGGAACAGGGGCAAAATGGTCATAAAATCAGAAAATAAAATCATAGAAAATTTCCTAAATGTTTTAAGAATACACATGAATTTTTGTGGAATTTTACAATATGTTTTGATATTTTTAAAAATTAGAAATCAAACGTGTAGAAAGAAATAAAAAATGAAAAATGAATGCAAAATGCAAGGGGGTGCAAACATAGCAATTAGACAGTGTAAATGCATTGGGCTTCAAAACAGGAGGGTGCAAATATCAATCTGGATAAGTCCAAGTCTGCGCGCCAAACACAATAACAAAAATGCACCTGCAGTCAACAATCTTGACCCACTCACAACCATTAGATCAATTCAAAGTCAAGTCAAAGTCAAAGTACACAGAATCAATGCACGTGCGTGAGGACACACACTCACTACCATGCACTACACCACACCACGCTTAAGTGACTTCAGAATTTTGGCACATGACATGCACATGTCTTTTAATGCGTTGGCACGTTCTCAGTCACACGATCAAAAAAAATGGACGAACGAGATTAAAACGCACACAAACCCTAGTATCAACTCACCGGCCGGAGAGGGACCTCCGGTCACCTTCTCCGGCCACTCTCCGGCGCTGCAACCAACCAAACAATCCAGAAATTTATGCAATGCACATCAAAATGTTCAGGAAGTCACGTAGAGCATGAATCTAGGATTAGTTTTCATAAACAACACACAAACAGAGAGAATCGAAGCAATGAAATTAGCCCTAGGTTTTGGATCTAAGCTTCTAAGAAGCTCTATCAACTAGCCAGATGGAGGAGTGCTCTTAGTGAGCTCAAATCATCACAACACGAGCTAGACAGAATGTAAATCGTGCCAAGAAAGTTTAGGATATTGAAACCTGAAAATGTAGGAAACTGTAGTTGAAAGAGAACCAGAGAAATGTGCTTCCTCTTTGATCTTCAACTGGCCAAATAAAGGCTCACAAATCCTTGCAAATGTTGATGAAATTCAATATGCAGTGGAAGACACTTCAATCTCTTCAATGCTACCAAGCTTCAATGTGTTCCAATGCTGTGTGATGTTGAGGCTTGAAGATGGATTCAGATGTAGATGATGATGAAATCGTGTGAGAGGAAGAGAAGCTTCAGAGAGAGAGAGCTTGCGAATTTCAGAGGAAAAATGAGAATGAAGTGTAGTTGAGTGAGAGTGTGAAAATGAAGTTGAAAACTGAATTGTGAAGTGAAGTTTGAATTTATATCATGAATTAACCATGGTTTAGTGAGTTGGTTAATTGAGTTGAGTGGGTTAAACTGAGTCATCCCTAACTAACTGAGTCAAGTTAGTTAGGGAGAGCAGTGCTATGGTGAAGATGGCTCATGGTGAGATATGGTGGGAGCCAGGAGAAAGTGAATTGGCACGGCTTTTGTAGGTGAAACTTGCTCAGCAAGTTGTTCTTTCTATTTTTATGTAATGCACGTGCTCATGTGCATGGACATGTGATGAATGTTTGGTTAAATGAAGAAAGAGTTGGAGAGTGAGCAATGCACGGGCAAACTGAGACCACAACAACAACATTCATTTTTCTGGTTTTTTGTGACAGTTTGGAAATAATGCAAACATGGATGTTTAATGGTGATTTTCTCTTGGCATTGTGGATGATCTAATGAGTTCTTGGAGACGTTGGAAAGAGGGGATGTAATAGGACAACTTTGATATGAAAATTGAATTGAAATGGGGTTTGGAGTAAGTTGCAAAATGACTTATAACACATAAGCTTGAGACTGGTATGAGGGCGTGGCAAAGGTTGGTTGACAAGGTAACATGGCACCTAGGTTCTCAGCATGATCATAGCACATTGGACTCAACATAACTTTTTGACCTTTGATCAAATGAAAAAAACATGAACACCAATCTTAAAGATCTCACATAGAGGAACAACTTTCATGTTGAAAGATTTTTCATTTGAGGCCTTTAACCATGAGAAAAATGAGTGGACATTAGGCCCACCACATGTTTGTTAAAATGACCGCGCGCGTGCCCTGAAAATCTTGGTCATGACCTAGTTTTGAACCTACTTTGCTCAAACTTTGATCAATCATATCTCACTCAATTTTTATCCAATGGAGATGTTCCACACATGGATTTGAAGCTTAAAACAAGATCTTTCATTGAGGCAGAGTGGATTTTTCATTTGGTGCTCCAAATTTAAATGGCCTTGGTTCAAATTCTGATGCAAAATGGCCAAAACTTGCTATTTTTAGTAACCCTTCTTCATCCAAAAATGGCAACTTTCTACACCTTGAATTTTTCATGATTCCTTTGGAATTTCTTGACCAAATTTTGTACATTGGACACATGTAACATGAATTTTATGAATTTGGCCTCAAAAAGTCAAGAGTTGACTTTTTCCTCTGATTATTTGACTTTGCCCCAATTTCCTGATTTTTTATCTTTCTTCCAATTGAACCACCTCCAAAACCAATTGAGATGCAATTTTCCACATACATACACTTAGGGACATATGGAATACCATGACATCAAGTTTTGTCCAAAAAATCAAAGATAACCTGATTTTACTGTAAACCCTAATTTCAGCCCCTTCTGGTTAGGAGGAAAAAGTGCAGTCTTCAATTTCAAATTCCTCAGAGTATGTTGTGTATCCTCTTAAAGGATGATGATATATACCATTTGAGGATGATTTTGAATCAATGAGCTATCTCTTTTGAGGATTTTCCTTCAATTTTTGAACCTCTTGCATGATGAAAGATGTATTGCTTCAATCTCCCATTGGATTTCACTTTCTTGAGATTGTGGATGATCAATTGAGGTAGTATGAGACATGAGAGACCTCTTGGCTTGTCTAGAGCCAACTTGATTGACCTTTTTGTGCTTTGAATGATCCCTTGATTGTCCACCTTCCACCTGATCACATGCCCTGATGGTAAGAAGGATGCCATGCTTCATTTTTCTATGTTAAATGCAATGCAATGCTAATGAGGTGGATATGATATGATAAATGATAATGCCATGCTATGATGCCAAAAGGGAAGAGCAAATTTTGGGGTATTACAGCTGCCCCTATTCAAACGCTGTAGACCTGAATGCCTGAAAGCGATTGCTTTCAGACTTTCAAGGTATATAGTGATTGAATACCAAATATAACCAAAAATTTGCTCTGGATGATGATGAAGAAACCCCCCGACATTGCTGGATTGAATCTTCAATGAAACATTGTCGGAGAAATCTGCCTTTTGAACGATGCCAGACGACTACTGGCTTGCCACGCTACTGGTGGACTTTAATACTGTCTTTTGAACGACGCCAGACGACTACTGGCTTGCCACGCTACTGGTGGACTTTAATAATGTCTTTTTGAACGACGCCAGACGACTACTGGCTTGCCACACTACTGGTGGACTTTAATAATGTCTTTTATGCAATTCCAGACGACTACTGGCCTGCCACACTACTGGTGGACTTTAATAATGTCTTTTATGCAACTCCAGACGACTACTGGCCAGCCACACTACTGGTGGACTTTGCAGCTTCGTGCCACCCGAAGATGGACTTTTGCCAATCCACTGTTGGACTTTTGAGAATATGCCACCCTTAGATGGACCTTTCGCCAATCCACTGTTGGACTTTTGGCTGCTTTGCCACCCGAAGATGGACTTTTGCCAATCCACTGTTGGACTTTTGCCACCCGAAGACGGACTTTTGCCAATCCACTGTTGGACTTTTGGCTGCTTTGCCACCCGAAGATGGACTTTTGCCAATCCACTGTTGGACTTTTGCCACCCGAAGACGGACTTTTGCCAATCCACTGTTGGACTTTTGCCACCCGAAGACGGACTTTTGCCAATCCACTGTTGGACTTTTGCCACCCGAAGACGGACTTTTGCCAATCCACTGTTGTACTTTTGCCACCCGAAGACGGACTTTTGCCAATCCACTGTTGGACTTTTGCCACCCGAAGACGGACTTTTGCCAATCCACTGTTGGACTTTTGCCACCCGAAGACGGACTTTTGCCAATCCACTGTTGGACTTTTGCCACCCGAAGACGGACTTTTGCCAATCCACTGTTGGACTTTGAGAATATGCCACCCTTAGATGGACCTTTCGCCAATCCACTGTTGGACTTTTAGAATATGCAAAATTGCATTACTCTCTGCATCTGTGTCAGACATCTATGCTGACTCTGCTGAGGAACAATGATCAATGACTTGACTTTAGAGGTTCCTGAGAGGATAATATCTCTGCTGGATAATGAATGAACAATCCGTCTGCTCCGAATTATCAAGTTTGCCAAAAATAAATTGGACTTGAAGAAATGAGGGAATGACGACTCTGGCAGGAATTATTCCATCTGTTTGGGGGTGGATTCTGGTCACAGCAACTCCGCTGGGGATGAGAATTTTTAAATGACGTCCTGCTGGGGAGATGAGCCATTAAAACTCTGCTTGGGGATTTATTCAACCCAAGATCCTTTATAGGGATTATCAACCTTCTGACCCGGCTGGGGAAAGGCTGTACCATCCTTGTTGAGGAATAGATTCTGTCGATCTGATAAACCTCTGTGGGGAGAACGACAACTCAGCTGGGGAGTATTGCTGACAAGATTCGATGCTGACCTTTGTGGGGATACCATGACCAGAGATACGATCTTGCTGGGTATCAGGGCTACTCTGCCAGGGATATGCAAATCCTGGTTAGAACATCCCACTGCAACTTGCTATAAAGAGTCCTTAGAGATCTGTTGGGGAAACCCAAAGCAAATCCACAGTAGTCTGCTGAAGAATGTGACTATCGAGTTTAGGATAAGTACTACAATGCCCCATGTTAGGCGAGCCTTCCCTTAGACAATTCCGTTGGGGATGGCGAGTTTATAACAAACTCTGTTGGAGGAAACTGCTTTAAAACGTCTCGTGCTGGGGAATGCCTTTTGAGAGGATTTTACAGAAGACCAACTGTCCTCAAACTCTACTGGGGGTGACCAACACTTCATGCTGGGGAAACAATCATGCCCCATGCTTGGACAACACAACAATTCGTCCCCGCAAAGGATGTCGTAAGAGGATTTTACAGAAGATCTAGCCTCTTCAAACTCTTGTGACTTCGCTGGGGATAATGACCATCAGTTTCGGTGTCGACGAGACCACTCTTTTGGGGAACCTGTGACCGTTATCGATATAGAAAAGCTTGTAGCTGTTGGAAGTACTGAATGAGAGAATCGACTTAATAAGATACAACGGTACCCAGTTGAACTTAATTCACTGAGATCGACCCGATAAACGCCGATCTCCTTACCCATAATTGCCCCAGTCTTTTGCGTGGAGTGATTTATTACTAGTCTTGTGCTTAAAATCATCTGCACCTGCTACCTGCAACAAAAGAATATGCCCACATGCTCCGAATATTGCGTGGCTAGAATCCACCATCCGGGAGTATTCAACATTCGAAGTAATTTCAAACATTTTTTTCTGCGCATGTTATTGCAAGGCTGCCATGTTTTCAAATGCAATGTTTTATCAAAAATTAGGACGTTTTTGCAAACAAAGCAATAAAACAAAAATAGAAAGCTTTTTACTGAAATTCAATTTATTGACTGAGAGCCCAGAATAGGCAATTACATCCGGAAGCAATCCCTGGAAAGAGGTGATCGCTAAAAATTGAGAAAAGAAACTATCCTAATGGCAATGTGAAAACGGAATTCCACTGAGTTTCCATTCTGTTATGACCAGTATGTCTTCAAAACTCCCCGACCTTGCCTTCTGAGGAACGATCAGACCGATTCCTATCCTTCGGAACGTCAGTTGTTCAAACGGTAATGGGGTACAGATAACTCAAACCGTAGTCATTCGCTTAAATCCCTCTTTTGTGTGGACCGCCCTTTCAGGTTTTCGATCCACCGGGATACCCTTTTTTGCCTAAGTTGCCCTTTCGGGTTTTCAACTTACCGGGTGTACAAAATTTTTTCAATTATATCCCTAATTTTTGCCCGAACCTTATTCTGTTTTTGGTTCGCCGGGATGCCCTTTTTTGCCTGGATTTTTTTTATTTTTATTATCCAGCGGGTCTATTCATGCGAAGTATTTTTTGACTACGTCCGAGTTGACAGGGGATGAAAAGTCTTCGCCATCCATGGTTGTAAGCAATAAAGCTCCGCCCGAAAAGACCTTTTTAACCACGAATGGACCTTCATAATTAGGAGTCCATTTGCCCCTGTGATCTGTATTGGGAGGAAGGATCCTTTTGAGTACCACATCTCCGACTTTATAAACCCGAGGACGCACCTTTTGGTCAAATGCCTGTTTCATTCTGCGCTGATATAGTTGCCCATGACATACAGCCGCCAATCGCTTTTCCTCAATAAGGCTCAGCTGATCAAATCTGGCTCGTACCCATTCAGCCTCATCTAGCTTAACATCCATCATAACTCTGAGGGACGGAATCTCTACTTCAACCGGTAGCACTGCCTCCATACCATATACAAGTGAGAATGGGGTTGCCCCAGTGGACGTGCGTACCGACGTTCGATACCCATGCAAAGCAAACGGCAACATCTCATGCCAATCTTTGTACGTGACAACCATCTTCTGTACAATCTTCTTGATATTTTTGTTGGCCGCTTCGACCGCGCCATTCATCTTTGGGCGGTACGGAGAAGAATTGTGGTGTTCGATTTTGAAGTCCCGGCATAATTCAGCCATCATCTTATTGTTCAAATTAGAACCATTATCAGTAATGATTCTTTCGGGAACTCCATATCGGCAAATGATATCCCGTTTTAAGAAACGAGCGACCACTTGTTTTGTAACATTGGCATAGGATGCGGCTTCAACCCATTTGGTGAAGTAATCAATTGCCACCAAGATGAAACGGTGACCATTGGAAGCTGTAGGCTCAATCTTTCCGATCATATCAATGCCCCACATGGCAAACGGCCAAGGCGACGACATGATGCTCAACGGATTTGGAGGCACATGCACCTTGTCTGCATAGATCTGGCATTTATGGCATTTGCGGGCATATTTACAACAATCTGACTCCATAGTCAACCAATAATATCCCGATCTTAACAACTTTTTAGCCATTGCATGCCCTCCGGCATGGGTACCGAAAGAGCCTTCGTGCACTTCAATCATCAACAAGTCTGCTTCATATCTATCCACACATCTAAGCAGGACCGTGTCAAAATTTCTTTTATACAGCACGCCATCTTTGTTCAAGAAGAAACTACCAGCTAACCTTCTCAACGTCTTCCTGTCTTTGGACGATGCCCCGGGCGGGTACTCTTGACTTTTCAAGAAACACTTAATATCATGAAACCATGGCTTGTCATCAGACGTTGCATCGACCGCAAACACAAATGCTGGTCTGTCAAGGCGGGATACCTCAATCTTAGGTACATGGTTCCATCCTTGCACTTTGATCATGGAAGACAAAGTGGCCAAGGCATCAGCGAACCTATTCTCATCTCGAGGAATGTGGTACAGTTTCACTGTTGTGAAAAATGTCAGCAATCTCCTCGTATAATCTCTATACGGCACTAAATTTGCTTGGTGCGTGTACCAACTCCCTTTCACTTGATTGATTACCAAAGCTGAATCACCGAATATATCAAGGGTTTTAATCCGTAGATTAATCGCCTCCTCGATCCCCATTATACAAGCCTCGTACTCTGCTTCATTGTTGGTGCATCCGAAAGTTATTCGGGCAGTGAACGGCATATGAACACCTTCTGGCGTGATAAGAACTGCTCCAACTCCGCACCCATTCATATTGACAGCCCCATCAAACATCAGACTCCATTTGGATTCAGGGTCTGGCCCCTCCTCCGGAAGTGGTTCCTCACAGTCTTTAGCTTTGAGAAACATGATGTCTTCATCAGGGAAGTCAAACTTCATGGGTTGGTAATCATCAATCGGCTGTTGCGCAAGATAGTCGGACAAGATACTTCCTTTGATGGCCTTTTGTGAAGTGTACTGAATGTCATACTCTGTCAAGACCATTTGCCACCGTGCAACTCTGCCTGTCAATGCTGGTTTCTCGAAAATGTACTTGATAGGATCCATTTTTGAAATCAACAAGGTCGTGTGCCTAACCATATATTGCCTCAATCGCTTAGCGGCCCATGCAAGCGCACAGCATGTCTTTTCAAGCATTGAGTATCGGGACTCACAATCATTGAACTTTTTGCTCAGGTAGTAAATAGCATGCTCCTTCCTACCTGTTTCGTCATGTTGACCGAGAACACAACCCATGGCACCTTCAAGCACTGTCAGATACATTATCAGCGGTCTCCCTTCAACTGGAGGTATTAAAATCGGAGGTTCCTGCAAGTATTCTTTTATCTTATCGAATGCCAATTGGCAATCGTCATTCCACCTGACCGTTTGATCTTTCCTTAACAATTTAAATATTGGTTCACACGTGGCTGTTAGGTGAGATATGAACCTTGCAATGTAGTTCAATCTACCCAAGAAACCACGAACCTCTTTTTCTGTTCTCGGTTCAGGCATTTCTTGTATTGCTTTCACCTTGGCAGGATCAACCTCGATTCCTCTTTCGCTCACAATGAAACCCAGTAACTTTCCAGAACGCACCCCAAACGTGCACTTGTTTGGATTTAATCTCAGACGAAACTTTCTCAACCTTTCAAACAGCTTTTTCAGGTTAACCAGATGTTCCTCTTCTGTTCTCGACTTGGCAATCATATCATCTACATAACATTCGATCTCCTTATGAATCAAGTCATGAAACAATGTCACCATTGCCCGCTGGTACGTTGCCCCTGCGTTTTTCAACCCAAAAGGCATTACTTTATAACAATATGTACCCCACGGAGTAATGAACGTGGTCTTCTCCATGTCTTCAGGTGCCATCTTGATCTGGTTGTACCCGGAGAAACCGTCCATAAATGAGAACACTGAAAATTGAGCTGTATTATCGACCAGCACATCAATATGAGGTAGTGGAAAATCATCTTTCGGGCTAGCTTTATTAAGATCTCGATAATCCACACACATTCTCACTTTTCCATCTTTCTTCGGTACTGGCACGATGTTGGCTACCCATGGAGGATACTTTGTCACAGCAAGAAAACCAGCATCCCACTGCTTCTGGACTTCCTCCTTAATCTTTAAGGCCATGTCGGGGTGAGTCCGACGAAGTTTCTGCTTGACTGGCGGACATTCTTCTCTCAATGGCAGCCTGTGCACAACAATATCTGTATCCAACCCCGGCATGTCTTGATACGACCAGGCGAAGATGTCAACATACTCGCGCAACATTTCCGTCAAAGTTTGCTTCACATCTGCTTGCAAGCTGGCACCGATCCTGATCTCTTTCTTGGCGTCCTTGGTACCAATATTGATGATTTCTACAGTCTCCTGATGAGGCTGGATGACCCTTTCCTCCTGTTTCAACAATCTGGCCAGTTCTTCAGGGAGTTCACAATCTTTCCCATCCCCTTCTTCGGCTTGATAAATCGGATTGTCAAAGTCATACATGGCCATATCAAAATCGTTATCAGTGGTATCCGGAGGATCAAGTCTGCATGAACGGGTTCATGCCTTATTTTAGAATTTATTTTTAAGCAAAACAAAAGAAAATGAAACATTGCCATTTTATATTTTTTGTGCAAAAATAAAAACTGAAAGACAGAGAACAAAATTTGATTGCAAAACGTCCTTTATTAATGATTAAACATTGCAAATGCAACCATGGTGGCCCTACAAATGAATCTATACGCCTTGGGCAGAGCGCAAGATTTTGTCATGCATTATGGTTAGAAAAAACAAAGAAAAAAATTACTCTGTCTGAAGAGTAACCCGGATGACTTCTTCAACGAACCAGTTTTGCACTTGTTGTCCCGGAGCACGAGGGCGTACCCAGTTGTCCAGGTTACGATTACTGTCAACACTATCCTCTGTGGCTGCACAAGACTGGTCCGTGTAGATGATTCCCCCACTATTGAAAGTAATGGGTCCCCTGCTCCCTGTATCTGGAGTTGTAGAGGGATGATAACCAATACCAAATTTGTCTTCCTTCATTGGGGTCTCTATCAACCTGCCCCAACCTTGGGCGTGGCCTGCCCTGACGACTTCGACAGCTTGTTTGTAAGATGAAATGGAGGTACCAGCCCCAACTGGTACAGAAGAAGACTCAGGTGCATCGTCAATATTGACTGCTTCAAATGATTGGCACAGCATCTCATGAATTTCCCCATCCATTTCAATGTACTTGAACGTGGATAAGTGACTCACAAAGATGTCTTCTTCTCCACACACTGTCACAACCTGCCCTTCAAACTCATACTTCAGCTTTTGATGTAGAGTAGAAGTAACAGCCCCGGCTCCGTGAATCCAAGGGCGTCCCAATAGGCAGCTATATGCAGGTTGTATGTCCATTACATGGAACGTGGATTTGAATACCTGTGGTCCAATTTGTACGGGCAATTCCACCTCACCAAACACAGATCGTCTAGTTCCATCGAATGCTCTGACCACCAATTCACTAGGCCTTAAGATCAAACCGTCAACTTCCAGCTTCATTAATGCCTTCTTGGGCAAGACATTGAGTGATGAACCAGTGTCTACCAGTACATGAGATAACACTGCGCCCTTACACTCCATCGTGATATGCAAAGCCTTATTGTGGTTTCTTCCTTCAATAGTCATATCTCTGCTTGTAAATCCCAAGCCATGGCTGACATTAACATTGGAGATTATGCCCTCGAGCTGATTAACAGTAATTTCTTGCGGCACGTACGCACTCTTCAACACTTTCAACAACGCCTGCCGGTGCGCATCAGAGCACATCAATAGTGACAGGATTGAAATCTTTGAAGGGGTCTGATTCAGTTGGTCCACAATCTTATAATCGCTTTTCTTGATTATCTTCATAAATTCTTCCATTTCCTTATCAAAAGTAATCTTTGTCTCTGCTTCAGGTGTAGGCGCACTTTCAACCACCTGTTTACCTTTAGCCTTTGCTGCAGCTTCTGCCTCTTTATCACTTCTCAAGGTTTGGGGAGCGAACAACCTTCCACTCCTTGTAAAGCCTCCTACACCCCCTACGTTATCAACATTTGGGCTGACTGATGACTCAACTTCCTGTTTTTTACCTTCGTAATATACATCTGCCCCATAGTGCCATGGGATAGCTTTCGTGGATGTGAACGGAATTGGTCCTGGCACCGTGATAGTGACAGG
Organism: Lathyrus tuberosus; assembly: GCA_022829125.1. Lineage (NCBI taxonomy): Eukaryota > Viridiplantae > Streptophyta > Magnoliopsida > Fabales > Fabaceae > Lathyrus > Lathyrus tuberosus. The sequence continues at coordinate 10,507,231 of JALAZF010000045.1, forward strand.
ACTGGGCCCTTCTGGCGCAACACTCGCCACGGGAACTGCATTGACCGGCATTTGAATCTCAGCGGGAGTGTAATAGATGGTCACGGTTGATATCTCATCAGTGTCTTTCACGACTCTGTCGAACTGTAGACATCCTTCATCGATCAGATTCTGTAAACCCATCTTCAACTTATCACAGCCGTTCTCCTGATTCATACACTCAAAGCAATCTTGATTACAGCCCGGGAACACCTGTCCCTTCAATAAACGATCTTTTACAACCAACAAAGAAGTTTTCACTTGACGGATATCTGTCACCAGATTCAATCTCCTCCCATCTTCAATAGCGTACACATTTGCTGCGCTATGATCAGGCATGGGATGCTGAGTAATATTAGGAGCGGGAGAGAAATTGATGGCTTTAGCATCAATCAAATCTTGTACTTTATGATGGAAAGCCCAGCATTTTTCAATGGAGTGCCCCTGAGCACCTGAGTGGAACTCACAACGAGCATTAGCATCGAAGTTAGGTGGCAGGTTTCCAGCAACCAGAGCTTTCATAGTACGGAGTTCTACCAACTTTAACTCGAGTAGCCGGGGCAACAGCGCGGCATAAGTCATAGGGAGAGGATCCATCTTACGATCCCTCTGTCTAGACCTTTGCTGGAAAAAAGGTTGTTGCTGTTGAACTTGTTGTTGGGGTTGTTGTTTCTGAACAGACGGTGTGGGGATTGTTACAGCATCTACCTGATAATAAGCTCGAGAACGCCCTCTGCCTCGTCCTCTAAACACAGCATTCGTATCACCTTCTCTTCTTTTCTGGTTACTAGCAAACGGTTTCTTCGTCCCCGAAGAGCCAGCCCCACTCACATCCTGGATCTTTCCAAGCTTTAACAGACTTTCTATTCTTTCTCCCGCAATCACAATATCAGCAAATCCAGTTGACGGACAAGCAGCTAATCTATCCAGATAGGCCCCTTGCAAGGTGCCCATGAACATATCTGCCATTTCTCTGTCTGACAAGGGAGGTTGGACCTGGGCAGCCATTTCCCTCCACCTCTGTGCATATTCTTTGAAACTCTCCTTGGCATTTTGTGACAATCCCTGCAATTGGGTGCGGTTGGGCGCCATGTCAATATTGTACTGGTATTGCTTCAAGAACGCTTCTGCCAGATCTTTCCAATTCTTCACAGCAGCTCTATTCAACTTCATGTACCAGGTCAAGGATGCCCCAGCCAGACTGTCCTGAAAATAGTGCATCCATAGCTTCTCGTCATCCGTATGGGCTGAAATCTTCCCAAAGTAAGCTTGAAGATGCGTTTGGGGACACGCATTGCCGTGATACTTATCAAAAGTGGGAGGCTTGAATTTAGGGGGAATTCTGACTCCTGAGACCAGCCCCAAGCTAGTAACATCAATACCCATAGAGTTCTTGCATTCTATGGCCCTGATCTTTTCTGCTAACTCCTCATACCTTCGATCACCTTGATTACCCACATCAGCGTCTAGCAGAGTAAATTGGTCTTCCAGAGTATCCTCAAGAGTAACACCAGCATGCCTACCATTTCCATTACCCCGATTGTTACCACCAGGAGGAGGGTTGCCACCGGGAGGAGGAATGCCATGTCCCTGTGAATTGTCATGATGATCACCTCCGGGCCCATTGTTGGGACGCTCTACCAGAAGCCTCAGTCTCTCCTGATTTTGCGCCATGCCAGTCATGAGGGTCATGAACTGGTCCATACGCGCCCTCATTTCCGCCAAATCACTTTGCACTTGATCCATGATTCTTACTTGATTCCTTCGCGTCGAATATCGGTGAATATGACTCTCCGCTATAATGCCTGAAACCAAATAAAGGTTAGAGACCCCGCAACGAGTACCTGAAAAGCAAGTAACAAAAATGCAAAATGATATGCAATGCCATGCAATGCTATGTTTGTCATTTCCTAGGTGCTTTACACCCTGATTCCAATCCAACCACAGAAATCTGAAGACCAGAAATTGTGATATAAAGAGACGTGTCGTGGTCATGTGCTTGTGCGCAGCTATCTGATAAAGAATAATTCTGAATAAAACTGCTCATACTCATTCAACAAAATATTCAAGTACATTTAAGAAAGGTTCAACCGCAAATGCAATACAAGGAAAAATGGATCCATCAACAAGCCTGATGGTAACCATTAACAACAAAATATAAGGAAAAGAATATCAGTCTGACAATTCCACACCCTTCAGCTTATCACTTGAGTATTTGATCTCCTCAAAAAGTATACGGGTACGCTGGTGATTCGGCTTTTCAATCATTTCTTTGATCAAGACATCCCTTTTCTCAAGAGCTTCAGTTAAAGAACCCATGTGCAGCATTAGAGCCTCGTCATCACACACTCCTTTGTGTCTCTTTATGCCAGCTTGCGTCTTGAGTATCTCCCTTTCTATCATGACTTCTTCAAGCTCTTTCTTGGTATTCTTCAACTGGCTTCTTACTTCTTCTAACTGCTCTTGACTCTTACCGAGGCTTTCCCGATACTTTCTCCTCTGCTCATGTGCCTTTTTAAGCTCCTCGTCTTTAGTCTTCGACTGATCCTTTAACTCGGCATTTTCAATTCTGACTTCATCCCAAGCTTGACGAAGTTGAGCTAATGAATCCTTGCTTCGGGCTAAAGCCTGTTTTGTAATCTTGTGAGCCTGACTAGTGTCATCTGCTCCCAAAGTAAGTTTCCGAAAGTACCGAGCTCGGTCATCAAAATCTTCCTCTTTGTCAGCCAAGGTTTTTTCCGCTTTCAAGGCTCTCTTTTCCAATTCTTTGTTGTCAGCTAGAGCTTTCTGAAGGCATCTGCTCATTCCAGAATTTTCTATCTGCAGCTCTCTGACCATTTTCTTCCACTTCTCACATTCTTCAATAGCCACCATGGTGGGTTGTTCTGGCTGTACTGAACATAAAAGAGGTCCCCTTGAAAAGGGTAAAAGCAATTCCTTTACTTTCGTCTCCATCCACCTGTCATATTCAGGATAAGATCTACAATCTCCTTTTCCAAAAACTGCTTTTCCAATTTTGTGCTTATCTTTCCAAGCATTCACTACTTCTACCACCTTCGCATCTTTAGTTCCTGTAAAGAATAAAGATTCTTCCACATCTTGCTCTGTAGGAGGATATCTGGAAGCATACCCAAACTGTCGGATGGCCAAAACTGGATTATAATTAATCCCTCCTTTTCTGCCAATCAAAGGCACATTTGGAAAATTTCCGCATCTTGTGACAAGCTCTATTCTCAACAACCGGTGGTCAAACCATACAATGTTATCAGCAGTTAAACTCATCAATCGTTTAGACCATTTCGCCACATCTTTGGTTTCCACAAAGGCACCTGTCTGAGGCAAATGTTTGAAAAACCAATGACTCAGCAGTGGAGTGCAACAACTAACAGATCCTCCCCTCCTTTTCTCATTCTTGTAATGCACGGAATGATAAAAATCTCCTAACAAAGTAGGGACTGGATTTTTAAGGACAAAAACTCTCGTTGCTTGCATATCCACAAAGTCTTGCTGATTGGGAAAGAAAACTAGGCCATATATGCAGAGAGCCAGAATGGAATTGTAAACCGTCCAATTTTTAGCACTTGCAGCCTCTTGGGCCTGTCCAGCCAGAAATTCTAAATGAAATCCGCTAACTCCATTTTTACTGCTCACACCACTCTTTATCAATGTCTGATCCATTTGTAAAGCAGCAGCAATTTCTTTTACGCTGGGAGAACTACCAGAGAAGAATGGTATTGCCGACGTGATCGGAATTCCCAAAATAAATGAGAATTCTTCCAGTGTTGGCATCAAAATGTAATCTGAAAAAAGAAAACACCTCAACGAAGGCTCGTAGAACTGCAGCAGAGTGTGCAAAGCATCATGTTCATACTTGGTGATTGTACGGACCATCCCAACCAAATTCCCGTAGCTCTTCTGAAACCTATCAAGAATACCCGGACCAGCCATATCTATAACTTTGAGCAATGAATCCAAGACAGGATCTGGAAACTTGTAAGACACATTGTTCTTTCTCTCGGCGACGATCTCTGTTGAACCCATGGATCGGAATCAGAAATGTATTATGCACCTGAAAATGACAAACATAACTGTTATGATATGATAATGCAATGCAAAAGGGCATGTGATCAGGTAATCAAGTGTCGGTGTCTGTATTGAACTGTGTGCACTGTGTCTCTGTACTGAGTCTGGCGATATCTGAGATGAACACTTAAATCACTGTCATAGGATACAATGTCTGAAACCATCATAGAATCACAAGTAAGGTAGGTAGGAGGCTGGGTTTCCTGCAAACCTGTAAACATCCCGCCCATGCTCACATGTGGTTCTTAGAAAATAAGGCTTGTCAGCTTCGGAGGTTTGAGAAGCAATAGCACATTCAGCCCGTAGGATACAATGCTATGCCAATCAAAGAGGTCGTCCACTGACTCCCCTTAGAAAATAAAAGTCATCCTATGCAAGTTCCAAAGTGGGCCCTCGGGTGCGAATGGGTTTGCCACAGAATGTGGTCTGCCATTGTCACCACTAAAGAGGGATATTTCCACTAAGGTCCTCATGATCGGTCACTAGAGTCGACAGCTCTCTAGATCTACATCCTGGAATACGCAAGATGCGCATGCCACGACGTGTCCCAAGATAGCCTCGTCTAGCTGTGAATTTCGTGAACACCCAACGCACTCCAAACGGCACGTAGGTCCCACTACTCTCCACTCTAATTCTAAGTGTATACTCAAGCCTGTGTAATGGGCTTATCTCTCAGAAATCCCATCCCGCCAAACAGACAAAACAGTGCAGCACAATATAATATATGATATGTAATGCTAAAATGCAGTAAATACTGTAAAGTAAATAAACAGCAAAATATAGCACAACAGTAAACACCCAATGAAAAAAAAAAAAAAAAAAAAAAACAAGCGCTAGGATTAACTCGCTAAGGAAACCAGAGATTCTGGGTTATACTCCCCAGCAGAGTCGCCAGCTGTCGCTCCCGGGATTTTCATCCTAGTACAAACGCGAAAGTGGCACCGAACAGAGTCGCCAGCAATGTGTATTTATCCCAAGAGAGGGAAAGGAAACACCGCATAAACCTGAAGGAAAGGATAGAGCATGGTCTTACGACCAAAAGAAATGGGTTCGGGAGTCGGTTACGCGAGAGGAAGGTATTAGCACCCCCTCGCGTCCATCGTACCCGATGGGATCCACGCTTGCTTGTCTCGATCAAAGGGTGATAGAAAAGAATACTGGAAAGGAACTGCTAATGGAAGGGAAAGAGAAAGAGAAACAAATGTAGGGAAAATAAAAGAAGTGCTCGCATGGGCCCTACCCCACTGCCTACGTATCTCATCGGGAATATGAGAATCAGAGCGACGTAGTTCCCCTCACTAGGGATGAATTGTTTGTGTTTTTTAAGGAACGGATAACGTTCTAGCTCAGGTGTTGCAGGCTCGCTGGTCCGAGTGCGTTACCATCTTGCAAGAGAACGAGTAGAAGCGCGTTCGTGCGTTGAGAGTGAATGAGGTGAGAAAAGAATTCCCGAAGGAAAGACGTTATTGTTTGTTTTTGTCTTTTAAGAGTTTTTTCATTTGTTTGCATATGATAGTGTATCTGAATCTTAGTCATTGGAATGTGTACATCCTCACATTCCAAGATGGAATGGGTAAGAAAACACACTAAGAGTGAAGAAGACCCCCACACTTAGTTCCAATTGTCAAGGTTCAAACACACTAGCATACTTGTGTTTATTAAGTGTTTTGTTGATTAAGAAATGAAGAAGTGTTTTTTATTATTTGCACCTTCAACAAGTATTGCATTTAAGTCCCTCATACAAGATCAAATGTTTAACACATTGACCCAAGATGGGCTATATGCTATACATTCTAAAATTATAAGAGAAGACCCCTTATAACCTTTTCTTTATATGAAAGGCCTAAATGCAATAAATGCCTACCTTTATTAGATATTTTGAATTTTCTTTGAGATGAGAAAAGAGACTCAAGGGAGGAGAAAAGGTAAAACCTATATGGACTAAGACTCAATCCTAATTGAAGATTAAAGAGAGTGATCCTAAAGTTTGTGAGGTTTCAACCTAAAGTCTAAAGAAAGAAAGAATTAAACAATTCACTTCCAAAATGGAAGATGAATTGTAATTCAAAAGGGAAAGTAATGAGTTATTAAAAGAAAGCACATAAGTGCTTAACAAAACACAAAATGAAATTGTAAAAGAGAAAGGATAGAAGTTGAATGTGGATTCCTTATCCACACTCAATTGAAACTTACCAAAGCCCCTACATGGTTAGCACAATCACTTACAAGTAAAGTAAGAAGGTATAATGAACAAATCAAATTCAAACAAGTTGACAAACAAAGTGAAATGAGATTAAATGCTATACATGCTTCCAAGTCAGAATGTAACTCATATTTACACAACCTAATGTTATCCTAAATGAGCATACCAAATCATGCAAACAAAATCTCAATCCAACAAGAAGCAAAGAAGAAAAGGTGAAGTGATGTGAATGTGGTTCATACTTGTGAAACAAGTGACTTAAGGTGCAAGATAAACATCAAGCATGCAAAGATGAAACCCAAATGTCACAATCAGAAGTCAATTAACATGCTATACATCCTCAAACAAAACCACAACTCATGGCACAAGTGCCTTCATGATCAAGCAAACCAAACATGAGGCATACATTCACAAAATGAACAAGTTAAACTTCATGCTTCAAACAAATAGCAAACATGCTCCAAAAATTATGACTTTCACCAATCAAACACCTTAAACCCATGCCATTAACATATCAAGTCCACAAGCAATGAATCAGAACCAAAGTCACTCAACAATTAGGTCAAAGTCTCATGGAAGTTTCATGTATTCATGCTCAAAGCAACACATCAAAAGTCATCCAAAAAAGACTTAAAAATCATCTCATAAATCTCAAACATACCTCAACATATTGTGACCACAATGCAAAAAGAAAGGCATCAAAATCATTTTTTATGATCAAGAACAAAAATGCACAAAATCATATGTCACATTAAGTATGCATGCAAATGGAAATTCAAAAGAAATAATGGAACAGGGGCAAAATGGTCATAAAATCAGAAAATAAAATCATAGAAAATTTCCTAAATGTTTTAAGAATACACATGAATTTTTGTGGAATTTTACAATATGTTTTGATATTTTTAAAAATTAGAAATCAAACGTGTAGAAAGAAATAAAAAATGAAAAATGAATGCAAAATGCAAGGGGGTGCAAACATAGCAATTAGACAGTGTAAATGCATTGGGCTTCAAAACAGGAGGGTGCAAATATCAATCTGGATAAGTCCAAGTCTGCGCGCCAAACACAATAACAAAAATGCACCTGCAGTCAACAATCTTGACCCACTCACAACCATTAGATCAATTCAAAGTCAAGTCAAAGTCAAAGTACACAGAATCAATGCACGTGCGTGAGGACACACACTCACTACCATGCACTACACCACACCACGCTTAAGTGACTTCAGAATTTTGGCACATGACATGCACATGTCTTTTAATGCGTTGGCACGTTCTCAGTCACACGATCAAAAAAAATGGACGAACGAGATTAAAACGCACACAAACCCTAGTATCAACTCACCGGCCGGAGAGGGACCTCCGGTCACCTTCTCCGGCCACTCTCCGGCGCTGCAACCAACCAAACAATCCAGAAATTTATGCAATGCACATCAAAATGTTCAGGAAGTCACGTAGAGCATGAATCTAGGATTAGTTTTCATAAACAACACACAAACAGAGAGAATCGAAGCAATGAAATTAGCCCTAGGTTTTGGATCTAAGCTTCTAAGAAGCTCTATCAACTAGCCAGATGGAGGAGTGCTCTTAGTGAGCTCAAATCATCACAACACGAGCTAGACAGAATGTAAATCGTGCCAAGAAAGTTTAGGATATTGAAACCTGAAAATGTAGGAAACTGTAGTTGAAAGAGAACCAGAGAAATGTGCTTCCTCTTTGATCTTCAACTGGCCAAATAAAGGCTCACAAATCCTTGCAAATGTTGATGAAATTCAATATGCAGTGGAAGACACTTCAATCTCTTCAATGCTACCAAGCTTCAATGTGTTCCAATGCTGTGTGATGTTGAGGCTTGAAGATGGATTCAGATGTAGATGATGATGAAATCGTGTGAGAGGAAGAGAAGCTTCAGAGAGAGAGAGCTTGCGAATTTCAGAGGAAAAATGAGAATGAAGTGTAGTTGAGTGAGAGTGTGAAAATGAAGTTGAAAACTGAATTGTGAAGTGAAGTTTGAATTTATATCATGAATTAACCATGGTTTAGTGAGTTGGTTAATTGAGTTGAGTGGGTTAAACTGAGTCATCCCTAACTAACTGAGTCAAGTTAGTTAGGGAGAGCAGTGCTATGGTGAAGATGGCTCATGGTGAGATATGGTGGGAGCCAGGAGAAAGTGAATTGGCACGGCTTTTGTAGGTGAAACTTGCTCAGCAAGTTGTTCTTTCTATTTTTATGTAATGCACGTGCTCATGTGCATGGACATGTGATGAATGTTTGGTTAAATGAAGAAAGAGTTGGAGAGTGAGCAATGCACGGGCAAACTGAGACCACAACAACAACATTCATTTTTCTGGTTTTTTGTGACAGTTTGGAAATAATGCAAACATGGATGTTTAATGGTGATTTTCTCTTGGCATTGTGGATGATCTAATGAGTTCTTGGAGACGTTGGAAAGAGGGGATGTAATAGGACAACTTTGATATGAAAATTGAATTGAAATGGGGTTTGGAGTAAGTTGCAAAATGACTTATAACACATAAGCTTGAGACTGGTATGAGGGCGTGGCAAAGGTTGGTTGACAAGGTAACATGGCACCTAGGTTCTCAGCATGATCATAGCACATTGGACTCAACATAACTTCTTGACCTTTGATCAAATGAAAAAAACATGAACACCAATCTTAAAGATCTCACATAGAGGAACAACTTTCATGTTGAAAGATTTTTCATTTGAGGCCTTTAACCATGAGAAAAATGAGTGGACATTAGGCCCACCACATGTTTGTTAAAATGACCGCGCGCGTGCCCTGAAAATCTTGGTCATGACCTAGTTTTGAACCTACTTTGCTCAAACTTTGATCAATCATATCTCACTCAATTTTTATCCAATGGAGATGTTCCACACATGGATTTGAAGCTTAAAACAAGATCTTTCATTGAGGCAGAGTGGATTTTTCATTTGGTGCTCCAAATTTAAATGGCCTTGGTTCAAATTCTGATGCAAAATGGCCAAAACTTGCTATTTTTAGTAACCCTTCTTCATCCAAAAATGGCAACTTTCTACACCTTGAATTTTTCATGATTCCTTTGGAATTTCTTGACCAAATTTTGTACATTGGACACATGTAACATGAATTTTATGAATTTGGCCTCAAAAAGTCAAGAGTTGACTTTTTCCTCTGATTATTTGACTTTGCCCCAATTTCCTGATTTTTGATCTTTCTTCCAATTGAACCACCTCCAAAACCAATTGAGATGCAATTTTCCACATACATACACTTAGGGACATATGGAATACCATGACATCAAGTTTTGTCCAAAAAATCAAAGATAACCTGATTTTACTGTAAACCCTAATTTCAGCCCCTTCTGGTTAGGAGGAAAAAGTGCAGTCTTCAATTTCAAATTCCTCAGAGTATGTTGTGTATCCTCTTAAAGGATGATGATATATACCATTTGAGGATGATTTTGAATCAATGAGCTATCTCTTTTGAGGATTTTCCTTCAATTTTTGAACCTCTTGCATGATGAAAGATGTATTGCTTCAATCTCCCATTGGATTTCACTTTCTTGAGATTGTGGATGATCAATTGAGGTAGTATGAGACATGAGAGACCTCTTGGCTTGTCTAGAGCCAACTTGATTGACCTTTTTGTGCTTTGAATGATCCCTTGATTGTCCACCTTCCACCTGATCACATGCCCTGATGGTAAGAAGGATGCCATGCTTCATTTTTCTATGTTAAATGCAATGCAATGCTAATGAGGTGGATATGATATGATAAATGATAATGCCATGCTATGATGCCAAAAGGGAAGAGCAAATTTTGGGGTATTACAGCGGGCAGGGTGTTCTGAGAGACAAGCCCACTACCCAGGCTTGAGTACACACATAGGTATTAGAGTGGATAGTCGTGACGCTTGCGTGGTGGTGACCACGTATTGTTGTTCATGAGACCCACAACCAGACGAGGTTCTATCAGGAGCTTTCTGCTACTGCATGTTATACAGGCCAGTAGTTATTCTCTTGAGGAAATGTCGACTCTGGTGACCATTCATGAGGACTCAGTTGCGGCACTCCTCCCGAGATGTGACAGTGGCAGACCACATTATGTGGCAAACCCATTGCACATTCTCAATCCGAGGACCCAATACTGGGAACTTGCTATAGGATGTCCTTTTGGGAAAGAGAATCAGTGGAGGCACTCCTCGATTGGCGATAATACTGTACCCTGAGGGATGAATGTACTATTGCTTCTCGACCTCAGTGCCAGAAGCTGAGGACCTTTCGTTGTGGAGAATCAGTTGAGGCCTCCCCGATTGATGATGATGCCAAACCAGAAATGGTGAACGTATCATCATTTCTCGACCTGAGAGCCCGGGATACTGAACATCCTAGTACCCACATGTGAGAAGGGCGGGTTGTTTACAAGTTTGCAGGTAACCATGACCTCCTACATACCCGATTTTCTGTTGACATTACACAAAAAGGAGGATTCATCCTATTGTATTCAGATGGTTCTTATCAATGGTTCTATATTGATCTCAGAGCTACACTGACACCGTTCACAGTCCAGCACAGACACTTGGCACCTTGATACCATGCCCTTTGCATTGCATTATCATATCCTAACATACATGTTTATTCATTTCCAGGTGCATATTATACCCCCGATTCCAGTCATCAGGTTATCACGAGGATGAATACCAAAGAAAGGAAGAATATCATCAGTTACAAGTTCCTCACGCCTATTCTAGGCCATATTCTTGCCCTGAAGGGAATGGCAAGCCCTGAAGTGCGAGCAACTTTTGAAGAGAAATATGGGTGGATTTTATCTGTTGTCTACAATGTCAGTGAGTATGAATACAGGGGTCTCCATACGTTGATGCAGTTCTACGATCCGCCTCTGAGGTGTTTTGTATTCCCAAATTATGTGTTGGTCCCTACCTTAGAAGAGTATTCCAGCATGTTAGGGATTGCTATTAAGGAGGAGCCTCCTTTCTTTGGGTCTGTGGGTGATCTTGACTTTGGAAAAGTATCTATTGCTCTTTATTTGAGCAAGTCCGAGTTAGAAGCCAACATCTCCAACAAAGGAAAGCTTTGAGGTTACAAGCTGGGGTATTTGGTAAAGAAGGCTATGGAGGCGGCGAAAGACGGGAATTGGGTTGTTTTTAATGCCTTGCTAGCCCTCTGTGTATATGGCATTGTATTATTTCCCAATGAGCCTGATTTTGTTGATGCAGACGCTATCCGGATAATCATGATGAAAAACCCAGTGCCAACACTGTTGGGAGATCTCCACTACTCCTTGTACAATAGAAATGAGAAGAAAAGAGGAGGGATAGTTCGTTGTTGCGCAACTTTGTTCTACAGGTGGTTTGCAAGTCGCTTACCGCAATCAGGAGCTTTTGTGGATTCTAAATATTCTCTAGAATGGAGTCAGCGTTTAATGGGACTGGTTGCCAAGGACATTATATGGGTAGACCATGGGTTAATTGGCAAAAACATCATCCATAGTTGTGGGGAGTTTCCTAATGTTCCGCTAGTAGGAAGAAAAGGGGGAATCAACTATAATCCTTCTTTGGCCGTCCAACAATTTGGGTACGCTTTGATGGGTCCGCCCTTTAAGAGAGATGAGGAGGAATCCCTGTATTTCCATGCATCAGATGGTTGGGAAATAGCGCAAAAAGCTTCTGAGAGTTGGGTTAGCGTAATGAAGAAAGGGAAAGTTGCTCTAGGCAAACCCAACAACCGGGCTTATCCGGAGTATGAAGAATGGGTGAAGAAAAGAGTTGAATATTTTCTCTTTCCTTTTGGTGTTGCGCCCCGTCTATATCCTGATGATGGGAAAGAAAGGAGTATTGCCACTGTGGAAGAAGTCGACAAGTTGCAAGCTTTGGTGAAAAAGCTCCAGGGATAGAATTCTGAGCTGAATAGTCGTCTTCAAGAAGCACTGACTACCAACCAAAGATTGGAACTAAAAGCACAGGATGCTGAACAAATCCTAGCTGCAAAAGAGAAAGATTTTGTCGGAAGAGCTCAACATTTTCAAAAAATCAGTAAAGGGGCCGATGCTGCTACTCAAGCTCACAAGAAGACCAAACAGGTCTTAGCGCAGAACAAAGAGAAGTTAGCTAAGTTTCAGCAAGCCTGGGATGAGGTCAGACTCGAGAAACATGGCATTTGCATGGCATTGGCATTGCATTTTATTTTTCATTCTGTTGTTTGCTTTTCAGGTGCTCGTGGCAGGGTCTCTAACCTTTATTTGGTTTCAGGCATTATAGATGAGAATCACGTACACCGATACTCAACTCGAAGAAATCAAGCAAGGATTATGGATCAAATGCAGAATGATTTGGCTGAAATGAGGGTGCGCATGGACCAGTTCATGACTCTCATGACTGGTATGGCACAAACTCAAGAGAGATTGAGGCTTCTGGTCGAGCGTCTAGAGACTACGCCAGGAGGTAATCAGAATGATAATTTACAGACTCACGACACTCCTCCTCCGGTTGGTAATCCTCCTCCTGTTGGTAATCTGGGTAATGGAAATGTCAGAAATGCGGGTGTTGTTCAAGAAGATGCTCAGGAAGACCAGTTCACACTAGTGGATGCTGAGATGGGTAATCCTAATGACAAAAGGTACGATGAGTTGGCTGAGAAGATACGGGCTATGGAATGCAAGAATTCTATGGGCATTGATGTCACCAACCTGGGTCTGGTACCAGGAGTCAGAATTCCTTACAAATTCGAGCCGCCCACTTTTGACAAATATCATGGCAATACTTGTCCCCAGACACATATTGAGGCTTATTTTGGGAAGATCTCAGCCCATACAGATGACGAGAAGCTATGGATACATTATTTTTAGGACAGTTTGGCTGGAGCATCGTTGACCTGGTATATGAAATTGAACAGAGCTGCTGTGAGAAGTTGGAAGGATCTGACAGAAGCATTCCTAAAGCAATATCAATACAATATCGACATGGTGCCCAACCGCACACAACTGCAAGGGTTGTCACAGAATGCTAAGGAAAGTTTCAAGGAATACGCTCAAAGGTGGAGAGAGATGGCTGCAGAAGTTCAACCTCCTTTGTTGGATAGAGAAATGGCAGATATGTTTATGGGCACCCTGCAAGGGGCGTTCCTTGATAGATTGGCTGCCTGTCTATCAACAGGATTTTTTGACATCGTGATTGCGGGTGAAAGGATCGAGAGTCTGTTAAAGCTTGGAAAAATTCAAGGCGTAAGTGGTGCTGGTTCCTCTGGGACGAAGAAACCATTTGCTAGTGGTCAGAAAAGAAGAGAAGGTGATACAAATGCCGTGTATAGAGGACGGGGAAGAGGACATTCTCAAGCTTACCACCAGGTAGGTGCAGTGACAATCCTAGCACCATCTGTTCAGTAGCAGCAACCCCAACAACAGGTTCAACAGTAGCAACCTCCTTTCCAGCAAAGATCTAGGCAGAGGGACCGCAAAATTGACCCTATCCCTATGACCTATTCAGCACTGTTACCCCAGTTGCTCAAATTAAAGTTGGTTGAGCTTCGTACTATGAAAGCTCCTTCTGCTGGAAACTTGCCACCTAATTTTGATGTCAACGCTCGCTGTGATTTCCATTCTGGTGCGCAGGGGCATACCATTGAGAAGTGTTAGGCGTTTCAGAATAAAGTACAAGATCTGATCTATGCTAAAGCAATCAATTTCTCTCTGCCTCCTAATGTTCTTCAGAACCCCATGCCTGATCATGGTGTGGCAGATGTGAATATTATTGAAGACGGAAAGAGGTTAAATTTGGTAACGGATATCAGTCAGGTGAAGAATCTGTTGCTAGTGGTGAAGGATCGTTTGTTGAAGGGACAGGTGTTCCCGGGTTGTGATCCAGATTGTTCTGCATGTATGAGTCAAGAGAATGGCTGTGATAAATTGAGAATTGGTTTGTAGAGGCTGATTGACGAGGGACGTCTACAGTTTGACCGGGCTGTGAAAGAAACTGATGAGGTGTCAACTGTGACCATTTATTATACTCCTGCAGAAATTCAGGTGCCTGCAAGTACGACTCCTGTAGCAAGTGTTGTACAAGAAAGACCCAGTCCTGTTACCATCACGGTGCCAGGACCTGTTCCATTTACATCTACGAAGGCAATCCCATGGCACTATGGGGCAGACGTGTACTACGAAGGGAAAAAGCAGGAAGTCGGGACATCAGCCAGTTCAAATATTGATAACGTGGGTGGTGTAGGAGGCTTTACAAGAAGCGGAAGATTGTTTGCTCCCCAAACTTTGCGAAGTGATAAAGAAGTGTAAGCTGCAATAAAAGCTAAAAGAAAACAGGTGGTCGAGAGTGTGCCTGTGCCTGAAATAGAGACAAAGATTTCCTTTGACAACGAGGTGGAAGAGTTCATGAGGATAATAAAGAAAAGTGATTATAATATTGTTGATTAACTGAACCAGACGCCCTCGAAAATCTCAATTTTGTCATTGTTGATGTGTTCTGACGCGTATCAGGAGGCTTTGTTGAAAGTATTGAAGAAAGCCTATGTTCCACAGGAAATCACCATTAATCAGCTTGAAGGTGTGATCTCTAATGTCAATGTCAGCAACAGATTGGGTTTCACAAGCAGAGATTTGACTTCTGAAGGAAGAAACCACAACAAGGCTTTGCACATTACAATGGAGTGCAGGGGTGCAGTGTTGTCTCACGTATTGGTAGACATTGGTTCCTCACTCAATGTCTTGCCTAAAAAGGCGCTGATGAAGCTAGAAGTTGATGGATTGATATTAAGGCCAAGTGAGTTGGTTGTCAGAGCGTTCGATGGGACTAAAAGATCTGTGTTTGGTGAAGTGGAATTGCCGGTGCAAATTGGGCCGCAAGTGTTCAAATCTACATTCCACGTGATGGATATAAAGCCTGCGTATAGCTACTTATTAGGTCTCCCGTGGATTCATGCGGCCGGGGCTGTTACATCCACCTTACACCAAAATCTGAAGTATGTGTTTGAGGGACAAGTTGTGACTGTGTGCGGTGAAGAAGACATCTTTGTTAGTCATTTGTCCACATTTAAGTATGTTGAGATGGATGGGAAAATCCACTAGATGCTTTGCTAGTCATTTGAAGCGGTAAACATTAATAATGTACCTGAATCTTCCTCTACACCAGATATAGCTGGTACATCCATTTCGTCCTATAAGCAAGCTGTCGAGGTGGTCAAAGCAGGCAACGCCTAGGGCTGGGGCAAGCTGATAGAGACACCAATGAAGGAGAACAAGTTTGGTATTGGCTATCATCCCTCTATGACTTCAGTTACAGAGAACAGTGGACCCATCACTTTCAGCAGTGGAGGAATCATTTACTCAGATCAGTCTTGTGCAGCTACAGAAGATGGCATTGACGGTGACTGTGACTTGGATAACTGGGTACGCCCACGTGCTCCAGGACAACCCGTGCAGAATTGGTCTGTTGAAGAAGTCATCTGGGTTACTCTTCAAACAGAGTAATTTTCTTTGTTTTTCTAACCATAATGCATGTTAAAATCTTGCACTCTGCCCAAGGCGTATAGATTCATTTGTAGGGCCACCCTGTTTGTATTTGTAATTTTAATCATCAATAAAGGACGTTTTGCAATCAAATTTCGTTCTCTGTCTTTCATTTTTATTTTGCACAAAAATAATAAAATGGCAATGTTTTTTTTCTTTTTTTTATTTAAAAAATAAATTCTAAAATAAAGCATGAACCCGTTCGTGCAGACTTGATCCTCCGGATTTCATTGATAACGGTTCTACTATGGCCATGTATGACTTTGACAAACCGATTTATCAAGCCGAAGAAGGGGATGAGAAGGGCTGTGAACTCCCTGAGGGACTGGCCAGATTGTTGAAACAAGAGGAAAGGACCATCCAGCCTCATCAAGAGACCATAGAGATTATCAATATTGGTACCGAGGATGTTAAGAAAGAGATCAAGATTGGCGCCAGCTTGAGAGCAGATGTGAAGAAGGCTTTGACTGAGATGTTGTGTGAATATGTTGATATCTTCGCCTGGTCGTATCAAGACATGTCGGGGTTGGATACTGATATTGTTGTGCACAGGCTTCCATTGGGAGAAGAATGCCCGCCAGTTAAGCAGAAACTTCGTCGGACTCATCCCGATATGGCCATAAAGATCAAGGAAGAAGTTCAGAAGCAGTGGGATGCATAGTTTCTTGCTGTGACTAACTATCCTCCCTGGGTCGCCAACATCGTACCGGTACCAAAGAAAGACGGAAAGGTTAGAATGTGTGTGGATTATTGAGATCTTAACAAAGCTAGCCCGAAAGATGATTTTCCACTACCCCACATAGATGTGCTGGTTGACAATACAACTCAGTTTTCAGTGTTCTCGTTTATGGATGGTTTCTCCGGGTACAACCAAATTAAGATGGCGCCTGAGGATATGGAGAAGACCACGTTCATTACTCCGTGGGGTACATATTGTTATAAAGTGATGCATTTTGGGTTGAAAAATGTAGGGGCACCATATCAGCGGCCAATGGTAACATTATTCCACGACTTGATTCACAAAGAGATCGAATCTTATGTGGACGACATGATTACTAAGTCGCGAACGGAAGAAGAGCATCTGATTAACTTGAAAAAGTTGTTTCAAAGGTTGAGAAAGTTCCGTTTGAGGATGAATCCGAACAAGTGCACTTTTGGGGTGCGTTCTGGAAAGTTGCTGGGTTTCATTGTGAGCGAAAAAGGGATTGAGGTTGATCCTGCCAAAATAAATGCAATACAAGATATGCCTGAACCAAGAACAGAAAAAGAGGTTCGTGGTTTTCTGGGTAGATTGAATTACATTGCAAGGTTCATATCTCACCTAACAGCCACGTGCGAACCAATATTCAAACTGTTAAGAAAAGATCAAACGGTCAGATGGAATGACGATTCCCAATTGGCATTCGATAAAATAAAAGAATACTTGCAGGAACCTCCAATTCTCATGCCTCCAGTTTCAGGAAGGCCTTTGATAATGTATTTTACAGTACTTGAAGGTTCTATGGGTTGTGTTCTCAGTCAACACAACGAGACAAGTAGGAAGGAGCATGCTATCTGCTACCTGAGCAAAAAGTTCAATGACTGCGAGTCCCGATACTCAATGCTTGAGAAGACATGTTGTGCACTTACATGGGCTGCTAAGCGATTGATGCAGTATATGATCAGGCACACAACCTTGTTAATTTCTAAAATGGATCCTATCAAATACATTTTCGAGAAACCAATACTAACAGGTAGAGTTGCACGGTGGCAAATGGTTTTGACATAATATGATATCCAATATACTTCTCAAAAGGTCATCAAAGGAAGTATACTGTCAGACTATCTTGCGCAACAGCCGATTGATGATTACCAACCCATGAAATTTGAATTCCCTGATGAGGACATCATGTTTCTCAAAGCTAAAGATTGCGAGGTACCACTCCTGGAGGAGGGGCCAGACCCTGAATCCAAATGGAGTTTGATGTTTGACGGGGCCGTCAATATGAATGGGTGCGGAGTTGGAGCAGTTCTTATCACGCCGGAAGGTGTTCACATGCCTTTCATTGCCTGAATACTTTTGGATGCACCAATAATGAAGCAGAATATGAAGCTTGTATAATGGGGATTGAGGAGGCGATTAATTTGCGAATTAATACCCTGGATATCTTCGGTGATTCAGCTTTGGTAATCAATCAAGTGAAAGGGAGTTGGTACACGCACCAAGCAAATCTGGTTCCGTATAGAGATTATACAAGGAGATTGTTGACATTCTTCACACTCGAGATGAAAATAAGTTTGCAGACGCCCTGGCCAAGCTATCATCCATGATTAAAGTGTAAAGATGGAACCATGTACCTAAGATTGAAGTGTCTTGTCTTGACAGACCTGCATTTGTGTTTGCTGTTGATGCAACGTCTGATGACAGGCCATGGTTTCATGACATCAAGGGTTTCTTGAAAAGTCAAGAGTACCCGCCAGGGGCATCTACTAAAGATAAGAAGACATTGAGAAGACTGTCTGGTAGCTTCTTCTTGAATCAGGATGACGTGTTGTACAAACAAAATTTCGACATGGTTCTGCTCAGATGCGTGGATAGACACGAAGCAGACCTGTTAATGCAGGAAGTACATGAAGGATCTTTCGGTACCCATGCCAGAGGACATGCATGGCTAAGAATCTATTGAGGTCGGGGTATTATTGGTTGACAATGGAAGCAGATTGTTGCAAGTACGCCCGCAAGTGTCACAAATGCCAAATTTATGCAGGCAAAGTGCATGTTCCTCTAAATCCGTTGAGTGTCATGTCCTCGCCTTGGCCCTTTGCAATGTGGGGCATTGATATGATCGAAAAAATTGAACCTACTTCTTCAAACGGTCATTGTTTCATCTTGGTCGCCATTGATTATTTCACTAAATGGGTTGAAGCAGCATCTTATGCCAACATCACTAAGCAGGTGGTAGCTCGTTTCCTTAAACGGGATATCATTTGTCGCTATGGAGTGCCCGAGAGAATCATTACTGATAATGGTTCTAATCTGAACAACAAAATGATGGCTGAGCTGTGCCGGGACTTCAAAATTGAACATCACAATTCTTCTCCGTATCGCCCAAAGATGAATGGTGTTGTGGAAGCGGCCAACAAGAATATTAAGAAGATTGTGCAGAAAATGGTTGTCACATATAAATATTGGCATGAGATGTTACCATTTTCCTTGCATGGGTACCGAATGTCAGTACGCACGTCCACTAGGGTAACACCATTCTCACTTGTATACGGTATGGAGGCAGTACTACCGGTCGAAGTTAAAATTCCATCCCTCAGAGTCATGATGGATGTCAAGTTAGAGGAAGTTGAATGGGTTCGTGCCATATTTAATGAGTTGAGCCTTATTGAGGAGAGACGACTGGCAGCTGTGTGTCATGGGCAGTTATACCAGCGAAGGATGAAGCGAGCATTTGACCAAAAGGTGCATCCTCGGGTTTACAAAGTGGGAGATGTGGTACTCAAAAGGATCCTTCCTCCTAGTACAGATCACAGGGGCAAATGGACTCCCAACTATGAAGGTCCATTCGTGGTTAAGACGGTCTTCTCGGGCGGAGCCTTATTACTTACAACCATGGACGGTGAAGACTTTTCAGCCCCTGTCAACTCAGACGTAGTCAAAAAATACTTCGTATGAATAGACCCGCTGGACAAAAAAGAAAAGTCCAGGCAAAAAAGGGCATCCCGGCGAACCACAAAAACAGAATAAAATGGTTCGGGCAAAAATTAGGGATATAAAATAAAAAAGTGTACACCCGGTGAGTTGAAAATCCGCAAGGACAACTCAGGCAAAAAAAGGTATTCCGGTGGATTGAAAACCCGAAAGGGCGGTCCACGCAAAAGAGGGATTTAAGCGAATGATTACGGTCTGAGTTATCTGTACTCCACCCCCGTTTCAACACCTGACTTTACAAAAGGGTAGGAATCGGTCTGATCATTCCTCAGAAGGCAAGGTCGGGGAGTCTTGAAGACATAATGGCCATAGCAGAATCGAAACTCAGTGGAATACCGTTTCACATTGCCATTAGGATAGTTTCTTTTCTCAATTTTCAGCGATCACCTCTTTCCAGTGATTGCTTCCTGATGTAATTACCTATTCTGGGCATTTTTCAATCAATAAATTTGAATTTCAGTAAAAAGCTTCTTATTTTTATTTACTGCTTTGTTTTCAAAAAACGTCCGAATTTTTTATAAAACATTGCACTTGAAAACATGGTGGCTTTACAATAACATGCGCAGAAAAACATTTAAAATAACTTTGAATGTTGAGTAATCCTGGATGGCGGATTCAAACCACGCAATATTCCGGGGCATGTGTGTGTATTCTTTTGTTGCAGGTACCAGATCTAGATGATTTCAAGCACAAGTGTCATCCCTCCTAGACGGGTAATCACTTATTCCCCCGCAGAAGGCTGGGGCAATCATATTCAGGGAGGGATTCGCTTGTCACCCTTTTGCCACAATGTTTATTGATTGAGTCTATCGTTCGGTCGACGGTCTTTCACGACGATTCGATATCGGTGAATTAAGTTCAACTGGGTATCATTGTATCTTATCAAGTTGATTCTCTCATTCAGTACTTCCAACAGCTACAAGCTTTTATGTGTCGATAACGGTTGCAAATTCTCTAGCAGAGTTGCTTCGCAGACACCGAAGTTAATGGTTAATCCCTAGTAAAGTCGCGAGGAGTTTGAAGATGCTTTATCTTCTGTAAAATCCTCTTGAGATGTTTTCTTCATATCAGTCTTGTACCATGGGGAAAAAGCAAGTCGTTTATCCTCTCGAATCTGGGACGTATTGAATTTCTCCGACAAAAGATGTTCCAAATCTATTATCCCCAGTAGAGCTTAAAGATGTTTGGTCTTCTGTAAAATCTTCTCAAGAGACGTTTCAAAGAGGTTTTCCCCAGCAGAGTTCGTTATAAACTCATTATCCCCAGCAAAGTCGTCAAGCGGAAAATTTGCCCAACGTAGGGCATCGTGGCACTTGTCCTAAGCTCGACAGTTTTGGTCCTCAGCAAACTACCGTGGAAGTTGTTTTGTGTTTCCGCAGCAGATCTCTAAGGATTATCTCCCAACGTGTTTCAACAGAATGTCTTCTAACCAGGATTTGTGTATCCCCGACGGAGTGAGTCCGATCCCCTGCAAGATTGTATCTCTGGTAGTGGAATCCCCACAGAGTTCATCATCAAATCTTGTCAGCTATACTTCCCAACTGAGTTGTTGTCCTCCCTGCAGAGATTTATAAGATCAACAGAATCGCTTCCTCAGCAAAGTGGTAGTACATTCTTTCCCCAACTGAATTAGAAGGCTGATGATCCCCGCAAAGGATTTCGAGTTGGGTAGACCCCCAAGCAGAGTTTTAGTGACTTTTCCCCCAGTAGGACGTCATTTAGAAAATTCTCATCCCCAGCGAAGTTGCTATGACCAGAATGCATCCCCAAGCAGATGAAGTGATTCCTGGAAAAATCGTCACTTCCCCATGTTTCAAAGTCCAATTTATTTTTGGAAAGCGTAACGATTCGAAGCAGACGGATTGTTCATTCATTCTCCAGCAGAGATACCATTCTTTTAGGAGTCTCTAAAGTCAAATCATTAATCATTATCCCTCAGCAGAGTCAGCAGAGAGTAATCCAATATTGGAATTCTCAAAGTCCAACCGTAGATTGGCAAAAGGTCCATCCAAGGGTGGAAAATTCTTAAAGTCCAACCGTAGATTGGCAAAAGGTCTATCCAAGGGTGGCAAATTCTTAAAGTCCAACCGTAGATTGGCAAAAGGTCCATCCAAGGGTGGCAAATTTTTAAAGTCCAACCGTAGATTGGCAAAAGGTCCATCCAAGGGTGGCAAATTCTCAAAGTCCAACCGTAGATTGGCAAATGGTCCATCCAAGGGTGGCAAATTCTAAAAGTCCAACCGTAGATTGGCAAAAGGTCCATCCAAGGGTGGAAAATTCTTAAAGTCCAACCGTAGATTGGCAAAAGGTCCATCCAAGGGTGGCAAAGCAAGGCAAAGTCCAACCGTAGCCTGGCACAAGTCCACCCGTAGTGTGGCAAGTCAGTAGTCGTCTGACTCTCTTTAAAAGACTGCAGCTAAGTCCAACCGTAGATTGGCAAAAGACCATCCAAGGGTGGCAAATCATCAGCAAGTCCAACCGTAGATTGGCAAAAGTCCACTCACAGTGTGGCAATTCAGCTGCAAAGTCCAACCGTAGATTGGCAAAAGTCCACCCGTAGTGTGGCAAGTCAGTAGTCTTCTGACTCCATTCAAAAAGACAGTCCACCTGCAGTGTGGCAAGCCAGTAGTCGTCTGGCGTTGTGCTAAAAGACATTGTTAAAGTCCACCCGTAGTGTGGCAAGCCACTAGTCATCTGTTGTTGTGCTAAAAGACATTCTTAAAGTCCACCCGTAGTGTGGCAAGCCAGTAGTCGTCTGGCGTTGTGCTAAAATACATTCTTAAAGTCCACCCATAGTGTGGCAAGCCAGTAGTCGTCTGCCTACATAAGACATCTATCCAGTGCTTTTCTTCATCATCAGAGTTTTATTCAAGCAGAGTTCATTTGGTTGGGTTATATCCTTTTTTCTTCTTCTCCACAAAGTGCAAATTTTCTGGTTATTTTTTGGTATTCAATCCCTCCATACCTTGAAAGTCTGATAGCAATCGCCATCATACATTTCCGATCTACAGTGATTGAATAGGGGCAGCTGTAATACCCAAAAAATTTCCCTTTCATTTCTTCATATCATTTAGCATGAGCTTTCATTTCATTGCATTGCATTCAAGCATAGAAAAAACAAAACATCAAGCATTGCATTGCATCTTGCATAAGGGCATGTGATCAATGGTCCTTCAAAGGGGTGGATTATCTAAAGCAAGGGAACAAGAACCAAGGTTCTTCCAACAAGCCTCAAGGGTCTCTTATGTCATATATCATCTCATTTTGATCCCACAAGGCAGTCATAAATTGGGATTCGACCCCCAAATGGGCAAGCTCTTTAAGTTTTTATCATCTCCAAATGGCATATCTCATCTTTTTTAGAAAGGATACACATCATATTCAGAGGAACTTGGATTTGGAGAATGTGTTATTTCCTCCTAACCAGAGGGTGCTAAAATTAGGGTTTGACCTAAAATCAGTTTATCTTTGATTTTGTGGGCAAGACTTGACCTCATGGTATTCCTTATGTTCTTAAGTGTATATGGATGGAAAATTTCTCATCAATTGGTTTCAGAAGGGTTTCAATTGACCAGTTGCTTGATAGTCAAGAAATTGGGGAAAAGTCAACTGTGTAGTGAAAAATGTCAACTCCTGACTTTTTAAGGTCAAATTCATGAAATTCATGTTATATATGTTCAATGGACAAAATTTGATCAAGAAATGATGGAGGAATAATGAGAAATCAAGAAATCATAAAGCTGCCAAAAATAGAAACTTTAGGGTTGCCAAAAATAGTAAGTTTAGACCATTTTGCACCCTACTTTGAGGCTCTTTTTCTCCAAGATAAAATATCCAAACCTCAGGCCCAAGTTGAGCCAATTAAAGTTCATGTTCTAAGCTTCAAATCCATATAAAGAACTCTTCCATCGGATCAAAATTGAGGGAGTTATGATCGATCAAAGTTTGAGAAAACTAGGTCCAAAACCAAGTCATGGCAAGGCAAGTGCAGGCCGATAGGCCATAATTTCATCGAACAGTTGGCGTGCCAAATGTCAAGCCAATTTTCTCCATCAATAAGGCTTCAAATGAAAAATTGTTGAACATCAAAGTTGTTCATCTCCATGCCCTCTTCAACTTTAATGTTGGACATTTTTTCATTTGAACAAATTATGAAGGTAATATGAGGGCTCGAACATGGGGGTTTCATGCTGAAAGTTCACAAGTCACAAGGCCTTGCTTGCAGCCCAAGTCATGCACTCATGCACTAGTTGTGGTTCCTTGTTTTCCAAGCAACTGAGTTGATCCTAACTAACCGAGTTAACTAACTTGACTCGGTGAGTTGAGTCTAACTAACTCCGACCCTAGCTCCAAATCCAAACCTCATTCCAAACCACTTATACTCCAAACCTAAAATCTATTTAAGAGATGCTTCACTCGTTTTCAAGGACCTTCAACCAATTTTTCAAATTGCTCACATTTCACTCTCATTTTCTCTCTTCACTTTGCTACAATTTCTACTTCTCTATTCCAAAACCACACACAAAATCTCTTATTTCTTGAAAAATAATCACTTTTTACATTGAAAAGTGATTAATTCTTGAGCTAAACTTCATCCCTTGGTTTGCATTGGTTGGATTTTCTGGAATTTCAGCTTGTTCTTCTTCAATCCACAGGTTTATCACCATTTATTTTGGTGCAAGTTGGATTTTGGTGGATTTTCGCGATTTCGTTCGATTTCGACGCGTTTCGGCTATTGATTGAAGAAACTCTGGTTTTCTTTCATTTTTCTGCACCAAGATTACTTTACAACAATTACTAAGGCAAGTCTCCGCTTTGTAGGTTGGTTTTCCCTAAATCTACACTGTTTTTAGCTTATTCGCAACTTATTCGATGTAGACTTTTAGTGATTTTGATTTTGGATCCATATGATTGAATGTGATTTTTGTTGTGGGTGATTATTGAGTTTAAGTGATGTTTGAGAATCATAGTTCAATGTAATTTCGTGCTTAACTGATTACATGTTCAATTGGATGTTTGGATAAGTCATTCACTGCTGAAAAGTGCTTTTCAAAGCTGAATTTTTGTCTCTGTTGCAGTGGTAATCGATTACTCAGCCTTATTTTCATGATTTTAGCCAAACTTCAACTGAGTAATCGATTACTCAAAGTGAGTAATCGATTACCCCTACTGCAGAATGATATTTTCTTGCATTTTCTTGCTTGTTTGACATCCTTAACATGTTTAAACTTTATGGATCAATGCATTGATGATTGGTGGATTATTCTTGAGCTATCTTAACTCACACCACAGTATGAACTTGATTTTACGACATGCATGCATTGGTTTTTCATTATTGAGCATAATGTTGGCATTGTAGATCAATTGATGTGATGAACACATGATGCACACACTTTGAGCTCATTAATTGCTAATTGATGTTATGTTGCTGGAATCACTATGCGCATGTTCATTTGCTTTCCATTTCAAGAGATGTATCAATGTGTATTCTTTTGTAATGTGCATTATAACATGTTTTATTTCAAAGATTGTTCATCATGATTTGTAATATGATTGTGATCATGTTTGTTTGATGAATGTGCAAGGCTTGATGCATGATAATGGTTGTTCATGATTGAAATTGTGTGTTAATGCATGTTGCCTCTGATTTTTCACTGCTGCCTATACACATATATGATATATTATGTGCTGCCAAATGTTTGTTACACCCATTTTTGTATGCTGAACATGAGCTGTTGTTTACTGTTTGGTATATGATGCTGAATTTACTGCTGTTCTGTTGCATGTGGGCTGTAATAGCTGCTGTTTTCATTGATTCCTTCCATTTGTTTGTTTGACCAAGTTCTTTTGCTTTGGCTTTTCTTGTAAATAGCTTTTGAACTAACCTTTTCATGTAGGTGCTAAGGGTAAGTAAGTGTGTGGACATGCTTCCACATACAATTCTTTCTCTCGTCTTCTCTTAGTTCTTTTAATGATCCAATTGGTGTTGTGTAAGCATTTAATGATGCTTTGCCTTCATGATCTTCTTTCTTCCCTCTTAGAAACAACTTAACTTCCATCTTGGAAGTAAGTTGCTTTCTATCTTCTTCTTCTCCTTTCATTTAGGATTAGGTTCCTTAAACCTCATTAACCATAGGATCACCATGTATGATAACTCTAGGGTTGAGTCTTAGTCTCCCTCGTTAGATTTTCACCTTTGATCCTCCTTTGAGTCTCTTTCTTCACCTCAAAACAAAAAAATAAGTAAAAAACACTTAATAAAGGTTAATGCATATTGCATGTGAGCCTTGTATGTGGGAAATGGAAGGAGGGGAGTTTCTCTCCACTTTCTTAGGATGTTTAGCATACGGCCTGTTAGGACGACCATGCGACGCATTCGATCCTATATCATAGACTTGAATGCAATACGTGTTACAAAACACCAAAAACAATCAAAATACTTCTTTCTTAAAAGACAAAAAACAAACAATAACGTCTTTCCTTCGGGAATTTCTCTCCTCATCTCATTCACTCCTTCCTTAAGGACTCGTCAGGTCCGTTCTACCGCAAACAGGTAACGCCTAAGTCTCCATACAGCGAGCTGCAACACCTAACTGCTGGAACGCGCATTCTGACGTTTTCACTAAAAAACACAAACAAACCTTTCCCTAGTGAGGGGAACTACGTCGCTCTGATTCTCATGCTCCCGATGAGATACGTAGGCAGTGGGGTAGGGCCCATTCGAGCATTTCTTTTATTTTCCCTACATTTGTTTCTCTTTCTCTCTCCTTTCCTTTTCCAGTTCTCCAGCTAGTAGTTCCCTTTTCCAGTATCCTTTCCTTACACCCTTTGATCGAGACAAGCAAGCGTGGATCCTATCGGGTACGATAGACGTGATGGGGTGCTGATACCTTCCTCTCGCGTAACCGACTCCCGAGCTCAGTTCTCTTGGTCGCAAGATATTGCTCTATCCTTTCTCTCAGGTTTATACGGTGTTTCCTTTCCCTCTCTTGGGATAAATACACATTGCTGGCGACTCTGTTTCGTGCCACTTTCACGTTTGTACTTGGATGAAAATCCCGGGAGCGACATTTAGTTTTCACCTTTACTCCTCCATTTGAGTCTCTTCTTCTCATCTTAAAACAAAAGTAAAAAACACCTAATAAAGGCAAAACAAATATTGTATTTGAGCCCTTCGTGTAAGAATGAGATAGTGAGGGATCTTCTCTCATTTTCTTAGAATGTTTAGGCTACGTCCCATCTCGGGTCGATATGTGAGGCATTCAATCCTACATGAAAGACTTAAATACAATGTGCGTTACAAAATACAAATTAATCAAAACACTTCTTTCTTAAAAGACAAAAATAAACAAATAATTCTTCTCTCATCTCCTCCACTCCTTCCTTAAGGACTCGTCAAGTCCGTTCTACCGCAAATAGGTAACGCCTAAGTCTCCCTATAGCGAGCTGCAACACCTAACTGCTGGAATGCCCACTCTGACGTTTCCACTAAAAAACACAAATAAAGCAACCCTCGTTGAGGGGAATGATCGCGACTTTATGAGTCGAATGAGGATTACTGCAAGTATATAGTCGTATCGCGTAGTTTTAAAAGATTATCGATCCCACAGAGACTAGAAATCGAACGCACCGTTATCTATCGTTACTATGTTTATCTAAGGCTAATCAGAATTTGGGTTTTTAGTTTAAACGGGAAATTAAAGGGAAATTTAAATTTGGGAATACTAGTTATGAATAAGTTATCGGTATATAATTCGGTAACCTCCGTAGAATTAATCAAACCTAAGCCTATAGAGATTTATCACCCTATTCATCTGTAGGAGAAACCGGTTTAAAAGCCCTCAACTCACACTCCCGTAGATCTTGCCTCAGACTATACTCCTAAGTCAATACGTCTGCTCTCGCTAGCCCGTATGAGGTTAAAAGTACTTTTTGAAAACTAATTAAACCTAATTAACTTTAAAGCGCTTCCGCTGTTTTTAAACCTAATGCCTGATTTCAGCTATCCGGGTAAAGCCTCACACTCCCGTGGATCTTGACTTTAACCTATGTTACTTCTTTACTCTCGTAATAAAAGCTTGGGTTTTATATTAAGAAATCGAAGCCAGAAGAAGGGTTGATTACTGATTTTAGCTTAGAGAAAATTAATTCATTTTAGTTACTTCATTATACACCGATAATATCGGTTTAGCTTGACATAATTTGGAAATTAAACGCTAAAGCAAGGAAATAAATGATCACAGACATAGTTAAGAAATAAACAAACAAAACTTGAATTAAATAACGGAACCTAGAATTCAGTAACAATGGTAGAAACAATTCCTCCACAACTTGGTAGGTTCTTGCTTGGAAATAATAAAATGCAAGGTTGAAGGCAATGAAACAAAGGAATCTAAAACTAAGTTGTAACAGTCCCTCAGTGTGAGAAACTGTCACTTTTGCTCGGTAATGGTTACAAGGAAACGGAAATGCAATGTAAAAAAGAATGAAACTTATGAAAATAATTTTGGCAGCACAACGGTATACTTCGAAACAGAAAATGGCCACCCTTTCTTCTTTGTGCGTGTCTCTATTTATAGGCTGAGCAGCATGTGGAAGTTGGAGAAAAATTAGCCATGTAAGCCAATGGTTATCCCACGTTGGACCTAGAAATCTTCGGAGGTGATGGCATCGTGTAAAACTGTTTCCTATGAGAATTCGTGGTTGAGTCTCTGCATCCAACGTGCACTTTAAGCGCGTGACGATCGTGGTGACATGTGACGGTCGTGGTGAACTTTGGAGCTGCCACGGTCGTGGTACTCCCATGACGATCGTGATATCAGTAAAAAATGGATTCTTCAATTTTTCTTCTCTTTTCTACTCTTTTCTTGCATGTTTTGGTTCTTTTCCACATTTAGCATACTTTGACTTGTGAAATATGATTACCTGCAAAAAAACTTAAATAATCTCGAGAAAATCGATTATTAGGCGAAAAATGAAATAAGAACTAACATAAATTGAAGTAAAAATATGATATAAATTCGTGTTATCAAACTCTCCCACACTTGAATCTTTGCTTGTCCTCAAGCAATCAATCTATTTAAACGGACAAACTTTGTCAAATGCACGTACCTGGCATACCAATGGTGTCGAAAAAGAGTTTCTTGTTAGTCAGACGGGTAGTAGTGCAAAACACTAAGGATACAGTGATAACGCAAAGCGACAAGCTTGTCATAGACCTCTCTTTTGTACAATCCAGTCCTGATCATTATATTATAATTCAACCATAAGTTTTCGTATCCATTTCGCCCGGTTTCATTCTAACGCAATCACAATAAGCCCTTTGCCTTATTCACGTGCGTAGTGGAGTAACCGGTTAGTGACTTTGATCCCATTTTCTCGTACGGGGCCTGATACATAAATGTGGTAACCCTTTATACATCCCATTTGCAGATTGCGGGGGATCGAACAGTAGTTCGCCCTACCAAGTTCAGAATCAGGTACCTCTGAACCAATCAACAACGGATTTTCTTTCTTTCTTTCCTTGCACATTTTCACAACTGTGAGAGTTGTTGCATAATATATTTATATATTTTTTCTTGGCATATAGATAAGAAAGATTTTTTTTTCTTTTTTCTTGATTTGGGCATCAAACACTTATATTCATCGGTTCCCCACGTGGTTTGTGATATAGACGGTGCTGACTGCTAGTATAAACTACTAAGGGTTACTTTGGGACTGAACTCAAGGTATCGTATAATAAGTATCGAAACTGATATCGCATACGCAAGAGGTCTAAGGTGTCACGACGGTATCGATCTTGTTAGCACTTCCCACGCTTCCTAACATAGTTTAAAGCTTTGGTATGACACAGATGTGCATTAATCGTAAAAAAATTTTGGTATGGCAGAATAAAGTGAGGAAATCGGATAACTGAACGAAAATATTCATATATTACTTTGATAAGTAAAAGGAAAGTACAAATGAAAGGGAAATATACGGAAATAAATCTAACTCTCCCACACTATATCAGACATTGTCCTCGATGTTGTGATATAAAGGGGAGAAGGAAAACTAAAAAGGGAAACAAAATACAAAAATTAAAATAAAATCAAGGTGGACCACGTCCTCTGCCTCTAGCGTATCCTCGTCCATGATGTGCTACGTGATCAGGAATGCCTACATGGTGGATGTACTCGTGTAAGCCCTGCACTCGCACTGTCAATGCACTCATCTCCTCGATGACACCGTCAAGTCTTTGTCCTTGGTTAACTTGCCCTTGCTGGATTTGATGCATAAGTGCCATCATTTCATTCTGGTGCTGGGTTTGTTGCCATATAGCCCTTAGAATTTCATCATTAGTGATTGGGTCTTGGTCAGGGCGGCGACGATGTCTGGAGGTCGAAGGAGCATCATTAGCTGGCGGTGGTTGGTTCTCATGGGCGGTATCCATTTCATGCTCTATCTTATCAACGGGTCCCCGTGCTTGATCATCTGGAACAGGCGCATTTTGCTCAGGAGCATTAAGATCAAAAAGCCAATTGGCCATATTCTGAGGGTCAGTGTGATTCCTGCATGGCATGATGATACTTCTTACGGTTTTGGCTCGGACCATGGGATGATATTTCCCATCACGTCGTAACTTGATGAGCTGAGAGCTTCTGCAATAGTCGATATCAAGGAAAACTGGAGGCAAGGGGGGTAATCTAGCAAGGTCGTTTTCCAAATTCAAACCAACTGCAATAGAGGTGATAATCCCTCCAAAGTGGAAGGGTTTGGAGCCTCTAGCACAATTTGACTGTATGTGTGCTAATAAGAATGGTGCGGCATTGATTAGCTCTGGATAAAAAATGCAATGAAGGAAAAACAACTCTTTAGAATTCACCTTATGGTTACTATCTCGTGCAAAGATGGTGCTTCCAAGTGTGCAGTGGACGTATCTGACGGCTGGGTTATGGATAAATGTAGCGTTGAGGCTATCCCAACTGTCAGCTGTTGTTCCGGTTAGATGATTCCAAAGTTCGAACCCCGCTTGATAGAAAGTGTTCTGCGATACTTGGCGATGGACATTATCGCCATGTTTGAAGCTAAGCATCTCGGCAAGACGATCTTGTTCGATTGAGTATTCTTTGCCGAACATGCAGAACTTTGCGACTCCGGATAGTTGGCTTGTTTCGCCTGGAGGGGTTACGTAGGTAAAGGAGCTGAGGAATTCTAAAGTGAGAGCTTCGTAAGTGGGCCGGCTCTGAGTGCAAAGCTGCCAAAGACCGGCATTCTCTAACATCCATTGAACTCCCTCTCGTAATCCTAGTTCTTCTAAGCATGCAATGTCGACATAGCGGGTCGGTACGACGGAACGGCGGTAGAAGTCGATATACCGAGCTCTCTG
This sequence comes from Lathyrus tuberosus, assembly GCA_022829125.1. Taxonomy (NCBI): domain Eukaryota; kingdom Viridiplantae; phylum Streptophyta; class Magnoliopsida; order Fabales; family Fabaceae; genus Lathyrus; species Lathyrus tuberosus. Next base: position 10,538,133 of record JALAZF010000045.1, read on the forward strand.
GTGCTCTCCTGCCTCTCCATCTCGGAAGTTGAGTGTAGATAAGTCTGGAACTTCACGTGCCATTGTTGTGTTAGATAGGGTTTTGTTTTTGGGAAGAAGATGGGTTATGGAATTTTGAGGGTTTGTGAGGAGAGAATGGTCGTATGATGTGATTATATAGTGTAATGGGGGAGTTGAACGGTTATTGCAATGAGTAATGTGGCTTAATTGATAATGGGACGGTTTGGAATTTGAATGGAGGAAGTGGACGGTTGGTGTTTGAATGGAGGAAGAAGAGGGAACGACTGAAATTCTGTTTTTACGCAGAATTAGCTTCAGACCCGCGTGACGATCGTCACGGGGCTGTCACGGTCGTGGCACCCACAAAATCTGGGTAGTGAATTAGTGTGATGACAGGTACAGTTCCAAGTATTTTAATTCAGTAGCAGGTTATAAAAAACACATGGAAATAGCAGTAATTCATACACATAGATGAGTAACAATATACCATACATTAATATGGAATGAAAAGAGTAGGAGTTGGAATTTGAAATCACATGAATTGAATAGCAGCAGCAAATGGAATTATTTATTAAAATCCAGATATGTGCTAGTTAAACTACTAGCACTGTGTCCAAAATGTATGAAATCAAATTACTCCCAACATGAGAAAAAAAATGAAAACAGAATAAATGTAAATTGTTCCAAAATAAATGCATAAAAAGTAATTCTTGAAAATAATGTGCTGCATAAATCTAGCCAAGGCGTTTCTTCAAAGATGCAATGGCTTGATTTAGATGATCAAACTGCTCAACGGTCATGTCCATAAGTCCAACAATATTTTGACGCACGATGTTAAGCTCATCCTTCACTGAATTGATTTCTTTGTGGTATTCATTCATGGTCTTTAAAATAGAATTCAGATTGGAAGCATAATCAGTGGCATCAGCTTTAGGAATGTCAATATTATCTTGGAAATCCATATAGTCTAGATCATGGTAATGAGGGGGTGTTTTCGGGTCAATCTCAGGTTCAGGAAAGGTTTCTTCTGGTTCAGGCACGGGTTCATCAAGGTTGTAAAGCCAGTTATGTTGGTCATGCACACTTGTGCGTTCATGATTTGGAAGTGTAAAGTGTGGTACGACAACATTGTTAACCAAGAGCTGGAAGTGGTCTAGACCTTGGTCCCTAATCATAGCCCTATTGAAGCAAAAGGTAATATTCATTGGTCTAAATTCTCCAAAGGGGTTAATCTTAGAGAGTCGGGTTCTGAATCCCATAGCATCAGTTATCTTAGTAACCAGGCTACCTATCAAAATTGGACTGTTTTCATTATTGTTAAGTTTGCAAAAGTTATTCAGCATAAAAGTAAGTCCATTAACCTCTCTAGACTGAGAAGCACAAAACATAATAAAAATCTCATCCCTCGAAACAGTGTTATCATTTTCGGGTTTACCAAACAGGGTATATGCCAGGATCATATGAAAGTATCGGAAAGCAGGGTTATGTATCTCGGTTGAAAGCATAGGGTCCATGTCAAAATCAGGTTTCCCTGAAATTCTACCCCAAAAGTCACTCAGCTCTCCAACTAACTCTAAGTCCTCTTGAACCACAGAGAAAACATGGGGTCCTTCAGGAAATCCCAAAAGATCCGACAGTTCCTTTATGGTGAACTGGCAACTGTATCCAAACAATCTAAATGTAACTCTTCCCCTAGTTAAACCTTTTCCACAGTGAGGGTTATAACTTAGAGAACTCAGGAATTCTAAAGTTAGCCTACGCTAACACTTGTGTTTCTTATTTGCAAAACCCTCCCAACCTAACTGGCTAAACAGAAAGTCTACGCTCTCACCTACACCTAAGGCGGTCATGGTGGGTCTGTGGGCGAATTTCGTCAAAGCAAAGGGTCTAATAGACAAAGCCTCATAGCGACGCCACTGTGTTCCATCTCTGAATTCTACTGGCATGTTATCCTCGTTTGCCATTAGTTAATACTTTTTTGCAAAAATGAAAACAGAAGAGGAGAACAGAGAAGAGTAGAAAGACTTTATAATCCTGTAGTTTTTTCAATTTTTAAGATTAGCACAATATTTTTGAATTTAAAACGATGTAAAAGAAACTGAAAATATGCAAAATAAAAACAAAACATAGAAAGCATAAAGAAACAACAAATATAAAGCATGAAAACGGAAATCATGGGTTGCCTCCCATCAAGCGCTGTTTTTAACGTCGAAAGCCTGACGAATTCTATTATATGCTTAGTTAGGAGGTTCGGTGGGCAACTCTAAAAGTCTTAGGCAATTCAAATAATCTCTATTCTCAATGTTGTGATAATGTTTTAGACGTTGTCCATTAACTAAAAATGGATTGCTATTCCTCCCTTTTATTTCTACCGCTCCACTTTGTAGAATTTTTGTAATTTCAAAAGGACCGGACCATCTAGACCTTAATTTCCCAGGAAAGAGTTTTAATCTCGAGTTAAAGAGGAGTACAACGTCTCCCACACTAAATTCTTTTCTAGATAAGCGCTTATCGTGCCATCTTTTTGTTCTTTCTTTATATATCTTAGCATTCTCGTAAGCGTCTAATCTTAACTCTTCTAGTTCATGCAGATCTAGGATACGTTTTTCACCTGCGGAATCATACCTTAAGTTCAATGTTTTAATAGCCCAATATGCTTTGTGTTCTAATTCCACTGGAAAATGGAAAGATTTACCATAGACAAGCTTGAAAGGTGTAGTTCCGATTGGTGTTTTGTAGGCCGTCCTATATGCCCATAAAGCTTCGTTGAGTTTTGATGACCAGTCTATCCTAGAGGTGGTTACGGTCTTTTCTAGAATTTGTTTTATTTCTCGGTTTGAGACCTCAACCTGTCCACTTGTTTGTGGGTGATATGGTGTTGCTACGCGGTGTCTTACTCCATATTTCGATAGTAATTTGTCAAATATTTTTGATATGAAATGAGACCCTCCGTCACTTATGACAAGTCTCGGCACACAAAATCTGGGAAAGATTATATTTTTAAAGAGCTTTATTACTACTCGTGCGTCATTTGTAGGAGAGGCTATTGCCTCAATCCATTTTGAAACATAGTCGACGGCTACGAGTATATATTTATTTCCAAAGGATGATGGAAAGGGTCCCATAAAGTCAATCCCCCATACATCAAAGACTTCTACTTCTAATATACCTTTTTGAGGCATCTCATCACGTCTTGATATGTTACCAGTGCGTTGGCACCGATCGCAGTTTAGTATTGTGATGTGGACATCCTTCCAAAGGTTGGGCCAGAATAGGCCGGATTGCAAGATCTTAGCGCACGTCTTTGAGGTACTAGCATGTCCTCCATAAGGAGCAGAATGACATTGAGAGATGATGTTTTCTATTTCTTCTTCTGGGACGCAGCGACTGAAAATACCGTCAGCTCATCTCTTAAACAGCAAAGGTTCATCCCAATAATAATGTTTTAGATCGTGAAAGATTTTTTTCTTTTGCTGATAAGTTAAGTCCGGTGGAAGTACTCCAGCTGCTAAGTAGTTGACTATGTCAGCATACCATGGCAGGGTTTTGTGCATGCTAATTTCTTCCACGACTTCTTCCATCCTTGGGTCATTTAACTGTAGAGTAGACATATCACTTTCTAGTTGAGCTATGAGCCGTTCATATGGGAAATCCTCATTAATGGGTACCGGCTCTGGTTTAATGCCTTCTAATCTGGATAAGTGGTCTGCTACTACATTTTCGGTTCCTTTCTTATCTTTGATCTCTAAATCGAACTCTTGTAGAAGTAGGATCTCCCTTAGCAGTCTAGGTTTTGCATCCTTCTTGTTGAGTAAATATCTAATAGCTGCGTGGTCTGTATAAATGATAATCTTAGCTCCCACTAGGTAGGAACGGAATTTGTCAAGGGCAAAAATCATGGCTAAAAGTTCTTTTTCTGTGGTAGCGTAGTTCATTTGGGCGGAATCTAAAGTTCTACTTGCGTAGTAAATGGCATGAAGTTTTCTATCCCTCCTTTGTCCTAAGACTGCACCTACAGCATAATCACTCGCATCACACATGATTTCGAAAGGTAATCTCCAATCTGGTGGTTGCATGATAGGTGCGGTAATAAGAGCTGTTTTTAGCTGTTCAAACGCTTTTAGGCATTTCTCATCAAAGATGAATTCAGCGTCTTTCATTAATAGACCGGTAAGAGGTTTAGTGATTTTCGAGAAATCCTTTATGAATCGTCGGTAGAAACCGGCGTGTCCTAAGAAACTTCGTATTTCTCGTACGGTTTTCGGAGGTTGAAGATCTTTTATAATCTCTATCTTGGCTTTATCAACTTCAATTCCTCTATCGGACACAACGTGTCCAAGTACAATTCCTTCATTTACCATAAAATGGCATTTCTCCCAGTTTAATACAAGATTAACCTTTACGCATCTTTCCAGTACCATTTCTAGGTTCGATAGACATCCTTCGAAACTCTGCCCACATACGGAAAAGTCATCCATAAACACTTCCATAATGTCATCTATAAAGTCCGCAAAGATTGACATCATGCATCTTTGGAATGTGGCAGGTGCATTGCATAGTCCAAACGGCATTCGCCGATAAGCAAGTGTACCATAGGGACATGTGAAGGTCGTCTTTTCTTGGTCGTCAGGATGAATAGGAATTTGAAAGAATCCTGAGTAACCGTCTAAATAGCAGAAGTATGAGTGTTTAGCCAATCTTTCCAACATTTGGTCAATGAAGGGCAATGGGAAATGGTCTTTACGAGTGGCTTTATTTAGCTTCCTATAGTCGATGCACATTCTACTTCCCGTTACTACGCTCTTTGTTATAGATTCACCCTTTTCATTCTTAACAACTGTAACACCTCCCTTCTTTGGAACGACATGAACTGGGCTGACCCATTGACTGTCTGATATCGGGTATATGATTCCTGCTTCTAATTTTTTTTTCACTTCGTCCTTGACTACAGTGCTCAAGATCGGGTTAATTCTTCTCTGATGTTCCCTAGAGGATTTACAGTCTTCCTCCAGCATAATGCGGTGCATACAGATAGAAGGGCTTATTCCTTTAAGATCAGCGATGTTATAGCCTAATGCAGTTGGATATTTTCTTAGGACGTCTAATAGTTTCTTTGTTTCGGTCTGTCCTAAGTCTGCATTGACTATCACAGGTCGTTCGAGCGCTTCATCTAGGAATTAATACCTTAAATTTTTGGGTAATGTTTTCAGTTCTAGAGCTGGGTTCTTTGGGCAAGGTAGATGATCTAGTGTAAGTGCTAAGCATTCGCTTAGGCTATCATCTTGATAAGGTTCACGCCAGTTATCATCTTCAAAAATCGGAGGTATAGGAATTTTTAGAATATCTGAATATATGGTCGGTTCCATCTCGATTTCTCTCACGCACTCGTCTATGACATCTAGTAAATAACATGTGTCGTCTATGGCTGGAGCTTGTAGGAATTGTGTCAAGATGAATTCAACTTTCTCTTCACCAACTTCAAAAGTTAGCCTGCCTCTCTTTACATCTATAATTGCTCCAGCAGTAGCTAGGAATGGCCTTCCTAATATGATAGGAGTAGTAGAGTCTTCTGTAATATCCATGATTATAAAATCAGTAGGGATATAGAATTGACCTATACGAACTGGAACATTCTCTAGTATACCAACTGGGTATTTAACAGAGCGGTCAGCTAATTAAACAGACGTCTTAGTTGGTCTTAATTCTCCCATATCAAGCTTCTTGCAAATGGAAAAGGGCATAACACTAATACTGGCTCCTAAGTCGCATAGAGCTTTGTCTATGACGAATATCCCAATTACACAAGGTATTGAGAAACTACCTGGGTCTTTTAGCTTAGGAGGCATTTTGTTTTGGATTATTGCGCTACACTCAGCAGTAAGCGTAACTGTTTCGTTTTCCTCAATCTTCTTCTTATTGGATAGGATTTCTTTTAGGAACTTAGCGTATGAGGGCATCTGGGTGATGGCTTCTGTAAAAGGTATTGTGATGTGTAATTGTTTCAGAAGTTCAACAAATTTCTTAAATTGCCCTGCAGTTTTAGAATTTTTCAATCTTTGAGGGTACGGAATAGGCGGCTTATAAGGTGGTGGAGGTACATAAGGTTTTTCTTTGTCTACATCCTCTTGGTTGTTATCTTCCTTTTTCTCGGGCTCACTCTCCTTCTCAGTTGTTTGGTCGTTAGCAGACTTTTGGTACATGGCTGGATTTTGAAGTCTTGGGTCAATGGGTCCATCTAATTCTTTTCCACTTCTCAATATAACAGCGTTTGCATGTCCTTTAGGATTAGGTTGTGGCTGTCCAGGAAATGTTCCAGCAGGAGCAGCAATAGGTGCTTGTTGTTGAGCCACTTGGGAAATTTGTGTTTCAAGCATTTTGTTGTGAGTGGCCAAAGCGTCTACTTTGTTTGTTAACTGCTTAATCTGTTCACTAGTGTGAACGTTTTGATTCAGGAACTCTTTGTTTGTTTGAGTCTGGGTAGCTATGAAGTTCTCTATCATCAGTTCGAGGTTAGACTTCCTAGGAACATTTGGAGCAGCTGTTGCAGCCTTTTGATAACCTGGTGGTGCAGCAGGTGCTTGACCAGGTGCATACAGTGCATTGTTGTTTTTGTAAGAGAAGTTGGGGTGATTCTTCCAACCAGGATTGTAGGTATTTGCATAAGGGTTTGGTTGAGCATAATTCACTTGATCTGTAGAGGCTCCTGCTAAAACTTGGCATTCAGGGGCAGCGTGTCCAGCTGTTCCACATAATTCGCAGTTTGGCGCTACAGCAGCTACGGTGGTTGTGGGTGTCATGGTCAAGTTGTCTATCTTTTGAGCTATTGAGTCTACCCTAGCACGGACGACATCTAAGCTAGATACTTCGTACATTCCTCCTTTCGGTTGGGATTTCTCCACTTGAGTTCTTTCGCCTCCCCATTGGTAGTGATTCGGAGCCATACTCTTGATTAATTGTTGGGCTTCATCATAGGGTTTATCCATGAGTGTACCACCCGCGGCGACATCTATTGTCAATCTTGTGTTATACAAGAGACCATTGTAAAACATGTGGATAATTAACCAATCCTCCAGACCATGATGCGGGCATATCCTCCTCATATCTTTGTATCTTTCCCACGCATCATATAAAGACTCGTTGTCTTTTTGTCTGAAGCTGTTGATTTGGGCTCTCAGCATAGCTGTTTTGCTTGGCGGAAAATATCTTGCCAGAAAGACCTTCTTCAAATCTTCCCAAGAAGTTATAGAATTTGATGGCAAGGATTGAAACCAAGCCCAAGCTCTATCTCTTAATGAGAAAGGGAAAAGACGTAGTCTTATGGCGTCCGCGGTTACACCATTCGCTTTCACTGTGTCTGCGTACTGCACAAACTTGGTTAGATGTTCGTTCAGATCTTCTGTTGGGTTCCCCGAAAATTGATTTTGTTGTACAGCAGATAATAGCGAGGGTTTCAACTCGAAATCATTTCGGTTGATGGCTGGAGCGACAATGCTGTTGTGAGGTTCTTGTTGAGATGCGGCAGCATAATATTTAAGAGGTCGGTTCTGTGGTAAATCAGCCATGTCTGGTTCTGATTTGGAATCTGATTCGGATTCGTGTTCAGGATCGGATTGAGATTCAGGTTCTGATAATGGAAAAGGGATATCGTGAGTTAAGCAGTATTCTTGGATACGTCTTTTTACAGAAAGAAGATGTTCAGGTTCGTCTGTTGGTCGTACGAGGTCTTCGCCAGAAGAGCGAGTACTTGGCATACAATCAACAGAAAAGGAGTTTTGGTTTTATTTTTATAATTTTTTTTTTTATTATTTTTTTTTACCTTAGTCTATACGGCGTAACAAAGGAATTACGATGTCGACTTAATTAGTCCCCGGCAACGGCGCCAAAAACTTGATCGCGACTTTATGAGTCGAATGAGGATTACTGCAAGTATATAGTCGTATCGCGTAGTTTTAAAAGATTATCGATCCCACAGAGACTAGAAATCGAACGCACCGTTATCTATCGTTACTATGTTTATCTAAGGTTAATCAGAATTTGGGTTTTTAGTTTAAACGGGAAATTAAAGGGAAATTTAAATTTGGGAATACTAGTTATGAATAAGTTATCGGTATATAATTCGGTAACCTCCGTAGAATTAATCAAACCTAAGCCTATAGAGATTTATCACCCTATTCATCTGTAGGAGAAACCGGTTTAAAAGCCCTCAACTCACACTCCCGTGGATCTTGCCTCGGACTATACTCCTAAGTCAATACGTCTTCTCTCGCTAGCCCGTATGAGGTTAAAAGTACTTTTTGAAAACTAATTAAACCTAATTAACTTTAAAGCGCTTCCGCTGTTTTTAAACCTAATGCCCGATTTCAGCTATCCGGGTAAAGCCTCACAATCCCGTGGATCTTGACTTTAACCTATGTTACTTCTTTACTCTCGTAATAAAAGCTTGGGTTTTATATTAAAAAATCGAAGCCAGAAGAAGGGTTGATTACTGATTTTAGCTTAGAGAAAATTAATTCATTTTAGTTACTTCATTATACACCGATAATATCGGTTTAGCTTGACATAATTTGGAAATTAAACGCTAAAGCTAGGAAATAAACGATCATAGACATAGTTAAGAAATAAACAAACAAAACTTGAATTAAATAACGAAACCTAGAATTCAGTAACAATGGTAGCAGCAATTCCTCCACAACTTGGTAGGTTTTTGCTTGGAAATAATAAAATGCAAGGTTGAAGGCAATGAAGCAAAGGAATCTAAAACTAAGTTGTAACAGTCCCTCAGTGTGAGAAACTGTCACTTTTGCTCGGTAATGGTTACAAGGAAACGGAAATGCAATGTAAAAAAGAATGAAACTTCTGAAAATAATTTTGTCAGCACAACGGTATACTTCGAAACAGAAAATGGCCACCCTTTCTTCTTTGTGCGTGTCTCTATTTATAGGCTGAGCAGCATGTGGAAGTTGGAGAAAAATTAGCCATGCAAGCCAACGGTTATCCCATGTTGGACCTAGAAATCTTCGGAGGTGATGGCATCGTGTAAAACTGTTTCCTTTGAGAATTCGTGGTTGAGTCTCTGCATCCAACATGCACTTTAAGCGCGTGACGATCGTGGTGACATGTGACGGTCGTGGTGAACTTTGGAGCTGCCACGGTTGTGGTACTCCCATGACGATCGTGATATCAGCAAAAAATGGATTCTTCAATTTTTCTTCTCTTTTCTGCTCTTTTCTTGCATGTTTTGGTTCTTTTCCACATTTAGCATACTTTGACTTGTGAAATATGATTACCTGCAAAAACACTTAAATAATCTCGAGAAAATCGATTATTAGGCGAAAAACGAAATAAGAACTAACATAAATTGAAGTAAAAATATGATATAAATTCGTGTTATCAGGGAACTACGTCGCTCTGATTCTCATGTTCCCGATGAGATACGTAGGCAGTGGGGTAGGGCCCATTCGAGCACTTCTTTTATTTTCCCTACATTTGGTTCTCTTTCTCTCTCCTTTCCTTTTTCAGTTCTCCAACTAGCAGTTCCTTTTCAAGTATCCTTTCCTTACACCCTTTGATCGAGACAAGCAAGCATGGATCCCATCGGGTACGATGGACGCGTGGGGGTGCTAATACCTTCCCTTCATGTAACCGACTCTCAAACCCAGTTCTCTTGGTCGCAAGACCATGCTCTTTCCTTTCCCTCAGGTTTACGCAGTGTTTCCTTTCCCTCTCTTGGGATAAATACACATTGCTGGCGACTCTGTTTCGGTGCCACTTTCGCGTTTGTACTTGGATGAAAATCCCGGGAGCGACAAGCACAAGATCGACAAAAGAGTTATGCGGACAATCGAAGGAGACCTTTAGAATTTGAAGAAGGTGACCGTGTGTTTTTGAAAGTTACTCCTAGATTGAGATTGAAAGGACCATTTAAGTCACGCAAGTTAAGCCCGAGATACGTGGGACCGTATCAGATCTTGGGAAGGATTAGTGAAGTAGCTTACAGGTTGGCCTTACCGCCTTCTCTGTCGGAAATGCACGATGTTTTCCATGTATCTCAACTTCGGAGATTTGTTCCAGATCCTTTTCAGCCGATTCTACCGGATGCTATTGAAATAGAAGCAGACTTAACATTTGAACCTCAACCGAGCCGCATTGTGGGAGGAGAAACGAAAGTATTAAGGAACAAGGACATTTCTCTCGTTAAGGTGCAGTGGGATGTAACGCATCTGGGTGATGCAACTTGGGAGCTTGAATCGGAAATACGAGATGGTTACCCTCATTTGTTCAGGTAATCTTTTAAATTCGAAGGAGAATTTCTATTTAAGGGGGGGGGGGGAGGATGTAATACCTCGTATTTTATTACTCCGGATAATATTCTATTATGATCAACTGAGTCCAGTGTACTTTGAGAAATTATTTGACTAAGTAATTGGAGTAACTGTGGAACTTAGAATAAATCCAATTAATATTATCTGACTCTGAGGTATTTTAATTAATTTGGACTTAAGAGACTTTTTGGACTTTTAGTAGTATTATTTCTAATACTAGTTTACTACTTAATATCTTTTCCTTCCACTTTCCAAACACAAAAGAAAAGGATAGTAAGGAAGAGAGAGATAGAAGAAAGAAGGAAAGAAAAGGAAAAGAAGGAGAAAAAGAGGAGAAAGAGGAAATTTGAACTTCAAGAACAAATCATCATACATTCATAAAGCTTTACCCAAGTTTCTCATCATCCTCATCTTGATCATCTAGAGGTGGGTTCTAGTTAGAAAAACATATTTTTGGAGTTTTTGGAATGTTTTGAGTTTTAGGTTAATTGTTGAATCGATGTTTTTAACGGTTAGAAATTGATATAAATGTTGTAGTATGATCACATTATGCTTATAAACATTATTGATGATTGTTTGTGATGTTTGGAAATGTTTGGGGTTGTAAAGATTGAATTTTTGAGGTTTTGGAACCCTTAAAACGCAGCAGAAAATTCTGATTCTGTGAAAAGCGCCGGGCGAAATAAAAATCCGCCAGGCAAAATTATAAAAATGCCTCTGCTTCGCCGGGCGATGCCCAAGAGGCACAGCATGTAACGCCCCTGTAACTTTCATGTTTTGAAGAAGTATTTTACGCCTCCGCTTCGTCGGGCGAAGCAAGAGGCAAAAGGGAAAGCGCCGGGCACTCCTGGGACTTTTTCAAATGTTCCATTTTCTTTTAAAATTCATAACTTTTGACCCGTTTATCCGATTTGAGTGTTCTTGATATCGATAGAAAGCTATGGAAATAATCTTTATGATGATGGTAAAAGATGTCGATTTTATTGGCCGATTAAATAATCGGAAGGAACCCGAAGTGGAATTCATTTGATAATTTTGTTTAAACTATGTTTTAAATTGTGTTAAGCTATTCTATTACACTAATAAGGTATGTTTTGCCTAATATATGGTTGTTAACATGTTATAATTGTGTATGCATGTAATATGAAAATGAAATAGGAAGAGTGAGGAAAACATTAACCTTAACTATAGGTGAACCTAGAAATGACTAGGAGGTTTATGATTAACCGAACGACAACGCTCGTGCAGAAGAGGCCGAGGCGCGTGTCCTTTTAAATAATATAGGGAGAGTGAAACACTAGTATGGAACATGTGTATAAACCTTTGTGGTTTGGTGAAAGAACAAGAGAGGTCTTAAGACGAATGTGGCCTTGTGATTGTCGAATACAATCCAGTATAGTTATTATCATGTAATCGTAACCGGTATAACTTGAGTGTAGTTTCATGGGTCTCGAGCTCCTCTGAAACAGGTACACAATTACTTGGTAGGTTTGATTCCCTATGCGTAGTACGATTGGAGAGTAAGGGTAAGGAAACTTGTGATGGTTAACAGGCCATGAGAAGTGACGGTTCACGGTTAACAGGTCGGTGATCCCGAATCCAATTCGTATGCCAAGTAACTACAAGGATCTATGACTCGGGTCGACTTCTAGACGTAGGAGCGGACGGGAATAGGAGATGCCTTGGTATGGTTATCGATTAATGATGTGGTGAGTTAATGAACTCATGTCATGTTTCCATATAGTGTGAGATTATAAAGTGTGAACTCAAGAGTCCTTCCCTTTCCCCGGACTTGAGTTAAGATTGTTGGAACCGTAAATAATCCGAGAGAATCCATAAGATAGGGGACTCACTGAGATTTGATGTATCTCACCCCACGTTGTTGATGTATTTCAGGTGCTTCAGGTACAGAGAAGGGTAAGGACAAGGTCGTTTGATCTTTCCTTGCACGTTGATGGCTAGCTTTCGCTATGTTGTTATTTTGAGATCATTGTTATGATCTAGTTCTTAGTTTTTATCATTTTGGAACATCTTGTATATGTAATGCCTTAGACTTTTAGTGTTATGTATTAGTGGCATTTATGTGTATAATGTGTTAACTAGGAACTTATTGTATTTCAATACCAAATACTTGGATTCATATATATAATTTATGCTTTGATGTATGGATTTTATATATGGGTGTTACATTTCCTTCATGGATGGATTCTCGGGCTATAATCAAATAAAAATGGCGCTGGAAGACATGGAGAAAACTTCTTTCATTACCCCATGGGGCACTTTTTGTTACAAGGTAATGTCGTTCGGTTTGAAGAACGCTGGGGCAACCTATCAAAGGGCCACGACTACTCTGTTTCATGGCATGATACACAAAGAAATCGAAGTGTATGTCGATGATATGATTGCCAAATCTAAAACAGAAGAGGAGCATGTGACCCACTTGTCCAAACTGTTCGAGCGTCTGAGGAATTACAAACTCCGCTTAAATCCTAACAAATGCACATTCGGTGTCCGCTCAGGAAAACTGCTAGGGTTCATCACCAGCCAGATAGGACTTGAGGTTGATCCTGACAAAGTCAAGGCCATTCAAGAAATACCTTCGCCAAAGACTGAAAAACAAGTTAGAGGATTCTTGTGGTGTTTGAATTACATTTCCAGACTTATATTCCTCATGACCGCGACATGCGCGCCAGTCTTCAAACAACTCAGAAAGAATCAGGACTGCGTATGGACAGAAGACTGCCAAATCGCCTTCGAAAGTATCAAGGAATACTTGTTGAACCCACCTATCCTGTCACCTCCAGTGGAAGGAAGACCACTGATCATATACTTAACAGTCTTGGAAGACTCCATGGGCTGTGTACTTGGCCAACAAGACAAAACAAAAAGAGAAGAGTATTGCATCTACTACTTGAGCAAGAAGTTTACCGACTATGAAACTAGTTATATTATGCTTGAGAAAACCTACTGTGCTCTGGCTTGGGCATCCAAACGTCTTCGCCAGTACATAATTTGTCACACTACTTGGTTAATCTCTGAAATGGATCCGATCAAGTATGTCTTTGAAAAACCTGCTCTCACGGGAAGGATCGCCCGGTGACAGATGTTGTTATCAAAATACGACATCGAGTACCATGCTCAGAAAGCCATCAAAGGAGGTATTTTACCCGATTATTTGGCTCATCAACCGATTGACGATCAGGAATCAGTCGAATTTGACTTCCCAGACAAAGATATCATGTAGTTAAAAATTCTGAGAGCAGGATACTATTGGTTGACCATGGAATCCGATGGCTACAAGTACATTAGGAGATGTCACAAGTGTCATATACTTAGACAAAATCCATGTACCGCCAACACATCTCAAAGTTCTCTCTTCCCCATGGCCTTTTTCCATATGGGGAATCGACATGATTGGTATGATCAAACCCAAGGCTTCAAATGGACATCGATTCATCCTGGTAGCCATTGACTACTTCACCAAATGGGTTAAAGCCGCATCATACACCAATGTAACCCGACAAGTTGTAGTCCGGTTTATTAAGAATAATTTCATCTGCCGTTATGGTGTTCCAAGCCAGATCATTACTGAAAATGGATCTAACTTGAACAACAAGATGATGAAGGAGTTGTGTGCTGAGTTCAAGATCGAACACCATAACTCATCTCCCTACCGACCTAAGATGAACAGAGCAGTAGAATCGGCCAACAAAAACATCAAGAAGATTGTTCAGATGATGGTTGTAGCCTACAAAGACTAGCACGAAATATTGCCTTTTGCTCTTCACGGTTATCGCACATCTGTCGGCACTTCAACAGGGGTAACCCCTTTCTTTCTAGTATATGGCATGGAAGCAGTGCTCCCCATAGAAGTAGAGATCCCATCAATCAGGGTATTGATGGAAGCTAAGCTAACAGAGGCTGAATGGTGTCAAAGTCAACACGATGAACTGAATTTAATCGAAGAAAAGCGAATAATGACATTATGCCATGGTCAGTTGTATCAACAATGAATGAAGAAAGCGTTTGACAAAAAGGTTCGACCCCGTGTCTTCAGGAAAGGAGACCTTGTGCTAAAAAAGAAATAATCATTCCTCACTGATTCCCGGGGCAAATGGACTCCGAATTATGATGGCCCCTATGTGGTCAAGAAAGCTTTCTCAGGCCGTGCCTTGAGACTCGCAACCATGGATGGAGAGGAGTTTACCTACCCAACAAATGTTGATGTAGTCAAGAAATACTTCGCCTAAATAAAAAAAAATATCTCGGTGGATTGAAAACCCGAAAGGGCGGTTAAGGCAAAAATTATAGACACAAAAAACAATCATCCCCGTGGATTGGAAAACTCAAAGTACAATCCAGGAAAATATTAGGGATTCATGGCAAGTAACTACGTCCGACAAGGTTAAATCCAACAATTGTAATGCCAACAATCAGGAAAACTTCCAGCCAAGGTCATCTTCGACAGAAGCACAGGATGTCTAGAATTCAAAGTTGGTAGAAGGATAGCGGTCGTTATGTTTCAATGTAGCCCTTTTCCCTTAAATTACCATTTTCTAACTTTGTAAATACTTTATGGGATGACGCGCTTGGCTCATTTCCATCCTATCAATAAAATTTGAGCCCTAGTGCTGTTGTTTGTAATTCTTATTTGTTTTAACTTTACAGAATGACATTTTTAACATGATCAATGATTCTTGAAATAAAACAAAAATGAATTTACTTGTCAAAATTTTTCTGCTTTTAAAATAAAGATGGCAATTCTTTTGACTGTTGAACATCGAAAGAATATCGATCGCTTCTCCGAAGGTGATTGAACCTCAAAGTACAAGATCAAAGTACTCCTTCTAAACTAGTACGCCTGAATGAAGGATCAACTGTGTCAGAGACCATGTTTCATCTGACATCCCTGGCAAGGTTTCGTACCTCTTAAGACCGATTGACAATTCTTCTTCCCCACGGGGACCGTCTTTCCCAAGAAGGGCAGGATTGTTATTTTGAACCAGTGGTACTTTTCATCCCCCATAGTGGCCAAGTATCCAGTCATGTTCATCTATTAGTCTGTATGTCGCGTCAGTTTTGTCAGCATAAACATACATACATCATGCATTATTGATTCATACTCATATTCATATTGCATCAATGTCACTCTGGTTAGTCTTATCCCCAAGTGATAAAGTCCTCTTATCAATCGAGTTGTCAGTTCTTTCCTCGTCAGGAAATGTTTTGTCTGAACAATCTCTCTCCCCTAATTTATTTATGGATTGGAGACGCTCCTCGACCACTTTGATAACTTGAACCTCTGAAAGGCAAGAAGGCATTCGACAATAGACACTCTTCACCATTGAAGATTATATCTTCGCTTTCCCGGATTAAAGAAAATCGCCAGAGAAAGCCTCTCGACCGAAGACTCTCATCAACACATTGGTTTCATATTGGTTTTTTCTCTCTCCAGAAAGTCAATGTTAATGAAGTCATTAGCACCTCAAAAGTGGATTACATCACATGGCATTTCTCCTAGAAGATCTCGAAGAAAAGTATGATGTAATATCCCTGAGCGAAAAGCAGTCTCTCAAGAGACTCATTTTCCCCCAGTAGAGTCAACAAATGACATCTCTAACAGAGAAGTTTGAACACCTCTACAATTCAGACGAATGGGTTCCCCAGCAAGTCTGACATCAAAACTTTTTTCCATCAAATGGCATCTCCCCAGGAAAATTCGGCGAGAAGTTTGAGGAAAACCGCTACACATAACGTTCCTTGTCAAGGAAGGAACTTAAAAAAAACTTAGACCAGTTCCTTGGCTGAAGACCAGGATCGAGGGGAAGTTTATTGACAAAAGAAACTAAGACCAGTTCCGTGCCAGAAGGCTAGGATCGAGGGAACGTTTATTTCAAAAATTGAGACCAGTTCCATAGCAGAAGGCCATGATCGAGGGGAAGTTTATTTCAAAAACTGAGACCAGTCCTGTGGCTGAAGACCAGGATCGAGGGGAAGTTTATTTCAAAAGAAACTTAGACCAGTTCCGGGACCAAAGACCAGGATCGAGGGGAAGTTTTACCTTTTTCTAAAGTAACATTACTTAGCAAAAGAAGATGGATGAGTAAACTTCCATTCATAACCACCGTCAAAATTTCAGGTATTCCGATATTTAATCCTCTTGCACCCTGAATTTCCGAATACCTTCGCCATTCAAACCTTCGGGTCCAAGAAGATTAAAAGAGGCATCTGTCATACCCCAAATTTTGACCACCAAGATTTCCCATCATTGTGAAAATCATCATCACAATATGAATGTACTTTTATGCCTCATCAATCTCCTCAAGGATGATTGAGCATTCACCACAATCAAGAATTAGGGTTTCAAGCCCTCTCAGAGCACTTAGACAAAGGATAAATCAAGAAATAACATGATATTCAACTTGTCTAACCTCTCAAACACCTATAAAGGATCAAGAGAACTCCCACCTCAAGAATCAAGCACAAGGTTGCAACATTCCAAGTGGATAAGCCTCAAGATCGCCAGTGTCACCAAATTAGGGTTTTGGTCGACCAAGGCCTCCAGATGGAAATTTTCTTCCGAGCATGAGCCAATGCTCCAAAGCACAACCCAAGATAGTCCAAGGGACCTCATGGACCCAATCATTAATTTAATTCAACCTCAGGGGATGCATTCACCAAAAATCAGGAATTAGGGTTTCTTGACCTAATTCACCCCTAAGTTGACTTTTGAGACAAAGCATGAGCCAAGACCTCAAGACATGATTTGAGGGCCTCCAATACACTACATTGATCCATTTGAAACGATGGATTGATCCAAGAAGCTTGATTCACAAGTTTCAATTTCATCTGGAGCACAATTAGGGTTTCGAGGAAAAAGTCAACTTTATCTTTTACTTTTGACCAGGACATGCTTCCAAACCATGGGACATGATTCAATACACCCTATAACCCATATGGAATCCACCCATTAGGTTTGATTTAGGTCAAGGACTTGATTTCACAAAGGTTCGCGCATTTGGTTTTCATCCGATAAAACTTAACTGTGCACAAAATCAAGTTTGACTTTTTGGAATTTTTCACAAAAGTGGTTCCCCTAAGTAAAAAATAATGTTAAAGTATGATATTGATCATCGTCCATCAAGAAAAATCAAGAAAAGTGAGGTTTCTTGCAAAAGGGGCAACCTTGAGAAACCAAAATTTTTCAAAGTTATGGAATAAAAATGGTTTTGGTACCAACTTCCAAGGACCATAACTTGAGATCCAAGCAACCATTTTGGGTGATGCAAGCTGGATTTGTAGGTCTTGCTACACTCTACAAAAGCTTCAACTACCTCAGACTCTAATTATTTATGGATTTTGAGTTATAGATTGATCAAAATCACAAAAACATGAAAATGACACTTTTTCCAACACTTAGTGAAAATTTGCCTAAGTTACCAGCCTAGAACATCAATGTTCATGAGGATTTTTCAATGGGATCCAAATAGTTTCAAAACAAACTATGATCACACATGTTTTTTTTATCATATGAGGGCTTTCTAAAAAGTACAAGAGCCTTCCATAACTCAACCTGAGCAGAGAGATATGAATCGCTCAAAATCACCATTTCCAACTGTCCTAAGCAAGGCAGAATTTGGTGTTTTGCTCGATTTGGAAAATTTGCACAATTCCAAGCCTTGTCATCCATTTGGACACATCTGAGGATAAAACAAAGGAGAATGATCTGATCCCCAAGCCTTCAAAGTCCAAGAATCTACACTTAGCCATAACAAACCTAAAAAGGCTAAAAAGGTGCCAAGACTCCAATTTTGTTTCAATGCATTTAATGGATACACCAAGGTGGCATGGACTGACACATTCCTAACTGAATGAGTCAAGAATAAGCTTTGAATCAAAGGACCATAGGTCTGTGCCCTAACCTCAAGTCAATGGCTAGAGGAAACTTGAGATTCCTTTTGCTCAACATTGGCCAAAGGCCTCCTGCAACTGCCATTCACTATTGCTTGCAAAACAAACTTGCTCTAGTATAAATAGAGCTCATTTGTGCTCAGTTTGAGTACACCAAAGCACTACAACACTTGTTTTCCTCAAAATTTATTTCTTTAGGCCAAAATGCCTTCTTTTGCAAGGTAACTCTGAGTTTTTGAGTTAGAGAGCAATTCCACCATAGATCATGATCCAAACACATCCAATATGTCATATCTATGTTGTTCAAACACTCACTTGTGACCTGAAACACCAAAATCACAAAGTCAGCCTCCAAAACCTCAAAAATTGACTTTTCTGCATTTTCCAAGCCATGCCTTGATTCGGTCACTTCCAAAACCAAACAAATCATCAAACACACTCCAAATATCATCCTCAAACTGTCCCAAATGGTTCCTCTTATCTGGAACAACATTTGAGAGGGTTTCCATTTTGGTCATTTTTGCCCCTTTTGCCAGAAAGTGCCAAAACTTGTTCCTGAGGATTCCAACTGGTTTTGATCATCCTAAAAGCTTCTAAGGGATCAATTGAGAGTGTTTAAAGCATCAAATTACTTCTGGCATAAGGAACTTGGCAGATAGCACAAAGAGCTCCAAGAGGTAAGTATATGACAACTTGAACTCTTTGAATTATGTGTTGCTTTGAAGTCCACTGATCATAAACATCTCATACATGTTATATATGTTGTTTTTAAACCAATTGGCCATGCTATTTGTGTGTGTATGATGTTTTAGCATAGAAAATGCAAATTTTGGCCTATTTCAAAACCACTATCGGGTTTTAAAATAGGGACCTCATCTGAAAAAACCAAGGGCACCATTGGATTCTTTGTGAAATTCTAGGTCAGATGCACTTAAATTTAGTCCCAATCCATGGAGAAATGAGAAAGTTAGAGGCTTCACGTAAATTGTCAAAACTTGCCTTGCCTTGCCTTGGCCAGGCCTGAAAACTTGGCACCCTTTATGTATTTATGGGGTGGTTTTGATACACGGATGTATCACCACCCCAGTGGTAGCGCGCATGTGTGTTTGTGTAGAAGGTCATGGGTTCAAATCCCACCCAGACCTTTTTTGCTACCTCTCTCTTTTTTGCTCTATTCAATATTTTCATGTTTTTGTTAATTAATTGAAAAATTAATTTCTCTCTCAATTTTAATTATTTTTTATTGATTCTTTTTTTAAAAATTCACCAAAATGTTAAAATATTTTATTCCATGAAAATTTCACAAAAATATTATTTATTTCATATATTTAGTATTTTTGCAAAGAATTATGTTTTATTTTTTTTTACATTAAAAAATATTTATTTCTCTTGGTTTTGCAAAATTCAAATGATTTTTAAATCATCCCATGAATGAAACGTGATTTTTCAAATATAAATCCAAGATCATAATCTTTTTACACATGTTTGATTATTTTAATTGAATTTTTATTCAATTAAAATACATTAAATCAAGAAATTTAGGGTTTTAATCATTATCACCCTAACAAATCTTTTAAAACATTTTTGGGCCTCTATTAGTGTGTAAGACTCAATTCCCTTTTAACCAAAACCTTTTGGGCCTCAACCATTGTATAAGTCCCACTGCGATTTTAAAATCTCGGCGTGGTCGTCGCCTTTTAAACGAAAACCATCTGGGCCTACCCTTGTGTTGCAAGTCCCATTTCTTTTCTTTTTTTAAACTTTTGGGCCTCTCATTGAGTTGTAAGACCCATCCCTTTGTACAGAAAACCTCTTTGGGCCTCAGTCATCGTATAAGCCCCAATACAGTTTACAAAACAACTGTACGATTATTGTTTTTCATCTGGGCCTCTCCTTGAGTATAAGCCCCAACAATCTTTTCAAAAACAACTCCCCTTTTGATTTAGGTTCAAATTCATAGTTGTTATCAAAACTTTCTTTAATTTATTGAACAACTAACCATACAGCTGTTACCATGGAAGCTTGCTCGCTTGTAAGTTTTTATCGTCTTTCATTTACATGCTTTCAAATATATAACTGTATTGCTAGAAGCTTGCTCACCTGTAAGTCCTTCTTTCATATCCTTTTAAATACTTGTCATATATCAACTGTATATATACTTGTATATCTGCTTAGAGTTTTCCCCGACAACTAGGTCTAGAACTAGGTAAAGCCAGTTGGTCACTCTTTCAATACAGGTAAAACTAAATCCCTATAGGAATTCCAGATACAGTCTTGCCTTCTCTTGGGCTTAAACAATATGGAACAAAGACAAAGGCATTATTCCCGGTGAAACTTTTCTCAGACTGTCACTATTAGAAATTGTCAAAGAAGTTCATTTTCCCAGAGAAGATTAATTCCCGTTAAAACATCTCTTGAATTTATTCACACCCTAGAACTGTTCACTAAAGAAAAGATTATTCCCGGTGAAACTTTTCTTGAACTCTTCTTAGTTTTGGACCCACAGGCTTCCTAAAAGAATCCCTGCCTCCTCTTGGGCTTTGTACAAGGACCCTCCGGCTTCTTAGAAGTTCTCATGCCTTCTCTTGGGCTTAATACAAGGACCTGGAAGACCTCTTAAAGGTATAGGACAGAACTTAGTCATCCTTTGTTAGAGCAGTCTTTCCAGAGTCAAAACCTCAGACCAATTTAGGGTTGATTCTCATCCCTTAAAACACCAGCCTCCTCTTGGGCATCGTACAAAGATAAACTCTTCCATACCAGTAGACTTGGACAGTCTAATCCCCTCTTGAGTCTCAAAGACATTCTCAAGTTCCCTACAAACATAGGAGAAACCCTGGTGATTTTAATAAATCTCCAGCAGATTTAAAACCCATGGGTTCTAAAACCCAATCTTTCTCCTAAAATTCCCCTGCCAGGGTCAGCTTATCATCAGTATAACACTATCCCAAATCAGAACCTCAAGGCATCTAATACCTCAACTCTTCTATAACTCTCAGCAAAAGTTGATCCCCCATCTTATACCTGCCTCTGGATCTTAATGATCCTCAGCAGAAGCTAGCCTCCTCTTAGGCTTTGTATAATGATATTTCCTTTCCTGAGCATAGTCAGCCTCCTCTTGGGCTTTGTACAATAATTTTCCCCAGCTAAGCTAACCTTTTCAGACTCTCTTGTTGAGTCAATCACCCTTTTCAAGACTCTCTTGTTGAGTCAGACCCTTTTCAGCCTCAATCTTGGGCTTTGAACAAGAAACCAGATAAATTTCCCTAAGCAGAGTCAATTCTCTTTTCAGCCTCAATCTTGGGCTTTGTACAAGACAGATAATACTCTCCAGTAGAGTCAAACTTCTTTCAGCCTCAATATTGGGCTTTGTAAAAGACACCTAAAAATCCTCACTTGAGTCAGTCTCATTTTAGCCTAAATCTTGGGCTTTGTACAAGACAGATAAAGATTTCTTTCCCACAGAGTCAGTCTTCTTTCCAGCCTCAATCTTGGGCTTTGTACAAGACACGTACAAACCCTCCCTTGCGGAATCAAAATCCCTTTTAGCCTCAATCTTGGGCTTTGTACAAGACAGACAGAATACTTTCCCCCGGAAAAGTCAAACTTTTAGCCTCCTCTTAGGCTTTGTATAATGATATCCCCAAAAAAAGTCAGTATCTTTTAGCCTCAATCTTGGGCTTTGTACAAGATAGATATAAACACTCACTTGTTAAGTCAGTCTTTTCCAGCCTCCTCTTAGGCTTTGTATAAGGACTTCCCCAGTGGAGTCAATCAATCGCTTAGCTTCAACCTTGGGCTTTGACCAAGGCACACAAAAATCAACATCCCCTAAGCGGAAATCAAAATCTCTCTGCAGGAAGACATTTCTCTGTGTTATCACATATCAAAACAGACATTCAAAACAAACCCTAATACCAGATAACTGTTGTAAGTGGCAGACTTGTTGATTCAAATATCCAAGTTGTCATCCATCTCTTATCTTGGTAAACTTCCTCTTTCATCTAAGTGCTGTAAGTGGCAAGCCTCTGGATTATTTACATCCACGCCACTGTCCCTCTCTTAGCATGAAACCTCCTAAGGAAAAATGGCATTGCTCACACTAAGTTAAAGTTTTCTCCTTCAGGACCAATCCCCGGTAAAGGAAATTATGGCATTGCTGGATCTCGCATCCCAGTTAAAGTAATCCTCCTTTATAAACAATCACCAAATAGTTGTGATAAACAGACAAGTTGTCTCCCTTTAGAGATGACAAATTCTCTCTCAGTCAAACCTTTTAAGCTTCAATATTGGGCTTTGAACAAGACACAAATACTCATTTACCTTTAATCTTGGGCTAATCTTGGGCTTTGAACAAGACACTAAAACATCATACGATTGCTCTGATTTCCCTGTTTCTTTATACGGGAATACATAGGCATAAGATTGCGAAATCTTAGCGAGCATACCAATCAAAAACTCTAGGTCCAGTACCTTCACACCAATCAAAACTGAGGTCCGATACCTCACCAAAATCATCAAAAACTCTCTCTCATATCTCCCAAAAAAGAAACTTTCCCAACCCACAACAGATAAACACCATAAAGTACAAAGCAGAACCTAAAACTATCAACCTGTGGATAACCACATATAGGATGGGTAATTAACAACTCCCCATTGTATAACCTGACCCCGAACTCCCCGAATCTCTTTAAGCGTTTGTTCAGTTAAACATTCGTGTGCAAGGTTAGTTTTAGATAGCTTCCTTTTCCCTTCCAGCTTCACGGGATAAATAAGAAATCAGAAAGTAGCACCCCCTCCTACCATTGCGGTGAGGAAAACACATATGCGATAAGGTGGTCGCGTCACCGACAAAAATCGCATGTTACACCTACCACGTTTTTTTCTATTCTCCTCATCCTATTATTTTTTCTTTTTGTTATTGGATGATTTTTGATTGGTGGAGAGAGGTGTACAAGGATACCCAATGTGAACCTTTGATCAATTTGGATTGGAGGGCCAAGATGGAAGCAAATAATCATAAACTGTTAGACAATTTAAAATGGCTAAAATACCCCTTATAGATGATTTAGTTGATTTAAATCAATTAAATCAAATAAAATTCACATCTTTCTAAATAGACTTAATAAAAATAAAATGAAGACATGGAAAATTCTATTTAATTTTTCTGAATACTTTGACAAAAGAATAAAAATAAAATGACTGAATATGAATAAAAATCAGGGGCAAAAGTGCCCAAAAAATTAAACTGAACACACTAAAATGATTAGCGTGAAATAAACCTCTCAGAAACATACAGGTTTTGATCAAATTTTGAAATAAAAAATTACCGATTAAAAGGCTCAAGCTGATCAAAATGCGATTGAAAAAGTAGTTGAAAAAATAAAACGAGTTGGCCCGGTTAAACTACGCGAAATATAGATCACTAAAATTGACGTCTGCAAGCTCGATTTCGAAACTTTTCGCCCACTAATTTTACGCACATTTGAGAAATGATTCAACTGATCTTCCTATAGATTCAAAAATTTATTTTGGTCGACATTTTAGGCATTATGCGTGATGAAATGCATGTTATGTTATGCAGATGATACAAAGTAAAGTAAAGTCGAACGAATAGAGTTTTAAAAATGCCCAGACAAAATTGGGGTACAACATATGGATGATTAATGCATGCAATGAATTAATTTTGGGCTGCGCCACTGATGGTTGGGCGTTTCGATTGTAGATGTCTGATTTTTTTTTTTGGTATTATGAGGCTCTCAGGCATTCAACATATGTGTGATGCCATGATGCATAAGATGAGACACATGCTTTGATGCTAGAGCAATGCAAACATGATTGATGTAAGATGATGATTTATTTATGTGATACCTTGAATGCTTCAATAAGTGCCTATGTGTAATGTAATGGACAAACATATTTTTTTGTAGTAAACTTCCTTGTGAAGGGAAAAAGTTATTTGATAGAATGTTGTGCTTGCATTATCTCCTGGTACTCATTTTGAACTGAATGGTTGATGATGCACGACAAGGTTTGCGTGAGCAGCTTGAAGTATGGAAAGAACTTGCCTCCATCATTTATGTAGCTTATCTTGCCCTAGACTATTGGGTCTTTGAAGAAATTTGCCTCAAAAAGAGTTCGAAACCAGTTGTGCCATAATTTGACCTTGAGATGGCTTGCCCAAGTATCTTGAACTTTGAATCATTATTCCCCTAATTAACTGATTATTGAAGTGATTTTCCCCTGACTGGACTACTTTTACATGATCAAGTTCCTCAACTCATTGTACATTGCTAGAACTTCCTTGGTGCTAAATGCTGACTTGCAAATAAAATTGTTCCTTTAAAATGGTATTGAGAAAATGTTGTGATGTATAATGAATGGGTTATCTAGCTAGAACATAATGTTTGCCTACAAATGAAAATACAAGAAAACAATGTGACTGGAAATAATTAGCAAACATTTTTGGAGTCAGTTTAACATAGTTTTTCTATAGTATGCTTTCAAAGTAAACCTTGTTTCAATTATATCTTTTGAAGGTTGTAACATGGCATGATTCATAGTTTATGAACAAAAGGATTATAAGGCTCGAAATTCAGTTTTAACCCTCCTAAATTCAATTAATTCAATAGATGTATTTAGTTTCCAAGAGAATTTTGAGGTTGTGAAGATGAAAATAAGATGGCTTAAGAACTTATGAGATTTATTGATATGACACTCACCCTTTTTTAATTGCTCTTTTAGATATGATGTCTATAATCCTGTTTTTTTTCTTTTTTCTTTTTTAAGGGTTTTAATGAACTTTGCGTTTGCTCTAATTTTATCTTCATATCACATCATTTTTTGGGGAGCAATTTCTACGAAAGTTGTTCTTTTGATTTGTTTTTCTTTTGTTGGAAGGGTCATGACTTCCATGTTAACGGTTTGAGAGAAACATTTGCTATAAGATTTTTTTTTCGGACACTATATGATGTGTGCGAAGAATAGGATGTGGTTGAAGCTCTTATTGGAATGTTTAGATGGACTGATTATTTTTTTAAAAAATTTGAATGCATAGCCGAGCTAATTGAGAAAAAACTACCCTGCCCCTAGTTAAGATTGTGGGTTTTTTTATTTGTTTTAGAAAGAACACTAACTTCCAGGCTCGAAGGGGTTAACTAGGGATTAAATTTCCTTAACTTCTTTATTTCGGAAAATGAAACAATGTCTTACATCGCCATCCATGTTTTACTAACAAAAGCATACTTTAGCAACCTTGGCTATTTTTCTTACATCATCCTCCATCTAACTTTTTCTAAAACAAATGTTTGATAAAGAAATGTGAGGTGAAGAAATGTTGATGTTATTTGTTTTATTTTTGTTAAAAAGGAAAGAAGGAACATGAGTGAACATGAAATGATAGATTTGAAAGATGCATGCTCGTTTTATTAGTATTACCTATTTCTTCTTTTGGAAGTTCCCAGAGAACTTTTTCACACCACTTGATGCCCTAGTAGCACTTAGGATTTTCCCGCTTTTTATTCCCTACTCAATCCTTTCTCTTATGGTTACAAGGTCTGAGAATCCAGATGATACGCTTCCAATCATTTTTTCCTAGAAAATTGATTATAAGGTATCCATGAACATATCGACAAGTTCTCGTTCATTTATGGGTGGGTCAACTTGAGAATCGATTTCTCCCAAGCACTGGGCGTATGTTGGAACAAGTTTGGTTCTGCAAATATCCTTGATTTTTGATGATAGCAAAGTTTAATATGTGTAGAGAATAATTTTGTACTCTAATTATTTTTTTAAGTGCGCGGATCATAGAAAACAAAATCTGGCTTTGAAAAAGTTAACTCTGGACGACCAGACTTTGAACTGTAGACACACTCTGAACCAAAGGAAGAAACAAAGGCATGTTTAAATGAAAGTCAAGTATCTAGATTACCAAGTAAATGCTTATAAAATAATTTATCCAGAATGACTCTGATAAAGACTCTGATAATTCAAGCCTTTGAAGTCTCAGGACTCTGAACTATATAGATTCTGAAGTCTCATTTTCACCAGATTCTGAAGGCAGACTCTGAACTCTATTCAAGCTTCATTATCTTATATACAAAGTGTCTAACTAGAAGTTAATGATTAAAATTTAATGACTGTAAGAAAAACACATGGCAAGAGTACTAT
Source organism: Lathyrus tuberosus (assembly GCA_022829125.1). Taxonomy (NCBI): domain Eukaryota; kingdom Viridiplantae; phylum Streptophyta; class Magnoliopsida; order Fabales; family Fabaceae; genus Lathyrus; species Lathyrus tuberosus. The sequence continues at coordinate 10,564,535 of JALAZF010000045.1, forward strand.
CAGTACAATATCAAATATCATTTCCATTACCCTGAAGATAAACAAAGGAGTGTATTATTGTACCAACATGGTTCTTTTGTCCCATGCTCTTACCCACTTGGAGCCAGATCATTATTGTTGTTGAAATCGTAGAAACACATTTGGATGATTTTGTCTTCAAATGTGACATTGCAACACCTTAAAGTAGAACACTTTCTTGTTGTTGTTGTCTTCTTCCCGACAATGGTGACGGCGTTGGTGTTAGGGTTGTTTCGACTTGTTTCTTGGTGTTTAAAATACATAAAAAGAAGCTTCAATTTGTAACAACGGTTTTAAGAAAAATCCGTCGTGATATCCTTATTATTTTATAGTTAAATATTAATAAAACTTAAAAAGGGAGAATTTACGTCAAAGGGATAAACTATTTGAGGGCGATGAGGTTCGAACCCATGATAGCTAGATTGTATCACCACGGTTTTCATAAGAACCGTTATTATACCCTTGAGATTTCTAATTAAAATAATATGCGTGCATCCAGTACGCACTATAAGAACGGTGTATAAGATGCCGTTGTAAACCTGGCGTTGTTGTTTGGCCGTTTTGTAATAGTGCGTTTTTAACCTTTTTCATTTTTTATTTAATCATTTAACCATATGATGATGCTCTGATGGTTTTTTTCTTCAATTTAACTTATTATGTTTTGATTTATTTGTTAATATATTACCTTTGATATTTCTAACCATTAAGACCTTAACATTTGCAATTTCTAACATATTTTCTTCTTGTTACAATATTTTTAACTTTTTTTAGTTTAAGCAAAACATTTTTTCAACAAGTCAAAAACTCTTATTTTCTTCTAAAAAACCAAATGTCATCCTTCTCTCACACAACAAGGCCACCCCACCAAAACCACCTACAATCACCCTTTAAATCACCACTTTTTTTAAAATCTCACCAATCACAAAGCATTCAACAACTAAAAGAAATAAGACAAATATTGTAGCAAATTAGAAAGGAGAAATAAATGGATGGTGAAAGAGCATGATCTACCAATGCACAATCACTTCAAACAACCACCGTCACTGAAAAGTTTTGTCTTCGACCGCGTCTGATTGATCCCTAGCGTGATGAGTAATATAAATGCTAAAAAACAGAAGGTAAGCCATAATGAATTCTATTTATTGATTGAATTGGTTCAACTTCATGTAGCTTTCTTAATTCTTGCTTTTTTAAAATTTTTAACCACATCGATTACCTTGTGAGTTTTAATAATTGGAATTGAATTTGATTAGTGGACATATATTAATGGATATTACATGCTTGTTGGTAATATTCATGGTTAGTTCAATATATTTGTGTTTTTGAACCAATGTGTGGAATTAATAATTTCTCTTCAGGTATGCATTTTCTTGTTTGGAAATGATATGGTAGTATTGTGTTTGGAATTATCATGAGCATTATAATGGTTATTTGGAATTGTTGTGAGTAATGCAAGTTGTTAATATACATAATTGAATTTTGGTTCGTTCAATGGATTTTGAAATAGAATATAATTTCATTATGCCTACTTTAGACAAAGGGTAGGTTTCCATAGCTTGAGAAAGGGAGAAAAACACTTACCAGGAAAAGAAAATACTACAATGTTGTTTCTTGAGAATACTACAATGTTTTTTCCTATTAGAATGTTAGAGAGAGAAACTCTCTCCTCTCTTTAATTTTTTTCATTCCTCTTCCTTTTAGTTCTGTACATCCTTGAATCAAGGTGGAATCTGATAAGGTATGGCATCGTGTGGAAAGGAAATGTTCATCACATAGAAAGACGTGTTGGGACAACAGCGGAAGACAAGGAAGGCATTTCAATGGAGCAACTTTGACAACTATGTTCTTCTTCACTTCTTTTCAGGATAACTATGGAACGAATGAATTGTATAAAGTATTCCAAGATTTCGGGAACATTGATGAGGTTATCAATCCTTCTAAGAGGGATGTTCGAGGCAACACTTATGGTTTTGTGCGGTTTTTTTATGTCGATGACTCGAGATTCTAGCCACAAAGCTTGATAACATTTTTCTGGGCAAGGTTAAATTGTATGTCAATATCCTTAGATTTGGAAGGGTTAATATATTCAATATTAAACCTCATTCTTTGGAGAGGGGGAGGGGCCTTCAACATACTAACCATGCAGGAAGGTTACCTGATCATGCTAAGGAGTGCAAGGCAAATTTCAGTCATGGTGTGGCATAAGGTGGAATCGGCAGGAGATCCTATGCTAGTGTGGTTCCCCAGAAAGAGTCTTCTTCTCAGGGAGTCACGAATAATGAAGCTGTTAGGGCTCTAAAGGAGGTTTCCTAAGAGAAACAAACTTCCTTAATTTTGAGTCGAACAAAGCAGTGGATAGTAATCGTTTCAGCAATGCTTTTGTGGGGATAGTTGCCAACCCGGGATAGACGTATACCATGCATGAAGTCTTTATCATGCATGGTTTTTTTGAGGTTATGGTTACTCCAATAGGTGAATACCTTTGTCTTTTAGAGGAGAAGGAGGAGGGTGTTCTGAGGGAGTTACTTGAACCAGGTTGTGATTGGCTCTTCCAATGGTTCAAAGAGGTTCGAAGGTGGTCGCCGGAAGATGTTGATTTTGAAAGATTATCATGGATTAGAATCTTTGGATTCCCTTGCCATGGTTGGAGTTTTGATTTCTTCTCCTTTATTACTAAAATTATGGGTCATTATATTTGTGCTGATGATGGAACCTCTTCTCAATCTAAGATGGATGTTGAAAGGATCTTGATTAGAACCAAGTGCACCTCAAACATCAATGAGATTCTTAATATCAAGAGAGATGGATTACCTTTTAGGATCAAGATGGTCGAAGAAGCTATTGGTCCATCTAGTTCTTTTCTGCCAAGTTTAAGGAAGACTTCTTCGGATGTTTCAGTGTCAAAATTTATTTCGGATGAGGATGGCGATGCATGGAAAGAGAACTCTTGGGGTCTATCAGAAGATGACGAAGTTCCTAGCCCTTTTTTGTATAGGGTGGTTGTGGCAGACTCTGGATGTGATGTTTCCTCCCAACAAGCTCCTATTTTTTTGTCCGAGGATGTTCAGGCAAAAGGTGTTGATAATTCTTTGGAACCTTGTGCGATGTCAACAACCAATGTGACTTGTCCTTCCAACACCAAGGCTGCATGGTCCAAGCACTACTACAAAACGCGTAAACAACGATGCCATGGTCACAGCGGTTCATCCCTACACCGTTGTGACATATCTAAACTAAGGCGCGGTTGTATTTTATTTGTTTTTTGAATAAAAATTATTTGTAGATAACAACGGTTGATAATCCAACCGTGGTGATACCATCAAGCTTTCATGTGTTCGAACCTCAACGTCATCATATATATTATTCCTTTTATGTTAAGGCGCGTCTTTTCTTTTTTATTTACTTTTAAATAAAAAAATTAAAAGTTATGACTACGGTTGTTTATTTACACCATTGTGATATATTTTGTATGTTATTTTAATTTTTAATTCTAAATATAACTCTGGCGCTTTAATATGAAATTTCAATATACTCCAAGTTAGCTAGTTTCATTGTCTCTTAAGTATCCTTTTTCCATTGAAAATAGAAACTAGACGAAACGATACACGATTTCAACCCTAAACCCTAACGTTCAATACTGTGAAACAATACACGATTTTAACCAAAGCTTGCATCATCAATATCCATTCTTCACCGTGTTGTTGTCATTTTCGTCATCATCGTCACGATCGTTAAGGAAGGAAGATTACGCACCAACCAACACTGTCGTCATCATCGTCATTGTCGAGAAGTAAGATAACAACAACACCGTCATTGTCGTAAGGAAGGAAGACAACAATAACATCAACACCAACATCGTTTACTTAGTCATCACATTTAGGGTATGTAAAATATTTTCCCCATGTATCTACAGTAAACTCTTTTGCCATTGTTGTTCATGTTATTGTTGTTTATGTTCTTGTTGTTCATGTTGTTGTTGTTTATGTTCTTGTTGTTCATGTTATTGTTGTTTATGTTCTTGTTGGTCATGTTCTTGTTGTTCATGTTGTTTTTGTTCATGTTGTTGTTGTTGTTGTTGTTTATGTTCTTGTTGTTCATGTTGTTGTTGTTGTTTTTTTTTTAACATAGATGTCGACCTTGTCGAGTTCTACATCAGGAAGCAGCGAAGATGCTCAAATGATTGAGTGTTCTACGAATACAACTCAAACGATTGAGTGTTCTGCGAATACAACTCAAACGATTGATACTCAATAAAAAAGATCACAAAGAGGTGTCACAATGATGCCCTAATTCACATCAGTCCGCAACTCATCAAGTGTAAAAATTCCGATCGAGTTTGATTCGAACTACAGATTAGTGGATTGTCCACATTACTCTACTTTTAAGAGTTATGTAGCGTTCCTTGCACGTAGCAAAGTGAGTATACTGATAGATGATTGGAGAGAAGTGGATGTTAATGTCAAAGACAACATATGGACAAACGTTAAGGTATTACATACTATAATTTTCATATATTTGATATGACTACCTATAGTTTCTAATTCATACTTATATATTGATTTAATGTAGTTGAATTTTTAGTTTACCTATGACTCAAAATTGAAAAAAAAGTGGATAACTTATGCCGGTGTTCATTGGAGGGGATTTAAGTCACGGCTCACGGCTGACTACATTACGAAGCCTAAGAGCGGTCTTCAACCTTCATGGATTCGATATAGTTTTTTATCGAAGAAGGTGTGGCACAAGTTTGCGAAGAAACGTCGTTCTGAGGAATTCAAGGTTAGTACTAGTCTTATGTAACCAATAATGTTATGCTAATGATTTATAGATACTAATCATACACATTTTCACTATGTTAATAACAGGCTAAAAGCGAAGTAGGAATTCAAAACAAGGCGAAAAATATGTACCGCCATAGATTGTCTCGTGGGGGTTACAGGAAACTTGAGAAGAGAATCATGCAGGAAAAACAACAACAAGAAGGAGATGGTGACATCCCATCTCCACCGTCAAGACATGAGAAATGGAAGAGGGCTCGATTAAGACCTAATGGAGAGTACACCTCTGAGGCTTCAAGAGTAGTTACTGAGAAAATTGTAAGTATATGTTTTGTTTTGCTTATGTTATTTAAATGCGTTTGCTTATGTAAATTGCTCATGTTGTGTAGGATAATTTGGTTGTGGCGGCTCGTGAAGGCACATTTGTTCCGGAAGCACGACATGACATATTAGTGGAAGCTATCGGAATAGCTAAGCATGGATGTTGTGTCCGTGGTGTTGGAGAAGGTGTTGGTTTGAGGTCATACTTTAGATCTCAAAGAAGAAGCACCAAAACCACTGAATTTCATGCTCAACGACAAAAGATTGAGAATGTTGAGAAGCAATTGGAAGAACAAAGGAGGATGTTTGAAGAGGAGAGGGAAAAAAGGGAGAAGACGTGAAAAAGTTACAAGAGTTATATTCGGTATGTGCTTTACTTGAGATGTTAGTGTTTTATCGGAAATGTATGATATATATTGTGCTTATTTTTGTTTTATGTTCTAATTGAATGTTATGATGTAGAGATTAAGTGAAAACCTCGAACAACGAACAAATGAAGATCAACGTTACGTTGATGGTGATGATCAAACTCCAAGTAGAAGTGTTGTAAATCGCGCTTCTACAAAAGGAAGTAATTGTACAGCCCATCCCCCCTTTAGATAACCGCAATGGGATATTGGACCCTAGTCCAAATGAAATAACCAATTTATACATGTCCATTGCAACAACAAACCTTGCGCAACCTCTCCCGCTAGAACATTGCCCGAAATTGGATGTAATGTATTACACTCCTGAAGATGTAAGGGATTTTGTCGCAGGATTTAAGTGTCTTGACATAGGGATTTTGTAAGTTTGGTGCACGTAAGTATATAGTCGAATATACATGTCATTATAGAACATTATAATTTTTTGTATTTTCTCCCTTGCAGGACCCATTCCACAAACCAATGAAAGATATTATTCTAACGTAAGTGTCTATGTTTAATATCATTTTCTTTGACAGTAATTGTAATTAGTTTATCATGTAATATGTTTAATTTAATTTTCAATGTACAGTCTTGTGGAGCAAGTTAATATAATGAGGAATGTTAGAAAAAAGCCCACATGGATTGCTCCTAAAGTAAGTGGCCCGATTACCTGTTTCTTTCATTTACATTCATGTGTGGTTATATTCATGTTATTATATTCATGTAATTTGTAGACGAGGAAACAACCCGGGAGTTACAAGTGTGGGTATTATGTCATGAAACACATGTTAAACATTGTCCTTGGCGGCATTGTTGATTCATGGGATAAGGTATATATGTCATAAAATGTTTACATATATTAATATATAAGTTGACTATTGAATTATTATCATGCATGATATTCAATATTTTGCTCTTTCATATGTAGATGTTTAACGAACAAACCCCATTCCACGTTGAGGACTTTCTAGATCTTCGTAAATGTTGGGCGCATATCCACAATGCGCTTAAGGGTCCTTCGGCTGTTTGATATATCAGCAACATTCCTCAGCATTTTTTTTGATGCACATATTTTTGGCTTTTGATGCACATAAGGTGAACAATAATTTGGGCTTTTGATGCACATATTGTGTTTGATTTACATGATATTGTGTTTGATGCACATAATGAAATCAATAATATTGGCTTTTGATGCACGTATTGTATTTGATTAAAACAATTTTAGCTGTTAGATTTTGATGTAAATTCTCTGATTCATTTATAAGGATAAAATATAGGAAGAATTGTGTTTGATGCACATATTGTGTTTGATGTAAACAGAAGATGTTTTGACAGGATAAAATATAGGAAGAATTTGATAAGCAGAGAATTTTTATATTTAAAACAGGCTATTTTGACAGCGGTTATAAAACCTAACCGTAGTTATATGTCAAACGCTGACCAGAATAATATAAATAAAAAATGTTGTTGCTGAGAATCGAACCAGTTCACCTTTAGTTAATCACAACGGTTGTGTAATCTAACCGTTATGACATAGTGCGCGCTTTCTGGAATACAACAACAGTCCCAGGACCGTCATTGTACGTATCGCATATACAACAACACTCTACATAACAACGCCTTCGCCCGCGTCATTATATGTCATTTCCAATCGTTGTTAAATGGGTTTTTCGTAGTAGTGAAGATTTGTCATAGGATCAGTACCAGAGCTAGGATTAGAAAAAAGAAAAGGAAATGCATTTTAGATATCTTGAATATAGGGCCTCCTGTTTAGGTGATGTGGAAGATGTCGTTAAAGAAAGGGAGTTAACGGGCCATATTTATCTTGTTGAAGGTTTGGGTCATGCTCCTATTCCTAAGTCTATAGAGCCCCATTCTTGTCCCAATCCCTTTTGCCATCTGGATCAAACTTTGGTAATCTTACCCAATTCCACAGACCCAAATCAGTCAAGGTGTTCACTTTTCCAGCCACAGGGTCGAAATAAATTCAACCTTATTCATGTTCTCAATTTGTAGAGTAGTCTCATTGCACTTGTTTTTCGGATGGCTCTATTTTGTGTTGCGATTCAATTACGGATTCAGATTTAATTCATGGTAAGGAGAGAGTCAAGGACACTTCCTCCATTTCATTAACTCAGAAGATTTGGGAGAAGACAATTTTTTTTGGGATTCAGGGATTAGTTGAGGATGAATTTAATGTTGAAGCTATCAAGCAAGTAGAACAGTCAATGCTTAGAGGGATTTTATAGAAGGATGCTTCAAAATTGGGTAATCCATGAATATTTTATCATTTACTATTCGTGGGAGTGGCGGTGCCTTGATGAAAAGGGTGATTGGTAAGTTGTTAGCTTATGGCAATTTCGATTTGTGTTTGTTACAAGAAACCAAAGTTCAAAATTTTCATAAGGATTTCATTCCATCTTTATGGGATGATCCTATCATGGATTGGTCTGCGAAAGCCTCTGTTGGAAGATCTGGTGGCTCAATTATTCTATGGAAGAAAACCTTAGTTCAACCCAACTTTAGCTTCGTCGGTGAGGTTTTTCTTGGCATTCAACATCTTGGAAGGGCTTAGTTGTGTATCTGGTGAATATTTATTCCTCCTGCTCGATTAGTAAAAAGCGAAAACTTTAGAGTAGTTTGATTGAGATGACGAATTCATGGCCTAAAGGAGAGTGGCGTGTTGCAGGAGATTTCAATGCTATTAAATCAGAAAGTGGAGAAAGGCAACTAGTAGCCTTTTTAACAGTAGCGAAGCCTCTGATTTTGGTTCTTTTATAAGACAAATGGAATTCATTGATTTCCCTTTGATTGGCAGTAAATTCACTTGACACAAACCAAGGGTGGTGCTATGAGTAGGCTAGACCGTTTCTTGATTTAGGAGAATCTTCTTTCAGCTTGGTAGGTGGATGTGCAATATATGGGTTCTCGTAATATCTCCAATCAAAAACCAATCTGGATCGAAGGTAATCACAATGAATGGGAGCCAAAATCTTTTAACTTCTTCAATGCTTGGATTGAGCATGCAGAGTTCTTTCCCTTAGTTTCCAGTGTGTGGAAGTCATCATCGATCAAAGGCAGAGCAGATTTTGTCATTCTTGAGAAATTGAAAGTCTTGAAAATTGCTCTCCATTAGTGGAATAAGGAGGTGTTTGGGTTTCTTGATCTGGAAGTTAACAATGTTGTCTTAGCTGTTAAAGTTATGGCATCGTTGGAAGTTGAAGATGGTGTTGGTCTACTTGATATTCATGCTAACATCCACCTTGAAGCTAATGCCAAAATATGGAAATCCACGATCAACAGAGAAATTTTTTTGAGACAAAAATTGTGACATATATGGATGAAAGATGGTGATTCCAATTCTCGATTCTTCCACAGATTCATGAAGCAACTGTTAGAACAAGATTTGTTCATGTCATATTCTCTTTTAGTTTTGATGATAACAAAAGTATTGAAAGAATAATGGTTTATTTGATGTGTGTTTTATTTATGCAGGTTCTTGTACTTAAATAATCAGAATCTGTTTTATTTAGACACACTTAGGAGTTGCTTCATTGCTAGCTTTTGGTGGCAGAATCTGAAGAACGTTTGCTGGTGTGGCTTGGCGCAAACTCTGGTGCTGAAGGTCCAGTATTTAGACAAGTCACTACACTTGGCAATTGTATATCAGAATCTGGTACCACTCAGAGTTAGTGATAAAGCTAGAAGTCGTCTGTACTACAGAAAGCAAACTGTACTGTCTTATCAGTTTGTCATTCAGATTGCAAGGCTCAAGAAAAGCTGACATGCTTTATGGATGACTACTTCTAACGGCTCTGTCAGTATGAGAACCTCTTGAAGACTCAAAGGTTAAAAGTGATACACACTGAATTCAAAATCTGTTGTGCATCCATCTTCAACGTCTCTTGTACTATGGGGGCAAAGACAAAGACACTTGATCAACTTACTTCCTCGCCTAGTTTTCTGCAAAGGCTATAAATATGGCTAAAGGTTCTTACTAAAAAATAAAACAAGGATTCTCCAGACGAAGGAGTAGCAAGATCAAGAAATTATCAACTCTATTGTAATATGCAGATTTTCTGCTTGTAGGTTGTAATTGTAAAAGCCTTAATATTTCTTAAACATTGTATATCTTAGAAATCTCAAGTCCTTTAGGTCTTTGTTAAGGTGATTTCCCGTACCTCTGATACTTGTATCATGTACATCTTGTTCTTTTTCCTGTTGGGCCAGTTCAGCAGTTTAGATCAAAGTCTCTTGCTTTGATCTTAAGCAAAAGTCTTGTCTCATTGGGATTCAAGCAATAAGTCTTAAGCCAAGATGCTTGAGATACGTAAGTCTCCTATTATGTGCTTGAGCAGTAAGATTCTTAATCAGCAAGGCTGATTGAGCAGAAGTCTTGAGCCCAAATGCTTAAGCCACATAAGTCTCATTGCTTATGTGTTTGAGCTGTGAAAGTCTTATTCAGCTAGGCTGATTGAGCAAAGGGAAAGTCTCCATCTTTGGGGCATGAGCAGGAAGTCTCAAGTGCTGCTTGAGCAAAGAAGTCTCAGTCTTGATGACCAGAAGAGCAGGTGGCTCGGTCAGAGGATGTGAGCAAAAAAGTCTCAGTCTGGGTGGCCAGAAGAGCAGGTGGCTCGGTCAGAGGATGTGAGAAGAAGTCTTAGACATATGCTCTAAGAAAGAAAGTCTCAGACAGTTGGTCTGAGAAAGTGTAAAAGACTTATGCAGAAGCATAAGTGATTGTAATTGTGAAGTGGTTATAATGAAAATCTCTTGTGAGGCAAGGGTACTAGAGTACTCTTAGTTAGGCTAGGAACCAGGATAGATCTTTTGTGTCTTCTGCTATTTTTTGTTTACTCCTGTTATATCCTTTTCCAATGAATTAAAACAGAATCTGAACACCAGTTCTGATTTTGAAACTTTGATCAGAAGTTAAATTAAAGAAAACGCGAAACACAATTCAACCCCCCTTCATGTGTACTTTTCACACCTTCAATTGGTATCAAAGCCTAGTTTATGCTTAACAGTTAACAGTGGCACAGATAATGATCTAATAAGTAAAGAATAATTCTTCTTCAGGAAGGAATCAAGTGCCACATGAAAAATATCATACGGATTTTCCTACCATATTCAAAGGATAATTCCACTGAATTTAAATGACGGAAAAGCTAAACATATTTTTAACTCATTGGTCTTGATAAAGGGTTACTGAAGTGTAGCACGATTTTTGTGGTTTCGAATCACTATCACTTTGGTACTACAGTTCGATTCATTTTTTATCCTGTTGAGATGATTAAGGAAGGGAAATAGATGTCTCCAATTAACCCTGCTTGCATACTGAGGTTAAAACAGTCAAAACTGTTGGTTTACAGATGCTATCAAAAAGGGGGTTTGTCTTTAGGGTTATTTGCTTAAAAACAATGTCTAGACTATTGGCTAGGTTTCTGGTAAGGTGTTAGGTCTGATGCTTTTTAGGGATGTATGAAGGTACTGGATTTTGGGTTTTTTGGTTAGTATGCTCGCTAAGATTTTTGCAATCTTATGCCTGCGTATTCCCGTTTAACGAAACAGGGAAATCAGAGCGATCGTAGTTCCTCTTATTCTATGGGAGGAAAGGGATTGTTTTGGTGTCTTGTTCAAAGCCCAAGACATGAAGCTAAAGGTGGTTTATATCTTGTTCAAAGCCTAACATGTGAAGCTAAAGGGTTTTGGATGAGAGAGAATTTGTCATCTCTAAAGAGGAGTTGTTGATGTTTGTATGCTGTGAGCAAGGCACAAATTTGATGCTAAAAGGTTAATTGACTCAACCGGGTTTCTTTATACAAATCCTAAGAGGAGGCGGGAAATTTGACTTTTTCGGGGAAAAGGTTCTTTCTGTCTTATACAAAGCCCAAGATTGAGGCTAGAAGGGATTTTGACTCCGTTGGGGAGAATGTATCTTGTATAAAGCCCAAGATGGAAGCTGAAAGGGTTTGACTCAACAAGAGAGTACTTTTATCTGTCCAGTATAAAGCCCAAGATGGAGGCTAAAAAGGTTGACTCGACAAGAAAGTCTTGAACAGGTGATTGACTCAACAAGAGAGTCTGAAGGTTGTTTGACTCAACAAGAGAGTCTTTTATACTCAACAAGAGAGTGCTTTACTGTCTCGTAGGAAGCCCGAGATACAGGCTAAAAGGGGATCGACTCAACAAGAGAGTCTTTTATACTCAACAAGAGAGTGTTTTATATGTCTTGTACAAAGCCCAAGACAGAGGCTAAAAGTGGTTGACTCAACAAGAGAGTCTTTTATACTCAATAAGAGAGTGTTTTATACTCAACAAGAGAGTGTTTTATATGTCTTGTACAAAGCCCAAGACGGAGGCTAAAAGTGGTTGACTCAACAAGAGAGTCTGAAAAGGTTAGCTCTGCTAGGGGGAACCATTTGTACAAAGCCCAAGAGTAGGCTAACTTACTGCTGAGGATTATTTAGATCTTGAAGCGGGTCCAAGCGGGGGGGGGGGGACTCTCATGAGAGAGACCGGGTTTCTACTGGAGATTAATCCAGAGTGATCGGTGTTTTTTCCTATGTTTGCAAGGAACTTGAGAATGTCTTTGAGACTCAAGAGGTTTAGACTGTCCAAGTCTACTATTTTATCTTTTGTATGATGCCCAAGAGGAGGCACGGGTATTAAGGGATGAGTATCAACCCTAAAATGGCCAGAGTTTTGACGCTGGAAAGACTGCTCTAGCAAAGGATGACTAAGTTCTGTCTTATACCTTTAAGAGGTCGTCAGGGTCCTTGTATGAAGCCCAAGAGAAGGCATGAGAACTTCTAAGAAGCTGAAGGGTCCTTGTACAACGCCCAAGAGGAGGCGGGGATGCTTTTAGGAAGCATGTGGGTCCCCAAACCAAGAGAAGTTCAAGAAATACAATTCACAGAAAAGAGATTATTCCAGGAAAGTTTGAGAATTTGGAAGAAAATCAAGAGATGCCATTCACGGAGAAAATATCATCTCTGGGGAGTTAGAGTTTCTTTGACAATTTCTAAGGGTGACAGTCTGAGAAAAGGTTCACCAAGAATACTGCCTTTCTCTTTGTTCCATATTGTTTAACCCCAAGAGAAGGGAAGACTGTATCTGGAATCCTACGGGGGATCTAGTTTTGTTTGTATTTAAGAGTGACGAACAAGGCTTTACCTAGCGCTAGACGTAGTTGCCGGGGAAAACTCTAAATAACTATACTAGTATTACCCAGTGGATATGTGACAAGTATATAAAAGGATGTGAAAGAAGACTTATAGTGAAGCAGCCCCACAATATAGTTATATACAGATGAAAGCGGTAATTGAAAGCAGACTAACACTTACCTGTTGTAGAGCTTCCATGCTGTTTTGTTAGTTGTTCAACAAAAAATGTTTTGATAACAACATATATTTGAATTCAAAATCAAAGGAGAAAGTGCTTTGAAAAGATTGTTGGGGCTTACAGCTCAAGGAGAGCCCAAGTTTTAACGATGATCGCACCATTGTTTTGAAAACCGTACAGAGGGACTTATACAATATGTGAGGCCCAAAAAGTTTTTATGTACAAGGGGATGGGTCTTACACTCTATTAGAGGCCCAAAGATTTATTTTTGCACAAGAGATGGGGCTTACAACTCAAGGAGAGGCCCAGGGTTATTTGTTTGGCAATGGCGATCACGCCGAGGTTTTTGAAAACACAGTGGGTCTTATACAATATCTGAGGCCCAAATCATTTTGGTCTCAAAAAGGGGTTAGGTCTTACACTCTATTAGAGGCCCAAAGAAATTTAAAGAAAAGAAATGGGGCTTATAACACGAGGGTAGGCCCATATGATTTGATTTTTGAACTGGCGATTGCGCCGAGATTTTTCTTTTAACGCAGAGGGACTTATACAATATATGAGGCCCAAAATTGTTTAGGTTAAAAGGAGATTGGGTCTTACACTCTATTAGAGGTCCAAAGAGCTTAAAAATGAAGAAAGATGGGTCTTATAGCTCAAGGAGAAGCCCAGTTGATTTTATTTAAAAAGGTGATGATCGTGCCGAACTTTTTGACGGTATCGGGACTTAAACAATACACTGAGGCCCAAAAAGTGGTGTATTTACAAAGGAGATGGGTCTTACACTCTAATAGAGGCCCATGGGTGTTTGAAAATGATTGATGAGGGTGGAATCAATCAAAACCCTAATTTTATTATTTTAAAAGTAAATTCTCAAAGAAAATCAATAAAAAATAATAAAACACCAAATAAGCTTGAATAAACAACTTGTAATTTTTGGTTAAGGTTTGAAAAATGAGGTTTTAATCACAAGGTGAATTAAAACTCATTTCGTTTTGATTTTTCAAGATGAATATTCACTTTTAAAATGTTTAAAAACAATTAAAAATGAATTTATTCATAAAAATACCAACTATATTAAATAAATCATATAAATTTGATTTTTTTGTGGAATAAAATATTTCAACATTTTTGTGATTTTTTGCAAAAAGAACTAATAAAATATAATTAAAATTGAGGGAGTTATTAATTTTTCAAATCATTAAAAATAATAAAATATGAAAAAATGGTAAAAAAGAGGATCTGGGGCGAGGGGGATTCGAACCCCAGACCTCTTGTGTGCAGTGCGCGCACTCTACCACTGGGTTGGTGATACATCAGTGTATCAAACCCCACCCACAAATATACAAGGCTTGCGTTGTTTTTGGCCTGGCCAAGGCAAGGCAAGGCAAGGTTTTGGCCAAAAAGGTGAAGCTTGTAACTTTCTCATTTCTCCATGGATTGGGACAAAAATTAGGTCTATCCTGCCTAGAATTTCATAAGGAATCCAATGGTGGTGGTGTTTTTTTTTCAGAAAATAAATCCTCCTCAAAATTTGATAGTGGTTTTGAAATAGGCCATAATTTGCATTTTCTGTGCTACCTCTTGTTGCAGGCATGAATTACATGATAAATTGGTTCAAACACAACACATATAACATGTATAAGATGTGCATGATCAGTGGACTTCAAAGCAATGCATATTTCAAAGAGTTCAAGTTGAGATGCTTACCTCTTTAGGAGCTTTTTGGGCAATCTGTCAAGTCCTTTGTTCCAGAAATGATTTGATGTTTTGGACACCCTCAAATGATCCCTTGGAAGCTTTTAGGATGATTGGAAACAAATGGAAACCTCAGAAATGGAAACTGGCCCTTTCTTGCAAAAGGGGCAAAAGTTACCAAAATAACAACTCTCTCAAAAGGTGTTCCAGATGTGGGGAACCACTTGGGACAGTTCAAGGATGATATTTGGAGTGTGTTTGAGGTTTTATCTGGTTTTGAAAGTGACTGAATCAAGACATTGCTTGAAAAATGCAAAAAGTTATATTTTGAGGTTTTGAGAAGGGACTTTGTGATTTTGGTGTTACAGGTCACTTGTGAGAGTTTGGACAGCTTAGATATGACATATTGGATGTGTTTGGATCATGAGTTGTGATGGAATTGCTCTCTAACTCAAAAACTCAGAGTTACCTTGCTAAAGAAGGCATTTTTGCCTAGAGAAAGAGATTTTGAGGAAAGCAAGTGTTGTAGTGCTTTGGTGTACTCAAACTGAGCACAAATGAGCTCTATTTATAGTAGAGTAAGTTTGTTTTGGCTGTAATAGTGAATGGAAACTGCTGCAGAGGTTTGTCCAATTGCATCACTTTGGAATCTTAAGTCTCCTCTAGCCATTGACTAGAGGTTAGAGCACAGGAATTTGGTTCCCTAGTTCAGAGATCATCCTTGACTCATTCAGTTGGAAAAGACTCAGTTCATGCCACCTTGGTGCATCCATTGAATGCCCCAAAACAAAATTGGAGTCTTGTCCCCCTTTTAGGCATTTTAGGTTTGGCATGCTCATTTTAGTTCCAAAGACTTGGGAGGCTTATGGATCAGTGTTTGTCCCTCCTTGGTCTCCCCCTGAGGTGTTCAAGTGGATAAACTTGTTTTTCATTTGCACAAATTGCTCAAATCGAGCAAAATGCACAAATCTGCCTAGTTATGACAGTTGCAGCAAGGCATATTGCCACTTTCATAACTCTTAGCTCAAATGGAATTTCATGGGGTTCTTGGCCATTTTGGAAAGCTCTCATATGATACAACATATGTGTGATCATAGTTTGTCTTGACACTTTTTGGATCCAAGTGAAAAATGCCCTTACATTTTGGAAAGAGTGAAACAGATTCTGACTTAGTGAAAATTTCACTAAGTGTTGGAAAAAGTGACATTTCATGTTTTCAGCCATTTTGATCCAACCATAACTCAAAATCCATGATGAATTGGAATGAGGTGTAGTTGACACTTTTAAAGTTTGCCATGAGAGCTACAAATCCATCTTTTTATCAACCCAAATGGTTGATCTCAAGTTATGTTCCTTGGAAGTTGGTACCCTAGCCACTTTGTTCCATAACTTAGAAAATTTCTAAGTTTTTTATGGTTACCCCTTTTATAAGTTATCCCACTTTTCTTGATTTTTCTTGATGAATGATGATTCCAATCACACATTAACATCATTTTAGGGTTACGGAACCATAATTGATCAAAAATTCCAAAAGTCAAACTTTGACTTTTGGGCACAGTTGACTTTTTATCACATGAATTCCAAATTGTGAGATCCTCTATGAAATCAAGTCCTTGACCTATATAAAACTTGATGGATTGATTTTATAGGTGTTATAGGGTGTATTGAATCATGTCCCAAGGTTTGGGAGCATGTCCTGGTCAACAGTCAAAGGCACAGTTGACTTTTTCCCGCGAAACCCTAACTGTGGTTTTGATGAGCTTGAAACTTGTGCATCAAGCTTCTTGGATCAATCCATTGTTGCAAATGGATCAATGTAGTTTGTTAGAGACCCTCAAACCATCTCTTGAGGTCTTGGCTCATGTTTTGTCCCAAAAGTCAACTTAGGGTTGAATTAGGTCAAGAAACCCTAATTCCTGATTTTTTGTGTGAATGCATCCCCTGAGGCTAAATTGACTTAATGATTGGGTTTATGATGTCCCTTAGAGTATTTTGGGTTGTGCTTTGAAGCATTGGCTCATGCCCAGAGGAAAATTTCCATCTGGAGGCCTTGGTCGACCAAAACCCTAATTTGGTGACACTGTCGATCTTGAGGCTTGATCCACTTGGAATGTTGCAGCCTGGTTCTTAATCCTTGATGTGGAAGTCCTCTTGATCCTTTATGGGTGTTTGAGAGGTTAGACAAGTTGAAGATCATGTCATTCCTTGATTGATCATTTGTCTAAGGCTCTTAGAGGGCTTAAAACCCTAAGTTTGATGTTAGTGGATGCTCACCCATCTTTGAGGAGATAGGTGAGGCATGATGGTTCATCCATATTGTGGTAATGATTTGCACAATGATGGGAAATCTTAGTGGTCAAACTTTGGGGTATGACATGAAGGTCAATAGAATATCCTTGAAAGAGGTATTACTATAGAAGTTGATGGTGTAAAGATGATCATCTTGAATATCTCTTTCACCAGCTCAGAAGATGAATATTGAATGTCTTTAGAGGTAGTTGTATTCTGGTAGATGCTCTATCTCACTTATGAGTATATCAACATCATTGATGTGTCTGATGCTTGGACAATCTTTTAATTCTTGTGCTTGGATTTGAGGGGATTAGTTTTTGAAGCCTGAACAGTTACACTTCATCTAATCTTTTCAAGCAAATTCTAAGAAGATTGCTCTGAGACTTAAATCTAAGATCACAGTTATTCAGGATGTTTACATCTTGAATCTGCTATGTTCTGAAGGTTTGTCTTGCAGTCTTCAAAAGGAAAGAAATGAAGTTATATGATGAAAAACTATTCATCAGATCACCTTCTCAATTTAGCTCAAGTTCTTTGGAATGACTAATGATAAGAAACTTATGTTTCTTGTCAGAAGAACTTCCATACTGGCTGAATGGATTGTGATATATGTTGATAGAAGAGTAACTTTAGATGCTTATGAAATACTTGTATTTCAACTGATTTCCCAGATTTGGAAGTAAGAAGAAATACTACCAGAACCTAATATTAGATGCTCTTAAATGTCTAAACTTTTGAAGTTGATATTAGTGCAGAATACAGATGAAAAGAAGAATTTGTGTTCAGAAATAAAAATCAAGTTTTGAAGAGCAAGATATGTTGTCAAATCTATCTTGTTTCAAAATATTTGATAATATGGAGTTTGTTCCTTAAGGTGATATCTTTGGAAACTCCATTGCTCCTTGATTGAGGATCATCATGGAAGCTATATTAAAATACATTTCTATGAGAATTATTCAATCTCTCTTTGGGTTCTATCAGTTGTATTAAGACAGTTGTTATACCCCAAATTTTACCCCTTAGATGTCATGACATTTTGCATTTTTGCATTAGGGTTCAACCATCTATGCATTGTCAACTAACCATCATATTTTGTTAGTTTGTTCTTCTATTTGAAAGCTATGGTTTTGCACAAGAAAGAGGGTAAGATCAATAAGCCAAGTTCTCATACATTTCAAGGTCTCCTAAGACACTTCTTGGCTCAATGCATCCATCCAAAGTGTTCACTAGGTGGTTAAGAAAGGTGTTTGAAGTCATTTGGTCAAGAAAGTCAAATGAGGCTCCAAAAGCTCAATCTTTGGCCTCAAGGCTAATCTTGAAGTTTTCAAATCATATTCCATAGTCTCATGTGATTGGACCAAGAGAAATCAAAGAAAACCCATGGGATCAAGAATTGTGAAATTAGGGTTTTATTTTAACCTGATTGGATCAACAGTCAAATGAAATTGCCATCTTTATTTTAAAAGCAGAAAAAGTTTGACAAGTAAATTCATTTTTGTTTTATTTCAAGAATATTTAATCATGTTAAAAGGTCGTTCTATAAAGCTAAGACAAATAAGAATTGCAAACAAAAGCACAAGGGCTCAAGTTTTATTGATTGGACGGAAATCAGCCAAGCGTGTGATTCCATAGAGTATTTACAAAGTCTAGAAAATGGTAATTTAAGGGAAAAAGGCTACATTGAAACATAACAACCGTTAACCTTCTACCAACTTTGAATTCTGGACATCCTGAGCTTCTGTGGAAGATGACCTTGACTGGAGTTTTTCTCGGATGGTGTGACTGCTGCTGAGGGACTTGCCCCTTTGTTGGACATAGTTACTTGCCATTATCCCTAACTTTTTCCTGGATTGTACTATGAGATTTCCAATCCAACGGGATGATTTTTTATTATGCCTCTAATTTTTTCCTGGACCGCCCTTTCGGGTTTTCAATCCACCGAGATGTTGTTTTTTTTTTATTTAGGCGAAGTATTTCTTGACTACGTCAACATTTGTGGGGTAGGAAAATTCCTCTCCATCCATGGTTGCGAGTCTCAAGGCACCGCCTGAGAAGGCTTTCTTGACCACATAGGGGCCGTCATAATTCGGAGTCCATTTGCCCCGCGAATCAGTGAAAAATGATTGTATCTTTTTTAGCACAAGGTCTCCTTTTCTGAAGACGCGGGGTCGGACCTTTTTGTCAAACACCTTCTTCATTCTTTGCTGATACAACTGATCATGGTATAAAGTCGTTATTCGCTTTTCTTCACTCAGATTCAGTTCGTCGTGCCGACTTTGACACCATTCAGCCTCCGTTAGCTTAGCTTCCATCAATACCCGAATTGATGGGATCTCCACCTCTATGAGGAGCACTGCTTCCATGCCATATACTAGAGAGAAAAGGGTTGCCCCTGTTGAAGTGCGAACAGATGTGTGATAACCGTGAAGAGCAAAGGGTAGTATCTCGTGCCAGTCTTTGTAGGTTACAACCATCTTTTAAACGATCTTCTTGATGTTCTTGTTAGCCGTTTCTACCGCTTCGTTCATCTTAGGTCGGTAGGGAGATGAGTTATGGTGTTCGATCTTGAACTCAGTGCATAACGCTTTCATCATCTTATTGTTCAAGTTATATCCCTTATCAGTAATGATCTGGCTTGGAACACCATAACGGCAGATGAGATTATTTTTGATAAATCGAACCACCACTTGTCGGGTTACATTGGCGTACGATGCTGCTTCGACCAACTTGGTGAAGTAGTCAATGGCTACTAGAATGAACCGATGTCCGTTCGAAGCCTTGGGTTCGATCATGCCAATCATGTCGATTCCCCATATAGAAAAAGGCCATGGGCAAGAGAGAACTTTGAGATGCGTTGGCGGTACATGGATTTAGTCTGAGTATATCTGACACTTATGACACGTCCTCATGTACTTGTAGCAATCGGATTCCATGGTCAACCAGTAGTACCCTGCTCTTAAAATTTTTCTCGCCATTGTGTGTCCATTGGCATGTGTGCCAAAGGACCCTTCATGAATTTCTTTCATCAGCATGTTTGCTTCTAGTCTGTCTACGCATCGGAGCAAGACCATATCAAACTTTCTCTTATAAAGTGCATCACCGCTCAGGAAGAAGCTTCCTTCCAGCCTTCTGAGGATCTTTCTGTCCTTTCTGGATACCCCAGGTGGGTACTCTTGATTCTAAAGGAAGCACTTGATATCGTGATACCAAGGTTTACCGTCTATGACTGCTCCAATCGTGAAGATGTAAGTGGGCCGTTCAAGGAACATTATGTCAATCTTAGGTAATTCGTTCCATTGAACTACACTAATCATGGAAGAGAGAGTGGCTAAGGCATCATCCATGTGATTCTCTTCACGAGGGATGTGATGAAACTCGATTCTGTTAAAGAAGGGTAACAACCTTCTCGCATAGTCTTTGTAAGGAATCAATCTTGATTGGCATGTGTTCCAATCTCCTTTGATCTGATTGATAACCATGGCTGAGTCGCCATATACATCCAAGTTTTTGAACCTTAAGTCGATCGCTTCTTCGAGACCTATGATACAAGCTTCGTATTCGGCCTCGTTGTTTGTATACTTGAATGTGAGTCTGGCAGTGAAAGGAATGTGGGTACCTTGAGGTGTTATGATGAATACCCCAATTCCATTCCAATATTGATTAACAGCTCCATCAAAGATAAGTCTCCATTGGGAACCTGGTTCTGGCCCTTCACTGGGTAGCGGTTCATCGCAATCTTTCATCTTTAAATACATGACATCTTCGTCTAGAAAGTCAAACCCGACTGATTCCTGATCGTCAATCAGTTGATGAGCCAAATGATCGGCTAATACACTTCCTTTCACGACTTTCTGAGCGTGGTACTCGATGTCGTATTCTGATAACAACATCTGGCAACGGACAATCCTTCCTGTGAGAGCAGGTTTTTCGAAGACTTACTTGATTGGATCCATTTCGGAGATTAACCAAGTAGTGTGATGAATCACATACTGGCGAAGACGTTTGGCTGCCCAAGCCAGAGCACAGCAAGTTTTCTCAAGCATAGTGTACCGAGTTTCACATTCGGTAAATTTCTTGCTCAAATAGTAAATGGAAGACGCTTTCCTTTTGGTTTCATCTTGTTGGCCAAGCACACAACCCATGGAGTCTTCCAAGATTGCTAAGTAGATGATCAGCGGTCTTTCTTCCACTGGCGGTGATAGAATCGGTGGGTTCAATAGGTATTCCTTAATACTGTCGTAGGCGATTTGGAAATCTTCTGTCCAAACGCAGCCCTGATTCTTTTTTAGTAATTTGATGATCGGCGCGCATGTCGCGGTCATGAGGAATATAAATCTGGAAATGTAGTTCAAACGTCCCAGGAATCCCCTGACTTGTTTTTCAGTCTTTGGAGAAGGCATTTCTTGAATGGCCTTGACCTTGTCAGGATCAACCTCAATTCCTTTCTGGCTGACGATGAACCCTAAGAGTTTCCCTGAACGGACGCCGAAGGTGCACTTGTTGGGATTCAGGAAGAGTTTATACTTCCTCAATCGCTCAAATAGTTTTGACAGGTGGGTCACATGCTCCTCTTCTGTTTTAGATTTGGGAATCATGTCATCGACATATACCTCGATTTCCTTGTGTATTATGTTATGAAAAAGAGTAGTCATGGCCCTTTGATAGGTTGCCCCGACGTTCTTCAACTCGAACGACATTACCTTGTAACAAAAAGTGCTCCATGGGGTAATGAACGAAGTTTTCTCCATGTCTTTCGGCGCCATTTTTATCTGATTATAGCCCGAAAATCCATCCATGAAGGAGAACACTTTGAACTTTGTTGTACTGTCAACCAGCATGTCAATGTGTGGTAAAGGAAAGTCGTCCTTCGGACTTGCCTTGTTTAGATCTCTGTAATCCACACACATTCTGACCTTTCCATCCTTTTTCGGAACATGTACTATGTTGGCTAGCCATTGAGGATATTCTGATGTGGCGAGGAAACTTGCGTCAATCTGTTTTTGTACTTCCTCTTTGATTTTGATGGCCATATCCGGATGAGTCTGTCTCAACCTTTGTTTTACTGCGGACACTCTGATCTTAACCGTAGATGATGTTCCACGATGCTGGTATCCAACCCTAGCATATCCAGATAGGACCAAGCGAATACATCGGGAAACTGTTTGAGAAGCTTTGTCAAACTTCCTTTGACAGTTGGACTGAGCAGTGCCCCAATCTTGACTTCTTTTCTCTCTTCTTCTGAACCCAAGTTGACCGTTTCCAACGGCTCCTTGTGAGATTTAATGGACCTTTCCTCTTGTTTGAGTAATCAGGAAATGTCCTCTAGAATTTCCTCGTCATTTTCTTCTTCAGCCTAAAATAGCAAGAATTCAAAGTTGGGAGAAGGCATTGGATCGTATGTTCAATGGGGTTTAAAACAAGCAATCTGCATGACATGATGATTTATTTAGAAGAGATAGGGAGAAATGCAAGAGTGTGTGCAGTGTTTTTCTGAAAACTGCTTGTTTTTATTATTTGTTGTTTTTTAGGATTACCATTTTCTGAAAAAGCGAAAAGAGAAAAAAGCAATTAATGCGGAAATTACAGAACGACGTTTATTTATTTATGAACTTGTCGATTCTTGAAACTACAACTGTATAAAACAAAACTCTGTCGCTTTGGGCAAAGCGAAGAGGTATATTTACATAAAGTGAGCCCTATCAAAACATCCGTTTCACATGGGCAGGGTGAAAGGTTAAGATAACGACGACAATTACTTAGGCTTATGAACAATCTTCGGAACATCGACTGCAACCCATTGGCGGCGAACTCCTCGGTGAATCACAAAGTCTGGTACCTTCCTTAATATATCTTCAGAAATAACGCTGGTTTCTGGTGGAGCTGGATCATTGGAATCTGTCTCCCAGGCAGAGTTGTCGTAGGAGAATTCCTCTGTTGTATTTTGCATAGTATTTGAGCTCTCAGGAAAATCCCCCATCCCGTTGGCTGGATGTCCTCGAGCCTGATACGAGAGCTTTCAAGAGCAGTGTACTTGACCAAGAAGTCGTACTTGCCTCTTGGTTGTCCTAAGGTGTCCCATACTTCTTTGGAACTGGAGGAGTCATCTCTCTCAATGACGTTGACCTCAGGGAAAGCATAGTTAATGAATTCTAGTCCTGTAGACTTTGCAAATTCATCTTCATGCTAGATATTTTCAGAATGCCCTGAGTAATGATCCTATGAGTTGGTGGGGACGCGGGTATTCTTTTCAATGATGCTCAGTTGATATGCATCATTGGGCTGACTCTTTTGCCCCAAGTCTCCTGGGTATGGCTGCCACATAGGCAAGCCATCCATCGGGCCATAATAGTCATGGTGAAAGTTGTATTTCATCCGAGTGTCTTCCTCTAATGAATTTGGTGGAGCACAACATTCTTCTAGATCTCAATCTCCGTATATCATTTCGACATATGACCTTGGTATAAGTCTCGAACTTTGTGCGGGATAGCAAAATGGCGTATGCACCTCTTCCTGAGACATATAACCGTCCTCGTTAAGATAGGAATTCCATTCCTCATCTGTATCGGAGGAATCTCCCTCGTTGATGGTATGTACTTCTTGAGACATTGGGTGAAGGAAACCTCCACTGTGGAAGAAGTTCTAAATGGGATGAAAACTTTCAGCTATAGTAGTATGGGTACAGGTTGAGGAAAAGCCAAGACCTTTCTTTGTCTTGTTATCCGTAGGAATGACGAGTTGTCCCAATCCTTTTGCGTTGTTACTCTCGATTACATTGAGAGTATCTTTATACGAGAAAATCGATGTTCCTTTCTCTAGTTGATTCTCATTGCTCACCGAAAGTGCCTGGAACTGAGTTCCAACAACCTCCTCGGGTTTTACACATGTGGACAATGATAGGTTACTGACGATCAAGGCTTGTTCTCTGCAGACCGTGACGAGTTAGTCGTTCTTAACAAACTTCAGCTTCTGGTGAAATGTCGAAGTGACAGCCCCAGCCTGGTGTATCCAAGGTCTTCCCAACAAACAGCTGTATGTTGCTCGGATGTCCATGACCTGGAAAGTGACTAGGAAAGTGTGAGGACCGATAGTTATGGGAAGGTTGACTTCGCCGATAATTTTTTTTCTGGACCTGTCAAATGCTTTGACGATGACCTCACTGCCTCTCATCGGAGATCCTTTAAATGATAGTCGCATTAGAGTGGACTTTGGCATAACATTGAGAGCCGATCTGGTATCTACCAGTACGCTGGCTAAAGCATCGTCCTGGTAGTTAACTGTGATATTGAGCGCCATGTTGTGACTTTTACCTTCTTCTGGCAATTCCTCATCACTGAACCCTAAGTTATTGTAGGAAGTGATGTTAGAGGCGATGCTATTGAACTGTCGTATCGACGCATCCTGTTCCACAAAGGCCTGCTCTAAGACTTTCTGTAGAGCTTCCCTGTGAGCTTCGGAACTGAGTAAAAGTGATAGCACTGCGGTCTTTAAAGGAGTTTGAAACAACTGATCAATAATGTGGTATTCACTCCTTTGGATGAGCTTCAGCATCTCATCATTGTTCTTTGAAAGTTCGGGATCACTGGATTAACCGACTGGTGGATTAGGAACTTCCGTTTGAGGATCCTTTTCTCTGTTAGGTTCTCCAACTCCTCGGTTGAAGATTCGACCGCTCCGTGTTACCCGACTGATGTCTGCAATATTCACGACGGAGGGTAATGGGATTTCCTTTCCATTCTCAATTGTTGTTGCACCATATTTGTAAGGGATAGCCTTAGTTGATTCATACGGTAGCGTTCCCGGTAGATAGATAACTACAGGAGCCTTCTGAGTTTTCTGACCATTGTAAGTAATTTCAATCAGTTCCTGGTTAATAACTTTTGATTCGTCAAGTAGAGGGATGATGGCACAAACATCTTTGGTCCTTTCATCATCAGAGATTACGAAAACATCCTTAATCTGATCAGCGAAATAGACTGGCATCCAGTTGATTGATCCAGAACTTGAACACGGTTGAATATCTTTGCGGTCCTACTGACTTTGAAGAGTTGCTCACACGAGGTAACATCCTTGATTATTTTTCGAGCAGACTCTACAGCCCTCGTAATTGTGTGGTGGCACCTGGCCACGTCTGCTTTGAATGCAATGCAACCTCACTAGATCTATTTCCATTGATCAAACATCTTGACTTTGATGCCTAGTAGGGTTCCCATTAACAACACTGATTTGTTGCGTGTCTTCATCCATATAGATCGGAAGCCTCCAGTGGTTTAACAAGTGTTGCAAAGTTCTTTGAATGAGAGTGCATCCTTGGTCGCTCTCACGGCATCCTGTACAATTCTGATAATTATGCAAAGTCAGAAAACCGAGCTGGACTAGTGTAGCATGTAACTCCACCAAGCTGGTATTTATCAAGCGATTATCAAAGACTTGGATCATATTCACTTGATACTGATTTCCATCGCGGTAATCCTAAATCCTTCCAAGATCCATCTGATGCTGGAGGGCCTCTTGTACAAAAGAGCATCCCTATTTGTTTACCGAGCAAGTCAGACGGGAATTGTAATCATGTCGTGGCAGATTATGATGTTGGCTTTGCCTTGAGTGCATTGCCACCAAGTTGACATTCATTGCACGGATGTCGTGGTTCTGAATGACATTAGAATTCGTATAAGTCATGTTGACCTCACGAATTCGGTGATCTTGGATCCATATGAGATCCAATTGTTCCTGTAGAGCTGATTGCACCACAGAACATCCTTGATTGTTTTTAGAGTAGATATCACACTGGTGATAATTGTGAGGTGGCACATGGCCGTATCCACTCTGTCTACAATGTATCTTGACCAAGTTGGCCCTCAATAAGAGTACGTCATGAATTTGATAGTTGTTATTGGACTCTCCCTCTATCAAATTTATCGCAACTTTCTCGTGTTGAGGCAGCGGGTTCGTAAGAACATTCAGATTCGTATCTTTGAAAGATAAGACCCTGCTCCTAACAAGCTTTTGCACATCGGATTTTAAACTGAGACAATTTTCTATGTTATACCCTGGTCCTCCTTGGTGGTAAGGGCAAGTCTGATCCGCTTTGAACCAAAAAGGAGGATTCTCGGGTACTGTAAGAGGAGCCCTGGTTTGGACATGCCCCTTGACCAGTAGTAATGGAAACGGTTCTGCGTATAACAATGGTATATGATCAAACCCTGGAGGTTGAGTTTTACGGTTGTTGTTATATGGAGGACGAGCCTACTGAAGAGGTTGTTGTGTCCTTTGCTGATATTGTTGTTGATTCGGTTGGCTCTGGGCAACCTGAGGTTGATACGTAGGAACATGCGCAAGGTTGATAGCAGGACTTACAGCTGCTACTGGTTGGTATCGTCGCCTTTGCTTTCTAAGAGAGACATTCCCAATATCCTGCTCTTTTTTCTTAGGGAGAGCACTACCGTATCGTTTTGTACTACTTGATGATCCAGCGTCTTTAACTAAACGTCCTTCTCGGACTGCTTCCTCAAGACGAACTCCCATGCCCACCATCTCGGTGAAGTCACTGGGCGCACTGGCGACCATTCTGTCGTAGTATAATGAGCTCAAGGTCTTCAAGAAGATCTTGGTCATCTCTTTTTCCTCAAGAGGTGGACAAATCTGGGCGGCAATTTCACGCCATCTCTGAGCGTACTCCTTAAAGGTTTCCTTGTCCTTTTGTGACATCGATCTGAGTTGATCTCTGTCCGGTGCCATGTCCAGGTTATACTTATACTGCTGAACGAAAGCAGCGCCAAGATCTCTGAAAGTGCCAATCTTAATGCGGTTTAAACCCATGTACCATTTGAGTGCGGCACTGGTTAAATTATCCTGAAAGTAGTGAATCAGTAGCTCTTGGTTCTTTGTCTGAGTTGACATTCGCCGGGCGTACATCACCAAATGGCTTTGAGGGCAAGAGTTGCCCTTGTACTTTTCAAATTCGGGCACTTTGAATTTGTGCGGAACTTTCACATTGGGGACCAAACAAAGGTCTGCGGCGTCATTTCCGAATAGATCCTGACCGCGGAGGGATTGCAGCTCTTTCTGCATCTCCAGGAACTCGTTCATTCTGTCAAACATACTTTCGTTTCCACCAGAAGGTATCTGTGGAATCTGTCCTTCCGGGACAGTGTGTACCACGGGTGGTGGTATAGTCATCATGGCAGTGACTCTTGGTGCCTCCCTCTCCCGATGTTTGTAACCTTCAGGAGTTGCTGTCATGCCCTGGGCATCTTCGCTTTCCCGAAGTTTGTAACCTTTAGGCCCAGCGGCTCCTGTTGTGGTTCCCTGATCCTCAGTGATCGGTGGAACATATCCTTCTGGGATATAGTTAATAGGCATGCCCCAGGGATGATCTTTCGGCATTTTGTACCTAGGATCATACTTTTCCACTACGGGCCTCGACGTGATCTCTGAGATCACCGTCCTCTGTTGTTGCATCTGAGCTTCTGCTAGAGCTTGCATATCGTTATGAAGTTTTCTCAGATCCTCTTTCAGAGTGTCGATCTCTTCCCTTAACTCTCTGTTCTCTTCCTCGAGATCATCTATCTTTTTATGTCAATTGGCCCGAGTATTGTACGAATGAGATAGTTTGACTCTAGAATCGAGACGCAAACGTGAGATTCGTAGGTAAGAAGAATGCGTTATGTGAGAATGATGAATGCAATAATTATATTTTAATATTTTTTGTTTTAATCAAAATAAACTTCAACAATTGGATTGCAAATATCAAACAGTGGGGAAACCCCATTTTATTAAATTCAAAGATTGCGGAATGGAAATACAATAATTACAAAGTGCTGTAAAAGGAAAGGTGTAAACTAATGGATCCTGGGTCCTCTCTGAGGAGAGCTCTGGTGCTGGTTCTGGTACTTTCCTCTTCTTTGACCGTGGCTCTTGAGCCGTTTTTGAGTTGTCATTCCTTTGCCAATTGAAAGGAGCGAGCAAATTCCTCTGGTCATCCTGATTTTCTACAGCATGTTGCTCTAAAATCTCGATTAGAGCATCTTTTTCTCTTAACAACTGCTATATTTTCTTGCACTCCACATTGAGAATACGATACTTGTTCCTCCAAGACCTCTTCTCCTGTTGAACTTTGTTGAGAGTAACCTGAAGTTTTTCCGTATCAGACATAAAATAAAGAACATGGTCCCTTAATGGAGAACTTCCTGACGAGGGTAAGGCATCCTCAGCTTGAGAGCTCTAGTTTGTACCCAGTGGAGATAAGGCTCCACCGAGACGCAGTCTGGTTTTCCTAGAGACTCTCTTCCTTTCTGGTGAACGTGTTTCCAGGCATGCACTATTTCTGTCTTTAGTGCCCTGTCATTTTCTCCTTCCTTGAAGAAAAAACCTTCAAGATGAGCATTACACGGGACATGCCTCATCGGGTATCCAAGTTGACAACGAACCAAAACTGGATGATAATTGATTCCTCCCATAGTTCCTATGAGGGGTATATTTGGGAAATTTCCACAACGGTCAACGATTCTGATCCCGTCATAGATTCGATTGTACGAATCGATGTCAGAGTTGGTAAGAGACATGATTCTCTGCGACCAACATAAAGTACATTTTTTATCCCAAAATGCAACAGACTTGGGTAAGTGGGAAATGAACCATTTGTACAGTAGGGGTACACAACATGTGATCATTCCTCCGCAATGCAAATTCCTTAAGAGTTCCGAATGATAAGCATCTGCGAGCAAGGTCGGTACAGGGTTTCCAATCAGAAAAATCTTAATGGCGTTGATATCTACAAAGTTATCGATGTTGGGAAACAAAAATAACCCGTAGGTAAGCAAAACAAAGATGTTTTCGAAAGTGGCCACGTTCCCTATACTAGCAAAGTACAGAGCTTTCTTTATCAAGAACTGGGCTGGCAAACCCTGGATTCCACCCTTAGCGGTCATGTGAGTGCTAACTTCTGAATCGTCCAAATAAATTGCTCTTGCAATGGTTTGATCCTTTGGAATTTCTTCCAGTCCAGAAAAGGAGCTTGAATAGTGATATGTAAATCAGTCTGTTGAGAATACTTCTCCAGTGTTGGTGCTAGTTGATAATCCGAGAATGTAAAACAGTGATAAACCGGATCGTAGAACTGGATTAGTGTGGACAAGATTCCTTCAATTACATGGACCCTTAACAGAGACAGCAGTCCTCCATACTGTATCATTATGCCTCATTAGTCTTCCCAAAGATGGGTGAGCATCCACTACAATCAAAATTAGGGTTTCAAACCCTCTCAGAGTTCTTACACAAAGGATCAATCAAGGAATGAATTGATATTCAACTTGTCTAGCCTCTCAAACATCCCCAATGGATCAAGAGGACTCCCACATCAAGAATCAAGCACAATGTTGCAGCATTCCAGGTGGATCAAGCCTCAAGATCGACAGTGTCACCAAATTAGGGTTTTGGTCGACCAGGGCCTCCAGATGGAAATCTTCCTATGGGCATCAGCCAATGCTTCAAAGTATAACTTAATATACCCCATGGAACCTCATGGACCCAATCATCAAGTCAATTTAGCCTCAGGGGATGCATTCACCAAAAATCAGGAATTAAGGTTTCTTGCCTAATTCACCCCTAAGTTGACTTTTGGGACAAAACATGAGCCAAGACCTCAAAGGAGGATTTAAGGGTCTCTAATACACCACATTGATCCATTTGCAACAATGGATTGGTCTAAGAAGCTTGAGCAACAAGTTTCAATTGCATCAGAACCACAATTAGGGTTTTGAGGAAAAAAGTCGACAGTGCCTTTTACTTTTGACCAAGACATGCTCCCAAACCTTGGGACATGATTTAATACACCCTATAACATCTATGAAATCCATCCATCAAGTTTGATTTAGGTCAAGGACTTGATTTCATAGAGGATCGAATAGTTTGGAATTCATCTGACAAAAAGTCAACTGTGCACAAAAGTCAACTTTGACTTTTTGAGATTTTTCACAATTATGGTTCCTTAACCCTAAAATGATGTTAATGTGTGATTGGAATCATCATTCATCTAGAAAAATCAAGAAAAGTGGGATAACTTGTAAAAGGGGTAACCGTAAAAACTTAGAAATTTTTCTAAGTTATGGAACAAAGTGGCTAGGGTACTAACTTTGGAGGATCATAACTCCTAAACCACAAGGCCATTTTTCCCCATTCAAAGCTGGATTTGTAGCTCTCATGGCCCTCTACAAAAGCTTCAAACACAACTCATTCTAATTCCTCATGGATTTTAAGTTATGGAATGATCAAAATCACAAAAAGTGAAAATGTCACTTTTTCCAACTCTTAGTGAAATTTTCACTAAGTCAGAATCTGCCTTCACTTTTTTCCAAATGTAGGGGCATTTTTCACTTGGATCCAAAAAGTATCAAAACCAATTATGATCAAACAGTTGTTGTATCATATGAGGGCTTTCCAAAATGGCCAAGAACTCCATCAAATTCCACTTGAGCCATGAGATATGACAATGGAAATATGCCTTGCTGAAAACTGTCAAAGCAAGGCAGATTTGTGCATTTTGCTCGATTTACCAAATTTGTGCAAATCACAAGCAAACTTATCCATCTGAACGCCTCAGGGGGAGACCAAGGAGGGACAAACACTGGTCCATAAGCCTCCCAAGTCTTTGGAACCAAAAGTAGCATGCCAAACCTATAAGTGCCTAAAAGAGGGACAAGACTCCAATTTTGTTTTGGAGCATTTAATGGATGCACCAAGATGGCATGGACCGAGCTATTTCCAACTGAATTCAGTCAAGACATATCCAAGACCAAGGGAACCAGCATCCTGTGCCCTAACCTCTAGTCAATGGCTAGAGGAGACTTGGATTCTCATTGATCAACATTGGCTAAACCTCTGTAGCAGTTGCCCGTCACTATTGCTCCCAAAACAAACTTGCTCTACTATAAATAGAGCTCATTTGTGATCAGTTAGAGTACACCAAAGCCATCAAACATATGCTTTCCTCAAAATCTCTTTCTCTAGGAAAAAATACCTTCTCTAGCAAGGTAACTCTGAGTTTTTGAGTTTGAGAGCAATTCCAATCAAATAGAGGTGATCCAAACACTCACAAGTGACCTATAACACCAAAATCACAAAGTCACCTCTCAAAACCTCAAAATTGGACTTTTGTCCATTTTTCAAGCCATGTCTTGATTCAGTCACTTTCCAAACCAGATAAAACCTCAAACACACTCCAAATATCATCCTTGAACTGTCCCAAATGGTTCCCCACATCTGGAACACCATTTGAGAGAGTTGCTATTTTGGCCATTTTTGCCCCTTTTGCAAGAAAGAGCTTAAACTTGTTCCAGAGGTTTCCAGCTGATTCCAATAATCCTAAAAGCTTCTAAGAGATCATTTGAGGGTGTCCAAAGCATCAAATCATTTCTAGAACAAAGCACTTGGCAGATTGAACAAAAGCTCCAAAAAGAGGTAAGCATCTCAACTTAAACTCTTTGAAATATGCATTGTTTTGAGGTCAATTGATCATGCACATCTTGTACATGTTATATGTGTTGTGTTTGAACCAATTCGTCATGTAATTCATGTCTGTACCAAGAGATAGCATAGAAAATGCAAATCATGGCCTATTTCAAAACCCCTATCGGGTTTTTCAATAGGAGCATGATCTGAAAAAAAATACCACCACCATTGGATTCCTTGTGAAATTCTAGGGAGGATAGACCTAAATTTTATCCTAATCCATGGAGAAATGAGAAAGTTATGGCCTTCACGTTTCTAACCAAAATCTTGTCTTGCCTTGCCTTGGGCCAGGCCAAAAACAATTCAAGCCTTGTATATTTGTGGTTGTGTTTCAATCAACGGATGTATCACCACCCCAGTGGTAAGGCGCGCGCCCTATACACAAGAGGTCTGGGGTTCGAATCCCCCTCGCCCCAGACCCTCTTTTTGCTATTTTTTTCCCACTTTTTTACTATTTTTCAAATTATTTTTTAATAGTTTGGAAAATTAATAACTCCCTCAATTTTAATTATTTTTTATTGGTTCATTTTGCAAAAAATCACAAAAATGTTGAAATATTTTATTCCACAAAAGAATCAAGTTTATATTATTTATTTAATATAATTAGTATTTTTGTGAATAAATTCTTTTTTAATTATTTTTAATCATTTTAAAAGTGAATATTTACCTTGAAAATCAAAACCAAATGAGTTTTAATTCATCTTGTGATTAAAACCTCATTTTTAAAACCTTAAACAAAAATCACAAGTGGTTTATTCAAACTCATTTGGTATTTTTATCATTTTATTCATTTTCTTTAAATATTTACTTTTAAAGGAAAATAAATTTAGGGTTTCTTTGATTTCAAACCTCATCAATCATTTTCAAAACTTTTTGGGCCTCTTGGTAGAGTGTAAGACCCAACCCTTTGTAAATACAAACTTTTTTGGGCCTCAATGTATTGTATAAGTCCCGATCCCATCACAAGTTCGGCGCGATCGTCGCCTTTTTAACAAAAAAACCTTGGGCCTCTGCTTGAGTTATAAGCCCCGTCTTTTCTTTTAAAATCATTTTTGGGCCTCTAAAAGAGTGTAAGACCCAACCCCCTTTTAACCAAAACTTTATGGGCCTCAGACATGGTATAAGTCCCTCCGCGTTAAAAAAGAAATCTCGGCACGATCGCCAGTTCAAAAACAAATCATTTGGGCCTACCCTCGTGTTATAAGCCCCATTCTTTTTCTTTAAACACCTTTGGGCCTCTTGAGAGAGTGTAAGACTCATCCCTTTGTACAGAAAACCTTTTTGGGCCTCAGTCACTTGTATAAGTCCCTGTATAATTTCAAAACAACAGTGCAATCACTGATAAAACCTTGGGCCTCTCCTTGAGCTGTAAGCCCCAACAATCTTGTCAAAGCACTTTCTCCTTTGATTTAGAATATAATATTGTTATCAAAGATTTCTTTGTTGAACAACTAACAAAACAGCATGGAAGCTCTACAACCGAGTAAGTGTTTACCCGCTTTCTTTATCCGCTTTCATATATATACATATATATATATATATAACTGTATTGTGGGGCTGCTCACCGTAAGTCTTCTTTCAAAAACTTTTATATACTCGTCAAATATCCACTGTGTAATACTAGTATAGTTATTTAGAGTTTTCCCCAGCAACTACGTCTAGCACTAGGTAAAGCCCTGTTGGTAACTCTTAAATACAAACAAAACTAGATCCCCATAGTATTACCGACACAGTCTTCCCTCCTCTTGGGGTTAAACAATATGGAGACGTGAAAGGCAGCATTCTCGGTGAACCCTTTCTCAAACTGTCAGTCTTAGAAATCGTCAAAGAGACTCTACTCCCCAAAGATGATCTTTTCTCCGTGAATGCCATCTCTTGAGTTTCTTCCAAATTCTCAGACTTTTATGGCTTGATCTATTCTCGGTGAATGGCATGTCTTGAACTTCTCGGGGTTTGGGGACCCACAGGCTTCTTAAAAGCATCCCCGCCTTCTCTTGGGCGTTGTACAAGGACCCTTCGACTTCTTAAAAGCTCTCATGCCTTCTCTTGGGCTTAGTACAAGGACCCAGAGACCTCTACAGGTATAGGAACAGAACCTAGTCATCAATTTTCTAGAGCTGTCTTTCTGAGTCAAGTGTCAGACCAGTTAATGGGTTGACCTTCATCCCTTAACATACCAGCTTTTTCTTGGGCATCATACAAAGATCATTTACTACCTGAGAATCGATTTCTCAAACCACCAGTAGGCTTGGACAGTCTCAATACCCTTTGGATTTCCCATTTCCTTAAAGAACGGGAAATAACCCTGATCCTCGGATCAGTGCCAAGGCACAACAATACCTTTAATCTTTCCCTTTATAAGAACTGATTTTCTTTTTATCCAACATATTGGACCTGTCACTAAACTGAAACTGTCACTAGCGTAAATGGCCTCCTCTTGGGCTTCGTACAATGATTCTCCCCAACGGAGCTAACCTTTTCACACTCTCTTGCTGAGTATAAAAGACTCTCTTGTTGAGTCAAACCCTTTTAGCCTCCATCTCGGGCTTCGTACGAGATACTAAAACACTTTCTTGTTGAGTATAAAAGACTCTCTTGTTGAGTCAAACCCCTTTTAGGCTCCATCTCGGGCTTCGTACGAGATAAAAATCACTCTCTTGTTAAGTATAAAAGACTCTCATGTTGAGTCAAAACCTTTTAGCCTCTGTCTTGGGCTTCGTACAAGACACATAAAATAACTCTCTTGTTGAGTCAACCCTTTTAGCCTCTCTCTCGGGCTTCGTACGAGACACATAAAAACACCCTCTTGTTGGGTCAATAACCTCCTCTTAGGCTTTGTATAAGAAAACCCTGGCTAAGTCAATCAACCTTTTAGCATCAAAATTTGTGCCTTGCTCACAGTATACAAACATCAACAACTCCTTTTCCTTCATCTAAATTGCTGTAAGCGGCAAGCCTCTGGATTATTTACATCCACGCTACTGTCCCTCTTTTAGCATGAGAAATTCCTAAGGAAAGATTGCATTGCTCTAAACTGAGTTAAAGTCTTCTCCTTCAGGTTAAAAATCCCCTATAAAGGAAATTATGGCATTGCTGGGTTCACATATCCCTGTTAAAGTAATTCTCCTTTATAATCAGTCACCCAACAGTTGTGACAAACAGACCAAATATCGCCTTTTAGAGATGACAAATTCTCTCTCATCAATAAACCCTTTAGCTTCACATCTTGGGCTTCGAACAAGATACAAATAAACCCTTCAGCTTCACATCTTGGGCTTTGAACAAGATACAAACCACATTTAGCTTCACGTCTTGGGCTTTGAACAAGACACCAAAACAACCTTTTTTCCTCCCATAGAAAGGAGGAACTACGATCGCTCTGATTTTCCTGTTTCATCAAACGGGAATACGTAGGCATAAGATTGAAAAAATCTTAGCGAGCATACCAATCAAAAACCCAAAACCCGGTATCTCCACCAAATCAATCCAAAAGCATCAAATCTAAACACATTACCAAAAACCTCAAAAATAATCCAGACACTGTGTTCTTAACGAAATAATCAAAGATTGGGCCCTACATCCACATAGCATCTGTAACCTAACAGACCGCTGTTCAAACTCAGTATGAAAGCAGGGTTAATTAGAGACATCTATTTCCCTTCATTAATCAGGTCAATAGGATAAAAAGTGAATCGAACTGTAGTACCCCAAGTGATAGTGACTCAGGACCACAAAAGTCGCGCTACAGAAAAAATGGTGCCCACCGTGGGCTCCTTTCTTACAATCTTCAATAGAAAACCTTAAGTTCTCGAAATGTCACAGAAATGACGACTCTGCCGGGGAATCATTGTCAGTATAGGACCATAAGACTAGAGGTCTAGGATGATTAAGACAAATATATATACTGCTTTTCCTAATTGATATCTGTGTTTATTTTTCTGCTAATGAGAATGCGTGTGATGCTGCATGTGGAAAGATTGAGTATACACCTAAGATATGTGATGGCAATGTGGGTAATCTTGCGGGAAGTGAATCCCAGTTAAGAGTCCCCGATCGACCATCAAACTCATTGGAGACTCCCTTTGCAGATACATTGCCTATACGACTTCGGTTGTTGAAAGTAGTGTGGTCGTCTGGGTTATCTGAGAAGCTGAGGTTTTTAGTACACTTAACCCATTTTGTAGTGCGGAAGCTATCGGAAATAGTTGTCACGCGATACTACCCTCATCTGAGATCGCTCTAGGATACATCAGCTCGCTGGCAATCCGCTTGCTTTTGTTATCCCAAGAGGGGTCAATGATTTTGCGGACAGGTATAAAAAATCACCAGTATAAAACTTTGGGGGGGGGGGGGGGGGGTAGAGCCTTGACTTCATGACACCGACCCTTTGACCCCATGTTTTTTCTATGTTTTTGTGTGCTGCATTCATAGATTCATCTAAAAAACATTAAAACAAAGAAAAATCTTCTCTTATAATCTCTCTTTTTCAAATTAATCTGAGACAATGATTGCCAATATTAGAGAAAATAAATTGCACTAATGGATTTCGGTAGAAGGAAAACTCATAAGTACACCTTCAAGGTTCAAAAGCTAGAGGATTTGAGAGGTTTGGCGAGAATGATCACCAACCACGAGGCTTTCAGAGTCAAGTATGGAGGATTGCTGTCCTTGTTAAGGGTCCACATAATTGAAGGAATACTGTCCACGTTAATCCAGTTCTACGATCCGGTTTATCATTGTTTCACATTCCTGGATTATTAGCTTCCACCAACGCTGGAGGAGTATTCTCACCTGACTGATTTACATATTACTGATCAAGCTCCCTTTTCTGGACTAGAAGAAATTCCAAAGGACCAGACCATTGTAAGAGCAATTTATTTGGACGAGTCAGAAGTCAGGACTCACATGACCACTAAGGGTGGAATCCAGGGTTTGCCAGCCCAGTTCTTGATAAAGAAAGCTATGTACTTTGCTAGTATAGGGAACGTGGTCGCTTTCGAGAGCATCTTTGTTTTGCTTACCTACGGGTTATTTTTGTTTCCCAACATTGATAACTTCGTAGATATCAACGCCATTAAGATTTTTCTGATTGGAAACCCCGTACTGACCTTACTCGTAGATGCGTATCATTCGGTACACTTAAGGAATTTGTATAATGGAGGAATGATCATATGCTGTGTACCCCTGCTATACAAATGGTTCACTTCCCATTTGCCCAAGTCTACTACATTTTGGGATCAAAAGAATACTTTACGTTGGTCGCAGAGAATCATGTCTCTTACCAACTCTGACATCGATTGGTACAATCGAATCTACGACGGGATCAGAATCATTGACCATTGTGGAAATTTCCCAAATGTACCCCTTATAGGAACTAAGGGAGGAATCAATTATCATCTGATGTTAGTTCATCGTCAATTTGGGTAACCAATGAGGCATGTCCCGCGCAATGCTCATCTGGAAGGTCTTTTCTTCAAGGAAGGAAAAAATGAAAGGGCACTAAAAATAGAAATAGTGCATGCTTGGAAACACGTTCACAGGAAAGGACGAGAGTCTCTAGGAAAACCAGACTGTGTCTCAGGGGAGCCTTATCTCCACTGGGTACAAACTAGAGCTCTCAGGCTGAGGATGCCTTACCCTCATCAGGAAGTTCTTCCATTAAGGGACTCTGCCCTTTATTTCATGTCTGAGACGGAAAAACTTCAAGTTACTCTCAGCAAAGTTCAGCAGGAGAAGAGGTCTTGGAGGAACAAGTACCGTATTCTCAATGTGAAGTGTAAGAAAATACAGCAGTTATTAAGAGAAAAAGATGCTCCG
Source organism: Lathyrus tuberosus (assembly GCA_022829125.1). Lineage (NCBI taxonomy): Eukaryota > Viridiplantae > Streptophyta > Magnoliopsida > Fabales > Fabaceae > Lathyrus > Lathyrus tuberosus. Next base: position 10,601,712 of record JALAZF010000045.1, read on the forward strand.
ATTGAGATTTTAGAGCAACATGCTGTAGAAAATCAGGGTGACCAAAGGAATTTGTTCGCTCCTTTCACTTGGCAAAGGAATGACAACCCGACAACGGCCCAAGAGCCCCGGTCAAAGAAAAGGAAAGTACCAGAACTAGCACCTGAGCTCACCTCAAAGAGGACTCAGGACCCATTAGTTTAGATTTCCTTTCGCAACACTTTGTAATCTACTGTATTTCCATTTCCGCAATCTTTGAATTCAATAAAACGAGGTTTCCCCACTGTTTGATATTTTCAATCTAATTGTCGAAGTTTACTTTGAATAAACAAAAACATACAATTAGTATAATCATTGCATATCATTCATCATTCTCGCATAAACGCATTCTTATTACCTACGAATCTCACGTTTGCATATCGATTCTAGAGTCAAACTGTCTCATTCGTACAATACTCAGGCCAATCGTTAGAAAAAGATGGATGATCTCGAGGAAGAGAACAAAGAGTTGAGGGAAGAGATCGACACTCTGAAAGAGGATTTGAGAAAGCTTCATAATGACATGCAAGCTCTAGCAGAAGCTCAAATGCAACAACAAAGGACTGTGATCTCAGAGATCACATCTACGCCCATAGTGGAGAAGTATGATCCTAGGTACAAAATGCCGAAAGATCGTCCCTGGGGCATGCCTATTAACTATATCCCAGAAGGATATGTTCTGCCGATCAATGAGGATCAAGGAACAGCAGTAGGAGCCGCTGGGCCTAAAGGTTACAAACTTCGGGAAAGCGAAGATGCCAGGGGCATGACAGCAACTCGTGAAGGTTACAAACTTCGGGAGACACCGAGAGTCTCGGCCATAATGACTATACCACAACCCGTGGTACACACTGTCCCAGAAGGACAGGTTCCACAGATACCTTCTGGTGGAAATGACAGCATGTTCGATAGAATGAATGAGTTCCAGGAATAATTCCTGGAGATGCAAAAGGAACTGCAAGCCCTTCGCGGTCAGGATTTATTTGGAAAGGACGCCGCAAACCTTTGCTTGGTCCCTAATGTCAAAGTTCTACATAAATTCCAGGTGCCCAATTTTGAAAAGTACAAGGGTAACTCTTTCCCTCAAAGTCACTTAGTGATGTACGCTCGACGAATGTCAGCTCAGACAAAGAACCAAGAGCTACTGATTCACTACTTTCAGGATAGTTTAACCGGTGCTGCACTCAAATGGTACATAGGCTTAAACCACGCTACGATCGGCACATTCATAGATCTTGGCGTTGCTTTCGTTTAACAATATAAATACAATTTGGACATGGCACCGGACAGAGATCAACTCAGATCGATGTCACAAAAGGACAAGGAAACCTTTAAGGAGTACGCTCAGAGATGGCGTGAAATTGCCACCCAGATTTGTCCACCTCTTAAGGAAAAAGAGATGACAAAGATCTTCTTAAAGACCTTAAGCTCATTTTACTACGACATAATGGTCGCCAGTGCACCCCGTGATTTCATCGAGATGGTGGGCATGGGGGTTCGTCTTGAGGAAGCCGTCCGAGAAGGATGTTTGGTTAAAGATTCTGGATCATCAAGTAGTACAAAACGATACGGTAGTGTTCTCCCTAAGAAAAAAGAGCAAGATATCAAGAATATCTCTCTCGGAAAGCAAAGGCGACGATATCAACCAGTAGCAGTTGTAACTCCTGCTATCAATCCCGCGCCTGTTCCTATGTATCAACCTCAGGTTGCTCAGAGCCAACCTAATCAACAGAAACTTCAACAAAGGATACAACAGCCTCTTCAGCAGGCTCGTCCTCAGTACAATAACTGTACAACGCGACCACCAGGGTTCGAACCTATACCCATGTTGTACACGGAATTGCTTCCATTATTACTGGTCAAGGGGCACGTCCAAACTAAGTCTCCTCTTACAGTACCAGAAAATCCCCATTCCTGGTTCAAAACGGATCAGACTTATCCTTACCATCAAGGAGGAACAGGGCATAACATAGAAAACTGTCTCAGTTTCAAATCCGACATACAAAAGCTTGTTAGGAGTGGGGTCTTATCTTTCAAGGATACAAATCTAAATGTTCTCACAAACCCGCTGCCTCAACACGCGAAAGTTGCAGTCAATTTGATAGGGGGAGAGTCTAACGACAACTATCAAATTCATGATGTACTCTTATTGAGGACTAATCTAGTCAAGATGCATTGTAGATAGAGCGGGTATGGCCATATACCACCTCACAATTATCACCAGCGTGATATCTGCTCTAAAAACAATCAAGGATGTTCTGTGGTGCAATTAGTTCTACAGGAACAATCGGATCTCAGATGGATCCAAGAGCATTGAGTTTGTAGAGTCAACATGACCTATACGAATTCCAACATCATTCAAAACCACGACATCCGTGCAATGAATGTCAATCTGGTGGCAATGCACTCAAGGCAAAGCCAATATCATAATCTGTCGCGACACGATTACAATTCCTGTCTGACTTGCTCGGTAAATAAACAGGGATGCTCTTTCGTACAAGAGGCCCTCTAGCGTCAGATGGATCTTGGATGGATCCAGGACTACCATGATAGAAATCCTTATCAAATCAACATGATTCAAATATTTGATATTCATTTGATGAATACCAGATTGGTGGAGTTACATGCCAGGCAGGTCCAACTCGGTTTTCTCACTTCACATGATTATTTGAGCTGTAAAGGATGTTGTGAGAGTAACCAAGGGTGTGATCTCGTTCAGAGAACTTTACAACACTTGTTAAACCACTGGTGGCTTTCAATCTATCTGGATGAAGACACGCAACAAATAAGTGTGCTTAATGGAAACCCTACTCGGCGTCAAAGTCAGGATGTCCGATCTATGGAAACAAACCTGGTAAGGTTGCACTGCATTCAAAGCGGGCGTGGCCAGGTGCCACCACACAACTATGAACGTTGTAGAGTCTGCTCGGAGAGTAACCAAGGATGCTACCTTGTGCGGGCAGCCCTTCAAGGTCAATTGGATCGTAAAGAGATTCACCCGTGTCCGAGTTTCGAGCCAATCAACTGGACGCCAGACTACTTCGCTGATCAAATCAAAGATGTGGTTGTAATCTCTGATCCTGAGAGGACCAAGGATGTTTGTATCATCATCCCTCTACTGGACGAATCAAAGGTTCTTAGCCAAGAACTGATTGAAGTTACTTACGACAGTCAGAAAAATCAGAAGGCTCCTGTAGTTATCTATCTACCGGGACCATTACCGTATGAATCATCTAAGGCGATCCCTTACAAATACGATGCAACCATAATTGAGAATGGAAAGGAAATTCCATTACCCTCCAGCGTGAATATTGCAGACATCATTCGAGTAACACGGAGCGGTTGAATCTTCAACCGAGGAGTTGGAGAACCTAACAAAGAAAGGGAACTTCCGACAGAATCTCTTGATCCACTAGTCGGTCAATCCAGTAATCCCGACCTTTTAAAGAACGACGATGAGATACTAAAGCTCATCCAAAGGAGTGAATACAACATTGTTGATCAACTGTTACAAACTCCTTCAAAGATCTCAGTGCTATCACTTTTACTCAGTTCCGAAGCCCATAGAGAGGCTCTACAGAAAGTCTTAGAGCAGGCCTTTGTGGAACAGGATGTGTCAATACGACAGTTCGATAGAATCATCTCTAACATCACTTCCTACAACAACTTAGGATTCAGTGATGAGGATTTGCCAGAGGGGGGCAAAAGTCACAACATGGCGCTCAATATCATAGTTAACTGCCAGGACGATGCTTTAGCCAGCGTACTGGTAGACACAGGATCAGCCATCAACGTTATGCCGAAGTCCACTTTAATGCGACAATCATTCAAAGGACCCCCCGATGAAGGGCAGTGAGGTCATTGTCAAAGCCTTTGACGGATCTTAGAAAGCAGTTATCAGCGAAGTCGACCTTCCCATAACTATCGGTCCTCACACTTTCCTAATCACTTTCCAGGTTATGGACATCTGGGCAGCATACAGCTGTTTATTAGGAAGACCTTGGATACACCAGGCTAGGGCAGTCACTTCGACGCTGCAGCAGAAACTGAAGTTCGTCAAGAACGATCAAGTCGTCACGGTCTGTGGAGAACAAGCCTTGATCGTGAGTTACCTGTCATTATCTACTTGTATAGAACCCGAGGAGGTTGTTGGGACTCAGTTCCAAGCACTTTCGGTGAGAAATGAGAATCAATCAGAAAAAGGAACATCGATTTCCTCATACAAAGATGCTCTCAAAGTAATCGAGAGTAACAACGCAAAAGGATGGGGACAGCTTGTCATTCCTACTGATAATAAAACAAAGAAGGGTCTTGGTTTTTCTGCGACCTGCACCCAGACTGCTGTTAGCAATGAAAGTCTTCATCCCATTCAAGACTTCTTCCACAGTGGAGGTTTCCTTCACCCAGTGCCTCAAGCAGTCCATACCATCAATGAGGGAGATCCCTCTGATACGAATAAAGAATGGAAGTCTTATCTTAACTAGGACAGCTATATGTCTCAGGAAGAGGTGCCTACGTCATTTTGCTATCCCGCACAGAGTCCGAGATTTATACCAAGGTCAGATGTCAAAATTATATACGGAGATTGTGATCCGGAAGGATGCCGTGCTCCACCAAATTCATTAGAGGAAGACACTCTGATGAAAGACAACTTTGACCACGACTATTATGGCCCAATGGATGGCCTGCCTATCTGGCAGCCGTACCCCGGAGACTTGGGGCAAGAAAATCAGCCGAACAATGAAAATTAGCTGAACATCATTGAACAGAATACATGCATCCCACCATGTCATGGGATCAACACTCAGGTCATTTAGAAAATATCCAGCACGACGATGAATTTGCAACGTTCGCCGGACTAGAGTTCATCAACTATGCTTCTCCTGAGGTCAACATCATCTAGAGAGATGACTCCTCCAGTTCCAAAGAAGTGTGGGACACCTTGGGACAACCGAGTGGGAAATACGACTTCATGGTCAAATACACCTCTCTTGAAAGCTCTCGTATCAGGCTCGAAGACATCCAGTCAACTGGATGGGGAGATTTGCCTGAGAGCACAAATACTCTGCCAAATACAACAGAGGAATCCGCCTACGACAACTCTGCCTGGGAAACAGATTCCAATGATCCTGCTCCACCAGAAATCAGCGTTATTTCTGAAGACAAGCCAAGGAAGGTACCAGACTTTGTGATTCACTGAGGAGTTCGCTGCCAATGGGTTACTCTCGATGTTCCGAAGATCGTTCATAAGTCAAAGTAATTGTCGTCTTTAACCTTTCACCCAACCTAGGTGAAACTGATGTTTTGATAGGGCTCACTTTCTGTAATTATCCCTCTTCGCTTCGTCCAAAGCGACAGAGTTTTGTTTTATAGGGCTGTAGTTTCAAGAATCGACTTGTTCATAAATAAAATAACGTCGTTCTGTAATCTCCGCATTAATTGCTGTTTTCTTTGTCATTTTTTTTAGAAAATGGTAATCCTAAAAATAACTCAATAATAAAAACAAGCAGTTATCAGAAAATACACTGCACACACTTGCATTTTCTCTATCTCTTCAAAACACAAATCATACCGTCATGCAGATTGCATGTCTTAAACTCCGTTGAAACATACGATCCAACGCCTTCTCCTAACTTTGAGTTCCCGGTATTTGGGGCTGAAGAAGAAGTTGACGACTAAATTCCAGAAGAGATCTCCCGACTACTCAAACAAGAGGAAAGGTCCATTGAACCTCACAAAGAGCTGTTGGAAACGGTCAACTTGGGTTCAGAAGAAGAGAGAAAAGAAATCAGGATTGGGGCACTGCTTAGTCCAACTGCCAAAGAGAGTTTGACAAAGCTTCTCGAAGAATTCCCCGATGTATTTGCTTGGTCCTATCAAGACATGCCAGGGTTGGATACCAGCATCGTAGAACATTATTTACCATTGAAATCGGAATGTCTGCCAGTAAAACAGAGGTTGAGACGGACTCACCCAGACATGGCCATCAAAATCAAGGAGGTGGTACAAAAACAGATTGACGCGGGTTTCCTCGCTACATCAGAATATCCTCAATGGTTAGCCAACATCCTACCCGTTCCAAAAAAGGACGGAAAAGTCATAATGTGTGTCGATTACAGAGATCTAAACAAGGCTAGTCCAAAGGACGACTTTCCTTTACCACACATTGACATGCGGGTAGACAGTACAACAAAGTCGAAAGTTTTCTCCTTCATGGATGGATTCTCGGGCTATAATCAAATCAAAATGGCGCCGAAAGACATGGAAAAAACTTTGTTCATTACCCCATGGGGTACCTTTTGTTACAAGGTAATGCCGTTCGGTTTGACGAACGCCGGGGCAACCTATCAAAGGGCCATGACTACTCTGTTTCATGACATGATACACAAAGAAATCGAGGTATATGTCGACGATATGATTGCCAAATCAAAAATAGAAGAGGAGCATGTGACCCACCTGTCAAAACTATTTGAGCAGTTGAGAAAGTATAAACTTCGCTTGAATCCTAATAAATGCACCTTCGGTGTCCGTTCAGGGAAACTTTTAGGGTTCATCGTCAGCCAGAAAGGAATTGAGGTCGATCCTGGCAAGGTCAAGGCCATTCAAGAAATGCCTTCCCCGAAAACTGAAAAACAAGTCAGGGGATTCCTGGGACGTTTGAACTACATCTCCAGATTCATATTCCTCATGAACATGACGTGCACGCCGATTTTCAAATTATTCAAAAAGAATCAGGAATGCGTTTGGACAGAGGACTTCCAAACCGCCTTTGACAGTATCAAGGAATACCTATTGAACCCACCGATTATATCACCTCCAGTGGAAGGAAGACCTCTGATCATTTACCTCATAGTCCTGAAAGACTCCATGGGCTGTGTACTTGGCCAACAAGACGAAACGAAAAGGAAAGAGTCTGCCATCTACAATTTGATCAAGAAATTCACCGACTGCGAGACTCAGAACACTATGCTTGAGAAAACTTGTTGTGCTTTGGCTTGGGCTGCCAAACGTCTTCGCCAGTACATGATTCGTCACACTACTTGGTTAATATCCGAAATGGATCCAATCAAGTATGTCTTTGAAAAACCCGCTCTCACGGGAAGGATTGCCTGTTGGCAGATGTTGTTATCAGAATATGACATCGAGTACCACGCTCAGAAAGCCGTTAAAGGAAGAGTTTTAGTCGATCATTTGGCTCATCAACCGATTGACGATCAAGAATCAGTCGGGTTTGACTTCCCAGAAGAAGATGTCATGTATCTAAAAATGAAAGATTGCGATGAACCACTACCCAGTGAAGGGCCATAACCAGGTTCCTAATGGGGACTAATCTTTGACGGAGCTGTCAATTATTATGGAAACGAAATTGGGGCAATCATCATAACACCTCAGGGTACCCACATTCCTTTCACCACCAGACTTACATTCAAGTGTACAAACAAAGAGCCCGAATACGAAGCTTGTATTATGGGTCTCGAGGAAGAAATTGATTTGAGGATCAAGAACTTGGATGTATATGGCGACTCAGCCTTAGTTATCAATCAGATCAAAGGAGATTGGAACACATACCAATCAAGATTGATTACTTACAAAGATTACGCGAGAAGGTTGTTACCATTTTTCAATAGAATCAAGTTTCATCATATCCCTCGTGAAGAGAATCACATGGTTAATGCATTAGCCTCCCTCTCTTCCATGATTAGTGTAGGTCAATGGAACGACCTACCTAAAATCGACATAATGCGCCTTGAACGGCCCGCTTACATCTTCACGATTGAAGCAGTCATAGACGACAAACCTTGGTATCACGATATCAAATGCTTCATTCAGAAACAAGAGTACCCACCTGGGGCATCCAGAAAGGATAGAAAAACCCTCAGAAGACTGGCTGGAAACTTCTTCCTGAGCGGTGATACCCTCTATAAGAGAAACTTTGACATGGCCTTGCTTCGATGCATAGACAGACCAGAAGCAAACATGCTGATAAAAGAAATTCACGAAGGATCCTTTGGTACTCATGCCAACGGATGCACGATGGTGAAAAAAATTCTAAGAGCAGGGTACTATTGGTTGATAATGGAATCTGATTACTACAAGTACATGAGGAAGTGTCATAAGTGTCAGATATACGCAGACAAGATCCATGTACCGCCAACGCATCTCAAAGTGCTTTCTTCCCCATGGCCTTTTTCCATATGGGGAATTGACATGATTGGTATAATTGAACCCAAGGCTTCGAACGGACATCGGTTCATCTTGGTAGCCATTGACTACTTCACCAAGTGGGTCGAAGCAGCGTCGTACGCTAATGTAACCCGACAAGTAGTGGTCCGATTTATCAAAAACAATCTCATCTGCCGTTATGGTGTTCCAAACCAGATCATTACGGATAATGGATCTAACTTGAACAATAAGATGATGAAGGAGTTGTGCGCAGAGTTCAAGATCGAACACCGTAACTCATCTCCCTACCGACCTAAGATGAATGGAGCAGTAGAAGCGGCTAATAAAAACATCAAGAAGATTGTTCAAAAAATGGTTGTAACCTACAAAGATTGGCACGGGATGCTCCCCTTTGCTCTTCACGATTATCGCACATCTGTCCGCACATCAACAAGGGCAACCCCTTTCTCTCTAGTATATGGCATGGAAGCAGTGCTCCCCATCGAAGTAGAGATCCCATCAATCCGGATATTGATGGAAGCTAAGCTTACAGAAGCTGAATGGTCTCAAAGTCGACACGATGAACTAAATCTGATCGAAGAAAAGAGAATTACGGCACTATGCCATGGTCAGTTGTATCAGCAAAGGAGACCTTGAAGAAGGCGTTTGACAAAAATGTTTGACCTCGCGTCTTCAGGAAAGGAGACCTTGTGCTAAAAAAGATATAATCCTTTCTCACTGAATCTCGGGACAAATGGACTCCGAATTATGACGGCCCCTATGTGGTCAAGAAAGCTTTCTCAGGCGGTGCTTTGAGACTTGCAACCATGGATGGAGAAGAATTTTCCTATCCCACGAATGTTGACGTAGTCAAGAAATACTTCGCCTAAATAAAAAAAAAAGAGAAAAAACGTCTCCGTGGATTGAAAACCCGAAAGGGCGGTCCAGGCAAAAATTAGAGACATAATAAAAAATCATCCCGGTGGATTGGAAATCTCAAAGTACAATCCAGGCCAAAATTAGGGATAATGGCAAGTAACTACGTCCAACAGGGGCAAATCCCTAAGCAACCAGTGCGCCTGAAGGATCAGTTATGTCAGAGACCATGTTTCATCTGACACCCCCCGACATAGTTCTTACCTCCTAAGCCCGACCAACGGTTGTTCCCTGCAGGGACTATTTCTCCTAAGCAAGGCAGAATTGCTATCTTGAACCAGCGGTACTTCTTCATCCCTTGCAGTGGTCGAGTATCCAGCCGTGTTCATCTATTAGTCTATATGTCATGTCAGTTTTGTCAGCATAAACATACATACATCATGCATGGTTGATTTACATTCGCATTCATATTGCATCATTATCACTTTAGTCGGTCTTATCCCCTAGTGATAAAAGTCCTCTCAATCGAGTTGTCAGTTCTTTCCTCGTCAGGAAATGTTGCATCTGCACTATCTCTCTCCTCCAGTTTATTTCTGGATTGGAGTTGTCCCTTGAACACTTTGTTAACTTGAACCTCTGAAGAACAAGAAAACGTTCGAAAAATGTCACTCTTCGCCATTGAAGATGATATCTTCGCTTTCCCGAATTAAGGAAAATCCCCAGAGAAAGCCTCACAACTAAAGACTTTCAGCAACACATGGATTTTGCTCTCCGGAGAGTCGATGTTAATGAAGTCATCAGCACCTCAAAATTGGATCACATCATATGGCATTTCTCCGAGAAGATCTCTGAGAAAAGTATGATGTAATATCTCCGAGCGAAAGCAGTCTCTCAAGAGACTCGTTTTCCCCGATAGAGTCGACAAATGGCATCTCCAATAGAGAAGTTTGTACCCATCTACAATTCAGAAAAATGGGTTCCCCAGCAAGTCTGACATCAAAAGTTTTTCCCATCAAATGGCATCTCCCCAGGAAAATTCGACGAGAAGTTTGAGGAAAACCGCTACGCATAGCGTTCCTTGTCAAAAAGTTTATTGACAAAAGAAACTAAGACCAGTTCCTTGGTAGGAAACCAGGATCGAGGGGAAGTTTAGTTCAGAAACTAAGACCAGTTCCTTGGTTGGAAACCAGGATCGAGGGGAAGTTTATATCAGAAACTAAGACCAATTCCTTGGTAGGAAACTAGGATCGAGGGGAAGTTTATATCAGAAACTAAGACCAGTTCCTTGGTAGGAGACCAGGATCAAGGGGAAGTTTAGTTTAGAAACTGAGACCAGCTCCTTGGTACAAAGACCAGGATCGAGGGGAAGTTTACCTTTTCTAAGCATTATTGCTTAGCAAAAGAAGAAGGATGTGCAAACTGCCATTCATAACCACCATCAAAATTCCGGGTATTCCAATATTTAATCCTCTTGCACCCCGAATGCCCGAATACCTTCGCCATTCACGCCTTCGGGTCCAAGAAGATTAAATAGGGGCATCTGTCATACCCCAAATTTTGAACACTAAGATTTCCCATCATTGTGCAAATCATCGTCACAATATGGGTGTATCATTATGCCTCATTAGTCTCCCCAAAGATGGGTGAGCATCCACTACAATCTAAATTAGGGTTTTAAACCCTCTCAGAGTTCTTAGACAAAGGATCAATCAAGGAATGACATGATCTTCAACTTGTCTAGCCTCTCAAACATCCCCAACGGATCAAGAGGACTCCCACATCAAGAATCAAGCACAATGTTACAGCATTCCAGGTGGATCAAGCCTCAAGATCGACAGTGTCACCAAATTAGGGTTTTGGTCGACCAGGGCCTCCAAATGGAAATCTTCCTCTGGGCATCAGGAAATGCTTCAAAGCATAACCTAATATACCCCATGGAACCTCATGGACCCAATCATCAAGTAAATTTAGCCTCAGGGGATGCATTCACCAAAACTCAGGAATTAGGGTTTCTTAACCTAATTCACCCCTAAGTTAACTTTTGGGACAAAACATGAGCCAAGACCTCAAAGGAGGATTTTAGGGTCTCTAATACACCACATTGATCCATTTGCAACAATGGATTGGTCTAAGAAGCTTGAGCAACAAGTTTCAATTGCATCAGAACCACAATTCGGATTTTGAGTAAAAAAGTCAACAGTGCCTTTGACTTTTAACCAAGATGTAACGCCCCAGTTTTGTCTTATTTATTTAATCGAGTCGATTTAATTATTTTTGTTTTATATTATTTTATTCTTGACTTTTATTTGACAATATATTATTTTTCATCGCTGTTTATGTTTTATCGCGTTTTGAGAGCGTTTGCGAGATATTTGAGCTGAGGGGTAAAATAGTCTTTTTAGGGGTTTAGATATTTTATATATATAGAGATTAGAGAGAAATAGAGAGAAAAGAAAAAGAAGAGAAAGAAAAGAGAATATAGAAAGGAAGAGGAAAGAAAAGAGGAGAAAGAGGAAAATCGCGGGAACTCCGTTTCCAGGGCGATTAATCGGGTAAGGGTGAGAAGTTTCAATTATAATTCAAATGAAATACTTAATTAAAATATTCATTCATCATTTTAGTGAAAATATTAAAAGAAAAACGTTTTTTTTTGCATACCTCATGCATTTTCATGCATTTGCATACATACACATACATTTGTATACCCTTTCCGCTTTCGCCCTTGTCCAACTACCAAGAGCTAAGAGGTTTTCCGATACTCATGAACGAACATAAAGGATACCTTAAGAAGCTGTAAAGCAACTCAAGGGGGGAAAGTACCATTGAAGAGGGAAGGTAACCCCTCACCATGCCAACTAGAGGCCCACCTAGAGCCTAAAATATAACAACCTTGGATGATATATGCCTCTGCAGCAGAGTCTCAATTATATCTATTTCAGTAGCAGCCTCATGCGCTTCAACAAGGGATTTTATCGAAAGGAATTTATCAAGGGATTTTATCGAAATATTTTTAACAAAAGGGTTTTATCAGAGGGATTTATCGAGGGGTTCTATCAGATTTTTTATCCAAGGGATTTATCCAGGGGTGCTATCAGATTTCTATCAGGGGTTTACCAAGGGATTTTACCAAGGAATTTTTATCAAAGGAGTTTTATCAAGGGAATTTTATGAATTGGTGACCCTAACTAGGTGAGCTTGAACCCGATTCATAAAATTCCCTTGATAAAACTCCTTTGATGAAAATTCCTTGGTAAAATCCCTTGGTAAACCCCTGATAGAAATCTGATAGCACCCCTGGATAAATCCCTTGGATAAAAAATCTGATAGAACCCCCCGATAAATCCCTCTGATAAAACCCTTTTGTTAAAAATCTTTCGATAAAATCCCTTGATAAATTTGTTAGTTCTTGGATTGGCTGGAATTTTGGTAAAACAAGGTATGTTCAATGTTGATGTCAAGGTGCTGATGTTGCAACATTGAAGTCTTAACACTGGGCTGTGTTAAGTAATTAATTACTGAAATTGGATGTCTGATGTCACATAGGTGATGCTGTTACATCAGATCTGCAGAATTAACAATAGCAGGCTGTGATGTTGTTAGGGTTGCGTATTAGCTGGAATTGTGGAGAGCAAGCTGTCTCATTGGGTGCGAATATCTTGGGATAGATATTTGCTGCTGCATAGGAGATCTGGTGCAGATTTGTAGGAGATTTAAAAGGTTGAAGATTTAAAAAGATTTTAGGAGAAAATCTGTTTTAAATATTCAGTTTTAAATATCAAATCTGGGAGATATTGTAGCAAGTCCAAGACCAATTCAAGGAGCTATATAAAGCGCACAAGATCAAAGGAAAAGGTACAGAAATACAGAGAGAAGAACAAGAGCAGAGGCTGAGTGTCTTGAGTATTTTGTACGAGTTGTATAACCAGAATTCGAGGGTGAATTGTTGTGTCGTATTATGTCCTCTCTAGAAGCTGTGAAGCAATAGAGAGTGGTTGCTTGATCGAAGCTGTGAAGTAAGATCAAGGTTACTCAAAGTGGTTTCTTTGAGAGTTTGTAAGGGATTGGGTGGTGTTCTCATACCTAGGTTGGTTCTTAGGTAGGAAGTCATTAGTAGAGTATAAGTTTAGGAGATTGTCAACGGGTTGTTGAGTCTGTAAATTATATCTACAAGTAGTGAATTCCATCCCTGGCTTGGTAGCCCCCAGAGTAGGTTGGTTGTAACCGAACTGGGTCAACAATTCTTGGTGTTATTTTACTGTTATTGTTGTCCATTGTGCAGAGTGTGTTGTTATGACATCGTACCTTAACATCACACGCCTGATACTAGAATTTCAATTGGTATCAGAGCAGGCATCCTGTCTGTCTCTGGGTGAGATCTAGGGAAGTTCATTTCTGGTGTAAAGATGGACAAAGAAGTTGGAGGATTCGTCAACAGACCCCCTATTTTGGATGGATCCAATTATGATTATTGGAAGCCTAGGATGACCACCTTCTTAAAATCCTTGGACAGCAGGGCTTGGAAGGCTGTTATTAAAGAATGGAAAGCACCTGTCATGTGTGAGAAAGATGATGTCAGCAAAGATAAAGAAGGCACCTCTAAGCCTAAGCCTGAAGAAGAGTGCACCAAGGAGGAAGATGAGCTTGCCCTTGGAAATTCCAAAGCTCTAAATGCCATCTTCAATGGAGTGGATAAGAATATCTTCAGGTTAATCAATACCTGTGAAGTTGCTAAGGAAGCGTGGGATATTTTGCAGGCAACACATGAAGGAACATCTAGAGTCAAGATGTCAAGACTTCAGATTTTAACATCAAAATTTGAAAGCCTGAAGATGAAGGATGATGAGACTATTCATGACTTCCACATGAATGTGCTGGAGCTGGCTAATGCATCCAGTGCTCTTGGTGAGAAAATGTCAGATGAAAAGCTTGTAAGGAAGATCCTTAGATCCCTTCCTAAGAAGTATAAGATGAAGGTTACTGCCATTGAAGAATCACAAGACATCAGCAAGATGAGAGTAGATGAGCTCATTGGATCTCTTCAAACTTTTGAGCTGGGGTTGAATGAGGAAGAACCAGAAAAGAAGCCAAAGAGTATATCCTTGGTGTCAAATGATGAAGAAGAGAAAGGGAAGAGTTATAAATCCTAGGAGGATCTATCTCAGGCCATAGCTATGTTGGGAAGACAGTTCACCAAAGTATTCAAGAGAATGAATAATAACTCCAGGCCTAATGTCAAGAACATATCTTCTGACACCAACAAGTCAAAAGAGAAGGATGAGGAGAAAACTGCTCAAGATAAAGGAGTTCAGTGCTTTGAGTGTGAAGGATATGGACATGTCAAGAAAGAATGTCTCACCTTCTTGAAAAAGCAGAAGAAGGGCATGACAGTTTCCTGGTCTGACTCAGATAGTGAAAGTGAAGGTGAGTCAGCAAAGCATGTTAGAGCGCTAACAGGAGCTGTTGTTTCTGATGATGATTCTAGTGATGGAGAAATAACCTATGAGGAGTTAGCTTCCACCTATCAAGAGCTGTGTCTGAAAAGTGCTGAGATTTGTCAAGAAAACAAGTGCCACAAGCAACAGATTGCTCAGCTTGAGAATGAAAAAGCTGATCTGGAAAATGAAGTTATACTGGTTAAAGCTCACCTTGATCATATGACCAAGTCTGTTAGGATGCTGAACTGTGGTACAGATACTCTTGATAAGATCCTTCAGTCAGAAAAAGCTGCTGGAGATAAAGCTGGGATAGGTTATGTGGCTGAGGATAAGGGAACTTCAGAAGAAAGCACTTCAGGTTCAAAGAAGGAAGTGTCACAACTTTTATCTCAACATTAGCCAAAGAAACAGGATCCTACCCCTAAGAAAGCTGATGTTTCACAACCTAAGAAGATTGAGAAGAAGACTGGTCCTTATCAGAAGAGAAAGCAGCCACGAGGAGCTAGTCAGTATATGCCCCCACAATAACACAAGAGCATGCAAGCTGCTCAGTTCAAACAGCACATGTCTCATCAGGTGTCTCAACATCAGGACAACTGGTATGGTTAAGGATATGGAGGCACCAATGTTGTTCCTCAGTTCTATGGAAGAAGAAAGCCCCACCATCATGGGAGACAATCCAGGAAACAACATTCTCAGCCCTCTTATGGGAGAAGATATCATCATAATAGAAGGCAGGCCAGTTATGGTAGGAGGAGACCACATTATGGATGGCATCCTATGCAATTGCATCATGGCAGAAGATTCAGAGATGAAAGGGTGAGATGCTATTATTGTGGAAGGTTTGGACATATGCAGTACTCTTGCTACAAGCTGCATGGATACCCTCAACCTCAAAACAGATGGAGAGAGTACAGGCCCAAAGTTGTTAAACAATGGGTACCTAAGGAGAAGGTGAAGTGCTTATTGGCTCACATGGCTGACAAAGAGTTTAAAGAAGGAACATGGTATTTTGACAGTGGGTGTTCCAAACACATGTCTGGATGTAGATCCATGTTTGCTGAAGTCAGTCATTGTCCCTCTCATGAGGTTATATTTGGCAATGGAGAAATAGGTGTTGGTGCAGGAGTTCGGAAAGTGCAAGGTGAAGGTAGACCTGAACTTGACAATGTTCTGTTGGTCAGTGGTTTAAATGCAAATTTGATCAGCATAAGCTAGTTGTGTGATGAAGGTTACAAGGTAAACTACACTAAGCATGAGTGTGTGGTTTCTGAAGAGCATAATCAGATTGTTATGAAGGGTGCCAGAACCAAGGATAACTGCTATCAGTGGATTTCTCTTGAAGGAAATTCAACTAATGATGTTCAAGTTGATGTTATAACATCAGACTATGACATCAGGATGCTGAAAGGTCACTCAAAGTTAATGAGTCCTGATGTGAATTGTTTAAAAGGAAAGTATTTATGGAGGGAAAAAGTCATTGACACTCCAAATCAAGCTCCTTGCCTCAGACCCCCCTTTCCCGGTGTTGCAACATCACGCTTCTTCAAAGCCCTGTTCTCGCAACGAATTAACTTCTTCATCTTCAAGAATCAACCCTCACTGAAAAGAGTCATGGCGTCTCCATCCAAGAAATCTGAGTGTCAGAGTTCCACAAAAGGAAGAGCTAGGGTTTCCACTGACGAAGGTTTAGCATTCGATCCTATGGACATTGAGCCCCTCTCAACTATTCTTCCTGAATCAGGTACTACTAGACCCACTAAACTAACTCCCAAGAGACCTGCTACTGTCTTTAAGAATCCTGAAACAATGAAAGTTGTTACTAGCGTGTTATTTGGTGACAAACCTAGAACTACAAACTCGCATCCACAAACAACTGAGGAAAGGGTAGATGTTGATAAGTGCATGGGGCAGATCGTGGACACAATTTTTGAGAAAGGACTTCCGATTAAGGGTATATCTAGACCCCTGAGACAAATGGCTATTGATCAGGGTACAAGAGAAAAGAGTGACATGCAATCTACTGATACAAATCTTCACAGATTGGCTGTCTCCGTAATCGAAGATGCTGAGAAGGAAGTTGAAGGTAATACTGAAGCAGATGATACTCATGTTGAAGGGGATGTCAGAACATCGCCTAGTAGGGATGATGAGACTACTCCTGGAGGAGAAAAGAGTACTGATGTGATTAATGTTGATGACTTATCCAATGATGAAGTCATTGGAAGAGCAGTGCCTGGTCTGGCTAAGAGACTAAGAACAAGGACGGAAAAGCAGGATGAATCTTATCCAAAGAAGGCTTCAGATGATAAGAAGAAAAAGACTGTTGTTGGGCCAACTAAAGCTTGGAGCAAGGTCGAAGTGACTCCAAGAAAGAGGAAGATTGTGGAACAATCTGAGTCTGAGCATGATGATGAGGATGATGTTCATAACATCACTCGTGTCAGAAAATCTATCGCAAAAAGGATTGCAGACAAAGTCCCAGATGTGCCTGTGGATAACATCTCATTCCACCGTGCAAGCAATGCCTATATGTGGAAGTTCATTTGCCGAAGGAGAATTGCTCTTGAGAGAGAGATTGGAAAAGAAGCCATGAAGATTAAAGAAGTGATGGAAGGAATTAAATCTGCTGGGTTAATGAAAACTGTGTGTGAATTTTCAAGGTGCTATGATGGTCTGGTAAAGGAATTCATAGTAAATCTTCCTATAAATATCTCTGACCAGAGCAGTCCAGATTATATGAAGGTTTTTGTCAGAGGAAAATGTGTTGAGTTCTCTCCTAAGATTGTCAACAGCTACTTAGGAAGAGAGGATGCAGAGTATCCAGAACTAGAGGATACAGATAATGAAGTGTGCAAGGTAATTACTGCTAGACAGGTTAGAGTATGGCCATTAAAAGAAAAGCTACCAACTAGCAAACTAAGTGTGAAGTATGCTATACAACACAGGATTGGAGCTGTAAACTGGGTGCCCACGAATCAAAAAACCACCCTAGTTGTGGGATTAGGAAGACTTATCTATGCTGTTGGTACACAGAAAAAGTTTGACTATGGCACATACATATTTGATCAGACTGTAAAACATGCAACAAAAAATGCTATTAAAATGCCCATAGCATTTCCTTCTCTCATTAGTGGAGTCATTCTGAGTCAACAACCAGGAATATTGACTTGTGCAGATAAAGCATGCAAGAGGAAGTCTCCATTATCCTTACATCAGAAATTATTTATGGGAAGCCATGTTGCAGATATTGTGTCAACATCAAATGCAGGTATCAAGAAGAAAACTTCCAAGGCTGATTTGCTAGCAGAGCTGAAGGCAACCCACAAAGACTTGGATGTTGTGATTAATACCAGTCTGACTAGAAAAGAAAAGATTGAGAAGATGATCCAAAGTTTGGAACAAGATGATCATGCTGACTCTGAAGATGAAGGACAAGATAGTGCAGATGAAGCAAGTTCAGAAGAAGACTAGCTTATTTACTTTTGCTTCTAGTAGTTTTAGTTTATTTTGCAATGTTGTGTAACTTGAATACTGTGCTGTTATAGGCACCTGTTTATGTCTTTAGTTTCCTTCTATGATTTGTTTTACCTGGCTGCTAACTGTGAGGCTAACAATGAGAGCTAGGTTGTACTGACTATAGTTAATAGGGCTTCTAACTGAAGCTTGTCTAATTGTGGCTAAAAAGGGGGAGAAATAGCCAAGAGAATTAACAAACAGGGTCAAAGAATTCCAAATGCTGCTAATGTGATATTAAGGGGGAGATAAATTGATGCTGCTAAAAGTAAAAGGTGTTTAGTTGAAAAGTGCTGATGCAGTTATTGAGGGGGAGTTTTGACTGAGCTAGTGAAGATATCATAGCATTTGAAGAGTGCAACCAAGCAGACATCAAGGGAGAGAAGTGCTGCACATTGTGAGCTACTGAACAGCTGTGATGCTGGTTCATATTTTTGAGGGGGAGCACCAATTGACTGTTGTCAATAATGAAGATGGTGCTGCAACAGATCAAGTGATGAAGACTATGAAAATTGTCAAACTGCTACTGATGAGAGTTTCAAAATGATTTATTGATTGAAGTTTTTCTGCTGCTGAAGTCTCTGAAGATGCATAGTGCAGAGATTGTTTTAGCCAAAATTAGCCAAAGGGGGAGATTGTTAGTTCTTGGATTGGCTGGAATTTTGGTAAAATAAGGTATGTTCAATGTTGATGTCAAGGTACTGATGTTGCAACATTGAAGTCTTAACACTGGGCTGTGTTAAGTAATTAATTGCTGAAGTTGGATGTCTGATGTCACATAGGTGATGTTGTAACATCAGATCTGCAGAATTAACAACAGCAGGCTGTGATGTTGTTAGGGTTGCGTATTAGCTGGAATTGTGGAGAGCAAGCTGTCTCATTGGATGCGAATATCTTGGGATAGATATTTGCTGTTGCATAGGAGATCTGGTGCAGATTTGTAGGAGATTTAAAAGGTTGAAGATTTAAAAAGATTTTAGGAGAAAATCTGTTTTAAATATTCAGTTTTAAATAACAAATCTGGGAGATATTGTAGCAAGTCCAAGACCAATTCAAGGAGCTATATAAAGCGCACAAGATCAAAGGAAAAGGTACAGAAATACAGAGAGAAGAACAAGAGCAGAGGCTGAGTGTCTTGAGTATTTTGTACGAGTTGTATAACCAGAATTCGAGGGTGAATTGATGTGTCGTATTCTGTCCTCTCTAGAAGCTGTGAAGCAATAGAGAGTGGTTGCTTGATCAAAGCTGTGAAGTAAGATCAAGGTTACTCAAAGTGGTTTCTTTGAGAGTTTGTAAGGGATTGAGTGGTGTTCTCATACCTAGGTGGGTTCTTAGGTAGGAAGTCATTAGTAGAGTATAAGTTTAGGAGATTGTCAACGGGTTGTTGAGTCTGTAAATTATATCTACAAGTAGTGAATTCCATCCCTGGCTTGGTAGCCCCCAGAGTAGGTTGGTTGTAACCGAACTGGGTCAACAATTCTTGGTGTTATTTTACTGTTATTGCTTTCCATTGTGCAGAGTGTGTTGTTGTGACATCGCACCTTAACATCACACGTATGATACTAGAATTTCAAAATTCCTTTCGATAAAATCCCTTGTTAAAGCGCATGAGGCTGCTACTGAAATAGATATAATTGAGACTCTGTTGCAGAGGCATATATCATTCAAGGTTGTTATATTTGAGGCTCTAGGTGGGCCTCTAGTTGGCATGGTGAAGGGTTACCTTCCCTCTTCAATGGTACTTTGCCCCCTTGAGTTGCTTTACAGCTTCTTAAGGTATCCTTTAAGTTCGTTCATGAGTATCGAAAAACCTCTTAGCTCTTGGTAGTTGGACAAGGGCGAAAGCGGAAAGGGTATGCAAATGTATGTGTATGTATGCAAATGCATGAAAATGCATGGGGTATGCAAAAAAAAACATTTTTTTTTTAATATTTTCATGAAAATGATGAATGAATATTTCAATTAAGTATTTTATTTGGTTAGGGGAGGGGTGAAATGCAAGCATGACCCTAACTAGGTGAAATCTTATACATACACAAGCAAGATATAATTGAAACTTCTCACCCTTACCCGATTAATCGCGCTCGAAACGGAGTTATGTCGATTTTCCTCTTCTCCTTTTTTCTCTCCTCTTCCTTTCCTTCCCTTCTCTTTCTTTCCTTTTTCTTTCCTTTCTCTCTATTTCTCTCTAATCTCTATTTATATAAAATATCTAAACCCCTAAAAGACTATTTTACCCCTCAACTCAAATATCTCGCAAACGCTCTCAAAACGCGATAAAACATAAACAACGATAAAAAATAATATATTGTCAAATAAAAGTCAAGAATAAAATAATATAAAACAAAAGTAATTAAATCGACTCGATTAAATAAATAAGACAAAACCGGGGCGTTACAATTCTCCCCCACTTAGAAATTTTTGTCCTCGAAAATATACTAAGACGAACAACTCCGGACACGACTCTCGCATCCGACCAACAAACTATCATGCCCACCAAAGCACACCACGAATAACACAAACTGATAAACCACCCTGTTAACAATAACTACTACAACAACACGACACGACGACAACTACAACAACAAGATGCAAAGCCCATACCATGCACTTGACGACCAACTCACGACGCAAGGAAAACCCAAGTTACGAGCACACATGTTCACTCTTGAACCAGAACACAACAAGATCGTTACCATCACCATAGGTAACACTCCTCTAATTCCCCACAAAGGAATTATCCACTCACACTCGAACCATCACCATGGAAAATAGGCAACCACACAAACAAGAACATAAAGTTCCACGACCCAACATCATTTCAACAACCTCTACATAACCACAATACTAACATCCTTGCCACACAACATTATTACAACAATGCTATGATTCACCAATCGAACATACAACCAAAACCTCCATCTACATAGTAACCCATGAATAATGTTTAAACCTTTCACTTAACACTTCCATTCTGAAATTTCCAATGGTCTCATCACTCCTACATGCTTCCAATGTTCAACCTAAGAACTCTTACAAGTCGCACACACATATACGAATTGTGCCACATCACGCTTCCGCTGCGCACTCTGATTACTCGTAACCATCAAAACTACCAATCTCACGTCCAAAGTCTAACTCTTTCTCATATTCAACAAAAATCACTATTCACTTTTAATATACCCAACCTCACATTCTACCGTGTTATCTCACACACCAGACACAAGTCTCTAAACTGCTCAACCAACTCTAATTCTCTGACCATCAAAACAGACATGTATAAAAACTTTCGACTTAACTCTTCAGGCACCACCTTAGCTTTTCCCGAAGGATAATCCAAGCCAAATTCATAACTCGTCACGAATTCTAACCATCCTCGTTGACTCATACTCTATTCCTTCATACCAAACAAGTACTCTAAACTCTTGTGATTACTAAACACTTCGAACCTAGAACCATAAAAATAATACCTCCTAATTTTCGAACACATTACAACCGCGACCAATTCAAAATCCTGAATAGTATAGATTCTTTTATGAATCCTTAATTGTCGTAAAGCACAAGCCACGACTTTACCATCTTGCATTAACACACTTACCAAACTCATCAAAGACGCATCCCAACACCTCACAAACGGTTTATCCGGATCACGCAGTATCAAAACTGAAACCGTAGACAACTTCTACTTCAGCTCTCTAAAACTCACTCACAACGAACATCCAAAACAAACGACTTATCCTTTGCAAGTCAACTGAGATACCAGAAGTACGAACTTAACAAAGTCTTCCATAACCTGCAATAACAACCAACGGAGCCCAAAAGTTTGTAATCTCCTTAACCAACTTCGGAGCCTCTCCTTGTAGAACTACATCTACTTTCGATGGATCCATAACCATACTCTCATATGAAATAACATATCCAATAAAACTAACCTTTTTCAACCCAAATTCTCACTTGAATAACTTAGCATCAAACTTCGTCTCTTTTCAACACTTGTAATTCAATTCTCAAACACTCTACATGTTCTTCCTCAGAGTTTATAACAGATCCGAATATCCTCAATCAAAACCACTACGACATTATCCAATTAAATATGGAAGATACGATTCATCCACTCCACAAACATTCCAAACACCTTACTAACACCGAACAACATCACTGTGCATTGTAATGCCCAACCAAATTCCAAAAGATATAAATTCTTAAAGCTTTTGCAAAACTTCCCACTAGGTAACTGGTTACTCACATACAAGCTTAACCGAGTAAATAACAACCTATTCTGAGGATAACAACCTAACCAGTTGTAATACCCTAAAATTTGCTCTCCCTTTTTTGCATCTTAGCATAGCATTATCATTTACAATATCATATCCATCTCATTAGCATTGCATTGCATTTAACATAGAAAAATGAAGCATAGCATTCCTCTTACCATCAAGGCATGTGATCAGGGGGAAGATGGACAATCAAGGGATCATTCAAAGCACAAGAAGGTCAATCAAGTTGCCTCCAGGCAAGCCAAGAGTCTCTCATGTCTCATACCATCTCAATTGATCATCCACAATCTCAAGGAAGTGAGATCCAATGGGAGATTGAAGCAATACATACTTCAACATGCAAGAGGTTCAAAAACTGAAGGAAAACCCTCAAAAGAGATAGCTCATTGATCGAAAATCAATCTCAAGTGGCATATCTCATCATCCTTTAAGAGGATACACGACATACTCTGAGGAATTTGAAATTGAAGACTGCACTTTTTCCTCCTAACCAGAGGGGGTCAAAACTAGGGTCTCCAATTAAATCAGGTTATCTCTGATTTTTTGGACAAAACTTGATGTCATGGTATTCTACATGTCCTTAAGTGTATGTGTGTGGAAGATTGCCTCTCAATTGGTTTTAGAAGTGGTTCAATTGGAAGAAAGATAAAAAATCAGGGAATTCGGGGCCAAGTCAAATAATCAGAGGAAAAAGTCAACTCTTGACTTTTTTAGGCCAAATTCATGAAATTCATGTTACATGTGACCAAGGTACAAAATTTGATCAAGAAACTCCAAAGGGATCACGAAAAATCAAGAAATTGCAAAACTGCCAATAATAGAAATTTTGGAGTTTCCAAAAATAGTAAATTTTGGCCATTTTGCACCAAACTTTGAACCAAGGCCATTCAAAATTGAGGCATCAAATAAATATTCCACCAGGCCACAACAAAAGATCTTGTTTCAAGCTTCAAATCCATATAAAGAACAGCTCCATTGGATAAAAATTGAGTGAGATATGATTGATCAAAGTTTGAGCAAAGTAGGTCCAAAATCAGGCCATGACCAAGTCTTGCCAGGCCCATGGGCCATCATTTTTACAAACACTTGGTGGGCCAAATGTCAAGCTTAATTTATCATGGATGGAAGCTCCAAACGAAAAAATGTTGAACATCAAAGTTGTTCATCTCAATGTCCTCTTCAACTTTGATGTTTGACATTTTTCCATTTGAGCAAGTTATGATGGAGTTATGACAGTCCCAAGTTGACTTGTTCATGCTGAATTTTCCAAGTCAGATTGCCATGCCACACTACCAACTTGCCACGCCCATGCACCAGTTCTGAACTATGATGTTTGGAGTCATTTTACACTATCCTACAAGCCTCTATTCAATTCAATTTCAACATCAAAATTATTCTCCTATATCTACTCTTTCATTTGCCACAAAAATTACACATTTTCATTCAATAAAGTGAGAGAATTTCATCATCAAACTTGCTTGTTTTAATTGATTTTACACTGCTATAAAAACAGAAAAATAACATTGTTGTTGTGGTTAATTCAAATACTCATACATGCTACACACCAGTCCACATTCCATTTCATTAAACTAAAAATTCCTTTACATCACCACCCTCCATTTTAAACCCCACCATACACTTCATAAACTCACCCACACCATAATAAATTTTCCTAACTCACCTCTAACTGTCATGACTCAGTTAGTTAGAACCCACTCAGTTAACCCAACTCTAACTCATTTAACTCACTCAGTTTACCATGGTTAATCACACTAAACCCTAACTATATAAACAAATACACACACAATTTCAATCCTCTCTCTCATTTTTCCACATTTCTCAGAATTCATTCTCAATCATTCTCTCAATTTTCTCTCTAATCTCACACATTCCTCACATTTTTCATCACAATTTCTCAAGAAATCTCAAATTTCTCTTTCACTCTCAAGAATTCAGATTCAGATTTCTCTCTCGTTTCTTCATCATTTTCGAAGATCTTTGAAGCAGAATCATCTCCATAATCTCCTCTTTCTGCTGTATGCATTAGATTCGATTGAATCCACCATCGAAAAATCGCAAGTTTCACTCATCACTTCCAATTTCTACTCCAAGCAAGTATTGAATCTATTTTCGCCTTTATTTGGCATAAAGTGTTGATTTGAAGATCTTGCAGGAAGTTTTCGGATTTCTAAAACAAAAAATTGCATCACACAAGAAAGAGAGAGAGAAGGAATGGCGCATGGTGATTGGTGGAAGGAGTGCACTTTGTGGCTGGCCAATCAGCAATAAGCACCGCATTAATGAGTCCAAGTGGCCAGCACGTGACAAATTTTGGAGTTTCAGGCAGATCCTGTGCGTGTGTGTCCATCGTAGGTTGTGTGAGTGAGCACCGAGAGCCATTGATCTGAGGTATTGACTTGATCATGTGGTTGGATGTTAAGGCCCATGGAACCAATCGTGCACCACTATCACATGCGATTTTCTGAGTTTATTGGACTGAATTAATTGCTTTTCGCACCTCTCTCTTTTTAGGCCCATGGTTTTTTCACACAACAATTACTTTTGTTGCACCCCCCTTGCCAATTCTCTTGCATTTTATTTTTTTCATTTCATACATGTTTCAATTTTATTTTTTTAAAAATACTAAAAGTCATTATAAAATTCTAAAAAAATTCATGAGTGTTATCAAGACATTTATGAAATTTTTGATGTTTTTATTTCGTGATTTTATTATATTTTTGCCACTGTTTCTTAATTTTCTTTGAATTTCCATTTGTATGCATTCCAAATATGATACATGAATTTGTGGAATTTTGTTCTTGCTCATTACAAACTGTTTTGACCTGATTCTTTTTGCATTGATTCACTAATACATTGAAGTGTGTTATATGATTTTTTTTTTATTTTTTAAATCACTTTATGACATGTTTTGATACTTGTTTTTGCACCATTTTGCACGACATTTTAATTTGACCTAATGCATTGTTTGAAGTCATTTTTCTTTGAATTTTGACATGCTATCTTAATGTATGATTTACTTATGACTTAGGAATTCTAATACCATGCTTGTATAATTTTCCTAAGCCCATTTAACTTTTGTTTGATGCATTTACATTTGAAGCATAATAACATGTCATAATCATTCTAACTTTAGTGCATGTTTGCATGATTTCTTTTGTGCATATTTGTATGAGCATTTGCATATTTTATGATCCACTCATGTGGTATTATAGGTCATTTGTATGATATTATAGGTCACCTTTGATTGCATTATAAGTCATTTTGGTTTGCATTTACATTTGACATGAGTTTGTACATTCTAAGTTGAATTATGACTTGTTTTCATCTCTCACTTCTTCTTATGCTATATGTGATTCATGTTTGCATTTTGGTGTACCATTTCCTTCATGCCATTTGCATCTCATGTATAATATGCTACTGCCCATGTGCATTCATTAACCATCTCACATGTTATGCATTTATAATATGTTATTTTGTGCATTTAATTGAACATGTTTCACTTCTCTTTTCTTCTACTTCATCTTATCTCTTCCACTTGCACTCTTCTATTCTTGAATTACATGATGGTTCATATGCTTTGTAAGACATTTGTGAATTGAATTTAATTCTGACCTTGACTTTATATGAAGCATAAATGCATGATTACTTTGCATTTCCATCCATTCTTCATCTATTTCTTCTATGATTCACTTCTTTAATGTTTAGGACATTACTTGTACATAGTTGATGTGTGTTTGATGTCTTAATGTTAGAGAATACTCTTATTGTTTAGATTCTGACTTTGATTAGGTTTTATCTCTTAGGATCTTATTTCTTTGGTTCTTAATTGATTTGGTCATCACTAGTTGTTTTTTCCTTTATTTCATACTTGTAAATATTGTGGACTAACATTTTTCATGTAGGTGCATGGTAAGTAGGTGTGGGGACATAGTTCCACATACACTTCTCTCCCTCATCTTTTCTTATCTCTTTTAAATAATTCAATTTGTGTTTGATAAGCATTCATATGCTTTCCTTGAATAATTCTTCTCCATCCCTCTTTAAGATCAACTTAACTTCCATTCTGGAAGTAAGTTGTTTCTTTTGCTTTTCTTCTTCTTTCTTTAAGAAGTAGGTTTCTTAAACCCCATTAACCATAGGACCTCCAAGCATGCTAACACTAGGGTGTGTCTTAGTCTTCCCTTAGTTTTCACCTTGACCTCTCTCTTGAGTCTCTTTTCTCTCATCTCGTGATAAAAGTAAAAAATACTTAATAAAGGCATAACACCTATTGTATTTAGGCCTTTCATGTGGGAACAAGGAGGTGAGGGGTTTTCTCTCATTTCTTTGGGAGAATGTTTAGCATACGTACCGTCTGGGGACGATGTACGAGGCATTCAATCTCACATGAGGGACTTAAATACAATACTTGTTACAAAACACAAAAACATTCAAAACACTTATTTTCTAATAAACTTCAAACAAACAACAATTCTCTTCTCATCTTCTTCACTCATTCCTTAAGGATGCGTCATTTCCGTTCTACCGCGAACAGGTAACGCCTAAGTCTCCCTACAGCGAGCTGCAATACCTAAACTGTTAGGACGCGAACGTTGACGTATTCCACTAAAAAACACAAACAATCCATCCCTAGTGAGGGGAACTACGTCGCTCTGATTCTCATGTTCCCGATGAGATACGTAGGCAGTGGGGTAGGGCCCATTCGAGCACTTTTTTATTTTCCCTACATTTGTTTCTCTTTCTCTTTCCATTCCTTTATTAGTTCCTTTTCCAGTATCCTTTCCTTACACCCTTTGATCGAAGCAAGCAAGCGTGGATCCCATCGGGTACGATGGACGCGAGAGGGTGCTAATACCTTCCTCTCACGTAACCAACTCCCTTACCCTTTCTCTTGGTCGCAAGACCATGCTCTTTCCTTTCTTCAGGTTTATGCGGTGTTTCCTTTCCCTCTCATGGGATAAATACACATTGCTGGCGACTCTGTTTGGTGCCACTTTCGCGTTTGTACTAGGATGAAAATCCTGGGAGCGACAGCTGGCGACTCTGCTGGGGAAAGATTGACCTATTGCTGGTCCATCCTAAGCGAGTCAATCCTAGCGCTTGTTTGCTTTTCTTTCATTGGGTGTTTACTGTTGTGCTATATTTACCGTTTTATTGTATGGTTACTTACTGCTTTACTGTACATTACTGTATTTATCGCATTTACTGCATTACATATCATTATTGTGCTGGACTGTGCTGTTGTTTTCTGTTTGGCGGGCAGGGTGTTCTGAGAGATAAGCTCACTACCAAGGCTTGAGTACACACATAGGTATTAGAGTGGATAGTTATGACGCTTGCGTGGTGGTGACCACGTATTGTTGTTCATGAGACCCACAACCAGACGAGGTTCTATCAGGAGCTTTCTGTTACTGCATGTTATGCAGGCCAATAGTTATTCTCTTGAGGAACTGTCGACTCTGGTGACCATCCCCGAGGACTCAGTTGCGGCACTCCTCCCGAGTTGTGACAGTGGCAGACCACATTCTGTGGCAAACCCATTGCACATTCTCGATCCGAGGACCCAATGCTGGGAACTTGCTATAGGTTATCCCTTTTGAAAGAGAATCAGTGGAGGCACTCCTCGATTGGCGATAGTACTGTACCCCGAGGGATGAATGTACTATTGCTTCTCGACCTCAGTGCCAGATGCTGAGGACCTTTCGTTTTGGAGAATCAGTTGAGGCCTCCTCGATTGATGATGATGCCAAACCAAAAATGGTGAACGTATCATCATTTCTCGACCTGAGAGCCCGGGATACTGAACATCCTAGTACCCGCATGTGAGAAGGGCGGGTTGTTTACAGGTTTGCAGGAAACCATAACCTCCTACATACCCGATTTTCTATCATCGTCGCTCACAAGGAAGTTTCATCCTATTGTATTCAGATGGTCTTTATCTATGGTTCTATATTGTTCTCAGAGCTACACTGACACCGTGCACAGTCCAGCACAGACACCTGATTACCTGATCACATTGCCCTTTGTATTGCATTATCATATCCTAACATACGTGTTTATTCATTTCCAGGTGCATATATTACCCTTGATTCCAGTCATCAGGTCCCTGCAAAGATGAACACTAAAGAGAGGAAGAATATCATCAGCTATAAGTTCCTTACGCCTACTTTGGGCCCTATTGTTATGCTGAAGGGAATGGCGAGTCCTGCAGTACGAGAAGCTTTTGAAGAGAAATATGGGTGGATTTTATCTATGGTCCGTAATGTCAGTGATTATGAAGCCAGAGGTCTCCATACGTTGATGCAGTTCTATGATCCGCCTCTGAGATGTTTTGTATTTCCAGACTATGTGTTGGTTCCTACCTTGGAGGAGTATTCCAACATGTTGGGGATTGCTATCAAGGAGGAGCCCCCTTTCTTTGGATCGGTGGGGGATCTTGACTTTGGAAAGGTGGCGGGTGCTCTTTATTTGAGCAAATCAGAGTTAGACGCCAATGTCTCCAACAAAGGAAAGATTCGTGGTTACAAGCTGGAATATCTGATTAAGAAGGCCCAGGAAGCAGCTAAAGGCGAGAATTGGGTTGTTTTTAATGCTTTGCTAGCCCTTTGTGTATACGGCATTGTATTGTTTCCCAACGAGCCGGATTTCATTGATACGGATGCCATACGGATATTCATGATGAAAAATCCGGTACCAACACTGCTGGGAGATCTTCACTATTCCTTGTACAACCGAAACGAAAAGAAAAGAGGAGGGATAATTCGTTGTTGTGCACCCTTGTTCTATAAGTGGTTCGCAAGTCCCTTACCACAATCAGGGGCTTTTGTGGATTCCAAGGATTCTCTAGAGTGGAGTCGGCGTTTGATGGGATTAGTGGCCAAGGACATCGTATGGGTAGATCATGGGCTGATTGGCAAGAATATTATCCACAGCTGTGGTAAGTTCCCTAATGTTCCACTGATAGGAAGAATGAGGGGAATTAACTACAATCCTTCTTTGGCCGTTCGGCAATTTGGGTACGCCCTGACGGGTCCGCCTATTAAGAGAGATGTAGAGGAGTCCCTATATTTTCATGCATCAGATGGTTGGGAAACAACACAAAAAGCATCTGAAAGCTGGGGTAGCATACGGAAGAAGGGGAAAGTCGCTCTATGCAGACCCAACAACCAGGCCTGTCCAGCATATGAAGAGTGGGTGAAGAAAAGAGTTGAAGATTTTCTCTTGCCTTTTGGTAAGGCACCCCTTTTGTATCCGGAGAACGAGAAAGCAAGAAGCACTGCTACTGTGGAAGAAGTTGACAAGTTGCAAGCCTTGGTGAAAAAGCTTCAAGGAGAGAATTCCGAGTTGAGTAGCCGTCTTCAGAATGCTCTACATGCCAACAAAGAACTGGAACGGAAGGCCCAAGATGCTGAAAGAGTCCTAGCAGCAAAAGAAAAGGATTTTGCCGAAAGAGCGCAACATTTTCAAAAAGTTAGCAGAGGTGCTGATGATGCTACTCAAGCCCATAAGCAAACCAAACAGGCCTTAGCGTAGAACAAAGAGAAGTTATCTAAGTTTCGGCAAGCTTGGGATGAGGTCAGGCTCGAGAATACTGAGTTACAGGAACAATCGCAGATTAAAGACGAAGAGCTTAAGAAGGCACATGAGCAGAGGAGAAGGTATAGGGAAAGTCTCGGTAAAAGTCAAGAACAGTTAGAAGAAGCCAGAAGAGAGCTGAAGAATACCAAGAAAGAGCTTGAAGAAGTCCTGATGGAAAGGGAGATACTCAAGATGCAAGCTGGCATAAAAAGACACAAAGGAGTGTGCGATGACGAAGCTTTGATATTGCATATGGGTTCCTTAACAGAGGCTCGGGAGAAAAGGGATGTTTTGATCAGAGAGATGATTGAAAAGCCGAATCACCAGCGTACTCGCATACTCTTCGAGGAGATCAAATACACAAGTGATAAGCTGAAGAGCGTGGAATTGTCAGATTGATGTTCTTTGTTTTCTTGTATTTTGTCGTTAAAGGTTACCATCAGGCTTGTTGATGGATCCATCTTTCCTTTGTACGCCAGTTATGGATGAATCTCTTTTGAATGTATTTGAACACTTTAATTGAATGGGGATGAGCAATATTATTCAGAATTAGTCATCATCATATATCTGTACACAAGCACATGACCACGACACGTCTCTTTATATCACGATTTCTGGTCTTCAGATTTCCGTGGTTAAGATTGGAATCAGGGTGTGAGCCACCTTAGAAATGATAAACATGGCATTTGCATTTACATGGCATATCATTTTTTGCATTGCAGGTTTTCTTTTTGCAGGCGCCTGCTAACCTTTATTTGGTTTTCAGGCACAATAGCTGATACCCCAGTTCACCGATATTCTACCCGACGCAATCAAGCGAGAGTAATGGAGCAAGTTCAGACAGAGTTAGTCGATTTGAGGGGAAGGATGGAACAGTTCATGAACCTCATGCAGGGGATTGCTCAAGGTCAGCAAGAGCTAAGGACCGGTCAAGAAAACATGAGGATTGGACAAGAAGCTATGAGAACCACTATCCAGAGGCTAGAAACTGAAATCCCAAATCGCAACATGCGCACTCCTCCTGTTGGCACAATCCCTGCTGGTGGGGCACATCTGGGATTTGATAACACCGAGGATTGTCAGGAGGACCAGTTCACTGCGTTCAACAATGACACGGGTTTCTACAATGACGACCGGAAGTATGAAGGGCTGGATGAAAGACTCAAGGCTATTGAGAGCCAAAATCCTCTTGGAATTGATGTAGAAGACATGGGTCTCGTGCAGGGTGTGCGAATTCCTCCCAAGTTCAAGCTTCCTACACTGGATAAGTACAACGGCAGTACATGTCCCAAAACCCATTTGCAAGCTTACAATCGCAAGATTGCCGCTTACACCGAGGACCAAAAGCTCTGGATGTACTTTTTCCAGGATAGCCTGTCAGGCGCTTCCCTGGAATGGTACATTAAGCTGGACAGGGTTCATATAAGGAATTGGAAAGATTTGTGCGCTGCTTTTCTGAAGCAGTATCCATATAATCTGGACATGGCACCTAATCGTACTCAATTGCAGAGCATGACTCAGGATAACAAGGAGGGCTTTAAGCAGTACGCACAGAGATGGAGAGACTTGGCTGCTCGAGTTCAACCACCTCTGGGTGATCGTGAGATGGCTGATATGTTCATGAGCACGCTCCAAGGGTCGTATCTGGATAGATTGGCTGCATGTCCTTCCACAGGGTTTGCCGACATTGTTATTGCTGGGGAACGAATAGAAAGTCTGTTGAAATTGGGTAAGATTCAAGATGTTGCTTCAAGTTCAAAGAAACCCTTTGCTAATGGACCCAGGAAGAGAGAAGGGGAGTCCAGCGCTGTGTATAGAGGAGGGGGCAGAGGAAGGAATCAGTCCTATCATCAAGTGGATGCTGTAACCATTCCGGTTCCAGCTGGACAGCAAGCTCCCAATCAGCAAGGTAGACCCCGATTCCAGAATAATAGACCAAGGGACCGTAAGTTTGATCCTTTGCCTATGTCGTATGCTGCTTTGTTACCACAATTGCTCAAAGAGAAATTGGTTGAACTTCGGACTATGAGGCCGCTAGATGCTGGGAAATTACCTCAGGGTTATGATGCTAGTGCTCGGTGTGAATTTCATTCTGGCGCGCAAGGTCACACAATAGAAAAGTGCTGGGCTTTTCAACACATAGTTCAAGACTTGATTGACGCGAAAGCTATGAATTTCTCCAGGCCGCCGAGTGTTCGTGACAATCCAATGCCTAATCATGGAGGTGCGAGCACGAATGCTATTTCTGATGGTGAGAAATTGAATCTGATCACCGACATTAACTTGGTAAAGACTCCGTTGTTGACCGTAAAAGAACGTTTGTTAAAGGGACAAGTATTTCCTGGGTGTGGTTCTGATTGCGAGGATTGTTTAAAGCAGGTTAATGGCTGCAGTAAATTGAAAGCTGGACTGCAGAGTCTTATGGACGAAGGAAGCCTTCAGTTTGATAAAGTAGAGAAAGAACAAGATGTTTCTGCCGTTACCATTTACTATAATCCAGTCGAGATACAGGTGCCTGTTGCAGAGCCTGTTGCTATCATCGTGCCCGAGAGGCCGAGACCAGTTACGATTATAGTTCCTGAATCGGCTGCTTATGTGTCTAATAGGGCAGTTCCGTGGCAGTATGGAACTGATACTCGTCAAGGAGAAAGTCGGCAGAAGGCAGAGGCCGTGGGTACTAGCATTGAGAATGTCAGTGGACCGAGTGATTTCACCAGGAGCGGTCGACTGTTTGCTCCCCAGACTCTAAGGAATGATAAAGAGGCTGAAGCCGCTGCAAGAGCGAAAGGAAAACAGGTTGTTGATGACAGGGTGCCTGCTCAGGAAGAGGACCCTAAAGTCAATTTTGATAATGATGTTGAGGAATTTATGAGGGTTATCAAAAAGAGTGATTACAAGATCATTGATCAACTTAATCAGACACCCTCTAAAATTTCGATATTATCCCTGTTAATGAGTTCAGATGCACACCGGGCTGCTTTGTTGAAACTTCTGAATATGGCATACGTTCCCCAAGAGATTACAGTGAATCAATTGGAGGGAGTAATTTCTAATGTGAATGTGAGCCACGGGTTGGGGTTTACGAACAGGGATTTGACACCGGACGGATGTAACCACAACAAAGCACTGCACATCACACTTGAATGCAAAGGAGCAGTTTTGTCGCATGTGCTGGTTGACACAGGTTCTTCCTTAAATGTGTTACCCAAAAAAGCCCTGATGAAAATTGAAGTAGATGGATTGGTTCTGAGACCCAGCGATCTGATTGTGAGAGCTTTCGATGGATCCCAAAGATCGGTGTTTGGGGAGGTTGAACTACCAATACAGGTTGGTCCACAGATATTCAAGACGATCTTTCATGTTATGGACATTCAGCCTGCTTATAGCTGTTTATTGGGCCGACCGTGGATTCACGCAGCAGGCGCAGTTACCTCCACACTTCATCAGAAGCTCAAGTATGTGTTTGAGGGTCAAGTGGTTACCGTTTGCGGTGAGGAAGATATATTCGTGAGTCATCTATCCACTTTCAAGTATGTGGAAATGGATGGAGAAATTCATGAAACATTGTGCCAATCTTTTGAAGCCCTGAATATTAATAACTTACCAGAATCTACTTCAGCAGCAGTGGTGTCGAATGTGCCAGGTGGGCCGAGTGCATCAATTGCGTCATACAAGCAGGCCAGAGAAGTGGTCTAAAGCGGGAATGCCCAGGGTTGGGGTAAAGCTATTGACGTGTTTGTGAAAGAAGATAAGTTTGGCATTGGATACCAGCCGGGCCGGACGCCAGTTCCCCGATTCCGTGGGCCAATCAGTTTCAACAGTGGAGGAATTATCAACCCCAATCAGTCATGCTCAGCAATAGAAGATGGCGCTGAAAGCTCAGATTATCTGGACAGATGGGTATATGCACTGGCTCCAGGCGAGGCGTTGCAAAATTGGTCTAGTGAAGAAATCATTCATGTTGTTCATCATTCAGAGTAATAATTCTTGTCTTTCATAATGCATGAAATCCCACACTCTGCCCAAGGTGTGAGGATCCATTTATAGGGCCACCATATTTTCTCATATAATGTTCAAATATCAATAAAAGGACGTTTTTGTTTACAAATTTGTGTTCCTTTACTCTTTCTTTATTTTTATTTTTGCACAAAGAAAATTAAAAATGATAATGCACTTTCTTTTCTTTTGTTTTCAAGCAAAAATAATCTAAAATAAAGCATAAACCCAATCATGCAGACTGGATTCTGTGGATTTCTCTGAAAATGATTCTGTTATGCCCACGTATGATTTCGACAATCCGATCTATCAAGCTGAGGAAAAAAGTGATGAAGACTATGAACTCCCGGAAGAGTTGGCTAGGTTGTTGAAACAGGAAGAGAAGACCATTCAACCTCATCAGGAAGCTCTTGAGATCATCAATATTGGGTCAGAGGAAAGCAAGAAAGAGATCAAGATTGGTGCGAGTCTGCGGGCTGAGGTAAAGCAAGAGCTGATAGTCATGCTACGTGAATATGTTGACATCTTTGCTTGGTCATACCAAGATATGCCAGGTTTAGATACAGACATAGTTGTGCATAGACTACCATTGAAAGAGGAATGCCCACCGATCAAACAGAAGCTGCGCCGGACAAAACCAGAAATGGCCTTGAAGATCAAGGAAGAAGTACAGAAACAGTTGGATGCAGGTTTCCTGGCAGTAACCAACTATCCTCCCTGGGTGGCCAATATAGTACCGGTGCCGAAGAAAGATGGCAAAGTCAGAATGTGTGTGGATTACAGAGATCTTAACAGGGCGAGCCCTAAAGATGACTTTCCACTCCCTCATATTGATGTGCTTGTTGATAATACTGCTCAGTTTTCAGTGTTCTCATTTATGGATGGATTCTCCGGGTACAATCAAATAAAGATGGCGCCTGAGGACATGGAGAAGAAGACATTCATTACCCCGTGGGGTACCTTCTGTTACAAAGTAATGCCTTTTGGGTTGAAGAACGCAGGGGCAACTTATCAAAGAGCAATGGTGACGTTATTCCACGATCTAATTCATAAAGAGATCGAGTGCTATGTGGATGACATGATTGCTAAATCAAAGACAGAAGAGGAACATCTGATTAACTTGAAGAAGTTGTTTGAGAGGCTGAGGAAATTCAGGTTGAGACTGAATCCTAACAAGTGTACTTTCGGCGTGCGGTCCAGAAAATTGCTTGGTTTCATTGTCAGTGAAAAAGGGATAGAGGTTGATCCTGCTAAAGTGAAAGCTATACAAGATATGCCTGTACCGAGAACTGAGAAAGAAGTTCGCGGCTTTCTAGGGAGATTGAACTACATTTCAAGGTTCATATCTCACCTAACTGCTACTTGCGAACCGATTTTCAAAATGCTAAGAAAAGATCAAACGGTCAGGTGGAATGATGATTGTCAAAATGCATTCGATAAAATAAAAAGATATTTGCAGGAACCTCCGATTCTGATACCTCCAGTTCAAGGGAGACCACTGATTATGTACTTGACAGTGCTCGAAGGATCCATGGGTTGTGTTCTTGGTCAACACGACGAGGCAGGTAGGAAAGAACATGCTATCTACTACCTGAGCAAGAAATTTACGGATTGTGAATCGCGTTATTCAATGCTTGAGAAGACATGCTGTGCACTCGCATGGGCCGCCAAGCGATTGAGACAATACATGCTCACACATACAACCCTGTTGATCTCGAAATTAGATCCGGTCAAGTATATTTTTGAGAAACCAGCACTTACAGGTAGAGTTGCAAGGTGGCAGATGGTACTGACAGAGTACGATATTCAATTTACTTCGCAAAAGGCAATCAAAGGAAGTATATTGTCAGATTATCTTGCGCAACAGCCTCTCGATGATTACCAGCCCATGAGATTTGATTTCCCTGATGAGGACATCATGTTTCTCAAAGCGAAAGACTGCGAGGAACCACTTCTGGAGGAGGGGCCTGACCCTGAATCCAAATGGAGTTTGATGTTTGATGGGGCAGTTAATATGAATGGGTGCGGATTTGGTGCAGTCCTTATTACGCCAGAGGGTGTTCACATCCCCTTCACTGCCCGAGTAACTTTCGGGTGTACCAACAATGAAGCAGAATACGAAGCTTGCATACTAGGGATCGAGGAAGCTATTGATTTACGAATCAAGACCCTCGATATCTTTGGTGATTCAGCACTGGTAATCAATCAAGTAAAGGGAACTTGGCACACACATCAGCAAAATTTGATTCCGTATAGAGATTATACGAGGAGATTGCTGACATTCTTTACAACTGTCAAGTTGTACCATGTTCCTAGAGATGAAAATAAGTTTGCAGACGCCTTGGCCACTATCTCTTCGATGATCAAGGTGCATGGTTGGAACTTTGTGCCCAGGATTGATGTCTCTCGTCTGGATAGGCCTGCTTTTGTGTTTGAGGTTGATGCAGTGTCTGACGATAAGCCTTGGTACCATGACATCAAATGCTTCTTGAAAAATCAAGAATACCCGCCTAGGGCATCTTCTAATGACAAGAAGACATTAAGAAGGCTAGCTGGTAGTTTCTTCTTGAACAAAGATGGTGTGCTGTATAAAAGGAATTTTGACACGGTTCTGCTCAGATGTGTGGATAGACTCGAGGCAGACTTGTTGATGATTGAAGTGCACGAAGGCTCTTTCGGTACCCATGCCGGAGGACATGCGATGGCTAAGAAATTGTTGAGATTAGGGTATTATTGGCTGACCATGGAGTCAGATTGCTGCAAGTATGCTCGCAAGTGCCACAAATGCCAGATCTATGCAGACAAAGTGCACGTTCTTCCCAACCCGTTGAGTATCATGTCCTCTCCGTGGCCATTTGCAATGTGGGGCATTG
This sequence comes from Lathyrus tuberosus, assembly GCA_022829125.1. Taxonomy (NCBI): domain Eukaryota; kingdom Viridiplantae; phylum Streptophyta; class Magnoliopsida; order Fabales; family Fabaceae; genus Lathyrus; species Lathyrus tuberosus. The sequence goes on from JALAZF010000045.1 coordinate 10,638,465, forward strand.
ATATGATCGGAAAAATTGAGCCTACTGCTTCAAACGACCATCGTTTCATCTTGGTCGCCATTGATTACTTCACTAAATGGGTTGAAGTAGCATCTTACGCCAATGTCACTAAGCAAGTAGTGGCTCGTTTCCTGAAGCGAGATATCATTTGTCGATATAGAGTGCCCGAAAGAATCATTACTGATAATGGTTCTAATTTGAACAACAAGATGATGGCTGAGCTATGCCGGGACTTCAAAATCGAGCACCACAATTCTTCTCCGTACTGCCCGAAGATGAACGGCGCGGTCGAAGCGGCCAACAAAAATATCAAGAAGATTGTGCAGAAGATGGTTGTCACATACAAAGATTGGCATGAGATGTTACCATTGGCTTTGCATGGGTATCGAACATCAGTCCGCACGTCCACTGGGGCAACACCATACTCGCTTGCATACGGTATAGAGGCAGTTCTACCGATAGAAGTTGAGATCCCCTCTCTCCGAATATTGATGGACGTTAAGCTAGATGAAGCTGAATGGGTACGAGCCAGATTTGATCAGCTGAGCCTTATTGAAGAGAAGCGTTTAGCAGCGGTATGCCATGGCCAGTTATATCAGCGCAGAATGAAGAGGGCATTCGATCAAAAGGTTCGACCTCAAGTCTACAAGGTCGGGGATGTGGTAATCAAGAGAATACTTCCTCCGAGTACAGATCACAGGGGCAAATGGACTCCTAACTATGAAGGTCCGTTCGTGGTAAAAAAGGTCTTCTCAGGAGGAGCCTTGTTGCTGACCACCATGGATGGTGAAGATTTTTCATCCCCTGTTAATTCAGATGCAGTTAAAAAATATTTCGTATAAAGAGACCCGCTGGATAAAAAAAAAGAGAAGAAGAAGAATCCAGGGAAAAAGGGGCATCCCGGCGAACCAAAAACAGAATAAAGGTTCGGGCAAAAATTAGGGATATAAATGAAAAGAATTGTACACCCGGTAAGTTGAAAACCCGAAAGGGCAACTTAGGCAAAAATGGGTATCCCGGTGGATTGAAAACCTGAAAAGGCGATCCACACAAAAGAGGGATTAAAGCGAATGACTGCAGTCTGAATTAATCTGTACGTTTTCTACTCTTCAGCAAATTGGCAAAATTCCAAAGGAGGAATTGGTCCAATCATGAGCTTCTGAAGGCAAAGATAATCAGGAGAGTTGGAGTATATACTGGCTATAACAGAATCAGAAATCAGTTAGAATCCAATTTCCGCATTATCATTAGGATAGATTTCTTTTCTCAATTTTATGGTAATCGCCTCTTTCAGGGGTTTGCTTCTGATTGTAAATTCGCCAATTTTTGGCATTTCATCAATAAAATTGAATATTCAGTCACGAGCTTTTATTTTCATTTTACTGTTTTGTTTGCAAAAACGTCCAATTTTTGATAATAAAACATTACTTTGAAAATATATTGGCCTTGCAAAAGCATGCACAAAAAGACGATTAGAATTACATTACTTGTTGGACAACCTTGGATGGTGGACTCAAAAAACCACGCAATATCCTGGGGCATGTGCATATTCTTTTTCTGTTACAGGTAATGAGCGCGATTGATCCAAGCAGCATGATCGTAACCACGAGCAGATATTTGCTATGACTTGATACTGTTGTATCTTATTAAGTCGATTCTTCCATTCAAGAGATCCCACCGAGTTTCGTGACGGCAACGGTATTCGAAGATGGATTTCTTCTGTGTTGGTAACGGTTATTAATGCAGTGAAGACTTCAGGTTGACAACAAGTGCCAATCCTCCGGTACCTTGCAGACGATGTGAAAGGTAGTTCAAGGCAGAGTGTTTGTCTAAGAGTTTGAAAACGTTTGGTTTTCTATAAAATCCTCTTAAGAGACGAAACTTGTAGTACCAACATCCCTTGTGGAATTTACTCTTGGCAGGATGTACCAGCAAGTGGTAGTATCATATATCCCGCAGGTTTCAACATGTGAAATTTGTCAAAGAATAATCCCCAGCGGAGTTGTTGACCCTCCCAAGCCTGGGCATGTTATCTCCCTAGCAAAAGATGTTCCAGATCTAATATCCCCAGTAGAGTTTTGAGACACTTGGTCTTCTATAAAATCCTCTTAAAAGGGAATTCCCCAGCACGAGACGCTTTAAAGCAGTTTTCTCTAGCAGATTGTGTTGTAAACTCATTATCCCCAGCGGAGTCGTCAAAGGGAAAGTTTGCCCAACATGGGGCATTGTGACGTTTATCCTAAACTCGACAGTCATCTTCCTCAGCAGATTACCGAGGAATTGCTTTGGGTTTCCCTAACAGATCTCTAGGGACTCTTTCTCAGCATGTTGCAACGGATTGTCTTTCAACCAAGATTTGCATATCCACGGCAGAGCAGCCCTGATCCCCAGCAAGATCGCATCTCCGGTAATGGTACCCCTACAGAGTTCAGCATTGAATCTTGTCTGTTATACTCCCCAGCCGAGTCGCGGTAGGTTCCTCAGTAGGGTTTAAAGAGACCGACAGAATCTCTCCTTCAGCAAGATGTCAACGTATGATATTACCCAGTAAGGGGTGTAATTCTCCACAATGCTCATTTACAATCCAAAGTCCAATTTATTTTTGGCATGCGTACAGTTTGGTCATGTTATTCCAGCAGGTGGAGTGATCATCTGGCAATTTTAAGTTTCCAACGACAGTTTGGTAATCATGAAAGTCCAACGACAGTTTGGCAAAGCTTCCAACGACAGTTTGGTAAGCCTTCAAGTCCAAACGAGAGTTTGGCAAAGATTCCAACGACAGTTTGGTAATCATTAAAATCCAACGACAGTTTGGTAATCATTAAAATCCAACGACAGTTTGGTAATCATTAAAATCCAACGACAGATTGGTAGAAATCCAACGTCAGATTGGTAGAAATCCAACACGAATTGGTAAAAGCTGCTAAAGTCCATCTGAAAATGGCAAGTGTGAGATTCCAACGACGGTTTGGTAATCATTAAAAATCCAACGACAGATTGGTAGAAATCCAACGCAAATTGGTAAAAGTCCAACGACAGTTTGGCAAAGTTTCCCACGACAGTTTGGTAGGCACTAGCTACCAACGATAGTTTGGTAAGCACCAGAAGTCCAACGACAGATTGGCAGAGCAGCGAAAGTCCATCGACAGTATGGCAAGCCAGTAGTCGTCTGGCGTCGTTCAAAAAGACATGGTTGAAAGTCCAACGACAGTTTGGCGAAGCTACCAATGACAGTTTGGTAAGCACCAGAAGTCCTACGACAGATTGGCAGAACAGCCCAAGTCCATCGACAGTATGGCAGGCCAGTAGTCGTCTGGCGTTGTTCAAAAGACAGATCTCCCCGACACTTGAAGATTCAATCCAACCATCGCAGGGGGTTTATATCCCTTTTCTTTTCCATCATCCAGAGCAAATTTTTGGTTATATTTGGTATTCAATCACTATATACCTTGAAAGTCTGAAAGCATTCGCTTTCAGACATTCAGGTCTACAGTGCTTGAATAGGGGCAGCTGTAATACCCTAAAATTTGCTCTCTCTTTTTTGCATCTTAGCATAGCATTATCATTTACAATATCATATCCATCTCATTAGCATTGCATTGCATAGAAAAATGAAGCATAGCATTCCTCTTACCATCAAGGCATGTGATCAGGGGGAAGATGGACAATCAAGGGATCATTCAAAGCACAAGAAGGTCAATCAAGTTGCCTCCAGGCAAGCCAAGAGTCTCTCATGTCTCATACCATCTCAATTGATCATCCACAATCTCAAGGAAGTGAGATCCAATGGGAGATTGAAGCAATACATACTTCAACATGCAAGAGGTTCAAAAACTGAAGGAAAACCCTCAAAAGAGATAGCTCATTGATCGAAAATCAATCTCAAGTGGCATATCTCATCATCCTTTAAGAGGATACATGACATACTCTGAGGAATTTGAAATTGAAGACTGCACTTTTTCCTCCTAACCAGAGGGGGTCAAAACTAGGGTCTCCAATTAAATCAGGTTATCTCTGATTTTTTGGACAAAACTTGATGTCATGGTATTCTACATGTCCTTAAGTGTATGTGTGTGGAAGATTGCCTCTCAATTGGTTTTAGAAGTGGTTCAATTGGAAGAAAGATAAAAAATCAGGGAATTCGGGGCCAAGTCAAATAATCAGAGGAAAAAGTCAACTCTTGACTTTTTTAGGCCAAATTCATGAAATTCATGTTACATGTGACCAAGGTACAAAATTTGATCAAGAAACTCCAAAGGGATCACGAAAAATCAAGAAATTGCAAAACTGCCAAAAATAGAAATTTTGGAGTTTCCAAAAATAGTAAATTTTGGCCATTTTGCACCAAACTTTGAACCAAGGCCATTCAAAATTGAGGCATCAAATAAATATTCCACCAGGCCACAACAAAAGATCTTGTTTCAAGCTTCAAATCCATATAAAGAACAGCTCCATTGGATAAAAATTGAGTGAGATATGATTGATCAAAGTTTGAGCAAAGTAGGTCCAAAATCAGGCCATGACCAAGTCTTGCCAGGCCCATGGGCCATCATTTTTACAAACACTTGGTGGGCCAAATGTCAAGCTTAATTTATCATGGATGGAAGCTCCAAACGAAAAAATGTTGAACATCAAAGTTGTTCATCTCAATGTCCTCTTCAACTTTGATGTTTGACATTTTTCCATTTGAGCAAGTTATGATGGAGTTATGACAGTCCCAAGTTGACTTGTTCATGCTGAATTTTCCAAGTCAGATTGCCATGCCACACTACCAACTTGCCACGCCCATGCACCAGTTCTGAACTATGATGTTTGGAGTCATTTTACACTATCCTACAAGCCTCTATTCAATTCAATTTCAACATCAAAATTATTCTCCTATATCTACTCTTTCATTTGCCACAAAAATTACACATTTTCATTCAATAAAGTGAGAGAATTTCATCATCAAACTTGCTTGTTTTAATTGATTTTACACTGCTATAAAAACAGAAAAATAACATTGTTGTTGTGGTTAATTCAAATACTCATACATGCTACACACCAGTCCACATTCCATTTCATTAAACTAAAAATTCCTTTACATCACCACCCTCCATTTTAAACCCCACCATACACTTCATAAACTCACCCACACCATAATAAATTTTCCTAACTCACCTCTAACTGTCATGACTCAGTTAGTTAGAACCCACTCATTTAACCCAACTCTAACTCATTTAACTCACTCAGTTTACCATGGTTAATCACACTAAACCCTAACTATATAAACAAATACACACACAATTTCAATCCTCTCTCTCATTTTTCCACATTTCTCAGAATTCATTCTCAATCATTCTCTCAATTTTCTCTCTAATCTCACACATTCCTCACATTTTTCATCACAATTTCTCAAGAAATCTCAAATTTCTCTTTCACTCTCAAGAATTCAGATTCAGATTTCTCTCTCGTTTCTTCATCATTTTCGAAGATCTTTGAAGCAGAATCATCTCCATAATCTCCTCTTTCTGCTGTATGCATTAGATTCGATTGAATCCACCATCGAAAAATCGCAAGTTTCACTCATCACTTCCAATTTCTACTCCAAGCAAGTATTGAATCTATTTTCGCCTTTATTTGGCATAAAGTGTTGATTTGAAGATCTTGCAGGAAGTTTTCGGATTTCTAAAACAAAAAATTGCATCACACAAGAAAGAGAGAGAGAAGGAATGGCGCATGGTGATTGGTGGAAGGAGTGCACTTTGCGGCTGGACAATCAGCAATAAGCACCGCATTAATGAGTCCAAGTGGCCAGCACGTGACAAATTTTGGATTTTCAGGCAGATCCTGTGCGTGTGTGTCCATCGTAGGTTGTGTGAGTGAGCACCGAGAGCCATTGATCTGAGGTATTGACTTGATCATGTGGTTGGATGTTAAGGCCCATGGAACCAATCGTGCACCACTATCACATGCGATTTTCTGAGTTTATTGGACTGAATTAATTGCTTTTCGCACCTCTCTCTTTTTAGGCCCATGGTTTTTTCACACAACAATTACTTTTGTTGCACCCCCCTTGCCAATTCTCTTGCATTTTATTTTTTTCATTTCATACACGTTTCAATTTTATTTTTTTAAAAAATACTAAAATCATTATAAAATTCTAAAAAAATTCATGAGTATTATCAAGACATTTATGAAATTTTTTATATTTTTATTTCGTGATTTTATTATATTTTTGCCACTGTTTCTAAATTTTCTTTGAATTTCCATTTGTATGCATTCCAAATATGATACATGAATTTGTGGAATTTTGTTCTTGCTCATTACAAACTGTTTTGACCTGATTCTTTTTGAATTGATTCACTAATACATTGAAGTGTGTTATATGATTTTTGTTTGATTTTTTAAATCACTTTATGACATGTTTTGATACTTGTTTTTGCACCATTTTGCATGACATTTTAATTTGACCTAATGCATTGTTTGAAGTCATTTTTCTTTGAATTTTGACATGCTATCTTGATGTATGATTTACTTCTGACTTAGGCATTCTAATACCATGCTTGTATAATTTTCCTAAGCCCATTTAATTTTGTTTGATGCATTTACATTTGAAGCATAATAACATGTCATAATCATTCTAACTTTAGTGCATGTTTGCATGATTTCTTTTGTGCATATTTGTATGAGCATTTGCATATTTTATGATCCACTCATGGGGTATTATAGGTCATTTCTATGATATTATAGGTCACCTTTGATTGCATTATAAGTCATTTTGGTTTGCATTTACATTTGACATGAGTTTGTACATTTTAAGTTGAATTATGACTTGTTTTCATCTCTCACTTCTTCTTATGCTATATGTGATTCATGTTTGCATTTTGGTGTACCATTTCCTTCATGCCATTTGCATCTCATGTATAATATGCTACTGCCCATGTGCATTCATTAACCATCTCACATGTTATGCATTTATAATATGTTATTTTGTGCATTTAATTGAACATGTTTCACTTCTCTTTTCTTCTACTTCATCTTATCTCTTCCACTTGCACTCTTCTATTATTGAATTACATGATGGTTCATATGCTTTGTAAGACCTTTGTGAATTGAATTTAATTCTGACCTTGACTTTATATGAAGCATAAATGCATGATTACTTTGCATTTCCATCCATTCTTCATCTATTTCTTCTATGATTCACTTCTTTAATGTTTAGGACATTACTTGTACATAGTTGATGTGTGTTTGATGTCTTAATGTTAGAGAATACTCTTATTGTTTAGATTTTGACTTTGATTAGGTTTTATCTCTTAGGATCTTATTTCTTTGGTTCTTAATTGATTTGGTCATCACTTGTTGTTTTTTCCTTTATTTCATACTTGTAAATATTGTGGACTAACATTTTTCATGTAGGTGCATGGTAAGTAAGTGTGGGGACATAGTTCCACATACACTTCTCTCCCTCATCTTTTCTTATCTCTTTTAAATAATTCAATTTGTGTTTGATAAGCATTCATATGCTTTCCTTGAATAATTCTTCTCCATCCCTCTTTAAGATCAACTTAACTTCCATTTTGGAAGTAAGTTGTTTCTTTTGCTTTTCTTCTTCTTTCTTTAAGAAGTAGGTTTCTTAAACCCCATTAACCATAGGACCTCCAAGCATGCTAACACTAGGGTGTGTCTTAGTCTTCCCTTAGTTTTCACCTTTACCTCTCTCTTGAGTCTCTTTTCTTTTATCTCGTGATAAAAGTAAAAAATACTTAATAAAAGCATAACACCTATTGTATTTAGGCCTTTCATGTGGGAACAAGGAGGTGAGGGGTTTTCTCTCATTTCTTTGGGAGAATGTTTAGCATACGTACCGTCTGGGGACGATGTGCGAGGCATTCAATCTCACATGAGGGACTTAAATACAATACTTGTTACAAAACACAAAAACATTCAAAACACTTCTTTTCTAATAAACTTCAAACAAACAACAATTCTCTTCTCATCTTCTTCACTCATTCCTTAAGGATGCGTCATTTCCGTTCTACCGCGAACAGGTAACGCCTAAGTCTCCCTACAGCGAGCTACAACACCTAAACTGTTAGGACGCGAACGTTGACGTATTCCACTAAAAAACACAAACAATCCATCCCTAGTGAGGGGAACTACGTCGCTCTGATTCTCATGTTCCCGATGAGATACGTAGGCAGTGGGGTAAGGCCCATTCGAGCACTTTTTTATTTTCCCTACATTTGTTTCTCTTTCTCTTTCCATTCCTTTTCTAGTTCCTTTTCCAGTATCCTTTCCTTACACCCTTTGATCAAAGCAAGCAAGCGTGGATCCCATCGGGTACGATGGACGCGAGAGGTGCTAATACCTTCCTCTCACGTAACCGACTCCCTTACCCTTTCTCTTGGTCGCAAGACCATGCTCTTTCCTTTCTTCAGGTTTATGCGGTGTTTCCTTTCCCTCTCATGGGATAAATACACATTGCTGGCGACTCTGTTTGGTGCCACTTTCGCGTTTGTACTAGGATGAAAATCCTGGGAGCGACACCAGTCACATCAATTCGATCAAAGCCTCAACTCACACAATTCACCACTCTTATCGAACGATCCAAACACTTGCAACTCCACTCAAACTCAACTAAACCATTCCAGTCATCTATTCATGAAAGTGGACACTTGTTCTCAATCATTACCTTATTCAACTGCCAGTAATCCATACCCAATTTCTTCTCTTAACAGTCCAAATTCCATAACTCCCAACGTGTAGCAACAACCCACCCAAAAGAACTCTCAAATATTACATCCACCCTAAGGGTTCTCTCAAAATTTCCATTAATTCTCTACAATTCCAAAGACTCCAAACCTCACCAGAACTCTAAGTTTTGTTTTCCATAGTCTCAATACCGTCATACACATCATGCTTGTTATTCCATTCAATCCTCATTTCCTTTTATTACTATCAATATTGGAGCTCTCTAAGACGACACACTTGGTCTCACAAATCCCTTTTTCCAGTAAATCTTCCCACCGCTCTTTCCATCTGAGTTTCACTTCCTAAAAGTTCTTCTACGTACTTAGCAGATCCAAACCTCCAATCTTCACCTTTGCCAAATTTGAGTTCACACTCTATTCTCCGAGAACAACCATTAAGGATACCCAATCATTCTCTCTCAATAAATTCCCAACTGGACCAACATACCAAAACCTCTAACCCATTTCATCTTCCGGTATTAGAATCTTCATCGACTTAACAAAACAATCCGTAAGCACTTTACTTAATTCCAAACAATTCATTGCACACACTATCAAGCCAGAAAGACACGTCTATTCCATCCAACATAATTCTGTCTACTATCAACAAGAGATTAAGGGTGATCAGTTCCTCAATTTGTCAATAGACAGGCGACAATTATGATGGGTTATAAACCGTCTTTACCAAACTATAATAGCCCTTCATGTACCTCGTGCACACCACTACCTAAGGAATAATTCCTTAGTCGACATAAACCTTACCTCCGCATCCCCTCCAGAATCGGGAATAACACGGTCCAAACAACACTTACAATCTTGCAATTCACAACACACTGAGCCAATGCTCCACACCTAAAGCAACTTGGAGAAGTACCAGCTTCTCCACCACTTATCTCATTCTCACACCTGAAGACAAAGGATTAGAAACTAGAAAGTACTGACAGTGTTTCACACACATATCGCGTACTAAGGAACAAACAACAACGACAGTATTCAACTGTCACACCAACTAACTCAACAACTTGGCCGGACAGACCGACCTGCTCTGATACCACTAATGTAACACCCCAATTCCCATCGTGAATAAATAATACATAATTAAATCAGAGTAAATAAAAATTTATTTTTCCGCCAGAAACAAGGATGCCACAATTAATGAAAGAAAACACATCCCTGCTCATGTATTTGATACATAACACAAAATGGAATAAATATACTAGGGAAACTTTTTCCATGTGAAAGGAAAGGTTCAATTACGGAATAAAGCGGAAAGATCCATAACTGCCTTGTTTTACAAAATAAATCATTTTGTAGCATTAAATATTCATACAAAAGTAATACAAAATAAATCTAACAACGGTATACATATATAACATAATCGTTCCCCGACTCCCGTGCTCCGTATCAGAGCAGACACCAAGACCGACAAAAGAACGGAGGGCTAATCTTCACAAAAGCCTCCAAGACTACAAATCTGCAATTGCCTCATAGAGCAACAAACCACAACAGAAGGGTGAGAAATAACAACTAAATCAAGATTGCATAATAATATGCAACCACATAATAGTTCACATGCACAGTTATTCTCACCACAAGCATCACATACTAATACATATATCATGCCACATATACATAACATATATCAATTATCCAACATAATCACACATTTGCACATAAGGCACACCAAAGTCACAACATATGGAAACACACCACCACATCACATAAGACATGCCTACACATAAGACATATTATCCACAACCAATGCATTTATCACATATGCACATCAATTCACCAATTCAAACATAAATCTCAACATATAATCAATTAATTCCCAATTTCCACACATAATCAATCCATTCATGATTTTCCACACATAATGCATCCATTCACAATTCTCACACATAATCAATCCATTCATGATTTATGCAAATGCACAGAGACCGACACAACGACTCTATGCAATGCATATGTGGTACCATCCATCCATCATTTCTCATCACCAGTTCACTCAGGAGCTATTGGAATCATCGCTTGTTACTTAGTGTAACTCCCCGTCGGGCAAACGATGTTCCCCGTCGCTCACACCTCTTATTTTTTTAAGGCACACGACGTTTATGGATCGCTTACACCTCTTTGTATAAGGCACACGACCCGATCGCTCACACCTCTTTGTATAAGGCACACGATCGTCTATAATCATCACTCACACCTCTTTGTATAAGGCACACGATGTTATAGCGGATTTCCTCTGGAATCGTTTCGTCGCTCACACCCACTAGGGCACACGACATCACAAGATTCATATCATGATGCTTGACACACAAGAACTCATGACAATCAAATGCATCTTCACAATTCAACCATATGAATTAATCAACATCATCACATTCATGCATTGCAAATCAATTCAAACTATGCATTTCAAACCATAAAGGCCACCAAACAACATACATTGAATTTCACATACAATGCATTTCATCATAAACCACAAACCACCACAATCATATCATCACAATTCCTTACACAAGGGATTCACATATCAAATACTACCCACAACACATCATAACAACATACATTGATATTTAATCAAACAATGTATTTTACCACACAACAACATCATTATCATACATTGAAATCAAACCCAAAACAACACATTTATTTCTCCATAAGACCACAACCCATCATCACCAACACTCATCATATATATTCACATCATATAACAGTACACAAGCTATACGATACATATTAAAAGCATGTCACATGATAACACGTCAATCACATACAATTGCGACGGTAAAAGCCGACTAAACGATACTATTCCAACTTCCGACACAATTAAATCGGCCACTACTCCCAAAACCATTTTAATAAGAAAGAACATGTCAAAATCTTTCCAACGCACCAAACCGCGCCTCAATCCGAAAAACGGGAAATCTGTCATGTTCGCAATGCGAAACTCCTAGCGAGTCCTTCGCTCCCTCATTCGCAGTGCGAATACCCCAGCGAACCATGGCAGAAAGAAAAACAACACAACGTTGGTAGTGCAAACTCCAAGCGAACCTTCGTTGTCCCCTTCGCAGTGCGAATCCCCCAGCAAACTGTGACAGAAAGAAAAACAACACAACGTTCACAGTGCGAACCTCACGCGAACGTTCGCTTTCCCCTTCGCTGGCCATTCGCAATGCGAACCTGCGAAACCAGAAAAACCCAGCAGCACTAACATAGGTCATTTGGGTCCAAATTCATCATTCTTCCACCCCAAACACTCCCAATTCATACAATAACAACCAAAACATGATCCAAATCTAAAAACAAGTATTCTACTCAGTTAATATCGAATTTCATCTGTGAAAACATCGTTTTCTATCAATTGCTCCTAATTCCAATCAGTAAGAAAAGTGGTGAAACGACCAAAACAATTACAACAAATAACACATATACATACCCAAGCAAGATATAATTGAAACTTCTCACCCTTACCCGATTAATCGCGCTCGAAACGGAGTTATGTCGATTTTCCTCTTCTCCTCTTTTCTCTCCTCTTCCTTTCCTTCCCTTCTCTTTCTTTCCTTTTTCTTTCCTTTCTCTCTATTTCTCTCTAATCTCTATTTATATAAAATATCTAAACCCCTAAAAGACTATTTTACCCCTCAACTCAAATATCTCGTAAACGCTCTCAAAACGCGATAAAACATAAACAGCGATAAAAAATAATATATTGTCAAATAAAAGTCAAGAATAAAATAATATAAAACAAAAATAATTAAATCGACTCGATTAAATAAATAAGACAAAACCGGGGCGTTACAGTTTGCCCCACGGGGAGTTACCCTAAATAACAAGCGATGGTTCCAATAGTTCCTGAGTGAACTAGTGATGAGATGACGGATGGATGGCACCGCATTTGCATAGAGTCGTTGTGTCGGTCTCTTTGCATTTGTATGAATCATGAATGGATTGATTATGTGTGGAAAATCATGAATGGATTGATTATGTGTGTAAAATCATGAATGGATTGATTATGTGTGGAAATTGTGAATTGATTGAGTATGTGTTGAGGTTTATGATTGGATTGGTGAATTGATGTGCATATGTGATAAATTCATTGGGTATGGATGATATGTGTTATGTATAGACATGTGCTATGTGATGTGGTGGTGTGTTTACATATGTTATGACTTTGGTGTGCCTTATGTGTGGATATGTGATTATGTTGGTGTAATTGATATATGATATGTGTACTAGTATGTGATGCTTGTGGTGAGAATAACTATGCATGTGAATTTTTATGTGTTTGCATATTATTATACAATCTTGATTTAGTTGTTAATTCTCACCCTTCTGCTGTGGTTTATTGCTCTATGAGGCAATTGCAGATTAGTAGTCTTGGAGGCTTTTGTGAAGATTAGTTATCCATTCTTTTGTCGATCTTGGTGTCTGCTCTGATACGTAGCACGGGAGTCGGGGAACGATTATGTTATATATGTATACCTTTGTTAGATTTATTTTGTATTACCTTTGTATGTATATTTTGATGTTATAAAACAATTTATTTTCTAAAACATGTCAGTTATGGATCTTTCCGCTTTATTCAATAATTGAACTTTCCTTTTATATGGAAAAAGTTTTCCTTTTACGTTTATTCCATTTTGTGTTATGTATCAAACTTATGAGCAGGGATTGTGTTTTCTTTATTAAAATGTGGCATCCTGGTTTCTGTCTAAGAATAATAAATTTTTAGTTACTCTGATTTATTTATGTATTATTTATTCGCGATGGGAATTGGGGTGTTATATTAGTGGTATCAGAGCAGGTCGGTCCGTCCGACCAAGTTGTTGAGTCAGTTGGTGTGATAGTTGAATACTGTCGTTGTTGTTTGTCCCTTAGTACGTGATAAGTGTGTGAAACACTGTCAGTACTTTCTGGTTTTTCTATTCTGTTGTCTGCAGGAGTTAGAATGAGATAAGTGGGGGAGAAGCTGGTACTTATCCAAGTTGCTTCAGGTGTGGAGCGTTGCTAAGTGTGTTGTGAATTGCAAGATTGTAAGTGCTCTTTGGACAGTGTTGTTCCCGGTTCCGGAGGGAATGAGGAGGTAAGGCTTACGTTAACTAAGGATTTGTGCCTTAGGTAGTTTTGTGCACAGGATGTAAGGAATGCTATTATAGTTTGGTAAAGGCGGTTTATACCCATCATGATTGTCGGCTGTCTATTGAAAAATTGAGGAACTGATCACCCTTAATCTCTTGTTGATAGTAGACGGGAATTGTGTTGGATGGAATAGACGTGTCTTTCCGGCTTTGATAGTGTGTGAACTGAATTGTTTGGAAAGAAAATGGTTACAAATTGTTTTGTTAAGTCGATGAAGATTCTAATATCGGAAGATGAGGCGGATTAGCGGTTTTGGTATGATGGTTCAGTTGGGAAGTCGTTGAAAGAGAACGATTGGGTATCGTTAATGGTTGTTCTCAGAGAGTAGAGTATGAACTCAAATTGTACGAAGGTGAGGATTTGAGGTTTGGATCTGCTAAGTAAGTAGAAGAACTTTTAGGACGTGAAACTCAGTTGTTTGTTATGTTTGTGATGCCATTTTTCTAGAAATTGGCAGAAAGGGCACAGTGAAGGGCTGCCAGTTGTGCGTGATTTCGAGATGTGTTTCCGGATGGAATATTGGATGTTAGCATTAGAATTACTCAGATTGAAAGAGCGGTTGGAAGATTTACTGGAAGAGGGATTTGTGAGACCAAGTGTGTCGTCTTTGAGAGCTCCAGTAGTGTAGTAACAAAAAGGATGGATGATTGAACGGAATAACAAGCATGATGTGTATAATGGTATTGAGACTATGGGAAGCAAGACTTAGAGTTCTGGTGAGGTTTGAAGTCTTTGGAGTTTTAAGGCATTAATGGAAATTGTGAGGAAACCCTTGTGGATGGATGTAACATTGCGTTTGAGAGTTTTTTTTGTTGGTTGTTAATACAGGTTGTGATTTGTGGAATTGGACAATCAGGAGAAGAAATTGTGTATGGATTACTGACGGTTGAATAAGGTAACGATTGAGAATAAGTGTCCACTTTCGGGAATAGATGACTGTAATGGTTTGGTTGAGTTTGAGTGAAATTACAATTGTTTGGAATGTTTGATAAGAATGGTGAATTGTGTGAGTAGAGGATTTGATCGATTTAATGTGACTGGTTAGGTTTGTTATCCTCGGAATAGGTTGTTATTTACTCGATTAAGCTTGTATGTGAGTAACCAGTTCCCCAGTGGGAAGTTTTGCAAAAGCTTTAAGAATTTATATCTTTTGGAATTTGGTTGGGCATTACAATGCACAGTGATGTTGTTCGGTGTTAGTAAGGTGTCTGGAATGTTTGTGGAGTGGATGAATCATATCTTCCATATTTAATTGGATAAGTTCGTAGTGGTTTTGATTGAGGATATTCGGATTTGTTATGAACTCAGAGGGAGAACAAGGGGAGTGTTTGAGAATCGAATTGCGAGTGTGGAAAAGAAAGGAATTTTTATGCTAAGTTATTCAAGTGAGAACTTGGGTTGAAAAAGGTTAGTTTTCTTGGATATGTTATTTCAGATGAGAGTATGATTATGGATCCATCGGAAGTAGATGCAGTTCTACAAGGAGAGGCTCCGAAGTTGGTTAAGGAGATTAGAATCTTTTTGGACTTTTAGTTGGTTATTACCGGAGGTTATGGAAGGCTTTTCCAAGTTAGAGTTTTCCTTACTTCGGGTGACTTGTAAAAGGTAAGTCGTTTGTTTTGGATGTTCATGGTAAGGAAAGTTCCGGAGAGCTAAAGTAGGAGTTGTCTACGGCTCTAGTTTTGATTCTGTGTGATCCTGATAAACCGTTTGTGAGGTATTGTGATGTGTCTTTGATGAGTTTAGTCAGTGTGTTAATGTAAGAGGGTAAAGTCGTGGCTTATGCTTTACGACAATTGAGGATTCATAAAAGGATTTATACTATTCATGATTTGGATTTGGTCGCGGTTGTAGTGTGTTGGAACATTTGGAGGTATTATCTTTATGGTTCTAGGTTCGAAGTGTTTAGTAATCACAAGAGTTTAGCGTACTTGTTTGGTCTGAAGGAATATAGTATGAGACAACGGGGATGGTTAGAATTCGTGATGAGTTATGAATTTGGCTTGGATTATCCTTCGGGAAAAGCTGAGGCTGTGCCTGAAGAGGTAAGTCGAAAGTTTTTATGCATGTCTGTTTTGATGGTCAGGGAGTTAGAATTAATTGAGCAATACAGAGACTTGTGTCTGGTGTGTAAGATAACACAGTAGAGTGTGAGGTTGGGTATATTGAAAGTGAATAGTGATTTTTGGCAAATATGAGGAAGAGTTAGACTTTGGAAGTGAGATAGATAGTTTTGGTGGTTACGAGTAATCAGAGTGCGCAGCGTAAGCGTTATGTGGCACATTTTGTATTTGCGTGTGTTTCTTGTAAGAGTTCATAGGTTGAACACTGGAAACACGTAGGAGTGATGAGACCATTGGACATTTCAGAATGGAAGTGTTAGGCGAAAGGTTTAAATATTATTCATGGGCTACTATGGAGATGGAGGTTTTGGTTGTATGTTCGTTTGGGGAATCGTAGCATTGTTGTAATATTGTTGTGTGACGAGGATGTTGGTATTGTGGTTATGTAGAGGTTGTTGGAACGATGTTGGGTCGTGGAACTTTATGTTCTTATTGTGTTTCGGTTCAAGAATGAACCTGTGTGTGTTCGTAACTTGGGTATTCCTTGAGTCGTGAGTTAGTCGTCAAGTGCATTGTATGGGCTTTGCATCTTGTCGTTGTAGTTGTCGCCGTGTCGTGTCATTGTAATAGTTGTTGTTAGCGAGGTGGTTTGTCAGTTGTGTTATTTGTGGTGTGCTTTTGTTGGCATGTTAGTTTGTTGGTCGGATGCGAGAGTCGTGTCCGGAGTTGTTCGTCTCAGTATATTTTTTAGGACGAAAATGTCTAAGTCGGGGAGAATTGTAACGCCCCAGTTTTGTCTTATTTATTTAATCGATTCGATTTAATTATTTTTGTTGTATATTATTTTATTCTTGACTTTTATTTGACAATAAATTATTTTTCATCGATGTTTATGTTTTATCGCGTTTTGAGAGCGTTTGAGGGGTAAAATAGTCTTTTTAGGGGTTTAGATATTTTATATAAATAGAGATTAGAGAGAAATAGAGAGAAAATAAAAAGAAGAGAAAGAAAAGAGAAGATAGAAAGGAAGAGGAATGAAAAGAGGAGAAAGAGGAAAATCGCGGGAACTCCGTTTCGAGCGCGATTAATCGGTTAATGGTGAGAAGTTTCAATTATATCTTGCTTGTGTATGTATATGTGTGGTTTGTTGTAATTGTTTTGGTTGTTTCGCAACTTTTCGTATCAATTGGAATTAGGAGCAATTGATAGAAATCGATGTTTTCACGGATGAAATTCGATATAAACTGCGTAGAATACTTGTTACCATGATTGGGTTATGTTCTGATTGTTATGTTTTGGTTTGGAAGTGTTTTGGGGGTTAAATTGTTGGTTGGGAGTGATCTATAGCGCTGCTGGGTTTTTCTGGTTTCAAGGTTCGCACTGCGAATGGCCAGCGAAGGGGAAAACGAACGTTCGCGTGAGGTTCGCACTGCGAACATTGTGTTGTTTTTCTTTCTGGCACGGTTCGCTGGGGGATTCACACTGCGAAGGGGACAGCAAAGGTTCGCTGGGAGTTTGCACTGCGAAACTGTAGGCTATTTTCTTTCTGCCATGGTTCGCTGGGGCATTCGCACTGCAAATGAGGAAAGTGAAGGACTCGCTAGGAGCTTCGCATTGCGAACATGACAGCTTTTCTAAATTGTTTTCTTTATAACTGTTGTGTCGTAAGTCAGTTTGAGGCACGGTTTGATGCGTTGGAGAGCTAATGAAATGTTCTTCCTTATAATAATGGTTTTGGGAGTAGTGGCCGATTAAATTGTGTCGGGAATTGGAATAGTGTCGTTTTGTCGGCTTTTACCGTCGTAATTGTATGTGATTGATGTGTTATCATGTGACATGCTTTTAATATGTATCGTATAGCTTGTGTGATGTTATATGATGTGAATATATATGATAAGTGTTGGTGATGATGGGTTGTGGTCTTATGGAGAAATAAATGTGTTGTTTTGGGTTTGATTTCAATGTATGATAATGATGTTGTTGTGTGGTAAAATACATTGTTTGATTGAATATCAATGTATGTGGGTATGAGGTTTTGTGGTAATTGTTGTGGTTGATGGTGAGTAATTCTTGATGTGAATTGATATGAATGTATATGATAAAATGTTAACTGTTGTGGTTTGTGGTTTATGATGAAATGCATTGTGTATGTGAAATTCAATGTGTGTTATTTAGTGGCCTTATGGCAAGTAAATGCATTGTTTGAATTGGTTTCCAATGCATGAATAATGATGATGAGATAATTCATATTGTTGAATTGTGAATGTATGGAATTGATTAGTTGAAATATATGCATGATTATGGTTGCATTATGTGTGCATTTGAATGTCATGAGTCATTGTATGCCAAGCATCATGATATGCATTCTTGTGATGTCGTGTGCCCTAGTGGGTGTGAGCGACAAAACGATACCAGAGGGAATCCGCTACAACATTGTGTGCCTTATACAAAGAGGACCTAAAGCGATGATTATAGACGATCGTGCGCCTTATACAAAGAGGACCTAAAGCGATCGGATTGTGCGTCTTATATAAAGAGGACCTAAAGCAATCCATAAACATCGTGCGCCTTATACCACGAGGATCTAAAGCGACGGGGAACATCGTTTGCCCGACGGGGAGTTACACTAAGTAACAAGCG
This sequence comes from Lathyrus tuberosus, assembly GCA_022829125.1. NCBI lineage: Eukaryota > Viridiplantae > Streptophyta > Magnoliopsida > Fabales > Fabaceae > Lathyrus > Lathyrus tuberosus. The sequence continues at coordinate 10,657,051 of JALAZF010000045.1, forward strand.
ATGGTTCCAATAGTTCCTGAGTGAACTAGTCATGAGATGACGGATGGATGGTACCGCATTTGCATAGAGTCGTTGTGTCGGTCTCTTTGTATTTGCATGAATCATGAATGGATTGATTATGTGTGGAAAATCATGAATGGATTGATTATGTGTGGAAAATCATGAATGGATTGATTATGTGTGGAAATTTTGAATTGATTGAGTATGTGTTGAGATTTATGATTGGATTGGTGAATTGATGTGCATATGTGATAAATGCATTGGGTATGGATGATATGTGTTATGTATAGACATGTGCTATGTGATGTGGTGGTGTGTTTACATATGTTATGACTTTGGTGTGCCTTATGTGTGGATATGTGATTATGTTGGTGTAATTGATATATGCTATGTGTACTAGTATGTGATGCTTGTGGTGAGAATAACTATGCATGTGAATTTTTTTGTGTTTGCATATTATTATGCAATCTTGATTTAGTTGTTATTTCTCACCCTTCTGCTGTGGTTTATTGCTCTATGAGGCAATTGCAGATTAGTAGTCTTGGAAGCTTTTGTGAAGATTAGTTCTCCATTCTTTTGTCGGTCTTAGTGTCTGCTCTGATACGTAGCACGGGAGTCGGGGAACGATTATGTTATATATGTATACCTTTGTTAGATTTATTTTGTATTACCTTTGTATGTATATTTTGATGTTATAAAACAATTTATTTTGTAAAACAAGTCAGTTATGGATCTTTCCGCTTTATTCCATAATTGAACTTTCCTTTTATTTGGAAAAAGTTTCCCTTTTACGTTTATTCCATTTTGTGTTAGGTATCAAACTTATGAGCAGAGATTGTGTTTTCTTTATTTAAATGTGGCATCCTGGTTTCTGTCTAAGAATAATAAATTTTTAGTTACTCTGATTTATTTATGTATTATTTATTCGTGATGGGAATTGGGGTGTTATAAAGACATGCTCCCAAACCTCGGGACATGATTTAATACACCCTATAACACCTATGAAATCAATCCGTCAAGTTTGATTTAGGTCAAGGACTTGATTTCATAGAGGATCGCACAGTTTGGAATTCATCTGACAAAAAGACAATTGTGCACAAAAGTCAACTTTGACTTTTTGAGAATTTTCACAATTATGGTTCCTTAACCCTAAAATGATGTTAATGTGTGATTGGAATCATCATTCATCAAGAAAAATCAAGAAAAATGGGATAACTTGTAAAAGGGGTAACCATAAAAACTTAGAAATTTTTCTAAGTTATGGAACAAAGTGGCTAGGGTACGAACTTTGGAGGACCATAACTCCTAAACCACAAGGCCATTTTCCCCATTCAAAGCTGGATTTGTAGCTCTCATGGCCCTCTAAAAAAGCTTCAAACACAACTCATTCCAATTCCTCATGGATTTTAAGTTATGTAAAGTGAAAATGTCACTTTTTCCTACACTTAGTGAAATTTTCACTAAGTCAGAATCTGCCTTCACTTTTTTCCAAATGTAGAGGCATTTTTCACTTGGATCCAAAAAGTATCAAAACCAATTATGATCAAACAGTTGTTTAATCATATGAGGGATTTCCAAAATGGCCAAGAACTCCATCAAAGTCCACTTGAGCCATGAGATATGACAATGGCAACATGCCTTGCTGAAAACTGTCAAAGCAAGGCAGATTTGTGCATTTTGCTCGATTTGCCAAATTTTTGCAAATGATAAGAAAACTTATCCATCTGAACACCTCAAGGGGAGACCAAGGAGGGACAAACACTGATCCATAAGCCTCCCAAGTCTTTGGAACCAAAAGTATCATGCTAAACCTAGAAGTGCCTAAAAGAGGGACAAGACTCCAATTTTGTTTTGGAGAATTTAATGGATGCACCAAGATGGCATGGACTGAGCCATTTCCAACTGAATTCAGTCAAGACATATCCAAGACCAAAGGAACCAGCAGCCTGTGCCCTAACCTCTAGTCAATGGCTAGAGGAGACTTGGATTCTCATTGATCAACATTGGCCAAACCTCTGCAGCAGTTGCCAATCACTATTGCTCCCAAAACAAACTTGCTCTACTATAAATAGAGCTCACTTGTGATCAGTTTGAGTACACCAAAGCCATCAAACAGATGCTTTCCTCAAAATCTCTTACTTTAGGCAAAAATACCTTCTCTAGCAAGGTAACTCTGAGTTTTTGAGTTTGAGAGCAATTCCAATCAAACCAATCATACACACACCTCATAAACATCATATAGAGGTTATCCAAACACTCACAAGTGACCTGTAACACAAAAATCACAAAGTCACCTCTCAAAACCTCAAAATTGGACTTTTGTCCATTTTTCAAGCCACGTCTTTATTCATTCACTTTCCAAACCAGATAAAACCTCAAACATACTCTAAATATCATCCTTGAACTGTCCCAAATGGTTCCCCACATCTGGAACACCATTTGAGAGAGTTGCTATTTTGGCCACTTTTGCGCCTTTTGCAAGAAAGAGCTCAAACTTGTTCCTGAGGTTTCTAGTTGATTCCAGTAATCCTAAAAGCTTCTAAGAGATCATTTGAGGGTGTCCAAAGCATCAAATCATTTCTGGAACATAGCACTTGGCAGATTGAACAAAAGCTCCAAAAAGAGGTAAGCATTTCAACTTGAACTCTTTGAAATATGCATTGTTTTGAGGTCCACTGATCATGCACATCTTGTACATGTTATATGTGTTGTGTTTGAACCAATTCATCATGTAATTCATGTCTGTACCAAGAGATAGCACATAAAATGCAAATCATGGCCTATTTCAAAACCCCTATCGGGTTTTTCAATAGGAGCATGATTTGGAAAAAAACACCACCACCTTTGGATTCCTTGTGAAATTCTAGGCAGGATAGACCTAAATTTTATCCCAATCCATGGAGAAATGAGAAAGTTATGGCCTTCACGTTTCTAACCAAAATCTTGCCTTGCCTTGCCTTGGGCCAGGTCAAAAACAAGGCAAGCCTTGTATATTTGTGGTTGTGTTTCAATCAACGGATGTATCACCACCCCAGTGGTAAAGGGCACACCCTATACACAAAAGGTCCAGAGTTCGAATCCCCCTCTTCCCAGACCCTGTTTTTGCTATTTTTTTCCACTTTTTTTACTATTTTTCATATTATTTTTTAATAGTTTGGAAAATTAATAACTCCCTCAATTTTAATTATTTTTTTTGGTTCTTTTTGCAAAAAATTACAAAAATGTTGAAATATTTTATTCCACAAAAAAATTAAGGTTATATTATTTATTTAGTATAATTAGTATTTTTGTGAATAAATTCCTTTTTAATTATTTTTAAACATTTTAAAAGTGAATATTTACCTTGAAAATCAAAACCAAATGAGTTTCAATTCATCTTGTGATTAAAACCTAATTTTTCAAACCTTAAACAAAAATCACAAGTGGTTTATTCAAACTCATTTGGTATTTTTATCATTTTATTGATTTTCTTTAAATATTTACTTTTAAAGGAAAATAAAATTAGGGTTTCTTTGATTTCAAACCTCATCAATCATTTTCAAAACTTTTTGGGCCTCTTGGTAGAGTGTAAGACCCAACCCTTTGTAAATACAAACCTTTTTGGGCCTCAGTGTATTGTATAAGTCCCGATCCCATCAAAAAGTTCGGCGCGATCGTCGCTTATTTAACAAAAAAAACATGGGCCTCTCCTTGAGTTGTAAGCCCCATCTTTTATTTTAAAATCATTTTTGGGCCTCTAAAAGAGTGTAAGACCCAACCCCCTTTTAACCAAAACTTTTTGGGCCTAAGACATGGTATAAGTCCCTCCGCATTAAAAATGAAATCTCGGCACGATCTCTAGTTCAAAAACAAATCATTTGGTCCTACCCTCGTGTTATAAGCCCCGTTCTTTTTCTTTAAACACCTTAGGGCCTCTTGAGAGAGTGTAAGACCCATCCCTTATACAGAAAACCTTTTTGGGCCTCAGTCACTTGTATAAGTCCCTGTACAATTTCAAAACAACAGTGCAACCACTGATAAAACCTTGGGCCTCTCCTTGAGCTGTAAGCCCCAACAATCTTTTCAAAGCACTTTCTCCTTTGATTTAGAATATAATATTGTTATCAAAGCTTTCTTTCTCCTTTATATACTCATCAAATATCCACTGTGTAATACTAGTATAGTTATTTAGAGTTTTCCTTGGCAACTACGTCTAGCACTAGGTAAAGCCCTGTTGGTCACTCTTAAATACAAACAAAACTAGATCCCCATAGGATTACCAGACACAGTCTTCCCTCCTCTTGGGGTTAAACAATATGGAGACGTGAAAGGTAGCATTCTCGGTGAACCTTTTCTCAGACTGTCACTCTTAGAAATCGTCAAAGAGACTCTACTCCCCAGAGATGATCTTTTCTCCGTGAATGGCATCTCTTGAGTTTCTTCCAAGTTCTCGGACTTTTCTGGCTTGATCTATTCTCGGGGAATGGCATGTCTTGAACTTCTCGGGGTTTGGGGACCCACAGGCTTCTTAAAAGTATCCCCGCCTTCTCTTGAGCGTTGTACAAGGACCCTTCGGCTTCTTAAAAGCTCTCATGCCTTCTCTTGGGCTTAGTACAAGGACCCAGAGACCTCTACAGGTATAGCAACAGAACCTAGTCATCAATTTGCTAGAGCAGTCTTTCTGAGTCAAGTGTCAGACCAGTTAATGGGTTGACCTTCGTCCCTTAACATACTAGCTTTCTCTTGGGCATCATACAAAGATTATTTACTACCTGAGAATCGATTTCTCAAACCACCAGTAGACTTGGACAGTCTCAATACCCTTTGGATTTCCCATTTCCTTAAAGAACATGAAATAACCCTGATCCTCTGATTAGTGCCAAGGCACAACAATACCTTTAATCTTTCCCTTTATAAGAACTGATTTTCTCTTTATCCAACATACTGGACCTGTCACTAAACTAAAACAGTCACCAGTATAAATAGCCTCCTCTTGGGCTTCGTACAATTATTCTCCCCAGCGGAGCTAACCTTTTCACACTCTCTTGTTGAGTATAAAAGACTCTCTTGTTGAGTCAAACCCTTTTAGCCTCCATCTCGGGCTTTGTACGAGATACTAAAACACTCTCTTGTTGAGTATAAAAGACTCTCTTATTGAGTCAAACCCCTTTTAGCCTCCATCTCAGGCTTCGTACGAGATAAAAATCACTCTCTTGTCGAGTATAAATGACTCTCATATTGAGTCAAAACCTTTTAGCCTCCGTCTTGGGCTTCGTACAAGACACATAAAAGCACTCTCTTTTTGAGTCAACCCTTTTAGCCTCTCTCTCGGGCTTCGTACGAGACACATAAAAACACCTCTTGATGGGTCAATAGCCTCCTCTTAGGCTTTATATAAGAAAACCCCAGTTGAGTCAATCAACCTTTTAGCATCAAAATCTATGGCTTGCTCACAGTATACAAACATCAACAAATCCTTTTCCTTCATCTAAATTGCTGTAAGCAGCAAGCCTCTGGATTATTTACATCCACGCCACTGTCCCTCTTTTAGCATGAGAAATTCCTAAGGAAAGATGGCATTGCTCTAAACTGAGTTAAAGTCTTCTCCTTCAGGTTAAAAATCCCCTATAAAGGAAATTATGGCATTGTTGGGTTCCATATCCCAGTTAAAGTAATTCTCCTCTATAATCAGTCACTCAACAGTTGTGACAAACAGACCAAATATCCCCTTTTAGAGATGACGAATTCTCTCTCATCAATAAACCCTTTAGCTTCACATCTTGGGCTTCGAACAAGATACAAATAAACCCTTCAGCTTCACATCTTGAGCTTTGAACAAGAAATAAACTACATTTAGCTTCATGTCTTGGGCTTTGAACAAGACACCAAAACAACCTTTTTTCCTCCCATAGAATAGGAGGAACTACGATCCCTCTGATTTCCCTGTTTCATCAAACAGGAATACGTAGGCATAAGATTGAAAAAATCTTAGCCAACATACCAATCAAAAACCCAAAACCCAGTATCTCCACCAAATTAATCCAAAAGTATCAAATCTAAACACATTACCAAAAACCTCACAAATAATCCAGACACTGTGTTCTTAACGAAATAATCAAAGATTGGGCCCCACATCCGCATAGCATCTGTAACCTAACAGACCGCTGTTCAAACTTAGTATGCAAGCAGGGTTAATTGCAGACATCTATTTCCCTTCCATAATCAGCTCAATAGGATAAAAAATGAATCGAACTGTAGTACCCCAAGCGATAGTGACTCAAGACCACAAAAATCGCGCTACACATACTTGGCTCTGAAAGCTTCAGGGTTGGTTATCATCCTCGCCAGACCTCTTAAATCCTCTAGTTTTGGAACCTAGAAGGTGTACTTGTGAGTTTTCCTTCTACCGAAATCCATTAGCAATCTCTTTTTCTAACATTTGCAATCATTGTCTTAGTTTAATTTGAAAAAGAGAGACTAGAAGAGAAATTTTTTTTTGTTTAAAGTTCTTTAAATGAATGCATGAATGCAGCACACAAAAACATAGAAAAAACATGGGGTCAAAGGGTCGGTGTCATGAAGTCAAGGTTCTACCCATCCCCAAAGGTTTATACTTGTGATTTTTGTACCTGTTCTCAAAATCACTGACCCCTCTTAAGATGACGGCAGCAAGCGTTTCACCAAGCGAGCTGGTTCATCTTAGAGTAATCTCAAATGAGGGTAGTATCGCGTGACAACTATTTCCGATAGCTTCTGCACTACAAAATGGTTTCAGTCTACTAAAATCCTCAGCTTCTCGGATAACCCAATGGAACAATCTGCTTTCAACAACCGAAGTCGTATAGGCATTGAATCCGCAAAGGGCATCTCCACTGATTTGATGGTCGACCGGGACCTCTTATCTAGGATTCACTCCCTGTAAGATTACCCGTATAATGCCATCACTTATCTTAGGTGTATACTCAATCTTTCCAGATGTGGCATCACATGCATTCCCATTAGCAGAAAAGTAAACACATGTATCAATTAGGAAAAGCAGTATATATATTTGTCCTAACATCCTAGGCCTCTAGTCTTATGATTCTATACAGACAATGATTCCCCAGTAGAGTCATCATTTCTGTGGTATTTGGTGAATTTAAAGCCTTCACACTAAAATAGGCTAGAAAGAATTCCTCCCACTGTGGTCGCCATTTTTCTGTAGCGCGATTTTTGTGGTTTCGAATCACTATCACTTTGGTACTACAGTTCGATTCATTTTTTATCCTGTTGAGCTGATTAAGGAAGGGAAATAGATGTCTCCAATTAACCCTGCTTGCATATTGAGGTTAAAACAGTCAAAACTATTGGTTTACAGATGCTTTCAAAATAGGGATTTGTCTTTAGGGTTATTTGCTTAAAATAGTGTCAAGACTATTGGCTAGGTTTCTGGTAAGGTGTTAGGTCTGATGCTTTTGAGGGATGTATGAAGGTACTGGATTTTGGATTTTTTGGTTAGTATGCTCGCTAAGATTTTTGCAATCTTATGCCTACGTATTCCCGTTTAACGAAACAGGGAAATTAGAGCGATCGTAGTTCCCCCTATTCTATGGGAGGAAAGGGATTGTTTTGGTGTCTTGTTCAAAGCCCAAGACATGAAGCTAAAGGTGGTTTGTATCTTTGTCAAAGCCCAAGATGTGAAGCTAAAGAGTTTGGGATGAAAGAGAATTTGTCATCTCTAAAGAGGAGTTGTTGATGTTTGTATGCTGTGAGCAAGGCACAAATTTGATGCTAAAAGGTTAATTGACTCAACAGGGGTTTCTTTATACAAAGCCTAAGAGGAGGCAGGAAATTTGACTTTTCCAGGGAAAAGGTTCTTTTTGTCTTGTACAAAGCCCAAGATTGAGGCTAGAAGGGATTTTGACTCCGTTGTGGAGAATGTATCTTGTATAAAGCCCAAGATGGAGGCTGAAAGGGTTTGACTCAACAACAGAGTACTTTTATTTGTCCTATATAAAGTCCAAGACGGAGGCTAAAAAGGTTGACTCGACAAGAAAGTCTTGAACAGGTGATTGACTCAACAAGAGAGTCTGAAGGTTGTTTGACTCAACAAGAGAGTCTTTTATACTCAACAAGAAAGTGTTTTGTTGTCTCGTACGAAGCCCGAGACAGAGGCTAAAAGGGGATCGACTCAACAAGAGTGTCGTTTATACTCAACAATAGAGTGTTTTATATGTCTTGTACAAAGCCCAAGACGGAGGCTAAAAGTGGTTGATTCAACAAGAGAGTCTTTTATACTCAACAAGAGAGTGTTTTATACTCAATAAGAGAGTGTTTTATATGTCTTGTACAAAGCCCAAGACGGAGGCTAAAAGTGGTTGACTCAACAAGAGAGTCTGAAAAGGTTAGCTCTGCTAGGGGGAACCATTTGTACAAAGTCCAAGAGGAGGCTAACTTACTGCTGAGGATTATTTAGATCCTGAAGCGGGTCCAAGCGGGGGGGAACTCTCATGAGAGAGACCGGGTTTCTGCTGGAGATTGATCCAGAGTGATCGGTGTTTTTTCCTATGTTTGAAAGGAACTTGAGAATGTCTTTGAGACTCAAGAGGTTTAGACAGTCCAAGTCTACTGTTTTATCTTTTGTATGATGCCCAAGAGGAGGCACGGGCATTAAGGGATGAGTATCAACCCTAAAATGGCCGGAGTTTTGACGCTGGAAGGACTGCTCTAGCAAAGGATCCTAAGTTCTATCTTATACCTTTAAGAGGTTGTCAGGGTCCTTGTATGAAGCCCAAGAGAAGGCATGAGAACTTCTAAGAAGCTGAAGGGTCCTTGTACAACGCCCAAGAGGTGGCGGGGATGCTTTTAGGAAGCATGTGGGTCCCTGAACCAAGAGAAGTTCAAGAAATGCAATTCACTGAGAAGAGATCATTCCAGGAAAGTTCGAGAATTTGAAAGAAACTCAAGAGATGCCATTCATGGAGAAAAGATCATCTCTGGGGAGTTAGAGTTTCTTTGAAAATTTCTAAGGGTGACAGTCTGAGAAAAGTTTCACTGAGAATACTGCCTTTCTCTTTGTTCCATACTGTTTAACACCAAGAGAAGGGAAGACTGTATCTGGAATCCTACGGGGGATCTAGTTTTGTTTGTATTTAAGAGTGACCAACAAGGCTTTACCTAGCGCTAGACGTAGTTGCCGGGGAAAACTCTAAATAACTATACTAGTATTACACATTGGATACGTGACAAGTATATAAAAGGATGTGAAAGAAGACTTACAGTGAAGCAGCCCCACAATACAGTTATATACAGATGAAAGCGGTAAATGAAAGCGGATAAACACTTACCCGTTGTAGAGCATCCATGTTGTTTTGTTAGTTTTTCAACAAAGAAAGTTTTGATAACAACATATATTTGAATTCAAAATCAAAGGAGAAAGTGCTTTGAAAAGATTGTTGGGGCTTACAGCTCAAGGAGAGGCCCAAGTTATAACGATGATCCCACAGTTGTTTTGAAAACCGTACAGAGGGACTTATACAATATGTGAGATCCAAAAAGTTTTTATGTACAAGGGGATGGGTCTTACACTCTATTAGAGACCCAAAGATTTATTTTTGTACAAGAGATAGGGCTTACAACTCAAGGAGAGGCCCAGGGTTTTTTGTTTGGCAACGACGATCTCGCCGAGGTTTTTGAAAACACAATGGGTCTTATACAATATTTGAGGCCCAAATCATTTTGGTCTCAAAAAGAGGTTGGGTCTTACACTCTATTAGAGGCCCAAAGAAATTTAAAGAAAATAAATGGGGCTTATAACACGAGGGTAGGCCCAGATGATTTGATTTTTGAACTGGCGATTGCACCGAGATTTTTCTTTTAACGTAGAGGGACTTATTCAATATCTGAGGCCCAAAATTGTTTAGGTTAAAAGGGGATTTGGTCTTACACTCTATTAGAGGCCCAAAGAGCTTGAAAATGAATAAAGATGGGTCTTATAGCTCAAGGAGAAGCCCAGTTGATTTTTGTTTAAAAGGCGACGATCGTGCCGAACCTTTTGACAGTATCGGGACTTATACAATACACTGAGGCCCAAAAAGTGGTGTATTTACAAAGGGGATGGGTCTTACACTCTATTAGAGGCCCATGAATGTTTGAAAATGATTGATGAGGGTGGAATCAAACAAAACCCTAATTTTATTATTTTAAAGTAAATTCTCAAAGAAAATCAATAAAAAATGATAAAACACCAAATAAGCTTGAATAAATAACTTGTGATTTTTCGTTAAGGTTTGTAAAATGAGGTTTTAATCACAAGGTGAATTAAAACTCGTTTGTTTTTAATTTTTCAAGATGAATATTCACTTTTAAAATGTATAAAAACAATTAAAAATAAATTTATTCATAAAAATACCAACTATATTAAATAAATAATATAAATTTGATTTTTTTTGTGGAATAAAATATTTCAACATTTTTGTGATTTTTTGCAAAAAGATCCAATAAAAAATAATTAAAATTGAGGGAGTTATTAATTTTTCAAATCATTAAAACTAATAAGAAAAATAATAAAATATGAAAAAGTGTTAAAAAAAGAGGATCTGGGGCGAGGGGGATTCGAACCCCAGACCTCTTGTGTGCAGTGCGCGCCCTCTCCCACTGGGGTGGTGATACATCCGTGTATCAAATCCCACCCACAAATATGAAGGTGTGAAAAACGCAAGAAAGGGGGGTTTGAATTGGTTTTTCAAAAATTAATTGTTTCTTAAGAGTTTCTTTCTTGTTAAAAAGTTTTTCCAAAGAATCAAACTGCTTAGTTAAATAAAAGGATATAAACATGTTATGTTTATACTAGTTCACTTGAGAATCTCTCAAGTTAGTCTAGTCCACCCGCCAAGGTGATTTTGCCTCTCTCATAGAGGTCTTAATCCACTATTCAACAAAATAGTACACTGCACAAGCTACACAGCTGGTGACTAACCACAACCTCTAGAACTCACACGTCCTAGACTTCTCAAGTAATCCAACCACACAGGTCTTACTCAAGGCACAACCTCTAAGACACTTGTCCTAGACTTCTCAAGAGATCTAATCACTGAGACTCTCTTAAGGAATACAACTTTAAGTTCTAACACAATGAGTTTACAGAGAATTGCTTCTTATCAAGCTGATAAGGTAAACAAGCTTTTAGACCAGAAATAACTTAAGAAAGAATGGAGATGGAAAGTATTGTCGTTGTTCGCTTGTATTTCTTCCTTTAAGTTTTTTATCTTCCTTTTATAGTCGAGTGAAAAGAGCCGTTGAAGTGAAATCATGATAGCTAGGTAGACTTATGACTTGGAAGCGTGAAGACGGGTACAAAATCTTCAGCATGCAGCGCGTCCCATCTGTGTTAGATTGTTTTGTTATTTCACACAGTCTTCGAGAATTTTAACGTTGTAATGTCGTACAGCTGTAGAGTGTGGCAGTTTTTCTTGGCTTCTAAACATCAGAGGCTTTTTGTGAGCGTGAGTAAGAAGGGAAAACATTGTATGGTTATTGTGATTATCAAGTCTTTGAATCATCAGCTCCGCGCTTCCAGACTCTTCAGAACTTGTCATTTGAACCTTGTTCTCTAAATCGACTTTCTTTTATATCCAGAGGCTTCTGATGTTAATTTTGATGAAGCATGAGTGGAATCTTTATAGCAGAATATCTGATGCTTCAAGTCTTCCATTAGTTGAAGAAGTCCATTAGGAATCAGTCTTCAGAACTTCAGTACTTGGTCTTTTAAGAGCGTTATCCTTTTATGCTTCTAGTCTTCCGAATCTTTAGAGCCTATCTTTAGAGTCTTTAGAACTTCTTGTTTGAAAATCGTAAGGCTTCAGCAATTTTGACTTTGTTCCATCAGAACCCTTGTCTCATCTTCGAATTGAGTTCTTGTTCTTCGAAGCATCTTTCATTAAGCATTGCACCAATTCACGGAAGCAGAACCTGTTTGCTAGGTTCTTACACATGACAACATTAGTTGCACAAAATTGTTCATGCAAATATTCATTTGTTATCATCAAAACTTAGAGATAATATTGCAGAACCAAATCTTGTTCTCACAATCTCCCCCTTTTTGATGATGACAAAACTATATAATTTGATGACATAATTTTGATATATATAATACAGGGAAGATGAAAAGTTATTTAGAATTGCTTATCCTTTTTATGAAGTGCTCCCCCTGAGTATTAGACAGAGGTTCTTGCTAAGGCTCCCCCTGACTTCATTAACTTTTTGAGTCTTTCTTTATCCTCAGAACTCTGAGTTATCTGCACACATAAAAAGTACAAAGAAGCAATCTAATAGAAATGAAGGATTTTATCTTGTCAGCATGTGAGCAACATTGTTTTTCAGAGAATGACTATAATCAAAATTATCACATTCATACTCTCCATCTTTTTGTCATAAATCAAAAAGATTAAAACAGTGATGTCCAAGGGTGAAAAAAAAACAGTACTAAAGCCTAAAAAACAGAGGTTTATTTGCTGTCCGAGGACAGTTTGTCCCAGATTTTCTGCATCATGATCTAAAGATTTTCGTTGACAGTATCTTGCTTGTCAAACCTTTCTCTGAAGTTCTTCTGTTCTGTTCTGATTTCATCAACGGCGCCTCCTAGACGCTTGATAACAGGATCAGAGGTGGAAGCAATCATAGCACTTTCTTTAGCTCTTTCAGCAACTTCTTGTGCCTCTCTTGCAGTTTGCTCTTCTGCTTCTTTAGCAGCTTTTTCTTCAGCTTCTTTCTGCTTAGCAGCTAAAAACTTGAGTACCCTGACTCTTGCTTCAACTTCTTCTCTTTCCTTAGCTTTTGCTAGTTCAGCAGTTATGGTTGTGCTTGAGAAACTTACAATTCTTGTAAGTTCCATGTCTAGCCATTTTTGAAAACTTTGACAGGCACTCTCAAGTTCCACGAGTTTTGTGCTTGTGCAAAGTTCCGCTCTTAACCTAACAAACTTTTCAAGTGCTTTTTCATGAAATTGACTTGTACATTCTTCAAAGGAAGTTGAAGGTGGATAATTGTAGACAACCATGTAGCGACCGATTTTGGACGCGGTTCTTAAGCGCTGGTCGCTCTCTGCGGTTTGAGCTTTGACTACAGGTCGATTCATTTTTTATCCTATTGTGAGCTGAATAAGGAAGGGAAATAGATGTCTCCAATTAACCCTGCTTTGCATACTGAGTTTAAACAGCGGTCTGTTAGGTTACGGATGCTATCAATGTGGGGGGGCCTTTGTACTGGTTATTCGTATTTCGCCAATACAGGTTTCTTTCTTTCGATCTGGGCAGAAGGTTTCTGGCGGGGAATAAGGATTAGGATGTTAGGACTGGTGCTTTTGAATTACTGCTTTTGATTGACGGAGATATGGGATTTGGGTTTTTTTGTTGATTGCGCTCGCTAAGATCTTTTCTTTCGATCTTATGCCTACGTATTCCCGTTTACCGAAACAGGGAAATCAGAGCGTTCGTAGTTCTTCCTATTCTATGGGAGGAAATTGGTTTTTGGTGTCTTGTTCAAAGCCCAAGACATGAAGCGAAAGGTGATTTATATCTTGTTCAAAGCCCAAGATGTGAAGCTAAACGGTCTATTTGTGTCTTGTTCAAGGCCCAAGACGTGAAGCTGAAAGACCTCGACCTTAGAGAGAATTTGTCATCTCTAAAGAGGGGAGAAGGAGAATTACTTTAACTGGGATACGCGGATCCGAGCAATGCCATAATTTCCGAAGAAAGGGTTTTAACCTGAAGGAGAAGACTTTAACTCAGTGTAGAGCAATGCCATCTTTCCTTAGGAATTTCTCATGCTAAAAGAGGGGCAGTGGCATGGATGTAGATGATCCAGAGGCTTGCCACTTATAGCGATTAGATGAAGGGAAAGGAGTTGTTGATGTTTGTGTACTGTGAACAAGGCACAACTTTGATGCTAAAAGGTCGATTGGATCAACCAGTGGTTTTCTTATACAAAGTCTATGAGGAGGCTAATTTCCGCAAGGAAAATCATTATACAAAGCCTAAGAGGAGGCTATTTTGTGTCTCGTACAAAGCCCGAGAGAGAGGCTAAAAGTTGGGTGACCCAGTGGGGCATATCGTTATACAAAGCCTAAGAGGAGGCTCGCAAAGAGTTGACTCAGTTGGAGAATCTTTTATACTCAGTAAGAGAGTGTTTTTGTATCTCGTACAAAGCCCGAGAGAGAGGCGAAAAGGTTGTTTTGACTCCACTAGGGAGAATTTTGGTATCTCGTACGAAGCCCGAGATGGAGGCTATTGTAACTGTGACAGTTGAGTGACAGATCCCATATACTGATTTAAAAGAGAAAATCAGTTCTTATATGAGTAACACTGTACACAGGGATTTAATTTAAGGATCAGGGATATTTCCTTCTCCTTGAGGAAACGGGAAATCCAAAGGGTATTGAGACTGTCCGAGTCTGCGGGTTTTCTTCCTATTTAACGAAGGGTGCTTGAGAATGTCTTTGAGACTCAAGGAAATTAGACTGTCCAAGTCTAGAGTTTTATCTTTTGTACCATGCTTCGAGAAATAGTAGTAGACTCTATGAAAGGACTGTTCTATGAGGATGACTAGGTTCTGTTCCTATACCTCTAGGAGGTCGTCGGGACAATTTGTACGAAGCCCAAGAGGAGGCTGGAATCTTTTAAGAAGACGACGGGTCCTTGTACGAAGCCCAAGAGGAGGCTATCATTCCCGAAGGAAGAGATCATTACATGAAGCCTAAGAGGAGGCTGTGAATACTTCTAAGAAGCCGTAGGGTCCTTGAATAATGCCTAAGAGGAGGCTGATGCTTTTAAGAAGCCCGTGGGTCTATCATCTCCTTTCCATTAGGAGAGATAACTCTTTTAAAGATAAAAACCACTGGTAAACGTGCGAGGTTTACTATCCAGCGACTTCTAGCTTTTAAAGAGGGTTCCTTAGTTAAGGTCCAAGATTATGACCGTAGTGGGTACCCAAACCCCGAGACATTCAAGGCAAGCTATCCACAAGGAATAGATCAAGTCAGGAAAGTTCGAGAATTGGGAAGAAACTCAAAGATGCCATTCACGGAGAATACATTCATCTTGGGGAGTAGAGCTTCTTGACGATTCCTAAGGAGGACAGCCGAAGAGAAGACTGTATCTGGTGCTCCTATTGGGGATCTAGGCGTCTATTTCTACGAATAAATGAAACGGCGTCACCTAGTTCTAGACGTAGTTGCCGGGGAAACTCGAAATATCTATACTATAATTACACAGTAGATATGAGTTTATGAAAGGAGACTTACAGTGAGCAGCCCCACAATACAGTTTATAATATGAAAGCAGTAAATGAAAGCGATAACCACTTACTCGGTTGTAGTGCTTCCATGCTGTTTGGTTAGTTGTTCAACAAAGAAAGATTAAAAACAACAGTATATTCAAAATCAAAGGAGAAAGTGCTTTGAAAAAGAAAGATTTGGGGCTTACAGCTCAAGGAGAGGCCCAGGGTTTTATCAGTGAGCGCACTGTTTGAATTTGTGCAGAGGGACTTATACAAGTGACTGGGGCCCAAAAAAGGTTTTCTGTACAAAGGGATGGGTCTTACACTCTCTCAAGAGGCCCAAAAAGGTTTAAAGAAAAAGAGAAATGGGTCTTACTACTCGAGGGTAGGCCCAGATGGTTTTTATTTTTAAACGGGCGACGATCGCGCCGTTTACTTGTACAAAGGGACTTATACAATGAGTGAGGCCCAAAAAGTTTTTGTACAAGGGGGATGGGTCTTACACTCTCTCAAGAGGCCCAAAGAGTTTTGAAGAAAAATAAATGGGTCTTACTACTCGAGGGTAGGCCCAGATGATTTTTGAAAAGACGACGATCGCGCCGTTTGTTTTTTGACGGTATCGGGACTTATACAATAAGTGAGGCCCAAAGATGATTTGGTCAAAAAAAAAAAAAGATTGGGTCTTACACTCTAATAGAGGCCCAAAGTGTTTTGAAAATGATTTATGAGGGTTGAATTAATCCAAAACCCTAATTTGTTTTCAAAATGTATTTAATTGAATAAAAATTCAATTAAAATGATCAAAAATTGTTTAACACATGGAAAACAAATTGTGATCTTGGATTAATGCTTCAAAAATTAAGTATTGACCTACAAAATAATTAGAAAGCATTAAAAGTTGCAAAATCAATGTAGAAAAAATATTTAAAATGCCAAAAACAATCAAAATATTAATTCTTTACAAAAATATCAATTATATGAAATAAATAATATTTTTGGGATTTTCTGATAAAATAAAATATTTTAACATTTTTGTGAATTATTAAACAAAGAATTAACTCAAAATCATTAAAACTCAGAGAGAAATTAATTTTTGAATCAATTAAACAAAATCACAAAATTCAAATATTTGAATTTGGAAAAAAGGCGCCAAGAACAAGCTGAAGAACACGCGCGTGTTCTTGGTTTCTCAGATTTGCGTTTTCTATCCAATCTCCATGAATATGTAATCATATCATGCAATCCACATATCATTATGCTCGTCTCAACCTCACGATCATGTCTATGTACTTTAATTTCATTTAAATTAAACATACAACAAGAAATCACGAAGAAACCTCAAGAACCCTAATTTCTGCATGAAGGCTAGGATTTTTGATACACGATTCAAACAATGCAATTAATTGAGGGAAAACATTCCATGCATGATTATGAACATATGGCCAAATTATTGTGCGAGGAAATATGCATAGATTGAGAGATGACCAAGTATGTGCTTACCTCCAAGTCGTGACAGCAAGTGCAGATGTGATTTTGAGTTGGAGGTGTTACAGATGAGTTGTGATGATCTGAACAGCTTCCCTACACCCTATGGATTGTGTTTGGATGGTTGGACTTGATTGAAATTGGCTGGATCATTTTGTGGTACCTCAACTGCACCTTGTTTGAAAATTTGAGCAACCAGCTGGTGATTTCATGAAATTGATGTTTCAGAAGTTATGTGAGTGTTTGATCAGCTCATATGTGATGTATGTGAGGTGTGTGAGTGATTGGTTTGTGCAGAATTGCTCTCAAACTCAAAACCCGATAGCTACCTTGCTAAGAAAGGCATTTTTGCCAAGAGAAAGAGATTTTGAGGAAAGCATCTGTTAGATGGCTTTGGTGTACTCAAACTGATCACAATTGAGCTCTATTTATAGTAGAGCAAGTTTGTTTTGCAAGAAATAGTGCATGGCAGCTGGTAAGTAGGTTTCCTCAATGTTGGCCAATGGAAATGAAAGTCTCCTCTAGCCATTGACTAGAGGTTAGGGCACAGAGCTTGGGTCCCCTTGGTCTTGGATAAGTCTTGACTGATTTCAGATGAGAATGGCTCAGTCCATGCCACCTTGATGGTTTCATTGAATGCCTCATTCCAAATTTGAAGTCTTGTCCCTATTTTGGCAACTTTAGGTTCAACATGCTATTCCTTGTTCCTTGGACCTTGGAGGCTTGACTCAGTGATTGTCCCCTTTAGATTCAATCCTCTGAGGTGTCCAAGTGGATTGGAGCAATTGAAATTGGCTGATTTTGGCAAATCGAGCCAAAATGCAAATTCTGCCTTGCATTGACAGATTTCAGCAAGGCAACTTGGCAATGTTGTATCTCATGGTGTAGGTTGAATTTGGCAATGTTCTTGGACATTTTGGAAAGCTCTTACAGGATACAACAACTGTTTGAACAAGTTTGGTTTTGATCTCTTTTGATTCCAAGTGAAAAATCCCCCTACATTTGGCAAAAAGTGAAGGCAAATTCTGACTTAGTGAAAATTTCACTAAGTGTTGGAAAAAGTGACATTTTCACTTTTCAGCCATTTTGATCACTCCATAACTCAAAATCCTTAATGAATTGGAATGACTTGTAGTTGAAGTTTTTGTAGGTGATAATGAGGGCTACAAATCCATCTTTGGATGAGAAAAAATGGCCTTGTGGTTTAGGAGTTATGGTCCTCCAAAGTTGGAACCTTTGCCACTTTATTTTTAACTTAGAAAAATTTCTAAGTTTTATGGTTACCCCTTTTACAAGTTATCTCACTTTTCTTGAGTTTTCTTGATGAATGATGATTCAAATCATACATTAACATCATTTTAGGGTTAAAAATCCATTTTGGTGAAAAATCTCAAAAAGTCAAAGTTGACTTTTGTGCATAGTTGACTTTTTATCAGATGAATTCCAAACTGTGCAATTCTTCAGGAAATCATGTCCTTGACCTAAATCAAACTTGATGGACATGTTCCATGGGTGTCATATGGTATATTCAATCATGTATTAGGGTTTGGGAGCATGTCTAGGTCAAAAGTCAAAGTTACAGTTGACTTTTCCCTTAAAACCCTAATTGTGGTGCAGATGAAAATGAGACTTGTTTCTCAAGCTTCTTGGATCAATCCATTGTTCCAAATGGATCAATATGGTGTATTAGAGACCCTCAAATCATCTCTTGAGGTCTTGGCTCATGGTTTGTCCCAAAAGTCAACTTAGGGGTGAATTAGGTCAAGAAACCCTAATTCCTGATTTTTGATGTATGCATCCCCTGAGGCAAAATTGACTTGATGCATGGGTTCATGAGGTTCCATGAAGTATATTAGGTTATGTTTTGGATCATTGCCTTGTGCCCAGATGAAAATTTCCATCTGGAGGCCCTGGTCGACCAAAACCCTAATTTGGTGACACTGTCGATCTTGAGACTTGATCCACCTAGAAGGGAGCAGCCTTGTGCTTAATCCTTGAAGTGGGAGTCCTTTTGATCCTTTGAGGATGTTTGAGAGATTAGACAAGTTGAAGATCATGTCATTTCTTGATTGATCCTTTGTCTAAGCACTCAGAGAGGGCTTGAAACCCTAATTTTGATTGTAGTGGATGCTCACCCATATTTGGGGAGACTAATGAAGCATGATGGTTCATCCATATTGTGATGATGATTTTCACAATGATGGGAAATCTAAGTGGTCAAAATTTGGGGTATGACAGATGCCCCTATTTAATCTTCTTGGACCCGAAGGTGTGAATGACGAAGGGATTCGGGCATTCGGGGTGCAAGAGGATTAAATATCGGAATATCCGAAATTTTGATGGTGGTTATGAATGGTAGCTTACGCATTCATCTTCTTTAGCTAAGTGATGATGCTTAGAAAAGGTAAACTTCCCCTCGATCCTGGTTTCCTACCATGGAACTGGTCTCAGTCTCTGATTTAAACTTCCCCTCGATCCTGGTTTCCTACCAAGAACTGGTCTTAGTTTCTAATTTAAACTTCCCCTCGATCCTGGTTTCCTACCAAGAACTGGTCTTAGTTTCTGATTTAAACTTCCCCTCGATCCTGGTTTCCTACCAAGAACTGGTCTTAGTTTCTGATTTAAACTTCCCCTCGATCCTGGTTTCCTACCAAGGATCTGGTCTCGGTTTCTTTTGTCAATAAACTTTATTGACAAGGGACGCTATTCATAACGGCTTTCCTCAAACTTCTCGCCGAATTTTCCTGGGGAGATGCCATTTGAGTGGAAAAAGTTTTGATGTCAGACTTGCTGGGGAACCCATTCGTCTGAGTTGTAGAGGTGTACAAACTTCTTTGTTGGAGACGCCATTTGTCGACTCTACTGGGGAAAACGATTCTCTTGAGAGACTGTTTTTATTTGGGGTTACATCATACTTTTCTCGGGATCTTCCCGGAGAAATGCCATATGATGGGATCCAATTTTGTGGGGCCGATGACCTTTTCATCAGCGGTCCTTTCAGAGCAAAACTGGCATACTGCCGAATCTCTGATCACGAGGCTTTCTCTGTGGATTTTCCTTAATCCAGGAAAGCAGGGATATCATCTTCAATGGCGAAGAGTGATGCTTATTGAGAGTTTTCTCTGGCTTTTCAGAGGTTCAAGTTATCAAAGTGGCCAAGTGTCGACTCTGATCTAAAGATACACTGGTGGCGAGATTGTGCAGACGCGACACTTCCTGACGAGGAAAGAACTGACAAACTCGATTGAGAAAACTGTTTATCACTAGGGGACAAGACCGACTCAAGTGATAGTGATGCAATACGAAATGCGAACGCAAATAAAATGCATGAAGTATGTATGTATATGCTGACAAAACAGACGCGACATACAGACTAATGGATGAACACAATTGGATACTCAGCCATCGCGGGGAGAAGAAGTACCGTTGATTCAAAATAGCAATTCCACCTTGCTTAGGAGAGATAGTCCCGTTGGGGAGCTATGTTGATCGGGCTTAGGAGATGAGAACTCGGCCGAGGATGTCAGACGAAACAAGGTCTCTAACACAGTTGATCCCTTCATTCAGGCATACTGGCTTAGAAGGTGTACTTTGATTCTGCACTTTGAAGTTCGCTTACTTCGGGAGAAGCAATCGATGTTCTTCTGATGTTCAACAGTCAAAAGAAATTGCCATCTTTATTTTAAAAGCAGAAAAAGTTTTAACAAGTAAATTCATTTTTGTTTTATTTCAAGAATCGCTGATTAAGTTTAAACAACGTCGTTCTGTAAAGCTAAAACAAGTTAAGAATTACAAACAAAAGCACAAGGGCTCAAATTTTATTGATAAGATGGAGATCAGCCAAACGCGTGATTCCAAAGAGTATATACAAAGTTAGAAAATGGTAATTTACAGGGAAAAGGGCTACGTTGAAACATAACGACCACTATCCTTCTACCAACATTGAATTTCGGGCATCCTGAGCTTCTGTCGAAGATGACCTTGACTGTAGTTTTCCTCCGATGGATGGTGTAACTGCTGCTGAGGGACCTGCCTCTGTTGAACATAGTTACTTGCCATTATCCCTAACTTTTGCCTGGATTGTACTATGAGATTTCCAATCCATCGGGATGATTCTTTTTTTTCATGTCTCTAATTTTTGCCTGGACCGCCCTTTCGGGTTTTCAATCCACCGAGACGGTTTTTTTTTAGTTTAGGTGAAGTATTTCTTGACTACATCAACATTCGTGGGGTAGGAAAATTCCTCTCCGTCCATGGTTACAAGTCTCAAGGCGCCGCCTGAGAAAGCTTTCGTGACCACATAGGGGCCATCATAATTTGGGGTCCATTTGCCCCGAGAGTCAGTGAGAAATGATTGTATCTTCTTGAGCACGAGGTCTCCTTTCCTGAAGGCACGAGGTCGGACCCTTTTGTCGAACGCCCTCTTCATTCTCTACTGATACAACTGACCGTGGCATAGTGCCGTGATTCGCTTCTCTTTGATCAGGTTCAGTTCGTCGTGTCGACTTTGACACCATTCAGCTTCGGTGAGCTTAGCTTTCATCAATACCCTGATTGACGGGATCTCTACTTCTATGGGAAGCACTGCCTCCATGCCATATACTAGAGAGAAAGGGGTAGCCCCCGTTGAAGTGCGGACAAATGTGCGATAACCATGAAGAGCAAAGGGTAGCATCTCGTGCCAATCTTTATAGGTTACAACCATCTTTTGAACGATCTTCTTGATGTTCTTGTTAGCCGCTTCTACCGCTCCGTTCATCTTGGGTCGGTAGGGAGATGAGTTATGGTGTTCAATCTTGAACTCAGCACACAACTCTTTCATCATCTTATTGTTCAAGTTAGATCCATTATCAGTAATGATCTCGCTTGGAACACCATAACGGCAGATGATATTGTTTTTGATAAATCGGACCACCACTTGTCGGGTTACATTGGCGAATGACGCTGCTTCGACCCACTTGGTGAAATAGTCAATGGCTACCAGGATGAACCGATGTCCGTTTGAAGCCTTGGGCTCAATCATACCAATCATGTCGATTCCCCATATGGAAAATGGCCACGGGGAAGAAAGAACTTTGAGATGTGATGGCGGTACATGAATTTTGTCGGAGTATATCTGACACCTCCTCATGTACTTGTAGCAGTCGGATACCATGGTCAACCAATAGTACCCTGCTCTCAGAATTTTTCTCGCCATTGTGTGTTCGTTGGCATGAGTGCCAAAGGATACTTCATGAATTTCTTTCATGAGCATGTCTGCTTCTGGTCTGTCGACGCATCGGAGCAAGACCATGTCAAAATTTCTCTTATAAAGAGTGTCACCGCTCAGGAAGAAGTTTCCAGCCAATCTTCTGAGGGTTTTCCTGTCTTTTCTGAGTGCCCCAGATGGGTACTCTTGTTTCTGAAGGAAGCATTTGATATCGTGATACCAAGGTCTGTCGTCTATGACTGCTTCAATCGCGAAGATGTAAGCGGGCCGTTCAAGGCGCATTATGTCGATCTTAGGTATGTCATTCCATCGACCTACACTAATCATGGAAGAGAGAGTGGCTAAAGCATCAGCCATGTGATTCTCATCACGAGGGATGTGATGAAAGTCAACTCTGTCGAAGAAGGGTAAAAACTTCTTGCATAGTCTTTATAAGGAATCAATCCTGATTGGTATGTGTTCTAATCTCCTTTTATCTGGTTAATAACCAGGGCTGAATCGCCGTATACGTCCAAGTTTTTGATCCTTAAATCAATCGCTTCTTCGAGACCCATGATACATGCTTCGTATTCGGCCTCGTTGTTCGTACATTTGAACGTAAGTCTAGCAGTGAAAGGAATGTGGGAACCCTGAGGGGTAACAATGATTGCCCCAATTTCGTTTCCATAATGATTGACTGCTCCGTCAAAGATAAGTCCCCACTGGAACCTGGTTCTGGCCCTTCACTGGGTAGCGATTCATCGCAATCTTTCATTTTTAGATACATGACATCTTCGTCTAGGAAGTCAAACCCGATTGATTCTTGATCGTCAATCGGTTGATGAGCCAAATGATCGGCTAAAATACTTCCTTTAACGGCTTTCTGAGTATGGTACTCTATGTCATATTCTGATAGTAACATCTGCCAACGGGCAATCCTTCCCGTGAGAGCAGGTTTTTCGAAAACGTACTTGATTGGATCCATTTCGGAGACCAACCAAGTAGTATGACGAATCATGTACTGGCGAAGACGTTTGGCTGCCCAAGCCAAAGCGTAACAAGTTTTCTCAAGCATCGTGTACCGAGTCTCGCAGTCGGTGAATTTCTTGCTTAGATAGCAAATGGCAGACTCTTTCCTTTTAGTTTCGTCTTGTTGGCCAAGTACACATCCCATTGAGTCCTCTAGGACTGTGAGGTAAATGATCAGTGGTCTTCCTTCCACTGGAGGTGATAGAATCGGAGGTTTCAACAAATATTCCTTGATACTGTCGAAGGCGGTTTGGCAATCTTCTGACCAAACGCAATCCCGGTTCTTTTTCAACAACTTGAAAATCGGCGCATAAGTCGCGGTCATAAGGAATATAAATCTGGAGATGTAGTTCAAGCGTCCCAGGAATCCTCTGACTTGTTTTTCAGTTTTCGGAGAAGGCATTTCTTGAATGGCCTTGACCTTGTCAGGATCAACTTCAATTCCTTTCTGGCTGACGATGAACCCTAGTAGTTTTCCCGAACGGACACCAAAGGTGCACTTGTTAGGATTCAAGCGGAGCTTGAATTTTCTTAGACGTTCGAACAATTTTGACAGATGTTCAACGTGCTCATCCTCTGTTCTTGATTTTACAATCAAATCATCGACATATACCTCGATTTCTTTGTGTATCGTGTCATGAAACAGAGTAGTCATGGCCCTTTGATAGGTTGCCCCGACATTCTTCAAACCGAACGGCATTACCTTGTAACAAAAGGTGCCCCATGGCGTAATGAACGAAGTTTTCTCCATGTCTTTCGGCGCCATTTTGATCTGGTTATAGCCCGAGAATCCATCCATGAAGGAGAATACTTTGAACCTTGCTGTGCTGTCAACCAGCATGTCAATGTGTGGTAAAGAAAAGTCGTCCTTTGGACTTGCCTTGTTCAGATCCCTGTAATCGACACACATTCTGACCCTTCCGTCCTTTTTGGGAACGGGTACGATGTTGGCTAACCATTGAGGATATTCAGATGTAGCGAGGAAACCCGCGTCAATCTGTTTCTGTACCTCCTCTTTGATTTTGATGGCCATGTCCGGGTGAGTGCGTCTCAACCTTTGCTTTACTGGCGGACATTCCGATCTTAGCGGTAAGTGATGTTCCACGATGCTGGTATCCAACCCTGGCATATCCTGATAGGACCAAGCGAACACATCGGGGAATTCTTTGAGAAGCTTTATCAAACCCTCTCTGGCAGTTGGACTGAGCAATGCTCCGATCCTGATTTCTTTTCTCTCTTTTTCTGAACCCAAGTTTACCGTTTCCAACGGTTCTTTGTGAGGTTCAATGGACCTTTCCTCTTGTCTGAGTAGTCGGGAGATCTCTTCTGGAATTTCGTTGTCATTTTCTTCTTCAGCCTCGAATACCGGGAACTCAAAGTTGGAAGAAGGCATCGGATCGTATGTTTCAACGGGGTATAAAATAAGCAATCTGCATGACGTGATGATTCGTGTTTAGAAGAGATTTAGAAAATGCAAGTGTGTGCAGTGTTTTGATTTTACTGCTTGTTTTTATTATTGAATGTTTTTTTTTAGGATTACCATTTTCTGAAAAAGCAAAAAGAGAAAACAGCAATTAATGCAGAAATTACAAAACGACGTTATTTTATTAATGAACAAGTCGACTCTTGAAACTACAGCCCTATAAAACAAGACTCTGTCGCTTGGGGCAAAGCGAAGAGGGAAATTTACAAAAAGCGAGCCCTATCAAAACATCCGTTTCACCTGGGCAGGGTGAAAGGTTTAAAGATGGCAATTACTTTGACTGATGACCGACCTTCGGAACCTCGACGGCAACCCATTGGCGGCGAACTCCTCGGTGAATCACAAAGTCTGGCACCTTCCTTGATTTGTCTTCAGAAATGACGCTGATTTCTGGTGGAGCAGGATCGTTGGAATCTGTCTCCCAAGCAGAATTGTCGTAGGAGAATTCCTCAGTTATATTTTGTATATCATTTGTGCTCTCAGCTGTATCTCCCCATCCAGTTGACTGGATATCTTCGAGCCTGATACGAGAGCTTTCGGGAGCAGTGTACTTGACCATAAAGTCGTCTCTTCCACTTGGTTGTCCCAAAGTGTCCCAAACTTCTTTGGAACTGGAGAAGTCATCCCTCTCGATGACGTTGACCTCGGGAAAAACATAGTTGATGAATTCTAGTCCTGTAAACATTGTGAATTCATCTTCATGTTGAGTAGTTTCCGAATGACCTGAATGTTGATCCCATGACATGGTGGGGACACAGGTATTCTGTTCAATGACGCTCAGCTGGGTTTCATTACTCGGCTGACTTTCTTGCCCCAAGTTTCCTGGGTAAGACTGCCACATTGGCAGACCATCCATCGGGCCATAGTAATTGTGATCAAAGTTTTCTTTCATCAGAGTGTCTTCCTCTAATGAATTTGGCAGAGCACGGCATCCTTCCGGATCACAATCTCCGTAGATTATTTCGACATCTGATCTTGGTATAAATCTCGGACTTTCTGTAGGAAAGCAAAAAGGCATAGGCACCTCTTCCTGAGACATATAGCCGTCCTTGTTAAGGTAGGACTTCCATTCTTTATATGTGTCAGAGGGATCTTCCTCATTGATAGCATGAACTGTCTGAGACACTGGGTGAAGAAAACCTCCACTGTGGAAGAAGTTTTGAAGGGGATGAAGACTTTCATCGTTGATAGCTGTCTGGGTACAGGTTACAGAAAAACCAAGACCCTTCTTTGTTTTATTGTCAATAGGAATGACAAGTTGTCCCTATCCTGTCGTATCGGTACTCTCGACCGCTTTGATAGCATCTTTGTATGAAGAAATTGAAGTTCCTTCTTCGGATTGATCGTTCTTGCTCACCGATAGTGCTTGGAACTGAGTTCCAATAACCTCCTCGGGTTCCACACAAGTAGATGATGATAAGTTGCTTACAAGCAAGGCTTGTTCCCCACGAACCGTGACAAGTTGATCGTTCTTGAAGAACTTTAGCTTTTGGTGGAGGGTTGAAGTAACCGCTCCAGCCTGATGTATCCAAGGTCTTCCTAATAAACAACTGTACGTTGCCCGGATGTCCATGACCTGGAAATTGATTTGGAAACTGTGAGGACCAATAGTTATGGGAAGATCAACTTCGTCGATAATTGTTTTTCTGGACCCGTCGAATGCTTTGACGATGACCTCGCTGACTCTCATCGGAGGGCCCTTAAATGATAATTGCATCAAGGTGGACTTCGGCATAACATTCAGGGCTGACCCTGTGTCTACCAGTACGTTGGCTAAAGCATCGCCCTAGCAGTTAACTGTGATATTAAGCGCCATGTTATGACGGTGACCCTCTTCAGGTAATTCCTCATCACTAAATCCCAAATTATTGCAGGAAGTGATGTTAGAGACAATGCTATCGAATTGTCTGATTGTTACATCCTGTTCCACAAAGACTTGCTCCAAGACTTTCTGTAGAGCCTCTCTGTGTGCTTCTGAACTGAGTAACAGTGATAATACTGAGATCTTTGAAGGAGTCTGTAATAGTTGATCAACAATGTTATATTCACTCCTTTGTATGAGCTTTAGCATCTCATCTTTGTCTTTTGAAAAGTCGGGATTACTAGATTGACCGACCGGCGGATCAGGAATTTCTGCCTGAAGTTCCTTTTCTTTGTTAGCTTCCCCAACCCCTCGGTTGAAGATTCTACCACTCCATGTTACACGACTGACGTCTGTAATATTCACGACGGAGGGTAATGGAATTTCCTTTCCATTCTCAATTGTTGTTGCACCGTATTTGTAAGGGATTGCCTTAGCTGATTCATACGGTAATGGTCCCGGTAGATAGATGACTATGGGAACCTTCTGATTTTTTTGACCGTCATAAGTAACCCCGATCCGTTCCCGGTTGGGAACTCTAGATTCGTCAAGTAGAGGGACGATGGCAAAAACATCCCTGATCTGGTGATGACCAGAGATCGTGACAACATCCTCAACCTGATCGGCAAGGTAGTTCGGCGACCAAATGATGGGTCCTGAACCTGGATATGGAAAAATTTCTCCATGATCGACCTGACCCTGAAGAGCTGCTCTCACAAGGTAACACCCTTGGTTACTTTTCGAACAGACGCTACAACTGTCATAGTTGTGTGGTGGCACCTGGCCACACCCACTTTGAATACAATGTAACCTCACTAGGTTACCTTCCATTGATCGGACATCCTGACTTTGACGACGAGTAGGATTCCTGTGATTGATACTAATCTACTGAGTATCTTCGTCCATATAGATTGGCATCCACCAGTGATTTAACAAGTGCTGAAGTGCCTCCTGGACAAGGGTACAACCTCGATCGTTTTCGTAACCTGCTTTACAGCTTTGATAATCGTGTGATATTAAGAATCCGAGTCGGACCTGCTCAGCATGTAACTCTACCAGATTGGTATTCATCACGCAGATGTCAAAGATCTGAACCATGTTGATTTGATAGGAGTTCCTATCATGGTAGTCTTGGATCCATCCAAGGTCCATCTGACGCTGGAGGGCCTCTTGTATGAAAGAGTATCCCTGTTTGTTTACCGAGCAAATCAAACAGGAACTGTAATCGTGCCGCGGCAGATTATGATACTGGCTTTGCCTTGAGTGCATTGCCACCAAGTTGACATTCATCACACGGATGTCGTGGTTTTGAATGATGTTAGAATTCGTAGAGACCATGTTAACTCCACGAACTCGGTGCTCCCGGATCCATCCAAGATCCATTTGTTCCTGTAGAGCTGCTTGCACCACAGAACATCCCTGGTTGTCTTTAGAGCAGATATCACACTGGTGATAATTATGAGGTGGCACATGGCCATATCCACTCTGTCTACAATGCATCTTGACCAGATTGGTCCCCAATAAGAGTACATCGTGAATTTGATAGACATTGTTAGTCTCTTTCTCAATCAGATTGACTGCAGCTTTCTCGTGTTGAGGCAGCGGGTTCGTAAGAACATTAGGATTCGTATCTTTGAAAGATAAGAGCCCGCTCCTAACAAGCTTTTGCACGTCGGATTTGAAATTGAGGCAAGTCTCAATGTTATGCCCTGAACCTCCTTGATGAGAAGGGCATGTTTGATCCGTTTTAAACCAGAAAGGCGGATTTTCCGGAACTGAAAGGGGAGACTTAGTCTGAATGTGCCCCTTAGCCAGCAGTAACGGAAACAGTTCTCCGTACATTACAGGTATAGGATCAAATCCTGGTGGTCGTGTTGTATGGTTGTTGTTATATGGAGGACGAGCCTGCTGAAGAGGCTGTTGTGTCCTTTGTTGGTCAGGTTGGCTCTGCGCAATCTGAGGTTGATACATAGGAACAGGCGCGGGGCCGATAGCAGGAGTAACAGCTGCTACTGGCTGATAACGTCGCCTTTGCTTTCCGAGAGAGATATTCCCAATATCTTGCTCTTTTTTCTTAGGGAGAGCACTACCGTATTTTTTAGTACCACTCGTTGATCCAGTGTCTTTTACCAAACGTCCTTCTCGGATGGCTTCCTCAAGACGTACACCCATGCCGACCATCTCGGTGAAATCACTGGGCGCACTGGCAACCATTCGGTCATAGCAAAATGAGCTCAAGGTCTTTAAGAAGATCTTTGTCATCTCTTTTTCCTCAAGAGGTGGACAAATTTGAGCGGCAATTTCACGCCACCTTTGAGCATACTCCTTAAAGGTTTCCCTGTCCTTTTGCGACATTGATCTGAGTTGATCTCTGTCGGGTGCCATGTCCAAATTGTATTTGTATTGTTGGACGAAGGCAGTACCAAGATCTCTGAATGTACTGATCGTAGTACGGTTTAAACCCATGTACCATTTTAATGCGGCACCGGTTAAACTATCCTTGAAGCAGTGAATCAGTAGGTCCTGATTCTCTGTCTGAGCTGACATTCGCCGAGCGTACATCACCAGATGGCTCTGAGGGCAAGAGTTACCCTTGTATTTTTCAAAGTCGGGCCCTTGGAACTTGTGCGGGACTTTCACATTTGGGACCAAGCAGAGGTCTGCGGCGTCCTTTCCAAATAGATCCTGACCGCGAATGGCTTGCAGCTCCTTCTGCATTTCCATGAACTGCTCTTGGAATTCA
Organism: Lathyrus tuberosus; assembly: GCA_022829125.1. Lineage (NCBI taxonomy): Eukaryota > Viridiplantae > Streptophyta > Magnoliopsida > Fabales > Fabaceae > Lathyrus > Lathyrus tuberosus. The sequence continues at coordinate 10,686,071 of JALAZF010000045.1, forward strand.
TCCATTCTATCAAACATAGTTTCCTTCTTATCAGAAGGTGTCCGTGGAATCTGTCCTTCCGGGACAGTGTGCACCACAGGGGGTGGTACCGTGACTACGGTAGTAAGTCTTGGCGCCTCCCGAAGTTTGTAACCTTCAGGAGTCTTGAGTATGCCCCTGGCATCTTCGCTTTCCCGAAGTTTGTAACCTTCAGGCCCATCGGCTTCTGTTGCGATTCCCTGATCTTCAGTGATCGGCGGAACATATCCTTCCGGGATATAGTTAACAGGCATGCCCCAAGGACGATCTTTCGGCATCTGATACCTAGGATCATACTTTTCTATGATGGGCGTTGAGGTGATCTCTGAGATCACAGTTCTTTGTAGCTGAGCTTCTGCCATGGCTTGCATGTCGTTACGAAGCTTTCTCATATCCTCTCTTAGGGCGTCGATCTCTTCTTTCAACTCTCTGTTTTCTTCCTCAAGATCATCCATCTTTTTCTGACGATTGGCCCGAGTATTATACGAATGAGACAGTTTGACTCTAGAATCGAGACACAAACGTGAGATTCGTAGGTAAGGAGAATACGCGATGTGAGAATGATGAATGCAATGATTATATTAATTGTTTTTAGGTTTAATTAAAATAAACTTCGACAATTAGATTGCAAATATCAAACAGTGGAGAAACCCCTTTTTATTGAATTCCAAAGGATTACAGAAATGGAAATACAGTAGATTACAAAGTGCAGAAACAGAAACCTAAACTAATGGGTCCCGAGTCCTCTTCTTTGACCGGGGCGCTTGGGCCGTTGTTGGGTTGTCATTCCTTTGCCAGGTGAAAGGAGCGAGCAAATTCCTTTGGTCATCTTGATTCTCTACAGCATGCTGCTCCAAAATTTCAATTAGAGTATCTTTCTCTTTTAGTAGTTGTTGTATTTGGATACACTCTACGTCGAGGGTGCGGTACTTGTTCTTCCAAGACCTTCTTTCCTTTTGAACCTTGTTGAGAGTAACCTGAAGCCTTTCAGTTTCCGTCATGAAGTACATGACAATTTCCCTTGGTGGAAGAATTCCGTAACGAGGATAAGGCATCTTTAACTTGAGAGCTCTAGTTTGTACCCAATGGATATAAGGCTCCACCGAGACACAGTCCGGTTTTCCCAGAGACTCTCGTCCTTTCTTATGAACATGTTTCCAAGCTTACACTATTTCCATCTTTAGTGCTCTGTCACTTTCTCCTTCTTTGAAGAAAAGACCTTCCAGATGAACACCCAGTGGGATGTGTCTCATCGGGTATCCAAATTGACGAAGAACTAATATCGGATGATAGTTGATTCCTCCTTTAGTTCCTATGAGGGGTACGCTGGGGAAATTTCCACAACGGTCAATGATTCTGATTCCCTCATAAATCCTATTACACCAATCTATATCAGAGTTGGTGAGAGACATGATCTTCTGCGACCAACGTAAGACACTCTTGCAATCCCAAAAAGCAGCAGACTTGGGCAAGTGAGAGATAAACCATTTGTAGAGCAAAGGTACACAGCATGTGATCTCCCCTCCGTTGTACAAATTCCCTAAGTGTACAGAATGATACGCATCTGCGAGCAAAGTCGCACAGAGTTGCCAATGAGAAAAACCTTAATAGCGTTGATATCGACGAAGTTATTGATGTTGGGAAACAAAAATAACCCGTAGGTGAGCAAGACAAAGATGCTTTCAAAATCAGTCCCGTTCCCTATACTAGCGAAGTATAGAGCTTTCTTTGTTAAGAACTGGGCTGGAAAACCTTGGATGCCACCCTTAGTGGTCATGTGAGTCCTGACCTCAGACTCGTCCAAATGAATTGCTATTGCAATAGTCTGATTCTTTGGAATTTCTTCCAGTACAGAAAATGGAGCTCGATCAGTGATATGTAAATCAGTCAGATGAGAATATTCCTCCAACGTTGGTGATAGCTGGTAATCCGGGAATGTGAAACAGTGATAAACTGGATCGTAGAACTGAATGAGCGCATCCATGATTCCCTTAATCACATGGACTCTTAACAGTGGTAGCAAACCACCGTGCTTGGCTCTGAAAGCCTCTGGGTTAACGATCATCCTCGCTAACTTTCTCAAATCCCCTAGTTTTGGAACCTTGAAGGTATACTAGTGAGTTCTCCTTCTACCGAAATCCATTAATGCAATCTTTTTCTCTGATATTCGCAATCACAGTCTTAGTTTAATTTGAAAAACAGAGAGACTAGAAGAGAAATTTTTTGAATGTTTTAATGTTTTATTAAATGAATGCATGAATGCAGCACACAAAAACATAGAAAAAACATGGGGTCAAAGGGTCGTTGTCATGAAGTCAAGGCTCTACCCATCCCCAAAGGTTTATACTAGGGTGATTTTTGTACCTGTACTCATTATCATCAGCTCCTCCCAGGAAGGCAGACAACAAGCGGATCGCCAGCGAGTTGTGTGCAATCTTAGAGTAAGTGCTATTCACCGAGAATAGATCACCAGCCTCAAATGAGGGTAGTATCGCGTAACAGCTATTTCCGATAGCTTCCGCACTACGAAAGGGTTTGGCTTTTCTAGGTGTATACTCATTCTCACCATATACGGCATCACACGCATTCCCAGTAGCAGAAAAATAAACACGTATAGCAATTAGGAAAAGCAGTATATATATTTGTCCTAATCATCCTAGACTCATAAAGCTACGATTCTTAAGTTCCTGACAGAAATGGGTTCCCCGGTGGAAGCCCCAATCTGTGGTTCCCTGCCTAAGAGATGGACCAGCATAGGTCAATCTTTCTCTTCGGTAGAGTTCCCATTTTCCGTAGAAAACGGGGATGGTGCCCTAAGGCAGAAAAGGAGACTCCCCAGCAGAGTCGCCATTTGTGTAATTTTTCACACAAGAGAAAATAGAAAGAAAGGATTTGGCCCCACGGTGGGCGCCACTTTTCTGTAGCGAGCGATTTTGGACGCGGTTCTTAAGCGCTAGTCGCTCTCTGCGGTTTGAGCTTTGACTACAGGTCGATTCATTTTTTATCCTATTGTGAGCTGAATAAGGAAGGGAAATAGATGTCTCCAATTAACCCTGCTTTGCATACTGAGTTTAAACAGCGGTCTGTTAGGTTACGGATGCTATCAATGTGGGGGGGCCTTTGTACTGGTTATTCGTATTTCGCCAATACAGGTTTCTTTCTTTCGATCTGGGCAGAAGGTTTCTGGCGGGGAATAAGGATTAGGATGTTAGGACTGGTGCTTTTGAATTACTGCTTTTGATTGACGGAGATATGGGATTTGGGTTTTTTTGTTGATTGTGCTCGCTAAGATCTTTTCTTTCGATCTTATGCCTACGTATTCCCGTTTACCGAAACAGGGAAATCAGAGCGTTCGTAGTTCCTCCTATTCTATGGGAGGAAATTGGTTTTTGGTGTCTTGTTCAAAGCCCAAGACATGAAGCGAAAGGTGATTTATATCTTGTTCAAAGCCCAAGATGCTGAAAGACCTCGACTTTAGAGAGAATTTGTCATCTCTAAAGAGGGGAGAAGGAGAATTACTTTAACTGGGATACGCGGATCTGAGCAATGCCATAATTTCCGAAGAAAGGGTTTTAACCTGAAGGAGAGGACTTTAACTCAGTGTAGAACAATGCCATCTTTTCTTAGGAATTTCTCATGCTAAAAGAGGGACAGTGGCATGGATGTAGATGATCCAGAGGCTTGCCACTTACAGCGATTAGATGAAGGGAAATGAGTTGTTGATGTTTGTGTACTGTGAACAAGGCACAACTTTGATGCTAAAAGGTCGATTGGATCAACCAGTGGTTTTCTTATACAAAGTCTAAGAGGAGGATAATTTCCGCTAGGAAAATCATTATACAAAGCCTAAGAGGAGGCTATTTTGTGTCTCGTACAAAGCCCGAGAGAGAGGCTAAAAGTTGGGTGACCCAGTGGGACATATCGTTATACAAAGCCTAAGAGGAGGCTCGCAAAGAGTTGACTCAGTTGGAGAATCTTTTATACTCAGTAAGAGAGTGTTTTTGTATCTCGTACAAAGCCCGAGAGAGAGGCGAAAAGGTTGTTTTGATCCATTGGGGAGAATTTTGGTATCTCGTACGAAGCCCGAGATGGAGGCTATTGTAACTGTGACAGTTGAGTGGCAGATCCAATATACTGATTTAAAAGAGAAAATCAGTTCTTATATGAGTAACACTGTACACAGGGATTTAATTTGAGGATAAGGGATATTTCCTTCTCCTTGAGGAAACGGGAAATCCAAAGGGTATTGAGATTGTCCGAGTCTGCGGGTTTCCTTCCTATTTAACGAATGGTGCTTGAGAATGTCTTTGAGACTCAAGGAAATTAGACTGTCCAAGTCTAGAGTTTTATCTTTTGTACCATGCCTCGAGAAACAGTAGTAGACTCTATGAAAGGACTGTTCTATGAGGATGACTAGGTTCTGTTCCTATACCTCTAGGAGGTCGTCGGGACAATTTGTACGAAGCCCAAGAGGAGGCTGGAATCTTTTAAGAAGCCGACGGGTCCTTATACGAAGCCCAAGAGGAGGCTATCATTCCCGAAGGAAGAGATCATTACATGAAGCCTAAGAGGAGGCTGTGAATACTTCTAAGAAGCCGTAGGGTCCTTGAATAATGCCCAAGAGGAGGCCGATGCTTTTAAGAAGCCCGTGGTTCTATCATCTCCTTTCCATTAGGAGAGATAACTCTTTTAAAGATAAGAACCACTGGTAAACGTGCGAGGTTTACTATCCAGCGACTTCTAGCTTTTAAAGAGGGTTCCTTAGTTAAGGTCCAAGATTATGACCGTAGTGGGTACCCAAACCCCGAGACATTCAAGGCAAGCTATCCACAAGGAATAGATCAAGTCAGGAAAGTTCGAGAATTGGGAAGAAACTCAAAGATGCCATTCACGGAGAATACATTCATCTTGGGGAGTAGAGCTTCTTGACGATTCCTAAGGAGGACAGCCGAAGAGAAGACTGTATCTGGTGCTCCTATTGGGGATCTAGGCGTCTATTTCTACGAATAAATGAAACGGCGTCACCTAGTTCTAGACGTAGTTGCCGGGGAAACTCGAAATATCTATACTATTATTACACAGTAGATATGAGTTTATGAAAGGAGACTTACAGTGAGCAGCCCCACAATACAGTTTATAATATGAAAGCAGTAAATGAAAGCGATAACCACTTACTCGGTTGTAGTGCTTCCATGCTGTTTGGTTAGTTGTTCAACAAAGAAAGATTAAAAACAACTGTATATTCAAAATCAAAGGAGAAAGTGCTTTCAAAAAGAAATATTTGGGGCTTACAGCTCAAGGAGAGGCCCAGGGTTTTATCAGTGAGCGCACTGTTTGAATTTGTACAGAGGGACTTATACAAGTGACTGGGGCCCAAAAAAGGTTTTCTGTACAAAGGGATGGGTCTTACACTCTCTCAAGAGGCCCAAAAAGGTTTAAAGAAAAAGAGAAATGGGTCTTATTACTCGAGGGTAGGCCCAGATGGTTTTTATTTTTAAACGGGCGACGATCGCGCCGTTTACTTGTACAGAGGGACTTATACAATGAGTGAGGCCCAAAAAGTTTTTGTACAAGGGGGGATGGGTCTTACACTCTCTCAAGAGGTCCAAAGAGTTTTGAAGAAAAATAAATGGGTCTTCCTACTCGAGGGTAGGCCCAGATGATTTTTGAAAAGGCGACGATCGCGCCGTTTGTTTTTTGACGGTATCGGGACTTATACAATAAGTGAGGCCCAAAGATGATTTGGTCAAAAAAAAAGAAAAAGATTGGGTCTTACACTCTAATAGAGGCCCAAAGTGTTTTGAAAATGATTTATGAGGGTTGAATTAATCCAAAACCCTAATTTGTTTTCAAAATGTATTTAATTGAATAAAAATTCAATTAAAATGATCAAAATTTGTTTAACACATGGAAAACAAATTGTGATCTTGGATTAATGCTTCAAAAATTAAGTACTAACCTACAAAATAATTAGAAAGCATTAAAAGTTGCAAAATCAATGTAGAAAAAATATTTAAAATGCCAAAAACAATCAAAATATTAATTCTTTACAAAAATATCAATTATATGAAATAAATAATATTTTTGGGATTTTCTAATAAAATAAAATATTTTAACATTTTTGTGAATTATTAAAAAAAGAATCAACTCAAAATCATTAAAACTCAGAGAGAAATTAATTTTTGAATCAATTAAACAAAATCACAAAATTCAAATATTTGAATTTGGAAAAAAGGCGCCAAGAACAAGCTGAAGAACACGCGCGTGTTCTTGGTTTCTCAGATTTGCGTTTTCTATCCAATCTCCATGAATACGTAATCATATCATGCAATCCACATATCATTATGCTCGTCTCAACCTCACGATCATGTCTATGTACTTTAATTTCATTTAAATTAAACATACAACAAGAAATCACGAAGAAACCTCAAGAACCCTGATTTCTGCATGAAGGCTAGGATTTTTGATACACGATTCAAACAATGTAATTAATTGAGGGAAAACATTCCATGCATGATTATGAACATATGGCCAAATTATTGTGCGAGGAAATATGCATAGATTGAGAGATGACCAAGTATGTGCTTACCTCCAAGTCGTGACAGCAAGTGCAGATGTGATTTTGAGTTGGAGGTGTTACAGATGAGTTGTGATGATCTGAATAGCTTCCCTACACCCTATGGATTGTGTTTGGATGGTTGGACTTGATTGAAATTGGCTGGATCATTTTGTGGTACCTCAGCTGCACCTTGTTTGAAAATTTGAGCAACCAGCTGGTGATTTCATGACATTGATGTTTCAGAAGTTATGTGAGTGTTTGATCAGCTCATATGTGATGTATGTGAGGTGTGTGAGTGATTGGTTTGTGCAGAATTGCTCTCAAACTCAAAACCCGATAGCTACCTTGCTAAGAAAGGCATTTTTGCCAAGAGAAAGAGATTTTGAGGAAAGCATTTGTTAGATGGCTTTGGTGTACTCAAACTGATCACAATTGAGCTCTATTTATAGTAGAGCAAGTTTGTTTTGCAAGGGATAGTGCATGGCAGCTGGTAAGTAGGTTTCCTCAATGTTGGCCAATGGAAATGAAAGTCTCCTCTAGCCATTGACTAGAGGTTAGGGCACAGAGCTTTGGTTCCCTTGGTCTTGGATAAGTCTTGACTGATTTCAGATGAGAATGGCTCAGTCCATGCCACCTTGATGGTTTCATTGAATGCCTCATTCCAAATTTGAAGTCTTGTCCCTATTTTGGCAACTCTAGGTTCAACATGTTATTCCTTGTTCCTTGGACCTTGGAGGCTTAGCTCAGTGATTGTCCACTTTAGATTCAATCCTCTGAGGTGTCCAAGTGGATTGGAGCAATTGAAATTGGCTGATTTTGGCAAATCGAGCCAAAATGCAAATTCTGCCTTGCATTGACAGATTTCAGCAAGGCAACTTGGCAATGTTGTATCTCATGGTGTAGGTTGAATTTGGCAATGTTCTTGGCCATTTTGGAAAGCTCTTACATGATACAATAACTGTTTGAACAAGTATGGTTTTGATCTCATTTGATTCCCAGTGAAAAATCCCCCTACATTTGGCAAAAAGTGAAGGCAAATTCTGACTTAGTGAAAATTTCACTAAGTGTTGGAAAAAGTGACATTTTCACTTTTCAGCCACTTTGATCACTCCATAACTCAAAATCCTTAATGAATTGGAATGACTTGTAGTTGAAGTTTTTGTAGGTGATAATGAGGGCTACAAATCCATCTTTGGATGAGAAAAAATGGCCTTGTGGTTTAGGAGTTATGGTCCTCCAAAGTTGGTACCTTTGCCACTTTATTTTTAACTTAGAAAAATTTCTAAGTTTTATGGTTACCCCTTTTACAAGTTATCTCACTTTTCTTGATTTTTCTTGATGAATGATGATTCAAATCATACATTAACATCATTTTAGGGTTAAAAATCCATTTTGGTGAAAAATCTCAAAAAGTCAAAGTTGACTTTTGTGCACAGTTGACTTTTTATCAGATGAATTCCAAACTGTGCAATTCTTCAGGAAATCATGTCCTTGACCTAAATCAAACTTGATGGACATGTTCCATGGGTGTCATATGGTATATTCAATCATGTATTAGGGTTTGGGAGCATGTCTAGGTCAAAAGTCAAAGTTACAGTTGACTTTTCCCTTAAAACCCTAATTGTGGTGCAGATGAAAATGAGACTTGTTGCTCAAGCTTCTTGGACCAATCCATTGTTCCAAATGGATCAATATGGTGTATTAGAGACCCTCAAATCATCTCTTGAGGTCTTGGCTCATGGTTTGTCCCAAAAGTCAACTTAGGGGTGAATTAGGTCAAGAAACCCTAATTCCTGATTTTTGATGTATGCATCCCCTGAGGCAAAATTGACTTGATGCATGGGTTCATGAGGTTCCATGAAGTATATTAGGTTATGTTTTGGATCATTGCCTTGTGCCCAGATGAAAATTTCCATCTGGAGGCCCTGGTCGACCAAAACCTTAATTTGGTGACACTGTCGATCTTGAGACTTGATCCACCTAGAAGGGAGTAGCCTTGTGCTTAATCCTTGAAGTGGGAGTCTTTTTGATCCTTTGAGGATGTTTGACAGATTAGACAAGTTGAAGATCATGTCATTTCTTGATTGATCCTTTGTCTAAGCACTCAGAGAGGGCTTGAAACACTAATTTTGATTGTAGTGGATGCTCACCCATCTTTGGGGAGACTAATGAAGCATGATGGTTCATCCATATTGTGATGATGATTTTAACAATGATGGGAAATCTAAGTGGTCAAAATTTGGGGTATGACAAACCAGAGCGAGGTTGGATTTATCAGAGTTGGTTTCAGATGGTGGTTGCTAAGATAAGTTAGTCTCATTAGCAGCAGGTTCAGGTGGTTGTTGTTGATTGATAAGAGATGTGACTTCTAGTGTTTCAGAATTCATGAGGTTTTCAGGTAAGATAATTTCTAGAGACTCGTAGGAGGTTCCTTCAGAACTAGATTCAGTAATGGAAGCTAGAGATTCAGAGATTTGGTTTGTTGGTTCTAGTTCATTTGGCTGAATTTTTGAGGTAGTTGTTGATGGATTGTCGATTGATTGATTAGTGGTTGGTAAAGGAATAGAGAAAGATGGAGGTTTAAACCTTACTTGTGGATTGGAGGTAGAGGTAATTGATATAGATTGTGCAGCAACAGATGGATTTGCATCAACTTTATTGATTTTCTCAAGAAGAAGGGCTTCTTTTCTAAAGATTTCAGTTTCATCCTTTTTCTTCTTTTTGTCCTCTGCATCTTCTTCAGCAAGCTTCCTCTTACTCCTGGTAATATGCTTTGACTGAGGGACGGTTTCTTCAATTCTGGATTCTGCTTCTTTCATTATGGCAATGTAAGAGGCTATTTCTGTTGGATTATCTTCTTTGCGGTAGAATGGATAGTTTCCCACTAGATTCCTGATCTTTTTCACCGTGTCAGGAGAAATTGGTGTTGGTTTCACCTCTACATTTGCAATCATCTTCATATGTTTAAGATTTACAGCATTGAAGACTTCTCCAACTCTTTTATTCAGATATTTCGTGAAATTTTCTTCCTTGGTCAGATAATCCACTAATTCGTATTCAACCAGGATGTCAGAGATCAGTCTTCCAAAGGGAATGTAGTTGACATTCTTCTTTTCTGGTGATGTCGTTGTTCTGGTTTTGCGCACTATATCCCTTAAGTAGTAGAACATAATGGAGGGAAGGCACATTTTCTCATGTTTGTGCAGGTAGTACAACATGTGTTTTTGATTTGCGTTGGCAATATCTGTAGCACTCTTTGCTGGTCTTGGATGGATGCATCCAAGAATAATCTTGTGCCAGATTCTTAGGTTGTCACGCAAGTTTTTACTTTTGTAGTCCATTGTTCCTGATTGACAACTCTTGAAGATAGCTTTGTTGATGGCTGACTCAGATTTCTCAGTTTTTCCGTACACCCTCTTTCCTTCCAAGAACTTCATTCCTAGTAATTCGGAGATAGATCTTTCAGTGATGATGATTTTCTGCTCCAAAACAAAAGATACCACATGGAATTCGCCTGTATCTGCATGTCTCCAGAATTCTTTCACTAGATCATCAAAGCATGGACCTCTTAGTCTATCAAAGTAATTCTTCCATTCTTGAGCGCCCAATTGATCAATTAGGTTAAACCCATTATCATAAAGGTTGTCGAAATCAACATCTAGCTCTTTCAGAACAGTTAGGTCATTTGCATGTGTCACACATGTCACGGAGCGAGTTTTCTGGGTGACATCATTTTCATCAATTGAGGGAAGATTTAATGGATCTGAACCAACTGGTTCAGCAGTTGATGGAGTAGTAGTGGGTGTGATTAATGAGGATGGTAGTTCTTGAGAGATTTGAACAGTGTCTCGTTGATGAATATTCATCCTTACGGTGGTAAAAAGAGATGAAGAAGGACATATACACTCTTGAGGGGATAGGCTAATAAACGCGATAAAGTTGAGTCAATCTCGAGAGAGATGTTGTTCATTTAATTTGAATAGTTAAAGTGACTTAATTTTATTTAAATCACGTAAAAAAAAATTTCCGAAAATATGACATGTCACAAAATTATCAGAACTTGAGATGTGTTAATAAAGTGGTTCTCAGAAAAAAAATGCTTTTTCACATGAGGTTCTGAAAATGTTTTATTCTGAACAGTATTTCATATTCAGATGTGTTAAAATAATTAGAAACCTATCTTTAGCTAAGGGTTTTGCGAAAATGTCAGCCCACTGATGGTCTGTATCTATGAATTTTAAGCATAGAGTTCCCTTCTGAACATAGTCCTTAATAAAGTGATTTTTATTTCAATGTGTTTAGCCCTAGAATGCAAAATTGGATTTTTACTTAAGCAGATAGCAGCAGTATTATCACAGAAGATAGGAATGTTACTCTCATATATCTGATAGTCCTCCAGCTGATTTTTCATCCATAGCATTTGAGTACTGCATAGGGAAGCCGATATGTATTCTGCTTCAGCTGTTGAGAGAGAAATTGTAGATTGTCTCTTGCTTGACCATGAGATTAAATTGCTTCCTAAGAACTGACAATTCCCTAATGTGCTTTTTCTTTCTAATCTGTCTCCAGCATAGTCTGCATCACAGTAACCAGAAAGAGTATACTATGATGTTTTCTTATACATCAGGCCAAGGTTAATTGTTCTTTTCACATACCTTAGAATTCGCTTGACAGCGGTTAAATGTGATTCCCTTGGATCTGATTGGAATCTAGCACATAGATGTACACTGAATTATATATCAAGTCTAGAAGCAGTTATATATAAAAGAGAACCTATCATACCACGATAGAGTTTTTGACAAACCTTAACTTCTGTTTCTTCCTTTCCCATGACACACGTTGGATGCATTGGTGTTTTGGCAATGTTGCAATCCGTCATATTGAACTTCTTCAGAAGTTATTTTGTGTACTTGGTTTGATGAATGAAAGTGGCCTCTGATCTTTGATCAATCTGAATTCCGAGGAAGAACTTTAGTTCTCCCATGAGGCTCATTTCAAATTCGGCCTGCATTAACTTTGAAAATTCTTGACATAGAGAAGAGTTAGCAGAACCAAAAATAATGTCATCAACATAGATTTGAACAATGAGAATGTCATTCTTATATGTCTTGCAGAAAAGTGTTGTGTCAACCTTTCCTATGGTGAAATCGTTTTCTAGTAAAAACTTACTCAATCTTTCATACCAAGCTCTGGGAGCTTGTTTTAAACCATAGAGTGATTTTTTAAGTTTGAAAACAAAGTCTGATTTTTCTAAATTTTCAAACCCAGGAAGTTGTTTGACATAAACTTCTTCTAATATATAACCATTTAAGAATGCGCTCTTAACATCCATTTGATATAGAGTGATGTCATGATTTACTGAAAAGGATATTAGCAAACGTATTGCTTCAAGTCTTGCAACTAGAGCAAATGTTTCGTTGTAGTCAATTCCTTCCTGTTGACTGTATCCTTGGGCAACAAGTCGTGCTTTGTTTCTGACAACTTCTCCCTTTTCATTTAGCTTGTTCCTAAATACCCACTTGGTTCTTATGACATGACCATTCTTGGGTTTAGGAACTAGATCCCAAACATCATTTTTCGAGAACTGGTTGAGTTCTTCTTCCATAGCCAGAACCCAGTCTTTGTCCATGAGAGCTTCTTCAATTGTAGTTGGTTCTATCAATGATACTAGTCCAACAAGTGTTTCTTCTGATGGTTTAAAGGCTGATCTGGTCCTGATAGGAGCATCTTTGTTTTCCAGAATTAGTTCCTCAGGGTGTGATGTGGACAGTCTTCTTCTTCGTTGAGATGGGGTATTTGGAGTTACTTCAGTGGTTTCTGGTGTAGGATCTTGCTGTTCTTTGACTTCCTCTTCCTTTTCCTTAGATTCAGAGAATCTGATTTCTAAATCTGCAAGTTTCTCAACTAGCTCTAACTTTATTGAGTCAGGCTTGTCATTGAATCTAACATGAATGGATTCCTCCACAATTCTTGATTTTGTGTTGTAAACTCTGTAACCTTTCGAGCATTCAGAGTATCCTAACAACAGACACTTCATTTCCAACAGTTTCGGAGCCAATGATTCTTCCTTTCTGATTTCCTCCAAAACCGACAACACCTCCAGGTTTAAGTTTCAGATCTTGGAACATAAGCCTTTCTATCGTCATGTGTCGCGAGCATCCACTGTCCAGGTACCATGACTGGTGTTTCAATGGAGCTATTAAGGATATCTGCAACATAAATTATCTTGTTCTTAGGTACCCTTTTTGTGGGGCCTTTCTCATTAGTTTTTCTAAAGGTTCTGACCCCTTTAGATTTTCTTACGTATCAAAATGGTGTGGAGTTTGTGCATAGTATTTGTGTTTAGAGTATTTCTTCAGTGGATATGTTCGTATAATCCTAGAGTTTGAACCTTTTGGTTCTGAATGCTTAGGATTAGTGCCAGAGGGAATAAACTGTTTAGACAGAGGTATTATTTTGATGTTTTTGGTTTCATCATATGGTTGAGATGGTACTGAATATCCTAGACCTCTACTACCATTTCTGCTGACTCCATAGATCAGTGAAGCCATTTTGCTTCTATCTATGCTTTTGGTAGGAAAGTTTTTAAATGCATTATCATATTTGTCTTCTTTACTGGTGTTAACTGAGTTTGAGACCATTTCTTCTTCTACCTTAGATAATTTACATTTCAAGACAGAATTTGAGTTTTCTAAGACAAATATTTTTTCATTTTGTTCAGAGATGATTTTCTTATTTTTAGTAAGATCTTCTGAAGAAACTATAAAACTCTTTTTCAGGATTTTGAATTTGCTTTGAAGATTTTGGTATCTTTTGATAAGTTCAGTTAATCCTAATTCAAGTTCAGAACGTGATAAGGAAGAAAGTACCTCTCTTTCATCGTCGGAGTCTGATAGCTCTTCCTCTGATGAGTTGCTTCTGGTTTCTGCCATGAATGCCGTGTTGACTCGACTTTCATCAGCATCATCTTCAGATTCTGAGTCATCCCAGGTTGCCATGAGACCCTTTTTGGTTTTCCTAGATCTTTCTTCTTTCTTGACTTTTGGACAGTCATATTTGAGATGTCCAGGTTCTTTACATTCAAAGCACGTAACGTCTTTTCCATAGTTTCTTCTTTGACCAGATGTAGGTTCGAATCTTCTCCTAGGACCTTTTAATTTGTTTCTTTTGTACTTCCAAAGTTGACTTATCTTCCTTGATATGAGTGATATATCGTCTTCTTCGGAATCTTCTTCGGATTCTTCCATCTCGTCTTCTGCCTGATACGCCTTCTTCTTTTCTGGCTTTGCTTTTTGTGCAATGGATTTGTTTTTCTTTTGAGGTTTATCTCCTTGAAGCTCTATTTCATGACTTCTTAATGAACTGATAAGTTCTTCAAGACTGGTATTATTCAAATCCTTTGCAACTTTCAAGGCAGTCACCATTGGTCTCCATTTTGCCGGAAGACTTCTGATGATTTTCTTGACATGATCAGCAGTAGAATAGCCTTTATTTAGAACTCTGAGTCCAGCAACGAGCATTTGAAACCTTGAGAACATGGTTTCAACAGACTCATCTTCTTCCATTTTGAAGACTCGTATTTCTGGATTAGCGCAAGAGCCTTTGTCTCCTTGACTCGAGCATTTCCTTCATGAATCATACGAAGAGATTCAAAGATGGATTTTGCACTTTCTTTGTTTGTGATTTTCTCATACTCGGTATAAGAAATTGCGTTCAACAGAATGGTTCTTGCTTTGTGATGATTTTTGAGGGTTTTCTTCTGAGCATCTGTAAACTCACTTCTTTCAATCTTTTTACCTACAGAATCTACTGGATGACTGTAGCCATCAAGTACTAGATCCCATAGATCTAGATCAAATGATAAGAAACAACTTTCAATTCTATCTTTCTAATAGTCAAATCTTTCACCATCAAATATAAGAGGTTTTGCAGTGTAAGATTCTCTTTCAATGACATTTGTATCAGAAGTTGTTGGTGGTGGTGTAGTCATTGTTTTTCACACTTAGATCGGTACTGAACACTGTTAAGTCTTTGATAAAAATTCTATCTTTTTATCACTTCAGAACCGGAGCTCTGATACCAATTGAAGGTGTAAAAAACGCAAGAAAGGGGGGTTTGAATTAGTTTTTCAAAAATTAATTGTTTCTTAAGAGTTTCTTTCTTGTTAAATAGTTTTTCCAAAGAATCAAACTGCTTAGTTAAATAAAAGGATATAAACACGTTATGTTTATACTAGTTCACTTGAGAATCTCTCAAGTTAGTCTAGTCCACCCGCCAAGGTGATTTTGCCTCTCTCAACGAGGTCTTAATCCACTATTCAACAAAATAGTACACTGCACAAGCTACACAGCTGGTGACTAACCACAACCTATAGAACTCACACGTCCTAGACTTCTCAAGTAATCCAACCACACAGGTCTTACTCAAGGTACAACCTCTAAGACACTTGTCCTAGACTTCTCAAGAGATCTAATCACTGAGACTCTCTTAAGGAATACAACTTTAAGTTCTAACACAATGAGTTTACAGAGAATTGCTTCTTATCAAGCTGATAATGTAAACAAGCTTTTAGACCATAAATAACTTAAGAAAGAATGGAGATGGAAAGTATTGTCGTTGTTCGCTTGTATTTCTTTCTTTAAGTTTTTGAGCTTCCTTTTATAGCCGAGTGAAAAGAGCCATTGAAGTGAAATCATGATAGCTAGGTAGGCTTACGGCTTGGAAGCGTGAGGACAGGTACAAAATCTTCTACATGCAGCGCGTCCCTTCTGTGTCAGATTGTTTTGTTATTTCGCACAGTCTTCGATAATTTTAACGTTGTAATGTGGTACAGCTGTACAGTGTGGCAGTTTTTCTTGGCTTCTCAACATCAGAGGCTTTTTGTGAGCGTGAGTAATAAGGGAAAACATTGTATGGTTCTTGTGATTATCAAGTCTTCGAATCATCAGCTCTGCACTTCCAGACTCTTTAGAACTTGTCATTTGAACCTTGTTCTCTAAATCCACTTTCTTTTATATCCAGAGGCTTCTGATGTTAATTTTGATAAAGCATGAGTGGAATCTTTATAGCAGAATATCTGATGCTTCAAGTCTTCCGTTAGTTGAAGAAGTCCATTAGGAATCAGTCTTCAGAACTTCAGTACTTGGTCTTTTAAGAGCGTTATCCTTTTCTGCTTCAAGTCTTCTGAATCTTCAGAGCCTGTCTTCAGAGTCTTCAAAACTTCTTGTTTGAAAATCGTAAGGCTTCAGCAATTTTGACTTTGTTCCATCAGAACCCTTGTCTCATCTTCGAATTGAGTTCTTATTCTTCGAAGCATCTTTCATTAAGCATTGCGCCAATTCACGGAAGCAGAACCTGTTTGCTAGGTTCTTACACATAACAACATTAGTTGCACAAAATTGTTCATGCAAATATTCATTTGTTATCATCAAAACTTAGAGATAATATTGTAGAACCAAATCTTGTTCTCACAAAATATACAAGGCTTGCCTTGTTTTTGGCCTGGCCAAGGCAAGGCAAGGTTTTGGCCAAAAATGTGAAGCTTGTAACTTTCTCATTTCTCCATGGATTGGGACAAAATTTAGGTTTATCCCGCCTAGAATTTCACAAGGAATCCAATGGTGGTGGTGGTTTTTTCAGAAAATAAATCCTCCTCAAAATCCGATAGTGGTTTTGAAATAGGCCATAATTTTCATTTTTTGTGCTACCTCTTGTTGCAGGCATGAATTACATGATAAATTGGTCCAAACACAACACATATAACATGTATAAGATGTGCATGATCAGTGGACTTCAAAGCAATGCATATTTCAAAGAGTTCAAGTTGAGATGCTTACCTCTTTAGGAACTTTTTGGGCAATATGTCAAGTGCTTTGTTCCAGAAATGATTTGATACATTGGAAGCTTTTAGGATGATTGGAAACAGCTGGAAACCTCAGAAATGGAAACTTTCCCTTTCTTGCAAAAGGGGCAAAAATGACCAAAATAACAACTCTCTCAAATGGTGTTCCAGATGTGGGGAACCATTTGGGACAGTTCAAGGATGATATTTGGAGTGTGTTTGAGGTTTTATTTGTTTTTGAAAGTGACTGAATCAAGACATGGCTTGTAAAATGCAAAAAAGTCCTATTTTGAAGTTTTGAGAAGGGACTTTGTGATTTTGGTGTTACAGGTCACTTGTGAGAGTTTGGACAGCTTAGATATGACATATTGGATGTGTTTGGATCATGAGCTGTGATGGAATTGCTCTCTAACTCAAAAAATTAGAGTTACCTTGCTAAAGAAGGCATTTTTGCCTAGAGAAAGAGATTTTGAGGAAAGCAAGTGTTGTAGTGCTTTGGTGTACTCAAACTGAGCATAAATAAGCTCTATTTATAGTAGAGCAAGTTTGTTTTGGATGCAATAGTGAATGGCAACTCCTGCAGAGGTTTGTCTAATTGCATCACTTTCGAATCTTAAGTCTCCGCTAGCCATTGACTAGAGGTTAGAGCACAGGCCTTTGGTTCCCTATTTCAGAGATCATCCTTGACTCATTCAGTTGGAAAAGACTCTGGTCATGCCACCTTGGTGCATCCATTGAATGCCCCAAAACAAAATTGGAGTCTTGTCCCCCTTTTAGGCATTTTAGGTTTGGCATGCTACTTTTACTTCCAAAGACTTAGGAGGCTTATGGATCAGTGTTTGTACGTCCTTGGTCCCCCCCTAAGGTGTTCAAGTGGATAAACTTGTTTGTCATTTGTACAAATTGCTCAAATCGAGCAAAATGCACAAATCTGCCTAGTTATGACAATTGTAGCAAGGCATATTGCCACTGTCATAACTCTTAGCTCAAATGGAATTTCATGGGGTTCTTAACCATTTTGGAAAGCTCTCATATGATACAACATATGTGTGATCATAGTTTGTCTTGACACTTTTTGGATCCAAGTGAAAAATGCCCCTACATTTTGGAAAAAGTGAAACAGATTCTGACTTAGTGAAAATTTCACTGTGTTGGAAAAAGTGACATTTCATGTTTTCAGTCATTTTGATCCAACCATAACTCAAAATCCATGATGAATTGGAATGAGGTGTAGTTGACACTTTTAAAGTATGCCATGAGAGCCACAAATCCATCTTTGGATCAGCCCAAATGGTTGCTTGGATCTCAAGTTATGATCCTTGGAAGTTGGTACCCTAGCCACTTTGTTCCATAACTTAGAAAATTTCTAAGTTTTTTATGGTTACCCCTTTTTCAAATTATCCCACTTTTCTTGATTTTTCTTGATGAATGATGATTCCAATCACACATTTACATCATTTTAGGGTTAGGGAACCATAATTGATCAAAAAATCTAAAAGTCAAACTTTGACTTTTGAGCACAGTTGACTTTTTATCAGATGAATTCCAAACTATACGATCCTCTATGAAATCAAGTCCTTGACCTAAATAAAACTTGATGGAATGATTTCATAGGTGTTATAGGGTGTATTGAATCATGTCCCAAGGTTTGGGAGAATGTCCTGGTCAACAGTCAAAGGCACAGTTGACTTTTTCCCGCGAAACCCTAACTGTGGTTCTGATGAGCTTGAAACTTGTGAATCAAGCTTCTTGGATCAATCAATTGTTTCAAATGGATCAATGTAGTTTTTTAGAGACCCTCAAACCATCTCTTGAGGTCTTGGCTCATGTTTTGTCCCAAAAGTTAACTTAGGGGTGAATTAGGTCAAGAAACCCTAATTCCTGATTTTTTTTGGTGAATGCATCCCCTGGGGCTAAATTGACTTGATGATTGGGTTTATGATGTCCCTTAGAGTATTTTGGGTTGTGCTTTGAAGCATTGGATCATGCCTAGAGGAAAATTTCCATCTGGAGGCCTTGGTCGACCAAAACCCTAATTTGGTGACACTAGCGATCTTGAGGCTAGATCCACTTGGAATGTTGCAGCCTGGTGCTTAATCCTTGATGTGGGAGTCCTCTTGATCCTTTATGGGTGTTTGAGAGGTTAGACAAGTTGAGGATCATGTCATTCCTTTAATGATCCTTTGTCTAAGGCTCTTAGAGGGCTTAAAACCCTAAGTTTGATTGTTGTGGATGCTCACCCATCTTTGAGGAGATAGATGAGGCATGATGGTTCATCCATATTGTGGTAATGATTTGCACAATGATGGGAAATCTTAGTGGTCAAAATTTTGGGTATGACATGAAGGTCAATAGAATATCCTTGAAAGAGGTATTACTATAGAAGTTGATGGTGTAAAGATGATCATCTTGAAAATCTCTTTCACCAGCTCAGAAGATGAATATTGAATGTCTTCAGAGGTAGTTGTATTCTGGTAGATGCTCTATCTCACTTATGAGCATATCAACATCATTGAGGTGTCTGATGCTTGGACAATCTTTGAATTCTTGTGCTTGGATTTGTCGGGGTTAGTTTTTGAATCCTGAATAGTTACACTTCATCTAATCTTTTCAAACAAATTCTAAGAAGATTGCTCTGAGACTTAAATCTAAGATCACAGTTATTCAGGATGTTTACATCTTGAATCTTTTATGTTATCAAGGTTTGTCTTGCAGTCTTCAAAGGAAAGAAATGAATGTATATGATGAAAAACTATTCATCAGATCACCTTCTTAATTTAGCTCAAGTTCTTTGGAATGACTAATGATAAGAAACTTATGTTTCTTGTCAGAAGATCTTCCATACGACCAGAACCTAATATTAGATGCTCTTAAATGTCTAAACTTTTGAAGTTGATATTAGTGCAGGATACAGATGAAAAGAAGAATTTGTGTTCTGAAATAAAAATCAAGTTTTGAAGACCAAGATATGTTGTCAAATCTATCTTGTTTCAAAAAATTTGATAATATGGAGTTTGTTCCTTAAGGTGATATCTTTGGAAACTCCATTGCTTCTTGATTGAGGATCATCATGGAAGCTATATTAAAATACATTTCTATGAGAAGTATTCAATCTCTCTTTGGGTTCTATCAGTTGTACTAAGACAGTTGTTATACCTCAAATTTTACCCCTTAGATGTCATGACATTTTGCATTTTTGCATTAGGGTTCAACCATCTATGCATTGTTAACTAACCATCATATTTTGTTAGTTTGTTCTTCTATTTGAAATCTAGGGTTTTGCACAAGAAAGAGGGCAAGATCAATAACCCAAGTTCTCATACATTTCAAGGTCTCCTAAGACACTTCTTGGCTCAATGCACCCATCCAAAGTGTTCACTAGGTGGTTAAGAAAGGTGTTTAAAGTCATTTGGTCAAGAAAGTCAACTGAGGCTCCAAAAGCTCAATCTTTGGCCTCAAGGCTAATCTTTAAGTTTTCAAATCATATTCCATGGTCTCATGTGATTGGACCAAGAGAAATCAAAGAAAACCCATGGGATCAAGAGTTATGAAATTAGGGTTTTTACCTGAGGAATTACAAAGGATTTTGGTGTGATCAGTCAATGTCTTGATTTGTTCATCAACCAATTGAGCTTACATACATTAAAGAGACCTTATTCATCAAGAAATCAAGTGTGTTTGGCTCCCATCACAAATGCAATGAGCCTAAAGTTCATCTGGCCCCAAATTAGGATTTTATTAGGAAAAGTCAATCATGTCTTTGACTTTTGGTCAAGGTATGATCCCAAGCCTTGGGACATGATTCCATATGTTCATATGCAACCTTAGAGGCCATCTATTGGTATTTTAAGAGTTTGAGAAAGCAAGATCACAAAGGATCACCCAGTTGAATTCCTGAGGAAATTAGGGTTTTGTCTGAAAAGTCAAACCTTTGACTTTTGATGTTTTTGATCCAAGATGAAGTACTCAAGTCATATTCCATTAAGACATGTTTGATTTTTGAGTTAGAGCTTGAGAAATCAAGATTTGAGAAGTTTCTCGTAAAAGGGGAAAAGTTTGGTTCTTGAAATTTTTCTGTGTGGAAGAATTTAGTCCTTATGTGAACTTTGAAGAGTCATAACCTTCAAACCACACATCCATTTTTTGTGGTCCAAAGGTCAAATTGAAGCTCTCATCATGAACTTTAAAATGTATTAGAGGGTCCTTCTCCAAAAAAGGCTTGGTTTTTAAGTTATAAGGCTTGGAAGTTCAAATCAATTTAAGACTTAGTGAAATTTCACTCTTTTTGCCCTAGTTTGCAGCCAACTTCAAGCCCATTTTTCATCATGATCCCATGGGATTCAGAACTTGGAGTGAACATGAACATTGTAGAGCATACTTAGGGCTTTCCAAAAAGTACTTGAACACCCTAATCCAATGTGTTAGCTGTGAGTTTCGAATCCATGAAGTTGAGGTCACAAGTTTGAGTTTTCGGCCATAATCATGTTACTTCAAGTTGCAAAATCACTCCAAATCTTTATGATCTCATGTGGAAGACCTCATTACTTGTTAATTTGGCTTCAATCAGATAAGTACAAGTGCTTTTGAAGTGTTATCCAAGTGGTAGAAGCTTTATCTCATGAATCATTCCATTTTTGGCACAGTGAACATTGCAATTTACATAAAGCCACTTTTTAGCAATGTCAACTTGTCTTGAGCTGTGTAATTGTTCTTCCACACTCAAAATATTTGTGCTGAGAAGCCAAAAGCTCTGAACATCTCCAACCACCCTAGAGGAGCATGGTACATGGCTTGGAAATGACAAAATATTTGAAACTCCAAGTTGAAATGCAACTGTGCCAAAAGGTTGAGAACTCAACCATCTGGTTAGTTTCAAACCTCCACACTTTTCCTATAAATAGAGGGCCTCATTAAGCCTCAGAACGCACAATAACTCACTCAAAAAAACCATTACATCATCTCCTCCCATAGCTTTTGCAAGAATTCTCAAACTTGCAGAACCATTGCCCAGATTCATTTCACTCGTGCATCTCACAAACAAACCCCATAATCCTTCCCTAAGCACCCTATGAGGTTGTTCAAAACCTCAAACAAGCTCTGTAACACTCCATACAACATCTACCATTTCCAAACTTCCATTTGCAAGAGGACACGGGTTTGAAGTTTGAAGTTGTTTCCAACCTTTTCAAACATTCCAGTCATCATTCCTAGGATCAGCAAGGCAAAAGGGGAGCTTATTTCATCTCTGCAACACCATTTGAAGGGGCCTTGGACCTGCTCCATGTGGTAATCTTTTTAGTAACTCTGACCTACTTTCCCTGCATGTCTTTGTTCCATGTTTGAAGCAAGTTTGTGGATTTTAGTGTGCTTAATATGTTAGAAGCGTTGCTTGCATTGTTTGTGTTGAATATGTGTTGTTTTGTTCAAGTTATGCGTTGTCATGTTGCACTGTTATAGAGAGTTTTGTGAGGCATACGTTTAGTGTTAGGGCAAAACAATGTCACCTCTAGTTTCCTTGCAAGAAATACTTTAATTTAGGTTTTTACAAAATGTAAAATGATCGAGGGTTGAAGAAGTTATGTTGTGTTGAAAATCTGGGTACAAGCCTAAGTTAGGGCACGAGCAGGGAGAGAGAAAAGAAAGAGAGGAAGAAGGTGACACGGCGCTGAGTGAATGTGACATGTCGCTGAGGTGGTCGTCTTGTAACATGTATGCCTTATGTTTTTCTTATGCCATATAGATATTGGATGAGAGCGTAGCACCGCTGGTCCAGGAGGAGGGTTTGAGAGTGTTTGCCATGCCAAAGACTGGGGTTCGAATCCCCCTCGCCCCAGTCTTTTGTTTTATTTTCTAATTCATGTTGTTTTTACATATATTTTAGCAAAGGAGTATGTTTTACAAGGCATACAACCAGCGCAACTGGTAAATGTTTTAACCACAACACCCAGGGCATGGTTTCAACTCCCATCAAGGCCCTTTTCCTTTTCTTAGCACTTAGTTTTTTATTTCCTTTCTCAAACTTCAAAATTTCATAACTTCTTCAATTTCAGGGTTTTTCAATCCATTCCTTTTGCATTATTTTTCTTTTGTTATGTATTTTGTCATGACATAACAATTTTCCAAAAAATATTAATTCTAGGGTTAATTATTCATATGAAAAATACATTGTCTTTTTAGGTTTTTTAAGGAGTCTTTTGGGTCCCTTCTTTGAATCACTTAATTTCCCCTTTACATTTAAGACCTATACAACTTGTTTAAACATGTTTAGACCTTTGAACCTTAGCTTGAACTTGTACATTTGTATAGTTTGATTTAGGTGCACCTTTAAATGTGTGTTTATATGTTGGAAAGCATGTAAACTCTTGACATTCCCATGAAGTCTTAGATAAGTCTTCACCTCCAAAATAGGACTCCTCCCTCATGTATATATGACATCAATGTAGATACAAACCATCCATGTATATATATGTGTTTAGATCTCCCGTTCATGAAAGTGGATCATAGAATAACATAAGTGATATTTCCCCTTAACACAAGTTTAGGTTAAAGACTTTCCCCAGGATTAGGTCATTACCTATTTGCTTAAGGAGTCTAGACTTGTATCATGTTCCCTTTGGGTGTTTACCTTGTTCATTAATGAATGATTCTTGTGTGCTTACATAATACTTGTATACTTTTTAAAGTGCTTGCCTTGAAAATCATCACATTCACCATCATTATCCATGTACTATATCCATGTGTTTGTGCCATCATAAATTCAATTGCGAATATCATTGTTATTATTTATCTTTAACTTTATTAAGGTATCCCCTTAAGTGAGGCTAGCTTGTTAGCTCTCCTCCTTAACCCTCTTTGTTCCTCTCGTTCCAAAGGAAAGTCTCTCTATTGACTTTAATGTCATAGATAGCTCATTATCCCTGGCCTCATTAGAGTCATCCCTTTCCATTGACCTTATTAGGATCAAACCCTTGGCCTCATTAGAGCCATCCCTTTCCATTGACCTCATTAGGATCAATCCCTTGGCCTCATTAGAGCCACTTACCTTACAACTTAGGATCCACCTAGAGTTCTTCAACTCTATGTGAGCATCATCATAATGATGTTCCATCTCCCTTTGGCCTTATTAGAGCCATTCACCCTTTTAACTTAGAGATTAGGATAGAGTTCTTAAACTCTATATGATTCTCATCATCATGAGTATTCACTTCCTCATTTGCCTTACAACTTAGAATTAGAGAGTTCTTTAACTCTATATGAGTATCATGATCATGAATACTCATTCCTTTTGGAACTTTGACCATAGTCAATGGTTCCTCAGCCTTATATAGGTGAACTATGAATGCTCTGATTCCATCTTTATTGGGATACGTAGGCACTAGATGCGACATCTTGGCGAGCATACTTAGTGTATATACCCTTAAGTCTTTACCTTAACCCTAGCATAGATTACCTTTAGCAAGCAAACATTAACATAACACAAATACTAACAAGAGGTTCTCGTAGAGTACTACAGATATCTAGGATACTAACACCTTCCCTAGGTATAACCAACCCCCGAACCTTAGATCTCCTAGTTGTGCCTTCGCATAACGTAATTAGGGCTTTCTTCGATCTTTACTCTTTCCTTTGGATAAATCAAAGCTCTGTGGTGAATTTCAAAGATGTGTGATTCAAGTTAATTAATAGCTTGATATCCGATTCTCAACGCAACAACCGTACTTTGATTTGCTTTATGTCAATTTATGATAGTTAACATCATCTATTTCGGAGCTTGTCATTAATTTCAAAATCAAAAGATTTAATCCTAGACAATGAGATTAGTGACTCTGCTTAGAAAAAGATTTTGTTCATATCATACCTCATTCTAGACTTATACTCTAGAGTGGTTTATGATTTTATTAACATGAAGAGACATAAGGTAATGAAGAGACTGTTTGTACTTACATGTATGGTCTTATAGAAATATGAGTATCATAATGTATATGTTACATATATCAAGGAAAGAAGAAGAGGTATCTTCCAGAAGGTTGTTTACAACATTTATTGGAGGAAGAGTCAAAAACTCAGATTCAAGTACTGGTGGTACTGAATTTGGTGAGAGTAGTGGAATAAATGGTTAGACAGCCATTGAATTAGAATCCACTCAAAGTTGTGTTCAGACTCTATTGGTCAAGTCTGAATACTGAATCGAGTCTGGCCAACAAAAAAATGGTATGCTTGTTCTTCTCTGGTTTATCTTTTGATTCAATGAAACATTTGTATATATGTAAATACAAAGTTTCTGTTAGACTTCTAGAGAAGTTCTTTTGAAAAGAAGAACTTCATAAATCTTTAAGAGAAAACTCTATTGTGTTTGTATATACTAAATGTCTTATTAAGCCAGATGATGATCTTATTTATGGAAACAGTTTCTTCACCTTCTGTGTCGTTACTGTTGTGTGTTAGTTGTCTAGAATCCAATTAAATATTCATCTATCACTCATGAATCATGTTTCAAGATGAAGTGCTAATCTGAATAGAATCTTAGAGTATTGAAACTGACAGATGATATCTCTATCTTAGTCTAGATCTACTAGACTCTGATGGATGATAGCTTCTGAGAGTTGTCAGTTTTTGAGATTCAGAAGAAGATTCTTTATGTCTGACATAACAATTTTAGTAAAAAAAATTCCAAAAACTTTTATAATGCTTAAATTTTCATAACGGTGAAATTCATCTTATGGAATTGAAATATTTGCTGGAAAAGAACCTCTGGGTAATGATGTTTTCTCTTTTGGTACTCGCTATTACTATTCCTTGTCTTGTGTAACATCATTGTGTCCTTTTTCTGACAAGATTCTTATTCTTGTAGGATTCTTGTTCAGTTCTTCTTCTTCTTCTTCTTTTCTTCCTAGTTATGTGCTGATCAAACCAAACCCGAGATGAGTTCCTCAGTTCATTCTTCTTTGAATCAGCTAGTTTTCATCAATGAAATTTTTTTGGATTTTGATGAGTTGCTTAAGATTGGTTTCAACTTTTGAATACTGTGTCTAAACAAGGTTATAATGGCTACTTTTAGATGCTTTGTGGTTTCACTTATCCAAGTCTTGTCAAAGAGTTTTGGATTAATACCTCCATTGTTGAGATGAATTCTAAGTATGTTATTCTGTCTAGAGTAACTTGTGTTTCTATTATAGTAACCTCTAAAGCAATTGCAAATGTGATCAATTGTGAGGAGATTGGATAAATCCCAGGAACTCTTATTTGGGAACACTATCTTCCTACTTGGCGTATCTTTGTAGATCCATCTAATACATTAGAGGTCTCAAATCTTCTTCCTGATGTTGTTGTTTGGAATCAGATTCTGAATTCAAACTTACTTCTTAAGGATAAAGATTTAGACCTTGTGGACCCTATTGAAAAAGACATGCTTCTACTTCTTAATTCAGATTCGAAGATTGATCTTCCTCAAGTTATATTTGACCATCTGAAAAGGTATCTTTCTTGTTTTCAAAAGGGAAAGACCTTCTTCATTCCTTATGGACGAGTTATTTTCGAGATACTTGTTCAGTAGGGGGTTAACATAAGTTCAGAGGCTAGTTCTTCTGAGATTTGGAGAGACAAGTTTGAAGCTATCTATGAAAGATTCTGATGTTAGATTTATACATAGTTATGCTTTGTATTCTGTTGAAATCTCTGTATTAAGCTTCTTATTAATAAATTCAGAGTATGTTCATGCTTGTGTTCAGTTTTAAACCGTTGAATATTTATTCTATGTTGTTCATGAGAATCTAAAATAAATAGGTAGAAGTACTCAATGTTTGCAACTTATTACATTATTGGAAAGGAAGTTATTACAAGACAATTAGATGATTCTGGTCTATTGGATTGGCCCTAAGGATCTACCTAGGATCATCTGACATGTCTAGACTATCTAAGTAATATTGACATTCTTCCTTAGCAAACTTCATAGTCTCCTTTCTCAGCCGGTGTCTGCGTCTGGAACCAGAAGATCTTCTTTTGGTTGCCTTCACAAAAGATGTTGTTGAGGAGAGTACTTCTGAAGCTGTCTGCTTACTTGCAGATCCTTCAGCTGCTGCTTTGCCTTGGTTTGCTTGAGTTACTGCATTCAGTAATGCTGCCTTCCTGAAATCTCTCTTTGGAACCCAGATTTGCTTTTGCTTGTACATCTTGGTGTTTTAAGGATTAAGTGATGATGGAAGAAAGCTTACTTGAGTCCTTTTTATAGACGTGATATTTACTTGGTCTTGAGTTAAAAATTATTAAAGTATAGGTTAAATCTTATCAATGCTCTAATAATAACTCTTGGAAATGTTATCTAGTAGTTTAACCTATTTAAGATTCTCTGAACAACTATGAGTTAACGTTTGATTACTTTTATTGATGTTTTTGTTGTCAGTTTCACTTTGCTAATGCTCTTTCAGAAAGTCTCAAGGTTAAGTGGATGATTGGTGCATACTATGTAAATAAATAATTTGCTCAAAACATCATTCATTAATCTTGTCAATGGATTACAAAATATTCCTAAAAGGAAAATGGATGGACCTAGAAACAGAAGGTTTATGTCATTCTTCTTCTACAAAATCAGTAGCTACCATAATCAATATCTGGTTCGTATTCTACAATATCTTCCATTTCTGGCTCTAGAACCGCAAGTTGGTCAAACATCTCATTGGGCCGCTTCCTTCCTGTTCTCCTCATGATCTTTCTTCGTGGTCTCATAGCAGCTTCTGAAGAACCCTTCTTGTAGGGCTGTTATGGAGTTGCTGATGTTGCCTCATATGACGTAGGTTTTGTAAGAAGCACAGAGTCAATAGTGGATGATGGAGAAACAACTTGTTTCTGACGTTTTTGGATTTTTCGTCTTGTTGGACGCTTTGAGATCTCTGTTACCACAAATTTCATGTTTCTTTCAACTAATGACTCCGATACTCTTAAAGATGTTGTTTAAAATGAACTAGGTGTTGGTCCTTTTTATTGTAGTTTTTTAGTATCCTTATCGTTGGAATAAGATATCTTGCTTGATTCTTAAGACTGTTTTTGACCAATAACTGGTTTGCACAATCCTCAATGACCCTTGCTACTTGATTACTTTTCTTTCATGGAAACTGGTCAAGTAATGATAATCTAAATTGCTTTAATTAGTGGAAATTATTTTCCTTTCCTTCCTTTCTTCTTTTTCCTTCTTTTAATTCTTTCTTTTTTATGTGACAAAAGGGGGAGAAATAATAGTAAGTATTTAAGTAGAAACTGAACTTATTGAGTACCTATTCAGTTTTACATATTGGTCATTTATATTCTTGTTATTTACTTTCTGTTTTGGTTACCTAGCCCAGTGCATATTTTAATTTCCTTGTACATAGAACTAAGTAAGAGCTTACAAACCTCAGACGTCTATCAAACTCAGAAGGAGCTTACAAACCTCGTATTTTGGTGTTGCCAAAGGAAGTTAAAAGGGAAACATATTTCAACTTTTTTGTACATAGTGTTGAGTAAGAGCTTACAAACCTCAGACTTAGCCTATCAGACTCAGAAGGAGCTTACAAACCTCACATTCTAATGTTGCCAAAGAAAGTTAAGATATTGTTATTTTGGTTTTCTTAAATATGGAACTGAGGGGGAGCTTACAAACCTAAACCTTGGAACTGTTTGACTCAGGGGGAGCTTACAAACCTCAGACCCTGATGTTACTAAGAAGACTCATTTATTTTTTCTTAAAAAGTAGTTCTTAGTGTTAGAGTCAATAGAACTCAGCTTTGGACTATCAGACTCAGGGGAAGCTTACAAACCCCATACCCTGATGTTGTAGAGAAAATTAAATGCCCAACATTGTCCTTTAAATACTTGTGTTTGTCATCATCAAAAAGGGGGAGATTGTTAGAACAATATTTGTTCATGACATATTCTCTTTTATTTTTTTATGATAACAAAAGTATTGAAAGAACCATTATTTATGCAGGTTCTTGTTCATAAATAATCAGAATCTGTTTTACTTAGACAGACTTGGGAGTTGCTTCATTGCTAGCTTCTGGTGGCAGAATGTGAAGAATGTTTGCTGGTGTGGCTTGGTGCATACTTTGGTGCTGAAGGTCCAGTATTTAGATGAGTCACTACACTTGGCAATTGTATTTTAGAATCCGGTACCACTCAGAGTTAGTGATAAAGCTGGAAGTCGTCCGTTCTGCAGATAGCAAAATGTAATGTCTTATCAGTTTGTCAGTCAGATTGCAAGGCTCAAGAAAAGCGTACATGCTTTATGGATGATTACTTCTAACGACTCTATCAGTACGAGAACCTCTTGAAGACCCAAAGGTTAAACATGTTACACACTGGATTCAGAATCTATTGGCCATCTATCTTCAATGCCTCTTGTACTATGGGGCAAAGACAAAGACACTTGATCAAGTTAGTTTCTCAATGGCTAGTTTTCTGCAAAGGCTATAAATATGGTTGAAGGTTCTTACTGAAATATAGAACAAGGATTCTCAAGACGAAGGAGTAGCAACATCAAGAAATTTTCAACTCTATTGTAATATGCAAATTTTCTGTTTGTAGGTTGTAATTGTAAAAGCCTTAAGATTTCTTAAACATTGTATATCTTAGAAATCATAAGTGCTTTAGGTGTTTGTTAGGGTGATTTCCCGTACCTCTAACACTTGTATCATGTACACCTTGTTCTCTATCCTGCTAAGCATGTTCAGCAGTTTAGATTAAAGTCTCTTTCTACGTGCTTGAGTAAAAGTCATGTCTCATTGGGATTTAAGTAACAAGACTTAAGCCAAAATGCTTGCGCTACGTAAGTCTCCTACTATGCGCTTGAACTGTAAGAGTCTTAATCAGCTAGGCTGATTGAACAGAAGTCTTGAGCCTAAATGCTTAAGCCAGATAAATCTCATTGCTTAAGTGCTTGAGCTGTAAAAGTCTTATTCCGCTAGGCTGATTGAGCAAAGGGAAAGTCTCCATCTGAGGGGCGTGAGCAGGAAGTCTCAAGTGTTGCTTGAGCAAGGAAGTCTCATCCTGGATGGCCAGAAGAGCAGGTGGCTCAGTCAAAGGATGTGATCAAGGAAGTCTCAGTCTGGGTGGCCAGAAGAGCAGGTGGCTTAGTCAGAGGATGTGAGCAGAAGTCTTAGATATGGGCTCTAAGTAAGAAAGTCTCAGACAGTTGGTCTGAGCATGTGTAAAAGACTTATGCGGAAGCATAATCGATTGTAATCATGAAATGGTTATAATGAAAATCTCTTGTGAGGGAAGGGGACTGGAGTATTCTCAGTTAGGGGAGGAACCATGATAAATCTTTTGTGTCTTCTGGTGTTATTTGTTTACTTATGATATATCTGCTGCCAATGAATTAAAACAGAATCTAAACACCAGTTCTAATTCTGAAACTCTGATCAGAAGTTAAATTAAAGAAAACGCGAAACACAATTCAACCCCCACCCTTCTTCTGTACTTTTCACACCTTCAGCAACAATTTAGGAGAAATAAGGTGGTGGGCATGCAACTCAGGATTGGTGGACGGAGGAAGTAGATGTTGTTAAGGATGAGATATGAAATCACTTTGAAGCTAGCTTCAAAGAGTCTAATTGTCATCGCCCAATCTTAGAGGGTATTGCTTTCAATCATCTTAAGCAAAAGGAAAATGCTACTTTGGAATTGACGTTTGAGGAGGAGGAGGTGAAGGAAGTTATACCAAAATGCGCTTGCGACAAAAATCCTGGTCCCGATGGGTATAACATTAATTATTTCAAACCTTGCTGGGATATCATCAAGTTTGATGTAATGAAAATTTTAAGGTATTTTCATTGATGCTCGAAAGTGTCAAAAGCTGTTATAGCTTTGTTTATGACTTTTATTCCAAAATTGAAGAATCTGCAGTCCTTTGGTGAGTATAGTCCTATTTGTTTGATTACGAGTCTGTATAGAATTTTATCCAAATTTTTGGCTTCGAGAGTGAAGTTATTCATGGCTAGTCTTATCTCAAGCAATCAATCGGTTTTTCTTTCTAGCCTTCATATCCGTGATGGAGTACAAGTTGTAAACGAAATCTTATATTATGCTAAAAGATACAAGAAAGAGTGTCTTATGGTTAAGGTGGATTTTCAAAAAGTATATGAATGTGTATCGTGGAATTTCTTAAGATTCATGTTGAAGAAGATGAACTTTGGCTCGAGATGGCTTAAGTGGATGTAGGCGCTTGTTTTCACTAGTTCTATGTCGATATTGGTGAATGGGAGCCCAAATTCTGACTTATTTTTGAGAGAGGATTGAGGCAAGGGGGTTCTCTTTCCCCTTTTTTTGTTTCTTTTGATAGCTGAAGGCTTTACCGGTCTCGTGTCCCGAGTAACTCCTTTAGGGGATTTCCAGGGTTTTCAAATGAAGATGGAGGTTAACTATGAGGTGCTCCAATTTGAGGACGATACAATTTTGTTTTGTAACGGTTCAAGGGCCAATTTATGGAGTCTTAAAGTTTTGCTGAACATTTTTGTAATTGTTTCTAACCTTAAAATCAATCTTGCCAAAAGTAAGCTCTATGGTTTGAATTTGGAGGAAGATTTCTTGCACTCAGCTTCAACATTTTTATCGTGTGGTGTGGAAACCGTTCCGTTCACCTTTTTAGGCGTGGAAGTAGGGATCAACCCGAGGAAAACATCGGCTTGGCAATCCATAATCTTGAAGTTACGAAACCGTTTGGAAAATTGGAAATGCAAACTACTATCACAAGGAGGATGGATTACATTAATAAACTCGATTCTCGCTAACATTCCTATTTATCCTCTTCCTTTTTACAGGGCTCCGAAGATGATTATTCAAGAGCTCATTAGCATACAACAGAATTTCTTTTAGGGAGTCGATATCGGGCATAGGAAAGTTTGTTGGGTGGGATGGGATTCGATCTGCAAGAGTAAGTAGGAGGGTGGCTTGGGTATTAAGCATGTAGGTTTATTCAACCAAGCTCTGTAAGTAGAGATTGCACCTAAGAGGGGGGTGAATTAGGTACTTTGAAAATTTTCCAGTTTTTATCTTATGTTGTGTTTTCTTTCCTGATTAATTACTAAGTTATGAAAGTGATAAGTGCGGAAAGTGAACAACACAAGGATATATCCTAGTTCCCCTCACAGTTCGAGAGTACTCCAGTCCCCTTTCAACATGAAAGAGATTTTTTATATTGTTGTGACCTAAACAAGACTTATCCTAGACTTCCTATCATTAACAAACCAAGAACAATCCTCTTGGAATTTTTCACTAAGTGGAAATGAGAACAATCCTCTCAAAACCAACTCTCTTCTTTCCAACAATCCTGGACAACAAGAATTACAATAAACCCTATAAGAAGAAACAATCCACCTTCTTATAGTACACACCTAATTCCAAATAATCTTTGGAACTTTTGAATTTTTACAACAATTTCAATAAAATGAATATATGAATATTTATAGTATTCTTTAAGACTTTTAACAAAACCTTTTTCTCTTTCAAGTATGAAGATTCAAGACAAATTCTCTCTAAGTGCTCAAGAAACTTTTATGATAATAATATGAAAATGTAATTCAAAAAGTATCTAAGTATGAAAGATGTGTAGAAAATAAATGTAGAGAGATTTTAATATTTGTATGAAAGAGGTAAATGAAAAATGAAAATTTGAAATGAATTTAAAGTAATGAAAGAAACCATTCAAAAGTCAAGACAATGGTTAGAAAAATTATGAATTTTATTAAGAGAAATGATGTAAGGGATGCCATGAAAAGATATGATGAAAAGGTGCATTCAAACAAAGCTTTTTCTATTCTGCTATAGTACATGTTAAGTCGGTTAAACGGCTTCCTGACTTAACAAGTTTGCAACATTTTTCAAATTTTAAATTTAAAATACTGTTTCAGACCGGTGGGAATTGTGGCAGTTTTAGTGCTGTTATGAGGGTTCAAAACGCCATAATTTACCAAAAACTGAATGTTTGAACAAATTGAAAAATTGAAAACTTGTCTAAGTATTTGAACCAATCTTATGCAACATCTATTAGTTTATCCTAGTCAATAGATTATATTTGAAAGTGATTTAATATAGTTCAAACATGAAAAATAATTTTTCCAATGCAAGAAATAATTTGAGCACTAAGAAATGTTTTAGTCAAGAATTTCATATACCTAAATAAATAGAAACTTGATTTCTCTTGTCTTTAAGCTTTGACTTCTTAAATCAATAGAAACTTGATTGCTCTTGCCTTCAAGCTTTGACTTCTTTTTGTTGATGTGTTTGTCTTCATCAAAACTATAAAAAAAATATAAGAACTCTTCTTCACAAGCTCTTCTTAGTAGGTGGCTATGGAGAATCATTGTCAACCCATCTCCTCTGTGGAAGGACCGTTTGTCTGTTTGGTACAGTGATATCCATTAAAAAATCCTTGGCTCTTCCTTGCGTTCGTGGAATAGAAGAGATTCGATTTGGTGGCGCAATTTGATGAGTATGCATATCACAACTCTAACGTCTAGGAATTGGTTTTCAGAACATGTCAGTTGTAAAGTGGGACAAGGTAATCTCATTAGCTTTTGGAGTGTTAGTATGTGGGGTAAATACAAACTATAATAAGTTTTCCTGCTTATTTATCGCATTGTCGTTAATCCTGAGGCTAAGGTCAAGGACGAAGGTTATTTGTGTGATTCTATCTGGCAGTGGAAGATTAATGTGAATTCGGTATCATTTTCGTATGATGAACAGGTGCAGTTGGCAGACTTGTATTTACTGCTGGCTGAAGCCTCTCCCTCCTCTGATTTTGCAGATAATTTTATTTGGTGCCCAACCAAGGATACTTTTATTGTTGTGCTCTTTACCTAAGTCTCATGCTCACTTAAAAGAAACTTTCTTGTTTTGAGGAGAGTTGATGATCTTTGAAGATGTTCAATCTGCCTTGTACTATAAGGATTTGAACAAACGAAATAAGTCATCTTCTATTGGTGAAGGTTTATCCGTTAAGGGGAAATTCTTGAAGAAAGATGGTAGGTTTGAGAATAAGAAGGGTAAATTTCTACATAATTCTTATGGTGGTAATGCTCATACTATTAAGAGTTATCGATGTAAGAAGGAGGATCATAGAAGAAAACTATGTACTGATCGACTAAATAATCATGGTGGAAAGGATAATGGTAATGTAGCCATTGTGCAAGATGGTTATGAATCATATGATGTGCTGGTGGTTTCAAACAGTGACTCTTGCAAGGAGTGGATTATGGATTCAGGGTGTACTTGGCACATGACTCCAAACAAATACGTATTTGAGGAATTATGTAATCAAGATGGTGGACTAGTGCTGCTGGGAAACAACAAAGCTTGCAAAATTGCAGGTATTGGATATGTGAGATTTAAGCTCCATGATGAGTTAATAAGCCTATTGACAAATGTTAGGTATGTACCTGATCTTAAGAGAAATATAATTTCTCTTGGTGAATTCGACAAGAAAGGATATGTTTTCAAAGGAGAGTAAAGTATCTTAAGAGTAATTAAGGGGTCGAAGGAAGTCTTGAGAGGCGTGAAGAAATAAGGCTTATATACCCTTGAGGCTAATGTTGTAAGCGGTTCAGTAAATGTGACAACCACAAAACCCGTGTCAAAGACTGAGCTATAGCACAAGAGACTTGGCCATGTCAATGAAAAAGGCCTGGTCGAACTGTCGAAACAAAATTGTTGTGTGGTTACAAGTTTGGAAAACTAGAGTTTTGTGAACCTTGTGTATTTGATAAATCCTGTAGAATGAAGTTTAACAAATGTATGCAAAGAACACATGGACCCCTTGATTAAATTCATGATGATCTTTGGGGACCTGTAAGGAATCTCTCACACTTAGGTGCAAAGTATTTCCTATCCATAGTTGACGGTTATTCTAGAAAGATATGGGTATTCATCGAGAAGACTAAGGATGAAAATTTTTAAAATTTCAAAGGTTGGAAGACTCTGGTTGAAAACCAAACTGGTAGGAAGGTCAAGAGGTTGAGGACCGACAATGGTCTTGAATTTTACAATGAGGCTTTCGACAACTATTGTGATGTGTTTGGTATTACAAGGCACAAAACTACTGCAAGGACTCCCCAACAAAATGGTTTGGCTGAAAGGGTTAATTGAACCATTCTAGAAAGGGTGAGGCACATATTGGTAAGTGCAGGATTGAAGAAGGTATTTTGGGCAGAAGCTGCTGTAACTGTAACATATTTGATAAATAGGTGTCCCTCGACAACCTTGGGAATGAAGACACCTTAAGAAGTTTGGTTGGGACATCCACCTAGTCTCGGTAGACTTAGAGTATTTGTTTGTTTAGCCTAAGCTCATATTAGGCAAGACAAGGTTGGACCTAGAGCTCTAAGATGTATGTTCCTTGGATACCCTGAAGGAGTCAAAGCTTATAGGCTATGGTTCCTAGAGTTAGTTCACAATAGGTGTATCACAAGCCGAGATCTAGTTTTCAATGAAGCTAAGACGACTTTCAAGAAAACTGATGACATTGGTCGAAGTTTGAAGACTCACAACATTGGACTCCTTTAGATATTTTGAGATTGCTGGAGTTTTGTCTTTTATCATCTTTTCCTCGACGTAGAAAGTTTTGACATTTGAAGTGACATTGTTCTCGGATATTCTATCAAGTTTTCTCATGACCTTACTAGAATTCTTAGCGAGCATAACAATAAATTCTATTAGATTATCATCATTGTTAATGGCTACTTGGTCTTCATGCCCCAAATAGTGTCAACTTTAGGTGTTATACCTTAACTCCTTTTCTCATATTTGTAACCCATTTTGGTAAAATAATAAGTAAGATACATAAATAATTGGTAAAATTTTAGTACAATCATCACCAATGTCTGGAGAAGGAAATTCACTAATTAGAAGTATTCAATAGTAAAATTCACAAGTACACACCAAAAACTCTATCTTCTTTACGTAGAAAAGAATGGCAATGATAGAGTTTTACACAAGAAACACAATACAAAACTTGTTTTAGTACAACAGTGTCAACTTTAGGTGCTATATACCTTAACTCCTTTTCTCATATTTGTAACCCATTTTGGTAAAATAATAAGATACATAAATAATAAGTACACAACAAAACTTGGTCTTCAAGACCCCAACAGTGTCAACTTTAGGTGTTATACCTTAGCTCATTTTCTCATATTTGTAACCAAATTTTGATAAAATAATAAATAAGATACATAAATAATTGGTAGCTTATTTTAGTTCAATCATCACCAATGTTTGGAGAAGGAGATTCATTAATTAGAAGTGTTCAATAGTAAACTTCACAAGTACACACCAAAAACTCTATTTTCTTTAAGTAGAAAAAAAGAATGACAATGATAGAGTTCTACCCAAGAAACACAATACAAAACTCTCCAATGGCCTAGTATTCTCTCAAAGGTATATTTTCCACCAGGTGAATGATCTCTTTATATAGAGATATCAATCAAGGTAAAATTTCCAATAATAACAATATACCAAACCCAATCTTTTAATGAAAGCAAATCCAATCTTCTACTAAACTCGATCTTTTAATTAAAGCAAATCTAATTTAAATATGTTAAAGTTGATTTCGATTAATAGTTCTTTGCCCATATAAATATGAACCAAATCAAATCTTTTTGAATTAAAATTGGAATCAAACAAAGCAAAAATAAATCTTTCCAAAAAGTGTGTCGGGTGAAAACCGAGCCAGGATGTCTCAACAACATTTGAGACATCTTGCTACTTATGTTGCATACAAAAATATGTCAACCGATTGTAATAATAACACCAAACAAATTCGTGGAGCATAAGTGTCTGAATGATGAATATGTAATTTGCAAGGAAGAAGTTATATTTGTGAAACTGGTGAGGACTCATCTATATCCACTATTGTCAAAGCTCATTGAAAAAATATTGAAGAAAAAGGGGATAAAGGTGGATAATTTTGATCATGGAAAGGGAGTGAAAGGATTATTTGCGATTGAATGATACCATATTAGAGTTTTAACTGAATCTTTAATTCATTACTCAAAGCAAGTTATAAACACTACTACGGAAAAACCCTTTCACCACGGTTAGAAAAGGGATACTATCACGTCTGGCCAACCAGGGTGAATTAGGGTGTGGTTGTAAGTTGGTTGTTTTCAACCATAGGTGTGCAACCGTTGTGATAAACTATTTAGCGTGCTACCTATCACAACAGTTGACTTAAGCAATCATTGTCATAAATATATGGTGATGGGTTTGATACCCAGCTGCAACCAAATTAAAGCACATAAAAAATAACACTTCATCAGGATTATATGTTCCAATCATGGTGGTATGTGTAAGAGTTTATTATAAAATATGGGAATACTTATTTTTCCCTGTCCCTCATTAACCATATACAACCATTCAAATAGATTTATGAGATGATAATCAGGAAAATTAAATTATTCTTGAAAAACAACTTAAACTGTCCAAAGTTTTTCTAATTGCATGCATCTTGTAATTCATGATTTCCTCATTAACCCATATAATTTGATTAAAACTCAAATTCATCAAAATAATGATGACGAATGAATGTCTTCTAAGTCTTTCACACAAAATTTGACTTCCTTTTTTTTTAGATTATTTTGCAGACATTAAATTTTGTGTGAAAACCTCATAATGGAATCCATTTGTCATAATTATTTTGAAGAATTTGTGGCATTGAATCAAATTCTATAGGCTAAAGAGGAAATCATGAATTACAAGATGCATGCAATTCGATAAACATTGGATCGTCTAAGTTGATTTTCAAGAATAATTTAATTTTTCTAATTATTATCTAAAAAAAATTTGAAATGAATGCAAGTTCAATGAGGGGTTAGTGAAACAGGCAATCACATATGACATAACAAACTCACTAATAACATTTATAAAAAAAATATCAATTAATTAACATAGGTTGAGAGAAATTGACTAACCGTTCTTAGAAGCAATGAAGCTATGAAGATCAACATACAACAAGATTTATCAACAACATACATACCTTTAATTAAAAAAAAAATACGTGGAAAATTAAGACACACCATCATGTGAACCACACCCATAGTATGCAAACTTGAAAAATGAAAGGAGGATAAAACTGAGGAGAAAGCCGCCAACTTGCGTTAAATTTGAATGGATTTCATTCTAGGTCTATCACACAAGTTTGCGTCTTTCACTTCAGTTTCATACTCTCTTGTGTTTTTTCTTCATATTAACACAAATCAATTATAATCCTACAAACACCATGAAAAAAAAGCATGTTAACATAAACTACCAGTACATTGTAATCCAACAAAAAATTATCAACATAAATAACAATAACATCAGCATAACAACAACATACACTAATATGAGAGAATATGGAAAAAGATTTGTCAACAAAAACAACCAATAACAAAACATGTGAACCGAAGTAAACAATATGAAAATCATGTCAACTAACATTTATCTACATTTATCAAAAACAATAACATATACATAACAACAACATATACAAAAATAAGAGAATAAGGAAGAAGAAGAATACCTTTATGTATGAAGAACAAGATTGAGGCTATATTGTAGAATAGGAAAGTTAATGATGAAGAAGAAAAGAGAAAAATGTGTGCTAGGGTTTTACTGTGAGAGATACGGTGATACTCTCGAGAAGCGAGAGCTATTTCGCTTATATATGGGTAAACAATTTCACCACAGCCGTACTCAAAAACCGTGATGAAATGTAATGTCTTTCACAACGATTCACATTATAAACCGTGGTGATATATATATATATATATATATATATATATATATATATATATATATATATATATATATATATATATATATATATATATATATATATATATATAAGGACAACACTCATTGTAACGAAAAAGTAGAAATTTTGTTGGAGCTAGATTCGAACATTGTCACTCCATGAATGTATAATCACGGTTATTTGTTTTGACCGTAATGCAATGTCTTTTCATAAATATAAAAAGAAAAACTCATCCAAAAATGAGATATTACCATGATTAACTATCACACCGTTGTAATTTAGTGTTACCAAATATATATGTTGTAGTAGTGAAACAAGAATAAGTTTCCTTAAACTAGAGGAAATGTGTATTGCTAAGTTTTTTTGAAAGGAAAATAGAATATATTAATAATAAAGGAACTAAAGACCTAAGTAAAATACATAAAAGAACCGAGAAAGGCACAAAAGGTACCTAACTCGGCCATAAAAAACAAACAAATACCAAAAGAAACATCAGACTCCAACACAGTTGAAAGGAGAAAACCCAACACACACAAAAAGCAATAACAAAAAATACACCAAAACGAGACAAAAGCTATAGCTTTTTAAAATATGACCCACAACCATAACACCGATCTTAATAGAAAGCAACAAGAACATTCCATTGAGAGGCCAAAAAGCACTCAAGCCATTATTGGCTCAAATATAGAATATGTTTCTTAAGCCAACCTGAGAAAGCACAAGAGTTACCTAAGGACCTACCAAGGTACTATTTCCAAGTCAAGAGGATGCTCATGTCTTCCAAGTTCTTTTTGCCAGTGACTTACCTGAAAATACTTTATGATTAGGTTATAAAAAAGCTCCCCAAATCATAGTTTAGTATACGATTTTTGTCGGTGACGCGACCACTTTACCGCAATGTTGGAATTTGGGTGCTACTTTCTGATTTCTTATTTATCCTATGAAGCTGGAAAGGAAAGGGAAGATATCTAAAACTAACCTTGCACGCAAATGCTTTCTTTAACAAATGCTAAGAGATCAGGGAACGGGGTCTAGTTATACAAAGGGAAGCTATTAACACCCAGTGTATCTATGGTAATCCATAGGAACTTTTTATTGCATGTATTTATCTGGTATCTTAAAATGCTTTCTTGTGTTTATTTACTGTGGCTTGGGAAAGCTTCTCCTTTAGGAGAATTGAGAGAATGTTTTTGTTGTTTTTGGGTTTTCCGTTGTTTTTGAGAAGGTACTGGACCTAGAGTTTTTTATTTATGTGCTCGCTTAGATTTCGCAATCTTATGTCAACGTATTCCTGTAAAGAAATCTGGGAAATCATAGAAATTGTAGTTCCTCCTATTTCTATGGGAGGAAAGATGTTTGGTGTCTTGTTCAAAGCCCAAGATTGAAGCTAACTGAGTATTTGTGTCTTGTTTAAAGCCCAAGATTGAAGATAAAGGGGTGATTGAGAGAGAATTTGTCATCTCTAAAGGGAGATATCTCACCTATTCATCACAAAATGTTGAGAAATTGATTATAAGGGAAATTACTTTAACTGGGATATGTGAATCCAGCAATGCCATAATTTCCTTTATAAGAGTGATGTCATGAAGGAAGAAAGCTTTAACTCAGTATAGAGCAATGCCACTTTTTCCTTATGAATCTTTCATGCTAAGAAAGGGACATTGGCTTGGATGTTAGGAATCCAGAGGTTGCCACTTACAGCTGTTAGATGAAAGATGATTTTAGCCAGGATAAGAGAAGGACTCCAACTTGGATTTTGAATCAACAAATGTCCCACTTACAACAATTATCTGGAAAAAGGTTTTGATTGTTTATTTTTTATATGTGATGTATAGAAGAGGATATATCTTCCTGCACAGAGGACTTATGGTCTCATCTGAGGGGATGTTGATTTTTGTGTGCCTTGATCCACTACCACAAAAAAGACCTTAGACATCGCTTTTTTTGCCCTTAGACAGCGCTTTTAAGCGCTGTATAAACCTGCGCTGGTATAGGTTTAGACAGCGCTTTGGGTAATACCAAAAGCGCTGTCTAAAGTGGGGTATATTTAATGAAAAGCGCTGTCTATGGTACCTTTAGACAGCGCTTTAAATAAAAGCGCTGTCTAAGGTCAACCTTTTTGAATTTTTCTAGGTATACCTTAGACAGCGCTTTTGTCAAAAGCGCTTTCTAAGCCCTACCTTAGACAGTGCTTTTGTTAGAAGCGCTGTCTAAGGTATACGAAAAATTTTATATAAATTTTTTTAAACCACAATTTTTACCAGGTTTTTTCAACAAGAATTTTACCTGTTTTTCAACCAGCAATTTTTTTCAGAAATTGGCAATTCAAACCATTGGCAATTTACACCAAAATTATATATGCAAAACAATTGGCAATTCAAACCAATATATATATTTAAAATTACAAACCAAAATTATATATACACCTATTTATAATTACAAATCATTACATTTTTTCTACAAATGCACATATTACTTATACTAATACTTTTGCATCCAACCAAAGCATTGCTTCAAATCTACATTATAGGTCCTGAAAACATAAAGATTGTAATTCAATTAAAAGAAAATATGGATAAATCCTAAGTTTTATCAAGTAGCATCACTAATATAATAAAACATGTGATAATTAATATACCTTCACATAATTCCATGTAATAATGGGGTTGACTCTCCGCTGTGGTTAATTGCGACCAACAACCAATGTCCACTGTAAGATTAAACAAGTGTAAGATTAACAGCTATATCCTTTGTTTTGGATCTTGTTGGAGTCTAAATAACATTACCATGTAAAAAATGAAAATAAAATGCTCTTTCACTAATATATAACAAATATGACATAATATATAACAAATATAATAAAGAAATCAAGTATATAACAAATTTTACCTCTTTCACTAACATCTCTTTCTTTTCTTGGTTGGAATATGAATTACTTGTGTCTTAGCAATGCGGACGGATGAATGGATCCAAATTCCTTCGTTATGGTCATTTCTGATATATGACTCATCCGCTATAAGATCCTCATCTTGATCATTTGTATTCAACTCATTCCGTCTAATGCATGACTCATTCTCAACATCAATATCACATTGATCTACACCGCTATCATCAACCACTTTGTTAGATAGAAGCACTATAGACCATTTCGTACTCGTTGGGTCAGTGACATAGAACACTTGTCTAGCTTGAGATGCTAGAATAAAAGGCTCATCTTTGTACCCCACCCTATTAAGATCCACTTGCAAAAATCCAGACTTATCCATTCGTATGCCACTACTATTTAACAAAACTCCATCAATTTTAAGAGTTTTTTAGAAGATTTCATCAAACATACTCATTCACTACAAAACTTCATTAACAAAACTTCAAACATACTCATTCACTACAAAACTTCATTAATAAAACAGTCCAACATAACTTCATTAACAAAACTCATCAAACATAATCATTCACTACAACATTGTAAAGCAACAAAACCCTACAACAACAATGTAAAGCAACAAAACCCTATTCTTCACAACAACGACGTACCTTTAACGACGGTAACAACGGCAATGCAAGAACGAAATGTATCAAAGAGCAGAAAGAGAAACGAACGACGACGGCAATGAGCAGAAACGAAAACGACGGCAGTGAGCAGAAACGGACGGACGGCAATGCAACGACGGCAACAACGAACGACGGCACGGTGGAGGACGGTTGACGGTGAAGGTTTTTCGTTCGCAAGGGTTTTGAGCTCTGTTCGCTAGCAGGGGAGAAGAAAGAGCGGAAATATGAAAATGAATACTGACTATTCATATATTTTAATTTAATTAGACCTTAGACAACGCTTGTCATAAAAGCGCTTTCTAAGGTGGATCTTAGACAGCGCTTTTCAAAGCGCTTTCTAAAGTTGGCCTTAGACAGCGCTTTTGATTTTTTTTTTTTTTAATTTTTAAGACCTTACACAGCGCTTTTAATGAAAGCGCTGTCTAATATTTTCCTTTAATTTTTTTTTTAAATTAATAAAACTTTAGAAAGCGCTGTCTAAGGTCTTATATTTTTTTAAATTTATAAGATCTTAGAAAGCGCTTTTGACCAGAGCGCTGTCTAAGGTCTTATATTTTTTGCGCTTTTATTTTTTTAAATGAATAGATTCCTTGTTTTTAACTTATAGCAGCGCTTTCGTATTAAAGCGCTGTCTAAGGTGCGATGTTATAACTTACTTTTGTTGTAGTGATCAAAGCCCAAGGTTGAAGCTAAAGGAAAATGATTCCACCGGGGAGGGTTTTATCTGTCTTGTACAAAGCCTAAGATTGAGGCTGACTAAGGTAATTCTTATATGAAGCCTAAGAGAAGGCTATCTCTTGCCGAGGATTTATGGAAATCTAGGAGCTGGTCAGATGGTATTGGGGAATCTAAAGGTTTTACTCTTTCTGGGGATCAAGGAAGAGTTGGGATATCAGATGCCATGAGGTTCTGATTCTCTTGGGGATTTGTTGATGGTTAATTGACCCTAGTTGGGGATTTGTTAGGTAAAAGTTTAAACCATGTTGGGGGTCAGGGAAGTTTAAAGTTGAGTTTGAAAACCTTAGAGGTTTTAACTCTATTGGAGACTGTATATGGATGAAAAGATCAGGGCTCTTCCTGTGTTTTTAAGAAACTTAAGGGTCCTTGTGAGATGAGACTTTCCAAGTCTACTTGAATGAAGCCTAAGAGGAAGGTGAGACTGTCCAAGTCTGCTTGTATGAAGCCCAAGAGGAGGCTGAGGGTTCAAGTCTGCTTGTATGAAGCCCAAGAGGAGGCTGAGGGTTCTAGGGATAAAGATCAACCCTAACATGGTCTGATGTTTTGGAATTTTGACTCTCCTAGGGATTGAACTAGCAGAGATGACTAATTTCTATCCTATGCCTTTCGGAGGCCTTTGAGTACTTGTACTAAGACCAAGAGTA
The DNA here is from genome assembly GCA_022829125.1 of Lathyrus tuberosus. Classification (NCBI taxonomy): domain Eukaryota; kingdom Viridiplantae; phylum Streptophyta; class Magnoliopsida; order Fabales; family Fabaceae; genus Lathyrus; species Lathyrus tuberosus. The sequence continues at coordinate 10,729,177 of JALAZF010000045.1, forward strand.
GGTTAGGGAACTTATAATAAGCCTGTTGGTCCTTGTACTGCTTATGAACCAAGTTCTTTGAGTCAATCCAATCTTGTAAAATGGATCAATACGATGTATGGGAGGTCTCCAAAACACTTCTTGAGGTTTTGGCTCATGCTTTACTTCAAAAATCAACTTAGGGGTGAATTAGGTCAAGAAACCCTAATTCCTGATTTTTTATGAATGCATCCCCTGAGGCTATTTTGAACTTGTGATTTGGTCCATGAGGTCCCTTTGAACTTCTTGGATCATGTTTTGAAGTATTGGCTCATGCCCCGGTGAAAATTTCTCTCTGGAGGCCTTGGTCGACCAAAACCCTAATTTGGTGACACTGATGATCTTGAGGCTTGATCCACTTGAAATGTTGCACTCTTGTGCTTAATTCTTGACGTGGGAGGCCTCTTGATCCTTCATGGATGTTTGAGAGACTTGACAAGTTGAGGATCATGATAATTCTTGATTGATCCTTTGTCTGAGTGCTCTGAGGGGGCTCAAAACCCTAATTCTTTATTGAGGTGAATGCTCAACAATCTTTGAGAGGATTGGTGAGGCATGAAGGTACATTCATATTGTGGTGAAGATTTGCACAATGATGGGACATCTTGTGGTCAAAATTTGGGGTATGACACATAGGAACTCCATTAAATGGTTAAAAAAATCTAAAAGAGAGACGAAAGATCACTAGGTAAAACTATACACCAATCCAACCACCTAAAGATCATATGCCAAACAAAAGTTGTTACCTCATAGGTCACGAAAAGATAAAAGGATGATTCGAGGGTTCCCAAATAGAAGGGACAAGTAACACCCCTCAAAACTAAAGAGACCCCCTATAAAATAAATTCTCTCTCTCTCTAGTGGGAATCCTATCCTAAAGAAGCTTCTAGGAAAACTCAATGACTTAAGAAAGGGCCAACCTACTCCTTATAATAGGGATACTCAAATCTACAAAAGTAAAACTAGTGCAAAGTCACAAATATAGTTTTAAAATTTACACCCATTATATTGAAAACGAGTGTAAATAAGAAACACGGTGGCAAACTTGTAAATAAAATATAATTTTAAGTAGTAGTACGTGGCAATAAACACCCTATTTTTTAAAAAATGATGTAAATCAAAAACATTATTATAATAAATTAAAATCATTACTATAATAATATCTATATTACTCCCGCTAAAGGTAAAACGGATGTATATTAAGATTGGTTGAAAAATAATTGTTTATTTTAATAACTCTAAATATTAATCTTAATCATATTAATAAACCACAATATATTTTATTAAGTGTTATTTGGGTAAGTAAATGAATTAACGGGTGTAAATTTATTAATTTAATATTGTGTAAATAAAATAATAAGAAAACACATATCAATATCAAATCTAATTACAAAATCATATCGATCAAAACCCATTCTCTTGAAACCCTATTTCTCTCTAAAACCGTTTTCTTCATCTCATCACGAGCGATGTTCTCTTCATCTCTTTCCTCTCATCGGACATCAGAGAAACCTAGATCTCCATAGTCGCACGTCCATTGTCTTATCGTACATCTGAGAAACCTTTCTCATCTCTCATCATCGCACGACCATTCTCACAGCTCGATGACGACATGCACGGTGAAAAAACCAGACAAATTGGTTTGTCTTTCTTTTTTCACTTAGGGTTTAAATTTTTAGGTAGAACATTAGGGTTTTAATTTTTAGGCAAAACATTAGGGTTTAATATTTTAGGTAGAACATTAGGGTTTATATCTCTTTAGAAAATAAGATCGATTTCTTTTTTAGCCATCATAGATTGAAAATTTACTCTTATTTTGCTACTCATAACTATCACTATTTCCATTATCACCGAGCTTCTTTATATAATTCGTATATGTTACTGTTACAATTTGTTGATTCATGTTTTTATTAATTTATGTTGTATTTCATGTTGAATGATGAAAAAATGAATTGGATTTCCATTGATATGTTCATAGATGAGATTACAGCCAACTACTTCTAAAAACATCAAATTATTTTCCCAACGGCGAAAAAATGAATAATTATAAACTATTTATAGCTCTTATTGTCTAATTAGTGGATTAATTGTTAAATGTTTTTATAAACCATTTTTAGTTCTTATTTGAAAATTTCTATTGATGTAGATTGAATATCCCAAGATTGAAGACCTAGCAAAGCCTATGCATCCTCCTCCTCTGAGAAGGTAGATTTGTTTTAATTAATTTGCACCTCCCCTATCTTTCCTTGTTTATGTTGTAAGTCAAAGTTGTCAAATTAATTGTTGCATGTAGGTCACGTTTTAACATTTCGGTATTTGTGTGCACATAGGGGGAATAATTTGATAAGACATTAATATCTCATGTTTGCTGTTGAACCATCTGAAATAAGTTCTTTCAAGGTAAATAATTGCTCTAGTTTATTATTTATCGTGTTTGCGTTGGGTATACAGTGTCCCCTGTTTCTATGTCAAATAAAAAACCATGCTAATGACCCTATTTTCTTCTTGTAATATTGTACATTTGAATGTATAAGATTTTTTTTATAAAATAGCTCTAGGGATTTTTTTATGTAACATATTGATTATGTTGGATATTGATACCTTGATTAGGTTTTTCTTATGGATTGTATTTGCTATTTGAAACTACTGTGTATGTTGCTAACATGTTCAATAAGATTTTCTACATGATCCATACACTTCAACCTAATTTTTTGGTGATTTAGGGATCCTTGATTGAGTTGTGCCGAATGTTTATACACACCCCATGTGACATAAAACTATATAAGATGACAAATAAAAGTTCAATTGTTTGCTTAGAACTATACACGAGTTGCTACTTTCTATTGATGGTAGTACTTTCTGATAAATAAATGATTTGAAACCACTATTATTAGAATTGTTGCAAATGTATACTGACTATTGATTGATTGCATGGTGAATATGATTTGATAGAACTTATCCCAAGCAAGGGCTAGTGGTAGGAGGTTCACTACTCTAGTTTATTATTTATCGTGTTTGTGTTGGGTATACAGTGTAATCTGTTTCTATGACAAATAAAAAACCATGCTAATGACCCTATTTTCTTCAAGTAATATTGTACATTTGAATGGTATAAGATTTTTTTTATAACAGTGCTCTAGGTCTTTCTTATGTAACAGATTTATTATGTTGGATATTGATAACTTGATTAGGTCTTTCTTATGGATTGTATTTGCTATTTGAAACTACTGTGTATGTTGCTAACATGTTGAATAAGATTTTCTAATGAATAACCCATACACTTCAACCTAATTTTCTAGTGATTTAGGGATCCTAGACTGAGTTGTACTGAATGTTTATACAAACCCATTGTGACATAAAACTATATAAAAGAACAAATAAAAATTTAGTTATTTGCTTAGAACTATACATGAGTTGCTACTTTCTGTTGATGGTAGTATTTTCTGATAAATAAATGATTTGAAACCACAATTATTAAAATTGTTGCAAATGTATACTGATTATTGATTGATTTCATGGTGAATATAATTTGATAGAAGTAACCCAAGCAAGGGGTAGTGGTAGGAGGTTCACTACTTCATAATCTGAGCCTTTACCAAACTCATAATCACGGAACACACGAAGGAATTCTTCATCATCCGTGGCTGGTGGTTTACCTCCACTAGGAAGGTACATAACTGTACTTAGTATCATTTGTCTATGCTTAAAAATGTTTTTAAAGTTGTATAAAATAATTATATCTATTACTTAGATACATTACGTAAACATAAGCTATTTTTTGTTTTATTTTTATCGTAGAAGATACTTTGTGTAGTTTAAGAAGTAGTTTATAGTTTTTATTTTTTCGATGCTACTCTGTAGGTTTTCAAAATAACCAGAAAGCCTATTGTTTTTTCATGCTATGATTTTTCTTAGAAACTTAAATACAAAGCAATTCGAATCACTTCAACCTGAAATGGAAGTGAAAATCAATTTACATGTTTGATGATTGTGTTAATATATAGAGTATTGTTAAGTGCAAATTTTGACTTAAATTGAACCATCTTTCTTGGCACTTTTTAACTCAATTCTCATGTTTTCATAGATTTAATTCATGTTCTTGTGTGATTCTTTAATTGTTGTAAAAATACCTTTGGTACTTGTAATTTGTGTGTTATTGTGCAGAAAAAAACATTAAGTCATCAAAGAAGTAAGACACGAGAAAAGAGACGCAAGTTGCCAAAGGAAATGAAGAAACTTCAAAAAGTTCACTTTGCGAACTTGCCAGCGAATGTTCGCTTTGCGAACTTTCCAGCCAATACTCCCAGACTTGAGGCAGTAAGAAAAGTCACCTAAGTTTGCATTGCCAACTTGCCAGCGAATGTTTGCTTTGCGAATAATTATTCGTATTGCGAACTTATGCAGAATCACAGAGGCGGTTTAACTGTTCCTGAGGCATATCAGGTGCCTAATTTGGTGTTCGTTGGGCGAATAATTTGTTCGCAGTGCGAACATAACAGATCCTGAATGTATTATATATATATATATATATATATATATATATATATTTACACTTTTTAGTAGTAGTTAGATATTTTTTAGCATAGAACTTTATCTCTCTTCATTTCAAGAATATTTTAGAGAGAGAAACTCAAACCCTAAGAGGGAGAAGGTAAGATCTTTGATCTCTGGCTGGGGTCTTGATGTAATCTTTTGATACCTTATGTATTTCATCTAATATATGTTTGTGAACTAGTTTTGATTCTCTGTTGTTGGTTGTCTTTGATTGTTTATTTGTGGGTCTTGACAAAACACTTTTCAAATATTTGGTCTTATATTTTCATCTATCAATGAGCAAACTTTTGACATGGTTTTGTGAGTTTATATTCATTTGCATCTTAGCTTTTTAGCATTATGTTGATTGTTAGTTTGAATAGCTTCTAGTAATTAATGCAATAAAGACCGCGATAACGCTTGACGAACAGTATTGCGAGGATGCGTGATTATAGTGAGGAAGAGTGATGTTCACATACATTTGGCAAATTAGATGAATACATGTAAAAAGGGTTAATCATATGTACGTATTCTGATCATAGCTTTGTATATGAATTACTCATTAGTTTGATATGGATGTTATAGTAATATCTGCTGGGTCTAGATGCCAAAAATGGATGTAGGCTTAACATTCATGAAGGCTTTAAATACTTTGTATTGATTGGTAATGTGCGAGAGCAATTATTGATCGGTACAAAATCACTCACAACATTCGGGAACCGAGAGGATATGTATGTCTTGAGTGATACGTGAGGATATTAGATGAATGAATGATTTGAGTTCACTTGATTAGAAGAATGCATGTGTTATCAATTGATGAGATCCAATCCCAACAAGGCTTCGTTTATAATTCAGTCTTTACTTTATATTTTCCGTCTTTACATTTTCTACTTTTAATTATGGTTCCTTAAACCTTTTAGCCAAAACTTTTGCACCATAAGATTAGAAATGTAGAGACCGTTGAACGACATTCTTTCCCTCGCACCGATCCCTGTGGAGATGAAAAAACTGGGTACTTAATTAATTTTTTCTTGCTGCTTTACCGCTCCAGCAAAATGGCGTAGTTGTCGGGGATTGGTGTTTGGATATTGAATCGCATTGGGATAGTTTATATATTTTTGTGCTTTGTACATTTGTTTATATTGTATATATTTGTTTTCTTTTAGGTTTTCTCTAGTGTGACTTGGAATGATGAGAACTCCTTCTAGATTGGTTGCTATTTGTATAAAAGTATTCAATGAAACTTCGACTGAGTCTGGATGGTGATGATAGGATGGTGGCATTGAATGTATTCAAGGTAAATTGTACCACTTTATTGAATGTTAGAGTGATTTAAGAATTTTGTTCTTTGTGCAAATGTGTATTCTTGTTTCATTTTGCAACTTGTTTGAATGCTTGTTTAACTTAGGTCCGAAAGCCACAAATTGTGAGAAACCTCCATTGTTTACTATATGCTAGGATGACTGATAACTTTGTTTAATTTGTTTGATTCATGCTTTATCTTTTGATTATTGTGATTTTGTGGAAGCATTATAAATGATCAAGGCATTTGTTTATATTGAGTACAACCGTATTCAAAAGTACCTTACCCTTGAGTAGAGAGAATTCGTTAACCCCTTTGAGCCTAAACAGTTTAGATCTCATTTTAGTGATGAACTTGGTCTATGTACATAATTTGAAAGTATAGTTCATCATTGAATTTTGTGAGGTTCTAAAAATTTCTTCTTGAACCTTTGGACATTGTTTTAATTTGATTTCCTTGCCATAAAAAGCAAGGAACATTCACTTGAGGTTTGGTTGAATTCAAGTTTGGGAGAATGAAAAAGAAGAACGGTAGGTTGCTAAAACTTTTGAAAAATTTCAAACAAGCATGAAAAGAAAAAGTGTGAATAAGAATGTGAAAAACAAAAGAAAAATAATGCTTGCTTGAAAGAGAAAAATAGAGAATGAAATAATTGTGCATAAGGAAGCTTTAGAAGGTTTGTGATAGAGAAATGAAAGTGGTGAATGAAGTTGAGCTGTGTAAATACTGTCATACCCCAAATTTTGACCACTAAGATTCCCATCATTGTGGAAATCATCATCACAATATGGAGGAACCATCATACTTCATCAGTCTCCCCAAAGATGGGTGAGCATTCACTACAATCAAAATAAGGGTTTTAAGCCCTCTGAAAGCCTTAGACAAAGGATCAATCAAGGAATGACTTGATCTTCAACTTGTATAACCTCTCAAACATACACAAAGGATCAAAAAGGACTCCCACTTCAAGGATTAAGCACAAGGCTGCTCCCTTCTAGGTGGATCAAGTCTCATGATCGCCAGTGTCACCAAATTAGGGTTTTGGTCGACCAGGGCCTCCAGATGAAAAATTTCATCTGGACACAAGCCAAAGATCCAAAACACAACCTAATTTACTCCATGGACCCATTCATCAAGTCAATTTTTCCTCAGGGGATGCATACATCAAAAATCAGGAATTAGGGTTTCTTAACCTAATTCACCCCTAAGTTGACTTTTGGGACAAATCTTGAACCAAGACCTCAATAGAGGGTTTGAGGGTCTCTAATGAACTATATTGATCCATTTGGAACAATGGATTAATCCAAGAAGCTTGAGCAACAAGTCTCAATTTCATCTGCACCACAATTAGGGTTTTAAGGAAAAAAGTCAACTGTAACTTTGACTTTTGACCAGGACATGCTCCCCAAGCCCTATGACATGCACCAATATACCCTATGACACCCATGGAACATGTCCATCAAGTTTGATTTAGGTCAAGGACATGATTTCATGAAGAATGGCATAGTTTGGAATTCATCTGATAAAAAGTCAACTGTGCACAAAAGTCAACTTTGGCTTTTTGAGATTTTTCACCAAAATGGATTTTTAACCCTAAAATGATGTTAATGTATGATTTGAATCATCATTCATCAAGAAACATCAAGAAAAGTTGGATAACTTGTAAAAGGGGTAACCATAAAAACTTAGAAAATTTTCTAAGTTAAAAATAAAGTGGCAAGGGTACCAACTTTGGAGGATCATAACTCCTAAACCACAAAGTCATTTTTCCTCATCCAAAGATGGATTTGTAGCCCTCATTACCCTCTACAAAAACTTCAACTAGACCTAAGTCCAGTTCATTAAGGATTTTGAGTTATGGAGTGATCAAAATGGCTGAAAAGTGAAAATGTCACTTTTTCCAACACTTAGTGAAATTTTCACTAAGTCAGAATCTTCCTTCACTTTTTGCCTAATGTAGAGGGATTTTTCACTTGGATTCAAAAGAGATCAAAACCAAATATGTTCAAACAGTTGTTATATCATGTAAGGGCTTTCCAAAATGGCCAAGAACATTGCCAAATTCCATTTGGGCTATGAGTTATGACATTGGAAAGTTGCCTTGCTGAAATCTGTCAAAGGCAAGGCAGAATTTGCAACTTTGCTCGATTTGCCAAAATCAGCCAAATTCAAATGCTCCTATCCACTTGGACACCTCAGAGGATTGAATCTAAAGGGGACAATCACTGAGTCAAGCCTCCAAAGTCCATGGAACAAGAAATAGCATGTTGAACCTAGAATGGCCAAAATAGGGACAAGACTCCAAATTTGGATTGAAGCATTCAATGGAAGCATCAAGGTGGTATGGACTGAGCCATTCTCATCTAAAATCAGTCAAGACTTATCGAATACCAAGGGAACTAAAGCTCTGTGCCCTAACCTCTAGTCAATGGCTAGAGGAGACTTGGATTTTCATTTGCCAATATTGAACAAACCTACTTACCAGTTGCCATTCACTATTCCTTGCAAAACAAACTTGCTCTACTATAAATAGAGCTCAATTGTGATCAGTTTAAGTATACCAAAGCCATCTAACAGATGCTTTCCTCAAAATCTCTTTCTCTTGGCAAAAATGCCTTTCTTAGCAAGGTAGCTATCGGGTTTTGAGTTTGAGTGTTTTTCCAATCAAACCAATCACTCACACACCACACATACATCATATAGAAGTGATCCAAACACTCACATAACATCTGGAACACTGATTTCACAAAATCACCAGCCAATTGCTCAAGTTCTTGACAGTTTTGCAGTTGAGGTGCTATCTTCAACTTCAAACCATTTCAATCCATTCCAAGCACTCAGACACATCACTTGGTACCTAAGGAAGCTATCCACATCATTGGAACCTAGCTGTAACACCTCCAACACAAATCACGATCACCAGCTGCAAGTGGTAAGCATGAGCTCTTCTAACTCTATGATCCATGCAATTTTTGCTGCACAATAATTTGGCCATATGTTCATAATTATGCATGGAATGTTTTCCCTCAATTAATTGCATTGTTTGAATCGTGTATCAAAAATCCTAGCCTTCATGCAGAAATTAGGGTTCTTGAGGATTTTTCATGATTTCTTGTTATATGTTTAATTTAAATGAAATTAATGGACATAGACATGATCGTGAGATTGAGACGAGCATAATGATATGTGGATTGCATGTTATAATCAAGTATTCAGGGAGATTGGATAGAAAATGCAAATCAGCCAAACCCAGAACACGCGCGTGTTCTTCAGCTGTTCTTGGCGCCTTTTTTGAATTTTCAAATATTTGAATTTTGTGATTTTTCTTTAATTGATTCAAAAATTAATTTCTCTCTGAGTTTTAATGATTTTGAGTTGATTCTTTTTTTAATAATTCACAAAAATATTAAAGTATTTTATTTTCCTAAAAAATCCCAAAAATATTATTTATTTCATATAATTGATGTTTTTGCAAAGAATTAATATTTTAATTGTTTTTGACATTTTAAATATTTTTTCCACATTGATTTTGCAACTTTTAATGCTTTCTAATTATTTTGTAGGTCAATACTTAATTTTTGAAGCATTAATCCAAGATCACAATTTGTTTTTCACATGTTAAACAATTTTGATCATTTTAATTGAATTTTTATTCAATTAAATATATTTTTGAAAACAAATTAGGGTTTTTGGATTAATTCAACCCTCATAAATCATTTTCAAAACTTTTGGGCCTCTAATAGAGTGTAAGACCCAATCCTTTTTCTGACCAAATCATTTTTTGGCCTCAGTGTATTGTATAAGTCCCGATACCATCAAAACCAAACGGCGCGATCATCTCCTTTTTGAAAAATAACCATCTGGGCCTCTCCTTGAGCTATAAGACCCATTCAAAACTTTTGAGCCTCTAATAGAGTGTAAGACTCAATCCCCTTTTAACCAAAATCATTTTGGGCCTCACTTATTGTATAAGTCCCTCTGCGTTAAAAGAAAACCTCGGCACGATCGCCATTTTAAACGGAAAAATCAATTGGGCCTACCCTCGTGTTATAAGCCCCACTCTTTTTCTTTAAAACCTTTTTGGGCCTCTTGAGAGAGTGTAAGACCCATCCCTTTGTTCAGAAAACCTTTTTGGGCCTCAGTCACTTGTATAAGTCCCTCTGTACAAATTCAACAGTGCGCTCACTGATAAAACCCTGGGCCTCTCCTTGAGCTGTAAGCCCCAAATATTTTTATTTCAAAGCACTTTCTCCTTTGATTTTAAATATACTGTTGTTTTCAATCTTTCTTTGTTGAACAACTAACCAAACATCATGGAAGCTCTACAACCGAGTAAGTGGTTATTGCTTTCATTTACCGCTTTCATATATATATATATATAACTGTATTGTGGGGCTGTTTTGCTGTAAGTCTTCTTTCATAAACTCATATCAACTGTGTAATAATAGTATAGATATTTAGAGTTTCCCCGACAACTACGTCTAGCACTAGGTAAAGCCGTTTCAATCACTCTTAGAAATAGTTTAAACTAGATCCCCATAGGATTACCAGACACAGTCTTCCCTCCTCTTGGGGTTAAACAATATGGAGACATGAAAGACAGCATTCTCTGTGAACCCTTTCATAGACCGTCACTCATTGAAGTTGTCAAAGAAACTCTATTCCCCAGAGATGATCTTTTCTCCGTGAATTGCATCTCTTGAGTTTCTTCCAAATTCTTGAACTTTCCTGACTTTGATCTATTCTTGGTGAATAGCATTGCCTTGAATTTCTCGGGGTTTGGGGACCCACAGGCTTCTTAAAAGCACTTGTCAAGAAACTCTACTCCCCAGAGATGATCTTTTCTCCGTGAATGGTATCTCTTGAGTTTCTTCCAAATTCTCGAACTTTCCTGACTTGATCTATTCCTTGTGAATAGCTTGCCTTGAATTTCTCGGGGTTTGGGGACCCATCGGCTTCTTAAAAGCAATCGGCCTCCTCTTGGGCATTGTACAAGGACCCACAGGCTTCCTAAAAGCAACCCCGCCTCCTCTTGGGCTTAGTACAAGGACCCTACGGCTTCTTAGAAGTATTCACAGCCTCCTCTTAGGCTTCATATAATGATCTCTTCCTCCGGGAATGATAGCCTTCTCTTGCGCTTAGTACAAGGACCCGTCGGCTTCTTAAAAGTTTCCAGCCTCCTCTTGGGCCTCGTACAAATTGTCCCGACGACCTCCTAAAGGTATAGGAACAGAACTTAATCATCTCCATAGAACGGTCCTTTCATAGAGTCTACTACTGTTTCTCAAAGCACAGTAAAAAAGATGAAACTCTCGACTTGGACAGTCTAACTTCCTTGAGTCTCAAAGACATTCTCAAATGACCCCTTCGTTAAATAGGAAGGAAACCCGCAGACTCGGGCAGTCTCAATACCCTTCGGATTTCCCGCTTCCTTAAAGAACAGGAATAACCCGGATACTCGAAACAAATCCTTGAGTACAGTGTTGCTCATATAAGAACTGATTTTCTCTTTAAAATCAGTATACTGGACCTGTCACTTAATTGAGACAACATTTAGCCTCTCTCTCGGGCTTTGTACGAGACACAAAAGAGACTCCCTCGTTGAGTCAATCACCCCTTTCACCTCCATCTCGGGCTTTATACGAGATAAAAAAAGGTTCTTATTGAGCCAAAGAAATAACAGCCTCCATCTCGGGCTTTGTACGAGATACAAAGAACTCTCTTGTTGAGTCAAATAGCCTCCATCTCGGGCTTTATACGAGATACCAAAAGACTCCATCTTCGGGTCAAAACCTTTTAGCCTCTCTCTCGGGCTTTGTACGAGACACATATTAGCCTCCTCTTAGGCTTTGTATAAGAAAACCACTGGTTAATCCAATTAAACTTTTAGCATCAAAGCTGTACCTCGTTCATGGTACACAAACAACAACAACTTTTTCCCCTCCATCTAACAACTGTAAGCGGCAAGCCTCTGGATCATCTACATCCATGCCACTGTCCCTCTTTTAGCATGGGAATTTCCTAAGGAAAGATGGCATTGCTCTACACTGAGTTAAAATCTTCTCCTTCAGGTTAAAATCCCCTTTAAAGGAAATTATGGCATTATTAGGATCCGCGTATCCCGGTTAAAGTAATTATCCTTTATAAAACAGTCGTAACAGACAAACCCCTCTTTAGAGATGACAAATTCTCTCTAAAGTCGAGGACCTTCAGCTTTACGTCTTGGGCTTTGAACAAGACACAAATAGACTTTTCAGCTTCACATCTTGGGCTTTGAACAAGATACAAATCACCTTTTCGCTTCACGTCTTGGGCTTTGAACAAGACACCAAAAACCAATTTCCTCCCATAGAATAGGAGGAACTATGAACACTCTGATTTCCCTGTTTCGGTAAACGGGAATACGTAGGCATAAGATTGAAAGAAAAATCTTAGCGAGCACACTAAACAAAAAACCCAAATCCCATATCTCCATCAATCAAAAGCAGTAATTCAAAAACCATCAGTCCTAACATCCTAATCCTTGTTCCCCGCCAGAAACCTTCTGTCAAGATAAAAAGAAAGAAAACAGTATTGGCGAAAATACAAATAACCAGTACAAAGACCCCCCACATTGATAGCATCCGTAACCTAACAGACCGTTGTTTAAACTCAGTATGCAAAGCAGGGTTAATTGGAGACATCTATTTCCCTTCCTTATTCAGCTCACAATAGGATAAAAAATGAATTGACCTGTAGTTTAAGCTCAAACCGCAGAGAGCGTCCAGCGCTTAAGAACCGCGTCCAAAATCGCTCGCTACAGAAAAAATGGCGCCCACCGTGGGGCCTGTCTCTGTTTTTTCTTCCTTTTCACCTCGTGTGTGGAAACCACGGATTGGGGCTTCCGCCGGGGAACCCATTTTCTGTCAGGAACATAGGATTCATAGCTTTAAAGGTCTAGGATGTTTAGGACAAATATATATACTGCTTTTCCTAATTGCTATACGTGTTTATTTTTCTGCTAATGGGAATGCGGGTGATGCCGTATGTGGAAAGATTGAGTATACACTTAAGATAAGTGATGGCGATGGGGTCGACCATCAACCTCAGTGGAGGCTGACCAACGCAACCTATTCTCTCACCTAGACAATGGGCCGATTGTTAAGTCTGAGAAGCTGAGGAGCCAAACCCTTTCGTAGTGCAGAAACTATCGGAAATAGTTGTTACGCGATACTACCCTCATTTGAGGCTGGTGATCTATTCTCGGTGAATGGCACTTACTCTAAGATTGCACTACAACTCGCTGGCGATCTACTTGTTGTTTTGCTTTCCTGGGAGGAGCTGATGATAATGAGTACAGGTACAAAAATCACCCTAGTATAAACCTTTGGGGATGGGTAGAGCCTTGACTTCATGACAACGACCCTTTGACCCCATGTTTTTTCTATGTTTTTGTGTGCTGCATTTATGCATTCATCTAAAAAACATTAAAACATTCAAAATATTTCTCTTCTAGTCTCTCTGTTTTTTAAAATAAACTAAGACTGTGATTGCAAATATCAGAGAAGAGGATTATGCTAATGGATTTCGGTAGAAGGAGAACTCACCAGTATACCTTCAAGGTTCCAAAGTTAGAGGATTTGAGAAGGTTAGCCAGGATGATCACTAACCCAGAGGCTTTCAGAGCCAAGCACGGAGGTTTGCTACCACTGTTAAGAGTCCATGTGATTGAGGGAATCATGGATGCGCTCATTCAGTTTTACGATCCAGTTTATCACTGTTTCACATTCCCAGATTACCAGCTCGCACCAACGCTGGAGGAGTATTCTCCCCTGATCGATCTACACATTACAGATTGAGCTCTATTTTCTAGACTGGAAGAAATTCCAAAGAATCAGACTATTGCAAGAGCAATTCATTTGGACGAGTCTGAAGTTAGGACTCACCTAACTACTAAAGGTGGCATCCAAGGTTTGCCAGCCCAGTTCTTGACGAAGAAAGCCCTGTATTTCGCCAGTATAGGAAACGTGACTGCTTTTGAAAGAATCTTTGTCTTTCTCACCTACGGGTTATTTTTGTTTCCCAACATCAATAACTTCGTCGATATTAACTCCATTAAGGTTTTTCTCATTGGAAACCCTGCGCCGACTTTGCTCACAGATGCGTATCATTCTGTACACTTGGGAAATTTGTACAGCGGAGGGGAGATCACATGCTGTGTACCTTTGCTTTACAAATGGTTTATCTCTCACTTGCCCAAGTCTGCTACTTTTTGGGATTGTAAGAGTGCCTTACGTTGGTCGCAGAAGATCATGTCTCTTTCTAACTCTGACATTGATTGGTGTAATAGGATCTATGAGGGAATTAGGATCATTGACCGTTGTGGAAACTTCCCCAACGTACCCCTCATAGGAACTAAAGGAGGAATCAACTACCATCCGGTATTGGTTCACCGTCAATTTGGATACCCGATGAGACACATCCCACTGGGTGTTCATCTAGAAGGTCTTTTCTTCAAGGAAGGAGAAAACGAAAGAGTACTAAAGATGGAAATAGTGCACGCTTGGAAGCATGTTCATAAGAAAGGACGAGAGTCTCTAGGAAAACTGGACTGTGTCTCGGTGGAGCCTTATCTCCATTGGGTACAAAGTAGAGCTCTCAAGCTAAAAATTCCTTATCCTCGTTACGGAATTCTTCCGCCGAGGGAATCTGTCATGTACTTCATGACTGAGACTGAAAAGCTTCAGGTTACACTTAACAAAGTTCAACGGGAGAGAAGGTATTGGAAGAAAAATACCGCACCCTCGACATAGAGTGCATCAAAATACAGCAATTACTGAAAGAGAAAGATGCTCTGATTGAAATTTTGGAGCAACATGCTGTAGAGAATCAAGACGATCAAAGGAATTTGCTCACTCCTTTCACCTGGCAAAGGAATGACAACCCGACAATGGCCCAAGAGCCCCGGTCAAAGAAAAGGAAGATGCCAGAATCAACACCTGATTTCTCTTCAGAGAGGACTCGGGACCCATTAGCTTAGGTTTCTGTTTCTGCACCTTGTAATCTACTGTATTTCCATTTCTGTAATCCTTTGAATTCAATAAAAAAGGGTTTCCCCACTGTTCGATATTTGCAATCTAATTGTCAAAGTTTATTTTGATTAAACCTTAAACAATTAATATAATCATTGCATTCATCATTCTCACATCGCGTATTCTTCTTACCTGCGAATCTCACGTTTGTGTCTCGGTTCTAGAGTCAAACTGTCTCATTCGTATAATACTCGGGCCAATCGTCAGAAAAAGATGGATGATCTTGAGGAAGAAAACAGAGAGTTGAAAGAAGAGATCGACGCTCTGAGAGAGGATATGAGAAAGCTTCGTAACGACATGCAAGCCATGGCAGAAGCTCAGCTATAAAGAACTGTGATCTCAGAGATCACCTCAACGCCCATAGTGGAGAAGTATGATCCTAGGTATCAGATTCCGAAAGATTGTCCTTGGGGCATGCCTGTTAACTATATCCCGGAAGGATATGTTCCGTCGATCACTGAAGATCAGGGAATCGCAACAGAAGCCGCTGGGCCTGAAGGTTACAAACTTCAGAAAGCGAAGATGCCAGGGGCATACTGAAGACTCCTGAAGGTTACAAACTTTGGGAAACGCCAAGACTCACTGCCGTAGTCACGGTACCACCCCCTGTGGTGCACACTATCCCGGAAGGACAGATTCCACAGACACCTTCTGGTAAGAAGGAAACTATGTTTGACAGAATGGAGGAATTCCAGGAGCAGTTCTTGGAAATGCAGAAGGAGCTGCAAGCCATTCGCTGTCTGGATCTATTTGGAAAGGACGCTGCAGACCTCTGCTTGGTCCCCAATGTGAAAGTCCCGTACAAATTCCAAGTGCCCGGCTTTGAAAAGTACAAGGGTAACTCTTGCCCTCAAAGCCATCTAGTGATGTACGCTCGGCGAATGTCAGCTCAGATGGAGAATCAGGACCTACTGATTCACTACTTTCAGGATAGTTTAATCGGTGCCGCATTAAAATGGTACATGGGTTTAAACCAAACTATGATCAGTACATTCAGAGATCTTGGTACTGCCTTCGTCCAACAATACAAATACAATTTGGACATGGCACCCGACAGAGATCAACTCAGATCGATGTCGCAAAAGGACAAGGAAACCTTTAAGGAGTATGCTCAAAGGTGGCATGAAATTGCCGCTCAAATTTGTCCACCTCTTGAGGAAAAAGAGATGACAAAGATCTTCTTAAAGACCTTAAGCTCATTTTACTATGACCGAATGGTTGCCAGTGCGCCCAGTGATTTCACCGAAATGGTCGGCATGGGCGTACGTCTTGAGGAAGCCGTCCGAGAAGAACGTTTGGTAAAATACCCTGGATCGACGAGCGATACTAAAAAATACGGTAGTGCTCTCCCTAAGAAAAAAGAGCAAGATATTGGGAATATCTCTCTTGGAAAGCAAAGGCGACGTTATCAACCGGTAGCAGCTGTGATTCCTGCTATCATCCCTGCACCTATTCCTACGTATCAACCTCAGGTTGCGTAGAGCCAACCTGACCAGCAAAGGACACAACAGCCTCTTCAGCAGGCTCGTCCTCCATATAACAACAACCGTACAACACGGTCACCAGGATTTGATCCTATACCCGTGACGTATGCAGAGCTGTTTCCATTACTACTGGCTAAGGGGCATATTCAGACTAAATCTCCTCTTACAGTACCGGAAAATCTGCCTTTTTGGTTTAAGGTGGATCAAACATGCCCTTATCATCAAGGAGGTTCAGGGCATAACATAGAGACTTGTTTCAATTTCAAGTCCGACGTGCAAAAACTTGTTAGGAGCAGGGTCTTATCCTTCAAGGATACAAATCCTAATGTTCTTACGAACCTGCTGCCTCAACACGAGAAGGCTGCAGTCAATTTTATAGAAGGAGAGACTAACGATGTCTATCAAGTTCACGATGTACTCTTGTTGAAAACCAATTTGGTCAAGATGCATTGTAGACATAGTGGATATGGCCATATGCCACCTCATAACTATCATCAGTGTGATATATGCTCTAAAGACAATCAAGGATGTTCTGTAGTGCAAGCAACTCTGCAAGAACAGATGGATCTCGGATGGATCCAAGAGCACCGAGTTCGTGGAGTCAACATGGTCTACACGAATTCTAACGTCATTCAGAACCACGATATTTGTGTGATGAATGTCAATTTAGTGGCAATGCACTCAAGGCAAAGCCAGTATCATAATCTGCCGCGACACGATTACAGTTCCTGTCTGACTTGCTCGGTAAACAAACAGGGATGCTCTTTCATACAAGAGGCCCTCCAGCGTCAGATGGATCTTGGATGGATCCAAGACTACCATGATAGGAACTCTTATCAAATCAACATAGTTCAGATCTTTGATATTCGCGTGATGAATACCAACCTGGTAGAGTTACATGCTGAGCAGGTCCGACTCGGATTCTTAATATCACATGACTATCAAAGCTGTAAAGCGCCTTGCGAAAATGATCGAGGTTGTACCCTTGTCTAGGAGGCACTTCAGCACTTGTTAAATCACTGGTGGATGCCAATCTATATGGATGAAGATACTCAGCAGATTAGTATCAGTAACAGGAACCCCACTCAGCGTCAAAGTCAGGATGTCCGATCAGTAGAAGCTAACCTATTAAGGTTACATTGTATTCAAAGTGGGCGTGGCCAGGTGCCACCACACAACTATGACAGTTGTAGCGTCTGTTCGGAAAGTAACCAAGGGTGTTACCTTGTGAGAGCAGCTCTTCAGTGTCAGGTCGATCGTGGAGAAATTCGTCCATATCCGGGTTCTGAACCCATCGACTGGACGCCGAACTACCTTGCCGAGCAAGTCGAGGATGTTGTCACGATCTCTGGTCATCACAGGACCAGGGATGTTTTTGCCATTATTCCTCTACTTGACGAATCTAAAGTTCCCAACCGGGAACGAATCGAGATCACTTATGATGGTCAGAAAAATCAGAAGGTTCCCATAGTCATCTATCTACCGGGACCACTACCGTATGAATCAGCTAAGGATATCCCTTACAAATACGGTGCAACAATAATTGAGAATGGAAAGGAAATTCCATTACCCTCCGTCGTGAATATTGCAGACATCAGTCGTGTAACACGGAGTGGTAGAATCTTCAACCGAGGGGTTGAGGAACTTAACAAGGAAAAGGAACTTCAGACAAAAGCTCCCGATCCACCAGTCGGTCAATCCAGTAATCCCGACCTTTCGAAAAATAATGATGAGATACTGAAGCTCATCCAAAGGAGTGAGTACAACATTGTCGATCAACTGTTACAGACTCCTTCAAAGATCTCGATGTTATCACTGTTACTCAGTTCAGAAGCCCACAGGGAGGCTCTATAGAAAGTCTTGGAGCAAGCCTTTGTGGAACAGGATGTAACAATTAGACAGTTCGATAGCATTGTCTCTAACATCACTTCCTGCAATAATTTGGGATTTAGTGATGAGGAATTACCTGAAGAGGGTCGTCGTCATAACATGGTGCTCAATATCACAGTTAACTGCCAGGACGATGCTTTAGCCAGCGTACTGGTAGACACAGGGTCAGCCATGAATGTTATGCCGAAGTCCACTTTGATGCAATTATCATTCAAAGGCCCTCCGATGAGAATCAGCGAGGTCGTCGTCAAAGCGTTCGACGGATCCAAAAAAATAGTTATCGACGAAGTTGATCTTCCCATAACTATCGGTCCTCACACTTTCCAAGTCACTTTCCAGGTCATGGACATCCGGGAAACATACAGTTATTTATTAGGGAGACCTTGGATACATCAGGCTGGAGCGGTCACTTTGACCCTCCACCAAAAGCTAAAATTCGTCAAGAACGATCAACTTGTCACAGTTTGTGGGGAACAAGCCTTGCTTGTAAGCAACTTGTCATCATCTACTGGTATAGAACCCGAGGAGGTTATTGGGACGCAGTTCCAAGCACTGTCGGTGAGCAAGAACAATCAGTTCAGAGGAGGAACCTCGATTTCCTCATACAAAGATGCTATCAAAGCAGTCGAGAGTACCGATACAACAGGATAGGGACAGCTTGTCATTCCTACTGACAATAAAACAAAGAAGGGTCTTGGTTTTTCTGCAACCTGTACCCAGACAGCTGCCAGCAATGAAAGTCTTCATCCCCTTCAAAATTTCTTCCACAGTGGAGGTTTCCTTCACCCAGTATCTCAAGCAGTACATGCTATCAATGAGGAAGATCCCTCTGACCCAGATGAAGAATGGAAATCCTATCTTAATGAGGACGGTTATATGTCTCAGGAAGAGGTACCTATGCCTTTTTGCTATCCTGCACAAATTCCGAGATTTATACCAAGGTCAGATGTCGAAATGATATACGGGGATTGTGATCCGGAAGGATGCCGTGCTCCGCCAAATTCATTAGAGGAAGACACTCTGATGAAAGACAATTTTGACTACAACTACTATGGCCCAATGGATGGCCTGCCAATGTGGCAGCCTTATCCAGGAGATTTGGGGCAAGAGAGTCAGCCGAACAATGAAAATCGGCTGAGCAACTTTGAACAGAATACCTATGTCCCCACCATGTCATGGGATCAACACTCAGGTCATCCTGAAACTACTCAACATGAAGATGAATTTTCAATGTTTGTTGGACTTGAATTCATCAACTATGGTTTTCCCGAGGTCAACGTCATCAAGAGAGATGACTCCTCCAGTTCGAAAGAAGTGTGGGACACCTTGGGACAACCGAGTGGAAAATACGACTATATGGTCAAGTACACCGCTCCTGAAAGCTCTCGTGTTAGGCTCGAAGACATCCAGCCAACTGGATGGGGAGATACAGCTGAGAGCGCAAATGCTATGCAAAATACAACTGAGGAATTCTCCTATGACAACTCTGCCTGGGAGACAGATTCCAATGATCCCGCTCCACCAGAAATCAGCGTCATTTCTGAAGACAAATCAAGGAAGGTGCTAGACTTTGTATTCACCGAGGAGTTCGCCGCCAATGGGTTGCCGTCGAGGTTCCGAAGACCGTTCATCAGTCAAAGTAATTGCCATCTTTAACCTTTCACCCGGCCCAGGTGAAACGGATGTTTTGATAGGGCTCGCTTTCTGTAAATTTTCCCTCTTCGCTTTGCCCGAAGCGACAGAGTTTTGTTTTATAGGGCTGTAGTTTCAAGGATCGACTTGTTCATTAATAAAATAACGTCATTCTGTAATTTACGCATTTATTGCTGTTTTCCCTTTTTGCTTTTTCAGAAAATGGTAATCCTAAAAAACAATTCAAAAATAAAAACAAGCAGTAAAACAAAAACACTGCACACACTTGCATTTTCCTCTATCTCTTCTAAACACGAATCATCACGTCATGCAGATTGCTTGTTTTAAACCCAGTTGAAACATACGATCCGATGCCTTCTCCCAACTTTGAGTTCCCGGTATTCGAGGCTGAAGAAGAAAATGACAACGAAATTCCAGAAGAGATCTCCCGACTACTCAGACAGGAGGAAAGGTCCATTGAACCTCACAAAGAGCCGTTGGAAACGGTAATCTTGGGTTCAGAAAAAGAGATAAAAGAAATCAGGATTGGGGCACTGCTCAGTCCAACTGCCAGAGAGAGTTTGATAAAGGTTCTCAGAGAATTTCCCGATGTATTCGCTTGGTCCTATCAGGATATGCCAGGGTTGGATACCAGCATCGTGGAACATCACTTACCGTTAAGACCGGAATGTCCGCCAGTAAAGCAAAGGTTAAGACGGACTCACCCAGACATGGCCATCAAAATCAAAGAGGAGGTACAGAAACAGATTGACGCGGGTTTCCTCGCCACATCAGAATATCCTCAATGGTTAGCCAACATCGTACCCGTTCCCAAAAAGGACGGAAAGGTCAGAATGTGTGTCGACTATAGAGATCTCAACAAGGCAAGTCCAAAGGACGACTTTCCTTTACCACACATTGACATGCTGGTAGACAGTACAGCAAAGTTCAAAGTATTCTCCTTCATGGATGGATTCTCGGGCTATAACCAGATCAAAATGGCGCCGAAAGACATGGAGAAAACTTCATTCATTACCCCATGGGGTACCTTTTGTTACAAGGTAATGTCGTTCGGTTTGAAGAACGCTGGGGCAACCTATCAAAGGGCCATGACTACTCTGTTTCATGACATGATACACAAAGAAATCGAGGTATATGTCGATGATATGATTGCAAAATCAAAAACAGAGAGTGAGCACGTTGAATATCTGTCAAAATTGTTCGAACGTCTAAGAAAATTCAAGCTCCGCTTGAATCCTAACAAGTGCACCTTCGGTGTCCGTTCAGGGAAACTATTAGGGTTCATCGTCAGCCAGAAAGGAATTGAGGTTGATCCTGACAAGGTCAAGGCCATTCAAGAAATGCCTTCTCCAAAAACTGAAAAACAAGTCAGAGGATTCTTGGGACGTTTGAACTACATCTCCAGATTCATATTCCTTATGACCGCCACATGTGCGCCGATTTTCAAGTTACTTAAAAAGAACCAGGATTGCGTGTAGTCAGAAGATTGCCAAACCACATTCGACAGTATCAAGGAATATCTGTTGAATCCTCCGATTCTATCACCTCCAGTGGAAGGAAGACCACTGATCATTTACCTCACAGTTCTAGAGGACTCAATGGGATGTGTACTTGGCCAACAAGACGAAACCAAAAGGAAAGAGTCTGCCATCTACTATCTAAGCAAGAAATTCACCGACTACGAAACTCGGTACACGATGCTCGAGAAAACTTGATGTGCTTTGGCTTGGGCAGCCAAACGTCTTCGCCAATACATGATTCGTCATACTACTTGGTTGGTCTCCGAAATGGATCCAATCAAGTATGTCTTCGAAAAGCCTGCTCTCACGTGAAGAATTGCCCGTTGGCAGATGTTGTTATCAGAATATGACATAGAGTACCACGCTCAGAAAGCCGTTAAAGGAAGTATTTTAGCCGATCATTTGGCTCATCAACCGATTGATAATCAAGAATCAATCAGGTTTGACTTCCCAGACGAAGATGTCATGTATCTAAAGATGAAAGACTGCGATGAACCGCTACCCAGTGAAGGGCCAGAACCAGGTTCCCAATGGGGACTTATCTTTGATGGAGCAGTTAATTATTATGGAAACGGAATTGGGGCAATCATTTTTACCCCTCAGGGTACCCACATTCCTTTCACTACCAGACTTACGTTCAAATGTACGAACAACGAGGCTGAATACGAAGCTTGTATTATGGGTCTCGAAGAAACAATTAATTTAAGGATAAAAAACTTGGACGTATACGGTGACCCAGCCTTGGTTATCAATCAGATAAAAGGAGATTGGAACACATACCAATCAGGATTAATTCCTTATAAACAATACGCAAGAAGGTTGCTACCTTTCTTCAACAGAGTTGAGTTTCATCACATCCCTCGTGATGAGAACCACATGGCTGATGCATTAGCCACAATCTCTTCCATGATTCGTGTAGGTCATTGGAATGACGTACCTAAGATCGACATCATGCGCCTTGAAAGGTCCGCTTACATCTTCACGATTGAAGCAGTCATAGACGACAAACCTTGGTATCACGATATCAAATACTTCCTTCAGAAACAAGAGTACCCACCTGGGGCATCCAGAAAAGACAGGAAAACCCTCAGAAGATTGGCTGGAAACTTCTTCCTGAGCGGTGACACTCTCTATAAGAGAAATTTTGACATGGTCTTGCTCCGATGCGTCGACAAACCAGAAGCAAACATGCTTATGAAAGAAATTCATGAAGGATCCTTTGGCACTCATGCCAACGGACACACAATGGCGAGAAAATTTCTGAGAGCAGGGTACTATTGGTTGACAATGGAATCCGACTGCTACAAGTACATGAGGAGGTGTCACAAGTGTCTGATATACTCTGACAAAATTCATGTGCCGCCATCACATCTCAAAGTTCTTTCTTCCCCATGGCCTTTCTCGATATGGGGAATCGACATGATTGGCATGATTGAGCCCAAGGCTTCAAAAGGACATCGGTTTATCCTGGTAGCCATTGACTATTTCACCAAGTGGGTCGAAGCAGCGTCGTACGCTAATGTAACCCGACAAGTGGTGGTCCGATTTATCAAAAACAATATCATCTGCCGTTATGGTGTTCCAAGCCAGATCATTACTGATAATGGATCTAACTTGAATAACAAAATGATGAAAGAGTTGTGTGCAGAGTTCAAGATTGAACACCATAACTCATCTCCCTACCGACCAAAGATGAACGGAGCGGTAGAAGCGGCTAACAAGAACATCAAGAAGATTGTTCAGAAGATGGTTGTAACCTACAAAGATTGGCACGAGATGCTACCCTTTGCTCGTCACGGTTATCGTACATCTGTCCGCACTTCAACAGGGGCAACCCCTTTCTCTCTAATATATGGCATGGAGGCAGTTCTCCCCATAGAAGTAGAGATCCCATCATTCCGAGTACTGATGGAAGCTAAGCTCACCGAAGCTGAATGGTGTCAAATCCGACACGATGAACTGAAAATGATCGAAGAGAAGCGAATCACGACACTATGCCACGGTCAGTTGTATCAACAAAGAATGAAGAGGGCGTTCGACAAAAAGGTTCGACCCCGCATCTTCAGGAAAGGAGACCTCGTACTCAAGAAGATTCAATCATTTCTCACTGATCCGCGAGCTAAATGGACTCCGAATTATGATGGCCCCTATGTGGTCATGAAAGCTTTCTCAGGCGGTGCCTTGAGACTTGCAACCATGGACAGAGAGGGATTTGCCTACCCCAAGAATGTTGATGTAGTCAAGAAATACTTCGCCTAAAAAAAAAGTAAAAATACGTCTCGGTGGATTGAAAACCCGAAAGGGCGGTCCAGGCAAAAGTTAGAGACATGAAAAAAAAATCATCCCGATGGATTGGAAACATCATAATACAATCCAGGAAAAAATTAGGGATAATGGCAAGTAACTATGTTCAACAGAGGCAAGTCCCTCAGCAGCAGTTACACCATCCATCGGAGGAAAACTCAAGTCAAGGTCATCTTCGACAGAAGCTAGGGATGTCCCGAATTCAAAGTTGGTAGAAGGATAGTGGTCGTTATGTTTCAACGTAGCCCTTTTCCCTGTAAATTACCATTTTCAAACTTTGTATGTACTCTTTGGAATCACGCGTTTGGCTGATCTCCATCTTATCAATAAAATTTGAGCCCTTGTGCTTTTGTTTGTAATTCTTATTTGTTTTAGCTTTACAGAACGACGTTGTTAACATGATTAACGATTCTTGAAATAAAACCAAAATGAATTTACTTGGTAAAACTTTTTCTGCTCTTAAAATAAAGATGGCAATTTCTTTTGACTGTTAAACATCAGAAGAACATCAATCGCTTCTCCAGAAGTAAGCAAACTTCAAAGTGCAGAATCAAAGTACTCCTTCTAACCCAGTACGCCTGAATGAAGGGATCAACTATGTCAGAGACCTTGTTTCGTCTGACATGCCACGGCCGAGTTCTCATCTCCTAAGCCCGATCACCGGTATTCCCCGCGAGGACTACTTCTCCTAAGGTAAAATTGCTACTTTTGGACGAACGGTACTTCTTCGCCCCGCGATGGCCGAGTATCCAGTCATGTTCACCTGTCAGTTTGTATGTCGCGTCAGTTTTGTCAGCATAAACATACATGCATCATTGCATTATTGATTTGCATTCACATTTCATATTGCATCACTATCACTCTAGTCGGTCTTGTCCCCTAGTGATAGAAGTTCTCTCAATCGAGTCGTCAGTTCTTGCCTCGTCAGGAAACGCTGTGTCTGAACAGCCTATCCTCCAGTTTACTTCTGGAATGAAGTCGGCCCTTAACCACTTTGATAACTTGAACCTCTGAGAAACTAGAAAGCTTTCAACAAATGTCACTCTTCGCCATTGAAGATGATATCCTTGCTTTCCCAGATTAAGGAAATCCACAGAGAAAGCCCCTTAATCAGAGATTCGGCAGTACGGCAGTTTTTCTCCGAAAAAAGACCGCTGATGAAAAGGTCATCGGCACCTCAAAATTGGATCCCATAATATGGCATTTCTCCGGAAAGATCCCGAGAAAAGTATGATGTAAGCCCCCAAACGAAAATAGTCTCTCAAGAGACTCTCTTTCCCCAGTAGAATCGACAAATGGCGTCTCCAACAGAGAAGTTTGTACACCTCTACAACTCAGACGACTGGGTTCCCCAGCAAGTCTGACATCAAAGCTTTTTCCATCAAATGGCATCTCCCCAGGAAAATTCGGCGAGAAGTTTGAAGGAAATCCGCTACAAATAGCGTTCCTTGTCAATAAAGTGTAATGACAAAAGAAACTGAGACCAGTTCCTTGGTAGGAAACCAGGATCGAGGGGAAGTTTATATCAGAAACCGAGACCAGATCCTTGGTAGGAAACCAGGATCGGGGGGAGGTTGACAAAAGAAACTAAGACCAGCTCCTTGGTAGGAAACCAGGATCGAGGGGAAGTTTAAATCAGCAACTGAGACCAGTTCCTTGGTAGGAAACCAGGAACGGGGCGGGGGGGGGGGGAGGTTGACAAAAGAAAACTGAGACCAGTTCCTTGGCTGAAGACCAGGATCGAGGGGAAGTTTACCTTTTCTAAGCATCATTTCTCAGTAAAAGAAGATGGATGCGATCCGCCATTCATAACCACCATCAAAATTTCGGGTATTCTGATATTTAATCCTCTTGCACCTCGAATGCCCGAATACCTTCGTCATTCACACCTTCGGGTCCAAGAAGATTAAATAGGGGCATCTGTCATACCCCAAATTTTGACCACTAAGATTCCCATCATTGTGTAAATCATCATCACAATATGGAGGAACCATCATACTTCATCAGTCTCCCCAAAGATGGGTGAGCATTCACTACAATCAAAATTAGGGTTTTAAGCCCTCTCAGAGCCTTAGACAAAGGATCAATCAAGGAATGACTTGATCTTCAACTTGTCTAACCTCTCAAACATACACTAAGGATCAAAAAGGACTCCCACTTCAAGGATTAAGCACAAGGCTGCTCCCTTCTAGGTGGATCAAGTCTCAAGATCGCCAGTGTCACCAAATTACGGTTTTGGTCTACCAGGGCCTCCAGATGAAAAATTTCATCTGGACACAAGCCAAAGATCCAAAACACAACCTAATTTACTCCATGGAACATCATGGACCCATTCATCAAGTCAATTTTTCCCTAGGGGATGCATACATCAAAAATCAGGAATTAGGGTTTCTTGACCTAATTCACCCCTAAATTGACTTTTGGGACAAATCATGAACCAAGACCTCAATAGAGGGTTTGAGGGTCTCTAATGAACTATATTGATCCATTTGGAACAATGGATTAATCCAAGAAGCTTGAGCAACAAGTCTCAATTTCATCTGCACCACAATTAGGGTTTTAAGCAAAAAAGTCAACTGTAACTTTGACTTTTGACTAGGACATGCTCCCCAAGCCCTATGACATGCACCAATATACCCTATGACACCCATGGAACATGTCCATCAAGTTTGATTTAGGTCAAGGACATGATTTCATGAAGAATAGCACAGTTTGGAATTCATCTGATAAAAAGTCAACTGTGCACAAAAGTCAACTTTGACTTTTTGAGATTTTTCACCAAAATGGATTTTTAACCCTAAAATGATGTTAATGTATGATTTGAATCATCATTCATCAAGAAAAATCAAGAAAAGTTGGATAACTTGTAAAAGGGTTAACCATAAAAACTTAGAAAATTTTCTAAGTTAAAAATAAAGTGGCAAGGGTACCAACTTTGGAATATCATAACTCCTAAACCACAAAGCCATTTTTCCTCATCCAAAGATGGATTTGTAGCCCTCATTACCCTCTACAAAAACTTCAACTAGACCTAAGTCCAATTCATTAAGGATTTTGAGTTATGGAGTGATCAAAATGGCTGAAAAGTGAATATGTCACTTTTTCCAACACTTAGTGAAATTTTCACTAAGTCAGAATCTGCCTTCACTTTTTGCCAAATGTAGAGGGATTTTTCACTTGGATTCAAAAGAGATCAAAACCAAATATGTTCAAACAGTTGTTATATCATGTAAGGGCTTTCCAAAATGGCCAAGAACATTGCAAAATTCCATTTGGGCTATGTGTTATGACATTGGAAAGTTGCCTTGCTGAAATCTGTCAAAGGCAAGGCAGAATTTGCAACTTTGCTCGATTTGCCAAAATCAGCCAAATTCAAATGCTCCTATCCACTTGGACACCACAGAGGATTGAATCTAAAGGGGACAATCACTGAGCCAAGCCTCCAAAGTCCATGGAACAAGAAATAGCATGTTGAACCTAGAATGGCCAAAATAGGGACAAGACTCCAAATTTGGATTGAAGCATTCAATGGAAGCATCATGGTGGCATGGACTGAGCCATTCTCATCTGAAATTAGTCAAGACTTATCCAAGACCAAGGGAACCAAAGCTCTGTGCCCTAACCTCTAGTCAATGGCTAGAGGAGACTTGGATTTTCATTTGCCAACATTGAACAAACCTACTTACCAGTTGCCATTCACTATTCCTTGCAAAACAAACTTGCTCTACTATAAATAGAGCTCAATTGTGATTAGTTTGAGTACACCAAAGCCATCTAACAGATGCTTTCCTCAAAATCTCTTTCTCTTGTCAAAAATGCCTTTCTTAGCAAGGTAGTTATCGGGTTTTGAGTTTGAGAGCTTTTCCAATCAAACCAATCACTCACACACCTCACATACATCATATAGAAGTGATCCAAACACTCACATAACATCTGGAACACTGATTTCAGAAAATCACCAGCCAATTGCTCAAGTTCTTGACAGTTTTGCAGTTGAGGTGCCATCTTCAACTCCAAACCATTTCAATCCATTCAAAGCACTCAGACACATCACTTGGTACCTAGGGAAGCTATCCACATCATTGGAACCTAGCTGTAACACTTCCAACACAAATCACGATAACCTTCATGCAGAAATTAGGGTTCTTGAGGATTTTTCATGATTTCTTGTTATATGTTTAATTTAAATGAAATTAATGGACATAGACATAATTGTGAGGTTGAGACGAGCATAATGATATGTGGATTGCATGTTATAATCAAGTATTCAGGGAGATTGGATAGAAAATTCAAATCATCCAAACCCAGAACACGCGCGTGTTCTTCAGCTGTTCTTGGCGCCTTTTTTGAATTTTCAAATATTTGAATTTTGTGATTTTTCTTTAATTGATTCAAAAATTAATTTCTCTCTGAGTTTTAATGATTTTGAGTTGATTCTTTTTTTAATAATTCACAAAAATGTTAAAATATTTTATTTTCCCAAAAAATCCCAAAAATATTATTTATTTCATATAATTGATGTTTTTCCAAAGAATTAATATTTTAATTGTTTTTGACATTTTAAATATTTTTTCCACATTGATTTTGCAACTTTTAATGCTTTCTAATTATTTTGTAGGTCAATACTTAATTTTTGAAGCATTAATCCAAGATCACAATTTGTTTTTCACATGTTAAACAATTTTGATCATTTTAATTGAATTTTTATTCAATTAAATATATTTTTGAAAACAAATTAGGGTTTTTGGATTAATTCAACCCTCATAAATCATTTTCAAAACTTTTGGGCCTCTAATAGAGTGTAAGACCCAATCCTTTTTTTGACCAAATCATTTTTGGGCCTCAGTGTATTGTATAAGTCCCGATACCGTAAAAAACAAACGGCTCGATCGTCGCCTTTTTGAAAAATAACCATCTGGGCCTCTCCTTGAGCTATAAGACCCATTCAAAACTTTTGGGCCTCTAATAGAGTGTAAGACCCAATCCCCTTTTAACCAAAATCACTTTGGGCCTCACTTATTGTATAAGTCCCTCTGCGTTAAAAGAAAACCTCGGCGCGATCGCCATTTTAAACGGAAAAATCAATTGAGCCTCCCCTCGTGTTATAAGCCCCACTCTTTTTCTTTAAAACCTTTTTGGGCCTCTTGAGAGAGTGTAAGACCCATCCCTTTGTACATAAAACCTTTTTGGGCCTCAGTCACTTGTATAAGTCCCTCTGTACAAATTCAACAGTGCGATCACTGATAAAACCATGGGCCTCTCCTTGAGCTGTAAGCCCCAAATCTTTTTATTTTAAAGCACTTTCTCCTTTGATTTTGAATATACTGTTGTTTTCAATCTTTCTTTGTTGAACAACTAACCTAACATCATGGAAGCTCTACAACCGAGTAAGTGGTTATTGCTTTCATTTACCGCTTTCATATATATATATATATAACTGTATTGTGGGGTTGTTTTGCTGTAAGTCTTCTTTCATAAACTCATATCAACTGTGTAATAATAGTATAGATATTTAGAGTTTCCCCGGCAACTACGTCTAGCACTAGGTAAAGCCATTTCAATCACTCTTAGAAATAGTTTAAACTAGATCCCCATAGGATTACCAGACACAGTTTTCCCTCCTCTTGGGGTTAAACAATATGGAGACATGAAAGGCAGCATTCGCTGTGAACCCTTTCATAGACTGTCACTCATAGAAGTTGTCAAAGAAACTCTATTCCCCAGAGATGATCTTTTCTCCGTGAATTGCATCTCTTGAGTTTCTTCCAAATTCTTGAACTTTCCTGACTTTGATCTATTCTCGGTGAATAGCATTGCCTTGAATTTCTCGGGGTTTGGGGACCCACAGGCTTCTTAAAAGCACTTGTCAAGAAACTCTACTCCCCAGAGATGATCTTTTCTCCGTGAATGGCATCTCTTGAGTTTCTTCCAAATTCTCGAACTTTCCTGACTTGATCTATTCCTTGTGAATAGCTTGCCTTGAATTTCTCGCGGTTTGGGGACCCATCGGCTTCTTAAAAGCAATCGGCCTCCTCTTGGGCATTGTACAAGGACCCACAGGCTTCCTAAAAGAAACCCAGCCTCCTCTTGGGCTTAGTACAAGGACCCTACAGCTTCTTAGAAGTATTCACAACCTCCTCTTAGGCTTCGTATAATGATCTCTTCCTCCAGGAATGATAGCCTTCTCTTGGGTTTAGTACAAGGACCCGTCGGCTTCTTAAACGTTTCCAGCCTCCTCTTGGGCTTCGTACAAATTGTCCCGACGACCTCCTAAAGGTATAGGAACAGAACTTAATCATCTCCATAGAACGGTCCTTTCATAGAGTCTACTACTGTTTCTCAAAGCACAGTACAAAAGATGAAACTCTCGACTTGGACAGTCTAACTTCCTTGAGTCTCAAAGATATTCTCAAGTGACCCCTTCGTTAAATAGGAAGGAAACCCGCAGACTCGGACAGTCTCAATACCCTTCGGATTTCCCGCTTCCTTAAAGAACAGGAATAACCCGGATACTCGAAACAAATCCTTGAGTACAGTGTTGCTTATATAAGAACTGATTTTCTCTTTAAAATCAGTATACTGGACCTGTCACTTAACTGAGACAACATTTAGCCTCTCTCTCGGGCTTTGTACGAGACACATAAAGAGACTCCCTCGTTGAGTCAATCACCCCTTTCGCCTCCATCTCGGGCTTTATACGAGATACAAAAAGGTTCTTATTGAGCCAAATAAACAACAGCCTCCATCTCGGGCTTCGTACGAGATACAAAGAACTCTCTTGTTGAGTCAAATAGCCTCCATCTCGGGCTTTATACGAGATACCAAAAGACTCCATCGTCGGGTCAAAACCTTTTAGCCTCTCTCTCAGGCTTTGTACGAGACACATATTAGCCTCCTCTTAGGCTTTGTATAAGAAAACCACTGGTTAATCCAATTAACCTTTTAGCATCAAAGTTGTGCCTCGTTCACAGTACACAAACATCAACAACTCTTTCCCCTCCATCTAACTGCTGTAAGCGGCAAGCCTCTGGATCATCTACATCCATGCCATTGTCCCTCTTTTAGCATGAGAATTTCCTAAGGAAAGATGGTATTGCTCTACACTGAGTTAAAGTTTTCTCCTTCAGGTTAGAATCCCCTTTAAAGGAAATTATGGCATTACTAGGATCCGCGTATCCCGGTTAAAGTAATTATCCTTTATAAAACAGTCGTAACAGACAAACCCCTCTTTAGAGATGACAAATTCTCTCTAAAGTCGAGGACCTTCAGCTTCACGTCTTGGGTTTTGAACAAGACACAAATAGACTTTTCAGCTTCACATCTTGGGCTTTGAACAAGATACAAATCACCTTTTCGCTTCACGTCTTGGGCTTTGAACAAGACACCAAAAACCAATTTCCTCCCATAGAATAGGAGGAACTACGAACGCTCTGATTTCCCTGTTTCGGTAAACGGGAATACGTAGGCATAAGATTGAAAGAAAAATCTTAGCGAGCACACTAAACAAAAATCCCAAATCCCATATCTCCAACAATCAAAAGCAGTAATTCAAAAACCATCAGTCCTAACATCCTAATCCTTGTTCCCCGCCAGAAACCATCTGTCAAGGTAAAAAGAAAGAAAACAGTATTGGCGAAAATACAAATAACCAATACAAAGACCCCCCCACATTGATAGCATCTGTAACCTAACAGACCGTTGTTTAAATTCAGTATGCAAAGCAGGGTTAATTGGAGACATCTATTTCCCTTCCTTATTCAGCTCACAATAGGATAAAAAATGAATCGACCTGTAGTTTAAGCTCAAACCGCAGAGAGCGACCAGCGCTTAAGAACCGCGTCCAAAATCGCTCGCTACAAATACCTTGTATAGTGAATGTTCTTTTGCATCGGGAATTTCGATTCCATAGCCTTTAGAAATGTCCCTTTATTGTTAACCCGACCAAGCTACAACCCTTAAAGCCCTTAGTGATCTTTTTGCTTCCATGTTTTCATTTTTTATTGTTAGATGTTGTATGAATTGAGTTGATATTTGCATTGTTTGTCTGGTGAGTGAAATTGCCCCACGGTTGCTAACTCATTAATTTCTTCATTCTTATTCTGAAGAGGAGTGTTAGAGTGATTCAAGTATGAAAATTTAGTTGTTATTTGAAATATTGTATGATATTTGTTTAAGAACTTAATTATTTGTCATTGTTCGATTCTATTGAGTGGTGAACGTTGCTTGTGCGCATTTTCATGCTTGACCAAATCCTCTTATTTGAGCAAATTTCTCTTGTTTGAATTTGAATTGTTAAATCCATTCTTGGGTGAATTAAATGCTTGAGCAAATCCTCTTGTTTTAATGAGGGGCATACTTTACTTAAGGACAAGGAAAAATCTAGTTGGGGAGAGTTTGTTAAGTGCAAATTTTGACTTAAATTGAACCACCTTTCTTGGTACTTTTTAACTCAATTCTCATGTTTTCATAGATTTAATTCATGTTCTTGTGTGATTCTTCAATTATTGTGAAAATACCTTTGGTACTTGTAATTTGTGTGGTATTGTGTAGAAAAAGGCATTAAATCATCAAAGAAGTAAGACATAAGAAAAGAGATGCAAGTTGCCAAAGGAAATGAAGAAACTTCAGAAAGTTCGCTTTGCGAACTTGCCAGCGAATGTTTGTTTTGCGAACTTTCCAGCGAATACTCCCAAACTTGAGCAGTAAGAAAAGGCACCAAAGTTCGCATTGTGAACTTTCCAGCGAATGTTCGCTTTGTGAATAATTATTCGCATTGCGAACTTTTGCAGAATCGCAGAGGCGTTTTAACTGTTCCTGAGGCACATCAGGTGCCTAATTTGGTGTTCGTTGGGCAAATAATTTGTTCGCGGTGCGAACATGTTAGATCCTGAATGTATTATATATATATTTTATACACTATTTAGTAGCTAGTTAGATATTTTTCAGCATAGAACTTTATCTCTCTTCATTTCAAGAATATTTTAGAGAGAGAAACTTAAACCCTAAGAGGGATAAGGTAAGATCTTTGATCTCTTGTTAGGGTTTGGAAGTAATCTTTTGATACCTTATGTATTTCATCTAATAGAAGTTTGTGAACTAGTTTTGATTCTCTATTGTTGCTTGTCTTTGATTGTTTATTTGTGGGTCTGGACAAAACTCTTTTAAAATCTTTGGTCTTAGATTTTCATCTATCAATGAGAAAACTTTTGACATGGTTTTATGAGTTGATATTCATTTGCATCTTAGCTTTTTAGCATTGTGTTAATTGTTAGTTTGAATAGCTTCTAGTAATTAATGCAATAAAGACCGCGATAACGCTTGACGAACGGTATTGCGAGGATGCGTGATTATAGTGAGGAAGAAAGACGTTCACATACATTTGGAAAATTAGATGAATACATGTAAAAAGGGTTAATCATATGTACGTATTCTGATCATAGCTTTGTATATGAATTACTCATTAGTTTGATATGGATGTTATAGTAATATCTACTGGGTCTAGATATCAAAAATGGATGTAGGCTTAACATTCATGTAGGTTTTAAATACTTTGTATTGATTGGTAATGTGCGAGAGCAATTATTGATCGGTACAAAATCACTCCCAACATGCGGGAACCGAGAGGATATGTATGTCTTGAGTGATACGTGAGGATATTAGATGAATGATTGATTTAAGTTCACTTGATTAGAAGAATGCATGTGTTATCAATTGATGAGATCCAATCCCAACAAGGATTCGTTTATAATTCAGTCTTTACTTTATATTTTCCGTCTTTACATTTTCTGCTTTTATTTATGGTTCCTTAAACCTTTTAGCCAAAAATTTTACACCATAAGATTAGAAATGTAGAGACCGTTGAACGGCATTCTTTCCCTCGCACCAATCCCTGTGGAGACGAAAAAACTGGGTACTTAATTAATTTTTGCTTGCTGCTTTACCGCTCCAACAAAATGGCGTAGTTGTCGGGGATTGGTGTTTGGATATTGAATCACATTGGGATAGTTTATATTTTTTTGAGCTTTGTACATTTGTTTATATTGTATATATTTGTTTTCTTTTATGTTTTCTCTAGTGTGACTTGGAAAGATGAGAACTCCTTCTAGATTGGTTGCTATTTGTAAAAAAGTATTCAATGAAACTTCGACCGAGTCTGGATGGTGATGATAGGATGGTGAGCATTGAATGTATGCAAGGTAAATTGTACCGCTTTATTGAATATTAGAGTGATTTAAGAATTTTGTGCTTTGTGCAAATATGTATTCTTGTTTCATTTTGCAACTTGTTTGAATGCTTGTTTCACTTAGGTCCGAAAGCCACAAATTGTGAGAAACCTCCATTGTTTACTATATGCTAGGATGACTGATAACTTTGTTTAATTCGTTTGATTCATGCTTTATCTTTTGATTATTGTGATTTTGTGGAAGCATTATAAATGATCAAGGCATTTGTTTATATTGAGCACAACCGTATCCAAAAGTACCTTACCCTTGAGTAGAGAGAATTCGTTAACCCCTTTGCGGCTAAACAGTTTAGATCTCATTTTAGTGATGAACTTGGTTTATGTACATAATTTGAAAGTATAGTTCATCATTGAATTTTGTGAGGTTCTAAAAATTTCTTCTTGAACCTTTTGACATTGTTTTAATTTGATTTCCTTGCCATAAAAAGCAAGGAACATTCACTTGAAGTTTGGTTGAATTCAAGTTGGGGAGAATGAAAAAGAAGAACGGTAGGTTGCTAAAACTTTTGAAATATTTCAAACAAGCATGAAAAGAAAAAGTGTGAATATTAATGTGAAAAACAAAAGAAAAATAATGCTTGCTTGAAAGAGAAAAATAGAGAATGAAGTAATTGTGCATAAGGAAGCCTGAGAAGGTTTGTGATAGAGAAATGAAAGTGGTGAATGAAGTTGAGCTGTGTAAATACCTTGTATAGTGAATGTTCTTTTGCATCGGGAATTTAGATTCCATAGCCTTTAGAAATGTCCCTTTATTGTTAACCCGACCAAGCTACAACCCTTAAAGCCCTTAGTGATCTTTTTGCTTCCATGTTTTCATTTTTGATAGTTAGATGTTGTATGAATTGAGTTGCTATTTGCATTGTTTGTCAGGTGAGTGAAATTGCCCCATGGTTGCAAACTCATTAATTTCTTCATTCTTATTCTGAAGAGGAGTGTTAGAGTGATTCAAGTATGAAAATTTTGTTGTTATTTGAAATATTGTATGATATTTGTTTAAGAACTTAATTCTTTGTCATTGTTCGATTCTATTGAGTGGTGAACATTGCTTGTGCGCATTTTCATGCTTGACTGTAATACCCCGTAAATTATTCCACTCAGGATAATATTATTTTGGTCAACTGGGTTCCGGTTTGCTCTGAGAATTTATTGGATAAAATAATTTGAGTAAACTGACGAACTCAGAATTGATCAGAGTAATATTATTTAACTCTGAGGTTTTATTAATTGGTGCATTTGAGATAATTCGGACAATTAGTAGTATTAATTATTAATGAGTTTCTCTATATCTTTTCCTTTTCCCTCATTTGGCAAAAGTAGTAACATTTGAGAGAGAGAAATTAGAGAGAAGAAATAGCAAAAGAAAGAAAAAGGGAAAAAGGAAAAGAAGGAAAATCCAAGAAACTCAAGACCAAGAATCATCATCTCCTCTTCATCAATCATCTTCCAATCTTCATCATCATCATCTATTCAAGGTGGGTTCTAGATAGATGCTCTAGATGCAGAGTTTCTTGAGTTCTAGAGTTAGGTTGGTTTTGGGAGAAAATGAATAATCTTGCAAAAATCATGAATTTAACGGTTGGAAATCGATATAAATTGTGTAGTATGATAAATGTATGTGTAGAAACACCTATAGATAATTGTTATGATGTTGGTATTGATTGGAATGAGTTTGGAATGAAATGGGTTTTGGAAATTGTTAGGTTTTGTGAGAAAATTATGTTTTTATGAAATTGTTTGATCAACCATGATGGGATCATGATAATACACCTCTATTGGCTGTTTGGATGTGTTTGTGAGGGTGGTTATGCAGGATGGAATCGGCTGTCAAAAGAAAAAAAATTCGGCCTAACGTTGAGCGCGCTGAGCGCGGTCATGCCCGCTTAGCGCGGTATGGAAAATTTCCAACCCTTCCAGGCCGAGAGGAGCGCGCTGAGCGCGGGTTGGAGCCCGCTTAGCGTGACCTGGAGCAAAAAGAAAAAAAATAATTATTTTTAAAATCCGTAACTTTTGACTCGTTTACCCGATTTAAGTGTTCTTGGTACCGATGGAGAGCTAGGAAAATATTCTACCTGTTGGAAGTGAGAAATATTAGTTTTGATGTCTGATTAAATAAATCGGAGGGAACCAAAATCGGTGTGAATTGTGATATGTTGTTTTATGTGTTTCTATTATATTATTGACTTGTTATTTCCTATTTCTCTTGTTGTTTAATTTTGATTGAGAGTAAATATGCATGCTAAAAGATAAAGATGAATTAGGAAGAGTAAGGAAACCTCAATGCGGAACTATAGTATAATCTAGTTCTATGACTAGGAAATTATTGAAAACCCTAGACGGCAAGGCTCGGGCACCTGACGTAGGAAGGTACATCCGTGACGAGATTGGCCTAGGTGAGAGTGAACACTAGTATGGAACATGTGTGTAAACCATTGTGGTTTAGTGAAAGGCGAATGTGGCCTTGAGGCATTGTAACCTAGTGATTGTCGAATAGAATCACGTTTGTGTGTATAATCACGTAATTGTAACCGGTTGCTTTGAGTTGCAGTTTCATGAGTCTCGAGCTCCTCTGAAATGTATGCATGACTACTTGGTAGGTTTGATTCCCACGTATAGTACGAATGGTGCTCAGGGAGCGTATGCTTGTGACAGTTAATGGCCTGTGTGAAGTGACGGTTGATAACGGTTAATGGCCCGTAGAATCCGAATCCATTCGTATGTCAAGTAGGTTAAAAGGATCCATGACTCGGGTCGACTTCTAGACGTAGAAGCGGACGGGAAAAGGGGATGCCTTGGTATGGTTATCGATTAGTGATATTGTGAGTTGATGAACTCATGACATGTTTCCATATAGTGTGAGAATTGGAATTGTGAACTCGAAGTCCTTTCCCCTTCCACTTGGACTTGAGTAGGATTGTTAGAACCTTGTAAAGCCGAGAGGACCTATAAGATAGGGAACTCACTGAGATTGATGTATCTCACCCCATGTTGTTGTTTACATCACAGGAACTACAGGTTCGGCGAAGGGTAAGGACAAAGTTGTTTGATTTTCCTTACGGATCGTAGCTTTTGTGTGGCAAGGCTTCTGTTGTGAAGATTTTTGGGATCATTATTTGATCTAGTTCTTAGTATTGGAACATCTTGTACATATGATGCCATAGTTTTTTTTGTATATAGTATTTTGGGCATGTATATGTATAATGTGTTAACTAGGGACTTATGTTATTTCAGTACCAAAACGTGAATTCATGTATGATATGGATGCTTTGATGTATTATATTGTATATGGGTTTTACAGTTGGTATCAGAGCAGGTCGTATCCTCGACCTAGCCATGAAATAGTATAAGTATTTTCTTTCTGTTTCCTATGCGGCATGTCGCCATTGGTCTTGAGTGTTATATTTATGGTATTGAGCCTGATCAACTTAATCCTATCTGTATGACATTTAGGAACATGGCGGACAGGCGCAGAAACAACCGTGGCAGACCGAGAACCACTCCGGCAGGGACAAATCCACCAGGTGACGAGGGGAATGCCCCTTTGTATCAATTCATGCAACAGATGCAGCAATAACAAAATTAGTTTGTGCAACAAATGGTATAGCAAATGGCTGGTGGCCTGCATCCTCCAGTGGTTGTTCCTGAATCTGCAGGGGGACCTTTAGGGATTTCATTCGTATGAATCCTCCAGAGTTTCAGGGAGGGTTAGATCCGGTAAAGGCTCATGAATGGATATCCGGTATGGAGCGAATTTTCTTAATAGTTCAGTGCAGTGAGGAAAATAAGGTGGTCTTCACTTCTCACTTGTTGAAGGATCCTGCCATGTGTCGCTCCTGGGATTTTTATCCAGGTACAAACGTGAAAGTGGCAAAGAAACAGAGTCGCCAGCAATGTGTATTTATCCTAAGAGAGGGAAAGGAAACACTGCGTAAACCTGAGGGAAGGGAAAAGACATGGTCTCGCGACCAAGAGAAACGGGTAAGGGAGTCGGTTACGCGAGGGGAAGGTGTTAGCACCCCATCGCGTCCATCGTACTCGATAGGATTCACGCTTGTTGTCTCGATCAAAGGGTGTTTTCATCTGGAGCTCCGCTGCTACTGGAAATGAGAAGGAACGAGAACGAAAAAGGGGAAGCTTTAGCCAAGGGTTCATATCAACCGAGGCAAGCAAGCTAGCTGTGAGTAATAGGGGTACTCATCCAATGGTATCGAGAACCATGGAGAGCAGAGTAAGAGGGGAAGATGTGAATCAGATCACATAAGCCTCAACATTGGTCAAAGCGAGCTATAGACAAAGCGTGGGGGTCTGATTACAAAACCCTTTTTCCATTTGACCGACTCGATAACAAGAGTGAGTTATGTTCAGAGCATCAACATGAAATACGAGCTGAGAACGACCTGGGACTAGAAATGGCGGTAGTCAATTGCGGACTCTCATTCCGCCTGATGCATTCTTTGAGGTCTTACAAGGGGATACGAGAATGGGATGCCTCTTTGGAGGTCTTAGGCACAATATTAAACAATCATAAACAAAGCCTCCTTTGAGGACTTCCAGCATTGCCGGCCAAGTGGCACGGACTCCCAATCCTACTTCTCATGGCATCAAAAGAAAAAATGCGGAAAGAGAGTAAATCGATTCAAGAAATTATACCCAACGAATAGAAATCTGTAAATAGTAATGCAAGCAGAACAAGAAACCCGAAGAGCAAGCTATCATCAGGCAAACAAAAGCGAGTCAGAAATTCGGAACAAGCATAAGCGTCAAAACATTGTCGGTGTGAAAATAAATCACAACCGACATGTGGTGTGTGTATCGGACACGGCCACATAGGCAACCTGCATGAAAACACAAGCCAGACAACCACGCATGCAATACATAATGCATCTCATAGCATGAGATAAAAGCCATCGCATTGGAAGCAAAGTAGCATCCCACAAATAAAGTGGAATACCGAGCGAATAACCACCGCCGGAATCTTAGCGGAAACCTTGCACAATCTTAACAAACCTGTTAGAAACCACAAGGAGATGCAACCGGAAGTTGTACCCATGCATCATAACTCAAAATCAAGCACAATGATAAGCATATGAGTCATGAGCATGCATCGGAACACAAAGTTTCAAAACGGGGCAGCACCGCCACAACATCATAAAATGCACACAAAGTCGATCCAGAAAAGAGCGAAACCAATTACAATGATAATGTATGAGCAAGTAAGCACAAGTGCACATCAAATACAAGTCAACACGCAAAGTTTGCACGAAACGGAGATTAAAAGCGTCAAATCGGGAAAAACGCGTCAAAAATCACCGACTAGGAATTGAACAAAAATTGCATGGTTGACCGCAAATATGCCAACGGACTCAAAAACAAACTCGGTTTGAATTAATTCCGCTCGGAAGTGGGACTTTTAGGCCGATTTCGTCGGTTGGCAGTAGCGAAATAGCAGAAAAAAGTTGTCCAAAATTGACTAAAAAGTCCACCAACAGCTCCGGAATCATCAACAAAGTCGAGTTACATTATTTGTATTCGCAAAAACATGCCACGGTTAGGAAGTTATGACCAAAACACATTTTTACGGGAAAGCGACACGATAACGTTACTACACAACCGAACTTTTATTTCTCAAGCAAACATGCACCAAACTTAAGCCAACGATCATACACAATTAATGCATATCCATTACGCGACTTTCAAAGATGTAGACCAAGCAAAATCTTCCATTAAGCATGCGAATCAATAATTCTCGACACGCGAACCATTAACACACAACAATCAAACAATTCCACTGTTAATCCATTCTTGATGCAAATTGAATATCAACAATTGTGGAACCGGATTAGCTTCGACACGCGGAACACAACAATTCAAATGAAATCATCTAATTCCACGTTTGCTCATAATCAACTTATTTCAAGAATCAATTAATTCAACTATATTCAAAATCAATTAATCACAACAACTATTGTTCAAGAACATTCAACAAATCTCCACAATATCAATCTCAAATCAATGATCAAACAATTAATTCACTCAACAATTATCACAATTCTTGAATTCAAGTGTTCACCTAAGCATTTTATCAAACACCTAAGCTACAAAAAATATCAAACTCACCTTAATTCAATCCAAACTTAACAATTAACAAATAATGAAGCGAAAGCTTCAAGAATTGTTACCGGAAAGTAGATCGGAGGAGCAATTGATGAAGAATCCGTGGAGAGGAGAGAGTTCGCCGGCGCGCGGTGGCTGGCCAGAGCTAGGGAGGTCGGCGCGGTGGTCCGGCGGGAGTGGGGGAGGCGACCGCGGTTGATCGGCGGTGGTCGGAGCTTGATCGGAGACTTTGCGTTCTTGAGTGTTCTTGAAGATTGATGAAGTTGTTGTGGCGTTCTTAAGAAAAAGTTGAGAGAACTTGATTTGATTTTTGAGAGAGTCAAATCATAATTTTTGGTGTTTGTGAATTATGAATGAAGTTGGAGAGAAATGAGAGAGAATTTGAATATATAGTGTGGTGGAAAAATGAGGTAAAACGGTAAAATTCTAGCTTATCGGCAGCTTAAGTGGAAATAACTCGTTGCTCAGTACAAAATTTTGACTATGAGCCTCTTACGAAATTGTCCGCGTCTGAGTCATGGACACAACGCAAAAAGAACGGACATCATTCGATGAAAATTGAATGAGTTCGATACGTTTAAGCAGCGAGACATCATTGTCAAAAGTCGCTTTTTCAGCTTATTTACCGTCTGCTACTCAGAAACGTGACCAGCTCATGTCTTTCGGGGCAGAATCTCGACTCGACTTTGTCAGAAAAGTTGTAGGTCTATGAGTCCATGACGTCGTGTCAAAAGATGAGCGTGATCGGACAAACAACGAGTGAGATATAAATTTTCCCGTGAAACAACGTTCAGCCTTTTTCTTCAGTTCAGCACTTCCGTTTTGCGAAATAAACCAAAACAGAATTCTTCGGAGCCACGTTCAAACTCAAGCTTATATTTGATCTTGAAGAGGATAAAATTTGTGAATCAGCGCTTCGAGAATAGACACAATCAGATAAAAATTGACCGAGTTATGATT
Organism: Lathyrus tuberosus; assembly: GCA_022829125.1. Classification (NCBI taxonomy): domain Eukaryota; kingdom Viridiplantae; phylum Streptophyta; class Magnoliopsida; order Fabales; family Fabaceae; genus Lathyrus; species Lathyrus tuberosus. Next base: position 10,770,267 of record JALAZF010000045.1, read on the forward strand.
TTTCCAAAATCTGACAGACAGTGAACCGCATCAATTAATTCCACTGGTAATTCGCACTTTCGGAGTCCTTCTGCTTGGAACTGTCTCCTACTGAACATTCGGCATGAAGATGGCATCGAAATGGAATTTTTGGCACCTGAATGGCATCAATCCGATGAACGGACTGAGAGTTATGAAATTTTTTAGTGTCCGAAATACACCGGTTCAACACTATTTTTCACTGTTCTTCTGCTGTATCGACTCAGAGAATTCGTGTATTCGGAGATTTTCCTCAAAGAATTAGCCTTTGGCCAAAACACAAAAGTTGGAGAGGATATCAAGACGGAACGTTTGGCATAGGAATCGCTTAAAAATGTTGATCCAATCAGAAGTTTTGAATTTTGAACCCCACCGGCATAGTTAACCAGCAAAAACGAAATTCCAGAAACAAATAATTCCTGCCACTTCCCTTGATGAATTGGCTTCCGAGCCGAACATAAAAGTTGTATAAAATACCGAGACGGTTCTATCAGTTGAATATCAATCCATAACGAGTTTCTGGGCGAGAGTTACGAATTTGGCGAATTGCCCCGTAAAACCGATATTATGTTCAAACTGTTCCGAATTAACTGAAAACTTCGGCTTCTTCTGAGATTCTTGATATGTCGCACCACAAGAAATTAGGCTTGATGAGATCTAGATGGCTCGGTGATCATGTAGCCTGGAGAATTACTTTGTACGCGTGCCAAATGACGCAATAAACGTTTGTCGCAACCTGACGATGCTTGAACAAAGAACCTTGATCCCATAACCAATAGAACCAAATGATATGCATGTATGCGAATGCAAAAATGCCATGAAACATAAGCCAGTCAGTGTTAAAACATGAGGGCAAATTTTGGGAAGCTACAGCTGCCCCTTTTCAATCAACTTGGATCTGAAGGTATGATAGCAACGACTTTCAAACATTCAAGGATACACGGAGATTGAATACCAAAAGAACCCTGAAATTTGCAAACTGTGGGGATAATGAGATGGAGTAAGCCGAAAAGGAACTAAAAAAGGAAGACCAAGCCGAACGTGGACTTCGCTGGGGAAAAAGTGAAACAAACTCTTCAGAGTTATGCCATCTCTGCTGAGGAAGAGAACTGGGTTTCACGAAGTAAGTCAGACGAGAACTGACTACCAAGCGAGAACTGGATTTCGCAAGAGATGTCAGGCGAGAACTGACTACCAGGAGAGAACTGGGGATAAAGTGAAACAAACTCTTATGAGTTATGCCATCTCTGCTGAGAAAGAGAACTGGGTTTCACGAAATAAGTCAGACGAGAACTGACTACCAGGCGAGAACTGGATTTCATGAAATAAGTCAGACGAGAACTCACTACCAGGCGAGAACTGGATTTCACAAAATAAGTCAGACGAGAACTGACTACCTGGCGAGAACTGGATTTCACCAAATAAGTCAGACGAGAACTGACTACCAGGCGAGAACTGGATTTCACCAAATAAGTCAGACGAGAACTGACTACCAGGCGAGAACTGGATTTCACCAAATAAGTCAGACGAGAACTGACTACCAGGCGAGAACTGGATTTACAAAAGTAATTGTCCAATCAAAGGCAAGCTCCTAGCAAAAATACGGTCGTGAACCGAAAGGGAGAGAGGTAAAATCAATGAACTTACAACCCACAGATAAGATGACTCCGCTGGGGAAAGGAGAAGTCTAAATAAAAGACTCTGTCGGGGAGCACAGGTAGGATGAACACATCCCTCGGTGACCTCACCGAGGATAAACCAAAATCTCCTGAGTTATGCCATCTCTACTGAGAAATAGAACTGGTAAACAAAATCTCCTGAGTTGTGCCATCTCTGCTGAGAAAGAGAACTGGCAAACAAAATCTCCTGAGTTATGCCATCTCTGCTGAGAAAGAGAACTGGCAAACAAAATCTCTTGAGTTATGCCATCTCTGCTGAGAAAGAGAACTGGCAAAGAAAGTATCCTGAGTTATGCCTTCTCTGCTAAGAAAGAGAACTGGAAAACAAAATCTCCTGAGTTATGCCATCTCTACTGAGAAAGAGAACTGGCAAACAAAATCTCCTGAGTTATGCCATCTCTACTGAGAAAGAGAACTGGCAAACAAAATTTCCTGAGTTATGCCATCTCTGCTGAGAAAGAGAACTGGCAAAGAAAGTATCCTGAGTTATGCCATCTCTGCTGAGAAAGAGAACTGGCAAACAAAAGTATCCTAAGTTATGCCATCTCTGCTGAGAAAGAGAACTGGCAAACAAAATCTCCTGAGTTATGCCATCTCTGCTGAGAAAGTGAACTGGCAAACAAAATCTCCTGAGTTATGCCATCTCTGCTGAGAAAGAGAACTGGCAAAGAAAGTATCCTGAGTTATGCCATCTCTGCTGAGAAAGAGAACTGGCAAACAAAATCTCCTAAGTTATGCCATATCTGCTGAGAAAGAGAACTGGCAAAGAAAGTATCAAACCTGGCTTATGCTTCAAATGCACATGTTTGAATTTTTCTATGGGGTAATGCTCCATACGAAATGGAAATGCTACGCGTTTGGGAGGATGCCATGCAAACGATGCTTATGCAATGCAAAAAGAAACGCTCCAGCAAAATAAATGCTGAAAACGAAGGCAACTCCACCGGGGATGACAAAATAAATTGTTCTCTGAGTGCAAGAACTCTGCTGAGAAGGATCACAATGAACAACTCCTTTGATCAACAACTTCTGCTGGAGATGAAATCCAAAAGAACATCCACTCTGTTGGGGATTATATATAACTCTTTGAAAAAGGAAACCAAAACCTGAATCGGAAGAGTGACAAATATCACTTGGACTTAAAACCTGATGGGGATGTCAACCATCGCTGATCAGACCTGCTGCGAAGACTACCACCAAACTCTGCTTGGGGAGACACCTGCTGGGAAATGATTCGCCCTTATTCTGTTATTCCTGGTGAAAACACGTTTCCTGACTGGCCGAGGGGAGTAGACGCCAATACTCTGCGGGGAAGACAACATCTTTGTCTCGGGAATACGTTCCGCAAATTTCCTGTGGTAACAAAATAACATCCACCCTAGAGCAATCCACTTTAGATGCTGGCTGGGGAACAATCTTTTGTACTTTGACTGGGGAGAGTGACAGTCTGATGAGGATGATGAAATTTCCATGCTAAGGAGAATAACTCTACTGGGGAGAGAAGTTTTTACCCTGCTGGGGATTAGAGCATGACGTTGCTGGCGGAAACACACTTCCTGACCTGCTGAGGAAAGTGAGTACTGGGCTCTGTGGGTAAAATAAAGTCTTTTCAAAGATATCCAACACATCTCCTGCTGGAGATACAGCAATATCCACCTTGGAGCAATCCACTTCTGACTGCTTATTAGGGAATAATAAACCAACCATGACTTCGGCTGGGGACACAATCCTCGGTACTCTTGCTGGGGAGAATAAGTTTTGCTGAGGATGATGTACTTTCAGTGCTGAGGAGAGTAATGCTACTGGGGAAAAACAAACTTGTTACCCAGCCTGACCTGTCTCAATGGTCATAAACGGCCCTTTGAACTCTCCACTTGCCCCAGACCACCAGGTCTAAAGGAAGAAATCATCACAAGAGGATTTTATAGAAGACCGGGCATTCACACTGCCCCGGGGTCTTCAAACTCTTGGAGAGATTTATCAGATCTCGACGCAACTACCCCAGACTTCATAACCCATGAAGTAAATTACCTCGAAAGGATTTGTAATGACTTGAAAATACTCTGCCCCTGTATTCTGAACTTTGAAGAGGTGCTTTCAATTAACCGTCTTCAGGAGTGGACAACTTCTCACGCTCTAGAGGTGGCCTGCCCCAGGTCTTGAAGAAACTTTGCCCCTGACTGATCTTACATAGATTTATCAAATCGACCTGATTGCCCCATATTAAACGCTTGTGGAGAGATTTATTGAATCTCGACATAATTACCCCAGTTTGACTGCTTCTTGTCACCATTTATCGGGAACCTCTAGGTTGCGCACAGTCTCTTGGCCACATACCCCTTGACATGACTGTCCTTCGGAGTTTTCACTATCTCAACTTGGCGTGATCTAGCTTCTCGACTGACGTTCAATGTGTAAGCTTCTTTGATGTCAAACACATGTAAGCAGAAAATGTTTATTGTGAGAATGACAATTCTAATGTAACACCCGTGTTAACCTTGAAGTTTTATTGAAAATGCGTCGCCAAGCCTTGTGAACGAATGACTAACTGGGATGCGACATTGATTTTTGAATGGAAAACAATACGCACATGCAATACCAACAAAAATCTTATTAGCATAACTCATGGGAGTCAGGAACGCTATCTCGCTGAAGTGCACTTTCGGCATAAACCCTGCTTTAATTAGGACTTTTAAGGGCTGTAACGTGGCCTGGTTCGCGATTTTGAGAAAAAGGATTTAAGGCTCAAAGTTTATCGGTGCCCACCCATTCTCCATGATGTTCTCCAAACCTACGTTCAGCTAATTTGGCGCAAGCGCTCATCTCTCAAAAGGTTTTGTGATCTTTAAGGAACCCAGGCAACTGATGGTTCGACACCTAATGAGGTTTTGGAGCAACAGTCATCCCTTTGTGTCTTTGGTGTCTTGCGGTCACACGACTTTGTTCTTTATCGAGGATTTTCTCTTGATCATCCTTTTCCGCTTTTCGCCTTTTTTTTGTTCTTTTGTTTTTTCGTTTCCCTGATTTTTGCCTGGACTGATTCTTCTTTCGATTTTGAAGTCCAACGGGATGCCCTAACTTTTGCCTAAGCCACTTGTTTTCAAGTTTCGACTTAGCGGGCTTTTTCTTTTTCTTTTGATTCTCTCTTTTTTTTTTTAACAAATCGTGTGACACCGTTTTGTCTGACTTGTTTGAAAGGGTTGTGACTGCCTCACTCCTTAATTGTTGATGGATAACCATTGTGGCCTCACATCTTTTGACCCCTTGATGGTGGAAAAGGTAATGGATCCTCAGATGCACACTCCTTTTGAAATTTGAATGCTCGGTCAAATTACTGACAACTACCCTACCCCGGGGTTAAGAGTGAGGGTTTTTTCGTACGAAAGAAACTCCTACTTCAAGGCTCAAAAGGGTTAACGAGGGTTTATCTCCCTTATATCTCCGGTGTTTGGGGATTTGAAACAATGCCTGTACATCCTCAATAGGGTTCTATCCAAAAGCACACAACCAAAGATTTTGCGTTCTCAAATCATCATCCTCTCTCAAGAGTTTAAGGCAAGAAAGTTGGTATTGCAGTGCATATAAACATGAAAATGAGTGCATAAAAGTAAATTACTTCAAGAACAACATATTCATTGCATTAAAATAAACATTCGAAACACAAACAAGTTTTTACATGCAGACAGTGTTTAAACAAACAAATGAAAGCTACATATGAAAATGCAGTGAAGAATCCGAAGATTGCCATTGTTGAGGAGACTTGTCTTCGTCTGGACTGATTGCTTTGGATGACATACTCGCAGTCTCAAGTGCCCACTTGGGAAGCTTCAGTTGAAATGCATACCCTCCGCAGTGAAAGTAATGACCCCTGCATCAATCGGATCTTGCACCTTATGCGGGAGTGCCTTACAATCCTCAGTTGAATGCCCACGTGCCACAGCATGGTATCCATATCGAGCATTGGCATTAAACCCAGGTGGATATGGAGGAATGATCTGATCTGGTTTCCTTGGCACAATCAACCCTCTTTTAACCAACTCTGGCAATATTTGACCATACAGCTTTGGTAGTACAACAAACTGTCTGTTTCTTGGCTTCCGTCAACCCGCTTGGGAACTATTCTGCTGTTGATTCTGATTCGCGCATTCCTCTGGCTCAGACGATTTTCCCCTCAGACTTAATCGAGGAGTAGGCAGCAGTTGCGGACGTGGGGATTCTAAGACCAAGGACTGCAAGAAATGCCCCTGACTTGATGTATCTTTGGGAGAGGCCACAGGGATATCCACTTCTTTTTCAACAGCTAGAGTGGGACCACCTTGTATGCTTACGCCGCTCGGCGTGAATTCAATTTTCCTCGAATCGATCTGATCCTGGACAGCGTGCTGAAGGGCCTTATAATTTTCCACATTATGCCCCGGCGCACCAGAGTGAAAATCACAGTGGGCTCTTGCGTCATAATCCGGTGGGGGAATACCAGTAAGAGGAGCTAGAGTCCTTTTCTGTACCAGTTGCAGCTGAAGGAGATGTTGTAATAGCTGAGAATATGGCACTGGTGGAGTCTCAAAATGCCTATTCTGCTTAGGCCTTGGCTGATACTGGCGAGGAGCCTGATTTTGCTGTTGAGATACAGCCGGGACGGTCACAGTGGCAATCTGCTCACTCTTTGGGAGAGATCCCTTAAACAATAGAGGAGAGACAATTTCAGCCGCAGCTTCAGGCATGGGAGCATTATCTTTATTTAGCACACCTCTCACGACCTCCATAACCAGGCTCATCTGTGTCTTCAGTTGATTGACCTCTTCCTTCAGCACTCTCTGGTCTTGAATCAACGCTTGCATTTCTCCCGTAAACTGCTCCATTTGGCTCCGTACTTCCCTCAACCCCGCTTGAATTTGCTCCATGATAACCTTCTGATTGCTTGAAAAGTTAAGTCTGTAATTCGGAGAGAACCAGATCAGGACAAGAATAAACAGCCTCGAACACCAGTTATGCAAATGAGTATGGAAATGCAATACAAATGCCATGTTCGAATATTTCCAAGGAATCCATATGCTTTGATTCAAGTTTTTTTTCTCAGAAGAACCACAGGAAGCAGATGGAAATGCTCAACAGCAAATTTCAAAGTTAAGATCCTTGGAAATACAAGAACATGTATGCAAAAATGATGATGCAGATGCAACAGACATGGGATCAAGGCTTCCATAAAGCTCTGTACTGCTGTGCTGCTGAATGGATAGGTTCAAAGGTCTGCTCTGAAGAGAATACCGGAATACCAGAATATCCGAATGACCAGAATACTAGAATAACCAGAATACCAGGTTGATAAGTTCACACTGATAAGAGAACCAGAATACCAGGTAGGATGAAAGTCAAGGTTACCTGCAAACCTGTAAACACCCGCCCATCTCACATGTGGGTACTAGAAAACTGAGGATTCTCAATATCACGGACTCTCAGGTCGAGAAATGATGATACGTTCACCATTTCTAGTTTGGCATCATCATCAATCAAGGAGGCCTCGACTGATTCCCCTCAAAAAGGATATCCTGTAGCAAGTTCCCAGCATTGGGTCCTCAGATCGAGAAGTGTAATCAGTTTGCCATTTCTGGTCTGCCATTATCACATCTCTGGAGGAGTGCCTCAACTGAGTCCTCGGGGAAACGGTCGCCAGAGTCAACAGCTCTCTAGATTAACACCCTGAAATGCACAAGACACGCACGTCAGAATATCTCCTAAGATAGCCCCGTCTGGATGTGAATTTCGTGAACACAAAACGTACCAAGACGGCGCGTAGGTCCCACTACTTTCCACTCTAGTCCTAAGTGTATGCTAAAGCCTGTGTATTGGGCTTATCTCTCAGAAATCCCAACCTGCCAAACAGAAAATCCAGTATAGCGCAGCACGGTCCAGCATAATAATGAAATGCAATGCCATAAATGCGGTAAATACAGTAAAATATTAATACAGTAATACAGTAATGCACAACAAAATAAAGCACCACAATAAACACCCAATGAAAATAAACAACCAAGCGCTAGGATTGACTCGCAAAAGGGATGGACCAGAAAGTTGTCATTTCCCCAGCAGAGTCGCCAGCTGTCGCTCATGGGATTTTCATCCAGGCACAAACGCGAAAGTGGCGCAGAAACAGAATCGCCAGCAATGTGTATTTATCCTAAGAGAGGGAAAGGAAACATTACGTAAACCTGAGGGAAGGGAAAAGACTTGGTCTCGCGACTAAGAGAAACGGGTAAGCGAGTCGGTTATGCGAAGGGAATGTGTAAGCACCCCTTCGCGTCCATCGTACTCTTTGGGATCCATGCTTGTTATCTTGATCAAAGGGTGTTGTCATCTGGAGCTCCGCTGCTACTGGAAACGAGAAGGAACGGGAACGAAAAAGGGGAAACTTTAGCCAAGGGGTCATATCAACTGAGGCAAGCAAGCTAGCTGTGAGTAATAGGGGTACTCATTCAATGGTATCGAGAACCATGGAGAGCAGAGTAAGAGGGAAAGATGTGAATCAGATCACATAAGCATCAACATTGGTCAATACGAGCTATAGACAAGGTGTGGGGGTCTGATTGCAAAACCCTTTTCCACTTGACTGACTTGATGACAAGAGTGAGTTATGTTCAGAGCATCTACATGAAATGCGAGCTGAGAACGACCTGGGACTAGAAATGGCGGGAGTCGATTGCGGACTCTCATTCTGCCTGATGCCTTCTTTGAGGTATTACAAGGGGATACGGGAATGGGATGACTCTTTGGAGGTCTTAATCACAATATTAAACAATCATAAACAAAGCCTCCTTTGAGGACTTCCAGCATTGCTGGCCAAGTGGCACGGACACCCAATCCTACTTCTCATGGCATCAAAATAAAAAATGCGGAAAGAGAGTAAATCGGTTCAAGAAATTATACCCAACAGATAGCAATCCGTAAATATCAACACAAGCAGAACAAGAAACCCGGAGAGCAAGCTATCATCAGGCAAACAAAAGCGAGTCAGAAATCCGGAACAAGCATAAGCGTCAAAACATTGTCGGTGTGAAAATAAATCACAACCGACATGTGGTGTGTGTATCGGACACGACCACATAGGCAACCTGCATGAAAACACAAGCCAGACAACCATGCATGCAATACATAATGCATCTCATAGCATGAGATAAAAGCCATCGCATCGGAAGCAAAGTAGCATCCCACAAATAAAGTGGAATACCGAGCGAATAACCACCGCCGGAATCTTAGCGGAAACCTTGCACAATCTCAACAAACATGTTAGAAAACACAAGGAGATGCAACCGGAAGTTGCACCCATGCATCATAACTCAAAATCAAGCACAATGATAAGCATACGAGTCATGAGCATGCATCGGAACACAAAGTTTCAAAATGGGGCAGCACCGCCACAACATCATAAAATGCACACAAAGTCTATCCAGAAAAGAGCGAAACCAATCACAATGATAATGTATGAGCAATTAAGCACAAGTGCACATCAAATACAAGTCAACATGCAAAGTTTGCACGAAACGGAGCTTAAAAGCGTCAAATAGGAAAAAAATGCGTCAAAAATCACCGACTCGGAATTGAACAAAAATCGTATGGTTGACCGCAAACGTGGCAACGGACTCAAAAACGAACTCGGTTTGAATTAATTCTGCTCGGAAGTGGGACTTTTAGGCCAATTTCGTCGGCTGGCAGTAGCGAAAAAGCAAAAAAAAGTTGTCCGAAATTGACTAAAAAGTCCACCAACAGCTCCAGAATCATCAACAAAGTCGAGTTACATTATTCGTATTCGCTAAAACATGCCACGGTTAGGAAGTTATGACCAAAACACATTTTTACGGGAAAGCGACACGATAACGTTACTACACAACCGAACTTTTATTTCTCAAGCAAACATGCACCAAGCTCAAGCCAACGATCATACACAATTAATGCATATCGATTACGCGACTTTCAAAAATGTAGACCAAGCAAAATCATCCATTAAGCATGCGAATCAATAATTCTCGACACGCGAACCATTATCACACAACAATCAAACAATTCCACGGTTAATCCATTCTTGATGCAAATTGAATATCAACAATTGTTGAACCGGATTAGTTTCGACACGCGGAACACAACAATTCAAATGAAATCATCCAATTCCACGTTTGCTCATAATCAACTTATTTCAAGAATCAATTAATTCAACTATATTCAAAATCAATTAATCACAACAACTATTGTTCAAGAACATTCAACAAATCTCCACAATATCAATCTCAAATCAATGATCAAACAATTAATTCACTGAACAATTATCACAATTCTTGGATTCAAGTGTTCACCTAAGCATTTTATCAAACACCTAAGCTACAAAAATATCAAACTCACTTTAATTCAATCCAAACCTCAACAATTAACAAATAATGAAGCGAAAGCTTCAAGAATTGTTACCGGAAAGTAGATCGGAGGATCATGTAATGAAGAATCCATGGAGAGGAAGGAGTTCGCCGGGGCGCGGTGGCTGGACAGAGCTAGGGAGGTCGGCGCGGTGGTCCGGCGGGAGTGGGGGAGGCGATCGCGGTTGATCGGCGGTGGTCGGAGCTTGATCAGAGACTTTGCATTCTTGAGTGTTCTTGAAGATTGATGAAGTTGTTGTGGCGTTCTTAAGAAAAAGTTGAGAGACCTTGATTTGATTGAATGAAGTTGGAGAGAAATGAGAGAGAATTTGAATATATAGTGTGGTGGAAAAATGAGGTAAAACGGTAAAATTCGAGCTTATCGGCAGCTTAAGTGGAAATAACACGTTGCTCGGAACAAATCTTTGACTCTGAGCCTCATACGAAATTGTCCGCATCTGAGTCATGGACGCAACACAAAAAGAACGGACATCATTTGATCAAAACTGAATGAGTTCGATACGTTTAAGCGGCGAGACGTCACTATCAAAAGTTGCTTTTTCAGCTTATTTACCGTCTGCTACTAAGAAATGTGAGCAGCTCATGTCTTTCGGGGCAGAATCTCGACTCGACTTTGTCAGAAAAGTTGTAGGTCTACGAGTCCATTAAGCCGTGTCAAAATATGAGCGCGATCGGACAAACAACGAGTGAGATATAAATTTTCCCGTGAAACAACTTTTAGCCTTTTTCTTCTGTTCAGCACTTCCGTTTTGTGAAATAAACCAAAACGGAATTCTTCGGAGCCCCGTTCAAAATCAAGCTTGTCTTTGATCTTGAAAAGGATAAAATTTGTGAATCCGCGTTTCGAGAACGGTCACAATTCGATAAAAATTGACCGAGTTAATATTTTTCCAAAATCTGACAGACAGTGAACCGCATCAATGAATTCCACTGGTAATTCGCACTTTCGGAGTCCTTCCGCTTGGAGCTGTCTCCTACTGAACATTCAGCACGAAGATGGCATCGAAACGGAATTTTTGGCACTGGAATGGCATCAATCCGATGAACAAACTGAGAGTTATGAAATTTTTTAGTGTCCGAAATACACCGGTTCAGCACTATTTTTCACTGTTCTTCTGCTGTATCGACTCAGAGAATTCGCGTATTCGGAGATCTTCCTCAAAGAATTAGCCTTCGTCCAAAACACGAAAGTTGGAGAGGATATCAAGATGAAACGTTTGGCATAGGAATCTCTTAAAAATGTTGATCCAATCAGAAGTTGTGAATTTTGAACCCCACCGGCATAGTTAACCAGCAAAAACGAAATTCCTGAAACAATTAATTCTCGCCACTTCCCTTGATGAATTGGCTTACGAGCCGAACATAAAAGTTGTAGAAAATACCGAGACGGTTCTAGCATTTGAATATCAAGCTATAACGAGTTTCTGGGCGAGAGTTACGAATTTGGCGAATTGCCCCGTAAAACCGATATTCTGTTCAAACTGTTCCGAATTAACTGAAAACTTCGGCTTCTTCTGAGATTCTTGATATGTCGGACCACAAGAAATTAGGCTTGATGAGAGCTAGATGGCTCGGTGATCATGTAGCCTGGAGAATTACTTTGTACGCGTGCCAAATGACGCAATAAACATTTGTCGCAACCTGACGATGCTTGAACAAAGAACCTTGATCCCATAACCAATAAAACCAAATGATATGCATGTATGTGAATGCAAAAATGTCATGAAACATAAGCCAGTCAGTGTTAAAACATGAGGGCAAATTTTGGGGTGCTACACCATGAGGTGGTGGGAGAGCGCTTCAGCCTTAATAAGAGGTACCGAAGGTATGGGAACAGTTTAAGATAAATTTTATGGAGAAGTATTTTCCAAGTTCCTTAAGGTCTCAGAAGGAATTCGAGTTTCAACAGTTAAGACAAGGTAACTTGACCGTGGCTTCTTATGCGGAAAATTTCGAGGTTATGGCTGCTTAATCTAGGCAAGCCATGTATGCTCCTGACGAGCGGTGGAAGATCGATCAATTCCTGTTTGGGTTCAAGGCTGAAATTTCACATAGCGTGTCTCAGAGGGAATTCACTAGCTATGTTGAATTGTTAAGGCAGTGTTAGGTGGAGGAACACAGCTTGAAGAAGGTACAAGCGGAAGAAGAATTGAGTAGGTTGAATTAATGTGACCGAGGGAGATCGAATCAACAGTTTAGACCAAGGCAACAATCTTTCAAAGGGAAGCAAGTTCAGAGTTCTAGGACTAGTGCACCTCCTGTATGTCACAACTGTGGTAGAAATCATCATGGAAGGTGTGGTATTGAAGGGGTGAGGTGTTATCAGTGCCAGAAAGTGGGCCATTTGGCGAGGGATTGTCCTCGGAGTAGGAATCAAACACCAGGGAGGAATACCGGCCGGGTTTACACTTTGGATGCGAAGAAAGTAAAGGGTGATAACTCTTTGATTGCTGGTACGTGTTTCGTAAATGGACATCCTTGTTTTGTATTATTTGATTATGGAGCAACGCACTATTTTATATCGAGGCAATGTATGAAGCGGCTAGGGTTACAAGCTATTCCATTGTCCCCACCCATGGTGGTTACTACTGCCATGGATGAGATTGTTGAAACACCGTTAATGTGTGAAAATTGTGTTCTATCTGTGAATGGAAGAGTTTTCCAAATAGACCTGATTTGTTTGCTGCTTAAGAAAGTGGATGTGGTTTTGGGAATGGATTGGCTTTTAGCTAATTCGGTATTTATCGGTTGTGAGGAAAAGCTAATCATTATTCCATCCGATGAGGCTACTCCAAGGGATGTGTTAACTACTATTTTGGAAGGTACGGTTGGAATGATTAATTTCTTGTTTGAAAAGGAAAAGTCTGTTCTTTTGGTTCTTACTAAGGAGGAGAGTAACAACCTTCAGGTGTTGAATATTCCGGTAGTCTGTGAATTTCCCCAAGTTTTCCCCGAGGATATCACTTCTCTTCCTCCGAAGAGGGAAGTGGAATTCTCTATTGACCTGATACCGGGAACGGCTCCAATATTTGTTTCTCCGTATCGGATGGCACCACTTGAGTTAAGAGAATTAAAGGATCAATTAGAAGAGTTGTTGGCTAAGCATTTCGTTCGACCCAGTGTTTCGCCCTCGGGAGCTCCAGTGTTGTTGGTAAAGATGAAGGATGATGGAATGTGGTTGTTTATTGATTACCGTCAGTTGAATAAGGTCACCATTAAGAATAAATACCCCCTACCAAGGATAGACGACCTGTTAGATTAATTAAAAGGAGCCTGTGTGTTCTCGAAGATTGATTTACAGTCGGGGTATCATCAGATTCGTGTGAAGAGTTCAGATGTACCGAAGACTGCATTTAGAACCCGTTATGGTCATTATGAATTTTTAGTGATGCCCTTCGGTGTGACTAATGCTCCGGCAGTTTTCATGGATTATATAAACCGGATCTTCCAACCTTACTTGGATCAATTTTTAGTGATCTTTATTGATGACATTCTTATCTATTCTCGTGATTCTCAAGAGCACGGAGAACACCTAAGAATTGTTTTATCGATCTTACAAGAAAGACAACTTTTTGCCAAGCTAAGCAAGTGCGAGTTTTGGATGTCGGAGGTTAATTTTCTTAGTCACGTCATATCTCAAGGAGGTGTGGCGGTAGACCCATCAAAAGTTGAAGCGGTGATTAATTGGGAGAGACCGAAGAACGTTGCTGAAATCAGAAGTTTCTTGGGTTTGGCAGGTTATTATAGAATATTTATTCAAGGTTTTTCCCAACTGGCTTTACCAACGACGAGACTTACTCGAAAGGATTGTTCGTATGAGTGGGATTCGGCTTGTGAAAGAAGTTTTCTGAGTTTGAAGGAAAGACTGACGACCGCCCCTGTTTAATTATTCCTGATCCTAGCAAGTCGTATGAGGTATATTATGATGCATCGAAGATGGGATTAGGAGGTGTGTTAATGCAAGATGGACATGTGGTGGCTTATGCTTCTCGACAGTTGAAAGTCCATGAAGAGAATTATCCAACGCATGATTTGGAATTGGCGGCAGTTGTGTTTACTTTGAAAGTGTGGGGCCATTATTTGTATGGTGTACGTTTTGAGATGTTCAGCGACCACAAGAGATTAAAGTATCTTTTTGATCAGAAAGAGTTGAACATGCGTCAACGGAGGTGGATGGAGTATTTGAAGGATTATGATTTGGAACTAAAATACCACCCGGGTAAACCGAATAAAGTAGCGGCTGCACTGAGTAGGAAAGTGTTACATAATGTCGAGTTGATGATGTTAGAGTATGTCTTATTGGAAAAGTTTAGGGATCTAAATCTTCAATTTTTTTGGACTCCTGATTGTGTGATTATGGGAAATTGGAATATCAATTCTACCCTTAGGGAGGAAATCCAACAAGAACAAGGGTTGGATGAGAAGTTACAAGAAATGTTGGCTCAACTAGGTTTCGTGCGGGCTACCGACGGAATCATTTTATTTAATCAAAGAATTTGTATTCCGGATGATGCGGTATTGAAAAGAAGGATTTTGGAAGAAGCGCATAAGGGTACTTTTACTATACATCCAGGTTCTTCAAAGATGTATCACGACTTAAAGAGGGACTATTGGTGGTCCGGGATGAAACGGGATATTGCGCTGTATGTATCGGAATGTGCGGTATGCCAACAAGTGAAGATTGAACACCAAAGACCAGGTGGCTTGTTGCAACCTTTAGAAATTCCGGTATGGAAGTGGGATAGTATTTCCATGGACTTCGCGGTTGGAATACCCCGTACTCAGGGTGGCTATGACTCGGTTTGGGTAATTGTAGATCGGTTGACGAAATTTGCGCATTTCTTGGCCGTAAAGACTACTTACAAGGCGAGTCATCTCGCAAGGTTGTTCATTTCGGAAATAGTGAGATTGCATGGTATTCCCTCTAGTATTGTTTCGGATAGAGATCCTAAGTTTACTTCAAGATTTTGGAGAGCTTTTCAACAAGCTATGGGAACGAAGTTGTATTTAAGCACGTCGAATCATCCGCAAACGGAGTGTCAGACGGAACGGACAATACAAACAATGGAGGATATGTTACGAGCTTGTGTACTTGAAAGTGGAGGAAATTGGATATAACTTTTACCATTGATCGAATTCTCTTATAACAATAGTTATCATGCAAGTATTGGTATGGCTCCTTACGAGGCATTGTATGGAAGGAAGTGTAGGACGCCATTGTGTTGGGCGGAGGTTGGTGAAGATGGAATATTAGGACCCGAAATTATTCACGAAACTACGGAAAAGATTAGGATGATCCGTGGTAAAGTTAAACAAGCACAAGATCGTCATAAGAGTTACGCGGATAACCGTAGAAGACCTTTGGAGTTTGATGAGGGGGATCACGTGTTTTTGAAGGTTACTCCGAGATTGAGGTTGAAATGACTGTTTAAGTCGCAGAAGTTAAGTCCGACATACGTGGGACCATATCAAATTTTAGAAAGAATTGGTGAAGTAGCGTAGAGATTGCCCTACCGCCTTCTCTATCAGAAATGCACGATGTTTTTCATGTATCTCAGCTTCGGAAGTTTGTTCCAGATCCTCTTCAGCCAATTCTACCTGATACGATTGAGATAGAAGCAGATTTAACGTTTGAGCCTCAACCGAGTCGTATCACAGGAAGGGAAACTATGGTGTTAAGGAATAAAGAGATTCCTCTTGTTAAGGTTCAGTGGGATGAGACGCATCCGGGTGACGCAACGTGGGAATTGGAATCCGAGATGCGAGAAGTTTATCCTCATCTTTTTAGGTAATTGTTTTAAATTCGTGGGAGAATTTCTATTTAAGGGGGGGAGGATGTAATACCCCGTAAATTATTCCACTCGGGATAATATTATTATGGTCAACTGGGTTCCGGTTTGCTCTGAGAATTTATTGGATAAAATAATTAGAGTAAACTGACGAACTCAGAATTGATCAGAGTAATATTATTTAACTCTGAGGTTTAATTAATTGGTGCATTTGAGATAATTCGGATAATTAGTAGTATTACTAATTATTGAGTTTCTCTATATCTTTTCCTTTTCCCTCATTTGGCAAAAGTAGTAACATTTGAGAGAGAGAAATTAGAGAGAAGGAAGAGCAAAAGAAAGAAAAAGGGAGAAAGGAAAAGAAGGAAAATCCAAGAAACTCAAGACCAAGAATCATCATCTCCTCTTCATCAATCATCTTCCAATCTTCATCATCATCTATTCAAGGTGGGTTCTGGATAGATGCTCTAGTTGTAGAGTTTCTTGAGTTCTAGAGTTAGGTTGGTTTTGGGAGAAAATGAATAATCTTGTAAAAATCATGAATTTAACGATTGGAAATCGATATGAATTGTGTAGTATGATAAATGTGTGCGTAGAAACACCTATAGATAATTCTTATTATGTTGGTATTGATTGGAATGAGTTTGGAATGAAATGGGTTTTGGAAATTGTTAGGTTTTGTGAGAAAATTATGTGTTTATGAAATTGTTTGATCAACCATGATGGGATCATGATAATACACCTCTATTGGCTGTTTGGATGTGTTTGTGAGGGTGGTTATGCAGGTTGGAATCGGCTATCAAAAGAAAAAAAATTATGCATAACGCAGAGCGCGCTGAGCGTGGTCATGCCCGCTTAGCGCGGTATGGAAAATTTCCAACCCTTCCAGGCCGAGAGGAGCGCGCTGAGCGCGGGTTGGAGCCCGCTTAGCGCGACCTTGAGCAAAAAGCAAAAAAAAAGATTATTTTTAAAATCCGTAACTTTCGACTCGCTTACCCGATTTAAGTGTTCTTGGTACCGATGGAGAGCTAGGAAAATATTCTACCTGTTGGAAGTGAGAAATATTAGTTTTGATGCCCGATTAAATAAATCGGAGGGAACCAGAATCGATGTGAATTGTGATATGTTGTTTTATGTGTTTCTATTATATTATTGACTTGTTATTTCCTATTTCTCTTGTTGTTTAATTTTGATTGAGAGTAAATATGCATGCTAAAAGATAAAGATGGAACAGGAAGAGTGACGAAACCTCAATGCGGAACTATAGTATAATCTAGTTCTATGACTAGGAAATTATCGTAAACCCTAGACGGCAAGGCTCGGGCACCTGATGTAGGAAGGTACATCCGTGACGAGATTGGCCTAGGTGAGAGTGAACACTAGTATGGAACATGTTTGTAAACCATTGTGGTTTAGTGAAAGGCGAATGTGGCCTTGAGGCATTGTAACCTAGTGATTATCGAATACAATCACGTTTGTGTGTGTGATCACGTAATCGTAACCGGTTGTTTTAAGTTGCAGTTTCATGAGTCTCGAGCTCCTCTGAAACATATGCATGACTACTTGGCAGGTTTGATTCCCGCGTGCAGTACGAATGGTGCTCAGGGAGCGTATGCTTGTGATGGTTAATGGCCCGTGTGAAGTGACGGTTCATAACGGTTAATGGCCTGTAGAACCCGAATTCATTCGTATGTCAAGTAGGTTACAAGGATCCATGACTCGGGTCGAATTCTAGACGTAGAAGCGGACGGGAAAAGGGGATGCCTTGGTATGGTTATCGATTAGTGATATTGTGAGTTGATGAACTCATGACATGTTTCCATATAGTGTGAGAATTGGAATTGTGAACTCGAAGTTCTTTCCCCTTCCCCTTAGACTTGAGTACGATTGTTAGAACCTTGTAAAGCCGAGAGGACCTATAAGATAGGGAACTCACTGAGATTGATGTATCTCACCCCATGTTGTTGTTTACATCACAGGTACTACAGGTTCGACGAAGGGTAAGGACAAAGTTGTTTGATTTTCTTTACGGATCGTAGCTTTTGTGTGGCAAGACTTCCGTTGTGAAGATTTTTGGGATCATTATTTGATCTAGTTCTTAGTATTGGAACAACTTGTACATATGATGCCATAGTTTTTTTTGTATATAGTATTTTGGGCATGTATATGTATAATGTGTTAACTAGGGACTTATGTTATTTTAGTACCAAAACGTGAATTCATGTATGATATGGATGCTTTGATGTATTATATTGTATATGGGTTTTACAGTTGGTATTAGAGCAGGTCGTATCCATGACCTAGCCATGAAATAGTATAAGTATTTTCTTTCCGTTTCCTATGCGGCGTGTCGCCATTGGTCTTGAGTGTTATATTTATGGTATTGAGCCTGATCAACTTAATCCTATCTGTATGACATTCAGGACCATGGCGGACAGGCGCAGAAACAACCGTGGCAGACCGAGAACCACTCCGGCATGGACAAATCCACCAGGTGACGAGGGGAATGCCCCTTTGTATAAATTCATGCAACAGATGCAGCAATAACAAAATCAGTTTGTGAAACAAATGGTACAGCAAATGGCTGGTGGCTTGCATCCTCCAGTGGTTGTTCCTGAAGCTGCAGGGGGAACCTTTAGGGATTTCATTCGTATGAATCCTCCGGAGTTTCAGGGAAGGTTAGATCCGGTAAAGGCTCATGAATGGATATCCGGTATGGAGCGGATTTTCTTAATAGTTCAGTGCAGTGAGGAAAATAAGGTGGTCTTCGCTTCTCACTTGTTGAAGGGTCCTGCCATGAGGCGGTTTAACTGTTCCTGAGGCACATCAGGTGCCTAATTTGGTGTTCGTTGGCGAATAATTTGTTCGCGGTGCGAACATGACAGATCCTGAATGTATGATATATATATATATATATATATATATTACACTTTTTAGTAGCTAGTTAGATATTTTTCAGCATAGAACTTTATCTCTCTTCATTTCAAGAATATTTTAGAGAGAGAAACTTAAACCCTAAGAGGGAGAAGGTAAGATCTTTGATATCTTGTTGTGGTTTGTAAGTAATCTTTTGACACCTTATGTATTTCATCTAATATAAGTTTGTGATCTAGTTTTGATTCTCTATTGTTGGTTGTCTTTGATTGTTTATTTGTGGGTCTGGACAAAACTCTTTTCAAATCTTTGGTCTTAGATTTTCATCTATCAATGAGCAAACTTTTGACATGGTTTTGTGAGTTGATATTCATTTGCATCTTAGCTTTTTAGCATTGTGTTGATTGTTAGTTTGAATAGCTTGTAGTAATTAATGCAATAAAGACCGTGATAACGCTTGACGAACGGTATTGCGAGGATGCGTGATTATAGTGAGGAAGAAAGATGTTCACATACATTTGGCAAATTAGATGAATACATGTAAAAAGGGTTAATCATATGTACGTATTTTGATCATAGCTTTGTATATGAATTACTCATTAGTTTGATATGGATGTTATAGTAATATCTGCTGGGTCTAGATATCAAAAATGCATGTAGGCTTAACATTCATGTAGGTTTTAAATACTTTGTATTGATTGGTAATGTGCGAGAGTAATTATTTATCCGTACAAAATCACTCACAACATGCGAGGACCGAGAGGATATGTATGTCATGAGTGATACGTGAGGATATTAGACGAATGATTGATTTGTGTTTACTTGATTAGAAGAATGCATGTGTTATCAATTGATGAGATCCAATCCTAACAAGGCTCCGTTTATAATTCAGTCTTTACTTTATATTTTTCGTCTTTACATTTTCTGCTTTTATTTATGGTTCCTTAAACCTTTTATCCAAAACATTTGCACCATAAGATTAGAAATGTAGAGACTGTTGAATGACATTCTTTCCCTCGCACCGATCCTTGTGGAGACGACAAAACTGGGTACTTAATTAATTTTAGCTTGCTGCTTTACCACTCCAACAAAATATATAATTGGTGTAATATATCGCATATTTTGTTGAAATAAAGTGGTTTATATTTACTGTTTTGTCTCATTATTTTTAAATCTTATTTGAATTTGGATGGCGATTTAAGGTTTATGAATCTCTCTTTGCAAATTATTATTTATGTATCTTAATTCTTGGTGTTGTAGACATATATCAAAGAATAAAGACTAGTGAAACAATATATCATCCTGGTTTCTGCAAAGATAGCTATTTATCAAGGTTAGTCATCCTTAGTCTTAACCCTAACTTTACTTTGCTGCTATTGAACTGTTACAATTTATTTAAAATGGACCGAACCAAATTAATCGTTTGGTAAACCGTCTGTTAATTTAGAACTGAATTAAACTTTTAGTAAGTAATTATTTTTACTGAATTGTTTTATTTGATGAAGTATACTGTGTTATATAATGAAAAATGAAAAGGTCAAAATAATATAAAGTGTCTAGAAAATCAGTAAATGTTAAAAACATGTTTGTTAGTTTAAATGACTTATATGCAATTTCCCTTTAGTGAAAACTAATTGTCATGCTCCAGTGATTTGAAGTATCCTGTTTGACATATTTTCTGAGTTTTAATAAATTTACCTTTTATGCCTTCTAACCGAGGAATTTTCTTTGAAAAATTGAACATGACAATGTTTACATGATTTTCTAAAACCTTCATTTTCTTAAATGAAATTTTCATATCTAAAAGATATACTTCAAACTATGTAAAAAAACATATCAGATTCTAAATATAAATAAAAAATTTGTTTTTTCATGCATGCATATGGCATTTCTATGAAATAAATCATACTAGAAAAAATTATAACGGTTCAATTTGATTTTAAAGAATTTTGTTATGGTACAATTTGGTTCGGTCCAATTATTTCCTTAAATTGAACCATGAACAACCCTAATGTTATCTCTATGAAAGTCACTTTAACTAAGACCATATTTATTTGATTGACATTTAGCTAAGATGATGTAAGTATGAATCTGGTTTGCATACTACCAAAGAACCTATTCTGATTGAATATTACTAAGAGTTTGTTTTTCCTAACCATTCACAACATTTTCTTGAACACAATAATCTTGTTGTTATTGTCCCCAAGCTAGCGGATTGTTTCAATTTCCCAACCTCAGGTACATTCCTTTCAACCATCTTCCAATTTAATATTGTTTCTTGCTGCTCTGCTTGTTTTATATGCAGTTTTTGTCACATGCTGTTGTTATTACTTGTTTTGGATATGCAGTTGATTAGAATTTGTCAACTCTGGTTTGTGTCATGAGTTGTGTTATTTTGTTTGGTGTATATTTCAACATCCTAATATATAATATATAATATATGAATGTGCATGCATGTTGTGTTTCTAAATGTTATCTCTATGAATGTGCATGCATATTTTGTTCTATGAAATACATCGATCATACTAGAATAAATTATAACGGTTCAATTCGGTTTTAAAGAATTTTGTAATGGTACAATTTGGTTTGATTCAGTTATATCCTTAAACTGAACCATGAACAACCCTAATGTTATCTTTATGAATGTGTAGCAAATTAGACCATATTACAATTGAAAATCATGTAAACCTTAAATCTATCTCATAAGAGAACATTTTTAAGGAATCCTAACTCAAACCAAAAACAAACATAATCTAACTTCAGGTGGATGTGGACTGCATGAAAAAGGATAAAGTAATATATTAGTTACAAACACATGTTTCAAAATGCAGCAAAATTTTAATCAAAAATATATAAAACACCACAAAACATATGACTAACATAACATATATAATACATTGTGTAACACCACAAAATATATAAAAACACCACAAATATATAAAACACCACAAAACATATGACTAACATAAAAACACACAACTAAAATAATAAACTCAAGGAAATCTCATTATGAATACTAACCACACATGACTTGTAAGCTTGAACTTATATGGATCTTAGTTAGATGCAGAAAAACTGCTTAAGTGAATAGTATAAAAAAGAAGTGTTAGAGTTTTTGACATTTTCCAAAACTAATCTTCCCAAAAGTAATGGACGATTTGATTGTCCGTGCGCCAAGTGTGTAAATATTTCACCTTTAGATGCTAACATCGTATGGGATCATCTAATAGTCAATGGTATTTGTCAAAATTATACTAAGTAAATATGGCATGGTGAAGTGTCTGATGCTCCAAGGGCCTCAGTAAGAGAAGAGTTTGATATAGAGATGGGTGATGGTCTAGAAGAAATGACGACAAAGTTCCTTTGTATCAAAATTGTAAAAACTTCACATGATTGTCGGCCGTGCTGTGATTATTCAATTTGAAAGCTATTAATAGTTGGACCGATAAAAGCTTCACACAATTGCTAGAGTTGTTGAAGGAAATGCTACCAGATGAAAACACGTTGTTGAACCGTGCGTATGACGCAAAAAAGATATTATGTCTGATAGGTTTAGATTATAAGAAAATACATGCATGCCCCAATAATTGCATATTGTATTGGAAAGATAATAAAGAGAAGGAAAAGTGTCCCAAGTGTATGACATCACGATATAAGAAGAAGGGTGATGATGAAGGTTGTGATGTGACCACAAAGGGTCCTCTATCAAAGGTGTTATGGTACCTTCTAATTATTCCAAGGTTTAAGCAATTGTTTGCGAACTTAAATGATGCAAAGAATATCAGATGGCATACATAAGAGAGAAAGTGTGATTGAAAAATTTGACATCCGACCGATTCTTTGCAATGGAAGAAGGTTGGTACCTTATTTCCATACTTCACCAATGAACTAAGAAACCTTAGGATTGTACTTTCTACTAATGGCATGAATCCATATGGTAGTTTAAGTAGTAACCATAGTTCATTGTTGTTCTCTTGATTATTTTCAACTTATTTCCTTGGTTGTGCATTAAGAGGAAAAATGTTATGTTATCTATGATGATTTCAGGAACAAAACAACTTGGAAATGACATAGATGTATATCTAAGTCCCTTAATTGATGACTTAAGAAAGTTGTGGTTGAAGGAATTAACGTGTTTGATAGTTTTTCAAATGAAACTTTCAATTTGCGGGCCATGTTATTTTGCACCATCAATGACTTTCCAGCTTATGGTAACTGGTCTGGTTATGAAGTTAAGGGGTGTCGCTCCCGGGATTTTCATCCTAGTACAAACGCGAAAGTGGCACCAAACAGAGTCGCCAGCAATGTGTATTTATCCCAAAAGAGGGAAAGGAAACACCGCATAAACCTGAGAGAAGGAAAGAACGTGGTCTTACGACCAAGAGAAAGGGTAAGGGAGTCGGTTACACGAGAGGAAGGTATTAGCACCCCCTCGCGTCCATCGTACCCGATGGGATCCACGCTTGCTTGTCTCGATCAAAGGGTGTAAGGAAAGAATACTGGAAAAGGAAAAGGAAAAAGAGAGAGAAAAAGGAACAAATGTAGGGAAAATAAAAGAAGTGCTCGCATGGGCCCTACCCCATTGCCTACGTATCTCATCGGGAGCATGAGAATCAGAGCGACGTAGTTCCCCTCACTAGGGATGGATTGTGTTTTTTAGAGAACGACTAACGTTCTAGCTCAGGTGTTGCAGGCTCGCTGGTCCGAGTGCGTTACCATCTTGCAAGAGAACGAGTAGAAGCGCGTTCGTACGTTCAGAGTGAATGAGATAAGAAAAGAATTCCCGAAGGAAAGACGTTATTGTTTGTTTTTGTCTTTTAGAAGGAAGTATTTTGGATTTGTTTGCATATGACAGTGTATCTGGATCTTAGTCATTGGAATGTGTACATTCTCACATTCCAAGATGGAATGGGTAAGAAAGCACACTAAGAGTGAAGAAGACCCCCACCCTTAGTTCCAATTGTCAAGGTTCAAACACCCTAGCATACTTGTGTTTATTAAGTGTTTTTGTTAATTAAGAAATGAAGAAGTGTTTTTTATTTGTACCTTCAACAAGTATTGCATTTAAGTCCCTCATACAAGATCAAATGTTTAACACATTGACCCAAGATGGGCTATATGCTATACATTCTAAGATTATAAGAGAAGACCCCTTATAACCTTTTCTTTATATGAAAGGCCTAAATGCAATAAATGCCTACCTTTATTAAATATTTTGAATTTCCTTTAAGAGATGAGAAAAGAGAGACTCAAGAGAGAAGAAAAGGTAAAACCTATGTGGACTAAGACTCAATCCTAATTGAAGATTAAAGGGAGTGATCCTAAAGGTTTGTGAGGTTGCAACCTAAAGTCTAAAGAAAGAAAGAATTAAACAATTCACTTCTAAAGTAGAAGATGAATTGTAATTCAAAAAGGGAAAGTAATGATTTAATCAAAGAAAGCACATAAGTACTTAACAAAACATAAAATGGAATTGTAAAAGAGAAAGGATAGAAGTTGAATGTGGATTCCTTATCCACCTTCAATTGAAACTTACCAAAGCCCCTACATGGTTAGTAAACATGTATAAGAAGTATAAGAAGTAAAAGAACATGTAATGCATCATAAAACTCAAAAGAATTAAATGAGAAACCAAATCCTAGGGCCACAACCAGAATGTACATCATATGGGAACAAATGATCATTATCAATCAAACTCAAGTGGATAGGCAACAAACATCCTCCATGACATTAGAACATGATATCATAAGAAAAGGAAGAATGAAAGATGAAAGAGAAAAGAAGAAATATGCACAAATGGAACATGTAATCCATGGATCAGAATTGAAATGAAATGAAAAATGATTCACAAACATCTCACAAGTATTCATGAAGCACATCAAGGCATTTAAGAAGTGATAGAAGAAGTAGGATTGAAATGGAAGTTCCAAACAAAGGAAAGTGCAAACACAACATGTTAAAGGTGCACAAGGTTCAAATGATAATCAACAAGCAAAGATGACATATGATATGTATCTATGTCCTATAATGTCAAGAGTGTAGCTCACCAAATAGGCAAATGATCATGCAAGTATACACAAAAAAACATGTAAACATGCACAAAAGATTACAATGATATGACATGTTATAATGCTTTAAATGAAATGCATCAAACAAAAATCAAATGGCCTCATGAAAATTATGAAAACATGGTATTGAAGTTCACTAATCAGAGATGAATCACATATCAAAGTAGCACGCAAGGAACTAAGGCAAAATGATGTCAAACAATGCACTTAGGTCACATAGACATATCATACAAAGTAGCACAAAAGTGAACACCAAACATGCCATAAAACTGACCTAAAAAATCAAATAAAAATCACTTAACATACCTCAAGATGATAATGATTCAATCCAAAAAGAAGAGCATCAAAACAATTTTTAATGATCAAGAACAAAATTAAACAAGATCATGTACCATATTAAGAATGCACATCAAAGAAATTCAAAGAAAATTATGGAGCAGGGGCAAAAAGGTCATAAAATCAGAAAAAAAAATCATGAAAAATTTTCTAAATGTTTTAATGATGCTCATGAATTTTTGTGGAATTTTATGATGATGTTTGTTATTTTTAAAAATTAAAAACTAAACGTGTATAAAAAATAGAAAAATAAAATGAAATGCAAAGGGAAGGGGAGGTGTGAACATAGCAATCATGCAGTTCAAATTAATTGGGCTTGAAAACATGGGGGTGTGGGTAGCAATCTGATTAGGTCCAATAAGTGCGCATAACACCCTAACTATCATGGAATTCAGTCAAACCAAGTCAAAACCATACAAGCCGTTGGATCAAGTCATAGTCAAGCTATAGTCAAAGTAATTAAGATCAACGCGCACACTTGAATGTCCATACACACTACCATGTACCATACCACACAATGTTTAAAAATAAATTCAGAAAATCACACGTGACATGCACATGAATTTTAATGTGCTGTCATCACATAAGCCACACGATGGTGAACATCCAATGGTCCACGTTCAAACTGAGAACAAAACCCTAACACAAGAACACCGGCCGGAGAGGGACCTCCGGTCACCTTCTCCGGCGAACTACCACCGTCTGCAACCTCCAATGTTCACCAAAACACACAATACGCATACCAAAATGAAGCTGAGATAATGGAGATCAATGATACGCAATTATTTTTCACACAACAAGCATGCACACAAAGAACAGAGAGGATCAAACCAAGCCCTAACTTTTGGATCTAAGCCTCTACAAGGCCTATCAACTAGCCGGAGTAAGCAGAGCTTCTATCAAGCTTAAATTAACAAAAACAAGCTAAAATTAATGAAAATCAACTGAAGCAAAGTTGAATGATGAAACCTGAAAATGTGGAGCAATTGGAGATGTTGAGAAAAACCAGAGAAAAGCTTGATATGCTGAGCTTCTAGATCTTCAAACTTAGCAAAATAAATGCTATGGATTCGTAAATAGATGAAGGATGTTGAAGCTTGCAATGATGCTGAACTTGCAGAAATGGAGTTGTTCTTGTTGCTCTTGATTCAACCACACCAAGCAAAGATCAATGGAAGCACAATGGAGTTGAAATCGTGGAGAAGAAGATGAGCAAAATCAGAGAGAGTGAGAGGATAATTCTGAAGTGAATGTGAGAAATGAGTGTTGTCTCAGAAATGTGAGTGAAATTTGGTTTTATAGTGCGAGTTAGAAATGAACCAGAGGTGGTTAAGTGAGTGAGTCAACTGAGTCCAAGTTGAGTTAACTGAGCTGCCTCTAACTAACTGAGCCAAGTTAGTTAGGGCGAGTCAGCTGTGGGTGTGCTATAGTGGTGGAGGTCCATGGTGTTATGGTGGAAGTGAAAATGAACTGACATTACACGGCTGTCTCACCAAACTTGTTCAGCAAGTTGCTTTTTTCTATTTTCGTGCATGGCACGTGCTCATGTGCATGGACATGTGATGAGTGTTTGGTTAAATGAAGAAAGAGTTGGAGGGTGAGCAATGCACGAGCAAACTGAGACAACAACAACAACATTCATTTTTTCTGGTTTTTTTAAGACAGTTTGGAAATAATGCAAACATGGATGTTTAATGGTGATTTTCTCTTGGCATTGTGGGTGATTTGGTGTGTTTTTGGAGTCATTGGAAAGAGGGCACATAGTGCTACAAGTTTGGTGTGAAAAAGGAATTGAAATGATACCTCAAACATGCTCCAAAATGACTATAAACTTAAGTACACAAGATTGGCTGATGGGCGCACCAGGTGGTCGATTGGCAAGGCTGGCATGGCACGAAATTTCAACATAACCACCCTAACTTGAGACCAATATTTCTCCCTCATAACTTGATCAAATGGAATTTTGTCCAACATGAAACTTGAAGAAGACATTACAGGGAACATTTTTGACGTTGACAAGTTTTGAAAATGAAGCCTCTAACCATGAGAAAAATAGGTGTACATTTGGCCCACCAACTGTTTGTTAAAATGACTGCGCGCGTGCCCTGAAAATCTTGGTCATGACCTAGTTTTGAACCTACTTTGCTCAAACTTTGATCAATCATATCTCACTCAATTTTTATCCAATGGAGATGTTCCACACATGGATTTGAAGCTTAAAACAATATCTTTTGTTGTGGTCGAGTGGAATTTTCATTTGGTGCTTCAATTTTAAATGGCCTTGGTTCAAACTCTTATGCAAAATGGCCAAAACTTGCTATTTTTAGTAACCCTTCCTCTTCCAAAAATGGCAACTTTCCACCTCTTGATTTTTTCATGATTCCTTTGGAGTTTCTTGACCAAATTTTGTACATTGGACATATGTAACATGAATTTCATGATTTTGGGCTCAAAAAGTCAAGAGTTGACTTTTTCCTCTGATTATTTGACTTGGCCCCAAATTTCCTGATTTTTGATCTTTCTTCCAATTGAACCACCTCCAAAACCAATTGAGGGGCAATTCTCCATACACATACACTTAAGAACATGTAGAATACCATGACATCAAGTTTTGTCCAAAAAATCAAAGATTCCCTGATTTAATGGGAAACCCTAGTTTTGGTGCCCACCTCCTAGGAGAAAAATGTGCAGTCTTCAATTTCAAATTCCTCAGAGTATGTTGTGTGCCTTCTTAAAGGATGATGAGAAATGCCACTTGAGGATGATTTTGAATCAATGAGCTATCTCTTTTGAGGATTTTCCTTCAATTTTTGGACTTCTTGCATAGTGTAGGATGTAATGCTTCAATCTCCTATTGAATCTCACCTTCTTGAGGTTGTGGAAGATCAATTGGGATAGTATGAGACATGAGAGACCTCTTGGCTTGCCTAGAGCCAACTTGATTGACCTTTTTGTGCTTTGAATGATCTCTTGATTGTCCATCTCTCACCTGATCACATGCCCTGGTGGTAAGAAGGATGCCATGCTTCATTTTTCTATGTTAAATGCAATGCAATGCTAATGAGATGGATATGATATGATAAATGATAATGCCATGCTATGATGCCAAAAGGGGAGAGCAAATTTTGGGGTATTACAGCTGCCCCTATTCAAACGCTGTAGACCTGAATGCCTGAAAGCGATTGCTTTCAGACTTTCAAGGTATATAGTGATTGAATACCAAATATAACCAAAAATTTGCTCTGGAAGATGAGGAGGAAACTCCCCCGACATTGCTGGATTGAATCCTCAATGAAACATTGTCGGAGGAATCTGTCTTTTGAACGACACCAGACGACTACTGGCTCGCCGCATTACTGGTAAACTTTAACAATGTCTTTTATGCAATTCCAGACGACTACTGGCCTGCCACGCTACTGGTGGACTTTAGAAATGTCTTTTTGAACGACGCCAGACGACTACTGGCTTGCCACACTGCCGGTGGACTTCCATAATGTCTTTTATGCAACTCCAGACGACTACTGGCCTGCCACACAACTGGTGGACTTTGCAGCTTCGTGCCACCCGAAGACGGACTTTTGCCAATCCACTGTTGGACTTTTGCCACCCGAAGACGGACTTTTGCCAATCCACTGTTGGACTTTAAGAATTTGCCACCCTTAGATGGACCTTTCGCCAATCCACTGTTGGACTTTTAGAATTTGCCACCCTTAGATGGACCTTTCGCCAATCCACTGTTGGACTTTTAGAATTTGCCACCCTTAGATGGACCTTTCGCCAATCCACTGTTGGACTTTTAGAATTTGCCACCCTTAGATGGACCTTTCGCCAATCCACTGTTGGACTTTTAGCTGCTTTGCCACCCGAAGATGGACTTTTGCCAATCCACTGTTGGACTTTTGCCACCCGAAGACGGACTTTTGCCAATCCACTGTTGGACTTTTAGAATTTCAAAATTGAATTACTCTCTGCCTCTGCGCCAGACATCTCTGCCAACTCTGCTGAGGAACCACAATCAATGATTTAATCTCGGAGACTCCTAAAAGGATAATATCTCTGCTGGCGAATGGATGAACAATCCATCTGCTTCGAATTGTCAAGCTTGCCAACAATAAATTGGACTTTAAGATATGAGGGAATGATGACTCTGCCAGGAATTATTCCATCTGTTTGGGGGCTGGATTCTGGTCACAACAACTCCGCTGGGGATGAGAATTTTTAAATGACGTCCTGCTGGGGAAATGAGCCATTAAAACTCTGCTTGGGGATTTATTCAACCCAAGATCCTTTATAGGGATTATCAACCTTATAACTCGGCTGGGGAGTATTGCTGACAAGATTCGATGCTGACCTCTGTGGGGGATCATTACCAGAGACACAATCGTGTTGGGGATCATGGCTACTCTGCCAGGGATATGCAAATCCTGGTTGAAAGACAATCCGTTGCAACATACTGAGAAAGAGTCCCTATAGGTCTGTTAGGGAAACCCAAAGTAATTCCTCGGTACTCTGCTGAGGAAGAAGACTGGCGAGATTAGGATAAATGTCACAGTGCCCTCTGTTGGGCAAACTTTCTCTTTGACGACTCCGCTGGGGATAATGAGTTTACAACACACTCTGCTGGAGAAAAACCGCTTTAAAGCGTCTCTTGTTGGGGCTGCCCTTCGAGAGGATTTTACAGAAGACCAAATGTCCTCAAACTCTACTGGGGATAATAAATCGGGAATATCTTTTGCTGGGGAGATAACAGATAACATGCCCCATGCTTGGGAGGGTCAATAACTTTCTTTTTACTCCATGATATAAGCCTGACCTGACGAAAACATCCCAGGAGGATTTTACAAAAGAGTAAAAGTAAGTGTCTTCAAACTCCTGATGACTCCACTGGGGGGTGTTACTGCGAGAAGTTTAGTCTCCTAAGAGGATTTTATAGAAAACCAATCGTTTTCAAACTCTCAGACGAACACCCTGCCTTCAACTTCCAAACATTTGCTAATGCACCACCCTTCGCATTGTCTGCGAGGTACCGGAGGATTTGTACTCGTTGTCGACATGGGATGCTCACTACATTAATAACTGTTATCAACACAGAAAAATTCAATTTTCGGGCACCGTTGTCGTCACAAAATTCGGTGGGAAATCTCGAATGGAAGAATCGACTTAATAAGATACAACAGTATCAAGTCACAGTAAATATCTGTTGATTATGTCGAGAGATAACTTTCGTGCTGCTTGGATCGATCGCACTCATTACCTGCAACGAAAAAAGTATATGCATATGCCCCAGGATATTGCGTGGGGATAAGTGATTACTCGTCTAGGAGAAACGATCCCGTGATCTTACAAAGGCTTCAATTTTGCCTTTGAGCCTAATATGAGGCTGCTACCTGCAAGCAGAGGATATGCACGTATGCCCCGTGCTAGATATGACTTCTGCAACAGAGAAAATCAAACTCTGAACCACCACTTGTTAGGGAGAAAAGTTTTCCTGCATCTCTTATTGGGGGATGCCCTTGAAGAGGATTTTACAGAAGACTTGACATTCAAAACGCCTCAATGTCCTCAAACTCTTGTAGAGATTCGTCGGATCTCGACGTAACTGCCCCAGACTGCATGGATTACTTAGAAGAAATCATCTCAAGAGGATTTTACAGAAAACTTGGCATGCTCAATGCTTCAGTGTCTTCAAACTCTTGGAGAGATTCGTCGGATCTCGACGTAACTGCCCCAGACTGCATGGATTACTTAGAAGAAGTCATCTCAAGAGGATTTTACAGAAAACTTGGCATGCTCAATGCTTCAGTGTCTTCAAACTCTTGGAGAGATTCGTCGGATCTCGAAGTAACTGCCTCGGACTGCATGGATTACTTAGAAGAAGTCATCTCAAGAGGATTTTACAGAAAACTTGGCATGCTCAATGCTTCAGTGTCTTCAAACTCTTGGAGAGATTCGTCGGATCTCGAAGTAACTGCCTCGGACTGCATGGATTACTTAGAAGAAGTCATCTCAAGAGGATTTTACAGAAGACTTGGCATGCTCAATGCTTCAGTGTCTTCAAACTCTTGGAGAGATTCGTCGGATCTCGACATAACTTCCCCAGACCGTATGGACTACAGAGGAATTCGCCTTGAAAAGATTCATGAACAATCTCATACCACCGTGGGATATTCTGTCCCAGTATTCTGAACTCTGGATAGGCTGATTAGTCGTTTGGATGGACTAACTTCTCGTGCTCTTGGTATAGCTTGCCCCAGTATGAACCTTGAAGTGGTTTTGCCCCTGACTACTGATCTTCGAAGGAAAACCAAAAATGCTTGCATTTGTAGGGATTTGAATCTCGCAATAATTGCCCCAGTTTGGTTGAACTTTGAAGAGATTTCTCGACGTGATTGGCTCAGATGAGCTACACCTTAAAGAGATGGTTCGACGTGATTGCCCCAGATCGACTACGTCTTAGCACAACTTGTTGGGAAAGCCCCTGCCCAACAAAGTTTCCTGAGGAAGTACCATTGGATATGGCTGCCCTTCGGGAGTTTCAGGATCCTCAACTCGACAAGATTAAGCTTCTGGACTGAATTTTCATATGTAAACTTCTTTTGATGTCAAACAAATGTATGCAAGCAGAAAATGTTTTATTCTGAGAATGAAAATTCTAATGAAACACAACATGTTAATCTCGAAGTTTTACTAAAAAGATGTAGCAAACCCTTTTGTGAGCGAATCACGGGTTAGGATACGACATTAATTTTTGAAAGAAATAATGCAATGCACATGCAACACCAACAAAGATCTTTTAGCACAACTGATAGGAGTCAGGAACGCTATCTCTTGGTAGTATGCCTTTGAAATAACCCTGTTTCAATTAGGACTTTTGAGGGTTGTAATGGGGCCTGGTTCACGGTTTTGAGAAAAAAGGATTTATGGCTCAAAGTTTATTGGTGCCCACCCACTCTTCGTGATGTTCTCCAGTCCTACGTTCAGCTAATTTGCACAAGCGTTCGCCTCTCAAAAAGATTTTGTGATCCTTAAGGAACCCATGCATCTGATGGTTTGACACCCAATGAGGCTTTGGAGTGACAGTCACCCCTTTGTCTTTTGTTCGTAGTCACACGACTTTGTTCTTTCTTTTGAGGATTTTCTTTTGTAATCCTTTTGTTTTTCCGCTTTCGCATTCTTTTGCTTTTTTTTTTCCCTAACTTTTGCCTGGACAGATTCTTTTGAATCTTTGATTTCGGAGTCCAGCGGGATGCCCTAACTTTTGCCTAAGTTGCTTGTTTTCAAGTTTCAACTTAGCGGGCTTTTTCATTTTTTTTTATTCATTTTCTTTTTCCTTGAATACGTCGTGTGACACTGGCCTGTCTTGACTTTGTTGAAAGGGTTGTGACTGCCTCACTTTTTGATTGTTGATGGATAACCATTGTGGTTTCACATCTCTTGACCTCTTGACGGTGGAATAGAAGGTAATGGATCCTCAGATGCACACTCCTTTTGAAATTTGAACGCTCGGTCAAATTAACTGACGTCTACCCTGCCCCTGGGTTAAATGTGAAGGTTTTTTCGTATGAAAGAAACTCCTACTTCAAGGCTCAAAGGGGTTAACGAGGGTCTATCTCCCTTATATCTCCAGTGTTTGGGGATTTGAATCAATGCCTGTACATCCTCAACAGGGTTTTATCCAAAAGCACACAATCAGAGATTTTTGTGTTTTCAACTCATCATCCTCCTTCAAGAGTTTAAGCACGACAGTTGGTATTGCAATGCACATATACAAACTTATGAGTGAATACGAATGGATTACTTCAGGAAAAACATGCGTATTGTATTATGATTAACATAAAAAGAAAAACAGATTTCATGCATGCATACAAATGTTTTGACAAATATAAAAAGCTACACATGAGAATGCAGTAAAGAAGCTAAATGATTGTCCTTGTTGAGGAGGCTTGACTCCGTCTGGACTTGTTGCTTCTGATGATGTTTTTACAAACTGGGTGCTCAATCTGATGAAGAAAGTTCAATTTATGGGCCACCCGTCTGGTGTGATAACCTTTGAGTCAATCAAGTTCTGCACCTTGTCTTTACCTTTACCTCTGGAAGACTTGCAATCGTCAATTAAATGGTCAGGTGCTCCAGAATGGTAGTCATACCTGGCATTTGGCATTGAAACCCCAAAGGAAGCTTTGTCGAAGATGATCCTGATGCGACTAGCTCAACCAGTTTGAATTTGAGCAAACAAGGAAACCCGTTGCGCGTACGGCATCGGAGTGGGATCAAACTTCTTCTCAAGTTGTTCTGGCCTTTGCCCATATGATCTGCCCCTAGGACTCTCTTGGGGAGATGGAGTTGGAAGCTGACAAGAGATATCTGGAGGAAAGAAATCGATAAATAAGGTTGATAGATAAGGTTGCTCGCAAAGATCTTACACGATCTCCTGCCTACGTATCTCCATTGACTAATGAAGAATCAGAGCGACGTAGTTCCCCTCAACGAGAGTGAGGATTGCTTTGTTTCCTTAACACCGCATTCTAGATTTCTGTAATTAAGCCCATCTGAGTCTTCACCCGGTTGACTTCTTCTCTCAGCAGTTCCCGACCTCGGGACAACGCCTGAATGTCCACCATAAAATGCCCCACCTGGGCCCTCCTCTCAATCACTTTTGCTCAGAGTTGTTCCATAACTACCCTCTGATCGTTATGAGTTGAGTGGTGGGAGAAGTCAAGTTGGTCGTCCTACTGAGAATACCCAGTCAGAATGAGAAATCCGCTCCAGAACACCTGTTATGCATATGAGTATGAGAATGCAATGCAGAATGCCATGTTCGAATATTTCCAAGGAATCATTATGCTTTGATTGAAAAAAAATTTCCTTACACTAACCACAAGAAATAGATGGAAATGCTCAGTGGCAAGTCTCAAAGTTAATATCCCTTGGAAATACAAGAACGTCTATGCGAAAATGATGATGCAGATGCAACAGACATGGGATCAAAGCTTCCATATAATTTGGATAACTGCTGTGCTGGTGACCGAATAAGCTCATAGGTCGGCTCTGAAGAGAATACCTGAATACCAGAATATCTGAATGACCAGAATACCAGGATGCCGGGATATCGGCATAATCAGAATACCAGAATAAACAGAGCACCGGCGTGATCAGAATACGGGAATGCCAGAATATCGGCATAATCAGGGTACCAGGATGCCGGGATATCGGTATAATCAGAATATGGAAATGCCAGAATATCGGCATAATCAGGGCGCCGAAATAATCGGAATACCATAATAACAGGCTGATGAGTCCACATTGATAAGAGAACCAGAATACCATGTAGGATGAAAGTCAAGGTTACCTGCAAACCTGTAAACAACCCGCCCCTCTCACATGTGGGTACTAGGATGTTCAGTATCCCGGGCTCTCAGGTCGAGAAATGATGATACGTTCACCATTTTTGGTTTGGCATCATCATCAATCGAGGAGGCCTCAACTGATTCTCCAAAACGAAAGGTCCTCAGCTTCTGGCACTGAGGTCGAGAAGCAATAGTACATTCATCCCTCGGGGTACAGTACTATCGCCAATCGAGGAGTGCCTCCACTGATTCTCTTTCAAAAGGGATATCCTATAGCGAGTTCCCAGCATTGGGTCCTCGGATCGAGAATGTGCAATGGGTTTGCCACATAACGTGGTCTGCCACTGTCACATCTCGGGAGGAGTGCCGCAACTGAGTCCTCGGGAATGATCACCAGAGTCGACAGTTCCTCAAGAGAATAACTACTGGCCTGCATAACATGCAGTAGCAGAAAGCTCCTGATAGAACCTCGTCTGGTTGTGGGTCTCATGAACAACAATACGTGGTCACCACCACGCAAGCGTCATGACTATCCACTCTAATACCTATGTGTGTACTCAAGCCTTGGTAGTGGGCTTATCTCTCAAAACATCCCGCCCGCCAAACAGCCAGAACAGTGCAACACAGTATAATATATGAAATGTAAATGCTAACATGCTGTAAATATGGTACAAGTAATAAAATACAGTAAACAGCAAATACAAGATAATAGTAAACACCCAATGAAAGAAAGGTAAACAAGCGCTAGGATTGACTCGCTTAGGATGGACCAGCAATAGGTTAACCTGTCCCCAGCAGAGTCGCCAGCTGTCGCTCCCGGGATTTTCATCCTAGTACAAACGCGAAAGTGGCACCAAACAGAGTCGCCAGCAATGTGTATTTATCCCAAAAGAGGGAAAGGAAACACCGCATAAACCTGAGAGAAGGAAAGAACGTGGTCTTACGACCAAGAGAAAGGGTAAGGGAGTCGGTTACACGAGAGGAAGGTATTAGCACCCCCTCGCGTCCATCGTACCCGATGGGATCCACGCTTGCTTGTCTCGATCAAAGGGTGTAAGGAAAGAATACTGGAAAAGGAAAAGGAAAAAGAGAGAGAAAAAGGAACAAATGTAGGGAAAATAAAAGAAGTGCTCGCATGGGCCCTACCCCACTGCCTACGTATCTCATCGGGAGCATGAGAATCAGAGCGACGTAGTTCCCCTCACTAGGGATGGATTGTGTTTTTTAGAGAACGACTAACGTTCTAGCTCAGGTGTTGCAGGCTCGCTGGTCCGAGTGCGTTACCATCTTGCAAGAGAACGAGTAGAAGCGCGTTCGTACGTTCAGAGTGAATGAGATGAGAAAAGAATTCCCGAAGGAAAGACGTTATTGTTTGTTTTTGTCTTTTAGAAGGAAGTATTTTGGATTTGTTTGCATATGACAGTGTATCTGGATCTTAGTCATTGGAATGTGTACATTCTCACATTCCAAGATGGAATGGGTAAGAAAGCACACTAAGAGTGAAGAAGACCCCCACCCTTAGTTCCAATTGTCAAGGTTCAAACACCCTAGCATACTTGTGTTTATTAAGTGTTTTTGTTAATTAAGAAATGAAGAAGTGTTTTTTATTTGTACCTTCAACAAGTATTGCATTTAAGTCCCTCATACAAGATCAAATGTTTAACACATTGACCCAAGATGGGCTATATGCTATACATTCTAAGATTATAAGAGAAGACCCCTTATAACCTTTTCTTTATATGAAAGGCCTAAGTGCAATAAATGCCTACCTTTATTAGATATTTTGAATTTCCTTTAAGAGATGAGAAAAGAGAGACTCAAGAGAGAAGAAAAGGTAAAACCTATGTGGACTAAGACTCAATCCTAATTGAAGATTAAAGGGAGTGATCCTAAAGGTTTGTGAGGTTGCAACCTAAAGTCTAAAGAAAGAAAGAATTAAACAATTCACTTCTAAAGTAGAAGATGAATTGTAATTCAAAAAGGGAAAGTAATGATTTAATCAAAGAAAGCACATAAGTACTTAACAAAACATAAAATGGAATTGTAAAAGAGAAAGGATAGAAGTTGAATGTGGATTCCTTATCCACACTCAATTGAAACTTACCAAAGCCCCTACATGGTTAGTAAACATGTATAAGAAGTATAAGAAGTAAAAGAACAGGTAATGCATCATAAAACTCAAAAGAATTAAATGAGAAACCAAATCCTAGGGCCACAACCAGAATGTACATCATATGGGAACAAATGATCATTATCAATCAAACTCAAGTGGATAGGCAACAAACATCCTCCATGACATTAGAACATGATATCATAAGAAAAGGAAGAATGAAAGATGAAAGAGAAAAGAAGAAATATGCACAAATGGAACATGTAATCCATGGATCAGAATTGAAATGAAATGAAAAATGATTCACAAACATCTCACAAGTATTCATGAAGCACATCAAGGCATTTAAGAAGTGATAGAAGAAGTAGGATTGAAATGGAAGTTCCAAACAAAGGAAAGTGCAAACACAACATGTTAAAGGTGCACAAGGTTCAAATGATAATCAACAAGCAAAGATGACATATGATATGTATCTATGTCCTATAATGTCAAGAGTGTAGCTCACCAAATAGGCAAATGATCATGCAAGTATACACAAAAAAACATGTAAACATGCACAAAAGATTACAATGATATGACATGTTATAATGCTTTAAATGAAATGCATCAAACAAAAATCAAATGGCCTCATGAAAATTATGAAAACATGGTATTGAAGTTCACTAATCAGAGATGAATCACATATCAAAGTAGCACGCAAGGAACCAAGGCAAAATGATGTCAAACAATGCACTTAGGTCACATAGACATATCATACAAAGTAGCACAAAAGTGAACACCAAACATGCCATAAAACTGACCTAAAAAATCAAATAAAAATCACTTAACATACCTCAAGATGATAATGATTCAATCCAAAAAGAAGAGCATCAAAACAATTTTTAATGATCAAGAACAAAATTAAACAAGATCATGTACCATATTAAGAATGCACATCAAAGAAATTCAAAGAAAATTATGGAGCAGGGGCAAAAGGTCATAAAATCATAAAATAAAATCATGAAAAATTTTCTAAATGTTTTAATGATGCTCATGAATTTTTGTGGAATTTTATGATGATGTTTGATATTTTTAAAAATTAAAAAGTAAACGTGTATAAAAAATAGAAAAATAAAATGAAATGCAAAGGGAAGGGGAGGTGTGAACATAGCAATCATGCAGTTCAAATTAATTGGGCTTGAAAACATGGGGGTGTGGGTAGCAATCTGATTAGGTCCAATAAGTGCGCATAACACCCTAACTATCATGGAATTCAGTCAAACCAAGTCAAAACCATACAAGCCGTTGGATCAAGTCATAGTCAAGCTATAGTCAAAGTAATTAAGATCAACGCGCACACTTGAATGTCCATACACACTACCATGTACCATACCACACAATGTTTAAAAATAAATTCAGAAAATCACACGTGACATGCACATGAATTTTAATGTGCTATCATCACATAAGCCACACGATGGTGAACATCCAATGGTCCACGTTCAAACTGAGAACAAAACCCTAACACAAGAACACCGGCCGGAAAGGGACCTCCGGTCACCTTCTCCGGCGAACTACCACCGTCTGCAACCTCCAATGTTCACCAAAACACACAATACGCATACCAAAATGAAGCTGAGATAATGGAGATCAATGATACGCAATTATTTTTCACACAACAAGCATGCACACAAAGAACAGAGAGGATCAAACCAAGCCCTAACTTTTGGATCTAAGCCTCTACAAGGCCTATCAACTAGCCGGAGTAAGCAGAGCTTCTATCAAGCTTAAATTAACAAAAACAAGCTAAAATTAATGAAAATCAACTGAAGCAAAGTTGAATGATGAAACCTGAAAATGTGGAGCAATTGGAGATGTTGAGAAAAACCAGAGAAAAGCTTGATATGCTGAGCTTCTAGATCTTCAAACTTAGCAAAATAAATGCTATGGATTCGTAAATAGATGAAGGATGTTGAAGCTTGCAATGATGCTGAACTTGCAGAAATGGAGTTGTTCTTGTTGCTCTTGATTCAACCACACCAAGCAAAGATCAATGGAAGCACAATGGAGTTGAAATCGTGGAGAAGAAGATGAGCAAAATCAGAGAGAGTGAGAGGATAATTCTGAAGTGAATGTGAGAAATGAGTGTTGTCTCAGAAATGTGAGTGAAATTTGGTTTTATAGTGCGAGTTAGAAATGAACCAGAGGTGGTTAAGTGAGTGAGTCAACTGAGTCCAAGTTGAGTTAACTGAGCTGCCTCTAACTAACTGAGCCAAGTTAGTTAGGGCGAGTCAGCTGTGGGTGTGCTATAGTGGTGGAGGTCCATGGTGTTATGGTGGAAGTGAAAATGAACTGACATTACACGGCTGTCTCACCAAACTTGTTCAGCAAGTTGCTTTTTTCTATTTTCGTGCATGGCACGTGCTCATGTGCATGGACATGTGATGAGTGTTTGGTTAAATGAAGAAAGAGTTGGAGGGTGAGCAATGCACGAGCAAACTGAGACAACAACAACAACATTCATTTTTTCTGGTTTTTTTAAGACAGTTTGGAAATAATGCAAACATGGATGTTTAATGGTGATTTTCTCTTGGCATTGTGGGTGATTTGGTGTGTTTTTGGAGTCATTGGAAAGAGGGCACATAGTGCTACAAGTTTGGTGTGAAAAAGGAATTGAAATGATACCTCAAACATGCTCCAAAATGACTATAAACTTAAGTACACAAGATTGGCTGATGGGCGCACCAGGTGGTCGATTGGCAAGGCTGGCATGGCACGAAATTTCAACATAACCACCCTAACTTGAGACCAATATTTCTCCCTCATAACTTGATCAAATGGAATTTTGTCCAACATGAAACTTGAAGAAGACATTACAGGGAACATTTTTGACGTTGACAAGTTTTGAAAATGAAGCCTCTAACCATGAGAAAAATAGGTGTACATTTGGCCCACCAACTGTTTGTTAAAATGACTGCGCGCGTGCCCTGAAAATCTTGGTCATGACCTAGTTTTGAACCTACTTTGCTCAAACTTTGATCAATCATATCTCACTCAATTTTTATCCAATGGAGATGTTCCACACATGGATTTGAAGCTTAAAACAATATCTTTTGTTGTGGTCGAGTGGAATTTTCATTTGGTGCTTCAATTTTAAATGGCCTTGGTTCAAACTCTTATGCAAAATGGCCAAAACTTGCTATTTTTAGTAACCCTTCCTCTTCCAAAAATGGCAACTTTCCACCTCTTGATTTTTTCATGATTCCTTTGGAGTTTCTTGACCAAATTTTGTACATTGGACATATGTAACATGAATTTCATGATTTTGGGCTCAAAAAGTCAAGAGTTGACTTTTTCCTCTGATTATTTGACTTGGCCCCAAATTTCCTGATTTTTTATCTTTCTTCCAATTGAACCACCTCCAAAACCAATTGAGGGGCAATTCTCCATACACATACACTTAAGAACATGTAGAATACCATGACATCAAGTTTTGTCCAAAAAATCAAAGATTCCCTGATTTAATGGGAAACCCTAGTTTTGGTGCCCACCTCCTAGGAGAAAAATGTGCAGTCTTCAATTTCAAATTCCTCAGAGTATGTTGTGTACCTTCTTAAAGGATGATGAGAAATGCCACTTGAGGATGATTTTGAATCAATGAGCTACCTCTTTTGAGGATTTTCCTTCAATTTTTGGACTTCTTGCATAGTGTAGGATGTAATGCTTCAATCTCCTATTGAATCTCACCTTCTTGAGGTTGTGGAAGATCAATTGGGATAGTATGAGACATGAGAGACCTCTTGGCTTGCCTAGAGCCAACTTGATTGACCTTTTTGTGCTTTGAATGATCTCTTGATTGTCCATCTCCCACCTGATCACATGCCCTGGTGGTAAGAAGGATGCCATGCTTCATTTTTCTATGTTAAATGCAATGCAATGCTAATGAGATGGATATGATATGATAAATGATAATGCCATGCTATGATGCCAAAAGGGGAGAGCAAATTTTGGGGTATTACAAGGGGCATAGAGCATGTCCTATATGTTAAAAAGATATTTGCTACCATCAGTTGGATAAGGAAAAGAAGACCGTTTATCTTGGACATCGAAGATTTCTTAAACATAACCACCTGTATCAAAGATTGAAAAAGGATTTTAATGGATATAAAGAGTATGAGGTTGCCCTGAAGGCCCTAACTAGAAAAGAAGACTATCATGGGTGAGGAACATAAGTGTAAGTTTTGGGAAAAAAAGTTACGAATAATAATATATGGAAGAAGAAGTCAGTGTTCTTTGACCTTCCATATTGGTCTAGTCTTGATGTAAGACATTGTATTGATGTAATACACGTGGAGAAAAATGTGTGCGATAGTGTAATCGGAACACTTCTCAACATTCAAGGTAAGAAAAGGGATGGTTTAAACTCATGTTTAGATATGGTTAAAATGAAAATAAGAGAGGAGTTAGCTCCACAACCAAGAGGTACCAAAATGTATTTACCCCCGACATGCCATACATTGTCAAAAAAAAAAGAGAAAAGAAGATTTTGTGCGTGTCTACAAGGTGTGAAAGTGCCCAATGGCTACTCTTCAAATGTCAAAAGTCTCGTGTCAATACAAGATCTCAAACTAATTGGCTTAAAATATCATGAGTGCCACATTTTGATGCAACAACTGCTACCTGTGGCTATTCGTGACATCTTGCCCAAAAATGTCCGAGATGCCATAACTAGATTGTGCTTTTTC
Source organism: Lathyrus tuberosus (assembly GCA_022829125.1). Taxonomy (NCBI): domain Eukaryota; kingdom Viridiplantae; phylum Streptophyta; class Magnoliopsida; order Fabales; family Fabaceae; genus Lathyrus; species Lathyrus tuberosus. The sequence goes on from JALAZF010000045.1 coordinate 10,811,629, forward strand.
TTTAATGATATATGTAACAAAGTGATTAATCCTGATAAATTTGATGATATGGAAAACGAGCCTATTATTATATTATGTCAGTTGGAGATGTTTTCTCCTCCTTCATTTTATGACATCATGGTTCACTTAATATTCCATCTAGTTAGAGAGATTAAAGTGTGTGGCCCTGTTTATTTAAGATGAATGTATCCTTTTGAAAGATAAATGAAGATATTGAAAGGCTATGTGAAGAATCATTATCGTCTTAAGGAATCTATTGTTGAAAGGTACATCACATAATAAGTCGTTGAGTTTTGTACATGGTATTTGTCAAATGCAAAACCTTTAGGATTATCCAAGTCTCGTCACAACGGAAGATGTGACAGTAAGGGTACACGTCTAAAGATTAAGCATATGGATGAAGGGGAATTTTTTCAAGATCATTTATATATATATATATATATTAAATAACACTGATGAGGTTCAGCCATACTTGAGTACACATAAAACCATTGTCAAAGCCAAAAACCCTTGAATGTCTGAAAATGGGTGTTGAAAGAGCATAACAGAACATTGTCAAAATGGTTTAAAACTAAGATTATGAATGATAATAATGCTTTAGATACATTAAATTTTCTAGCATATGAGCCTAGCTTTAATGTCTTATGTTGGAGTGGGTACGATATAAATAAATTTTCCTTTTGTACAAAATCACAGGATGATAAGAGTACCATGCAAAATCGCGGGGTGATGGTAATGGCTTCTTCAATGCACTTCTCTAGTTCAAAGGATAAAAACCCCATCTTGGAATCCATAACTTACTTTGGTGTTATAGAAGAGATATGTGAGCTCAATTATGTGAAGTTTAAAGTTCCTATTTTCAAATGTAAGTGGGTTAATAGTAACAATGGTGTACAAATTGATGAATTAGGATTTACATTGGTGGACTTGGATAAGGTGGGATATAAGGAAGAACATTTCATCATGGCAGCTTAAGTAATACAAGTATTTTATGTAAAGGATCCCTCAAACAGTAGATGGTATGTTGTCCTCAAAAGAAACATGAATTATAGTCATGAAAATGAAGATTCAACTCTAGACATTTGTCACAATACTTCTTTTTCAACACGAAGGCCTTCTTTAAATGATGAAACTGAAGTTGATGATGTTTATGCCACACATTATGATCATCAAGAAGGGATTTTGGAGGATAATAGCAAATAACAAATAACATTTGGATTATATCTGTATTTTGTTGGATCTATACAATGCAATAATGAAATTTTAAACAATTGTTGCACACATGGATGTTTTATATGTCTTTCTCTTCATATAATTTTTGAAATTTTCTTAAACTGTTCCAACAAAATCTCCTTTATATATTTGTAGTACTGAATTAAGCAGGTTTTCATCATTAAAAAAGGATCCCCTCATGAGCAAGATAGTTACACAAATACTCAAATTGTAAAGTGGCAGTCTGTAATTAAATATATAAAGGAAGCAATTACCTTTCGGTTATCAGAAGCAATTACGACAAACCTCCTGAAGTGAAACGAATGAAATTGAAAATACATATAATTAGTATAAGTAACCTCATTCCAACAAGGTTTAGTTATTCAAATTTAAGATGTGAAAAAAAAAATCCTTACCTTAAAAATGTGATGACATTAGCGTTTCCCATTTCATAATTTAGGGACTTGAGTATGTCAACTTCCATCTCTAAAACCTATATTAACAACAATATATATGGGAAAGAAAGAAAAAAATTTGATACAAGGGTAGAGAAATGAGTAGGATATTTATCACATATGCTTTTTCTGGTATGATCAGTAATTTGGCAGAAATCTACCACTTTTGGTGGATTGATTTCTTCATACTTCCTGGATATTTAAAAGTGATGAAATTTTAATGCTTAAACAAACCAAGGCAACATTATAATTTTGATGAAAAAAAGTAAAATAGAAAAGTTGTTGAGATCTTACGGTGCAATGAGCATAGTAGAAACACCGGTCAACTAAAACTTGGATCTATTGACAGTGTGAATAAATATGAATCTGTCAATGTAGGAAACAACTAGATGAAGGGTTTCTGAGAGAAGATTGTATTCATATGCAACCTCAACTAACCAATTTACCAGTGTTCCCCTCATGTTTGTGGTAATGCATCTATGAACTTTTTCCATGTAATCAACTGCTGGTTTCCGTTTTTCCTCGATCTGAGTATATGGATTTATCCAAAAGAAAGCATAAACGTTTGAAATTATTTCTCTCGTTAATCTCTTCTATTTAAGAATGGTTAAAGATTCTTAATACAAAACTATACCATCAAGAGCACTGCTGTGTCTTTTCCCTATGTATTCTTAAAGGTAACATATGTAGCCATAGTTTTCTCAATATCCCTGCAAAAATGCCATCAAAGCGATTGAGAAGAATAATATTCATAAAAATGAAAACAAAAGTGACAAATACATTTCATGGGCTCTGACCATTGCATATCAACATATTGAATGTCACATGAGAATGAAAAGAATTCTTTGATATCATTCTCTATAGCAACAGCTGTTCCATTGCTTACCTTAACTATTTTTATCTGCTAAAAGTAAAAAAGAATCAACTTAGGAATTTTGTGTCAACAGATAACTGCAATTAGATAAACTTGTCAATAACTTGGCATTAAACAAATACCAACACATGATAATCTGGAACAAATAAGAATTCTTTTGAAGGATTAACCTAAAGTAGCCAAAATTGATGTCAAAATCAGCAAAACACAAATCGTCAAATGATGAAACTGAAAGGAGTTTTGTTTGAGCCAATTTAAGTCCTAAATACATTTATGGAATTGTAATCTACAATAGAGTAATAATAACTGAATACTTATTATTAGTTTTCCCAAGATATTGTTGCATATGATGCATGTTTTGTTACGAAACAAACGCATCTACACTTAAAACGTGATATTGGTTCAATGAATATGATCATAGATTTATTTTCACTGATAATTTTTCTTTTCTCTCTAAACAGACATTATGGATAAACCATCTAGATCTTCTTCTCCAAAAAAAGGAAGACTAAAGGTGTGACTTCTCCAAAAAAAACAGAAAGCCAAAGGTGTGGCTTTTTAAAAATATATTATGACTTGTGAAAGTGCTACATGTTTGATATGGTTAGTAATAAACTATATTGTATATCATTGGATTAGCATCATATAAAATGGCTCTTAAAATTACAATGAATCAACAAAAAGAAAATGCATGCAAATAATTACATGGCATCATACAACATAGTTTGAGTAAATTTTACAAGAAAAAATAGACATGTAGTCTAATATTTTCTTTATTATGACTGATAATTTTTCTCTCTAAAGAGACATTATGGATAAGCCATCTAGATCTTCTTCTCTAAAAAAAGGGAAAAAAAAAGGTGTGACTTCTCCAAAAAAACTAAAGATTACCAAAGGTGTGACTTTATAAAAATATATTATGACTTGTGAAAGATTTGTGGTAGTTGAGTAGTGGTTTAGTTTTTCAGCATATCAAGATTTGGGGATTGTTTGATTTTGTTTTGCTTCATTTTTTCCCTTTTCTTCTCAAGGTTTTAAAAATTGTTTTTTTGGTAAAGTTATTTTCAAAATAGTTGTTTATCTTTGAAGCTTAAAAATAGTTTATTTTTTGGAATAATAACTATCTAGCAAATAGTTGTTTATCTTCTGCCCTGCACAGTTCTTCATTTAGTTATGAACTGAGTGAAATAGTATAGGTGGTAGAACTTGACATCTTTACGTTTCTCATTTTCTGCTCCCTGATTCCAAAGTTTTAAGACCCGTGAACAAGAGGTTGTGGCAAACTGTTGTTAGTTGATAAGTTAGATGATGCAGAGTAGAAATGAGCTATTGTTATCTATACATCTCATTTTAGTAGAAAAACATTATAAACAATTAATCACATAGAAAAGTTTGAAAACTAGACAACTAAACATTACACCAGACCTATACATCATAACTATACAACTTCTTATTTCAAGCTTATCCATAACAACATAATTATACTCAAGAACATCCATACATAACCAAAACATTCCTATAGCACTAGAATCAGTTTTGCCTCAACAGAATTGAAAATACACTAAAACGAATTGAAAGAAGTGATAATCTTGGAAAAGTAACCAACCTAATACATTGTTATCAAAACCCTTGCTCAATTCCATTTAATATGACTACATCAGTCTTGGAGTGAACCTCACAAACTTTGTGCCTCTTATGGTCATCTTTACAAGAACTAAGATCCTTGTTATAACCATAAACTTGGCAATATGCAGGCAGTGAATACATTCTCATTCTCTTGTGAGATGTTGATGATTCACAAGAAGACAAAAAAGGCACTCCATGATCACAAAAATATCTTCAAGAATTTTTCAACATATGTTTTTTTTCTGATTTTTATCTTGCTTCCCTATGTTCTATATCGAGTACTCATCCATAGCTTTGACATTATATATTATGTTTGATTTACAATGAATCTATAGAATTCAGAACTTTTTCACATACAACAACCATTATAACAATTATTCACATAAGTTATGACTGATCATTTTTCTCTCTAAACAGACATTATGGATAAACCATCTAGCTCTTCTTCTCCAAAAAATAAGAAGACTAAATGAGTGACTTCTTCTAAAAAAAAAAGAAGAATAAAGGTGTGACTTTTAAAAAATATATTATGACGTGTGAAAGTACTACATGTTCCTGCTGATAGGGTTAGTATTAAGTTATATTGTATATATCATTGGGTTAGCATCATATAAAATTGTTCTAATAATTTCAATGAATGAAAAAAAAGAAAATGCATGCCAGGAATTACATGGCATCATACAATATAATTTGAGCAAATTTTACAAGAAAAAGTAGACATGTAGTGTAATATTATCTTTATTATGTCTGATAATTTTTCTCTTTAATCAGACATTATGGATAAACCATCTAGTACTTCTTATCCAAAAAATAAGAAGACTAAAGGCGTGACTTCTTCTTAAAAAAATGAAGACTAAAGGTACGACAACATTGCTACGTTTCATTTCTAAACTCCGTGATGGTGAGAAATACGATATTGATTTTGATCCGAATACTTTCCAACCTATTGGTCAATATGCTGCAAAGTTTAAGAGTTATTTGTCGTTCATTGCACGTAGCGAGGTTAGTTTAAATGAAAATAAATGGAAAAAGATAAGCGAAAACTTTAAGGACACAATATAGGATGATATTACGGTATGTAATTTTAATTAATTCTTTATAATTTATTTTGTTTAATTGTTTCAATTACTACACTTCTTATGTTTTGTAGGATAAGTTCAATTTCCTAACTGATGGTAAATTTAGGAAGCATTGGTTTATTTATATGGGGAACGGTTGAAGCAATTTCAGACATTGCTCTAAAATGTCTATATATTTGGGAAAAGCGATAAGGATAGAAATACAATGTCGTTTGAAAAGCATACATTCATCAAACAAGAAGATTGGGATTTGTTTATCGAGACTCGAAAAAAAGAAGACTTTCAAGTTAGTTAAATTTATAGATTTAATTTTGTTATCTAAATTGATTTGGTTTTGACGTTGTGATTTATTTTTAATAGGAGAAAATGCTAAAAGGAAAGATGCATGCATCAAAGAATATCCATCCTCATAATTTGTCTTGTGGGGGTTACGAATAGCTTAGGGCAAACATAATGGAAGAGAGGAGGAAAAAATTGATTGAAGAGGACAAATGGTGATGAAAGTTTAGTATGTTATCCTCCAGAAATAAAACTATACGAGGCATGGTTGATGGCTCGGCAGAAGCCATCTGGAGATCTGAGGCAACAAACTTAGTAGCTTCTATGGTTGTAAGTAATAAAAAATTCTTTATAAATTTGAATTTCATTTATAACTTAGTAAGCATTAAACTTAGTAGCTTCTATGATTGTAAGTAATAAAATATTCTTTATAAATTTGAATTTTACTTATAACGTAGTAATCATTTTATATCATGTGTATATGTATTTTAACATGTTAGGGTGACTTAGTGGAAAAAAGTACACAAGGTGATATTATTTTTCAAGGACGTGAGGAAGTATTGATTGTTGCCCTTGAAACAAATGAACGCCCTGGTCGGATCCGCACAGCTCCGAGGGGTGTGGGCTTTAAGAAATTCTTTGGAAAAAATTCACGCCCACCTTAGGAGGAGTCTGTCAAGATGACCTTCTAGCCTTAGAGAAAAGACTGAATGCAGATTTTCAACAGAAATTACAAAAAGAGCTCCAACAACAAAGAATAGAGCTCCAACAGCAAATGGAAAAAGAGATGCAAGAAAATAGAGCTAAATTCCTATAAGAGATGCAATTGGAGTTATGCCTTAAGAGGACTAAAGTGGTGTTTTTAAAAGAGGTATGGGTAATTTGATTTAATTAATCGATTAAAAATTTATAAATTTGATAATTTAATTAATGTTTACTTTTTTAACAAAATCTCTGGATACGAGCACTAACACAAGTTGCTCTATGGTTTTGACTACTGAAGATGTTATCAATAACACTGGTGCTTCTGAAGATTACTTAAAAAAGATTAAAGATCTCAAGGACAATTCCTTCTCACTAGACGTGATTCATGAAACAAATGAATTTTCTGTTTTTATTGATAGGGTCGACTTGAATGAATTAATTGTCGGTATTAAATGGCTCTCCACATCCATCTTGTCTGTATGGTGCTCGTAAGTATCTTATTTTATTTTTAATTATGTTTTCTATTTATAATTTATGATTAACATTTGTTTCAATAATTCATATATCTACATCACATCTCCAAGAATGTCAGCGAACTATATGGTTTTCTTGATCCACATAGGACGCTAATTTCTACTAGATCGGTCGAAGTAATCTAATCATTCACACAAAATAAGTTTAATGTCGAATAAAAAAAATGTTACTTAGGGCCATTGTTAAATCGGTAAGTACATGTTCCCTTGAAGGTTTTATATTTTTTTAATGTTATTTTGTAATATTTGAATTTTAGTGATTCTACCACTTTTGTTTTGAAACTACAACAATCATTGCCAACTGTTTGTAATTTTTCCTAACGATAATGCTATATTTTGGTTTTGTTCATTAAGCAAACCCGCCAAGAAAAATATTAAGGTCATACTTGAGGGGTAAGAAGCCTAAATCAAGAGATATCATTCATACTTAATTTTTGTACATTTTAACTTTATATTTATAACTTACTTCTGCTGCAATTTCTTTTATTAGAGTTGTAGAAGGATATCATCTATTAAGAGGTATTAAGAATAGAAAGCCTAATTGGAAGATTGTCAAGGTAAGTGAGTTGTTTTGTATCCCACTGTGGGATGAGACTGAATAATGGCCTGTTAATTTCATAACCTCGCCCAAGAGAATGCTCATTTGGATCAGCTTAGTGTTTCCACATTATAAACTTAGGGGAAAAATTCAGCCACAATCAATGAAATTCATCATACGCCTTTGTTTCCTTAAGTAAATAGAAGATATTAGGATATGGAAAGTCGAGGACAACTGAAACTATTCAATTAAAAGTACATATCGAGCATGTGATTATAAACTAAACATTAAAATTAGCAGAAGACGAGACCTTATTTGGCGTTTCCACATGCCTCCTAAGTTCAATAATTTGTTATGGTGTATTTGTCGGTGCTACTTGCCTACTAGACTCGCTCGGGGCGGAGTGTCCAACAAAGGTTGGGCCTGCAAACTGCGGATAATTATGGCAACAGTAATATAGAAATTGCATTTTTTATTTCCCATTGATTGTACAATTATCAATATTGTGATTGTTTTATAATGCCATTAATAATAATATTTTCCATTTGTTGTTATCTAATTTAGATCACCTTTAGAACTTCTTCCATGCAAGTTCCTTGGTGTTAGTTACAACTTTCTATACAACATGAAATGAAATGACATACCATATCTTATTAAGATCACCTCAGAACTTCATCCATACAATATTTGAATAACTTACTTAGATCACCTCATAACTTCTTCCATACAATATTTTCAAATTAATATTATAATCGAAGAATATTATCTCATTTCATGGTCACTTATAATGATAATATTCTTCTTTTCTGACAGCTATCATACATTATTTTGGTGTCTTTATTGTACCTAATATTTTATATGTAGGCACATCGTCAAGATATTGGATGGGCATGTGGATACTATGTCATGAAGACTATGTTTGACATCGTTGATGCTTCTATTGTTGAAAGATTCAACGAGGTAGGATAAGTTAAAATATTTTTCATATTGCATGTATTTAATGAAAAACATGTAAATTATTGTTTTAATATGTAGTTGTTTAACTTATTATTTGTAAACTTGTAGATATTCGTAGACACCTCATCATATGAAAAAGAGACGATTGACCACGTGTGACAACTTTAGGCTCAATCTTTTTTGGAAATGGTTGAAGAGAAAAAGGTAGAAGAGCAAATGTAAATGGCTGAAGAACATGAGAACCAAGAAGACATACAAATATTTCCAAAACCAAAGCGAAGGAGGAAAACTTATATATAGATAGTTTTTATTAATATGATTTTGATGTACGACTTTATGCTATTAGAAAATATGATTTGATAAGACTTATATATACAATGATGTTAGGATGCTTGTTTTTGTTGTACTTTTTGTTTGTTGAATGTTTAGTGGTATACAAAAATATTTGATTAAATGAAATAGGGTCTAAATCTAATTAAATATAATATAATTATGAAACTAAAACAAATATTCTATTTAAAGAAAATATAGTGTAAAAATGACAACAACAATAGTAAAAAATCGGGTGTAAACATGCCAACATCAATAGTAAAATCGAGTTAAAAATGCCAACATTAATAGTAAAATCGGGTGTAAACATGCCAACATCAATAGTAAAATCGGGTGTAAAGATGCCAACATCAATAGTAAAATCAGGTGTAATATACCGTATTTTACACCCTAATTAAATAAAATATAGTGTAAATTTGCCAACGTCTATAGTAAACATTGCTCATTTTACATCCGATTTTTATCAAATTGGGTGTAAATTCGTTTGATTGAAATGTAATTATTTAATCATTTACACCCATTTTCTATAAAATAGGGTGTAAAATGAAATATATATACATTCGTTTTAAATAAAAAAAAATGGTGTAATATACCATCAATAAATGTATATATGTAAACATTTACACCCGATTTCTATAAAAAAAATAGTGTAATATAACATCAAATTTACACCCATTTTAAAACGGGTGTAAATTCATCAGACATTTCTTACCCGTTGAATTCACACACTATAATAACGGGTGTTAAATGTAAAAAAATGGGTGTAAATTACCCTTTGTGCATTAGTGATAACCTGATGATTACTAGGAAATTCACAAATGAGGAGGCTCGAATAAGCGGAGGCTATAGTATAAAAGTTATCCTTAGAATGATACACTACTGCCTATCACTCTCTAAGGAAGAGATAAATTACCAAATAATTTATAGGATATTAGTAATCAAATCCAGCTCGTAATCAAAGAGAAGGGTTATTATGCACTTAAGATTCCAGACCATACCTCATCCTCTCACCTCTCCCAATGAATGATCAACCTGATCAAAGATAGAGAATAATCTTGGGAACCTAACACTAAGAGGAGTGTTCCCAACCCATGGTCTTTTCTAAAAGAAGTGAGCAGATCAAATCTAACTTTCTTATGAATGTTATATCCATAATCCAGTCTGAGAAGTCTTTAGCTTTGGAGGGAATGAGAGACACCCCTCTCCACCAATGAGACACTGATCCAAGATAAGCAACTCTACCATCCATGATAGAAGAAGCGGGAATGGCTCCATATCTAGTGGATAAAATATCACGCTAGAGGCCAGAAGCACCAAAGATAAGCTTCCACCTCTACTTATCCAAAAGAGCCAAGTTAACCAACCTAAGATAATGAACATCGAGACCTCCTAAGTTCTTAGGCTTACACAACTCAAACCACCTCACTTAGGAAATCTTACAAACCCCTTTCACCCCTCTCCAAAGAAACCTTCTTTGGATTTTCATTATCTTTTTCCACACCTTAACAAACATCTTTAGGATAAACAAAAAGAAGATATGAATGGAATTAATAACAAAGTTTAGAAGGACCACCCTATCTCCCAAGTAAACATATTTATGCCTCCACGAGAGAAGCCAAGTAATATGATTAACTAGAGGTTCCTATGTTGAATCCAATAAAGGATTAGCCCTCCTTCGGAAGACCAATAACTCAAACAGAAGAGACTATTGCTAGAAATTGAGGAAATCACTAGTTAGGTACAAGAAGATAGGGTAAGTATTAACCCATATGAGGCTGCTCTTAGAAAAATTCACCTGGAGGCCCGATGATAACTCAATCCCTTGGAGAATAACCTTGTTGGACCAAACATTCTCTATGGAAGCATCTTCCAGAATAATGTATCATCTGCATACTAAAGATGAGAGACCCCTAATTCTGAAGAAGCCACTCTAAAATATAACTAACCAACACAGTAACTTAAAACCAACTAACAAACTTAGATACAAGTTACATAAAAAGGCTAGTAAAATTGTATTTAAAATTACTCCTTTAATACCCTTGAGGAAAATATTGTTAATATATCAATAATGAATAAGAGTCTTGCATTAGTTAAAAAATGTTAAGCAACACATAAATTAATGAAATAACTCATATTTCTTAAACTTTTAAGTTAAAATGTGATGTGCAGTTCCATTTGTTTGATTATGCTGACATTTTCTACTGTTATGATTACACTGACCGTTTTGTGTGGTCCAGAATAAATCCAAACTTGTATAAATAGGGATCATGTGTTGTCAAGAAAAACATCTTACAATTCCTCACTATTTGTTTACGACGCAAGTGTGCTTCAATGGGGTGACATTGTCTACAGTCAGTGCATCAATCCTCTTCATGTACTCCACAACACCTCCTGGGTGGTAGAAAGAACCCCGCCGATCACAATTGGAGGGGAAATGCTCGTATATCCAACACTGCACAAGAACATAGGAAAATCAATAAATGTCATAAATAAGAACCAAATCAATAAGTAACAAAAAATTCATACCTGAAATAGACTCATATAACTGGAAAGCTGCCTAGTCGAAAAGACAATTGCCTCTCCAAGTGCAACATACAAAACAGTCAATGCAACACACCTCATGCCAAACTAATACGAGGAAAGCTACTAGACAACCACATCTACTTCACATCAATATATACTTGAGACTTATCTGCTAAGATAGTACATCCTATAATATGTAGCGTGTATACCATATCGGTTGCCTCATACATAGACTGCTGCACCAAATCAACATACCTATCCCGAAGCCAAGATAGGAGAAAGTGAGCATCCATGTTAATCCTAAACTCCTCTATCACCTGCTCCTCAATACCACATGTGGCATCGAGGCATCTAAGAGCTTCTTCAGCTTCCCCTAGTGGATGGGAAACTTTAACGACAGTAGGTCCTGTAACAAAAAAATAAAAAGCATCGGTTATTTTCAATCAAGAATAAATAAAATCAAGTTCAACATAACATATACATACCTCTCTCTTCCATAATCTGAATGCTACGTGATCGACATATCCAGTAAGCATAAAACTGTCACTAGGCCCTCCAAGAAATCCTCAATTTGTGTGTACAGACAATTCTGTCGAAGCCGGAGCAGTAACCTCTATCTCAACTTGAGGAGTAACCTTCATATCATCCATGGTTGGCGCCTTAAGAGCCATATGCGAAGTAACCTCTGTAGTAGTCGAGCCTCCATCTCAGAATGATGGGGCACCTCTGTCTCTGCCACCATCTGCATGTCATCCTCTACTGCTTCCTGAACATCCTCAACAATTAGATCATCATTAGGATCTTTGGTCCATCCAGCAGCAGGTCTAGATCCTATATGTCGGATACTACGAGGTGCATGAAACTGCTCGTGTGCCACCCGTCTTCTGTGAGAACTAGTCGGGGCTACTCTTGTCGCCCAAATATGCTAGTCCTCGATGTCATTTCCCCTCGCACGAGCCCTCGCTGCTGTAGTTGCAGGTCATTGGAAAAAATAACGATGCAATTTATACTACCAGGTTTTTTAAATATCCAAGAAAATTCATGGTTTTCTTCGATTTTTTTAATATTCTCGTTAATCAAAAAAAAAATATTATAACTACTGATTTTTTCAAAATGACCGATATAAATGCATGCATTTTTACTGGATTTTTTTTTAAATATCCGGTAAAAAAACATGAAAAACATGAGTATTTATTGGACATTTCTAAAAATACATGTCTTTTTCCAAAAAAAGAAAACAGTAAGATCATAAAAATTCGGTAAAATTAGATCCTTAATGATCATAATTGCATTAGTTTGAATGAAAAATCTTATTTTCACAAGAGTTTTAAATTTTTTTTTTAAATGTTGCAATATATTAGTGAATAGTAAAATGAATTTTTATATTTCATAAGGTTAATATAGTCATTGCATATCAGCTGAGATGCCATGTCAAATATATGGGTGGCAGGATAAATTCTTGAATCCGTGAGATTGCTAAAACTTTGCACCACTTTGCCTTGGGTTGCCGTTGTTAATTACCTCAATTAAGAATCATATTAACATAGTTCATGATTTTGTAAACAAAAAACCATATTGATCAAGGATCTTTTACAATTTTGATGTGTCTTATTATAGTGCATTTCACAAACATTGTCCTTATTATTCCATACTAATACTATAGTACTCCCTCCGTCTCATAAAAAGTGGCTCATTTGCACTTTTTCTTTGTCTCAAAATAATTGTCTATTTACGTTATCAATGTTGTAATCATTATTATTTTTCCACTTCTATATCCCTATTTATTAAATTTTACTTTATTCAACTACTTTATCAACTACATTTAATAGGGGTATTTTAGTAAATGACATTAACTTTTTCACTACAACCAACACATCTAATCATTTTCTTAAGAACCGCGCATTGCTCAAATAGGACACTTTTTATGAGACGGAGGGAGTACTAAATATTTGAATTTGAATACCAAAAACAGCAAGATCAAAACAAACCTACCAATGAGAATCAATTAACAGGTCTTCCTCTCACAGAATTGCTGAAGTTCACGGGACTCCTATACTCACATCACATGCCAATTGTTCCATATCACAACTCAATTAAATTAATATTTCCTATTGGAAAGTGGGAATATTTTACTCTTTTACATTGATTCCTTTTCACTACCAGTTAAAACAAAAGACAGCTTTTGGTTCACATGATTTTTCTTACATCAAAAAATAAAAATACCTTTTTACACTATAAATAACAGCATCACTCACTCCTCCTTCACACAATTACACTTGTAATTATCTAACCATGATGAACTCTTCTAGATCTTCAACTCTTGTTCTTTTTTTCATCACCAACATGCTTTTCTTTGTTATGGCAAATGGTTGCTTCTTTTGTCCAAAACCAAACCCTAACCCTAACCCTAATCCTTTTCCTTACCCAAACACAAGTCCTCCCACTAAGAGTTGTCCTAGAGATGCACTCAAATTAGGAGTATGTGCTAACTTGCTTAATGGACCAATTGGTGCAATTGTTGGGTCACCACCAGAACATCCTTGTTGTTCTATTTTAGAAGGACTAGTTGATCTTGAAGTGGCGGTTTGTCTTTGTACTGCCATTAAAGCTAACATTCTTGGCATTAATATTAATATTCCTATTTCACTTAGTTTGATTCTTAATGCTTGTGAGAAGAGTCCACCAACTGATTTTCAGTGCTCTTAATTAAGTGTTACTCTTGATTAACTTACTGCTAAGTTGTTAATTTTGTGTCCTTTATGTTGTAATTGATGATTCATGAAATGTTGTTTGCTACTTGCTAAATTAAGTAGTGACAGTCTTTTACTGCGAATGCAGTTGTATTTTCTAACTGTAATTTCTAGTTGCAGTCTTGAATGAATTTCTAATGTTAACTATTTAATTGAATATTTCTTTTTTTTTTTATGTAGACAATCGTAATTATTAGAAATTCACACGAAATTGTGAGTATTAGATTTCGAACTCTGTTAATAACGCTCATACGAAATTGTGAGTATTAAAATTTTAACTTTGATAGTAATGTCTAACTTAATAATATCGATTTTTTTAACGTAGAAGTAGAATTTGCATATGGAATATTTTTGTAGTTGATAGAACATTAATACAAATTTTAAATTTTAAATAAGAGAAAAGATAATATGCATTGACTAACACTAAATTAATATTATATATTATAAGCTAATGATAGTCGTATATTCAATCAAATCAGATTAAAAATTTTAAATTATTAATATAACATAATAAAATAATAAATTTTTATTAAATAACAGTGTAAAATTATTTTATTAAATAATAAATGTAAAACTATTTTATTTCTTAGATAGAAATCAAATTTGCGCAATCTAGGAATAATGGACCTAATCTTTAACTCTTTAGAGATTTCCAAAATAATAGTGAAATGAGAATTGAGACAAAATAATAAGAGAAATGTCGTTTTTACAACACTAGTAGTATGGGCAACATATTATAATAACTTTAGTCATTTAGTTTTTTATGGTTTTATATCAAAATTCAAATTCCTCAAAGTTGTCTTTGACATGATTTCTCCGTCTGAAATATGTGAGGTAACAAATACAGAGCTACATGACTACATAGGCTGCCACATGAGATGTTAGTGCCACATGGTGATAACCATGGTTTTAAATTGCGGTCCGCAACCGCAATTGCACCCGCAATATTGCGGATGCGGTTGCCTCCGCAACCGCATCGGACCGCAATTGCGGTGTGATTTGAAAAGTATGTCTCCGGTTATGTTTGGAACCACATTAGATAATTTCAATCACGTTTCTTCAAGTATTTTCATATAAAATCAAAATATTAGAATCCTAAAACTCAATTTACTTATTATATAATGAAAAAATGTAACATTAAGTGTTTTTCAACTTTGTATTTCAAACACCTCCTTATAAAAATTCACACCGCAACGGCCGCAATACGCATCGCAACACCCGCAATGACCGCAATGACAACACCCGCAACCGCAGCCGCAACCGCAATTTAAAACCATGGTGATAACCGATAAGTTTTCAGATCAGCAATAGGCGATACAAAGTAGTAGGGACAGAATAAAAAATAAATATACTTTTAGGATGTCACAATTGACATTACATATTTACATGTGAAACCAATCCAATTAGATGTTATTAGAATATAATTATTAATATTATTATATAATTTTATTGTATTTTAGTAAGAATAGCTTAATGTTTTCTTCTATCTAGTATTTTTACTTCGGACTCTCTAGATTTTGATCATTCTATTGAAATCTTAAAGTTAAAGGCTGTTCTTTTTCTTTCTTTAAGTTTTGATATGGGAACACTTGTTAACATGTTCATTAATATTGAAAATGTATTTGGTTTGAGAGGGAAAATAATTTTTAGGAGAGTAAGCAACTTCAATCTTCAAATACAGAAGAGTACTAGGTCCTTTATCTCAAACTGTTTTATCATCAATCTCATCAAAATTATCACATATAATAATCATCTCATACATATAAAGAAATTAAAATACAACAATGAGAAATAGTCCTCACAAACAAAGCAAAACATGATCACTAAAAAATGAGCAATTATGATCACTAGTGAATGAGCAAATGATATAATCACATTAGTAAGCTTCTCTAACCTAACTCGTGAAGCTTGTTTTAAATCATATAAGATCCTCCTCAACTTACGCATTTTACCATAATTATGATAAACACTTGATAGAGGTAACATATAAACGTCCTCTTGAGAATAATAAATTTTATATACTCACAGCTACGGAAAACACATATGATAACGCACACGTTATTACATATATTTAATCAGTCGTTGTAATATGTGATATTTAGGTGTATTTATTTTTTTATATTTTATTTAACCACCTATAACCACGGTTGATTTAATACCTGTGGTCAAAAGTGGTGATTGGTCATGGGTTCAAATCTCAGCACCAACATTTTTGGTTATTTACTTATTTTTTAAAAATGCTGACAGACCTTTCACCACGGGCATTAAAATCAACTGTGATTATAGGTGGCGCCTTCTTCTTTTTTAAAAGATATATATAACGCTCTTAGTTCATTCATCTTTGCCCTAGACGTACTTAGACAAACTTCATCTTCTGCCTCCAAACTTTTTCCATTTACGAAACATTATTCATCCACTAAACCAAACTTGAAAACATCATTTCTTCCCCAAACGAAACTCAGAAACATTGCTTCCATTAACGAGTTACAGTTTGTTCCTGTTTAACGATTCTACGGGTAAAATGTTATTGTTTAAAGATTTTATTTATTTATATATTTATTGTTGTTCGTGTCATTTTTGTTGTTGATGTCGTTGTAATTATTCTTGCTTTTGTTGTTGTTCTTGTTTTTTTATTGTTGTTGTTGTTGTTGTTCTTGTTGTTCTTGTTGTTGCTCTTGTTTTTCTTGTTGTTATTTTTATTTTTGTTCTTATACGTTGTTGTTATTGTTGTTGTTATTGTTCTTGTTGTTCTTGTAGTTCTTGTTATTGTTGTTGTTATTGGTATTGTTCTTGTTGTTGCTCTTGTTGTTCTTATTGTTATTTTTATTTTTGTTCTTGTTGTTATTGTTGTTGTTATTGTTCTTGTTGTTCTTGTCGTTCTTGTTGTTGTTTTTCTTGTTCTTGGTGTTCTTGCTGTTATTAGTATTGTTGTTGTTCTCGTTCTTCTTATTATACTTATTTATCTTGTTGTTCTTGATGTTGTTGTGTTAAAATATTTAATATTGTATATTGTGATGAAAGTTATAAATATAGTCAGGAAAAACATGAGGCAAAAATAAAAATAAAAATGCTGATAGACCTTTTACAACGGGTATTTAAAACAACAGTGATTATAGGTAGCGCGCTTTTCAATTTTCTACAACGGTCATACGACCGTGATTGTAAGTAACGCATATACTGATGGGTGGATTCCACAAGTACACGGACCTATCGAAGTAATATAAAAGATTGTCGAACTCACAGAGACCAATCGTCAAACCTATCGTTACTTAATTCTTACGGTGTATATCTAAGGCGATTGAATTAAGAATAAGAATGATGAAGTAAATAACTTTAATAAATTCAGATGAATAACAATACTGGAACGTAATTCACATCAATCAACAATACTCTAATCGTCTCTACTAGGGTTACTTACGGGGCAATATTTTCACTTTGAAAAGAATCAATTTAACAGAAACTGTCGCTTTCGCGTATTCAGAATCGAATTTACTCTCTAATTAATGTCATTCATTGTCACTTATGGAAAGTGCTTATCACGTTAAAGTAGTAAACATATTTTTAAGAAATTAAACTCTTAACTCAGTCGAAAAGTGATTTTGATTAGAAAGTTTACTTTAAAAGAGTTCCAGGCTTTTGCTCAGGTAACCGGATCTTAAACCTATAAACGACGCGCTTTCATAAATAGTTTTAGAATCGCTTTCTAGAAATATTAGACTCCCTAATTAATTAACAAAGTGCTTTCGCGGTATTTGTTAATAAAAAACAAACCAATTTTAGTCTTTAGTGTCAGACGGCTTTCAATCTTACCCGACGTTTTCACTTCCCCACTTTTGTAGAGGCAGATTAAAATGAATTCAGAAAAACTGTGCTTAAACCAAAACAGCCCACAAGGGTAATCCTAAAGAGACAACATATAGAGCACCATCTATTGACAATCCTCACATTCCAGCACTAATAAGTTAGCCGGACATGGTTATTGAAAACAAAACATAAAGGGTTTTAAGTGCAAACATAATGACTGGTAAAAAGCGTTTTGAAATAAAGTTGCGATAGAGGTAAATAAGATGGAGAGAATAATTGCGAGGTAAATAAATCAGAAAAGTAAAGGCAAGGCAAAGTAAATATGAACGCGAAATGAATTAAAAACCTGCTCCAAACGGAGTCTTGAAACTGGTACAGTAAATGCTGAAGTAATCTTGACGGAAATAAAACTTGTACATGGATAAGCTTGACGGAAATGAAACTCGATTTGTGACACGATAACTCTTCAGTGTGAATGGTTATGCTTACAATTGGACAGAGTATGGCCTAAGTGTGCACAAACTTGGATGGTCAAAAGTGGAGGCATCAGGGGGTATTTATAGGGTTCTAAAAACCCTAAAAATCCCTTAGAACTGCTCCAAAAACGTGGAGAGAAAGTAGGAGCGGTTGTGGACTCTTGGGGGCTAAGTAAAGCTCGTTCCCAACCATTTTGACCCAATAAAGCATGGCGAACGCCATGGCTTGCTAACTCATGCCAGTTTGTTCCTCTTCCTTCGTTTGTGGGCCCCGTGTGGTCGCCTTGAGTGCAAACCTCTCCATTTCTTCTGTTTTTCGCCTGTTTTGCTTCCTTTCTTCGCATACGCCTCTTAAATGGCTAAATATCTTAAACACAAACAAAACACTTGCATAATAGTGGAAATGTAAACAAAATGACAATAAAACATGCATAAAGCGAGTCAAATAAATGATGAAATCTGGTGTCATCAAACTTTCCCACACTTGAACCTTTGCTTGTCCTCAAGCAAAATGAAAGTAAACATTGGCACTTAGATAGTTACTCAGGGCTTTTAAGATTTGCTTTGAACTAGGTTATGTCAATAGGTGTTAAATCACAAAAACAAGAGTATCGTAATAACATATTCCGCATTTTGCGGTCATAAGTCTCCTTCCTATACAAACCAATCTGGATCATATCATTATGCTTAAGCCTAACTTACTCATCCCATTTTTCATCCTTTTTCATTCAGGCGCAATCATATTAAGCCCATTATCTATACACACTCATAATAAGGGTACCGATTAGTGATTCTGATCCTTTGCACGGGGTTCTGGTACCTAAAGTGGCGTAACCCCTTTGTTTACCCAATTGTAATTGCGGGGGATTGGACCGTAATCCACCCTACCAAGTTCAGCACCAGATACCTCTGAACCAATTAACAATGAGTTTTTATTCTATTTTTACAGGTTCCATAACCGTTGGGTTAAGCGACCGGGTGAGGGTCACCAAACTTAGAAGGTGCATTCCCTATTTTCAATTAATTAAAGCAGAAAATTTTGGATCATTCACTTACATTCATCGGCTTCCCTACGTAGAGCATGCTTAAGATGGTGCTGACTGCTAAAATAAACTACTTAAAGAATTATTTAGGGGTGAGATTTTATGGCTAAGGCATAACAATTATCTAGATCGATTTCTATAATTAAGATACTTACGGTGTTAAGACGTTACTAATATTTCAGGATATTTCCCAAGTTATTCTAACCTGTCCTAAACTTGTCTAATAGCCCACAAATTTAAAACAAACACTGTTTTTCTTTGCAAAAAATTTTGGTATGGCTTCAAGAAAAGAAATAAATTTAATAGACAACAAAAACTACGCCTAAGGACTTGACAATACATGTAATGACTAGATAAAACAACGAAAGTAAAATATAGCAATAAATCTAACTAGAAAGCAGTAAAATTCCTCTTCCACACTTAAACCATACATTGTCCCCAATGTTTTAATCCAAGGTGAAAGAGAAATGATAGAACATGTATGAATAATGCTACTGCGTGTCAAATCTTCGCTGATCCTGCTCTTGTTGTACATGTCCTTGTTGACCATATCTGCTTCGGCAGCGCGCGTCTTGAGATACCTTCATTTGTTGAAACTGTTCTTTCCTGAAGCAACTCATCATGTTGCCCGTTCATGGAGGAAGTACATGCAAAAGTGTTAGAAAAATACGGTGTGGTGTGTGTAGGTGGAACCTAACCATGCGAAGAATGAGGGGGAGGTGAGTTACGGACCGGAGGGACATGCTCTCTCCTATCATACTCTTCATCGGTGTCACCATGGTGGCGACATTCGTAGGAATTTCTATGGGAACCAGCTCATTTCTAAGATTGTCATCTAGAGATTTTTCGCTTAGAAGTAGCTGAGACACAACAAGGGATACATTTCTTTATTTTCTTCAAACACAAACAATAAAAGGAAAACATTAAATTAAAAGCTCGTGGGTTGCCTCCCTGTCATACCCCAAATTTGTCCTACCTGTAAATCACCTTTCACTTGTACATCCATCCACTAACCATATTCAGAAAATCCAAAAAATATGTTGTTCATTTGAGGTCAAGCGAAGTTCTGTCAGGGTGCATT
Organism: Lathyrus tuberosus; assembly: GCA_022829125.1. Taxonomy (NCBI): domain Eukaryota; kingdom Viridiplantae; phylum Streptophyta; class Magnoliopsida; order Fabales; family Fabaceae; genus Lathyrus; species Lathyrus tuberosus. Next base: position 10,831,894 of record JALAZF010000045.1, read on the forward strand.
GACTCAGGTGGTGTGTGGTTGAGGATCTGATTAGGGTTGTGTGCCTATACAAGCAATGTATATGGGTCAAGTTGTCAGAATGTGGCAAATTCAGATGTTTTCATAATGGTTCATTTATGGCTTTGATTTAAATTGGGCAGGTTGCGGTTTAGAAGTTTCACTTGAGAGGTTAAGTGGCGGATGTGTTGTTAAAGAGTCAGTGGGAAGGCAGTTTGTGACCAAATCCATTTATACCATATTCTCGATTCTCATTTTCTATTCACCATATCCATTTTTCAATGTTTTTCCATTTCATATCCAAATCCCTTTTTTCTAAATCCAAAAATTCCCTTATTCATGTTTTTTCAAAATATCTATAAGTATCCATAATCCATTTCAACATATAATTATCCATTTCCAATTTCCATATATTCCCATATAATCCATTTATGTCCATAACCATTTTCAATCATTTTTCTTTTTTCTAATCAATTCCCACATTTCAAATAACCATTCCTAAATCCATTTTCTTTCCATAAAAATTCATTTGATTCATTATACATTATCCATTAAGCAATTTTATTGGTCATAATTCGAAATATCCAATTCCATTTTTTTTTTACCAATAATATCCCATATCATTACCATTTTTTTTAATAAAAAGAGAGTCACCAAAAAATCATTGTCCAAAATATTGTGAACTCAACAAAAATCCATAGCCCATCATCACAAAAGTCCTCTGCAAAAGTGGTTCATGGAAATTTACAAAGAAATAACAAGCCCATGACTTGAGGAACCAGTGCTATGTTTCATACGCATCCAGCCATCAAATACACACAACCATGATTCAAAGAAGAAGAGAAACAAAAGTGACTTGCTACAACTCACACAAAAAAACTGCCCTATAATCTGTAACTCGCACAGTACTCCAAATACATGGCCCGGGTCCACACGACGTGAAAGTCACCAAGCTCCAAGCAAACTGTCACGTTGTACATCAGTCTTGATCCTACACAACAATACCAATATTGCTCAATTCCCAAACCACCATCGCGCACGACACAGTCCTTTTTAAAGCCATACAACCAAAACAAGTTAGGATTCACAACATTCGCGCAGCCACGATTTACGCAAAAGACTCAACCACGATTCAAGAATAACTACAATGTTTCATCAAATCCCAATTTCACAATACAACATATTCAGCAGCCAATTTTCATGCGTAGCAGCAAAACCGTACACTCACACCACAATTCCAGCTCACAATTCCTTTCTTCATTTTCTTCCCCATTCTACCCTCCATTTCCTCCTATAAAACCACACTCTTCTTCACTCTTAGGGCAAGCTCTCAGCCGCTAACAACCCCTGCGAAAATTCCAACTCAACCTTAAAATCCTCTTCATCACTAAACTCCACTCTTTCAACCACAAACCCAATCACTAACACAAATAACTCCTTCAAATCTTCAACAACGAAACCCCTAATACGCATCACCCAACCCCTTTTCAAATCAACAACCCCGTTCAATCATAAACAACAACAACGAAACATTCTTCATTAACCTTTCACAAAACTCTCAAATCTCCTCAAAACAACACAAATTCGCCAAACCCGCTTCAAACACCACACCCAGTCTCAAAAAACCAGATCCAAAAAGAACAAAGATGAGGAGAGAGATTGAAACGTAGACCACAAAGAAGGATTTGAATCGAAACCTGTAACGAGGAGAGCGGAAAGATCGGACTTGAGCGAGGAAGAGAGATTCAGACTAATATTCACGAAGAAGGTTGAGACGCGCCTTCCATGGCCGGATTTCTTTTTCTCCAAATGAACCGTGTTCTGTTGTTTTAAATGATGAGCCACTATTTACTTTCAATAGTTTGGATGTTGGTTATTTCTGATTTCTAAATTTCAACTTGAGCCATGCCCTATTTTTTCTCTCGTTTGACTGAATACACTATTATCATGCATATCCTTTATCTTTTGAAAATAATGTTTCTTTTGTTTAAGTTTGTAGTATATTAATTAATGGGTGTTAAAAGTGACTTAGTGAGATTGCCTTTTGGGCTTTAAAACCCACTCGTTGTTATTCTTTCAGCACCCTTCCTACTATTTATTTTCCATCGTTTTATTTGTGTGGATGATGGGCTTTGGCCCATATGATTCCACTCATCACGCATCGTTTTCAATCCCTACACCTTTCCCTTGTTTCTCTTTTCTTTTATGTTGATTTTTTATAATCCTCATTTCCTCTTTTACTTTAATTCCATTTTCAATTTTGGGCCAATGATATCAAAAACATCATGATTTGTTGATTTATTTCAAATAGATCTATAATCTTGGTTAATATGAGGCCTATTTATTTTCTTTTTGATTTATTTGTTTTTACCATTCATTTTAGGTCAATGAAAACCAACCATCAAAGATTTATCGATTTTCGATTTAAAATCTTGATAAAGGTGAGACCTTTCTTCTTTTTCTCGATTTTATTTTATTTCTTTTGATTTTCATTTCACATATTCTTTTATTTTCACTTTTGGTCAATGATATAACAAAAGGTCTTGGATTTATTGATTTGAATAAATCGAAAAATCTAGATCAATATGAGACCGCCTTTTTATTTTTCTTTTAGCTATTGGTCGATGAAAATCTATAACCATAGATTGTCGATTTATCGATTTAAGATTTTGGTAAAGATGAGACCTTTCTTATTTTCGGTCTCTTTTCGATTTCCATTTCATTTCTCATTATCTTTTTTTTATTTTTTTTCTTTTTAATTGGTCAATGAAAGTCAAATATCATAGATTATCGATCTCTCGATTAAGTCTTGATTAAGACGAGACCATTTCGATTTCGATTCCATTTCCATTTCATTTTGCATTTTCTCTTTTTCTTCTTTTATTTTTATTTTTGATCGATGAAGTCTTTCTATTCGCGAATGTTGATGGTTGAAGCGATTAACCTTCATTATTTCAAATCTGTAGTGAGTGATCATCAAGATCTCTTTCTATAGTTTGAGATCGTGATAGGTTACCTTCGATTAATCGACGAAAGTTTGTGATTAAGATGAGATCTTCACCTTTTCTTTTCGTGTGGCACGATTTCATTGGAGAATGGTCCTCAATATCATTTCTCCATCGTGTTTTAGCACATAAATCAAATTTTGCACCCTCCTGTAGTGTGATCTTCGTCATAGATCGTGCTACAATGGCTTAGCGCTACATTGGACCCGATTCATTCGATTAACCACTAACAACTAACCTTACTTTCCGTAAATATTATCTTGATTTACTTTTATGTCAATATTATATCTTGTTCATATTATCTTGCTTATATCTTGTTCATATTATTATTCATACTATTCATATCATATTCATATCTTATTCATCTAACTGTTTTCTTTGTTTATACACTTAATCAAAACACACTAACAATTATCGAAACCTGAAAAACTAATTGGTGGACTGTTGGTTACTATCCTTTGCTTGGAGCTTTTGTCCGACTCTTGCTCAAGGTTTAGTTTAGGACACCTCGCACACACACGGCTTCCTCTTGGGCTACCTTACAATGAGACCTTTTATTTCATGTCATCCCCGGTATTTTACATGTACCCCTCTCCCATTCCGATGTACGCATTCATTGTTTCTTTGATTGTGGTTTGTTTACTAGGAGCACCCCTAGGGACTAGCATAGACAACCCATTTTCAAACAAATTCTCGATTCGTCGTCGAGCCATTTTCAAACAAACCCGTTTTCAACCAAACCCTCGACACGTCGTCGAGCCATTTTCCAATCAGCCTCTAACCAAACTTTTTTTTTTTTAAAAACTAACTTCTTCGCATACAAATAAACCGTTGATCCAACGTCAAGCGAATTTTCACAAATAAACTTCAAAACGACTAACAACTATCGCGACTCTTTTTCAAGGTGAAAATGGGTGTTCGAATCTTTGATCTCCCTTCGGTTGTTTGGATGTGAGTTATCTTACTCGTGTGTGATCAATTGACACCTCTAAAACACGTCCAACTCGACAACCATCCGTCCAACCATCCAAAGCACTTTTCAAAACCATCAAACCTTTTCAAACTCAACCACCTTAGATGAAAAAGAGAGAGAGCCAAATCTTTGACTCACTCTCCCAATTACTTGGGCCCGAGGAATCTTTCTTAAGTTTAAGTAATCGTCATCTAAACCAACCCAACTCTCCCTTTTGTTTTGTGGGCGTACCACGAACTACGACTGCTCTGATTCTTTACTCTCGTCCTAGTAAAGATACGTAGGCACAAGATTGCGATGATCTTCGCGAGCACACTTTTTCTTTTTTCCCTGTTTGTGTCCACACTTTTTCTTTTTTCCCCGTTTCCATACTACCATTTTTTTCCGTCAAACCCCGTAGTCGAACTACGATTGCTCTGATTACTCATTCTCATCCGAATAAGCATACGAAGGCACAATATTGCGATGATCTTGCCGAGTAATCTATCCTTAAACTACCTATTTCCTCTTTATCATCTTTTCCTTTTGTCTTACTGTTTTGCATTTATTTTTTAGAAGAAAACAAACAAGCTTAGCTAACGAGTATCGCGATTCGAATCAAGAGGTTTCCGTTGAGTACAACGGACGTCAGGGGGTGCGCGTACCTTCCCCTCACGTAACCGACTCCCGAACCCAGAATGTGGTTGCGACGACATGTTCTTACCCCTCCTTAAAGGTTTTCTCGATATTTTCCTTTCCCTCTTTTGGGATAAATAAAGTTCGGTGGCGACTCTGTCGAACCGTTCCGCGCCTTTCGCGCTAGGGTCGTGTCTTCGATTAAGCGATTTTTTCAAGGTGCGACACTCCCACGTAGCGCTTCTTTTTACGTCGTTGGATCGACAGCCCAGAAGTGTAAGTACTCGTGATGGTTCTCTCGAGAATGATTCCTCAATCAAACTTTTAATAATCTTCGATTTCCTTGGCCACTTATCAAGCCATCTCACATATCCCTCACCTTTTCTTTTCTTCCTTTTGTAGGGTGGTTCATTCTTTTGAACTTTTGGTGGTGGTTCTGGTTCTATCTTGAGTATCAATTTCTCGGATTTGAGTTTAATTCTTTCACCCACCACTTCAAAATCTAACCTTCCCTTCTTGATAATGAAGATTTCCCTAGTTTCATGGTCCTCTAATTTTCTCTTTTTATGCATGACCTCAGACAAAGGCGCATTGATGTGGATATTTTCCAATACCTCCACCTACCTTTTGGGTTGGGAGTCTACCTTAGCTTCAACAAACCTTTGCGGGAAAGGAATCGGTGGGGCATAGGGAGGAGGAACAACGATAGGTGCTTCCTTCTCTATCTCTTCGACAACCTCCCTTTCGGGTGGTGTCGGTGGATTTCTCTCAATCTTTACTTTTTTCTCATCAGAACTCTTCTCTGCCTTATTATCACTCTCCTTAGGATTTTCGATTTGTTTCTCACTGTTGGTTGACATAACATCCACATGTCTCTCAAGGGAGGGTCCTAGGGGTATTTGTGAAAGCATGGAGATTTGAGTCTCCAATGCCTTATTGTGAGTCGCAAGGGACTCGACCACAAAGTTCAATTGCCTAAGGTTTTCATTAATGTGGAGACTTTGTTTTCTAAACTCCTCATTCTGGAGAGTTTGTGTCGCCACAAAGCGTTTCATCATAGATTCTAGTCTATAGTTAGTTTGCGTCTCAAGGAAATTCTCCATTAATATTTCGAGGTTGGATTTATGGGAATCTTGCGGCTCCTCAAAATATTGGGAGTGGTAATTTTAGAGAGAATTTGGATGATACATTGTAATAGAGACAAGAATGCCTTAGTCTATACGGTGTAACAACAAATTTACGATATTTTGACGTAATTGGTCCCCGACAACGGCGACAAAAACTTGATGGGTGGATTCCGCAAGTTCACGGACCTATCAAAGTAATATAAAAGATTGTCGAACCCACAGAGACCAATTCTTCAAACCTATCATTACTTAATTGTTACGGTGTTTATCTAAGGTGATTGAATTAAGAATAAGAATGATGAAGTAAATAACTTTAATAAATTCAAATGAATAACAATACTGGAACGTAATTCACATCAATCAAGAATACTCTAATCTTCTCTACTAGGGTTACTTACGGGGTAATATTTTCACTTTGAAAAGAATTAATTTAATAGGAACTATCGCTTTCGCGTATTTAGAACCGAATTTACTCTCTAATTAATGTCGTCCATTGTCACTTATGGAAGGTGCATATCGTGTTAAAGTAGTAAACCTATTTTTCAGAAATTAAACTCTTAACTCAGTCAAAAAGTGATTTGGATTGGAAAGTTTAACTTAAAAGGGTTACAGGCTTTCGCTCAGGTAACCAGATCCTAAACCTATAAACGATGTGCTTTCGTAAATAGTTTTAGAATTGCTTTCCTGAAATATAAGACTCCCTAATTAATTAACAAAGTGCTTCCGCAGAATTTGTTAATAAAAAACAAACCAATTTTAGTCTTTAGTGTCAGACGGCTTTCGATCTTACCTGACGTTTTCACTGCCCCACTTTCATAGAGGCAGATTAAAATGAATTCAGAAAAACTCCATTTAAACCAAAACAGCCCACAAAGGTAATCCTAAAGAGCCAACATGTAGAGCACCCTCTATTGACGATTCTAACATCGCAACACTAATAAGTTAGGCAGACATGGTTATTGAAAACAAAACATAGAGGGTTTTAAGTGCAAACATAATGACTGGTAATAAGTGTTTTAAAATAAAGTTGCGATCGAGGTAAATAAGATGAAGAGAATAATTGCGAGGTAAATAAAGCAGAAAAGTAAAGGCAAGACAAAGTAAATAAAAATGCAGAATGAGCTAAAAACATTCTCCAAACGAATTCTTGAAACTGGTACAATAAATGGTGAAGTAATCTTGACGGAAATAAAACTTTTACATGGATGATCCAAACTTGATACAGACTCGATTCATGACATGATAACTCTTCGGTGTGAAGGGTTATGCTTACAATTGGACAGAGTATGGCCTAAGTGTGCACAAACTTGGATGAACAAAAGTGGAGGCATCAGGGGGTATTTATAGGGTTCTAAAAACCCTAAAAATCCCTTAAAACCGCTCCAAAAATGTGGAGAGAAAGTAGGAGCGGTTGTGGACTCTTGGGTGCTAAGTAAAGCCTGTTCCCAACCGTTTTGACCCAATCGAGCATAGCGAAAGCCATGGGGACCATGGCGAATGCCATGGCTTGCTAACTCATGCCTGTTTGTTCCTCTTCCTTCATTTGTACTATATTAATTAATGGGTGTTAAAAGTGACTTAGTGAGGTTGCCTTTTGGGCTTTAAAACCCACTCGTTGTTATTCTTTCAGCACCCTTCCTACTATTTATTTTCCATCATTTTGTTTGTGTAGATGATGGGCTTTGCCCAATATGATTCCACTCATCACGCATCCTTTTCAATCCCTACACCTTGCCCTTGTTTCTCTTTTCTTTTATGTTGATTTTTTATAATCCTCATTTCCTCTTTTACTTTAATTCCATTTTTAATTTTGGGCCAATGATATCAAAAACATCATGATTTGTTGATTTATTTCAAATAGATCTATAATCTTGGTTAATATGAGGCCTATTTATTTTCTTTTCGATTTATTTGTTTTTACCATTCATTTTAGGTCAATGAAAACCAAACATCAAAGATTTATCGATTTTCGATTTAAAATCTTGATAAAGGTGAGACCTTTCTTCTTTTTCTCCATCTTATTTCATTTCTTATGATTTTTATTTCACATATTCTTTTATTTTCACTTTTGGTCAATGATATAACAAAAGGTCTTGGATTTATTGATTTGAATAAATCAAAAAATCTAGATCAATTATGAGACCGCCTTTTTATTTTTCTTTTAGCTATTGGTCGATGAAAATCTATAACCATAGATTGTCAATTTATCGATTCAATATCTTGGTAAAGATGAGACCTTTCTTATTTTCGGTGTCTTTTCGATTTCCATTTCATTTCTCATTATCTTTTTTTTTATTTTTTTTCTTTCTAATTGGTCAATGAAAGTCAAATATCATAGATTATCGATTTCTCGATTAAGTCTTGATTAAGACGAGACCATTTCGATTTCGATTCCATTTCCATTTCATTTTGCATTTTCTCTTTTTCTTCTTTTATTTTTATTTTCGATCGATGAAGTCTTTCTATTCACGAATGTTGATGGTTGAAGCGATTAACCTTCATTATTTCAAATCTGTAGTGAGTGATCATCGAGATCTCTTTCTATACTTTGAGATTGTGATAGGTTACCTTCGATTAATCGACGAAAGTTTGTGATTAAGACGAGATCTTCACCTTATCTTTTCGTGTGGCACGATTTCATTGGAGAATGATCCTCAATATCATTTCTCCATCGTGTTTTAGCACATAAATCAAATTGCACACCCTCCTGTAGTGTGATCTTCGTCATAGATCGTGCTACAATGGCTTAGCGCTACATTGGACCCGATTCATTCGATTAACCACTAACAACTAACCTTACTTTCCGTCAATATTATCTTGATTTACTTTTATGTCAATATTATATCTTGTTTATATTATCTTGCTTATATCTTGTTCATATTATTATTCATACTATTCATATCATATTCATATCTTATTCATCTAACCGTTTTCTTTGTTTATACACTTAATCAAAACACACTAACAATTATCGAAACCTGAAAAACTAATTGGTGGACAGTTGGTTACTATCCTTTGCTTGGAGATTTTGTCCGACTCTTGCTCAAGGTTTAGTTTAGGACACCTCGCACACACACGGCTTCCTCTTGGGCTACCTTACAATGAGACCTTTTATTTCATGTCATCCCCTGTATTTTACATGTACCCCTCTCCCATTCTGATGTACGCATTCATTATTTCTTTGATTGTGGTTTGTTTACTAGGAGCACCCCTAGGGACTAGCATAGACAACCCATTTTCAAACTAATTCTCGATTCGTCGTCGAGCTATTTTCAAACAAACCCGTTTTCAACCAAACCCTCGACTCGTCGTCGAGCCATTTTCCAATCAGCCTCTAACCAAACTTTTATTTTAAAACTAACTTCTTCGCATACAAGTAAACCCTTGATCCAACGTCAAGCGGGTTTTCACAAATAAACTTCAAAACGACTGACAACTATCGCAATTCTTTTTCAAGGTGACAAATGGGGGTTGAATCTTTGATATCCCTTCGGTTGTTTGGATGCGAGATATCTTACTCGTGTGTGATCAATTAACGCCTCTAAAACACGTCCAACTCGACAACCATCCGTCCAACCATCTAAAGCACTTTTCAAAACCATCAAACCTTTTCAAACTCAACCACCTTAGATGAAAAAGGGAGAGAGCCAAATCTTTGACTCACTCTCCTGATTACTTGGGCCCGAGGAATCTTTCTTAAGTTCAAGTAATCGTCATCTAAACCAACCCAACTCTCCCTTTTGTTTCGTGGGCGTACCATGAACTACGACTGCTCTGATTCTTTACTCTCGTCCGAGTAAAGATACGTAGGCACAAGATTGCGATGATCTTGGCGAGCACACTTTTTCTTTTTTCCCTGTTTGTGTCCACACTTTTTCTTTTTTCCCCGTTTCCATACTACCATTTTTTTCCCGTCAAACCCCGTAGTCGAACTACGATTGCTCTGATTACTCTTTCTCGTCCGAATGAGCATACGTAGGCACAAGATTATGATGATCTTGCCGAGCACTCTATCCTTAAACCACCCATTTCCTCCTTAGCATCTTTTCCTTTTATCTTACTGTTTTGCATTTATTTTTTAGAAGAAAACAAACAAGCTTAGCTAACGAGTATCGCGATTCGAATCAAGAGGTTCCCGTTGAGTACAATGGACGTGGAGGGGTGCACGTACCTTCCCCTCACGAAACCGACTCCCGAACCCAGAATGTGGTTGCGACGACCATGTTCTTACCGCTCCTTAAAGGTTTTCTCGATATTTTCCTTTCCCTCTTTTGGGATAAATAAAGTTCGGTGGCGACTCTGTCGAACCGTTCCGCCCCTTTCACGCGAGGGTCGTACCTTCGTTTAAGCGATTTTTTCTAGGTATGACAGATGGCGACTCTGCTAGGGATGTATTGCTCCATGCAAGAGAGAGTCGAGCCTATCTTGATTCGAATCGTTAGCTCGTTTGTTTCGTTTGCATGTTTTCTTCTCGCTTGTTTACTTATTTACTTACTTTCTTGTTTCCTTATCTGTGTTACCTTTTGTGGCATTGTTGGGATGTTCTGGCATTGGGAACTTTGTGAGATGGCTCTACACCCGAGTCAAGAAAAACCCTAGGATTAGGATGGTGGTTGTGTAGTGTAGGCTTGCGTGGTCTCTTCCGCGTAAGTTGAAGCGAAAACCCCACTTGGAGTAGATTCCCTTGGAGATATCATTGTTGTGGTGAATCTTTGCCATGGCGGTAATATTTTTGAGATGAGTCGTTGATCCCAAGGACCATTAACCAATTTATCCATGGTGGTTGGTAGTGTTAACTCCTTGTGGGTTAATGCGAACACCCCAATCAGATGAGATCCCTCAAACGTATTACTTCCTGACAGTAATATTTTCGACCTCGATCTAGGATTCTAAGAAACCTATTTAGAACCCGTGTGTCGATGGTTGTGTAGTCGACGCCTCCGAGGAGTCTTTCTCGTGGGAAAGAAACGAATACCTCACCTAGACGAGATTATTTCGAGGATATTATAGTCGGATGTCTCTTCGTCTTGGTTATAATATTTTCAAAATATATCTGTAACTCTAGGCACCTACCCATTTTAGAAACCTACCCATGGGCTTTCTTTGATCTGAGTTGTGGTTCTTGACCCGTTCCTCCGGCCAACCTCAGAACTGTTTGAAGCTGTTTGATTCTGAGATCCTGGATCTTGCATCTTGCATTGCATCTCATGTCACTGCATTGCATTGCATATGTTACGCATCTTGCATTGCATTTCAACCTCAGAATCTCACTTCAAGTTCCTTCCTTCTCCAGTAAATCAAGTTGATTCCTCGACACCAGTATGCAACTCGAGCCAATACTAGACATATGATGAAGCAAATTTAACAAGTGCAAGCCACCTTTAGAGAAGAATTGGATTCTATCAAGGGAAATATTGACCTGATTCTCGAAGCCATCATGATGGCCAGAAAAGAAGAAGAATTGCGTGAAGCCGTTGCTGCCAACAACAATGTTCCTGTGCAAGGGTCACCCTCAAAGCTCTCAGTTCCTGTTCCAAACCCTATCAATTATGGGATACCAATGAACTTCAATCTCGTCACTGAAGGAGCCACTTCTCAACCACTTCCAACATCTGGAGTTACTGTTAGAGCTATTCCGCAAGCCCAACCTGTTGTCACTCAGATTCATATTCCTCATGCTAAAGAAAATCTGCTAGATCAATATGATGAGGTCCAGAACTATCATGCTGCCATCCCAATTATCAATCCTACTGCTGCTCAGGATTCTGAAGCCATCAAAATGTGTCGTGATCTAGCTGAAAAACTCCGAGTCATGAAGGGGCGCAACTCAACTTCTCTGAATGCTCTGGAAATGTGCTTGGTGCCAGATGTTGTCATTCCTCCCAAGTTCAAAGTACATTAATTCCCAAAGTACAAAGGTCTCAGTTGTCGTCACATCCATCTAAAGACATATTGCCGCAAGATGGCTGCCTATGCCAGAGACGAAAAGCTGATGATCCATTGCTTCCAAGACAGCTTGTCTGAGGCATCACTCAAATGGTATATGCAGCTGAAGCGTAGCAATGTGCACACTTGGGATGATTTAGCTGATGCATTTGTCAAGCAATACAAGTACAACACTGACCTTGCTCCAAACCGTACTCAACTTCAGAGTATAGCTCAAAAGGACAACGAATCCTTTAAGGAGTACGCGCAACGCTGGAGAGAGCTAGCTGCAAGAGTGCATCCACCTCTGGTTGACCGTGAACTGGTTGACATCTTCATGGGTACTTTGCAAGGTCAATACTATGAGAAGTTGATTGGTAGTGTTTCTACTGGATTCTCTGATTTGGTAATCGTCGGTGAGAGAATCGTAGAAGGACTAAAAAGCGGAAGGATCCAAGGAGGTCCTAGCAACCAGTCTCAAGCCAAGAAACCTTTCAACAATGGATACAAGAAAAAAGAGGGTGAAACAAATGCTGTCTCTGCTTAGAAAGGGCAATCTCAACAAGCTCCCGCTCCAATGCCTTTTCCACTCCCCTACTTCCAGTATCCATATGTTACTGCTGCGCAATATGCACCAATGCCTTATCAGCCAATAGTTCAAGTTGTTCAAGCTCCAATGCCTCAGGCTCCTCAGCAATAATCACACAACTAGCAAGGGTATCAGTATCCTCCTCAACATCAACAACAGAGAGCTACTCAACAACGTCAGCCCAATCAACAGAGGGCAAGGAGGTCTGATAGAGACTTTGATCGTCTGCCAATGTCATATGCTCAGATCTTTGCTCAATTGCTAGAAAGAAGGGTTGTTACTCCCAGAGACTTGGCTCCTCCAACTGTCATTCCTCCAGATTATGATGCTAATGCTCATTGCGAGTTTCATAAAGGTGCTCCAGGGCATACAATCGAGGACTGCAGAGCTTTCAAACACAAGGTTCAAGACATGATCGACTCAAAGTTTCTCACGTTCAATGGGAGGGCTCCAAACGTCGTCAAAAACCCTATGCCGCTGCCAAACTAGTGCCAACATCAAGTCAAGTCAAATCAAGTCAAGTTTATTCCCCGAAGAAGGCAGTCATGTGCCATCCCATCATTCGCATTCTTGTATTTTGTCTTTATTTGTTTAAGAACTGTATGCTTTGAACATTGCCTTTCGTATGTGGTTTTCTTAATGTATTGACTATGCATGTTTTGAATTAGTTATGTCGTATTTGAAATTCTGGTATCAGACGTGTGATGTTAAGTGCGATGTCACAACAACACACTCTGCACAATGGACAAAATAAACAACAGACTTTCAAGAACACTCATATAGAAGTCATGGATAGTCTCATCTTTCTTCATCTTCAGACTTTCAAACTTCGATGTTAGAAGCTGAAGTCTTGACATCTTAACTCTAGATGTTCCTTCATGGGTAGCCTTTAAAATATCCCAAGCTTCCTTAGCAGCTTCACAGGTATTGATCAACCTGAATATGTTCTTGTCCACTCCATTGAAAATTGCATTTAGGGCTTTAGAGTTACCAAGGGCAAGTTCATCTTCTTCCTTGGTCCATTCTTCTTCAGGCTTCAGCTTTGAGGTGCCTTCTTTATCTTTGCCAGCATCATCTTTCTCACACACAACAGGTGCTTTCCACTCTTTAATAATGGCCTTCCATGCCCTGCTGTCCAAGGATTTTAAGAAAGTAGTCATCCTTGGCTTCCAATAGTCATAATTGGATCCATCCAAAATAGGGGGTCTATTGACAAATCCTCCAACTTCTTTGTCCATCTTTACACCAGAAAGTAACTTCCCTAGATCTCACCCAAAGGCAGACAGGATGCCTGCTCTGATACCAATTGAAATAGACGTGTGAGGTTAAGTGCGATGTCACAACAACACACTCTGCACAATGGACAAAATAAACAGCTGAATAACACACAAAATTGTTCACCCAGTTGAGTCTAACTACCTACGTCTGGGGGCTACCAAGCCAGGGATGAAATTCACTACTTGTAGAATTAAATTACAGACTCAACAACCCAGTTGGCAATCTTCTAATCTTAATTCCTACTAGTGACTTTCTCCCTAAGAAACCCCTTAGATATGAGAACACTACTCAATCCCTAAAACCTTTCAAAGAACACCCTCTTTGAGAAACCTTGATCCTGCTTCACAGCTTTGATCAAGTTACACAACTCTCTTTGCTTCATAGCTTTAGAGAGGACAGATCACCAATTCACACTAGAATGGTTCACTCACAATTCGTACAAATATTCAAGACACTCGGCCTATGCTTTTTTCTTCAATCTGTACTTTTTCCTTTGGTCTTGTGCGCTTTATATAGCAACCTGAATTGGGCTTGGACTCCTACAATATCTTACTTGATTTTTTATTTAAAACTGAATCTTCAAAACAGATTTTCTCCTAAAATCTTTTCAAATCTTCAACCTTTTAAATCTCCTACAAATCTGCACCATATCTCCTATGCAGCAGAGAATATCTATCCCAAGATATTCGCATCCAATGAGACTACCTGCTCTCCACAATTCCAGCTAACACGCAAACCCTAACAACATCACAAAACCTGATGTTATTAATTCTGCAGATCTAATGTCACAACATCGCTTGTGACATTAGACATCCAAACTTCAGTAACTTAAACACTTAACACAGCCCAGTGTTAAGACTCAATGTTGTGACATCACCACCTTGACATCAAACATTGAACAGCTTCACTACTTAACACAACCCAGTGTTAAGACTCAATGTTGCAACATCACCACCTTGACATCAACATTGAACATACTTTGTTTTACCAAAATTCTAGCCAATCCAAGAAACTAACAATCTCCCCCTTTGGCTAATTTTGGCTAAAACAATCTCTGCACCTTCAGAGACTTCAGCAGCGGAATAAACTTCAATAATTGTGAACCTTCAAGCAGCAGCATCTTCAATACAAAAATACTTCACTTCACACAAAACACTGCTGCAACACCACTTTCAACAGCTGCCCATATTTCATCATTAGCAGCAATGAGCACTCCCCCTCAATGCAACAACCAGCATAGTAGCTGTTCAGCAATTACTCCCCCTCAATATCTGCACTTTTGCACCACAACACTTTAGCAGCATTTGACATTAGTACTCTTTGATACTCTTGGCTCTCTTGGCTAGTTCTCCCCCTTTTTAGCCATAATTTGACAACCCCTACAGTTAGTACTACCCTAGCTATCATTGTCAGTCTCACAATCAGTAAAAAGACATAACAAATCATAGAACAAAAACATAAAGGGTGCATATACCATCACAATATTCAAATTACAAACCGAGCACAACAGTGCTGAATCAAAAACAACAGAAATAAAACTAAAACTACTTAGAAGCAAAAGCAAATAAACTAGTCTTCACTTGATCCATCTTCATGATCAACATCCTCATCATCTTCTTCTGAACCTGGTTCTCCAACATAATCATTATTTTTAGCATTGACTGCTTCAACTTCTTTTTCTGCCAATCTCAGAGTCATGAGAAGTTTTTCAAATTTCTGCTTTCTTTCAGTACTCACTCTGATGACTTCATCCAACTCCTTGCAGGCCTCCTCTAATTCTGAAATCAACCCAGTTTTGGCAGGTGACTGTTGAGATGTTGAAGCAGATGTCTTGACAATGTCAGGAACATGTTTCCCTTTAAACAACTTGTAATGGATTGACAAGGCAGACTCCCTTTTGCAAGCAATATCCGAATCCTGTGGAATACCAGGATGCTGATACAAGATAATCCCACAGATAAGAGAGGGAAAGGCAATAGGCATCTTCACAGCATTTGTAGCAGTATGCTTAATAGTTTGATCATAGATGTAGGAACCATAATCAAATCTTTGCTTTGTCCCAATAGCATAAATTATCTTCCCCAATCCAACAGAAATAGTGGTCTTGTGATTAGTAGGAACCCAGTTGGCAGCACCTATCCTGTGCAGAATAGCATATTTGACACTTAACAAACTGGCTGACAACTTTCCTTTTAAGGGCCAGACTTTCACTTGACCTGCTATGATTTCTTTGCACACAGTATTGTCAGTTTCTTCCACCTCTACATACTCTTTCCCTTTTCTTCCTAAGTACGTATTAATAATCTCAGGAGAAAAATTAACACACTGACCCCTAACATATACCTTTCTAAAATCCACACTTCTGTTGTCATTAATAGCCACAGGAATGTTTACTACAAATTCCTTGACTAACCCATCATAGCACTTGGACAATCCAGAAACAGTCTTCATTAGCCCAGCAACTTTAATTAATTCTACAACTTCCTTGATTTCCAAAGCATCTCCACCAAGTTCTCTTTCTAGTGCCAGTCTTCTTTGACAGACAAATTTCCACATGGGTGCACTGCTAGCATAGTGGAATGAAATGTTGTCAACTGGAACATCAGGAATCTTGTCAGCAATTCTCTTCAATATTGACCTTCTAACAGGAGTAATGTCTTGAACATCGTCCTCAACATCAAACTCAGAGTCTGAATCTTCCCTCAGCTTCCTCTTTTTGGAATTCACTGCAACTTTGCTCCAAGTCTTAGTAGGACCCACCACAGTTGACTTCTTCTTTTTGTTCTCGGGTCTCTCCTTAGGTGAAGAATCTATAGACTTCCCTCTTCTAGACCTTATTCTCTTGGCAATACCAGGAACAGCTTTTCCGATAACTTCATTATCTGAAAGGTCAATCACATCCACCTTGTCAGCATTCTTCTTTTCTCTGGGACTAGTATCATCATCCCTAGCAGGTGATGTTCTGACATTAGGTTCAACATCAACTTCCTCTTCTAAATGAGCATCTTTAACTTCAGTTTCAACTTCTGCATCTTCAATGACTGAAACAGCCAATCTGTGAAGATTGGTTTCAGTATGCTGCATGTCATCCTTTTCAGCGGGCATTTGTCTAAGAGGTGTGGATATTCCTTTCACCGACAAACCCTTATCCAAAATTTTTGTGGTAATCTGATTGAGACTTTTATCAACATCAACTCTTTCCTCAAAGGCTTGAGAAGGAGGAGTGGTAGTCTCAGGAACAGAGCGGTCTCCGAACAAAATGCTAGTCACAAATGCTCTGCTATTGCTATCATCAATTTTCTTAGCAGTCGATTGATTAGAAGAATAGTTACCTGTTGAAGCCCTCCTTGGTTGAAACTTCTCAGCTCTGCTCTCAGAAGCAGGCACTACCATAGATAGAGGAGTTATATTCAAAGCTTCATCCACAGAGCCTTTGTTCGTCAAAACCCTAGATTTTTTATGAGTGGAACTTTTGGATTCAGACTTTTTAGATGAAGAAGACACTTGTTTCGACATTGTTCCTGTATGGCAACTGATGATTAGAGAGGGGTTGAGATTTCTTTTCTTAGAGGAGAAGATGTCCAGATGAAGATAGTTGTGGCATGTGAAATCAATAATAGGGAATGATAGTCTAAAGTATGGCGCCTGAATTTGTGTATCCCTTAAAGGCCAATCAATGATTTTCTCCCTCCAATTTAACTTTCCTTTTAAAAATTTAAAAGGATTCACATTAAGAGTACTTAACCCTAGCAGACTTTCACACTTGATGTCACAGTCTAATGTTAAAACATCAGTCTTAACATCGATAGTTGAGCTGACTTCTATAGGTATCCATAGATAACAATTATCTCTGGATCTGACTCCTTTCATGACCACTTCATCCTTTTCATTTGTCACCAGACACTCATCCTTGGAATAGCTGACTTTGTAACCTTCATCACATAGCTGACTTATGCTAATCAGGTTAGCCTTCAAACCTTGGACAAGGATCACACTATCAAGAGTAAGACCATCATGATTCTTCACTCTTCCAACTCCTTATACTACTCTTTTTTCTCCATTGCCAAACACAACCTTATTTTCATGGCAAGGATTGAACTCCACCAACTGCTCCTTGGATCCAGTCATGTGCTTTGAACATCCACTGTCAAAGTACCATGCATCCATGGCAAAATGTCCATATGGGGTATGAGCCAATAGACATGTGACCTGAGCTTTAGGAACCCATTGTTTCACCACCTTGGGCCTGACCTCCTTCTGTCTGGGTTGAGGAGCAGAATTTGGATAACCATGAAGCTTGAAGCAAGAGGACTGCATATGTCCAAACCTGCCACAATAGAAGCACCTGACTCTATCATCTCTGGAGTGGTTAAATCTTCTGCCACTTTGATGATAATGCTGTGGCTGCCACCCATAATGTTGTCTCCTTCTTCCATAGTTGGATTGTCTTCTTCTGTACTGAGGATGCTGTCTCCTAGGTTGTCTCCTATGGTGATGAGGCTTCCTTCTTCCATAGTGATGAGGCACAGCATTGTTGTATCTATATCCATATCCATACCAGTCTCCCTGATGTTGAGACATCTGATGAGACATGTTCTGTTTGAACCTGGCAGCTTGCATGCTCTTGTGATATTGGGGAGGCATATACTTACTAGCTCCTTGGGGCTGCATCTTCCTCTGATGAGGACCATTCTTCTTCTCAACATTCTGAGGCTGAACAACCTTCTTAGGGGTAGGATCCAGTCTCTTTGTTTGATGATGAGACATTGGTTGGGACACCTCCTTCTTTGTTCCTGAAGTGCTTGCTTCAGCAGAAACCTTTTTCTCAGCCACAAATCCTATACCTGACTTATCACCAGCAACCTTTTCTGTCTGAAGGATCTTATCAAGTGTGTCTTTACCACAGCTCAGCATCCTAACAGATTTGGTCATATGATCAAGATGAGCTTTGACCAGTGAAACTTCATTTTCCAAATCAGCTTTAGCAGTCTCAAGCTGAGGAATCTGTTCCTTTTGACTCTTGTTTTCTTGACAGATTTCAGCACTCTTCAGACAAAGCTCTTGATAAGTAGAAGCTAGCTCCTCAAAGGTTATTTCCCTATCACTAGAATCATCATCAGAAACAACAGTTCCTGTCAAAGCTCTAACATGCTTTGCTGACTCACTTTCACTTTCACTATCAGAGTTAGACCAAGAAACTGTCATGCCCTTCTTCTGCTTCTTCAAGAAGGTGGGACACTCTTTCTTGACATGTCCATACCCTTCACACTCAAAGCACTGAACTCCTTTATCTTGGGCAATTTTCCCTTCATCCTTCTCTTTTGACTTGCTGATGTCAGAAGATATGTTCTTGATATTAGGCCTGGAGTTATTGTTCATCCTCTTGAACACTTTGTTGAATTGCCTTCCCAACATAGTTATGGCCTGAGATAAGTCCTCCTGGGATTCAGTACTCTTCCCTTCCTCTTCTTGAGCATTTGAAGTCAAGGCTATACTTTTTGGCTTCTTTTCAGGCTCTTCTTCATTTAACCCAAGCTCAAACGTTTGAAGAGATCCAATGAGCTCATTAACCCTCATCTTGCTGATGTCTTGAGCTTCTTCAATAGCAGTCACCTTCATCTTGTACCTCTTAGGAAGGGACCTAATGATTTTCCTTACAAGCTTTTCTTCTGACATCTTTTCTCCAAGAGCACTCGATGCATTAGCCAGCTCAAGAACACTCATATGGAAGTCCTGGATAGTCTCATCTTTCTTCATCTTCAGACTTTCAAACTTCGATGTTAGAAGCTGAAGTCTTGACATCTTAACTCTAGATGTTCCTTCATGTGTAGCCTTTAAAATATCCCAAGCTTCCTTAGCAGCTTCACAGGTATTGATCAACCTGAATATGTTCTTGTCCACTCCATTGAAAATTGCATTTAGGGCTTTAGAGTTACCAAGGGCAAGTTCATCTTCTTCCTTGGTCCATTCTCCTTCAGGCTTCGGCTTTGAGGTGCCTTCTTTATCTTTTCCAGCATCATCTTTCTCACACACAACAGGTGTTTTCCACTCTTTAATAATGGCCTTCCATGCCCTGCTGTCCAAGGATATTAAGAAAGTAGTCATCCTTGGCTTCCAATAGTCATAATTGGATCCATCCAAAATAGGGAGTCTGTTGACAAATCCTCCAACTTCTTTGTCCATCTTTACACCAGAAAGTAACTTCCCTAGATCTCACCCAGACACAGACAGGATGCCTGCTCTGATACCAATTGAAATTCTGGTATCAGACGTGTGATGTTAAGTGCGATGTCACAATAACACACCTTGCACAATGGACAAAATAAACAGCAGAATAACACACAAAATTGTTCACCCAGTTCGGTCTAACTACCTACATCTGGGGGCTACCAAGCCAAGGATGAAATTCACTACTTGTAGAATTAAATTACAGACTCAACAACCTAGTTGGCAATCTTCTAATCTTAATTCCTACTAGTGACTTTCTACCTAAGAAACCACTTAGATATGAGAACACTACTCAATCCCTAAAACCTTTCAAAGAACACCCTCTTTGAGAAACCTTGATCCTGCTTCACAGCTTTGATCAAGTTACACAATTCTCTTTGCTTCACAGCTTTAGAGAGGACAGATCACCAATTCACACTAGAATGGTTCACTCACAATTCATACAAATATTCAAGACACTCAGCCTATGCTT
Source organism: Lathyrus tuberosus (assembly GCA_022829125.1). Classification (NCBI taxonomy): domain Eukaryota; kingdom Viridiplantae; phylum Streptophyta; class Magnoliopsida; order Fabales; family Fabaceae; genus Lathyrus; species Lathyrus tuberosus. Next base: position 10,852,103 of record JALAZF010000045.1, read on the forward strand.
TTTTCTTTAATCTGTACTTTTTCCTTTGGTCTTGTGCGCTTTATATAGCAACCTGAATTGGGCTTGGAGTCCTGCAATATCTTACTTGATTTGTTATTTAAAACTGAATCTTCAAAACAGATTTTCTCCTAAAATCTTTTCAAATCTTCAACCTTTTAAATCTCCTACAAATATGCACCAGATCTCCTATGCAGCAGAGAATATCTATCCCAAGATATTCGCATCCAATGAGACTACCTGCTCTCCACAATTCCAGCTAACACGCAAACCCTAACAACATCACAAAACCTGATGTTATTAATTCTGCAGATCTAATGTCACAACATCACTTGTGACATCAGACATCCAAACTTCAGTAACTTAAACACTTAACACAGCCCAGTGTTAAGACTCAATGTTGTGACATCACCACCTTGACATCAAACATTGAACAGCTTCACTACTTAACACAGCCCAGTGTTAAGACTCAATGTTGCAACATCACCACCTTGACATCAACATTGAACATACTTTGTTTTACCAAAATTCTAGCCAATCCAAGAAACTAACAGTATTCAATTATTTTTCACTCATCACAGACACATTTATTTCCACTTCACTCTCAATATCAAACTGTCGTTTAGCAATTATTGGAGGGAGGATGATGAAAACGAAATACCCATATTTGCAAACTGTATGCTTTCGGACAGAATCTCGTCGATGATGTACATGCATTGTTTCAACCCCCAAACACTGGAGAGACAAGGAGTTAATCCCTAGTAAACCACTTCGAGCCTAGAAGTAGCAGTTTCCTTCAGATATTCAAACCCTTACACTCAACCTGGGGCAGGGTAGTGTTCAGTTAATCCAATTACACACTCAAATCACAAGTAAAATCCAAAGACATGACGGTTGTTCGTCAATAACCCGTGACTTGGCAGTCACAATCATCCAAAAAAACCAAAAACAATAAAATCAAAAGCCTGCTAAGTCAAGCACCTCAAAGGAGACTTAGGAAAAAAAATCAAGGCTACCCTGATGGACTCGAAAAGCGAAATCAATCCATGCAAAAGATAGGGATCAAAAAACAAAAGAGGCACTCGAATCCTCAACGAAAACAAAATAAGATCCAGTGACCACCATGCCGAGACCAAAGGGTCACTAACATCCATCAAAAACAAAAAAGGTGACTGCCATTTCAAGCATACCTTGAACCGTCAACCCTTTTGGAATACAAACATGTGCAGATTTAACTGAACGTAGGACTGGAAGTTCATCACGAAGAAGGGGTGGGTACAAATCAAATTTTGAGCCTAATATCCTTTGTTTCATAAATTGCGAACCAGACCACGTTACAACCCTCGAAAGACCTAATTGAGGCGAAGTTTATTCTGAAAGCATACTATTGCAAGGTTGCGTAAACTGACTCCCCATATTTGATAATCTTCAACATTGGTGTCATTCTCCTCGCTATATCTTTCACACCATCAAAATCAGCACACGTTTGGGCTAACGGTTCATTCGTCTCACAATGTCACGACACTCGAATAAACGACTCTTTTTCAAAACTTGCATGAGCATTGCATTAAGATTACCACTTGTGAATTAGCAGTTTTAACTGCAAATCAGTGCTAGACATTTAAGACAATTCCAACAAGGAGCAATCAAAGAGGAATTTGAGCTCTCAGTGGCCATGACTCGAAGCAAGACTACCTCAAACCCACAAGCTGGGGCAAATCATTCAGCAGCTCAATCAGGGGCAAATCTCTCAACAACTCAATCAGGGGCAAGCCATTTCAAATCATCTCAGAGCACATCAAATCTCAACATCCAAAGATCAAAGCACTTCAGAACTAGGGTAATCAGGGGCAGACCATTACCATGTTCAGACTGGGGCAAGACCAATTACAAATAGCATATCCCCTATGTATCCTTTCAAGTTGGATAAGCAGATCCTTCCAAACGTTGGCAATCATCAAGTTCAGAGCAAAGGCATGATCTTCATGAGTTGACCATGTCGCTACACTCATTTTTTTCAGGCAACCCTGACCATCAAGCAACGTTAAGGTTCTTTTAGGAACGAACTCACCAACAAATCAACAAGTGGTCAAACTCAGAGCTTCAAAAGCATCTTCGTCTGCTTCAATCACGGCGTCTTCAACAAACTGAGTGCCTAGGAAATCAAACCCTCCCTCCACCCAAAGTCCAATCCGCATTGGCAGCTACCAAAAGTCCACCATGTTGGCACCTTCCCTTCAACATATTCAATCACCCGTCTACAATCATATGCATCACATTTGTCATCAAAAACATCATCTGTATCATATGCATACCCAAAAAACTAAACCATACTTCCCCAACACTTGCATCTCTAAGCGTCAGTATATGCATTGCACATCATTACAAGATCAAGCATTCGTGCATGCATAGTCAAGATCCAGGATCAATCTCAAGACTGTAAGACGAACTTCAGCCCATCCAGGGGCATCTTCTGCAAATCCGTGGGCGTTCCTCACGAAGTTGTTTTCAACCTTTTATTAAACAAGACAAGCTCAAGACGATCTCCAGCCCAGTCAGGGGCATCTTCTTCAAGTCCGTGGACGTTCCTCACGAAGTTGTTTCAACCTTTTGTTGATCAAGATCAAGCAATCTTTAGCCCAGTCAGGGGCATCTTCTTTAAGTCCTTGGGCGTTCCCCAATGAGTTGGTCCTTTCAACCTTTTATTGACAAGGATGGTGTTCCTCGGTGACTTCTTTGCTTCAACCTTTTGCTAATGTCTCCAAGAAAGCCTCACACATCATATCCCCAGCAAACTTGACCTTTTTCAATTGCCTGACTATCATCCTTTTGGTGATAGCCAAACCCTGTCAACTCAATTCAACCTGCATCCTTTTGGTGTTGGTCAATCCTCAAAATTAGAAATTTACTATCATCCTTTTGGTGGTAGCCACTCACGTCATTTCAACCTAACCTGCATCCTTTTGGTGTTGGTCCTCGCAAGTGGGAAGTTTCTACCATCCTTTTGGGGGTAGTAGCTTGTATTGATCCGTCATCCTTTAGGTGTCGCCGATCCGTGAACTCTTGGTCTGTGTCTCATCCTTTTGGTAAGTGATAGCCTTTGGTATCGTTTTGCTTGCTATTTTCCTTTTGGTAGTAGTAAGTTGTGACCTCATTTTCATCCTTTTGGTGGAAGGGTCAGTGTGTGTGTGTGCCCTATTATCCTTTTGGTAATAGCAGGCTTTGACCTCATTTTCATCCTTTTGGTGGAAGGGTCAGTGTGTGTGTGCCCTATTATCCTTTTGGTAATAGCAGGCTTTGACCTCATTTTCATCCTTTTGGTGGAAGGGTCTGTGTGTGTGTGTGCCCTATTATCCTTTTGGTAATAGCAGGCTTTGACCTCATTTTCATCCTTTTGGTGGAAGGGTCTCTGTGTGTGTGCCCTATTATCCTTTTGGTAATAGCAGGCTTTGGCCTCCTTTTCATCCTTTTGGTGGAAGGGTCTATGTGTGTGTGCTCTATTATCCTTTTGGTAATAGCAGGCTTTGACCTCATTTTCATCCTTTTGGTGGAAGGGTCTGTGTGTGTGTGCCCTATTATCCTTTTGGTAATAGCAGACTTTGACCTCATTTTCATCGTTTTGGTGGAAGGGCCTGTGTATGTGTGCCTTATTATCCTTTTGGTAATAGCAGGCTTTGACCTCATTTTCATCCTTTTGGTGGAAGGGTTTATGTGTGTGTGTGCCCTACTATCCTTTTGGTAATAGCAGGCTTCGACCTCATTTTCATCCTTTTGGTGAAGGGTCATTGTGTGTGTGTGTGTGCCCTATTATCCTTTTGGTAATAGCAGGCTTTGACCTCATTTTCATCCTTTTGGTGAAGGGTCATTGTGTGTGTGTGTGTGTGTGCCCTATTATCCTTTTGGTAATAGTAGGCTTTGACCTCATTTTCATCCTTTTGGTGGAAGGGTCTGTATGTGCATGTTTCTATCATCCTTTTGGTGATAGGTCTGTCATCCTTTTGGTGTCAGCTAGCTGTGAGTGTGCCCTATTATCCTTTTGGTAATAGCAGGCTTTGACCACATTTTCATCCTTTTGGTGGAAGGGTCTGTGTGCGTGTGTTCCCTATTATCCTTTTGGTAAGAGCAGGCTTTGACCTCATTTTCATCCTTTTGGTGGAAGGGTCTATGTGTGTGTGTGTGTGTGCCCTATTATCCTTTTGGTAATAGCAGGCTTTGACCTCATTTTTATCCTTTTGGTGAAGGGTCATTGTGTGTGTGTACCCTATTATCCTTTTGGTAATAAGAGGCTTTGACCTTATTTTCATCCTTTTGGTGGAAGGGTCTGTGTGCGCGTGTTACTATCATCCTTTTGGTGATAGATCTGTCATCCTTTTGGTGTCAGCTAGTTGTGAGTGTACCCTACTATCCTTTTGGTAATAGCAGGCTTTGACCTCATTTTCATCCTTTTAGTGGAAGGGTCTGTGTGCGTGTGTCCACTATCATCTTTTTGGTGATAGGTCTGTCATCCTTTTGGTGTCAGATAGTTGTGTGTGTGCCATATTATCCTTTTGGTAACAGCAGGCATTGACCTCATTTTTATCCTTTTGGTGGAAGGTCCTATGTGTGTGTGCCCTATTATCCTTTTGGTATAGCAGACGTTGACCTCATTTTCATCCTATTGGTGGAAGGGTCTATGTGTGTGTGCCCTATTATAGTTTTGGTAATAGCAGGCTTTGACCTCATTTCCATCCTTTTGGTGGAAGGATCTGTGTGTGTGCCCTATTATCCTTTTGGTAATAGCAGGCTTTGACCTCATTTTCATCCTTTTGGTGGAAGGGTCTGTGTGTGTGTGCCCTATTATACTTTTGGTATTAGCAGGCTTTGACCTCATTTTCATCCTTTTGGTGGAAGGGTCCGTGTGTGTGTGTGCCCTATTATCCTTTTGGTAATAGCAGGCTTTGATCTCATTTTCATCCTTTTGGTGGAAGGGTCTGTGTGTGTGTGTGTGCCCTATTATCCTTTTGGTAATAGCAGGCTTTCGCCTCATTTTCATCCTTTTGGTGGAAGGGTCTATGTGTGTGTGCCCTATTATCCTTTTGGTAATAGCAGACTTTGACCTCATTTTCATCCTTTTGGTTGAAGGGTCTGTGTGTGTGTGCCCTATTATCCTTTTGGTAATAGCAGACTTTGACCTCATTTTCATCCTTTTGGTGGAAGGGCCTGTGTATGTGTGCCCTATTATCCTTTTGGTAATAGCAGGCTTTGACCTCATTTTCATCCTTTTGGTGGAATGGTCTGTGTGTGTGTGTGTGCCCTATTATCCTTTTGGTAATAGCAGGCTTTGACCTTATTTTCATCCTTTTGGTGAAGGGTCATTGTGTGTGTGTGCCCTATTATCCTTTTGGTAATAGCAGGCTTTGACCTTATTTTCATCCTTTTGGTGGAAGGGTCTGTGTGCGCGTGTTACTATCATCCTTTTGGTGATAGATCTGTCATCCTTTTGGTGTTAGCTAGTTGTGAGTGTACCCTATTATCCTTTTGGTAATAGCAGGCTTTGACCTCATTTTCATCCTTTTGGTGGAAGGGTCTGTGTGCGTGTGTCCACTATCATCCTTTTGGTGATAGGTCTGTCATCCTTTTGGTGTCAGATAGTTGTGTGTGTGCCATATTATCCTTTTGGTAACAGCAGCCGTTGACCTCATTTTTATCGTTTTGGTGGAAGGGTCTATGTGTGTGTGCCCTATTATCCTTTTGGTAATAGCAGGCGTTGACCTCATTTTCATCCTTTTGGTGGAAGGGTCTATGTGTGTGTGCCCTATTATCCTTTTGGTAATAGCAGGCTTTGACCTCATTTCCATCCATTTGGTTGAAGGGTCTGTGTGTGTGCCCTATTATCCTTTTGGTAATAGCAGGCTTTGACCTCATTTTCATCCTTTTGGTGGAAGGGTCTGTGTGTGTGTGCCCTATTATCCTTTTGGTATTAGCAGGCTTTGACCTCATTTTCATCCTTTTGGTGGAAGGGTCCGTGTGTGTGTGTGCCCTATTATCCTTTTGGTAATAGCAGGCTTTGACCTCATTTTCATCCTTTTGGTGGAAGGGTCTCTGTGTGTGTGTGCCCTATTATCCTTTTGGTAATAGCAGGCTTTGGCCTCATTTTCATCCTTTTGGTGAAAGGGTCTATGTGTGTGTGCCCTATTATCCTTTTGGTAATAGCAGGCTTTGACCTCATTTTCATCCTTTTGGTTGAAGGGTCTGTGTGTGTGTGCCCTATTATCCTTTTGGTAATAGCAGACTTTGACCTCATTTTCATCCTTTTGGTTGAAGGGTCTGTTTGTGTGTGCCCTATTATCCTTTTGGTAATAGCAGACTTTGACCTCATTTTCATCCTTTTGGTGGAAGGGCCTGTGTATGTGTGCCCTATTATCCTTTTGGTAATAGCAGGCTTTGACCTCATTTTCATCCTTTTGGTGGAAGGGTCTGTGTGTGTGTGTGGCCTATTATCCTTTTGGTAATAGCAGGCTTTGACCTCATTTTCATCCTTTTGGTGAAGGGCCATTGTGTGTGTGTGTGTGTGCCCTATTATCCTTTTGGTAATAGCAGGCTTTGAACTCATTTTCATCCTTTTGGTGAAGGGTCATTGTGTGTGTGTGTGTGTGTGCCCTATTATCCTTTTGGTAATAGTAGGCTTTGACCTCATTTTCATCCTTTTGGTGGAAGGGTCTGTGTGCGCGTGTTACTATCATCCTTTTGGTGATACGTCTGTCATCGTTTTGGTCTCAGCTAGCTGTGAGTGTGCCCTATTATCCTTTTGGTAATAGCAGGCTTTGACCTCATTTTCATCCTTTTGGTGGAAGGGTCCGTGTGTGTGTGTGCCCTATTATCCTTTTGGTAATAGCAGGCTTTGACCTCATTTTCATCCTTTTGGTGGAAGGGTCTCTGTGTGTGTGTGCCCTATTATCCTTTTGGTAATAGCAGGCTTTGGCCTCATTTTCATCCTTTTGGTGAAAGGGTCTATGTGTGTGTGCCCTATTATCCTTTTGGTAATAGCAGGCTTTGACCTCATTTTCATCCTTTTGGTTGAAGGGTCTGTGTGTGTGTGCCCTATTATCCTTTTGGTAATAGCAGACTTTGACCTCATTTTCATCCTTTTGGTTGAAGGGTCTGTGTGTGTGTGCCCTATTATCCTTTTGGTAATAGCAGACTTTGACCTCATTTTCATCCTTTTGGTGGAAGGGCCTGTGTATGTGTGCCCTATTATCCTTTTGGTAATAGCAGACTTTGACCTCATTTTCATCCTTTTGGTGGAAGGGCCTGTGTATGTGTGCCCTATTATCCTTTTGGTAATAGCAGGCTTTGACCTCATTTTCATCCTTTTGGTGGAATGGTCTGTGTGTGTGTGTGTGCCCAATTATTCTTTTGGTAATAGCAGGCTTTGACCTTATTTTTATCCTTTTGGTGAAGGGTCATTGTGTGTGTGTGCCCTATTATCCTTTTGGTAATAGCAGGCTTTGACCTTATTTTCATCCTTTTGGTGGAAGGGTTTGTGTGCGCGTGTTACTATCATCCTTTTGGTGATAGATCTGTCATCCTTTTGGTGTTAGCTAGTTGTGAGTGTACCCTATTATCCTTTTGGTAATAGCAGGCTTTGACCTCATTTTCATCCTTTTGGTGGAAGGGTCTGTGTGCGTGTGTCCACTATCATCCTTTTGGTGATAGGTCTGTCATCCTTTTGGTGTCAGATAGTTGTGTGTGTGCCATATTATCCTTTTGGTAACAGCAGCCGTTGACCTCATTTTTATCGTTTTGGTGGAAGGGTCTATGTGTGTGTGCCCTATTATCCTTTTGGTAATAGCAGGCGTTGACCTCATTTTCATCCTTTTGGTGGAAGGGTCTATGTGTGTGTGCCCTATTATCCTTTTGGTAATAGCAGGCTTTGACCTCATTTCCATCCATTTGGTTGAAGGGTCTGTGTGTGTGCCCTATTATCCTTTTGGTAATAGCAGGCTTTGACCTCATTTTCATCCTTTTGGTGGAAGGGTCTGTGTGTGTGTGCCCTATTATCCTTTTGGTATTAGCAGGCTTTGACCTCATTTTCATCCTTTTGGTGGAAGGGTCCGTGTGTGTGTGTGCCCTATTATCCTTTTGGTAATAGCAGGCTTTGACCTCATTTTCATCCTTTTGGTGGAAGGGTCTCTGTGTGTGTGTGCCCTATTATCCTTTTGGTAATAGCAGGCTTTGGCCTCATTTTCATCCTTTTGGTGAAAGGGTCTATGTGTGTGTGCCCTATTATCCTTTTGGTAATAGCAGGCTTTGACCTCATTTTCATCCTTTTGGTTGAAGGGTCTGTGTGTGTGTGCCCTATTATCCTTTTGGTAATAGCAGACTTTGACCTCATTTTCATCCTTTTGGTTGAAGGGTCTGTGTGTGTGTGCCCTATTATCCTTTTGGTAATAGCAGACTTTGACCTCATTTTCATCCTTTTGGTGGAAGGGCCTGTGTATGTGTGCCCTATTATCCTTTTGGTAATAGCAGGCTTTGACCTCATTTTCATCCTTTTGGTGGAAGGGTCTGTGTGTGTGTGTGCCCTATTATCCTTTTGGTAATAGCAGGCTTTGACCTCATTTTCATCCTTTTGGTGAAGGGTCATTGTGTGTGTGTGTGTGCCCTATTATCCTTTTGGTAATAGCAGGCTTTGAACTCATTTTCATCCTTTTGGTGAAGGGTCATTGTGTGTGTGTGTGTGTGTGCCCTATTATCCTTTTGGTAATAGTAGGCTTTGACCTCATTTTCATCCTTTTGGTGGAAGGGTCTGTGTGCGCGTGTTACTATCATCCTTTTGGTGATACGTCTGTCATCGTTTTGGTCTCAGCTAGCTGTGAGTGTGCCCTATTATCCTTTTGGTAATAGCAGGCTTTGACCACATTTTCATCCTTTTGGTGGAAGGGTCTGTGTGCGTGTGTGCCCTATTATCCTTTTGGTAAGAGCAGGCTTTGACCTCATTTTCATCCTTTTGGTGGAAAGGTCTATGTCTGTGTGTGTGTGCCCTATTATCCTTTTGGTAATAGCAGGCTTTGACCTCATTTTCATCCTTTTGGTGAAGGGTCATTGTGTGTGTGTGCCCTATTATCCTTTTGGTAATAGCAGGCTTTGACCTTATTTTCATCCTTTTGGTGGAAGGGTCTGTGTGCGCGTGTTACTATCATTCTTTTGTTGATAGATCTGTCATCCTTTTGGTGTCAGCTAGTTGTGAGTGTGCCCTATTATCCTTTTGGTAATAGTAGGCTTTGACCTCATTTTCATCCTTTTGGTGGAAGGGTCTGTGTGCGTGTGTCCACTATCATCCTTTTGGTGATAGGTTTGTCATCCTTTTGGTGTCAGATAGTTGTGTGTGTGCCATATTATCCTTTTGGTAACAGCAGGCGTTGACCTCATTTTTATCCTTTTGGTGGAAGGGTCTATGTGTGTGTGCCCTATTATCCTTTTGGTAATAGCAGGCGTTGACCTCATTTTCATCCTTTTGGTGGAAGGGTCTATGTGTGTGTGCCCTATTATCCTTTTGGTAATAGCAGGCTTTGACCTCATTTCCATCCTTTTGGTGGAAGGGTCTGTGTGTGTGCCCTATTATCCTTTTGGTAATAGCAGGCTTTGACCTCATTTTCATCCTTTTGGTGGAAGGGTCTGTGTGTGTGTGTCGTATTATCCTTTTGGTATTAGCAGGCTTTGACCTCATTTTCATCCTTTTGGTGGAAGGGTATGTGTGTGTGCCCTATTAACCTTTATGTAATAGCAGGCTTTGAACTCATTTTCATCCTTTTGGTGGAAGGGTCTGTGTGCGTGTGTTCACTATCATCCTTTTGGTGATAGGTCTGTCATCCTGTTGGTGTCAGATATCTCTGTGTGTGAGTTCACTTTCATCCTTTTTGTGATAGGTCTGTCATCCTTTTGGTGTAATATTCTCCTGTTATCATCCTTTTGGTGATAACGACCTTTGCAAGCAATCTGTTATTTCACCTCCCAAGCACTTTTCTTTCTTTTCGGACTAATTCGTGGTCTTCTTCATATCTAATTGACTTCTACCTTGAAAGAATGAACGTCGTAGCAATTCATCTTACTAGGTTTAAGCCAATTAGATAGGGGCATCTGTCATACCCCAAATTTACCCTACCTGTAAATCACCTTTCACTTGTACATCCATCCACTAACCATATTCAGGAAATCCAAAATATATGTCGTTCATTTGAGGTCAAGCAAAGTTCTGTCAAGGTGCATTGACTCAGGTGGTGTGTGGTTGAGGATCTGATTAGGGTTGTGTGCCTATACAAGCAATGTATATGGGTCAAGTTGTTAGAATGTGGCAAATTCAGATGTTTTCATAATGGTTCATTTATGGCTTTGATTTAAATTGGGAAGGTTGCGGTTTAGAAGTTTCACTTGAGAGGTTAAGTTGCGGATGTGTTGTTAAAGAGTCGGTGGGAAGGCAATTTATGACCAAATCCATTTATACCATATTCTCGATTCTCATTTTTTATTCACCATATCCATTTTTCAATGTTTTTCCATTTCATATCCAAATCCCTTTTTTCTAAATCCAAAAATTCCCTTTTTCATGTTTTTTCAAAATATCTATAAGGATCCATAATCCATTTCAACATATAATTATCCATTTCCAATTTCCATATATTCCCATATAATCCATTTATGTCCATAACCATTTTCAATCATTTTTCTTTTTTCTAATCAATTCCCACATTTCAAATAACCATTCCTAAATCCATTTTCTTTCCTTAAAAATTCCTTTGATTCATTATACATTATCCATTAAGCAATTTTATTGGTCATAATTCCAAATATCCAATTCCATTTTTTCTTACCAATAATATCCCATATCATTACCATTTTTTTTAACAATAAGAGAGTCACCAAAAAATCATTGTCCAAAATATTGTGAACTTAACAAAAATCCTTAGCCCATCATCACAAAAGTCCTCTACAAAAGAGGTTCATGGAAATTTACAAAGAAATCACAAGCCCATGACTTGAGGAACCAGTGCTACGTTTCATACGCATCCAGCCATCAAATACACTCAACCATGATTCGAAGAAGAAGAGAAACAAAAGTGACTTGCTACAACTAACACAAAAAAACTGCCCTATAATCTGTAACTCACATAGTACTCCAAATACATGGCCCAGGTCCACACGACGTGAAAGTCACCAAGCTCCAAGTAAACTGTCACGATGTACATCAGTCCTGATCCTACACACCAATACCAATATTGCTCAATTCCCAAACCACCATCACGCACGACACAATCCTTTTTAAAGCCATACAACCAAAACAAGTCAGGATTCACAACATTCGCGCAGCCACGATTTATGCAAAAGACTCAACCACGATTCAAGAATAACTACAATGTTTCATCAAATCCCAATTTCACAATACAACATATTCAGCAGCCAATTTTCACGCGTAGCAGCAAAACCGTACACTCACACCATAATTCCAGCTCACAATTCCTTTCTTCATTTTCTTCCCCATTCTACCCTCCATTTCCTCCTATAAAACCACACTCTTCTTCACTCTTAGGGCAAGCTCTCAACCGCTAACAACCCCTGCGAAAATTCCAACTCAACCTTGAAATCCTCTTCATTACTAAACTCCACTCTTTCAACCACAAACCCAATCCCTAACAAAAATAACTCCTTCAAATCTTCAACAACGAAACCCCTAATACGCATCACCCAACCCCTTTTCAAATCAACAACCCCGTTCAATCATCAACAACAACAACGAAACATTCTTCATTAACCATTCACAAAACTCTCAAATCTCCTCAAAACAACACAAACTCACGAAACCCGCTTCAAACACCACACCCAGTCTCAAAAAACCAGATCCAAAAAGAACAAAGATGAGGAGAGAGATTGAAACGTAGACCACAAAGAAGGATTCGAATCGAAACTTGTAACGAGCAGAGCGGAAAGATCGGACTTGAGCGAGGAAGAGAGATTCAGACTAATATTCACGAAGAAGGTTGAGACGCGCCTTCCATGGCCGGATTTCTTTTTCTCCAAATGAACCGTGTTTTGTTGTTTTAAATGATGAGCCACTGTTTACTTTCAATAGTTTGGATGTTGGTTATTTCTGATTTGTGAATTTCAACTTGAGCCATGCCCTATTTTTTCTCTCGTTTGACTGAATACACTATTATCATGCCTTTCCTTTATCTTTTGAAAACAGTGTTTCTTTTATTTAAGTTTGTAGTAGATTAATTAATGGGTGTTAAAAGTGACTTAGTGAGGTTGCCTTTTGGGCTTTAAAACCCACCAGTTGTTATTCTTTCAGCACCCTTCCTACTATTTATTTTCCATCATTTTGTTTGTGTGGATGATGGGCTTTGGCCCATATGATTCCACTCATCACGCATCCTTTTCAATCCCTACACCTTGCCCTTGTTTCTCTTTTCTTTTATGTTGATTTTTTATAATCCTCATTTCCTCTTTTACTTTAATTCCATTTTCAATTTTGGGCCAATGATTTCAAAAACATCATGATTTGTTGATTTATTTCAAATAGATCTATAATCTTGGTTAATATGAGGCCTATTTATTTTCTTTTCAATTTATTTGTTTTTACCATTCATTTTAGGCCCATGAAAACCAAACATCAAATATTTATCGATTTTCGATTTAAAATCTTGATAAAGGTGAGACCTTTCTTCTTTTTCTCGATCTTATTTCATTTCTTATGATTTTCATTTCACATATTCTTTTATTTTCACTTTTGGTCAATGATATAACAAAAGGTCTTGGATTTATTGATTTGAATAAATCGAAAAATCTAGATCAATATGAGACCGCCTTTTTATTTTTCTTTTAGCTATTGGTCGATGAAAATCTATAACCATAGATTGTCGATTTATCGATTTAAGATTTTGGTAAAGATGAGACCTTTCTTATTTTTTGTCTCTTTTCGATTTCCATTTCATTTCTCATTATGTTTTTTTTTTGTTTTTTTTCTTTTTAATTGGTCAATGAAAGTCAAATATCATAGAATATCGATTTCTTGATTAAGTATTGATTAAGACGAGACCATTTCGATTTCGATTCCATTTCCATTGCATTTTGTATTTTCTCTTTTTCTTCTTTTATTTTTATTTTCGATCGATGAAGTCTTTCTATTCGCGAATATTGATGGTTGAAGCGATTAACCTTCATTATTTCAAATCTATAGTGAGTATTCATCGAGATCTCTTTCTATACTTTGAGATCGTGATAGGTTACCTTCGATTAATCGACGAAAGTTTGTGATTAAGACCAGATCTTCACCTTTTCTTTTCGTGTGGCACGATTTCATTGGAGAATGATCCTCAATATCATTTCTCCATCATGTTTTAGCACATAAATCAAATTGTGCACCCTCCTATAGTGTGATCTTCGTCATAGATCGTGCTACGATGGCTTAGCGCTACATTGGACCCGATTCATTCGATTAACCACTAACAACTAACCTTAATTTTCGTCAATATTATCTTGATTTACTTTTATGTCAATATTATATCTTGTTCATATTATCTTACTTTATCTTGTTCATATTATTATTCATATTATTCATATCATATTCATATCTTATTCATCTAACCGTTTTCTTTGTTTATACACTTAATCAAAACACACTAACAATTATCGAAACCTGAAAAACTAATTGGTGGACTGTTGGTTACTATCCTTTGCTTGGAGCTTTTGTCCGTCTCTTGCTCAAGGTTTAGTTTAGGACACCTCGCACACACACGGCTTCCTCTTGGGCTACCTTACAATGAGACCTTTTATTTCATGTCATCCCCTGTATTTTACATGTACCCCTCTCCCATTCCGATGTACGCATTCATTGTTTCTTTGATTGTGGTTTGTTTACTAGGAGCACCCCTAGGGACTAGCATAGACAACCCATTTTCAAACTAATTCTCGATTTGTCGTCGAGCCATTTTCAAACAAACCCGTTTTCAACCAAACCCTCGACACGTCGTCGAGCCATTTTCCAATCAGCCTCTAACCAAACTTTTTTTTTAGAAAAAAACTAACTTCTTCGCATACAAGTAAACCCTTGATCCAACGTCAAGCGGATTTTCACAAATAAACTTCAAAACGACTAACAATTATCGCAACTCTTTTTCAAGGTGAATAATGGGGTTCGAATCTTTGATCTCCCTTCGGTTGTTTGAATGTAAGTTATCTTACTCGTGTGTGATCAATTGACACCTCTAAAACACGTCCAACTCTACAACCATCCGTCCAGCCATCCAAAGCACTTTTCAAAACCATCAAACCTTTTCAAACTCAACCACCTTAGATGAAAAAGAGAGAGAGCCAAATCTTTGACTCACTCTCCCGATTACTTGGGCCCGAGGAATCTTTCTTAAGTTCAAGTAATCGTCATCTAAACCAACCCAACTCTCCCTTTTGTTTCGTGGGCGTACCATGAACTACGACTGCTCTGATTCTTTACTATCGTCCGAGTAAAGATACGTAGGCACAAGATTACGATGATCTTCGCGAGCACACTTTTTCTTTTTTCCCTGTTTGTGTCCACACTTTTTCTTTTTTCCCCGTTTCCATACTACCATTTTTTTCCTTCAAACCCCGTAGTCAAACTACGATTGCTCTGATTACTCATTCTCGTCCGAATGAGCATACGTAGGCACAAAATTGCGATGATCTTGCCGAGTACTCTATCCTTAAACCATCCATTTCCTCCTTAGCATCTTTTCCTTTTATCTTATTGTTTTGCATTTATTTTTTAGAAGAAAACAAACAAGCTTAGCTAACGAGTATCGTGATTCGAATCAAGAGGTTCCCGTTGAGTACAACGGACGTGAGGGGGTGCGCATACCTTCCCCTCACGTAACCGACTCCCGAACCCAGAATGTGGTTGCGACGACCATGTTCTTACCCCTCCTTAAAGGTTTTCTCGATATTTTCCTTTCCCTCTTTTGGGATAAATAAAGTTCGGTGGCGACTCTGTCGAACCGTTCCGCGCCTTTCGCGCTAGGGTCGTGTCTTCGATTAAGCAATTTTTTCGAGGTGCGACACTCCCACGTAGCGCTTCTTTTTACGTCGTTAGCTCGACAGCCCAGAAATGTATGTACTCGTGGTGGTTCTCTCGAGAATGATTCCTCAATCAAACTTTTAATAATCTTCGATTTCCATGGCCACTTATCAAGCCATCTCACACATCCCTCACCTTTTCTTTTCTTCCTTCTGTAGGGTGGTTCATTCTTTTGAACTTTTGGTGGTGGTTCTGGTTCTATCTTGAGTATCAATTTCTCGGATTTGAGTTTAATTCTTTCACCCACCACTTCAAAATCTAACCTTCCCTTCTTGATAATGAAGATTTCCCTAGTTTCATGGTCCTCTAATTTTCTCTTTTTATGCATGACCTCAGACAAAGGCGCATTGATGTGGATATTTTCCAATACCTCTACATACCTTTTGGGTTGGGAGTCTACCTTAGCTTCAACAAACCTTTGCGGGAAAGGAATCGGTGGGGCATAGGGAGGAGGAACAACGATAGGTGCTTCCTTCTCTATCTCTTCGACAACCTCCCTTTCGGGTGGTGTCGGTGGATTTTTCTCAATCTTTACTTTTTTCTCATCAGAACTCTTCTCTACCTTATTATCACTCTCCTTAGGATTTTCGATTTGTTTCTCACTGTTGGTTGACACAACATCCACATGTCTCTCAGGGGAGGGTCCTAGGGGTATTTGTGAAAGCATGGAGATTTGAGTCTCCAATGCCTTATTGTGAGTTGCAAGGGACTCGACCACAAAGTTTAATTGCCTAAGGTTTTCATTAATGTGGAGACTTTGTTTTCTAAACTCCTCATTCTGGAGAGTTTGTGTCGCCACAAAGCGTTTCATCATAGATTCTAGTCTATAGTTAGTTTGCGTCTCAAGGAAATTCTCCATTAATGGTTGGATTTATGGGAATCTTGCGGCTCCTCAAAATATTGGGAGTGGTAATTTTAGAGAGATTTTGGGTGATACATTGTAATAGAGACAAGGATGCCTTAGTCTATATGGTGTAACAATAAATTTACGATATTTTGACGTAATTGGTCCCCGACAACGGCGACAAAAACTTGATGGGTGGATTCCGCAAGTTCATGGACCTATCAAAGTAATATAAAAGATTGTCGAACCCACAGAGACCAATTCTTCAAACCTATCGTTACTTAATTGTTACGGTGTTTATCTAAGGTGATTGAATTAAGAATAAGAATGATGAAGTAAATAACTTTAATAAATTCAAATGAATAACAATACTGGAACGTAATTCACATCAATCAATAATACTCTAATCGTCTCTACTAGGGTTACTTACGGGGTAATATTTTCACTTTGAAAAGAATTAATTTAATAGGAACTGTCGCTTTCGCGTATTTAGAACCGAATTTACTCTCTAATTAATGTCGTCCATTGTCACTTATGGAAGGTGCATATCGTGTTAAAGTAGTAAACATATTTTTCAGAAATTAAACTCTTAACTCAGTCAAAAAGTGATTTTGATTGGAAAGTTTAACTTAAAAGGGTTACAGGCTTTCGCTCAGGTAACCAGATCCTCAACCTATAAACGACGCGCTTTCGTAAATAGTTTTAGAATCGCTTTCCTGAAATATGAGACTCCCTAATTAATTAACAAAGTGCTTCCGCATAATTTGTTAATAAAAAACAAACCAATTTTAGTCTTTAGTGTCATACGGCTTTCGATCTTACCCGACGTTTTCACTGCCCCACTTTCGTAGAGGCAGATTAAAATGAATTCAGAAAAACTCCGTTTAAACCAAAATAGCCCACAAAGATAATCCTAAAGAGTCAACATGTAGAGCACCATCTATTGACGATTCTAACATCGCAACACTAATAAGTTAGGCAGACATGGTTATTGAAAACAAAACATAGAGGGTTTTAAGTGCAAACATAATGACTGGTAAAAAGTGTTTTAAAATAAAGTTGCGATAGAGGTAAATAAGATGAAGAGAATAATTGCGAGGTAAATAAAGCAGAAAAGTAAAGGCAATACAAAGTAAATAAAAACGCAGAATGAATTAAAAACCTTCTCCAAACGAAGTCTTGAAACTGGAACAATAAATGGTGAAGTAATCTTGACAGAAATAAAACTTTTACATGGATGATCCAAACTTGATACAGACTCGATTCATGACGTGATAACTCTTCGGTGTGAAGGGTTATGTTTACAATTGGACAGAGTATGGCCTAAGTGTTCACAAACTTGGATGAACAAAAGTGGAGGCATCAGGGGGTATTTATAGGGTTCTAAAAACCCTAAAAATCCCTTAAAACCGCTCCAAAAATGTGGAGAGAAAGTAGGAGCGGTTGTGGACTCTTGGGGGCTAAGTAAAGCCTGTTCCCAACCGTTTTGACCCAATCGAGCATGGCGAATGCCATGGGGACCATGGCGAATGCCATGGCTTGCTAACTCATGCCCGTTTGTTCCTCTTCCTTCGTTTGTGGGCCCCGTGTGGTCACCTTGAGTGCAAACTGCTCCATTTCTTCTATTTTTTTGGCTATTTTGCTTCGTTTCTTCGCACACGCCTCTTAAATGGATAAATATCTTAAACACAAACAAAACACCTGCAAAATAGTGGAAATGTAAACAAAATTACAATAAAACATGCATAAAGTGAGTCAAATAAATGATGAAATCTGGTGTCATCATATACTACCACACGCTACATAACAACGGTCGGTCCTGCGTGATAATATATTTTTTTAACTGTTGTTGTGTGTGTTTTTCGTAGTAGTGACTTAACAAACTCTATGAAATAACTCTACTTTTATAACTAACTCTATCTAATGATAAGACAGTAACAAAAACTTGATATAACATGAGTAACTAATTCTATTTTGAATTCAATCTCTAATACTCCCCTTAAGTTGGATGGTGAGGAATATGAACACCTAACTTGACAATAATATCATGGAAATGTGAAAAAGATGTTCATCATCTATCTTAGCTTAGTTTTAATGAAGACAAAAGCTTATCATATAAGAAAGATCAAAGAAGAAAAAGATTAAAATCAAGTATAAATATTGAATAAGCATTTGAAATAGATGATAGAATCATGAAAATTAAGGTACAATGGAAATCCATATGTATATAAGCTTTAAGTGCTCAAAATCTTTTCATCTAAACCATTCTATGTTTCCTAAACATTCATGCATGAATGTCGTTCAAAGCACAACTTTTAAAAGGAATAATTTTAAGTTTTATGGAGGTTAGTCGATTGACCCTTAACATTTAATTGATTGACATGCTCTCTGCAAAACAAAAAATTGAAAAACCAATTGAGTCGATCGATTTACTCATATATGCCAATTGATATACATAATGCAAATTTTGATATTTTTTGAACGTTGGAATTGAGTCAATCGATTGACATCTTAGGTCAATCGATTAACATCCTGAAACATTTTGAAAATTCTGAAACATCGTATACCTCTTCATTACATATGATCACGATATCTTTTTCCAATCATTGCAAATTGTCATGATCATTTTTACAAACATTACCACTTATTCAAGAGGCATATTGTGATATATATTTAAAGCAAGATTTTTTCAGATTTTAAATCACCTCTTTCATCACATTTTTCCAAACAATTCTTACTGTTTTTTAAGTGTTCATAAACAATGTCAAAGAAACTTTTGCTGCATAAATTTCATTCATTTGAGAAAAAGTTTCATAAATCATTGAGCACTTAATGTTTATATATTCTTGAATTGTTCATTAAAAGAGAAGATTAAAATTTCAAAGATATTGGAAAGTATACAAACTGTCTGTATTCAATTTATCTATTTCTTGTAAATTATTCACGAAGTGTGTGGTAATATTGTCTGAAAAGAAAGTGGTTGTACTTTCTATTGAATTTTGCAAATAGGAAATGGTATTGTATATTTTTTTTTGGAAAAAGGTCTTTTGAATCGGGGTGATTGAAAGTCCACCCTAGATTTGGTGTGTGGTGTTAAAGGATTATATGATAGTCTTTGTGTGAGGCTATACAAAGATCAAACATAATGTAACCCTTCATGGGTGTGGAGGGATTGAAGTACCCTTGTTTAGAAAGGGAAACCATGATATATATTTGTGTTCTTTATTATTTCTTCACTTTTTTTGCACGTTTATTCATACGTTCATCATAATTCTTCCAAAAAAAAAATAAAAGAATCAAAACATCTGCAAAATAAAGAGAAGTTTTCATAAAACCTAATTCACCTTCCTCTTAGGTTACACTCTCAAATTTACAATTGGCATAGAGCAGGTTACGGTAACTTGCTCCTAGATCTGGGTAAAAATGTCTTTTGTTAATCCTGTTTTTGCAAATGGTGGAAAAAGCAACAGACCTCCCTGTTTTGTTGGTGAATATTATGACTTTTGTAAAATTGGCATGCAAATGTATTTAGAAACATAAGGAGAAGAAATATGAGATGTTGTTGAAAATGGACCACTCGTTCCTACAACGGCTGTAAACATTGTAGAACAAGTGTCAAGATATGGGAGTAATCAAGTGTCAAGCAAAAACATCCCATCAAAATATTTTGTCATCATAAAAAAAGGGGAGATTGTGAAGAAGATGTTAGTCATCTATCTTAGCTTAGTTTTGATTAAAAAAACAATTTTTCATAGAATAAAGATCAAAGAATAAAAATATTGAAATCAAGTATCAAGATTGGATAAGCTTTGTAAATCAAAGGATTGAATCATGAAAACTAAGGTACAATGGCATTTCATATGTATATAAGCTTTAGGTTCTCCAAATATTTTCTTCTAACATATTTTATGTTTCCTAATCATTCATGCATGATTTTCATTCGAAGCAAACCTTTTAAAAGGCATAATTTCAAGTTTTAAAGGAGTTCAATCTATTGACCCCTAGAATTCAATTTACTGACAAGCTCTTTGTAAAAAGAAAAATTGAAAACCCAACTAAGTCAATCGATTTACTCATATATGTCATTCAATTGACATAGTGAAATTTTTGAAATTTTTATGAAAGTTGGAATTGAATCAATCGATTGACATCCTGAAACATTTTTAAAATTGTGAAACATTGCATACCTCTTCATTGCATATGATCATGGTACCTTTTCCAAATCATTTCAAATTCTCATGATCATTTATCCAAACATTACCACTCATTCAAGAGGCGTATTTGCTCTTAGAGGTGTGATGTGTGGCAAGTTGTTTTCCTTTGTCTTTTCAGATACTCTCAATGGGGTCTAGAGCCTAGTGTTTTAGAGTAGGCTTTTTCTACATTATAGGGGATTAGATTTTCTTTGTGTGTGATCAAAGGTTATGCGCTCCGCAAACCCTTGTTTTTCTTGACATTTATTAGTCCGTGTTTGGTTCTTTGGTTAAAAGAATTAATTTTAAATTATTTGATTATGTAAATAGATTTTAACTAAAAGTGAGTTAAATGTAAAATGATTTATGTTTGGATAAATTTATGTAAAATTGAATTGAATAGTAAAATTTAATGTAAAAATCATGTTTAAACTCAAAAGCTATAAATTCTAGCTTCAAATAGATTCAATAATTTTAGAGGCACAAAATCAATTTTACTTTAGAAGAAACAAAAATCTCAAAATCATTCAAAAATCAATTCTACACATTTATAATTTTTGTTGCCTGTTCTAAAAGATAAACCAAACAGGCACTTAAAGCGTGTTGATTTACCTTTAGGAAGAGCCAAAAACAATTCTAGAGGTGCATAATTGATAATTGAGTGATTTTGAGGTGATTGATTCTTCTAAAGTAAAATTTATTCTACCTCCAAAATTGATTCTACTTGAAGTTAGAATTTATAATTTCTGAGTTTAAACATTATTTTTACACTGAAATTTATTTTCTAACTCGATTTTACATAAATGTATCAAACATTAATCAATTTGTTAAACCCAATTCTGTTAAAATTAATTCTATCAAAATCAATTTTGTTCACCATCAATTCAAACATACACTTAACTGGTTTTAATTGCTTTGAACTTTGTTGGTACTCTAGTGTTGTATATTTCTTGGCCATATATATATATATGTGTGTGTGTGTGTGTGTGTGTGTTGTGTGTTTGTGTGTGTGTGTGTGTGCGTGTGCGTGTGCGCGTGCGTGCGTGCGTGTGTGTGTGTGTGTGCGGACCACTGTGGGGATAAGGGACCACGACCACCCCAATATTTTTTTTTCAGATTGGGAAAATACATAAGTGCCCTTTATTAAAAATAAAAATTGCGTGCGTGTGTGCGTGCGTGCATGTGTGTGTGTGTGTGTGTGTGTCTGTGTGTGTCCGCGTGCGTGCGTGCATGCGTGTGTGTACGGACCACTGTGGGACAGGGGGCCACGACCACCCCAATATTTTTTTTTTTTTTCAGATTGGGAAAATACATAAGTGCCCTTTATTAAAAATTAAAATTATAAAATTGCCATCCAACTTATTTTAATCCAAAATACATGTACAAAAGTGATAGTAATGTTTTTATAAAACAAAAAAAAATAGTAGTAGCTCCACACCCTTTCTCTTCTCTACGGCACCGCTGGTCTCTGTTTGTCGCTCTCTGAACGGTGTACTTTTTGGATAAATGATTTTTCTTCCATTTATTTATTTATTTACAGAATAGAATATTATGTTTTTCTTCAATTTCACAAATTGATAATATTGTGTTAATTTAAAGAATTATGTGTAAGATTTAATTGTGAATTTAGGGATTTTTGGGATTGTTTCTCTTTTATTAGTTTTATTGTGAATTTGAAGAACTTTGGGAATTTGTTGTGTTGTGCTTAAATTTTAGTTGAAGTTGAACAATACTCAACTAAAGTGTAATTTTTTTTTTGGTTAGTTTCTTCAATTCATTTTGCAGCATAAAAGTGATAATGAGGAGTAGAAAATTTGATTCTTTTTCCAAGAGGAAAGAAAGAGATGACGAAAATTTAACTTATATGTCTGAACCTCAAAGAGTTCTTGATTGAAGAAAGTTAATACAGTTTTCCCGGATGACATTGAGAATTCTTTAGAACGTGATTAGGGATGGCAAAAAAACCCGTACCCGCGGGTACCCGCGGATAAAATCCATCACGGGTACGGGTAAGATGGCTTAACGGGTATCCACGGGTAATATAAACGGATATTTAATTACCCGTTTCATTACGGGCACGGATACGGATTTAATGGTACCCGTACCCACGGGTATCTGTATCCGTTTATAATTAATAAAATTAATTAAATATCCTTTAAAATTAATATATACTAATTACTTATCCTTTGAAAAAATTAATCACATATTATAGAATAGATTCTACTAAATCACATGTGTAATTTATGTGCAATTTATGGTATTTGTACTAAATCACATGTGTAATATATTGTTATATGTTTGATGTTTCTATAAATTAATATGCATTATGTGATCATTTTTCTCACATTCTCAAAGCATAGTTTCAATATATATTTGTTTCAAGTTTGTTGAATCATGACTTTCATGAAAAATTATAGATAGATTTTCTATTTACACATAATCTTCTAATTACAAAAAAGCTAAAATTTCTATTTAACAAAAGAAAAATTAGTAAATTAAAATTAAAAAAAATATCCATGGATATCCGTTAATACCCGCGGGTATCTCAAAATCCACGGGTACCCGTCTGCCAGATACCCGCACGGATATGGGGCGGATACGGGTATCATATTTACTAAACGGGGCGGGTAGCGGGGGACTAGTACCCGTCCCCACGGGTACCCATTGCCATCCCTAAACGTGATCCTGGAAAACGTCCTCTGATGTGGGAATATCCATTAAATAAAATGGATGAAATACGAAGAGCTTATTTGAAATGGGGTCCATATCAAATGCATTTAGAGCAATATCCATTATTTGGTCAAGAATATCATCAAAGAAGATTTCAACACGCTTGGTTTAGCCTTTTTCCTTCGTGGTTAGAATATTCACCTTCCGAAGATGCTGCTTATTGCTTACCATGTTATCTTTTTAGCAAAAGACTAAGTGGACGTCCTGGTTCAGATGTCTTCATTTCTACATGTTTTAGAGGTTGGAATAAAGTTAGAAATGGAAAGCATTGTGCATTTTTTAAACACATAGGGAATGATCCTTGTTCACCATACAACAATGCTATGAAAGCTTGTCAAGATCTATTAAATCAATATGGGCACATTAGGAACATTATTCAAGCTCAAAGTTAGATTGAAATTATAAAGAATCGACTACGTCTCAAGACTTCAATTGATACAGTTCGTTGGTTAACTTTTCAAACATGTGCTTTTAGAGGTCATGATGAAAGTAAAGAATCATTAAACCAAGGTAATTTTCTTGAATTGATAAAACTCTTGACATGTTACAATGATGAAGTTGCAAAAGTTGTGTTGGAAAATGCTTCATCTAATAGCAAGTATACTTCACATAAAATTTAAAAAGAGATCTTGCACATTCTTTCAAGTTGGGTGAAAAAGCATATCCGTGAAGAAATTGACGATTCCAAATTTTGCATAGTTGTAGATGAAGCTCGTGGTGAATCTAAAAAAGAGCAAATGTCTCTTGGTTTGAGATTTGTTAATAAAGATGGTTTTATACAAGAGAGATTTTTTTGGCCTTGCACGTGTTAATGACACTACATCTTTAACTCTTAAGCAAAAGGTATGTGATATACTTTCTCTACATAACCTTGATGTCTCTAACATTCATGGTCAAGGGTATGATGGTGCTAGAAATATGAGAGGAGAATGAAACAGTTTACACGCATTATTGATGAAGTATTGTCCTTATGCATATTATGTTCATTATTTTGCTCATCGATTGCAACTTACCCTGGTTACCGCATCAAGAGAAGTTAAACTAATTCATCAATTCTTTGATAATCTAACTCATATTGTAAATGTTGTTTGTTCTTCTACAAAGCGTCATGATGAGTTACAAGCTTCCCAATTAGATGAAATTGAACATTTGTTAGAGATTGGTGAGATTGTAACTGGTAAAGGTGAAAATCAAATTGGTACTTTGAGACGGGATGAAGATACTCGTTGGGGATCACACTTCTCTTTTATTAGTAGCTTGATAAATATGTATGAAGCAACTTGTAGTATTTCAAAAAAAAATTGCAAAGAAAGGATTAAATTATGCTTCACGTGGAGATGTTGATTGTGCTTACAATTACTTGAAATCATTTGATTTTATATTCATATTGCATCTGATGAAAGAAATTATGAGTTTCACAAATATGCTTTGTCAAGCCTTACAACAACAATCCCAGGATGTAGTTAATGCTATGCATTTGGTTTATACAACAAAAACTCTTATTCAAGAATTGAGAAAAGATGGTTGGGATATATTATTTACTTGTGTGAAGTCTTTTTGTGAAAAACGTGATATTGAGGTTCCTGATCTTGATGATGTTCATTCAACAATATTTGGACGCTCTCGTCTTGAAGAGAACCAGGTAACCATTGAGCATTATTTTAGAGTTGAAATATTTTTTACTACCATTGACAAACAATTACAAGAGTTAAATAGCAAATTTAGTGAGCAAGCGATTGATTTGTTAACTCTAAGTTGTGCTTTGCCTCCCAATGATAATTACAAGGCTTTCAACTTTGATACTATTAGTACTCTAGTTGAAAAGTATTATCTTATGGACTTCAATGAGTTAAGAGGATTAATTTGCAATTTCAATTTCGAAATTTTATTATTGATGCTCGCCAAGCATCGAGTTTGAATAATTTATCAACTATTCAAGACTTATGTTCATATTTAGCTGCAACTGGAAAAAATAAAATTTATTATTTGATTGATAGACTGTCCTGTCTTGTCATGACTCTCTCTGTATCTACGACCACTACTGAAAGATCTTTCTCGACAATGAAAATTATCAAGACAAGATTGAGAGGCAAAATGAAAGCTGGTTTTCTAAAAGATAGCATGACGATTAACATTGAAAGAGAAACTGCTACAAATATTAATTCTGAAACTATTATTGAGGATTTCAAGCTACTCAAAACCGTAGAATATTATTATAAGATATTTTTAAATAATAGTTTTTAATTATTTTATATTCAACTTTGTGTTTATTACATTTTAAATATTTTATATACAATATGGTATGAATATTTTATTTATAAATTATATTTTAATTTTGTGGCCACTCCAAACTTTAAAGTCTAGTTCCGCCAATATATATATATATATATATATATATATATATATAATTTATTTATTTATCCTCCTTTGCTATTAAAAAATACCATATGCTACATAAACCAAATAAAAAACCCCGCAATATTAGACCTTGATTAACGAATCCCTCTCTATTTTAAAGATAATAGCTAAGGTGAGATGGTATGTCTAAAATGTTTTTTTTTTTTGTTCATTTCCTTTTTTGCCTTTTGTGTGAGTAGGTTTTCGGCAAGAATGTATTTGCTATCTTTGAGTTTTCATGCTTCTGCTACCTTTGTCTCTATCTCTCTCTTACCAACCACACTCTCACACTAAAGTAGTTTAATATATACTCCTTCCGTTCTATAATGAGTTATTTATTTGGAATAAAATTGTATTTTAAAATATATGACTCATTTTAATTTTTAATGTAATTTTTTCTATTTTATCCTTTAATTAATACTCTCTCCGTCTCATATTATAAAATATTTTGGATTTTTCACACAAATTAAAAAACTTAATTATTATTTTATGAGAAAAATAAATTATGTATAACTTTACAGTAATGTCCCTCATAATTATATAGGAGAGAGAAATTAAAAGAGTTGAAAGAATAAATAATAATAAATATTTGAGGGTATATTGAGGAAGATGTCATTTATATTGCATTGGGAATGTATGGTGACTTATAATTTAGGACAAATTTTTTTGACAAAGTGATTTATAATTTAGGACAGAGAGAGTATTACTTCCATCGTTCCCAATACATCATAAGGGTATTTTAGTAAAAGTATCATTTTTTTTTTAATTTTTTTTTTTAATCTGTGTAAAAAGTCAACTGAATCACCTATTGTAAGACAGAGCGAATAGTTTATTTTATTCATTCATTTTAACCATTTTACACTGAAGGTACCAAAGATAGCAAAAGTGAAAGTAGCCAATCCAAACCCGTTTTCGGCCTTCGTGCCTGTCGGAACGACATCGAAACAGACGGATTTTCTTTCTTTCCATGATTTCTACAACGTTGGTTCTAGTTTTGAGGTTGCCCCTGGTTTTGAAATTGTCTTTCAAGAAGTAAATAAATATATATTTTTAAAAATATCTGATAAAAAAAGAGAAAATTTTAAATTTATTTAAAATTTAATTTATTTTTAATTAGATTTATGAGGTGTTTGTGATTATGAAAGAGTAAAAAAAAAATTATTTTTATTTTTTAATTAATAAAAAAATTATAATTTCTAATGGCTGTTTCTGGTTTTCCCCTTGTGAGGATACTATTCATGCCAAGAGTTTGCTTAATGCTTTAGCATGTATTTATGTGAAATTTGATAGTTTTGTTCTCACAATTTTTAAATAATATTAAACGTTTTTTATTCCAATAGTTTTTTCTATCAGCAATTCAAATTTTAGTTTGGCACTTGTAGGAGTATATCTTTTTTCAGGGTTTTTAAATTATAAGAATAATGCTTAATTGCCTAATAATAGTATTAGTCACGGGACTCATTGCAGCGTTTACATGTCTGTTTGCTTTAATATTACTATTATTGTACCATATTTTTCTAGATCATTTGGAGTATACAACAATAATAATAGTAAAATATTTCTCAACGGAAAAAATTAACACTATTAAAATAATCATCTTAAATATTTCCTAGCAAATTGCATCAGGAATAATACATTTATCATGCCAATCTGGACAGATATAAAAACAAACACTGAATCCAATGAATAATATAACGAGAGGTTAATCATCCATGCAATGAACAAATCTCTCAAACTGAGAGATCAAATGGATAATTTAGAATATGCATCGAAACATAAAACAAATAAGAAGAAAATAAAGTAGATACGTTGTTGATATGATCTTGATGATGATGATGAATTAATTAGTAGCATTGGAAATCACGTGGTGCTTTTTTTGAACAAACATTGAGAAGCAAGCTAAGTGAGATGGGAAGGTTGAGATTTATCCCCAAAATGTTAGCTTTAAGGGCAGTGCAAAGACAAACTGCAGCCTCAAGATCAACAAGGCCATTTAGAAGGGAGCAACATGGTGTCACTGGTGGCTGGCCCAAAGTTATATTCAACAAACCATTTAGGACATTGGCACATACGCCGAGTTTGAGTGCATCACGCGGGCACGAGCCGGAGTTACCCCCTCCTGAAGGGGTAGAACCACCTGAAGGGCCGGAAGGACCTGAGGGATATGAACCTCCTGAAGGACTAGAGCCTCCAGGACTCGAGCCACCCGAGTGTTTTGGGCTTGGTGTATGTTTTGGCTTAGGGTTTGGGTTTGGGTACTGGCCGGAGCCGCAAGTTCCACAAGATGAAACTAGTGTAAAGAAGAGAATGTTGATTGTGAGGAAAATTGCAAGGGAGGAACAAGTTTTGGAAGCCATTTTAGATAAACTCTTGTAGTAATATAGCTAGTGTTATATTCCAAATACTAGTTAATTAGCTACTAGGGCTTAAGAGGAGAGTGTGAGCTATAGTTGTGAAGGATAGGGGTTTATATAGTGCTTGTGAGGTTTTGCAGATACCATGTGGGATGAGTTGTGTAAAGAAGTAATGGACAAAATGTATAATAATTATAAAATATGAAATGGTATAATAGAGAAATTGAGGAAATGAAGCAACATGTGAAAGAGTGAGTTTTAGCTGGCAGATGAAAACCTTGAAATATGTTTAAGTTTTGGCTGCTTGTGAGGGCAAGTGACATTGACTGATATCAATCGATTTCTTATCTCAAAAATTAACATACTAGTGAAAGTGAAAATTATTTCATATATATATATATATATATATATATAGAGAGAGAGAGAGAGAGAGATGTCCTACATACATTACAATTGTAATGGTAAAAATGCTTAAATATTTGGCATACCCAAATGTCAATTTAAACTTATAATTACCCACCTAATTTGTATGATTTTTGTTTAATCTCTTTAGAATATAAATAATGATTTAAGCTACATATAAAAGAGATTACGATAGTAAAATGGTTAGAAGCAAAAGACTTACGAAAAATATCAACTTAGATGAATGATGGTATTCTTGAATATTAATTATGGAGAATTTTTTAATATATTTTAGACCCTTCTAATATACTACGTGAATTTCTTCAAATGGCCTTTGTTTTTGAAAATGTATTTTTTGATGCATCTTTTGCACACTCAATTTTGGCCTATGCAGACAGCAGATGTCCTAGCACATTTCAAGACATTGTGCTGCATAATCTTTTAAATTTGGAGGCTCAACAGCAGACTGATACCTTGAATATCAGAACTGTACCATCACAGATGTCATGACATCTGATCCAACATGTCAGTCAAGAATATTAACAAAACTGTAAATTGCATAATGTTAGAATAAGACAGTAATTGTTAACCCAGTTCGGTGCAATTCACCTACATCTGGGGGATACCAATCCAGGATGAAGACTTCACTATCTGTAGAACTGTTACAAAGCTAAACTGTTTCGTTTACAACTTTATCCCTAACATCTACCCAATGAACATCTTTACCAAGGCTAAACTCAACCGTTTACAACCTTGATATGAGATACCCCACTCACATCCTAATCACAACCTGTGATATCTCTGTCTTCTGCCAATACAGAACTGTTACGGTTTCTTGGCCTTCAAGTTATCTTGGACTTGCTTCAAAGCTTCGTCCAAGAACAATACAACAACCATTACCTACAGGTTTCTGGTTGTGTCCCTGTACCTGTGCCTTCCACCCTGCATCCCATAATACAGAGTGGAGACTTACAACTCCTAAGAGAGCCATCGACTCTCAAACCCTAAACCCTTATTCAACACAAAAGAACTAGGTTACAAAGTTATAAGCGATACATCAGTTACATAAGGCCTTAGGTCTAAGTCTCCTTATATAGTCTTCTGTTGTCTTGGGCTTTCAATCTTTGATTCTGTGTTTCCTTGATTTGTTCCTTAATTGTTGCAACAAATTAAAACCTGCTAACTTATCAAGTCAGTCAGGATGTCGAGACATTTCCTTCGACATCTTTTTCTTCTGCAGATTCTTCAAGTTTATCATCAGAATGTTTTAACAAAATTTAGTCAAACAACAGGTGCTTTCAATCTCCCCCTTTTGACAAATTTTGGCTAAAACAAACATTTTCTTCTGCATTCTGCAAACAGCAAGGCTCATTTATCAAGACTCCTTTATCTTCAGAATTGATTGAAGCTAAGGTCTGAGAGAGTCTCCCCCTCAACATAATCCCCCTCCTTCCAAGAGAGATCTTGAGAACCAGAAGACTCCTCCAGAAAAGAAATAGCAGTTGTAGGCTTCGTAACACTGAGAACATAGATTGCGTAATTCAGGTCACAAGACACAACCTGCTTCACAACTTAGATCACAAGACACAAGGAAAACAAAGATTGTTAAGATGTTAGAGCATCTTAACCAACATTCTTGCAAAACAACTGCAAGAATGTACCCAAACCCGGACATCATCAGAAAACCATTCTCCCCCTTTTTAGCCAAAACTTGGCAAAAGTGACTAAGACAGCCCTAAACCCAGACACAACATACCCAGATTTTGAAGAACCCCATCTGCCACCAACCCAAGGAGAGTATTGAGACTAAAGAAGATCAAGGCAATCCTATTTATAGCCGAGCCATTTCCTTAGGAAGTAACGAACCCAGGAAAATAACGCTGGTCAATTCAAGGATCCATTAACAGAAGAAAATTACTCCATTAAATGCTCACCAGCCAAGAGTGTTGACTGTTTCTTCTTTTAAGAACACTGACCAACAAACCCATTACATGCAAAGATGTTTAACAGCAATGTCCGGACATTGTGTCCGACATTGTCTATTCTTCATATGAGATTTTCTGATTTTGGTCTTTACAGAGACTTCTTCACAAGATTATAATCCCAGTCTGCAGAGAAAAATAAATTCCCTCAGACTCAACAATGATTCTTAAGCATCCAATAAGAACCATTTAACATGCACTCCAAGTTTCCCACAACTTGCAACAATACAAAATGTCAAGACATCCTCCTTGACATCTTAATTTTCTTGACACACAAATGCAAACTGGAACTACAACAATAATGTCAAGCCATATTGACATCTCAGTTTGCTTGACGCACAAATGCAAACTGGAACTTCAACAATAATGTCAAGCCATCTTGACATCTCAGTTTGCTTGACGCACAAATGCAAACTGGAACTTCATCTCAGATCAAGAGGCCTCTCCCCCTTACTAAGGTAACTGGTGCTCCTCCACTGAACACCCAAGCTAATGACTGGAAAACATAAGACGCATCTTCATGTCTTCAAGAACGCACACTCTGTTCAACACACCTGTTGAACGCAACCATTAACTCTTTATTGTTCCACTCACACATGATCAATGTCATGCATCCTGTGAGGACGTGTATCCAAACCATAACAAACTCTTGGCTTGAGATCAAAGTCCCATTGATCCCCCTCATTCCACAACCATCTTATACACCACAAGGACTCCTCTTGAATTCTCATGTATAGATATCCCGTTGCTTGAGGCACAAACCAATTGAATTAGAATGCTTCCCATTCCTCAAAGAGACGCACAGGGCCCCTTAGTTTGTTATAACGATGTCAGTTATCGTATGCATGCTCCAGAACTTCACAGCTGCTAAACTGATCCACTACTAGCATGACTTACTCCAAGGGCTCCAATGCCGTATGCAAGATTTTCCACTGACCTCACCAGGCCAGCATTAGAGATAAATACCCCGCAATCCAAGACAGTCATTCCTATCATTCTCCCGTATGATAATCTGGAATACTTCTGATTTATGGTGAATCTCGACTTCTGAACGCATTCAGGAAACATACTTCCAAACAATCAACACGTGATTCACTTCAGTCTTCACAAACACTTACATCCTCCTTCCAAGGAACCCTTCTACTCCATCATTCTCCCGGATGATCATGTAGATACTTCTTGGACACGATGTAAGTAACCAGTTCATCACAGAACCTGAGGTCCTTCACTAAGGATATCCAACCCAAAGATGCTCTAACATCAGTTAGTACATCTTCCACACATCATAGACACCACACACCATAGTTCTTGATATGCTCCACTACTGGACTTACTATCAGCATAGTAATTTACACTAAAGATCTTCAAACAACACTGCGCCACCAGCTTGAACAAAGAAAACTTCAGAAACCCAGAGAGAAATAAACTCTCAACCACCAAGAAGGTATGCTTCCATTCTCAACCCAGAACTTCTGACACAAGCTCCTAGAGAAAAAGAGCCTTCAAACAAATTCAACTAACTACTCTTGTGCACAAGAGCAATCAGTTTCAAGCATCCTGCTTGAACGCACTTTGTGAAACCAATCAAATGCCACCTTTTGATTGACCTCACTCATCTTCAGAATTCCCACAAGATGCCATGATCTACTAATGAAATCAGATCTTCAAGTCACATAAACTACTTGCCCTATAGCAAGACATCTTGGATCCACCAAGCCTCTTAGTCATGTAACATCTTCTCATCCACAGCTCCCGCAAACTGGATGAGACATACCTTTTTGAAGAATCCATCACTCTCATTCTCCTGTAGATCACCTTATCTTAAGCTGATGTGCCACATCACCAGCTGAGACTTCTGATGTTAAGCTAGATGTCAGAACATTTTGATATGACATCCAACTGTTGAATTTAGCTCTTCCTTCTGCCACTTAGAAGAACCTCCTCCCTTTGCAGAAACAGATTTTCGTGCTCTCACAGACTTGATTCAACAACCAAGTTTTGAGTAGAAAACCTCCATTCTGCTTTGAAACTCCAAAGACTTCAAACCTGCCACATCTGAATCTTCAGAAAATAAGTAGTCCAAGACTACCCCATAGCAATACCAAAGGATGCCACTTCCCTTAGTAGAGCCGTCAGTAGAAAGCCAGAGATAACTTCCACTTATCCTCGACTTTCACAACCAGAGAAAACACTATGCTCCAAAGCACCTAGATCAGAAATAAACTTATCCAAACTGTAACCATCAAGATTATGATGTCTTCATAGTCTTCCATCTCCATCTTCAACAGCATCACCATCTGGACAAGTCACTCACAACACTTTCCAGGAACAGATGCTAAGCCAATAATCCCAGGTCAACACCTAGGAGACTTATGAGCGAATGCAGAACCCCTTCCATGATTCTCCAAGCCTCTGATGAAAAGATGTTATAACATCTGACAGAACATCCTCAATCTTGACTTTCAAGGATAATCAATTAAATACTTGTGGATTCCATAAATAGCAATTGATCTTAAATCCTTGTACAATAACCCTTCTTCACTGCTGCAGGTGAGCTCCACCAGATCATTTCATGAACACCTGTAAAGTATTAAATCTTTTTGCAAGTATCTTATTCAATGACAATGTTGAGATACTAAGGCTACCACCCTTGACTCAAGTAACTATGACTTTCTCTGAACAAGTCTTATTTACCTCAACAAATCTTTAATCAGATTGGATCCACTCTTAGGGTCAAGAGAGATTAATCCTTCCTTGATGTTTTTGGATGGTGAAAATAAATCACCTCCACTTTCTTCATATCTTGTTTCAAAGAAACACCTTCTAGTCAGAAGAGTAACTAGAAGACTCCAGATACATAACATAAATGTCTTTATGATTGGACTTGAGAGAATTCTCAAGTATCTTTGACAACCTAGCCGACCAAACATTTATCAAACTCCTAGAGCAAGAACCTGAGAAACTTTTACTCAACTCCTCTCCTCTTCAACTAACTCCAAACTGCACCAGGAAACCAAGCTTCCAAGTACCAAATCATCTTACCAGATATCTGACCACAACTTCCTTCACTCCTTCGCTCCCGACTTTGGAATAAAAGAATACAGATATCTTCAAATATAGAGGTTGACGATTGAGACCTTCCACCAACTGTTTTCAGTAACAACTCCAGAATCCCATGATTCTAGAGCTCTTCCATCAGAAACTCATGCAGCGGAACCACCAAGGAATATATCCTGCTTACCCTAATAAGATGTCAGAACATCTTATAAAACACACCAACAAGAGAACTAGCCACTTCTCCTGTAGTTGTTGTAGAATCTCCTCAGCAACATGGACAACCTCCGGGTTGCTCCCTTCGATCCAGAACATCCATCTCATCCATTAATACCCTTGAGTATGTCTGAGTTGATTGATCTGATCTTTAAACTCGCCCGTGTTTAAACGCCAGAAAGTAGCTCCCAAATATCTCATCCAGAACCAGACAGGATTCCTGCTCTGATACCAATTGAAATTCTGGCCTATGCAGACAGCAGATGTCCTAGCACATGTCAAGACATTGTGCTGCATAATCTTTTAAACTTGGAGGCGCAACAGCAGACTGATACCTTGAATATTAGAACTGCATCATCACAGATGTCACGACATCTGATCCACCATATCAGTCAAGAATATTAACAAAACTGTAAATTGCAGAATGTTAGTGTTAGTTCTTGTAGTTGGCTGGAATTTAGGTAAAACAATGTGGATGTCATGGTTGATGTTTCAACATGAGTTTCTAATATTCTGGTTGTGTTATGTTGTAAATGGTTGCAGATTCTGTGCTGATGTCAAACCCGATGTTAAGACATCAGTTGATAAAACATCAGTCTGAGTTGTTTTATTAGGGCTGCGTGTTTCTGTTATTGGAGAGATATTCTGCTGAAGAGAGTGAGAGATTGTAGGCGAATATCTTGGTAAAGATATATTCAGTTGCAATCAAATTTGGAGCAGATCTTGTTGTTGTTTTTAAGGCTAAAAGATATGAAGATTTAATTGAAGATTTAATTGAAGATCTATTTAGTAGCAGAATCTTCTGCAGATTTGTAGCAGTTAATATGCTGAGATTTAAAGCCAAAATCCAGTTGGGAAAAAGGTTATAAATAGAAGCATTGTAACCTAGTTTAAGTTAAGCCAGCCATCATGTAAATTATAAGGGCTGTGTTGGTTGATGAACCACCCGGTTTTGTGGGATGGTCATCATGTTTATCTCTAAGCCTGTAGGTAAGAGATGTATTGTTCTTAGAGGAAGCTGTTAAGCAACTCTAAGCATTGTTCTTAGTCATGAGGGTCATGTCTAGGTATTGTTATAGGAGTGTGTCTTCTATTTTTATGTGTTTGGAGAGTTGTTGGAAATCAAGCTGTTGATGCAGTGATTGAGATGTTGACTGCTAGACATCATTGCGATGATTGGGAGTGAGATGGAGTCTCTTATCTAGGGAGGACTTAGATAGAAGGGTCATTGGGTAGTGATTAAGTTAGTGGATTGTCAACTGGTTTGTTGAGTCTGTAATTTGATACTGCTAATAGTGGACTTCCTTCCTGGCTTGGTATGCCCCCAGATGTAGGTTGTTAGACCGAACTGGGTGAACAAATTCTGTGTGCCCTTTACTTTTCAGCAACTTCTTTAAATGTCTATAATTGCCTTGCTATTTATGTCAGACCAGATATATCGACATCATGTAGGACATCTGGGATCTGTTATACCAGAATTTCAATTGGTATCAGAGCAGGCATCCTGTCTATTTCTGGATGAGATCTAGGGAAGATACTTTCTGGTTCATGAGCAAGGAAAATAGTTTTGTTGAGTTATGGACTTGGAATAAGACAGTAATTGTTAACCCAGTTCGGTGCAATTCACCTACATCTGGGGGATACCAATCCAGGATGAAGACTTCACTATCTGTAGAACTATTACAAAGCTAAACTCCACTGTTTACAACTTTATCCCTAACATCTACCCAATGAACATCTTTACCAAGGCTAAACTCAACCGTTTACAACCTTGATATGAGATACCCCACTCACATCCTAATCACAACCTGTGATATCTCTGTCTTCTGCCAATACATAACTGTTGTGGTTTCTTGACCTTCAAGTTATCTTGGACTTGCTTCAAAGCTTCGTCCAAGAACAATACAACAACCATTACCTACATGTTTCTGGTTGTGTCCCTGTACCTATGCCTTCCACCCTGCATCCCATAATATAGAGTGGAGATTTACAACTCCTAAGAGAGCTAACGACTCTCAAACCCTAAACCCTTATTCAACACAAGAGAACTAGGTTACAAAGTTATAAGCGATACATCAGTTACATAAGGCCTTAGGTCTAAGTCTCCTTATATAGTCTTCTGTTGTCTTGGTCTTTCAATCTTTGATTCTGTGTTTCCTTGATCCGTTCCTTAATTCTTGCAACAGATTAAAACCTGCTAACTTATCAAGTCAGTCAGGATGTCGAGACATTTCCTTCGACATCTTTTTCTTCTGCAGATTCTTCAAGTTTATCATCAGAATGTTTTAGCAAAATTTAGTCAAACAACAGGTGCTTTCAGAGTAGATATTTCGGATATGCATCTCTAAAATTATGGGCGGCATTTTGAAATTTTCTGCCACCTTTGCATGTCAAGTATTTCCGGAGATGTTTCTCCGAATATATTTGATATAGAACCCAACTGCATAATCACTCCTTTGTTGACATACTTGGTTTTTCAACCAAACCCTTCACCCTGAAAACCCTTCATTCTCAATCCATTTTTTACTCCAAATCTCCATCCTTTTGGTTCAACATATCACATGGAGTAAAAGATGATAAAAGTTCAGGTAAAAATTGTTCTTTTCCCTCTGCATTGCTCACATTAATCATCAATTTTTTGTGAAAAAAGTTACGATGCGTCCGAAAATGTATCTCCAGAATGTGTATAAACTTATCCGGAGATGCATTTCCGGAAGTTGTCTATGTTTATTTTTGTAGTCATTCTGCAATAGTAGTTGACCTTGTGTTCTTTTATTGTTTTAATTATTTTCATTAGATATGGTGCACCCGATGTTTTCCAAAAACAAGTTGTTTCTCTGAATGTTCAAGGTGTGGTTGTTTCTTCGAATGTACAAGGTGTTGTTGTAAAGGTGGTAGATTTTGGCAACGACTTAAAAAAAAGCAAGAGTTTGAATCTCATGATCAAATGTCTGAATGGATTCATATGGAGCCCTCTAAACTTAGATTTGGTGTGGTTATCGAAAGGTCCGATAATGGTTCGGATAGAAGATGTGCCTTTGTAACAATGACCTGCGAAAGAAGCGGGAAATATCAAACTCCTCTCTGGAATTTTAAAAGAGATGACACCGGTACAAGAAAATGTGATTGTCCATTTAAGGTTCGTGGTTACATGTTGGCAAACAAAAATTGGAGATTTAATGTGATATGTGGTTTGCTTAACCATGATTTGTGTTTAAAATTAGTCGGTCATCCTACTGTTTGTCGGCTCAAACTGGAAGAGAAGAAATGTATTACTGACATGACCTTGAATCTTGTTCAACCAAAAATTATACTTGCAACATTGAAACGGAAACGACCCGACAAAATGTCAAATATCAAGCAAGTCTATAATATTTGGGGCCTCACTAACAAGGCGCTTATGGGGGATAAGTATAAGATGAAATAACTCTTGAAACTGTTGGATGATAACAGTTACGTGTCCAAGTACCGGACGTGTGATTATGGAGTTACGGTTAGAGATATTTTTTGGACTCATCCTGATTCCATAAAATTGTTCAACACGTTTCCTACTGTGCTCATACTTGATTCAACCTACAAGACCAACAAGTATTGATTTCCATTATTTGAGATGGTTGTTGTTAACTTAACTAAAACATATTATGTTGGCTTTGCGTTTCTTGAGTGAGAAAAAGAGGAAAATTTTACTTGGGAATTAGAGGTGTGTCGCTTTCTTTTGAAGGTCCAAGGTGAGATTCCTAAAGTGATTGTTACCGACCGCGATAGCGCATTGATGCATTCGGTTACAAAGGTATTTCCTTCTGTTTATGCATTACTTTGTAAGTATCACATAACAAGGAATGTGAGAATTCGGGTCAAACCTGCAGTAGGGACGAAACAAATAGAGTACGAAGGTAGAAAATTGGTGAACGTGGGTGTGGTTGTGGAAAAAATAATGAATGCATGGAATTGTATAATAAATTCTTCCACAAAAGAACTATATGTCGATTCCGTAACTCATTTCAGGAAAGTGTGTGAAAAGTATCTAGATTTGTTGAAATATGTTGAAAACACAATTCTTGACCAGGTGAAGGAGAAGATAGTTTGTGTGTGGACTGATAATGTTAGAGACTTAGGAAATACAACAACTAATAGAGTTGAGTCTGCCCGTGCTACTTTGGAAATTTGGTTGGGAAATAGTAAGGGGGATTTGTGTAAAGACTGGAACTCTGTGAACCACATGATTCAAAACCATCATAATAAAATACAAACAACATTTGGTCAGAGCATCACGGTTTTGGAACGCAGATTTAACAATAATACTATATATTCTTAGTTGGTTGGTAGCATTTCTCGTGCGTATGATAGAGTGTGTGTTGACCTGACACGCCACGGTCCTTGCTTGAGTGGTCTGACACTGAAGGCAAAATGGATGCGCTTCCAAAATATAGGTCACCTAATAGCTTGTGCGTGTGATATAATGTGTGTTGACCTGACACGCTACAGTTTATTGGAAACCTTTTTCCCATTGCGCACCGCTCCACCCCAAAATCCAAATGATCATATCATGTGTATTAGATGAATTTCAAAATCAAGTCATTTTGTTTAAGTTTACTTGAAACCGGGATGCCCTAAACCACTTACATCACCGGAGTGGACGTTTCATTCAACCGCAAAAGCCGAGACGTGGTCAGATCATTTTGTGGAAAGGATGCAAGAATTTAAGAGATTGAATAAAATTGAAAAAGAATCAAATTTACAAAATTCTAAGGGGTACCACCTATAGATTTAGCCGGCAACACATGTTTTGATTCTTTTTAATTTCTTGTTTAACTAGACAAATAATTGTATGCAATTATGTCTCAATATAAATGAAGTGTTATACATTCACCTTTTGTTAATATTTTGTCTTTATGGATTTTTTTATCTTCCCCATATCAACATGTGTTATCTTGTCAATGAAAAAAAAAGGTTCTGTTACATGGTTCTGTTTTGAAACTGGTTCAGGACAAGTTCCAGAGATGTATCACCGGAACAAGATAATAGGATACAGTTTCGGAGATATATCTCCGAAATCAGTATTACAATTAATGAGTGGTCCAAATTAATTTATGGCTTCTATAAATTTAGGCACTCTAATTCTATATTTCACACAAACTCAAAATTTATCAAATGTCACAAAGAAACATCTATTGGTATGTAGCAAATTTGTCCTTCTCTCACTCTACACCCGGTCGAACGTTCAAGCTCACCAACTTCACCTCCCTCAAAGATATCAAAGACAAAATCCACCATCTCCTACCTTAGAGAGACAATCGAAAGATTGTGAAGCTCGAGTATCGTTCACCATCAATTAACAACGGAGGAAAGATTGAGTTCACCAAATTTGAGCTTAAGACGCAGGCGCATGTTAGGGCTATGTGGGATACTTTTTTCAATTTCGAAGAGAAAGTTCCACTCGAGTTGGAAGCAATGCTACATAGATTGGTCGAAGATATCCTGAAGATGTGCAAGCATCCATCAGGATATTGAAATGTAATATTGATTTTTTTGTTGAAATCATCATTGTAATGATCATTTTATGTTATGAATGTCAATTTCAATTTGGAAAGATACTTTTCTGTTGAATGTGATACTGGTGTGCCTCCGGAGATGTAACAACGGAATTATTTCGGAGATGCATCTCCAGAATAAATTAAACTAAAAGAAAGGGCGTAACTCAAAATGGCCTTTGTTGAGTGTGTGTTAAGGTGCGTCTGGAGATGCATCTCCGTAAATAAGGGGCATTTGTGGAAATTCACATGGTACATTAGGAACATCTAGGGTGCTATAAGAAATTCTCTAATTATATTTTGTAATTTTCGTAATTGTTTTTCAATTCCTTCAATTGGGGCTTGGCCCATTAGTTTAGATCCATTAAAATTTTATTTTATTTTATTTCTTTCTTTTAAGTTTAATGGCGAAACCCTAGTTTGGGTAGTAACTGCAAAATCTATCTATCATTAGTCACAAATTAACGATTATCTTCAAGTCACAAATTAACGTCTTGATGAATTCATGTCCCACATCCACAACCTTGAAACAACCATGGAAGCTAGCAACCATTCAATTTCTATGAAGTTAAGTGTTGAAGCGGTAAAGCGGCAAGCAACAAAAAGATTTGGAAGTATTTTTTCGAGAATTTATCGTGTCCACAGAGATCGGTGATATTGAACTGCCGTTTGACAATTTAAATGTTAATGAGTTTTGGTTTAAAATGGTTTAAACATAGAAACAGAAAAGTAAATATCAACATAAAAAGAATTCATTCTTCAGAGAGAAGAAACTTATCCGGCATGCATATAATCCACTCCTCACAAACTTAAACCTATCGACCAGTTATACTCAACCTACAATACTCCTTAATATCATCCAGCATCGCTCACAATAGTGTTCATCTCTGACACACTGAGCTGAGAGAAAAACCGTATTACTCTCGTCGACATTCTCGCACTCGACTCAAATAACACGGAGGCATTAAGCTCTGACACCCAAATAAATTGTTAGCTCTAAATCTATCTCTAGCACCCATAAACTAATAGATAATCATCCCTAATCAAAGTTTGCGATGTTTATCTCTAACACAATCCAAACCCCGAGCATTAAGCAAAAATCAAGAACAATCACCGATAAAGATTTGTAAAGCAAATTTTATACAACGCCATGGGCGACAAATATACATTAGTTCAAAGTAAATACATATACAACAACCCAACAAAGAAGAAAAACACAAAGAAGAAGAGAAATGAACCAAACATCTCGCGGATTGTCAGAGCCGATCGATGAGAAATCCACCCCGGATCATCTATGTGCAAGCTTCCATGTTGTTTTCTAAGCTAATCTACTAAAAAATGAATTTGATGGAGTTGGGAGCAAAAAACCCCAAAACCATAACCATAAATATGTCTGAAATATCTTAAATACAATTCAAAATATGTCACGTTCGCAAAGCAAACGTTTCATTCGCAAAGCGAATACTAAAAAATGGCACTTAAGTGCCTCAAAAATAGCTAAACCGCCTCTGCTTTCTACAGAAGTTCGCAGTGCGAATGTTTTATTCGCAAAGCAAACTTTGGTCCCTTTTCCTACCACCTCAAGTCTGGGAGCATTCCCTGGAATTCGCTGGGAAGTTCGCAAAGCGAACATTCGCTGGAAAGTTCGCAAAGCAAACTTGACGGCAAACCATCCCTTATTTGGACCATAACTTCCGAACCGTAACTCGGTTTGACGCACGGTCGGAAGCGCTGGAAAGCTTATTCAATGATTTTTATGAATATGAAAGGATCACATTGCTTGAGTACCTACAAAAATGAATGGAAAGCAATTAAACTCAATGATATTTAAACGATACGCAATATATACACTAAAACATAAGGTAAACGTAATTGCAAACAAAGCGGGGTTTATTCGAACGATATTAACAAAAAGTAACGATAAGTGCAACAAAACTTATATACAAAAATAACTACAATTTGTACTTATCATTAAGTCAACTAGAAAATAACAATCAGAGTTTTTCCTTGCAGATGATTCAGTTGGATAGCAGTACTGATGACCGCATGAAAGCCAACTTTGTAACACCAACTTCTCTCATGACTCAGCAGTTCGCTTCCATGACAAATTTAACGTCACAAAGCAGAGCTTCTACAGCTATATCATCTTCACCCTTAACCCCCATTAGTTCTAAAAATATAGTAATCCACACCTCTTTTCCAATTACACATATACTCTTGCCCACTTACCTGACCCATTCAAGGGGGAACATAACCACTACTCAAACACCCATTCTACCACTACCACCACTACACCGCCCCCTTTTTCCCAATCACAACCCACTTTACACTCTTGTCATTCAACCTTTACAGATGTCTGAACCATCCGATTTCAACCACCTAACACTTAACAAAATTACTTATTTCCCTCTTTTCTTCATAATACCAATACCCCTCAACCATCTTTTAGAACCCTCAAAATTGATGAAGCAGTACTCAGACTCTGGCTGATTAGAATCTAAATATCTTCAACAAATTCTGAAGGCATCAGATTCTGGACTCATGACCCAGCTTCTGATGACAGCTCAGTTTCTGAAGACATGGACACCAGTTGATCCATACATTGCACCAAAGTAAACTTTTCTTATCAGAGCCCCAAATTTCTGTATAGAGTCAACTAGAATTTGGTTTTGCAAGGCTCGAGAATGGCGATGTAACCTCTTCAGTCTGTACTACCTTTTGGTAGATACCTAGTTACTCGAAAGGCGCTATGGACAATGCTATTATTTAGTAGACAAAGCTTCTGACCAGATGCAAGTCTCTAATGTTTCTCTTGGCATACTTCTTCACTAAATTTGTTGTTGTTCAAACCTCCAACGTCTCTTTTTCTATCTCTATAAAAGGAAGCTGAAGACTCAAAGGAAAGTTACAACATCATAACGACTATTTTTCTAACTCTGAGCTGTTATTGTAACTGTTATAGCATAAGATCTTAAGATTTATCATCTTAGATTTATCTTAGAAATCATAGAAAGGTTGTAAACCTTTGGTATTGTTGCACAATTATTATACTTATGATTATGTATTAAATTATAATAGTTATCTTGTCTACTAAACAATTTTTTTAAAGTAGAAGAAGTCTCTCGCCTACGTGCTTGAGCAAGGAAGTCTCAAACCAAGGGTTTAAGAAGAATGTATCATTCAGGGTTGTTTGAGCAAGGAAGTCTTAAACCAGAGGGTTTAAACAGGAAGTATTGAACCATATGGTTTAACCAGGAAGTCTCAGTGGCTTAACCAAGGAAGTCTCACTCAGATTTGATTGAGTAGGAAGTCTTGAGCAATGGCTTAAGCATTTGTAATCAGTTTGGCTACAGTGAAAAGCTCTTGTTGAGGTAAGGGGACTAGACTACTCTCAGATTAGGAGAGGAACCAGGATAAATTTTGTGTGTTGATTGCATTTACATATGAACTTTATTTTTCACTGCTATACATTCTGTTATCAGACTCTGGACGTAGTTCAGACTCTAATCTTTTGAGTTCATAAGCGGAGCGATTTTTAAGCACATTATTCAACCCCCTTCTTATGTATTTTTCTCACCTTCAGTTGGCATCAAAGCATGGTCTGTGCATTAACACTTAACTGTGATACATAAAAGATCCTGAGAAATTTACTTGTCTCATCATGCCTAGGACTTCCTCTACTACTTATGAAGATTCATCTTGTGGCAGCAACAACCACAATCAAAGTACATCTGGTTATACTGCTATACCACCAACATTTAGTGGTGATTCCACTGAATATGAATGGTGGAAAAGCAAGATCTAAACTCATATCATTGGGTTGTATGATGAGTTATGGGACATCCTTGAAAATGGCATTGGATTTCAAGTCAATGGTGGGTGGGATGGTTGCTAATAGGAAGTCTCTCACTCCAGATCAGAAAAAGATCTATAGAAAACATCATAGAGTGAGAGGCATTCTTGTTGATGCCTTGCCTCATTCTGAGATATAAAGATTACTAATAAGTATATTGCTAAGACTATATTTAAATATCTATGTGCTACCTATGAGGGTAATCAACAAGTGCAAGAGGCTAAAACTAATCTTCTGGTTCAACAATTTTAGTTGTTTAGAATAAAAGAGGATGAGAACATTAAATCTACGTTCTCAAGATTTCAAGTTCTTATGTTTGGACTTCAGGTCTTGAACAATAGCTATACTACTATAGATCATATCAATAAGATTCTTAGGAGTCTTCCTGCCAAATATATATAGACCCAAAGTAACTGCTATTCCAGAAGCTAAATACTTAAACACTATAAGTCTTGAAAGTCTTGTTAGCAGCCTCCAAAGTCATGAAATGGAGTTAAATGGAGATGAGCCCGAAAATCACGTTAAAACCTTGGCTTTAAATTCTTTTGAGAGATCTGAGAGATATTCTCAAACTTAAAAGCTCAAAGAAGCTACTCACGATGAAACGTTTGATGAAGAATCTAATGATGACGAACTAGCTTTTATCATTAGAAGATTTTGACAACTGGCCAAAAGGAAGAACAAATTCTCTAGTAAGAGATATAACTTCAAAGGGTCAGGATCTGGGAGTAAAGATAAGGATGGTTGTTTCAACTATAACAAACCCGATCACCTTATTGATGAATGTACTGGTCTCCACAAAGACAAAAGAAATAAGGAAACTTTCATAAGAACAACTTCAAAGGCAAGTTCAAGAAGGGTCTCATGGAAACATGGGAAGAACTTAACAATGAAGGAGAAGATGAAGAAGCCAACCTTGCCCTGATGGCTTCAATCTTTTCAACCTCAGAATCTGAAGTTGGTTCTGACTCAGAGTTAGAAGACACAAATCAGGTGCTTTTTAAACTTTCTATATCTGATTTGGGTGTTCTTTGTCATGATTTCATGGAAAGATGCCAGTAGAAAGTCAGGCATGTAAAAATGCTAACTTAGCAACATGATCTTTTGAAAGATGAGTTAACATTTTCTAAAGAAAAATCTGAAAAAAGTTGAGAAAGATCAAATTGCTTTAGCACAAGACATGTCTGACAAAACTTTGGATAAGAATGAACTAGCTCTTCAAAATTTCATTATATCCGGGTTTGAAAGAATCAAACTTGCTCCCAAGATCTATGGAGTAAGTAAGAGCAAAAGAGAAGGCCTTGGGTACTGTCAAAAACCTTATAATCCAAGGACTGATGTTTTGATGAAACCAACAAATTCTTCTTCTTCAAACACTGCTAAAAAAGGGTTGTATGCTTACTTCATGCTTGCTACTGAAAAAGGTAAAATCACTATAACAAATAACACTTTTTATGACGGAGCTAACACCTCGAACAATAGAAAAATGAGGGAATAGGTATTGGGAGCGCCAATTTTTTTTAAAGAAATTAACGAACATTTACCTCGATTTTTTTAGAAAAGAGAGGGAATAGATCTATAAGGGAGCTCGCTTCGACACCCAATCATTGCATTTTATGTTTTTTTTTCTTCAGTTGTTTAGTTTGTGTTTCTCACATGGCACTTTTCCAAGTTCCTTTTTTTATCATTGATATTTTTTTATTAGTATTTAACTCGGTGACATTGTCCAACTGAGAGGTAATATATTTTGCATTAATATATTTCAAAATACTGTTTTCAAATTCTTATTTTAATTTTTTATTTGATATTTTCAAACCCATTAGTGATACAAAAAAAAACTGACATTATATATCTTTTAATTGAATTTCAAGAATATGGCGCTATTATGTTTTTTAAATTTTATACTTTTATTAATAATTTCACGTCGGTTTTTATAGAAAAACTGACGTGAAATATTTATTGCATTTAATACTTCAGACTATAATCTAGCTAGTTTCTAACTTTTCATTTACCTATTAACACTCAAATGTCATTTTGTCACTCTCATTTCGCAAAAACCCAGGCGATATTCATTAAAACTCTTCCAAGAGATATTCATCAAAACTCTTCCAACAAATATTCATCAAAATTTATTTCGCAACAGGTTTGTTCTTTACTGAAATGATTTATGCATCACTTTGTTTTCCACTGATCATTTTATCTAAGGTTTTACGTTAGTTTGTCTTTTGATCATTTTGTTTCTACATTTTCCATTTGTTTTTATTGAAACTTATAGTTTCTCTTAATCATTTTGAGGTTTATATCATTTCTCTTGATAGTCATGGCCGATTCGACAAGCACCTCTCATACAA
Organism: Lathyrus tuberosus; assembly: GCA_022829125.1. NCBI lineage: Eukaryota > Viridiplantae > Streptophyta > Magnoliopsida > Fabales > Fabaceae > Lathyrus > Lathyrus tuberosus. Next base: position 10,897,092 of record JALAZF010000045.1, read on the forward strand.
CATCTGCTGCAACATTTATTAATACAAATCTTATAAGAAAAACTAGAGGTGCCACGATGTATGCGAAGGTGAAAAAAGCCCAAGAAACCGGTATTCGCTACTCAATTATAGTTGATGCTGCAAGCGACAGCGCTTATGGTGAACATGATGACAATTTTATGGGTTACGTTGTGTTACAAGGTAGAAGGAAAGTGAGCATTTTGATAGATAGTTAGCACAATGTTGATGGTAATTTAAAAGACTCCATATGGGAAGATGTTCAGGTATTTTATGATTTGTTTAAACATAGGATGTGTTCATTGTTACTAATAACATCTCTATTGTGTAAACATAGGACGTGTTCATTGTTTGTCCAAATAATGATAATGTGAAAAAGAAGATGATTACATATTGTGGTGAGTGTTGGAGGGGCTTTAAGACACAACTCACCATGATTATATTAAACATGGAGAAGATAAAGAAAATTCTCCACACGATGTGTATTCATTTATTGATCAAGATTTTTGGGAGAAATTTGTAGAGTCTCACACCATTCCTGAATTCTTGGCAAATAGCCAAAAAGGAAAGGAAAATCGAGCTAGAAATATCTATCCACATAGATTGTCTCGTGGAGGATATCGTAAAATTTAAAAGACAATAATCAAAGAAAAAAGAATACAAAGGGAGGAAGAGCTGGGAGGTTCTATAAGTCTTGACCGCACTCCATCTCCATCATCACGCTACGAGAAATGGAAGAGGGCACGTCAAAGAAAAGACGACGAGTTCACAACAAATGATACGCGCGAAGTGGCTCAAAGGATTGTAAGTAGATACTTATTTCAACAATATTCATTTTAGTTAAATCTATTTGTTAAAGATGAAATTTCATATGTGTTGTAGGATGAGTTAGTTGAACAAACGGAAGTCGGCTTCTTCACTTCACAAGATCGCCACGACATCTTGGCAGAAGCGTTGACTTCAAGGTTTATTTTGGACCACCTATATCATATAGTGGGAAAACCCGTAAGAGAGAGAGAGAGAGAGAGAGAGAGAGAGAGAGAGAGAGAGAGATATTAAAGAGATTGTTACTGTTGAGTTGGATAAGGAAAGGGAGAAGCGAGATAGGAAGTTGGAGGAGGATAGGAAGAAGTTTGAAAAGGAGAGGAAATGGTGGAGGGGCTAGCAGGATAGAAAGTTGGAGGAGGATAGGAAGACGTTTGAGGAGGAGAAGAAGAGGTGGGGGAGGAGCAGGATAGGAAGTTGAAGGAGGAGAGGGAGTGGTTATTGAAGAACAATGTGAGAGAGTGTTCAGAAGCAGCAAGAGGAGCTAGAGAGGGTGATTGAGGTTAAGGTGTCTGAGAAGTGTACCCGCGATGTGCTTGAGGTATAAGTTGTATGTTGTTGTTATTATTGCTTGTGTATTTTAATTTTGGATTGTACTTATGTTGTTTTAAAGATGCAAAAATTGAATTCGACGGGTCTATTAAGCTACACAAATTCAAATCAATTGGAAATTCAAGACAATGAAGTTCAGAAAGTTACGGGTGGTACAAGCACGAAAGAAAGTTTTTCTGCCAACCAGGGCAATAATGAACCCACATCGTCAAGAGTAGATAACATTAAGAGACTCAGAATGATCGTTGACACTCTTCCAGACACATTGTTGGGTATTAAATTAAGTCATTATCCTGAACAATTATTCACACTTTGTAGGGCTTCTGTCCATGAATTATTGTCGGGAAATGTGTACATAGACAACTCGGTATTACAAATTTGGCCTCGTAAGTATAGTTTTTATGTTGTTCTCTATTTATATACATACGTTCTTCTACTTTAACATAAATATTTGCTCTTGCAGATACATCCATGACTTATGTGTTAAAAGGAAACTTCAAAACATGTATTGTGTCTTAGATCCGGCGTTCATTGCTCTCACACGTGGTTTGACAGGACACACTATTTGTAATTACTTAAAAGATAAATTGAAAGGGAACATCAAATATTGTTATTTGGACTCGTTTTACCGCAAGTAAGTATATATTAATTTGGGTTTTCATTTATAAATCAATTTTATACATATTAATTACTCTGAATGTTTATGCAGTGAACATTGGCAGCTAATTGCTATATGTCCCAAGAGAAATACTATAGTTGTGTTTTTCTCATCGCATTCTGAACTGACCGAAGAAGCGGTTAACGCTTTGAATAGGTAAGTGGCATTATTTTTAACTTTATAGTTGAATAGTTTTTATTCATGTTTAATTTTAACTGATATGTGTAGAGCGATGGAGGAGTATAATGCACTCAAACATAATGTACTTGCTAAAAAGAAAATTTATGTTTTCCCAAAAGTAAGCATGTTACTTGTGCATTTATTGACATTATATTATTTTTGTGTATTAGTGTGATATAAATATATGAAAATTATTTGTAGTGGTGAAAACAACCTGACGACCATTCATGTGGATACTATGTTATGAGATATATGCTCTATATTGTCTCCACAGGCATTACAGAGGGATGGATGAGGCATAAGGTATTAACTTACTCCATGTATTCATAAGTCCAAGTTGTTGTTAGCTTATCATAATTTAATTTTTGTGTTAATTATAGGAGTTTAACAATCAAAAGAAGATATGGATCACATCTGATCAAGATGGGCCAGAGTTTTTTTATCTTATTATGATTCTAAAAAACAATAGTTTTTTTCTTGGTTATAAATGTGTAAATTTTATTAATTTGTTTTGTGTAAATATGTAAATGTGTGTATTCTGTCTTGATGATTAGAACAATGTAAATGATATGATAAATTCCAATTCTGTCGCATATTTTGTAGTTTCTGTGTAAAAAAAGATACAAGAAAGTTAATAGATTTATGATGATATGATACAAGCCAAATGATACATGCAAAATTATACAGGAAAGCGAAAATGATCTAGGTAGTGAAAATGATACAAGCAAAAATATGAGATTTTATCCCCCGCTAATTACTTAAAACCGAGGTCAATAAATAGCGTATTACCTCGTTTTTTTAAAATAAATCCAAGAGGTAAATGACGCACGCAACAAAATTTAGAAAATAAAAAATATGCAGTTGTTGAGGATCGAACTCATGACCTTTTAATCTGTAATCTCAATTTTGTTAAAGCTGAGGTGACAAGTGATTACTTTTCATATCGCCATTCATTACCTTGCCTGTGTAGCCGAGGTTAAATTCATTTCGCGATTGAGATCATTTGTGTTATTTGTCGTAGTGAATTCTGAATCAATTAGAATCTATGACATGCAATTCTTTGGCTCTTAGAGAACTAAGATCTGAAACTCAAGAGTCAAAGGATCTAAGTAAATTAGAGTTTAAGGTTTTTAAAAACTCAGAACCAAACAATGCTGCATCTAAGTTTTTGAGAGATTCAGAAGCTAAGGTGAAAACGTATCCTAAATAAGATGTCCGGAATGAGTCTAACCCTTAGTATAAGGCTAAGGCACGAAGTAAGAAGAAACACTACAAAGCTAACATCAGTGGATCCTTAAGAGTACGGGTGCCAAAGAAAGAAATTGTTTTTGATGTAGATGTGCTTAAAGGAAATAATAAGGCAATAACTTCTCTAGAAGATTGGTTGATTATAACCTTAAAAAAGAAGAAGGCATACATTCCAAATCCTAACTCTGAAAGAGGAAGGAGATGTGGAATCCTGAAGAAACCAAAAAGACAAGCTCATTGGTATTAGGAAGATTGATGTCATCATATGGTGAACTGGTGCTTCAGACTTGTGGCTTGATATTTGAAATTTATCTAGTTACCTTTAGAAGTCTAATATGACTTATGGTGGTGTCAGAAGAGCATTGCTGGAACAAGAAAGTTCCTCTTGGGCAATCTCAAAAGTTGATACTGCTAATTGTGAGGTATGGTTATCTCTGTTTTTATTTGATAGTTTCTAATCATAACATTTGTTAATTCCTATTAGAAGATCTTTATATATAGGGTTAATAGTGATTTACCCCCTGCAATATAGACAAGTTTTGATTTATCCCCCTTTAAAAAAATAATTTTGGATTACCCCCCCTGAAATTTTGGGGTACCCCCCTAAGCATGTAAAAATCAGGGGGGTAAATAAAAAAAAATATTTTACAGGAGGGTAATTTTTCTACCTAGGGGGCAAAAGACTTAGAATTTTAAAATTTCAGGGGGGTAATCCAAAAAACTTTTTTTAAAGGGGGGTAAATCAAAACTCGCCTATATTGCAGGGGGTAAATGACTATTAACCCTTATATCTATGAAAGAAGAATTACACTTTAAAGTAATGATTCTACTTCTATCAGATGGACATAAAGTCTTACTCTATATCAGAGTCTAATGATGTTCAAAAGCTACCTTGATTTGAATGCTCTGAGTCCGCTTCTGATGTATACATAGCCTCTGAAGTATCTCAACTTCTGATACCATGAATAAGGTTAACTGACTCTGATATGCACATAAGTGGACATCCTCTAGCAACTGCCTCTTGAACTTGTCCTCGTACGTGTCATAAATTTGAAAAGTCTTTTGAACTGTGGATTATAACTATTGAGCAAAAACTCCTATGTTCTTGGTGATTTACATTTACTTTTTTGTTGCCTGTTTCTTTTGAATTTATGTTGTTTGTTGGTTGAATTTTTTTTCTCAAAAACACCTTTATATCAAAAACACACGCTTCACTTTTCACTACCTACACTTTGTTTTTTTAAACTTCTCTGAAAAACCCTTTTCAAGAAGTAAACCTTATAATCCCTAAAAACTCGCTTAAACAGTGGCGCCCTTATCCAATGTTCAACATGCACACATGGAAGTTGAGTCTGAACATATTCACTTTGATTATCTTCATCATGAAATAGTCATTAACCTACATGTCCAGTTAAATCAATCCTCTGAACCCAGGCCCTCTCAAATAACTCGTCCATTAACCTCACAGACTATCTAAACCAATCTGGCTATAATAAAAAATGTCCTAGTGGATGATATTTAGAATCTGGTTCTTGAGAAGTCCTTTATTTCAGACCCTATAACACACTCTACTAAATAGGATTCTATTCAGACTTCTGTTGCTGCAACCATTTAGAATTTGAAGGAAGCAACTTCTGAGTCATCATATTCTAGGCACGATGCTTTGAAGATGAATCTAAATTTAGTTGCTTCATCACAACAAATCTTGGCTGATAAGCAGAACGAAATGGATGGCAGAAAGAGGTCTATGGATGTCAGACACGATTCTATGTGTGCAAGTCTTAGAGCCATTTTTGATTTATTGAAGAAACCTTAGTTTTAGGCCTCTAGAATCTTTGCTTTGTTTTATTTTTTTCATGTCTTCTGAACTATGTTCTTTTTTGATTATTCTATATATGCCATTTTTGTGTTCTTTTTCATTCATGTTATTCTTTACTTATCTGTATTATGGCTGATTGTGAATGCTTATGATTTATCTCAAGCTATATTTATTTGGGAGCTGTTTGTTGTTCTTTTTTTTATAAAATTATGATATGCTCTTTGCATGGTTATTCCTTGGATAATTTTTTTTTGTGAACTTTTGATGAGAAAACGCATTCAATAAAACATCAAATATTCATACGTAAAAATCATTACAAACTAAAAAGAAACTTTTCATTAATTTTTGGGGGAATTCGCATTGTTCTAGATTACATAATTTTGTCTAAATCAAAACAATAATCCCTTGCTGCTACAAAATCCTCATAGTCGGGCACCCGCTACTCACTCCCTTTGTTAGAATTATAATAATATATCCTATTTGGAACTCTTATTTTCTTCTTGTTGTTCTTCTTTCGCCTCCTTACTCGCAATGTTTTCTGGGAGATGGTCGACCGAGACGACTGGGCTTCTTCCACCGGTTGCTGCAATGGTGGTGCTGGAACTTCAGTAGGAACAATGCATATCGTTTTCTTGTTTGGAGAACTCATTATGCTTGAGTAGAAAAGAGTTGGATGAAAAGATGAGAAAAGTGGTTCTGACGGTTTGCTTTTATATTAAAGGTTAAGTGTCTTGAAAGTTGCAATGGGAAGGTAAAATATTCGAGCATTTAATGCTTGCAATGATGACTTCTGATGGTTGATATTCTTGAATGACATGTGACATCTTAAGAAACGCAGAAAAAAAGTCTAACCATTTTAGCTGTTTCTCAGTATTGAAAAGTGTAAAGGATGCTCATACTATGTTTTTACCATAATTACTCCTTCCCATTTATGTGTTTGTTTTATTAAATATTTTTTTTTGTCTTCTTCTATACTGACTTGACTAGACTTACTTTTTCGTTGGTGACAATAAAGGGAGAAAGTCATGAAAATATTTAAGAAGGATAAAAGTATTTTCTAATGCTTGTATTTTACCCAAACTCTAAATTATTCATTATTTTGAGTAAATGATTTCATCTGAACATATTATTTTTATATGAGAAATTTAATTAACTTAGATAGGACTTAAGGGGAGCATACAAACCTCAACTTAAGAACTATCAGACTAAAGAAAGAGCTTACAAACCTCAACTTAAGGTCTGTCAAACTTAAGAGGAGCTTACAAACCTCAACCTGATGTTAGAATCTGTTAATTAAGTTATATGGTTCAATTAACATAGATAAGGAGTTAAGGGGAGCTTACAAACCTCCTCTTAATGGACTACCGGACTTAGAGGGAGCTTACAAACCTCACCTTAATGGACTCTCTAACTTAGGGGGAGCTTACAAACCTTAGACTCTGATGTTAGACTATGTTAATTAAATCACCAACCATTGTTCTTAAATACATTTGTTTGTCATCATAAAAAATGGGGAGATTGTTAGAACAAGATTTGTTCATACCTTTAAAAGGTTTGATGATAACAAAGTATTGAAAGAACAATAGGGTTTGCTAACGTATGTTCAAGTGTGCGGGATCATAATCTAAAGAATTCATCATTAATCCTGTTGAAAGAATAAGTGAAGAAGAAATACTCATAGTCTGGCTGATGAGAATCTCAATATGTTCATCACATTCTGAAGGCATCAGACTCTAGACTCATGACCCAGCGTCTAATGACAACTCAATTTTTGAAGACGTGGAGAGCAGTTGATCTGTATAGTGCACCAAAGCAGACTTGTCTTATCAGATCCCATATTTTTGGACATAGTCAACTAGGGTTTGGTTTTGCAAGGTTCAAGGATGTCGATGTGACCTCTTCAGTCTATACTACCTTTTGGTAAATACCTAGTTACTCGAAAGGTGTTATGGACAATGCTACTATTTAGTGGACAAAGCTTTTGACCAAATTTAAGTCTTCAACGTCTCTCTTGGAAAACTTCTTCACTAACTTTGTTGTTGTTCAAACCTCCAAAAAAATCTTTTTCTATCTCTATAAAAGGAAGCTGGAGACTCAAAGGAAGGTTACAACATCACAACATATAGAAAGATCTTAGCATAACTATGAGATGTTATTGTAACTATTATAACATATGATCTTAAGATTTCTCATCTTAGATTTATCTTAGAAATCTTAGAAAGGTTGTAAACCTTTGTGATTGTTGCACAAGTGTTATACTTTTGATTATGTATCAAAGTATAGTAGTTATCTTGTCTAGTAAATAATTTATTTAAAGCAAAAGAAGTCTCTCACCTGCGTGCTTGAGCAAGAAAGTCTTGAACCTAGGGTTTAAGCAGGAAGTCTCATTCAGGGTTGAGTAAGCAAGGAAGTCTTGAACCATAGGTTTTAAGAAGGAAGTCTTAAACCAAAGGGTTTAAGCAGGAAGTCTTGAGCAGTAGCTTAAGCAGGGAAGTCTCATTCAGAGTTGATTGAATAGGAAGTCTTGAGCAGCGACTTAAGCATTTGTAATTAGTTTGGTTATAGTGAAAAGCTCTTGTTGAGGCAAGGGGACTTGACTACTCTCAATTTAGGAGAGGAACTAGGATAAATTTTGTGTGTTGATTGCATTTACTTTTGAACTTTATTTTCTGCTGCTATAAGTTCTGTAACACCCCGATTTTTAACAGCGGGAGTGTATATTTTTTTTTTAATGCCATACATAATATTGACAACTGTCTCTCCAGGAAAAATAATAAAATGATTAATCAGAGTACGAGCTTTCGATCTAAGTCTTTTCCATACATAGGACCAGCGTGATGCCCACTGTTATAAATATTTGTCCATACACATAAAAATAAGCACTCAGCTTAAATAATAACAACAATAACAACATGGACAACCTCAAAACACGACCCTAAGCTGATCTTAAATTCCTAGCCCAAAGACATCGCATCTTACAAGCCTTCACGACACCTGGATACCTTAACTATCACCACTTCTAAACCTGGGTGGTCGTTAGCCACATCATAGTAACAGTAGAGGGTCACAATCTAAAAACAGCATATATGGAAGAATACGCACATGCCAGCAGAACATGATATACATAACAACATGAATAAGATGACAATATGATATGCAGAGCAACATAAATAAGGTGACAGTATGATATATGTAACAATCACAACATTTAATTTAACACACAAATGCAATGCACAAACATCCTAAATGCAGACCTATATGAATTTGGTGGTCCCAATTCGTCGGGTACCCTCACCATGCATGAATCCCGGAATTTAACCTCTCCGCAGAGAGTCGTGATACCCCCTTGGGTCCTCACTAACCATGCTGCCTCGCAGACACAAAAGTGCTGCCCTTGTAGACACCCGGTGTTGCCTCCCTCGCATTCACCTGACTCAATTTGATCTCAAAGGATCGATGACAGCTCAGTCACATCACCTGGTGCAGTAGAATTCCCTTCGGGATTAGGTGATGATTCAGAACCCATCACCCTGGCCCATTCGGCGCCAACTACCTATACGCAACTATGGTATGCATGAACTCACACATGCAAATGCAACAGTTTATATAACCACAATATGTATAATAACAAGGTGTAAAATCACAATTCACAATTCAGTTCATATATCTATCACAGATCATATGAACAATTCTCATTACCAACAGGTGGCTCAGACACACCCTGTGTTGTCCTCCTCGACATACACATCAACCGCAATTCATATATTTATCACAAATCATATGAATAATTCTCATTACCAACAGGTGGCTCAGACACACCTCGTGTTGTCCTCCTCGACATACACATCAACCGCAATTCATATATTTATCACAAATCATATGAATGCACATCACAAGTTTAGCGTCATAGCATAAACCCATATCCCCAACCGGGCACACAATCATGAATATAACCACACAACCTCAACTGGCACACAATCATTCAAACATCCCCAAAAGGGCACACAATCATGAATATAAACACACATGCATTCAATCACATATAATATCGTTAGAAAGTGCCCTTACCTGAGCAAGCTTCCAACCCAAACAACTTACGCTACGTAAGATCGATTTGTCTCTCACGATGAAATCTCGTACCCGATTCACACTTTCAACCTTATAAAATACACAAAGGACTTAAGTTAAAACCAACTCAGATACATCTACAATAAGGCTGGGTCTTGATCGTTAACCTAAACAATTAGGGCTTTAGGTTTTCACTCCCCGATTACTAACCTAATCGCTCTATAGAAAAACCCACACAATTTAAATTCATTTTTTTGAACAACAATTTGAATTCCAAAAATCTAGGATTCACGCCATTAGGCCACCCACAGTACATCATATAACAGCTCACTGGCTCCACGTTATATAACAAAGCACAACACACAGTAAAACACCGACCGCACACACTTTACGTGATAAAACCCAACACTTTTTCAAAACCACAAAAACTAAAATCATCTCTTGCCCTCCAAACCATTTTTAATAGAAAGAACATCCCGTTAGCTTTCCAACGCTTCGAACGGGGATCAAAACCGACTTACGGATCAAAAGATATGAATTTTCGAAGTTTTCGCCGAAAACCCCCCTTTTGCCTTAAAAACCTACGGGTTTTGGCCTTTCCACCCGAAAATCCGACCGATTCAATTATTTTCTTCGAAATAACCACATACTCGTACTCACCTAACATATAGCAGTGAATTAGAACCATTAAACACGATTTCTACGACGTCCATTTTCGATTCAATTCTTAAAACCCTCATTTCTCAAAAATTTCCAAAGTTACGAAATCACCCGAATTCAATCTTACAAGTTTCAATAATCACGGCCTAACATTTCTCGACTAAACTACGCAATTTATTTCGAATTTCATCCGTGAAAACATCGATTTCTATCGATTTTACCAATTTTGCTCAATATGTAAAACCTAACATTTTCTAACCAAAACCAATCAAACAAACACCTACATATACATATACTATCGTAGGATAATCGAGTTGAGTAAACTTACCCGATTTAATCAAAGATCCGGCTCCGATTCGGATGTTTTCCCCATTTTCCCTCTTTTCTCTCTTTCTCCTCTCTTCTCCTTTCTTTCCTTTTACTTTCTTTCTCTCTAATCTCTCTATATATATAATCTAAACTTTCCACTTAATCCCCATCATATCCTTTTCTAAAATATCTAATCCGCAAGATTACCGTTTTACCCTTTCGCCTAAATATCTCCTAAACGCTCTCAAAACGCGATCAAACGAAAACATCGATGAAAAAAAGATATATTATAAAATAAAAGTCAAGAATAAAATTGCAATATACCCGCCAAAAATATCTAATGGATATAATAATAATATCTCAGCAAAATATCTAATGGATTTAATAATAATATCTCAACAAAAAATCTGAAAGATCTTATCTTAAAAACATATAATAATAGTATAACCCAAAAATATCTAGATATTTAATGTCTCACACTTAAAAAAATGTTTTGACTCAGACGAGTCGTAACTCGCTCACGAACAACTTTTTATGAAAACCGAAAAATTTCACCGTCGCATTTTAATAAAAACCACCCAATATTTTTGAATAAATTTTATTCCGAATAAATTTTTGTTCCTTAACTCAGAAAGATATATTGAGATTAAATTCTCAATATCGACGATATATAAAACTCCCATTTAAATTTTGACGACAATCGGAGTCCGTGAAAATTTAAACGACGGGTATAATTTGCCCGTTTTCCCAAAAATCGGCAGAAACACAATTTTGAAATTTCTAAAACATAGAAACATTCGGAATCCAATATAACTACCGTGCCAATAGAAAAAGTCTGATTGAATTAAAAAGAAACCACGTGGATCAATCCAGACCACAACCGAACACCCTAGAAATATCGGGTATAATCTGCTCGCTACTCCAAATTTAGTAGAAAAACATATTAAAATGATAAAACATCATAATATCATACGGACTAAAATATACGGGTCTTACATTACTACCCACCAAAAAGGAGTTTCGTCCTCGAAACTCGAGGTAAATGTAACAACTTACCAATTTATCACTAACACACTCACCAGAACGACAACGCACCTATTGCAACCCTCTACAAAGTCACAGTGACTCGGACTCTGGACGCAACGCTAAAACCGCACACTATCTAAGCCGGCAAGAATCATTCATTCCATTCAACACAATCTTGTCTACTATCAACAACAGATTAAGGATGGTCAGTTCCTCAATTTGTCAATAGGTAGGCGACAACCATGATGGTGGAATAAACCATTGTTACCAACTACAATAGTGTTCTCCTCATCTTGTTCTCAATTTTATGCAAGACACAAGGGTCCAATAATCGCTTCGATGTTTCCTAAATGTTTCCTCCAAACTCCTGCTACTTCACTCTCTAAAGTGAGACACAATTTCCCAAAACAAATTACGGTTTCTCTCACGCTCACTAAGCTCGGAACAACCATTGAGTATCCTCCAAAACAGTAACAGCTAATACCCGAGTACAAATTCAACCTATTTCACTCCAAACGAAGTAGTCATCTAAGTAGAGAACTCCACATTTTTCCCAAGGTCCATAATTCCTTAGTTATTCCTTCCATCTCAATACCATGGCAACCTATATGTGTTCCCATCCAAATTCATTCCCCTTACCATATTAATATTACCATCCCAACATCCGGTTGGTGATTGAAACCTCCCTAAATTTTCTTTCACGTGCCCACTATGCCATCTACAAAACACACAAACCCTTTACCCCAGACTTAAACTATCGGATCACACTCTAACATAACTACCTCAGTTCCAAGTCATAACTTAGTTTACTCTCGTATGCCTTAACCTTAAATGTTCCACATCGTTAGCTATCCCCATTTGACATCCCACGTCTTTCGTATCATCCTACATCAGCTTCCAAAAATTCATTGAGTTTCCTTTTCCTCTTACAACTAAATTCTATTTCCCTCAACGAGCTCATCAATCAAACCATTTTTTATTGTTCCCCTATCTCATCTTCTATTGTCAAACTGTTCTCGATGTCAACCTCTGATGTCCAATAATTTCTCAATGCCTATTTTCCATTATGCTTCTCTAGTCTTCATTATAACAAGTACAACGAATCCAAGCCTTACTAGTCTCCGCCAAACATTTCCACTTCATCCTTGATTCGTCCGAATAGACAAATGTTTGATCCTCTCTACTCCCGAATATACCCAATGCTCCTTATGTGACCCAATCTAGTTGTACCTTCAACTCTTAAGCATACCCTTACAATTACTTTTTTTTTTCCGGTTTATGGGTGAGGTAATTTCTTGCATGAATTCTAAATCGACCTGATTCACATCTCTATACGTTCCTCTCACACTTCGTCTTGACACTTATTTCCCCATACCAATCTTTTCACTCCACCCATTCGTTCATCAATGACATAATGTACTTAACCTCGTCCAGACTTCTCATGTCTCACGTGGAATCTCCAACAGGCTTTTCACTTAGTAATCTCATCATCCCAATTCTTAATATAACCACCCATCTAGTCACTAATACACTACTCATTAACCTTGTGATATCAAAATTTCCAATCGCAGGATTATTCTCTTACCACTTATACCGCTTCTTAAATATCAACTTTACGTCCGAGCGCAACCCCATCATCTATAGCATACACTCTTGAGGAAATGCTTAGTATCCTTCCCATTTCCATTTGGGCCATATCCTTGGTAGTCCTTCCTAAGCAACGAGGTAGTCAACCTTCTTATTAAAAAATCTGTGTTACCTGAGCACTTTCTTGCTTGCATACAATCTTATTCTTCCTTTGTACCCACCTTTACGATACTGCAACTCCAAAGTCCCTTATACTAGATCCTCTTATAACATCTAGGAGTTTCCAACTTCAAAAATCTTAGCAACCAAACGCCTATAGTCGTTTCCCAACCTACCATGACCTCTATCTTGTCAACTTCAACCCACATCTTTACTCTCCTTCACCCAATCTAAATATCCTTGTTCCAAATCAATGTTCGTCCTATCCAACCTACTCTTTGTTGTTCTATCTATCTTCAATTGCTTATGACTATCCAATGGTCATAATATCCTTTTTATAACACAACCCAATCCTCTTTCGCATAAGTTCTTGCTAAACATCAGGACACATCCATTCACTCCTCAGTTTCTTATTCAATCCTAGCTTTTTCTAAGGTATCAACCAACATTATCACCCTACGATCTAACACTCTACAAGAATCATCCTTCCAAAACAGACATATCTTACTCCTCCATCTAGTCACTGAGCACTTATCTCAAATCTTAACGCTTGACTTTTAAAGAGCAACTACCCAATCAAAATTCCTTTGCTAACTTTTCTTTATTCTCAGGTTCGATCCCTAAATCCAAATCTAAACTTTGATCTTCACGAAATCCATATTCTTGTTACACCATATAACTCCATTCATTAATTCTTCATACATGGCTCTGTGTCCTTCCAGATATTAACTTTCAGCGTCTTATCACTCTTCTAACAACCTATTGCCTACCTACGGTATGATATTTCTAGCAAAACCATGTCACCTATACTTGAATTGCTTTAGAACTTCCCTACTCTACTCATATAATTACTTAGATCCATGGTGTTACTCCTACCTTTTTCCTCCTATAAACCGTAATACTCATTCTCTCTCAAACTCCCACTTCTAGTTTCGAAAACAACTCCACTGATGATCATTTTCACTAAAACTTATCCAGGTGATACTCGGTCTCCTTCCTTTAACATCACATGATTCATCCTTACGGTATTTAGTCACCTATCTAACCTAGCTTAAGAAACCAAATTAAACCCTCAAGCACCTACCAATCATATAACCTTCCTCCAACTTTCCTATGTTTCGGCCACTTTCAACGTGTAACCCGCTTTCTTCCTAGAGAAGATGTCCCATTAATCTCCATGTATAGTAATTGTCTCCAAACGACATCTATAACTGCTCTTTGATCCCAAAGAAATATTACCTTCTTCATAGTCCATAAACTGCATCTCCTCGCATTCGGAACTCACCGGAATGAACATCCAATCATTTTTCCCTCAATAGGTCCTCCAAATCAAGTCCTTACTTACAATCCTGTGAAACCTCGACTTCCACTCATCCCTACTCAACACCTCAGAGTGATAAGAACAAACAAAACCTCTCATCCATAACATTACTGCAGAAAACCTTATAGTTCTTACTCGATTCAATCTCACCACCTCTAGCTCACTACCTCTAAAGAAAACGGAGACACATGTCGACCAACGTCGACAAATGCTCAAGGGGTTTAACTATGCTTCTTACTGAAGTATTATGGGAGACCTCAACTTCAGTTAAGAAACAAACGATTACCTAAACCCATAACCTGCTGGACTCAAGACACAAACCACATAACACATAGGACTCCACACATTTACTCCCACTAAACCCGACACTTGATCAGCTTAGGACACCCGACTCACAACCCCATGAAAATCTTAGACCAAAGCTCTGATACCACAATGTAACACCCCGATTTTTAACAGCGGGATTGTATATTTTTTTTTAATGCCATACATAATATTGACAACTGTCTCTCTAGGAAAAATAATAAAATGATTAATCCGAGTACGAGCTTTCGATCTAAGTCTTTTCCATACATAGGACCAGCGTGATGCCCACTGTTATAAATATTTGTCCATACACATAAAAATAAGCACTCAGCTTTAATAATAATAGCAATAACAACATGGACAACCTCAAAACACGACCCTAAGCTGATCTTGAATTCCTAGCCCAAAGACATCGCATCTTACAATCCTTCACGACACCTGGATACCTTAACTATCACCACTTCTAAACCTGGGTGGTCGTTAGCCACATCATAGTAATAGTAGAGGGTCACAATCTAAAAACAGCATATATGGAAGAATACACACATGCCAGCAGAACATGATATACATAACAACATGAATAAGATGACAATATGATATGCAGAGCAACATAAATGAGGTGACAGTATGATATATGTAACAATCACAACATTTAATTTAACACACAAATGCAATGCACAAACATCCTAAATGCAGACCTATATGAATATGGTGGTCCCAATTCGTCGGGTACCCTCACCATGCATGAATCCCGGAATTTAACCTCTCCGCAGAGAGTCGTGATACCCCCTTGGGTCCTCACTAACCATGCTGCCTCGCAGACACAAAAGTGCTGCCCTTGCAGACACCCGGTGTTGCCTCCCTCGCATTCACCTGACTCAATTTGATCTCAAAGGATCGATGACGGCTCAGTCACATCACCTGGTGAAGTAGAATTCCCTTCGGGATTAGGTGATGATTCAGAACCCATCACCCTGGCCCATTCGGCGCCAACTACCTACACGCAACTATGGTATGCATGAACTCACACATGCAAATGCAACAGTTTATATAACCACAATATGTATAATAACAAGGTGTAAAATCACAATTCACAATTCAGTTCATATATCTATCACAGATCATATGAACAATTCTCATTACCAACAGGTGGCTCAGACACACCCTGTGTTGTCCTCCTCGACATACACATCAACCGCAATTCATATATTTATCACAAATCATATGAATAATTATCATTACCAACAGGTGGCTCAGACACACCTCGTGTTGTCCTCCTCGACATACACATCAACCACAATTCATATATTTATCACAAATCATATGAATGCACATCACAAGTTTAGCGTCATAGCATAAACCCATATCCCCAACCGGGCACACAATCATGAATATAACCACACAACCTCAACTGGCACACAATCATTCAAACATCCCCACAAGGGCACACAGTCATGAATATAAACACACATGCATTCAATCACATATAATATCGTTAGAAAGTGCCCTTACCTGAGCAAGCTTCCAACCCAAACAACTTACGCTACGTAAGATCGATTTGTCTCTCACGATGAAATCTCGTACCCGATTCACACTTTCAACCTTATAAAATACACAAAGGACTTAAGTTAAAACCAACTCAAATACATCTACAGTAAGGCTGGGCCTTGATCGCTAACCTAAACAATTAGGGCTTTAGGTTTTCACTCCCCGATTACTAACCTAATCGCTCTATAGAAAAACCCACACAATTTATATTCATTTATTTTGAACAACAATTTGAATTCCAAAAATCTAGGATTCACGCCATTAGGCCACCCACAGTACATCATATAACAGCTCACTGGCTCCACGTTATATAACAAAGCACAACACACAGTAAAACACCGACCGCACACACTTTACGTGATAAAACCCAACACTTTTTCAAAACCACAAAAACTAAAATCATCTCTTGCCCTCCAAACCATTTTTAATAGAAAGAACATCCCATTAGCTTTCCAACGCTTCGAACGGGGATCAAAACCGACTTACGGATCAAAAGATATGAATTTTCGAAGTTTTCGCCGAAAACCCCCCTTTTGCCTTGAAAACCCACGGGTTTTGGCCTTTCCACCCGAAAATCCGACCGATTCAATTATTTTCTTCGAAATAACCACATACTCGTACTCACCTAACATATAGCAGTGAATTAGAACCATTAAACACGATTTCTACGACGTCCGTTTTCGATTCAATTCTTAAAACCCTCATTTCTCAAAAATGTCCAAAGTTACGAAATCACCCGAATTCAATCTTACAAGTTTCAATAATCACGGCCTAACATTCCTCGACTAAACTACGTAATTTATTTCGAATTTCATCCGTGAAAACATCGATTTCTATCGATTTTACCAATTTTGCTCAATATGTAAAACCTAACATTTTCTAACCAAAACCAACCAAACAAACACCTACATATACATATACTATCGTAGGATAATCGAGTTGAGTAAACTTACCCGATTTAATCGAAGATCCGGCTCCGATTCGGATGTTTTCCCCATTTTCCCTCTTTTCTCTCTTTCTCCTCTCTTCTCCTTTCTTTCCTTTTACTTTCTTTCTCTCTAATCTCTCTATATATATAATCTAAACTTTCCACTTAATCTCCATCATATCCTTTTCTAAAATATCTAATCCGCAAGATTACCGTTTTACCCTTTCGCCTAAATATCTCCTAAACGCTCTCAAAACGCGATCAAACGAAAACATCGATGAAAAAAAGATATATTATAAAATAAAAGTCAAGAATAAAATTGCAATATACCCGCCAAAAATATCTAATGGATATAATAATAATATCTCAACAAAATATCTAATGGATTTAATAATAATATCTCAACAAAAAATCTAAAAGATCTTATCTTAAAAACATATAATAATAGTATAATCCAAAAATATATAGATATTTAATGTCTCACACTTAAAAAAATGTTCTGACTCAGACGAGTCGTAACTCGCTCACGAACAACTTTTTATGAAAACCGAAAAATTTCACCGTCGCATTTTAATAAAAACCACCTAAAATTTTCGAATAAATTTTATTCCGAATAAATTTTTGTTCCTTAACTCAGAAAGATATATTGAGATTAAATTCTCAATATCGGCGATATATAAAACTCCCATTTAAATTTTGACGACAATCGGAGTCCGTGAAAATTTAAACGACGGGTATAATTTGCCAGTTATTCCAAAAATCGGCAGAAACACAATTTTGAAATTTCGAAAACATAGAAACATTCGGAATCCAATATAACTACCGTGCCAATAGAAAAAGTCTGATTGAATTAAAAAGAAACCACGTGGATCAATCCAGAGCACAACCGAACACCCTAGAAATATCGGGTATAATCTGCTCGCTACTCCAAATTTAGTAGAAAAACAGATTAAAATGATAAAACATCATAATATCATACGGACTAAAATATACGGGTCTTACAAATTCTGTTAACAGACTCTCGATGTAGTTCAGACTCTGATCTTCTGAGTTTATAAGCGGAAGGATTTTTAAGCACACAATTCAACCCCCCTTCTTGTGTATTTTTCTCACCTTCATGCATTTCATGTGAGTTCACAAGTGAGTTTGAGTTGAATTTGGGTGTTTATATAAACCCAAATGCAATTGCATTTGTAACAAGATTTAAATAATTTCAGATAGAGAAAGTTAGTTAAAAAAATTTGTTTATATTTATATATATATATATATATATATATATATATATATATATATATATATATATATATATATATATATATATATATATATATATATATATATATATCCTCATTCATTCGTCTTCATCTTCTCCAAATCTTATGAATTGTTAATGGAGGTTCATTGTTGAACTCTGACACAAAAAAAATTTCTTGTTCATATAAAGAAAGTGAATTATAATTTAATAGCAAATTATCTTGAAGATTTTGATGTTCTTCTACTTTAACCTTGGCAACAGGGTATTGGTAAACACTCTAACTTTCAAATCAATAATTCTAGAATTTTGGATCTCTAAAATCTTTTATTGATGACACTTATTTTAGAGGTTAGGTCGTTCACGGATCATGAGTCACTCAAATCCAACCGTCCAATTTATCTAATGAGATGTTCAAATCTTTTGTTCTTTTGAGTGTCTTTGTGTTAGTGAATTGGATGTCAGTTTGGAACAAAATTCAAGAAAAAGAATATATAATAAAGTTGAACAAAATATATCAAGGAGAAACACCAGAGGTTTAATCGGTCCGGTTTGGATTGGTTTTTTGTCAAAAAATTGTCTGAACCGATGATATCTTCATTGGTTTGGTTTGGTTCAGTTTTTAGTGTTTTTTAAAAATGGAACCAAACGAAACTAAATGATTTGATTCAGTTTGATTTGGTTTCTTTGATCGATTTACAAAGTTTTTTTCAAACATTATATTCATTTGTGTATTTTCTGATATCGTGTATTTCAGTGTATTTTAAGCTATTAATTTATCAAATAATACATTTAATATAATATATTTAATGCTCTACTTTTCAAACAACTTACAAGTTGTTCTTAATTCATATGAAGAACCGACATGATTTTTATTGAATCATGAAATAAAGGGTTAAATATACAATACCCCCCTGCAATATTAGCGATTTTTCATTTTAGCCCCTGGTAAAGTTTTTTTTTTAAAAACCCCCTCATCTTATTTAGATTCCCTCATTTAGGCCCCTGGCTGCCACATGGCAGCAAAGATTCCTTTCTATTGCTTGCGTGGCAGCCACGTGGCATTTTTTATATTATTTTATTATTTTATTATTTTTTTTATTTTTTTTATTTTATTTTATTTTTTTTATTTTTTTTTATTTTTTTTTAATTTTTTTAATTTTTTTTAATTTTTTTAATTTTTTTTTACTTTTTTGTTTTATTTGTTTTATTTGTTTTTATTATAATTTTTATAATTTTTTTTTCTTTTTTTTTATTTCTTTTTCGTTTTTATTTATATATTTTTTATTTTTTTATTTTTTTTTATTTTTCGTTTTTGGACCTAATTTTTATTTTTAATTCTATTTTAAACAAATTTTTATTTTAAAAATTACACTAATGCAGAAAAGACTTTTTACATCGGGCAAAAAACACATTTTACATCGGTTCTGGGTCCGATGTAAAGCCAAGCGATGTAGTAAATCAAAGACATTTTACATCGGGCCATAGTCCGATGTGAAAAATACATCTACTACATCGGTTGACTATTAAGTCTGATGTGAAATACATCTACTACATCGGTTGACTATTAAGTCCGATGTAAAATGTATGTTTTTACATCGGTTGCCTTTCTGGCCCGATGTAAAATGTATATTTTTACATCGGTTTCCTTTCTGGCCCGATGTAAAATGTATGCTATCTTTCTTAAAATGTATGTTTTTACATCGGTTGCAAGGCGAAAAAGAAATTAAAAAAAAAAGAAAAAAAATTATAAAAATTATAATAAAAACAAATAAAACAAATAAAACAAAAAAAAATTAAAAAAAAAATTAAAAAAATTTAAAAAATAAAAAAAATAAAAAAAAAATTAAAAATGCCACCTGGCTGCCACGCAAACAAAGAGAAAGGAATCTTTGCTGCCATGTGGCAGTCAGGGGTCTAAGTGAGGGAATCTGGATATTAAGAGGGGGTGTTTAAAAAAAAAAATTTACAGGGGCTAAAATGAGAATTCGCTAACATTGCAGGGGGGTATTGTATATTTAACCCTGAAATAAATTATCTATCGAATACAAAAGTTGGTACTTTGGAAAAGATTGGAAAGGAATTTGAAAGCTTAACAAATAAAACACAACAATAATAACAAAAGATTGCAATATACATAAATTAACATGTTTCATCTCTCAAACACGCATTAAAATTATTTTGTAATAAAGAAAATTCAGTGAAGAAGAAAAACAAAAAAAAGGTTAAAAAAAATGGAAACAAATGAAGAGAACTTGAACACGAATAAGACAACCATAACCTATAAGAATGGAAATGACAAGAGAAATAGTGGTGGCAGACAGGCAGAGCAGCAATTTGGTGAGAGCATGTTTCTGTCGCTTATGATTTCTATTTTTTATGTTTGGAGTTCTTTTTTTACTGCATATTTTGTTTAAAGGAAAGAAGTATAAACAAAGATGGAGAAGGTTTGAATCAATACAAAATTTAAGTTAATAATGGGCTAAAGAAAAACTAAGTAGGTATTTATAGTCATCGATTTGGTTCATCAATTTGTCTGTTCCTAAAAACTAAAATTGAGAGTTGAACCAAACCACCTTGATTTTTATTGGTTTGGTTTGATATTGAATCGAAGCAAAACTAATGACTTTTTTTTCAATTTGGTTTGATTTAAATTATCATTTTAATAGGTTTTTTTATCCATTAACATGATATATATATATCAACCACCTACCTAAGATTGGAAAATGCACTCAAACTCCCTAAATTACCCTTTCAATCAAATTTCATTTGCACTACTAAAAGTCCTTTAATGTAATTAACTAAATCAATATTCATTACCCAATCATAGGAACCAATTTTGCCAAGTGGCAGAACATTTTTGAATTTTTTTCTCTCTCATTCGTCTTCCCTCTTTACCTTTTTCTCTCTCCCTTTTTCCCTTTTCTTTCTCTCTTTCCCGTCTCCCAGATCTCTCTCTCTCTTTTTCCCTTTTCTTTCTCTCTTTTTTGTCTCCCAGATCTCGCTCTCTCTGTTCTTTCCTCTTCCTCACTCTTTTTTCGTCACCTCTCTTTCACCCTCTCTTCTTTTCCCTTCAAACCCTAGGTATAGGAATGAAAAGTCATGGTTGTTGCTTATGAGTGATGAACACAACAAAAATCAATGCTTAGGTTATCAAGGTAACAATGGATCTATAAAATGGGTGCACCGAAAACAAGGTAACAATAAGAAGGTTAGGTTTTCATCATCGTAAATTTATTTCTGCAAATGGATATGTGAAATCAATTATTGTTCATCATAAGCATATTTCTTCTCATATTCCTTTTCATTTTCGTTATGTTTTCACAGTTATATTCGTTTTCACAGTTATATTTAAATTATAAATCTGTGCAGAACTGTGAATCTCGCGGAAGTAAGAAACTGGGTAAGAGTACCGACAGATTTCATGTCGCTGGTTTGAACCTTTGACTTCTGAGTCTTAAGCAAACTTTGCTTCACAAATGATTTCTGAGTTTTTGTATGTTTTATGACTTTGATTTGGTAGCCTCATAGAAGTTCTGCTATTCCAAAGCTTCGTGAGTGGGATGAGAATGAGCCTACATCAGCTGATGGCTATACTGGCATTTTCGACAAAGTGCGCAAGGAAAACAACACACGGCTGGAAATGCAGCAGGCGCACCCAATGGGAGATCGTATGTTATCTAAAACCAACCTGCAAGTAACAAAAGTTCAGGTATACTTGCAACACCTGTTCATTAAGACGTATAATTGGACTCCTTTATAACGAACGGTATACTTTAAAGGGTAAAGTGCAAAATTATAACCATCATTAGTTGAGATTTTAGCAATTTGATGGTTTGTTATGCAGGTGCTAATATTTTGTTGCATTTATTCTGCATTTTACTCTTCAAAGTGCCTTTCTCTTGAATTCAGCCGTCTTAAGTTAATCTTTATTCATATTGATGTGATGTTCTAGAAGGTTATTGATACATCTACTGTTCCATTTGTAGAAACTACATGCTTATCCATTACCAACTCATGATGTGATATCAAGATCGGTCGTGTCCACTGAGTTTGATGTAAGAACTGATATAATCATATATGTTTGTGCCATCTCCTTGTCTGTTTTCATGTTCATTTGTTATTCTGTCTAAAACAGAAATCTTATATCTGTTTGAAAACCAACAGACCCTTTCATCGATTCTGGTGGGATGAAATTGTGAATACACTTGTAACTATGGCACAACCTCACAATCAGGTCATTTATAAATTTTTTACATTATATTTTGTATAACTAATGCCTCATATGTAGTTGTCCTATAGCCACAAAACAATGTTGCATTTGAGTAATGTTTTAATTTTTTTCAAGATCCTTATAGATTGGAAATTATCACGTCTGCTTTTTATAATTACACTATTTTTCATGTTCATTGTTTGGACTTGTGTAAGTAGCAGTTTTTGTTATTCATATTCCAATTTATTCATTTTCAGGCCATTCTTCACCCTGAACAAGATAGAGTTCATAGTATTCGAGAGAATGCAAGGATACATGGATTTCCTGATTGCTATAAACTTTGTGGCCTATCAAACAGAGGTATGCTTATAAGGATTACTAAATGTAATTTCTTACTTTATGACGTTTTAAACATTATGTATAACTTTCCACTAAACTGTTCTTTCTTAAATGCAGGTACATGGAAGTTGGAAATGCAGTGTCTGTTCCTATGACTCTTGGCCTCGGATAGACAGAAGCTGGAATCAAACCAGACCCTGTGATTGATGCTTTCATGAGGGCTATGGCATTATCATGGTTTTCTAACTGATTATGTACTCAAGGTTTGTGCCTCTGATTCTATTTTGGACATTGTTGTGTACTCAAACTTCCTCGAAACAAAAGATCATATGTTTATATGTTTTTTTAAGCTTATTTATATGGTAGCTTATTAAAACAGTTTGACTTTTTTTTGTTCTTTTAAAAATAGCTTATAGATAAGCCCTAATCTTTACGAAATTATGCTATGAAAGATTAATTAGGTTGTTTATCCAAACTTATCCACTTTTGTATAAGCAGAATTTTATCATGTTAGCAGATGCTTGGATTGAATATTTGTGTGAAAGGATGGTTGGTAATGAAATGAGAAGGGGTGTCTCTGGAGGACAAAAGAAGCGAGTAACAACATGTTCTATTCTTTTTTATTAGCAGTTGTAGTTATTTATGAATTTGTACCGATTTCTTTTGATGTAACTTGAATGGGAAATGCTGGTAGGACCAGCAAAAGCACTTATGGATAAAATGTTGGAACTGCAGTGTCTGTTCCTGTGGCTCTTGACCTCGGATAGACAGAAGCTGGAATAAAACCAGACCCTGTGATTGATGCTTTCATGAGGGTTATGGCATTATCAGGCCAATACACCAGTTATGTAACTAATTATGTACTCAAGGTTTGTGCCTCTGATTCTATTTTGTACATGGTAACGTACTCAAACTTTCTCGAAACAAAAAATCACATGTTTCTAAGTTATTTTAAGCTTATTTATATGGTAGCTTATTAAAACATTTTGGCTTTTTTTTTAATCTTTTTTTAAAAATATCTTATAGATAAGCCTAATCTATACGAAATTATGCTATGAAAGATTAATTAGGTTGTTTATCCAAACTTATCCACTTTTGTATAAGCAGAATTTTATCATGTTAACAGATGCTTGAATTGAATATTTGTACTGAAATTATGGTTGGTAGTGAAATGAGAAGGGGTATCTCTGGAGGAAAAAATAAGCGAGTAACAACAGGTTCTATTCTTTTTTATTAGCATTTGTAGTTATTTATGAATCTGTACCGATTGCTTTTGATGAAACTTGTAGGGGAAATGTTGGTAGGACCAACATAAGCACTTATTGATGAAATTTCAACAAGATTAGATAGTTCAGCTACTATTAAATGCGTTTGTATATTATTCACTTTTGTGGTTGTAGATTTGTAGTATTTGAATTGCCTGGTTTTTAATGTAACTTGAATACATTTTCTTTAATTATTAATTTTTTTTATCAAATCGACAGAAATGAATACACTGCAGAAGGTGAATTTGAGAGTCACCTTTCCTCTCTTGACAACTGTGACTGCTATTTGGTTTGAATATATTTCATCCACTTGTGTGCCTTTCATTCATTTTTGTAATTATATTTTCCTGCTACAACTTATTGCTTTCTGGAGGTATTTTCTGAGCCAGTTTCACTCATCCTTCAAATGTTCCATTTCATGTATTCATGATTTTTATTGAATACTTTGATTTAGGTCAAAAAATAAGTTTTCCTTCATTTTTTTTTTAATTTGATGCTGCTTGAATAATGTTTGTAGATCAGTGTTGTACTCTAAGATTGATCCCCAAAACAACTAGAGGCATTGGTGTTTTTCATCATCATTAATTATAATTTACAGGTAAATATCTCCATGTTATAATTTGATGTTGCTTGAATAATGTCTGTAGATCAGTGTTGTACTCTAAGTTGGTCGACAAAACACATCACCAAACTGGAATAGCATTGTCAATAGTCTTACCGTGATTTTCTCATGTCATAGGGAATAGATTCGTCCTATCGCTTACCGGAAATTGTTGCAATAATCGCTCTCTAGGTAGGGCTGCTGTAACTTAGAACTCATTTATAACTTCCTCCTTCTATGGTTAATAAAGATATATGATTAACTGTGCATAATGTTTTATAAGTCAAATATTTACTGTCATTGTTGATATCATTTTTCTTTCAATGGTTTTGAATCTATTGTGCTGCAATGTTGCTATGGTCTTGGGTATTGATGACGACAACGGGCCCCCATCTTTACATTTGTGACACTGCTGGTCATTACTTTGGTTACAAGGTACATTTGAGATCATTTCATAAGGATATATTTCAACATGTTGGATTTTTTTCCCATATATTGAGGCTAAAAAATGACTTTTTTATGCCAGGAAAGAAGGGATATAGGTGATTCCTCAAGTCAAACTATTGTGACCAATATAGTGGGTGTTTCTGGGATTGATAGTCTCGGGGGAGGAACTACGTCAGTCAAATAGATCTTACTCAGGTTTTAGAACCCGAGGATGATCCAAAAATACTTAGTTATGAAAACATGCCTTCTTGCTCACTGGTGAAGGAAGATAATATTGATGTTCAAGACGAATAAAAAGCTCCTTTGATTCTAGAGAATAGTTCAAGATATGGCACCAACATATGTCACATTGCATGTTTTCACACTTTTAACTCTGGTAATTCTCTCCCCTATTTTATATTGACTTCTTACTATATGATTTGTTATCATGTTGATTTGTTATTCTGTTACTTAGTCATGACTTTACTATGTGAATGTTGTAATTAGTGAGGTTTTAAAATGTTTTCATTTCCAATGTCAATCATAAATTTGACCATAACTATTCAATAACAATGTATTAAAACGTGAATCATAAACTTGACCATCACAATTCAATAACCAGCATTGGTTTTTGAATTACCCAAGCAATAATGATAGCCCACCAAAAATATTAAGATTTCCAATGTAAAAAGAATACGAAGAATCAAATAAACGATTATAAAATCCTATTTTCTCTTCTTATAATCACACAACCAACACCTTAGAATAGGAAAAAAAAAGAATTCAAATGATGTTGTCCAGGTCGAACCAACATCAGAAGTTCAACAACTACAAAACGTCCAACAGGTTCCCCAGTAAATCCCTATCGTTGTAGAGGTCTAACAACTAGACCAGGTCCAACAGGATTACTGAAATCCATAAAAGAAAGATGGTTACTTTGTTGCTAAAGGTAAAGGTGTTAAAGTTTTGTTTTGTGAATCTCACTAATAAAGCATATTCCATTGTATTTCACTGAATTATGCTAATGACACATCAACATGATTACATAAACAATGCTTCTTATCATCAACAGAATAAGAAGGATGCAAATCAATTCTTGACACACAAAAAATGCAGCCTTTTCTGTCTAGAGAATCCAAATCAGCCTAAGCATCTTTTTGTGTCCATCGCAAACTTCACCTATCTTGTGTTGCCACGGTTGTAGCCATTGGTGCCTGGTCATTGTTGTATTCTACTTATTCACGTAAGTTTAATTTTTACTACTATCAGTGTTTTTCTTAAGAGTTGAGTCAAGTTGAAAGAAATATTAGTTTGTTGTTTATTGAACACATTCCCCTACAATATAAGTAATCTACAAAAGAAGATAATCATGAAGTACACCATATATATATATATATATATATATATATATATATATATATATATATATATATATATAATGTGTCTATTTGACTAATGTGACTTTTCTAACTTCAACTTTTCAAGTGTAGGCTATTGCTGAATTTGTGGTTACATATATTCTAATATTTGTTGGTTATGTGGCTGCTCTTGTCAATGAGAGGTTAGCAATCACAGTTGTTGGCATAACAATTGTTCCCGGCTTAGCTTTAACCATTTCACAGTTAATGAGAGGTTACCAATCACAGTCTATGGTGGTCATTTCAATCCTGTCGTCACAATCCTGTCGTTACAATCCGTCAATGATACTGATATAGATGAATAGATGATAGACTGATTTGGAAAATGATATGTTTCAACAATTATTTTGGACTTAGCATGATTTATATTTGTAGGCACCTTGAATTTGTCTTTGTATTAGTCAATTAGTATTTAAGCAAAATCTGTATATATAAAAAAAAAAGGTTTTTGCAGTTCAATCATTTGTTTAAATTAGTTGATCCTTATTCAATTATATTTTGGTAGTTTATTCATTCTTTGCGTTTGTGAATTGACCGTATAGTTGTTATCAAAACACAATGTACATATTAAATAAAGTAGATCAAATCTTATATAGAATAACTTATCATCACTTTATGAAGTAGTACGGAACACAGGCAATTAGATCTATACAATAAAACATGCATAAATATAACTTTGAATGTGTATTTAAATACAATTATAATGTCTAAAATTATTTTTTATATAGTATTTAAATACTCTTTTATCTTAAAGTTCCACGGGACACAACCTGTTGGATTCCACCAAGAAAACAAACATATATATTACTCTTAATGACACGAGATACAATCAGTTAGATCCAAACAAAAAATATATATAAATATTTCTCTTAATGTGCATTTGAATATAATTCAAGTATCAATATATCTAATACTATATTTCATACTTTTACTCATACCTGTGCGAATGCACGGGTCTTATATGTGAGCCCATTATTTTAAAAGCCTTTTTTTAATGCATATGAAAATAACTATTTTTCCATTTATTCTTTAATTTTAACTAAAGAAATATACTCCGATGATTATTGATAGAAATGAAGTTTCAAATTTATTTCCAACATTATTCTTTTAAACATAACTACTAACACACGTGCGGACGCACGGGTCGGTTACTAGTATATATATATATATATATATATATAAGTTTTCTTCGTGTATCATATAATATATCAGTGATAGTTTTTTGTTGCTTGCAAGTAAGGCAAAGTTATTAGTTATGAGCAATAAGCTTGACTAATAAATTTGATTTATCATAATTTAAACTTAGCTATTGCATATAAAATAAACAATATTAGACAGGTGGAACTATAATTTCAACACCATTATATTTTTTTTTTCCCTCACAAATTTGCTGTCATCTGGGCTAGAATTGAAAAATTGAAACCACATATATTATAGGGGCCTAGAAGCCTATACAACAACTTGAACCCAGACACAACCCACCATATTTAGTTGCGTCGAAATGTCATATTGCACGTTCTTATGTTACATACACATCTCACACTAATAATAGAAAAATCATCATTAATCTCTATATAGTCAAATCTATCATTATTTATAATCTTTTCAATGAAATCAAATTCCGGATTAGCCCTCGTGAATATCAATTTACTACTAAAAGCAAATAAAAATTTTCAACGCATTTTGGGCCACAGCTTGGCCCTGAATCACATGGAAGCTCTTACTATATAAGTAATATAACAATCATCTTATTTTTCAAATAAAAAAGCATAAAATCATCATTTTATGAAGTTCTAGCAAATTATAGAGTCACGGGCTTAATTAGGTTTGCCAAAAGGATTCCACCGCCATTTTCATCATTAATCTATAAATTGACGTGTTTAATTTGTGTAGAAATATGGAGCGCTGTGGAAGCTGCATTGGAGGAGGATTTTCAGTACGACGAAATTAGATGTATCTACAAGATTAACACTTTGATGCTCAAGTCAACACATGAATAATAAAAGTGTATTCTAACTATATTTGAAATTTGTTACTTGAAATTGCGTCATCCCGTATTGTTCGCTGGTGAATTTGGCGAACAACCTCTGGTTTTCTAATTTATGAAAAATTAGTTCACTAACAGGACCAACCAAACATATCCTAGGACAAAGTGCTTTTGAGAATGTCTTTGATTTGAAAAGGAATGTATTCGTTTTGTGTTTTCTAAGGTTTCTTCTAATAGTTTCTTCGACTAATAGAACAAGGACGCGATAATGGCGAAAAAGTAATTGAACATAAACTTAAACTGGAAACAAAGTAAAATTGTTGAGATAGAGGAAATGACTTGAATGTAAAGAAATGAAGAAAAACTTGGAATTTTATTAAAATGCATAAATGTAAACTGGTGTTTTCCATACATACATTTTCCACTCGTTTCTCTCACACGGTTACTTTGAGTATTTGCGGTAATTTGTACAAAGTTTGGAACACCCCCTATCTAACACCAAGATCTCCTATTTATATACAAACGAAATAACTACCCATAACAGCTATTTCTCCTAATGGCGACAAATGTCATTCTGCATGCATTCGCCTCCTAGATGCGTTTGACGCGTCCAATTTCAAAAGTGAAACTCCCTCTTGAATTTGAAATTCAAACACCCGTCGAATGGACCTATTTCTCTTGTGTCGAAATCATCCTTCTTACTCAAAAACATCTGCCAATGCTTCCCTTAAGTTCCATTTTCTTTCGACTTGCCCTTTCTCATCAAAAACCTTCTAATTGAAATGTCCTGTCGAATCACCCTGTCGAAATTTTCCATTTGCTTTTGAACCATTTTCTTGGCGTCGAAATTAGCAACCTACAAATTGCCCCCCAAAAAATGCATTTTCGACCGAGGGAGAAAAACATTTTTTGCCAATGCAATTCGATGCCATGAATCATTCGACTAGTGACTGTTCATATGATTTGGACGTTAGAAATGTCAGAATCATCATTACGCTTTTCCCCAAACGTCTTTTCAGCCCTCGTTTTGAGATTTTCATCATCCATACTCTAACCCCTATCACATCTTGGGTCAAAACCCTAACTGTCACCGTCAGAATCATCCACTTCACACTCTCCACGTGTCCCACAATCTTTCCCCTACTTTTTCCCATTACAATTTCTGAATACCAGCCGCTTCCATTTTTCCACTTATATATATAAGTTAAAGACTTCATTTTTTCACCTTTAACGTTTCCTCTTTGCAAAACTCTCTTCAAACTTCATCTTCTCCATTTTTCTCTCTATTTCTTTGTAATCAACAATGGCGTCTTCTGCTACTCCAAAAGTCACAGGTAAAGAGTCCCGGAAATCCAACAGCTTAGCACCAGTAGAAAGGATATTTGGTCCCAAAGTGGTGGGAAATCAAGAATACGTTCTGGAACCTCCCAATGAAGAGGAAAAACGCTGCATCTACAAATCTCAGGTACTCATTCCTATCTTAATTTCTGGTAAATCCCACGCCATGCTAGGACCTTTGCCTGATTTGAAATTAGACCCAGTTAAGGTACGAGAATTCTTCCCAACCTATCATCGTTACAAACCCATAGCGAATGGGGTTAGACCTAGAACGGATAAGGAGAAAATTATAGACGAAAAGTCCAAAGTAGATGGCCAAGGGACCCCTTCTGACGAAGTCATAAACCTAGAGTACATGAATAATTTCAGAATTTTTAGATCCTGGCCTTTGTCGAAAGATCCCTCTGATTATTTGGCTTAGGTTGGACAAGATAGAAAAGGTTAAAAGCAATGATCGGAAAACTATGGGTATTTATGATCTTATTCAGCTGTCGAAAGTAGGGCCAGAATATTGTCCTTCCATGCTTCTAGCTTCCCTTTATTTCTGGGACAGCACTTACAACAACTTCCACATTCCTTGTGGGATGATTACTCCTACCCTTTTCGACATAGCTGCCATTACTGGCCTAAGCCCTTTAGGAGTCGATTATGATCCAAACTTGCTAGCTGATGATTCAATAGGCTTCGACACCAACAAAGCCACCTTTACAGCCTACATTGCCAATTATCATGACAAGGAAACCAAGGAAGTATCTGATCAAGAGCATGTAGCCTTCCTGGCCCTTTGGCTGTCGAGATGCGTCTTTTGCTCAAGATCTCTCCAAGTGGCGAAGCGCTATATCACCATAGCAAATCAGCTTCACGCTGGGCACCGGCTTTGTCTTAGCGAGATGATTTTGGCGAATCTATACGAATCCCTTGGCGAAGGAGTTACCATCTTGAAGAACATTAAAGAGAAGAAAACTTTGATGTTATCAGGACCCTTCTGGCTCTTACAATTGTGGCTCAATGCCACTTTCGAAGCCTCCCTTCCCAACAAACCAACTGTGGACACAGCTGCTTTAGGGGACAGAAGAGTCGCAGGTCTACGCTTGGCGCAACTAACCCCCCATGACGAAGGTCTGAGCCTCCAACAAACCTTTACCAGCTACGTCATGATGTTTGCTAAACGTTACAATTTTACACCCAACATGGCTCCCTTTGCTGATAAGAAGGTTGGACCCTCATGGTTTACCAAAAAACTTCCCCTTGAGTCGAAGTCTCTGGAAGACGAATTCCTCAACGTCTGGGAATCTTTTCGTACTCCTAGACTTCTAGTTTCCAAACTTGGCCCTTCGAAACTCAAAGTTTCCCTTGTCAACTATCAGCCCAATCTAGTTTCTCGACAGTTTGGGTTAATACAAATAATACCAAAACCTCTCTTTTCCAGAAAAGGCTCTTTGATTCATTATAATATGACTTACACTGAAGATGAATGCTCTGAGTTGTTGGCGAAGTATTCCAATCTAGTCGAAATCCAACCAGTGGTCTTTCGACCCAGCTTCCTCTGCACTCACGAGTTTGACGAATGGTGGAGGGCCTACTATGATTCTCAAATTTTTAACGTGGATTCTTTCACCATTCAACTGACCAGAGCCTTTGCCCTTGTGCAGGACAAGACCAAGAAAGGTACTTCTCGACACGTCAAAGAAATCCAAGCTTTCCAGAAATACTTTGAAACTGCCTACAGGCCTAATGATCTTAGTCGAACCATACGCGAAGCAGCAGTTACTTTGAAACAAAAGTTTACAGAAAAACTTGATGAGTTAAAACTACCTACGTATGTTCGACCAGAACAACGTTATGAGGTAGCTTTTAAACTTTATCGCCCAAAATTTCCCCCTCTACCATCTGCTGAATTTGGCGTGGCTCTTAGCCCTCCATTTCCAGATTGGTTCATCTGTGGGGATTCTCTGAAAATTCTTCGCCAAGAAAACCAGAAACGTGCCAAGCGAGTGGTTCCGACTAAGTACACCCTGGACAATTTCAAAGGCCACCTTCATATTGGCATAGAACACGTTCGGGTGGAAACTCCTGTATATAAAGGTGTGGACAATGGGAAGAAGTTCAATCTCACTTTTTATTTACTCACGTATATGTTACTTTATGCTTGACTCTTTTCTTCTTTTCTTCTCTAGCTATCAAGATTTCGACCAAAAAACCCGCCACAGGCGAAGCAATAATTGCTGGAGATGCAGAGCCCCAAAAAGATACTGCCAAGACACCTTTGGCGAAGGTATCACTTTACTTTTCTTTTTAAGTCACGCAATGTTTTATTTTCTGAAATACTAATAAAATCTCTCTTGATCCACAGGGCAGTCAAAGACCGCCATCGACGCCTAAGAAAAGAAAAGCGAAAGAACAAGAAGTCAAAGCTGCCGATACTGATGATGGTGACGAGTCACCAGACCAAGTAAAACCTACCAAAAAGAAAAAGAAGACAACCAAACCTCCACCACAAAAACCTCCTACTCCCAGAATTTTAGAAAAAACTCTACCCAAAAATCCAGGCGAGGAAGCTACCCCTGCTCCAGTAGAAAGCGAAAGCTCTAGCCTGAAGACTAAAACTCCAAGGGTATGATTTTCTTTTCTTTCGACGCTGAAAAAGGCTATTTACTTGTGTTACCTTTCTTGATTTATTTATCTTTCAGGTACCTGTCGATACCCATGGGCATCCCATGGTCCAAGTTCTCCCAAAGACCAGCAGTGATCCCACCTACAAACCAACCAACGCCTCCAAATCTTCTCCTAAGAATTCGGAAAAGGAGTCAGCTACTGAAGTAAATCAACCCACTGCTATTTCTACACGAATTCCAGACGTAGTGGAAGAAGAAGCTGGTCCTGAGACTGACGACTTAGTCGACACTGATGGGGATACTGTGATGCCTATTGCAACGGTTATCACAAGTAATAAACCTGAAGATCAATCTCCCCTCAACTCACCAGTTGCTGACGAAGAGAAGGATGAGGAGGTTGCAACTGATGCCGAAGAGGAGGAAGAAAAAGATAATGAAAAGCCGCCAACTCCCACAGCTGCTACGGACGAAGAGAAAGAAAGCGACAAAGAAGACCTTGGTAAAGCAAATAAAACTGCTTCGACCACAACAACTTCGACCCGACTTTCTCACGAGGAGCTTGAAAATCTGAAGGTTCAAAGACCTTTTGAGTACCTAAAGACCATGCTTAGTTCCCGCTACAATTTTGCTGATACTACCATTAGTAGTTCGACAACCTCAGGGGCTACTTCTGATGCCAAAACAGTGGACGAATCGCTGGCAAATATTCGACAGAAAGTTCTTGATATTGACTTATTTCAACTTTTGGAGAATGACTCATCTGCTCAATTCGACCTAAAAAAAATCCTGAAGCAAATCAACGTCCTGGAAGCTCCCCCTGAAGTCACTGATGTGGTGTTGGACCTCACAACCTTGATAGATCTTGTGGTAACTGACTTTAATCGACTTCGAGATACTCCAAGAAGCTCGAAAACAAGACAGAAACCCAACTTGCTGAGTGGGATGCTGCTTCCAATTCGTCCAACAAAGTAACTGAACTAGAGAAAGTGTCTGAACAAAATAAGCAGGAAGCAATTTTGTGTGGTGAGAATATCCTCAAGTGGAAGAAGCAAATTGCTGCTCTTCAAAGAAAAATTTCCCAGGCAGAAAAGCGTCAAGCAGAACTGTAACAGATCGACCAAGAGGAAATCCGTAAAGAGATTGAAGTTGGTGTGCATCATGTTGATCGGGCCCGAAAGCTTGGTGAGGAAATTGAGGAGCTTTCGAAAGGCAAGGCACTTTGTGAGTGTCGTCTCCAAATCCAGAGGTCGAAATTTGAGAAGCTAAAAGAATCTTTTCCTGT
Organism: Lathyrus tuberosus; assembly: GCA_022829125.1. Taxonomy (NCBI): domain Eukaryota; kingdom Viridiplantae; phylum Streptophyta; class Magnoliopsida; order Fabales; family Fabaceae; genus Lathyrus; species Lathyrus tuberosus. Next base: position 10,931,019 of record JALAZF010000045.1, read on the forward strand.
TTGAATATTTGTAATATTTTTTGTTTGTCCTTTTAAGGCCTTTTTGTAATGACATTGGATCTATATTATTTTGACGAGAAGATTTTCAATCTGCCATATTGCTTTTCTTTGCATAATTATTCGACTGTTATTTTAACTTCTTGTAATGTGGGCCTATATTTTTTCAAATATTTCCCGTTTATTTTTAATATGCGCTTATTTTTATCCACTTCTTCGACTTCATATGCGCCATTGGAAAATACTCGTATAATTTGAAAAGGTCCTTCCCACTTAGGGGACCATTTTCCCATAAGTCTGTCTTTTCGATCCATGGGGAGAATTACTTTCCAAACCAACTCACCAATTAGGAAAGCCTTACATTTCACTTTCTTATTGTAAAACTTTTCGACTCTTTCTTTTTTCCTTTTCAATAAATCCAACGCATTTAATCTTACTTCGTCCAAATCAACTAATTCGTCCATCATCATACTCTAATATGTATCTGATGGAATTTCATGATGCCTCTGAATTCGAATCGACTGCAAATAAACCTCAACTGGTAAAACTGCATCATGTCCATATGTCAATCTAAATGGAGTAGTATTTGTTGCTTCTTTAGGGGACGTTCGACAAGCCCATAAGATTTGATCCAAAGTCTTATGCCAATTCTTAGGCTTTGTCCCCACGTGCTTTTTAATCAAACTTATCACCACTTTATTTGCTGCTTCGACTTGTCCATTTGCTTGAGCGTAATAAGGTGTCGAAGTGAGAAGCTTAAATCCCATCTCCTTTGCAAATGTTTGCATACTCTTCCCAGTAAACACAGATCCTTGATATGTCGTTATTGTCTCAGGTATCCTATATCTATAGATGATATGCTTTTGAATGAACTCTATGACTGCTTCTTGATCAACATTTACCAAAGGTATGGCTTCTATCCATTTTGTGAAATAATCTATCCTAACCAAGATGTATCTTTGGCCTTTCGACGATGCTGGCAGAATTTCTCCAATCAAATCTAAAGCCCAACCCCTAAATGGCCAAGGCTTCACAATAGAATGTAACTCACTTGCAGGAACGTGTGGTATTCCTGCATGTACTTGACATTCCTAGCAACCTTTTGCAAATTCGACGCAGTCCTTCAACATTGTTGGCCAATACATTCCTTGTCGAAATAATAACCATTTCATTTTATGGTCTGCTTGATGAGCACCACATGCTCCACTGTGTACATTTGACAATGCTATAAAAGCTTCATCTTCGCCCAAACATTTTAACAAAACTCCCTCTGAAGTCTTTTTAAACAACTCATTTCCAAAAAGCACATAACTTAACGCTCTGTACTTAACTTTCCTTTCGACTTTCTAATTTGGGTCTTGTAAATAATCCTTGATGGGCTTTCTCCAATCTTCGACTCTTGAATCGTCTATATTAAATATCTCAAAACTCTCTTCGTCACCATACCCTAACTTTATTGTCTCAAAATCTGATGGGGACAACTTAGTTGATACAACTCTTCCTCTTACTTCAATGGCCTTTTCCAACTTTTCTTTCGACACTTTATAACCAGATGCGAGTTGTGCCAAATCATTCGCCACTTGATTTTCCATTCGAGGAATATGTCTGATAGTTACATTGTCGAATTTCTTCAAGAGCCTGTTAGCTATTACGAAGTACATAAATAAATTTTCTTTAACACACTTGTACTCCTTGGTCACTTGCTTTATTACCAACTCAGAGTCTCCCATTATTTCGACTCTAGTTGCCCCCAATTCCAATAAAATTTCAAGTCCAGTTATCAAAGCTTCATATTCTGCTTCATTGTTCGAACATAAGCCTTCGACTTTGTACTTGAATTTTGTTGGAATTCTATTAGGAGAAATAATCAATAGCCCAATACCAGTTCGATTCTTATGACTGGAATCGTCGAAGTATAGTTTCCATGGCTCTATTTCGACATATTCAATATGATCTTCATTTATGGCGTGGTCAGCTATAAAGTCAGCCACCACTTGTCCCTTAACGGCCTTCAAAGGCAAATACATTAAGGAATATTCAGTCAATGCCAAAGCCCATTTCCCAATTCGAATATGTAAAATTGATTTTGATAACATATGCTTTATTACGTTAAAATGAGAGGAAATATATACATCGACTGGCTTTATGTAGTGTTTTAACTTCATGCATGAAAACTAAACACACAAACATAGCTTTTCTATTACACTATAGCTAGTTTCGGCATCATTTAAGACTCTACTGAGGTAGTAGATGGCTCTTTCGATGCCATTCTCATCCTCTTGACATAACATACTTCCTAATGTCCTATCTGATGCCGCTATATACAACCTCATACTTTTACTTCTACAAGGAGACATCAAGATTGGGGGATGGGTCAAGTATTTCTTGATTTTGTCGAACGGAACTTGTTGATCCTACCCCCACACGAAATCTTCCTTCTTCAGTCGAAGTAGAGGAGATAAGGCTTGCGTTTTTCCACTGAGGTTGGAGATGAGCCTTTTGAGAAAGTTGATCTTCCCAAGCAGAGACTGCAACTCCTTCTTTGTCGATGGCGCTTTCGCCTCCGTTATTGATTTGGCTTTGTTTTCATTGATTTCGATCCCTTTCTTGTGGACCACAAAGCCAAGGAAATCTCCCGCCTGCACACCAAAGGCACATTTGAGAGGGTTCATTTTTAAACCAAACTTCCTCATCCTTTCGAATGACTGTCGAAGATGGTCAATATGATTTTCTCCTGAAACAGACTTAATTACAATGTCATCTATATAGATTTGCATAAAAGTTTCGATAAAATCATGAAAAATCGAATTCATGGCTCGCTGATAAGTTGTCCCAGCATTTTTTAAACCAAAAGGCATTACCACCCATTTTTAGGTGCCTATGGCTCCAGGGCAACGAAATACCGTCTTAGGGACATCTTCTTCAGCAATAAAAATTTGATTATAGCCAGAGTATCCATCTAACATACTTAGATACTCATGGCCTGCAGCAGAATCTATAAGCATTTCTGCTACTGGCATAGGATATTCGTCTTTAGGGGTAGCTGAATTCAAATCTCGAAAGTCAATGCATACCCTTAGTTTGCCATTTTTCTTTATTACAGGAACAATATTTGTAATCCATTCGACATACCTCGTTGTACGGATGAACTTACATTTCAGAAGTCTTTCGACCTCCTCTTTAATCTTCGACAAAATCTCTGGTGCGAAGCGTCTGGGAGTTTGCTTTACAGGCTTCTTTCCTGCTATTATGGGCAACTTCAATTCGACCAAACTTCTGTCGAGACCAGGCATTTCGTCGTAGTCCCACGCGAAACAATCTTTAAACTCTTTCAGCAGTTGGACTATTTCGACTTTTAACTGAGGGTCCATCTTGGCGCTTATGTAGGTTGGCCTTTTTTCTGCTCCCAGTCCTAAATCGACTTCTTCCAATGGATCCTGCGCCACCATCTTCATATCTGTCGAAGCTGGATCCTTTTCAAACCCCAAGGGTTCGTCATTATAAATGGCGTCTAACTTTTGATGTTGCCATTCGCCAACTTCTGCGTTGAACAGATCCTCTTCAACGTCCCTTTGAGGACATTATTTATTGAAATCACTTCCATTGGCTTTGGCAGCCATGTATTTTACTTCTGCTTCGAGAGCCGGCTTGAGTTTATTTTCGGCTACATAAGTCGTAATCCTTTCGAGCGCTGATGACTCACTCATCGTCACCAAACTCACTTCCCCAGCCCGTTGGCTCTATATGTGCAGTCCCAAAGACATAGTTTGCCTCGTTGACCACTTCCATATCCCACTAGAAACCATATGTGGGGTGGAGATACAGCGAACAGAAAGCATTATCAGTAGCCTTCAGGTCGAAAGTTGCTGGACTGGATGAAGCTATGTGGGCCAAGTGTTTGTCGAAACTGCATCGATCCACATGGTTTACCTCAGCCATGAAATAGCTTTGATCCGCCTCTATGTTTTCGACAATTCCATCAGATCGCCAAATAACTATACGCTGATGCATCGACGAGGGCATAACACCCACGCCATGGATCCATTCTCTACCCAGAAGTAAGTTGTAATTAGCCTTTGAGGCTATGACCATGAACATTGTTGGTCTAGTTATAGTTCCAACAGTTAAATCGACTTGGATAACACCCAAAGTAGTTCCCACTTTACCTTCATAGTTCGATAATACCATGTTGTGGGGCTTTGCATCAGACTCATCTTTCCCAATTTGCTTCAACATATAATGGGGCATTAAGTTAACTGCAGCCCCTCCATCGACCAAGATTTTGTTCACTCCCACATTCTCCACTTTCCCCTTTATGAATAGAGGCTTGAGATGGCCACGTATGGAGTCATCTAGTCTTTCGAAAAAGGCATTTTATTCCTCGACACAGCCGTTATTCATAATATAGTAACATACTGGCCTGTGCCCTATAACTTCACTCTCCATAACATCTCCCTCTTCTTCGACCTCCATAATTTGGTCGTATTCTTTTGGGAGGACAGAGACTACGTTGCACACAATGTCGAGAGACGCGTCCGACTCAGATCTGAAATTGTCAGTCATTTCGTCATCCTATCCCACCTTCCCTTTAGATGGCACTGGTTCACTTGCATTGCAGGAATTGTTGCCGTAAGATGTCTCTTTTTGATTGACTACTTCGACATTGCAACTTGACTCTGGTTTGCTTCTTTCGACAGAAACTTCCTCACCAAGCCCTTTCTCAGCAGCTTCCTTTTCCGCCCTTTTTTGTCTTTGGAATCGCCTCCATTAGGACCTCGACATGGGATTCTTGCCTTTATAATTCTCTGAGGGATAAGGCCTTGGTTTTGGCCTTTCGCCTTCCTTGTTGCCAGCCATAGAAGAACCCCTCTGAACTTTGAAATTTTTCCACTTTCTCTGTCCCTGGGCTTCCCTTATTGGTTGAACCCATTTGTCATTAGGAGCTTTGTTGGTGGGTTTGAAGGTATTTGGGTACCTTCGTCCAAACTTTTGCTGGTTTTGACCATTTCGCCTTGGGTTGAACCTCTCCGTTCTCGCAGGTGGAACTGTCCCCCAGTTTCCTTTCCTTTTGGCTTTTTCCATTCCCTCCAGGTTGTCTGCTGCCTTCTTGTCGAACACGGTGCTACAGCGGGGGCACAGCATAACCTCAGATTTTTTCTTCTGACACCTTTGAAGGAACTCAATCAGATTCTCTTCCTCTTTAGGATACGCCACTTTTTGATATTCCTCTCTACGGCGCTCTTCGTCAGTCTGCATTGGAGCTTTCTGGGATACTTCTACCATATTAACATTGGCCGTTTGCCCATCTCCAATACTTAACTTGTTCATCTTCAGAGTGAGTCCCTCCTCAATCTCATGTTTCTTCTTTGCCAAGTCGAAATTCCCTTCTGGCGATGGCTTCTTAATGTCATGTTGGCAACAAAAACCCATGTATTTCCCTCTGGGATCTTCTGTTGTTCTTCGTAGAATCCCATAAACAATTGGCTTCGCAGGACCATCAGTAGTCTTTGCGTTCATCTTAGAGACACCTTCGCCAATCTCAGTATTGGCTTGATCGACAGTAACACCAAACTCCATGTTGTCTCCATTAAGGCCCTCAGTATCCTTATTCTTGTTTTCGACAAAGCCTTCAGTAGCTTCGTCATTCTTCACAAAGTTGAGACCCTCAGTGGCCTCCTTCTCTTTATCGACGGAACTTTCAGTAGTTTCGTCATTCTTTGCATTGTTGGAACCCTCAGTGGTTTCATCCTTGTTCACATTGTTAAGGCCTTCAGTGGCCTCCTCGTTGATGCAATTCTTCAAGCTTCCTTCGCCAAGGTATTCCGTAACCTTGGTCATCACTAGTTTATTGACGAAATCTTCAAATATTTCCCCCACCTCACTTTCGTGTGTAGGGATCTCAGCGATCTCTACCATGTTCACATTTGTGTCGAAACCTTCAGTGGCTTCTATTATCTCAAAGTTGCAGTCAGAACCCTCTTCGACCTCCACCATGTTCACTGTGGATGGTTCAGCATAGTGGGCTTCGACCATTTGCATTGGATTTGAGTCAACCTTCATTGGTGGCTTCGACTTGTCACCGAACTTCAATCTTCCGTCGCGAATGGCATTTTGCACCAGATCCCTGAAAAGGAAACATTGAGATGTTTTATGACCTAAAAAATTATGGTATTTACAAAAACCTCTCTTTTTCTGTTGTTCTATAGGAGGCATTTTGGTGCCAGGTGGCACTATCATTTGGCCATCTTTAACCAACAAATCAAATATTTCGTCACACTTAGTGACGTCGAATGTATAAGTCCTTTTAGGGAACTTATCATTCTTCTCAGGTTCGACTGGGTTTTTTCCATTCGACGGAGCCAATACTTTACAGGAGTTAGGGGTGTGCATGGTTCATAAACCAAACCAAATTGAACCAAATATATGGTTCAGTTTGGTTCTTAAAACCACTTTAATGAAACCAGTTTATTTTTTAAAAACTGGTTTATATTTGGATTGGTTTGGTTCAAAACTGGTTTATACCAAAAACCTGTTTTTGGTTGGACTATTTTTAAAACCAAATTTTCTCAAACTTGTTTTTGATTAAAACTCAGTTTTCAATTCAAACAACATTTTTCTAACACCATCCAATCGTTTTAAATCCATTTTTTGAAACCAATAACCTCTCGACGGTGGTAGATTTTAAATGTCAATTATAATATTTACGAAATTCGATCAACAATAATTTGATTTTTGCAAGAATATAGAATCAATAAAAATAATAAGAAAGGGCAAAAAAAAAAATCATAACAAAACAAAAATGAATTGTGACTTGAAAATCTAAATGATTTTACTAGAGAATTTTTTTACTTGAAAATCAACAGAATATATTCAAAAAATATAATTAAGAGCCATGATTAAAAAAAAAAAAAGAGATTTCAACTTGAGAGAGGATTAATGAAGACCATAAATAAAATTGGTGGCAATGCATTAATGTGTACTTAAGTGTTGTCTTGATATCTACAGTATATTATTAATTTATAATCATGAATTAGAGACAAGGTCAAGAATATATTGGTTAACCATTTATATATTGGTTTTAAAAAGTGGTTATTGGTTTTTTATGGTTTTAATGAAATGGATCCGGATCAGTTTTAATCAAAATAATATGGACATTTAAAATAGGTGCACCATATTTTTAAAATTGGTTCTTGTGAACCAATTTTTTTGCACACCCCTAACAGGAGTATGGCGGACCCTGTTTCAATTCTGCTAAGTCAACTTCTTGTTCGTCGAAACTAAATGATTCGCTCTCGTCATCATCATTTTCTTGACATACCCCCACATAAGCCACTCTTTCTTTCTTATTTTTAGTTACTCTAGCTTTTTCGGCTTTTAAACGTTCGACCTGTCTCACCCTATCCACCAATTATGCCATATCCCTCAGATATTGGGTGTCTAATTTCTTTCTAATTGAATAGTCAAGACCACCTGCTGCCATTTCGACTAATTCGTGCTCAGGCACTTGCGTGAAACATCTCGCCTTGAGTAACCTAAACCTATTTAAATAATCATCAATTGGCTCAGAGAATTTTCTTTTAACACTAGCCAACTCCTTCAAACTTATTTTTGTTTGTCCCATGTAAAATTGTTCATGGAACAACCTTTCTAACTGGACCCACGTGTGGATCGAATTTGCAGGCAAAGATGTGAACCAAGTAAAAGCATTTTTCGTTAAAGAACTTGGAAAATATTTCATTTTTAAATTTTCATTGCGTGCAATTTCTTCTGCTTCGATCAAGTAACGTGCCACATGTTCGACAGTGGATTCGCTAGTGTCCCCTGAGAATTTGGTAAACTTGGGGACTTTCCACCTTGGGGGTAATTCTTGTTGCAAAATATACTCAGACAATGGGGATGTATAACTGGGCCTTTGCAGCCCCACATTCACACCATTTCTGGCCATAATCCTTTCGACCATGGCTGCTAAATTGTTTTCTGCTGGCATGTTGTTATGACGCAATTGTTGCACAACATCGTCAGCATCTTGGTCTCTATGGACTAACACCCTTCTAGGCTCTTGTTGGACAGGATTTTCGACAGGGGGCTGTTCGACCACTGCCTCTTGGTTTCTAGGGTTTCCTTGAGGAACATCTGATGGCCTCTGGTTTATTGTGGGTTCCTCTTCGACAACTACTCTGGGATTCTGAACTATTTGTTCCCTCGGTTGGGTTTGAGGAACACCAAAGAAGTCAGCGATGCGCGTCATTTGCGCTGCTAATAATTTTGTTCGTTTGGGTGGTATTTTGGATTAAAGGATTAAAAATAGCCCCTATTTGTTGTGTTAGCATCTGCACCATATCATGGTTACTTTCGTCCATTTGTTGCCTAATGACTTGTGCAGAATTGTTAGTGATTGCAGGCATATAAGTTTGGTATCCCGTTGGCACAGGCTGACCTATTCTCCCTATATGGTTCGCACCAGACCCTGATCCTTGTAGGGGCGAAGTAACATTAACCAAAGGATCAGAATATAATGACGACGCATTGTGCAAACTTGCCATCACCGTTGTTGGCTTTCCATAAGGCTGTTCTCTACTATGTGGAGGCATTGAGAAATTTGTCACAAATGGCCTATGAACACCCCCTAAAGGAGGAGGGGTCATATAAGGCATTTGGGGTCCCACTATAGAGACACTGGGCGCGTTTTGGGATGCCGAAAACGCTGGGATTGACCCCGTTGATGATGGTATCGCTTCTGACACAGAAACTGACGCCGTATTGTCTCATATCGAAGGAATAGGCGTTGGGTTATTGACATTTTGATTATTAGGCGCGCTTTGATTCGCCATTCTTCTTGTTCTTGTTCTTTTTGGTCTTTCTTCGTTGTTCACGGCTAACTTGCCACTCCTTAGAATCATACAACGAAATAAAAACTTTTTCTTCTAAAAATTTGCTATAAGAACAAAAGGATAAACTAAACAAATGCACTATGTCCCACCGGGTGTGCCAATTTGTTCTCTGGTGAATTTGGCGAACAACCTCTGGTTTTCTAATTTATGAAAAATTAGTTCACTAACAGGACCAACCAAACAAATCCTAGGACAAAGTGCTTTTGAGAATGTCTTTGATTTGAAAAGGAATGTATTCGTTTTGTGTTTTCTAAGGTTTCTTCTAACAGTTTCTTCGACTAATAGAACAAGGACGCGATAATGGCGAAAAAGTAATTGAAGATAAACTTAAACTGGAAACAAAATAAAATTGCTGAGATAGAGGAAACGACTTGAATGTAAAGAAATGAAGAAAAGCTTGGAATTTTATTAAAATGCATAAATGTAAACTGGTGTTTTCCATACATACATTTTCCAGAACACTCGTTTCTCTCACACGGTTACTTTGAGTATTTGCGGTAATTTGTACAAAGTTTGGAACACCCCCTATCTAACACCAAGATCTCCTATTTATATACAAACGAAATAACTACCCATAACAGCTATTTCTCCTAATGGCGACAAATGTCATTCTGCATGCATTCGCCTCCTAGATGCATTCGACGCGTCCAATTTCAAAAGTGAAACTCCCTCTTGAATTTGAAATTCAAACACCCGTCGAATGGACCTATTTCTCTTGTGTCGAAATCATCCTTCTTACTCAAAAACATCTGCCAATGCTTCCCTTAAGTTCCATTTTCTTTCGACTTGCCCTTTCTCATCAAAAACCTTCTAATTGAAATGTCCTGTCAAATCACCCTGTCGAAATTTTCCATTTCCTTTTGAACCATTTTCCGGGCGTCGAAATTAGTAACCTACACGTATATATAAGAAAGAAGAATAATTGTTTTGCTATCTTTCAGGCTGAAAAGCGGAGGACCATTGAATATGCTTATAACATAAATCTCATGCAGTTGGGTACACGATAGTCCAACGATCAGGAGAATATTCAGAATGTCATTGGAGTGACTGGCTGGTATATTCGGAACCAGTTTACTATGTATCAGAGTGACCAGACCAACAGAGTCACAGTCGGATCGAAGTGGATATACCTCACCCAAAATAGTTTCCCCAAAGACTTATCCGGGCTCTTGAAGACCGAGAAGTCTTTATTTGCTTAGGTCGGTTATTTAGAAAAATAAAAATTTCTGGAGCACTTTGCAGAAATTGAGTACTTTGCAGAAATAATGAGTGTATTAAATGATTTCCTTGTCGCCGATTCGTTGTCTCCCTTAATTATAAACACGTCTCCCTAGGCGTATGAGTTAGTAATCGATTGCCCTGCCTATGGTACTTGAGTGTTTTCTTCATTTTTATAAGGGTTTGGGTGTTTCTTCCCCATTTCTTTTGTGTGTTATTAGCACATACTCGTCTATTTTATTCGTATCCCCCTACTCTTCCTCCCACATATTTTCTCCTTACTTGACTTATTGGTTTCATGCGGTGATCGCAGTAGAAGATTATTCTTGGGTCAAACCGACATATTCATCCCACCAATATGTTTTTCTTCAGGGAAAAGAAATGTAGTTTGTCCCTTTAGAAATAAGGATTTCTTCCGATTGGGAAATCTTGCCAGTACAAACTAAAAATAGGATATTCCACCCATTTGAACGATGTTATATCCCTTTTTACTCTCGCATTCTTCAAGACTCAGGCATCCGTCTTCCAGTAACTTCTTTTGAGAAAGAGGTTTCATATCACCTTCAAATTTCTCCTTCACAACTCCATCCATGTACTTGGGGTTTTGTCTGAGTATTCCAATATTGGTATGATTACCAGTGGATGATGGGTTTAGCTTCCCAAGATATCTTCTTTCATCTTTTCTAAGTATGTCCCGCCTCAAAAAATTCCATTGGTCATAGGCTCGTTTCCCTTTGTTGTGTTTAAAATCGAGTCTTCAAGGTCTACATTGATATTTAGAAGTTCTTCAAACCTAATTACTCTTGGTTAGGCCTATTTCTTTTCTTGCTCTTGGAGGAACTTTACATTGTTCCCCTATCTCTGATGGGCAAACTAATTGCATGAGATGACTTTGAAGGTAAGAAAAACATAAGAATGGGGGTTGAATTGTGTTTGATTTTTCCCTTTAATCTTTTTTTTTTCTTCTGTTTCTGATAGCTTTCAAGCAGATCCTTGTGAGAGCAAGAATTGTCTCTACAAGTCAATCTATGTTTTGATGATAACAATAAGTATTTGTGAAAGAACCATTTTATAGTCTAACGTGTGTTGTGTGCAGATCATAAGAACTAAATACATCAGAACTAACATACACCAGCAAGATGTACTATAATTGAATATATGTATATGCGAAGTTACTATGGGTGACTAAAGTCGGAAGAAGCAAGAACGCTTGTTTATCTAGTCATAATCAGCCAGATCCAAGGATGCCAAGATTGCTGTTGCAATGCTCTTGTGGATGCTCTCTGAGAGTGATCAAGATTTTGAAGATGGCGTAGCTTCTGAAGAAGTACACTCAGAAAGAACCAAAGTTCTGAAGACTCCTATGACTTGAAGTTCTGATGGCTGAAGGCGCTGAAGACCAAGTGCAGAAAGATTCTGAAGACTAACGAGTTCTGAAGATCAAGGTTTCAAACAAGAAGTTCTGAAGATTTTGAAGACAAGTTCTGAAGATTCGGAAGACCTGAAGCAAAAAAGGATAACGCTCTTAAAGACCAAGTGCTGAAGTTCTGAAGACTGATTCCTAATGGACTTCTTCAATTAACGGAAGACTTGAAGCATCAGATATTCTGCTACAAAGACTCCACTCATGCTTCATCAAATTAATATCAGAAGCCACTGAAGTTTCGAAGTCTAAATATTACCGTTGTGAGTTAAATATACACACTGCCCAAGAAAAGATCTCCTCTGCAAAAAGAGGATGTGTCAGTGCTGCTCATTATTTCACAACATCTCTTTTCCAAACAACCAACAATATTCTCTAACGGCTATATTTCTACTGGCTATTTAATGGAAATAGTTTTTGCTTCTGATGTGTCGATCACTTGTAGAATTATGAACTGAATGTTCATCTACAAAATTGACCAATTCATTATGTGAAGATAGCAACAACGATGAGTTCTCGTTGTAACACTTAGAATATTCAAAGCTGTCATTAATTCACTCATGGCAATTGTTGTTGAAACTCTAAAGAACAAATTGATACAACAACAACAATCAAACAGAAGCTGTTGATGAAGAAGACAACAATTGAAGATCAGTCAAGTCATCAACCTACCTTCTCGTCAAAGCCACAATGAAGATCTGAAGCAAGGAGTTGCTGCTCAAAGCTTGCTTAACCAGAAGACGAAGAAGAAGAAGATCTACAAGATGTCAACAATCATAATATCTAAATACATCTTTGTAGTTTCTTAGGAAAGCAAGGAGTTGATTGCTCAAAACTTGCTTGAACACATGTGTGTGTTCTTTGTACTTAAAACTAGGAGAAACTTGCTTATTAAGAAGCACAATTTGTAATCTCCAGTTTGCCAATTCAACTAGATGAATTGAGACTCCTCAACTGAACGTTATATCCTGATGGATCCCTGAACGGTTCAGCTATGAGTGGAGGCCCTTGAGTAGATCACGTGGTGATTAGATACTTGAGATGACAATGGCTGAGGGTCATTGTGGAAAATCCTGAAATATAGTCAGTAGCGTTATATTCATTGAGTTGAATCCTGAACGGCTAGCTGTGAAATCCCAGCAGTGGGTCTGCTCGGTCAATGAACGTTATATCCTGTTGGATCCCTGAACGGTTCATTGTGTTGTTAGTCACAGTGCAGCTGTGCAAGTGGTTAGTCACCGGCTGTTGCCCGTGCAAGTGTAATCATGGTTTGGTTATAGTGGATTAAGTCTTTGTGTTCAAGGAGAAATCACCTGAGGAGGGTGGACTGGATTAGCCCGCGTGGTGAACTAGGATATATCGTGTGTCCTTTACTCTCTTGCTTAGTATCTTTATTTATGTTTCAACATTGAATATCAGAACCTCATATTAAGCAAAGTCAGAACCTTGCAGCCTGTCTCTGATAAGCTTCCGCACCGCTAGTTCTGAGTATCGTATCTTATGATCAGAACCTATACGGTTCTCATACTCTATAGTTAATAGATCAGAATCTCTCAACGAACATTGAAGGTTCTTAAGCATCAAATTAATAAGATGCGAAAAGTTACGAAAAGAGTAAATACACAATTCAAACTCCCCTTTCTTGTGTCTTTCTCGCACCTTCAATTGGTATCAGAGCTCCGGTTCTGTTATTGATTCACATCAAACACCTAACAGTGTCAGAAAAAGATCCAGACGTGGTGCGTAGAAGTACTCTTGGTGATATTGAAATCCATTTACAATTTCTGTAACAGTTCAGCAGTTAACTGTGTACAAAATTGTAATCAATCTGATTATATCATGAGCAAGTCACTGATTCAAGTTGAAGCCTCACTAAAGTTGAAGAATCAATTGATAAAATAAATTTGTCAGATCAATGGAAGTATCTGTTGAATACTCATTCTGGAAAATACGTGTGGATAAAACCACGTATATGATTAAGAGATGAATCATCAGAAAGCAAGAAATCTTGTTTGCTGAAGATTAATTCATTATGAGTTTTTGAGATGTTTTCAAGAAACGGATTAGGTCCACCCTTGACTTTCTCTTTTAAAAACTCATTCTGGATCTCGTCATGTAAAGAAGGAAGATTGTTGTTCTAAGACTTTGAATTTCAGAAATAAATCTGTTAACCTCAGAATCTGAAAAATTCAAATTATTAGAAATGGTTCAATGTCAGAATCTGGAATGATCAAAAGATTCAATGGAGAACTGAATCCCAAAGATTTAGTAATTACTTGATTCCGAACGAACTCTTAAGATCTTAACTGGTTTGGTGATCAAGCTCCAACAACCTGAAATCATCATAGTAAAAATCAAATGTTGATAATCTGATTTTCTACAGATCAAGTGTTCTCAGGACCACTTGTGCTATGAAATTGGATGCTATCATTTCAGGTATCTAAGTTCTCCAACTAATGTCATAAAAGATGACGTTGATTAGTCAACTCATGGATATGTGAACAACCCCAAGTAAGTTGATCATTATTGTGAGAACAAGAGGTTCATAAAAATCATGACTAGTGATATACACATGATGCATGATGATGTTTTGATTCTGAACAAGTTCTGAAACAACCTTGAGGAACAAGTCAGACGTTAATATGACAATTCCTTCCTGAACAACCTCTCAAAGGTTCTTACTGAACTAGTGAAATCAATCATTTTTCAAAGAGAAGAAACTCTCACAAACACAAACTGAATTCTGGCTATGAAAGGAGAACTCAACCATTTCTCAAAGTTTGTTGTTTAAGATTCGGATCCATATCTCAAGAACTGTATCAGAACTAAACATGTTCTATGGATCAAGGAAATGAGAAGTGAGAAACATTCAAAACAGAGAGAGCTAAATGACAAGGTTGAACAGGAAAAGAGAGAGAAAGCTACAATCCAACTTGGAACATCGTTCAAGAAAATATTCTCTTCAGAAGTTAGAAGATAAGCTTATCTTGAAGGACCCAAGAAACATCTGCAGCTTACTCGGAAATAGGCATAATCAGAAGGATGCCCAAAGCTTCAGGAGTCATTTCACGGAAGATTTTTAGCCAATAAATTGTCTTCAAAAAGGTCAAAGCATCCCTAAGGTATGGTCTCACTCATTAATTTTGTTGTATTTATGATTTCCAAGAATATCATAATTACGCATGTGTCAGCTACCTTATCTCTAACCATAGGCATGCAGTAACTTAAGTCTATCATATGTCCTGTCAACTGACCATCATAGCTATTCATAGCTTGTCTAGGAATTGATAACCATGCGTGTGCCAAGCATGATAAATAATCATCACTCATAAGATCACCTCCCAACTCTACTTCTCTTCTAGAAAAGGCCAATATTCAGTAGGATAGAACTCCCTTCTTTGTTTCCTTCTCAAAATGTATTCACACAATATCAGAGGAGAAATTTCTGATCTAGAGCTTCTAAAGGAATTCACAGTGGATCTAAACCTTTTACCTCAACTCAACAAAACCAGTATTCTCTCTGGTATTATATTTCAGAATTGGGAAAACTACTTCGACATGCTTGCTGGACCGGTCTTCCCTTATCTTGTAACTGAGTTCTGGGTAAATGCAGACGTGTTTTCTAATGCACACAATCAGTGTATCATTAAGTCAACCGTCTTCGGAATCCATGTTGAAATCAATACGTCTATCATTGCTCAGGCGATAAAGTGCAATGAAAGTGGCGAGACCCTTGAAGACTACAAGGAAATGACCATCTTCAACGATATCATATGTAACATTCACAATGGAAACGGTGCCTCCAATTGTGTCTCCACACTCAAACCCTCACCAAAAGTATGGCACAGAATAATGGAAAAGAATCTCCTACCTAGGGATAACGGAGGAAAATTGCTTACTTATTCAGATAGGCTTTTCATCTTCCTCCTCACCTTCAGAAGAAGAATTAACCTCCCATCAACTATGTTTAATCACTTGAAAGAACAAATTCTTCTGTCTAAAGACAACCTCTTTCTCAGTATTCCTTATGGAAGGGTCATATCTCGTGTCCTAGAGACTCTGGATGTCATTGCTAAGTTAGAACATGTTGGGATAACCGAAGAATGCTCTCCTATGGATTTTTTAAATCTATAAGAACTAGGATTTACGTTTCTGTCTGTCACTTTAATTCTTACACTATGTATTTCCAAATTATTAAATGAAAATCTTAAGTTCTTGAAAGTGTGAGAATCTTTCGCTGTAAAAGTCACGCTAAAGAATTGCTAACTTAATCAAGCATGCCTGCTCTTAAAATCATATAAACCTATCCGGACAACACATTCTTAAGGATTCAAACTCTTGTCAATGCCTCTAGTTCTTGTGTAAACTCTATGGAAGTACGAAAGGTTTGGAACGAGTTCCATGAATGGATCTCAGAAGAAATAGTAATACACAAGAAGCTTGCAATGTCTCAAACAGAAGAAACTTCTCTTCCCTAAGCTCCTTTCAAACTAACCTATAGGAATCAGTTTCGTCTAGTCTAGAGTTGTATGTTTTTGATAAAATCCATCTGTAATACAATCTAGAATTTTATGTTCAATCTTTCTCTAATGCAATTTAGTCTTTATCTTCAACTTGTCTAGATTAAGCTCAACATATGTTCTGAATTATAAATCTAAAACGAAATGCTGAAATACTGAAATATTGTTACTTCTATTTGTTGTTCACAAATAAAATGATGAACAGATGCTTTAATTCTTCAATTAAGTAATCAAGTGATTCCATCTATAAAATACATACTGAGTATAGATGTGTTTCCCTAAAAAGAGTCTAAATGCTTCTAAATGTTTAAATGTCTCTGTGACTCTGTAACTGAATACAAATTATTACATGGTTAAATGCTCATATGCCCTAACACTTTTTGATGATGTCAAAAAGGGGGAGAAATAATGATTTTGATTGAAAGAAGAAGGAAATCTGAAATAAGAACTCAAACAAGTACACCCTTATAAAATGTATTACTACTAACGTTTGTTGTTTGATGTTATCCGAGGAACTCTAAACAAGTTCACTAGGCATTCTAAAAACAGGTTAACAAGAAGAACTACGATCATGGAATAATGAATCAGATTAAGTAAGAAAACTCTGAAAGTAATCAAGGCAAAATCTACATTTCAAGATGCTCTCTCAAAAGATTTGTGCAAATCAGAAGTCAAGGACTGTCTGAAGATCCGGATTAAAGATCCAAGCAAGAAACCTTTTTGATATTTATCGGGAACCATCTAAAGTAAAGACGATTTGGTATCAGACTTAATCAGCAATTGGATTGTGTACACAAAGATTAGTATCAGACTCTCAATCAAGCTGCGGACTACTATCAAATACCTTCATTGATATCAATATCAGCGCTCAAATGAATTATCTCTTAAGCGTATGAGAAGAAATTCTTCACTTGGTATCAGTTTCAAAATATTCTAGTGTAAGAGTCAACACATCAACCTTACATCCGACTAAATCAAGATGTACCAGATTCAGAATCAAGCGTTGATTGATCACAAGCTTTAACCTTTATTTGGTATCTGATAAAAAATCAAGCTTTGAAAATTTAACTGAGTTGTGACAATAACAAGGTCTGAAATAAACGTGTGTTCAAAGTCAAACTCTGAAAAGTCATGATCAACATTGGTGATTGAATTTAGAAACTCTGAATTTTGATTCTGAAAGATCCCAATATCTGACTTATGGAAATTAGGGGGAGATTACCCAGAAGACTAAAATACAAAATCCAAAAACTACATATAGCCTGAAACTCAGGGGGAGTATCTCAAAAGACAGTTTCTGATATACAGCAAAGTTATGTTTTTCAGTTAAAGAACTACTCTAATTTTGCGCTCAATTGAATCTACTGAAAAGTAGAAATGCTTCAGAAGACTCTGAAGATAACAAGCTCTGATATGATAACAAAGGAAACTGAGTTCTGAAGATCTGAAGATGGAAGTTCCGATGAACTAATCCAGATGCTAAAGACTCTTCATTTATCCTAAGAACAAGATAGAAGAGTAACTCTTTTTTATTTCTGATCTGACAACTCAAGTTGCTACTCTGTATATCTTTGGATTATATAAAATCCTATATGATCTCAGATAGAGCTTTGAGGATAACTCATTCAGGGGGAGCTGTTGTTCCACACTCTGAATTTGTTTGCTTTGGTGATTACCTTGTATAAAATGTTCAATCAAAATACTTGGTTTTGTCATCATAAAAAAGGGGGAGATTGTGAGAGCAAGAATTGTCTCTACAAGTTAATCTATGTTTTGATGATAACAATAAGTATTTGTGAAAGAACCATTTTATGGTCAAACGTGTGTTGTGTGTAGATCATAAAAACTAAATACATCAGAACCAATATACACCAGCCAGATGTACTATGATTGAATATATGTATATGCGAAGTTACTGTGTGTGACTAAAGTCGCAAGAAGCAAGAACGCTTGTTTATCTAGTCATAATCAGCCAGATCCAAGGATGCCAAGATTGCTGTTGCAATGCTCTTGTGGATGCTCTCTGAGAGTGATCAAGATTCTGAAGATGGCGTAGCTTCTGAAGAAGTGCACTCAGAAAGAACCAAAGTTTTGAAGACTCCTATGACTTGAAGTTCTGATGGCTGAAGGCGCTGAAGACCAAGTGTAGAAAGATTCTGAAGACTAACGAGTTCTGAAGATCAAGGTTTCAAACAAGAAGTTCTGAAGATTCTGAAGACAAGTTCTGAAGATTCGGAAGACCTGAAGCAAAAAAGGATAACGCTCTTAAAGACCAAGTGCTAAAGTTATGAAGACTGATTCCTAATGGACTTCTTCAATTAACGAAAGACTTGAAGCATCAAATATTCTACTACAAAGACTCCACTCATGCTTCATCAAATTAACATCAGAAGCCACTAAAGTTTCGAAGTCTAAATATTACCGTTGTGAGTTAAATATACACACTGCCCAAGAAAAGATCTCCTCTGCAAAAAGAGGATGTGTCAGTACAACTCATTATTTCACAACGTCTCTTTTCCAAACAGCCAACAGTATTCTCTAACGGCTATATTTCTACTGGCTATTTAATGGAAAGAGTTTTTGCTTCTGATGTGTTGATCACTTGTAGAATTATGAACTGAATGTTCATCTACAAAATTGACCAAGTCATTATGTGAAGATAGCAACAACGATGAGTTCTCGTTGTAACACTTAGAATATTCAAAGCTATCATCAATTCACTCATGGAAATTGTTGCTGAAACTCCAAAGAACAATTTGATACAACAACAATAATTAAACAGAAGCTGTTGATAAAGAAGACAACAATTGAAGATCAGTCAAGTCATCAACCTACCTTCTCGTCAAAGTCACAATGAAGATCTGAAGCAAGGAGTTGCTGCTCAAAGCTTGCTCAACCAGAAGACGAAGAAGAAGAAGATCTACAAGATGTCAACAATCATAATATCTAAATACATCTTTGTAGTTTCTTAGGAAAGCAAGGAGCTGATTTCTCAAAACTTACTTGAACACATGTGTGTGTTCTTTGTACTTAAACCTAGGAGAAACTTGCTTATTAAGAAGCACAATTTGTAATCTCCAGTTTGCCAATTCAACTAGATGAATTGAGACTCCTCAAGTGAACGTTATATCCTGATGGATCCCTGAACGGTTCAGCTGTGAGTTGAGGCCCTTGAGTAGATCACGTGGTGATTAGATACTTGAGATGACAATGACTGAGGGTCATTGTGGAAAATCCTGAAATATGGCCAGTAGCGTTATATTCATTGAGTTGAATCCCTGAACGGCTAGCTGTGAAATCCCAGCAGCGGGTCTGCTCGGTCAATGAACGTTATATCGTGTTGGATCCCTGAACGGTTCATTGGGTTGTTAGTCACAATGCGGCTGTGCAAGTGGATAGTCACCGGCTGTTGCCCGTGCAAGTGTAATCATGATTTGGTTATAGTGGATTAAGTCCTTGTGTTCAAGGCGAAATCACCTGAGGAGGGTGGACTGGATTAGCCCGCGTGGTGAACTAGGATATATCGTGTGTCCTTTATTCTCTTGCTTAGTATCTCTATTTATGTTTCAGCATTGAATATCAGAACCTCATATTAAGCAAAGTCAGAACCTTGCAGCCTATCTCTGATAAGCTTCCGCACTGCAAGTTCTGAGTATCGTATCTTATGATCAGAGCCTATACGGTTCTCATACTCTATAGTTAATATATCAGAATCTCTCAACGAACATTGAAGGTTCTTAAGCATCAAATTAATAAGATGCGAAAAGTTACAAAAAGAGTAAATAC
Source organism: Lathyrus tuberosus (assembly GCA_022829125.1). Taxonomy (NCBI): domain Eukaryota; kingdom Viridiplantae; phylum Streptophyta; class Magnoliopsida; order Fabales; family Fabaceae; genus Lathyrus; species Lathyrus tuberosus. The sequence continues at coordinate 10,950,854 of JALAZF010000045.1, forward strand.
ACAATTCAAACCCCCCCTTTCTTGTGTCTTTCTCGCACCTTCAATCCTGAACACTTAGTTCAGAGTCTGACTCAGACAAGCTTGAATAGGTTCTGAAGATCCTTATTAGATTCTTAACCAGAATCTGACTTGGAGGATCAGAGTTGACAACAACAAAATATTTAAGTAGTGAAGCAAGAAATGTAAAAGCAAAGACACAGGCAGTTATCCTGGTTCTTTTCACAACCTAAGAGTACTATAGTCCCCTTGTACTTCCAAGGAATTTCTACTATAACCAAACTGATCACAAATGCTCGAGCACAAAAGTAAGAGACTTTCAAATGCTCAAGCACATAAGCAAGAGACTTCCTTTTCTCAAACCCACAAGTAAGATACTTCCTTTGCTCAAGAGCACAAGCAATAAACTTCCAATGCTCAAACCCACAAGTAAGATACTTCTTTACTGAAGCACACAAGCAAGAGAATTTCTTTGCTCAAACCCTCAAGTAAGAGACTTCTATGCTCAAGGACAGAGGAAAGAGGTTTCAAATGCTCAAGCACTAGAGAAAGAGACTTTTGACTCTAAACAAATTTTTACGAGATTTGGGTAAAACTACACTCGATATACAATCAAAGGTGTAGACATAATACAAATTAGAAAGAATCTAAGACTTAAAAACTTCTAAAATATACACAATTTTAAGATGTTCTAAGTATAACAAATTTGATAGAGTAGCTTCTCTTTGAATGTTAATGTTCAGAGTCTGTAGCAGTGTTGTATTGTAATGGAGTAGTTTTCTTCTTCAGATCTGCAGCTCATTATATAGAGAGGAGAAAAAGAGACATTGAAGACTTTCACCAAAAGGTTGGGATAACTTTGTACTTACGTAGACATATCAAGAAAACATCTTTCTGCAATAGGAATTATCCGTTGAAGCTTAGACAACCAAGACATATATATTTTGTTAACTCTTCACATGATCAAAAGGTCTTTGAGTCTGTCAGAGTTTCCTCGATCGAAGTGACTCTGCTTCAGAGGTTGGCTTTCTTCAGACTTTGCTGTTCAGAGGCTGATCACTTTATAGTATGCTTCTTGGCTTATGAAGCTTCAGAGTTTGGGTCACTAGAGGTTGATTTTCTTTAGAGTTGACTTCTTCAGAGTCTGGCTCATACATCAGAGCCAGAGTCTTAAGAAGTTGTCTTCAGAGCTAGAGTATGATCTTCAAATTCATATTCCTCAAGCATCTCTTCATCTTTTCTTAATGATTATATTTCTGCAAACTCGAACAGATGTTAGATTTCCCAATTGTTATTCAAATACTTTGTTATCATAAAAATCCAAGAGATATGGTATTAACCAATTTTTTTTCCAACAATTTCCCCCTTTTTTATGATGACAAACATAAGTATTTAAGAACATTAGTTGTCAATTTAATTAACATGTTAACTTTTGGGTCTAAGGTTTGTAAGCTCTGTCTGAGTCTCATAGTCCAGAGGGTGAGGTTTGTAAGCTCCCCCTAAGTCTGATCCAGGTCAATTAAATTACTTTAATCAACATAATAATATTAATCTTCAGAAGCACCACAAATGATCATCAGATTCAGGGGCTTAAATACTTTTTCTCTCTCCCTCTTTTGTCATCAACACAAAGATAAAAAATAAAGGAAAGAAAAGATATTGAAACCTCTTTCAAGTTTTTCAATATTATCTTTAGAAAATCTTAACTCATCTTTCATAATACTGTATTTCTTTTTTTTTTTAATAATTTTCATATGTTTGGCTTTCTCCTGACAACTATCCATAAGATCTTGACATAGAGTAATTAAATCAGATCTAGAAAGTTTAGAGAATACCTCATCTGCATCCTCTAAATCTGAGTGAGAATCTGCTTCTGATTTTGAGACTGAGAATGATGAAGTCGCCAAAGCTAGATTGGCTTCTCCTTCATTCTTGTCACATTCTTCTTCGTCATTCAGTTCATCCCATGTTGTCATGAGACATTTCTTGAACTTGATTCTAAAGTTGTTCTTTTGGAAGCTCTGCTTTTTGGCTTTGTTCTTCTGAACCTCTGGACAACCAGATCTAAAATGATTAGGCTTTGGACAGGTGAAGTACCCTTTCTGATCATCTTTGTTGACTATGGAGCTTGTTCCTCTAAAGCTAAATCTTCTGCCAGAGAACTTTATGTTCTTGTTAGCAGGATATTAAAACCTCTTTATGATGAAATCCATTTCACCATCATCTGAATCTTTTTCAAAGGCTTCAACATGAGTGGCTTCTTTATGCTCCCAAGTCTGAGAAGATTTCTCAGACCTCCCAACTGATTTCAAAGCCATATACTTTGATTTCTTGACTGGTTCTTCATATCCATTGAGTTCTAACTCATGGCTTTAAGATTACTGATCAGAATCTCAAGACTGGTTTTGTTAAGGTCTTTAACTTCCTGAATAGTTTTTACCTTAGGTATTGTCGCTACACAAAAAATAGTCGACCGGAGGCGAAGGAGGAAGAAACAGAGGAGTCACCATCGAACTTTATTTATCCCATAAGGGGAAGGAGAAACATCGAGAAAACGCAAAGAAGGAAGGATAAGATGGTCTCGCAACCAAATTATGGGTTCGGAAGCCGGTTATGCGAAGGGAAGGTATTAGCACCCCCCACATCTATCGTACTCAATGGGAACCATTCGCTTGTCTATGTGTAAAGATGTTTGCTAAAGGTATCGCTTGCTAAGAGTGTTCTAAGAGGGAGAGAGAATGGTAAGAAACAAAGATTGAGAAAAGAAAAGAAAATAAAAGGTGGGGAAAGAAAAAAGAGGCTCGATAGGACTTCGCGATCATATGCCTACGTATTCCCTCGTGCAATGGGAAAGTCAGAGTCAACGTAGTTCGGAGGACTACGGATGAAGAAAATGGAAGGGTGCTCGCCAAGATCATCGCGATCTTGTGCCTACGTATTATCAACAGGTATGAGAAATCAGAGCATCCGTAGTTCAGACTACGGATGGAAAGAATGGAATTTTGGGTGTGGACGATGCTAACGTGCGCATTCTAGCAGTTAGGTGTATTGCAGCTCGCTTGTGGAGTCTTATGCGTTACCTGTTTGCGGTAGAACGAACATAACAAGTCCTCTTTGGGTGAGGGAAATGGAAGTGTGGATAGAAGGTGGCTCGCCAAGATCATCGCAATCTTGTACCTACGTATCTTACATTCGGACGAGAATGAAGAATCAGAGCAATCGTAGTTCGACCTATGGTTTGTTGGAAGTTGATTTTAAGGGTGAAATAAGTCCTCGGATAGGAACTCCTTCGGGTAGTACCCAATTATTTATCTCAAAAAAGATTTATTGTGAAAGTGGTGTGGCGAATATAGTCACGTCTTCGTATTGCAAGATGAGTATCGAGACCACGCACTCCAAAGTGAGCATCCTAATACTCGGAGAGGAAGAGGTCTTCACCCAATCCTTTCTCTTTAATTGAATACATAGAGAACTTTATTCTCTTATTTAAGGTGTTTTGGTTTTAGATGGTATGTGCTTTACGACAGTGAACTCTAAAGGTAATGTCAAGCACTCGAGATAGGAGAAGGCCTTCGCCTAACCACTCCACGACCATCTAAGTTTATTAAGAAAAGGTTTTGAAAATGCACTTGGTACTAGACCAAGGTTTTTAGACTCAAGGAGACAAGAAAGAGAGAAAAGGCTTGAAAGAATGTGTGGTGAATAAAGCAAAGTAGGTTGATGGCGATACACAAAGTAATCGACTTACAAGGATGAGAAAGGTATGAACTAAATAAGATAACAGTATGAATATGAACAATGATAATAATATGCACAGTGATATATTAACAGAAATTAAAGTTAGTTGTTAGTGATTAATTAATCGGATGATTCAGGTCCACTATAACGCTAAACCATCGTAGCACGATCTATGAGGAATATCATGCTATAGGAGGTCACACAATATGATATTTGTGCTAAGACACGATAGAGAAATGATATTGTGAATCAATCTCTAAGGAATCGTGTCACACGAAAAGAAAAGAGAATGGTCTCGTCTTAATCACAAACTTTCGTCAATTAGTCGAAGGTAACCTATCACGATCCCGAAGTATAGAAAACGATCTCAATGATCATTCACTACAAATTTGAAATAATGAAGGTTAAACAACCTCGATAATTAACATTCGTAATATTAAAGACTTTCATCGACCAAGAACTGAAATCGAAAGGAAAATCGAAGATGAAAGTCAAAGTAGAGATGAAAAGTAAATCAAGAATTAAATCTATACAAAGATAGAAAAGATAAAAGGATTAGATCCAAAAAAAGATTTTGTGGATTTTTTTTATATTAAATTGAAAAAAACTAACTAAATAATCTAAACCAAAAGTTATTAATCCTAATCGAAATATTAAAGTTCAGACAAAAATATAATTAAAAGAAAAACTAAAATATACAAATCAACTAATTAATAAAATAAATCTAGGCTGATTAAAAAACATTAAATCTGACAAGATAAATCTAAGATAAAAAATTATAATGAAAACTAAAAGCAAGATGAATTTAAAAAAAACAATTCAAATTAAAACATTAAGAGAGAGATGAACATATGGGCCAGTGTTGAGGTGTGATTAGAAGTGATATAGTGTGCTGGAAATAAGACATTAAGGGATCATATGGGCTTTAGCAAACCCATCACCCTTTTCCAAAAAAACAAATACACAGGTAGCAAAATCGGGTGTTGTGAATTGGAAATGGGCCACTTAATTCAAACAAAGCATGGTGGTGATGAATCAAGAGGGACACTGTTGTACATAAGAAGAAAATGGTATGGAGAAATCCTGATGGGCCTCAAAAGCCCATTCATTCCACGGTTACCATCAACATAAAACCCATTCACATAAAACATGATCAGGTGGAATAAAACCTTAGGAAAAGATCTTTTCAAGACAATGAGAAGAAAAATGATGCGCTCCAGAGAACCATCATCTTTGCGTTTCACAAATTGAAAACAAGAGAGCAACAACAACAACAATAATCAGCGTGTTCAACCTTCTTTGCTTCGCTTTCAACTCGCCTGCTCGACACTCTCGCTTCAGTTCTGTCTCAATCTCGATTTGCTTCTCAGATTTCGAGCTTGTAATGAATTTTTTTGTATTGGAAATGGGCTTGGTAATGGAATTGTTCTACGACTTTGGAAAGGAAATGGCACATGGTAGCTTGTTCATGTATTTTTAGCAATTTTGTGATATTTTGTACTAAATGAATTTTATTGAATGAATAACTTGAAAAAAGAATGAAATTGTCTTCCTTTGCAACTTGTAGTGAAACTCTTGTATACTTGTAATTGGGATAAATCATTGAATGGACCTTTGAACCTTTTGAATTTCACTTGTAATGACTAAAGCCATGAATCACTTTTTTTTAGAAATAAAGCCCACTATGAATCAATAAAGCTAAACATGAATGAACTAGAGCATTGAATCACAGTTGAATAATGAATCAACCCTGAACTTGCCCTTTTGAATCATGATAAACCAAAAAACTTCACTAGGAATCTTCTTGACCAAGAATCATTCCTTGAAATCAAAGGGGTTATGAAATGAGATATGAGCTTTACTGTTCACAACCCTGCCTACAAATGCACTGATCTCTGACAAATCCAGAATGACACCAACTCCTCTCTCTTAACCAAGATTAAGATCACACCCAATTGAACTGAAGCAACAGTGCACACACATTGAACCTGCTAGCCTCGAATGAAAATCAACTGAACGAAACTTGCTCATCTCAAAACACAAAGGGTGAGAAACCCTAATTTTTCGTGCTTCGGGCTCATATTGATGAAGAAAACAGCCTGAGATGTTGACCGCCAACAAAACTCTAGTTCCCCAGTCTCTACTAGAACCATGATGAAACCTTAATCACTTTATGCTTTTTGAGAAATATTGAACTTGATGCTTGATGAATCTTGGCAGCAGAAAGGCAGCTAGGAAGAAATTTAAAGAGCGAGAACTGTTGAAACTAGCATATTGGAAGATCAATCGGTATGATGCTGAGGAATTAACCCTTGCTTCAAGCTGGAATGAAAGTACTTCAAAGCAAATAGAAACCTTGATTCAAAGAACCTCTTGATCCCCTGTTTTAGGAGCTCAATGAAACACATGATTGATATGACCTAATGGAATGCATAGGTGATGAAAATGATATAATATGCATGGCTAGGGTTATGGTAAAAATGAGGGTGTGACAGATGCCCCTATTTAATCTTCTTGGACCCGATAGTGAGAGTAACAGAGGCTTTCTTATAGTCAAGGTTCAAAAGGATTAAATTTAAGAATACCCAGAATTTTCAGTCGGAAAAGGAGTGGAATGGAAGTGATGAATCAGTGTGATGGCTTGGAAAAGGCATCTGTCATTGGGAAAAATAGGTAGTTGGTTATGTGGAGATATGACGATAGGCTTGAGATGAAATGCGAGATGAACATGAGTGTTTTTCCAGTCTTGAAAGGGAGGCATCCCTGTAGCATTCTGGTGACATATAAAAGGTTGTGATATTCCTTCTACGGGAGGTAGAGAGGACTCAAACAGTAAGCGATGGGGGGACAAAGTCCACATGAATTCCCCACCCTATAGAGGAACTGACCTAACAAGCCTGCAAATGATGTAGAAATGTATGCAAAATGCTTGGGATATGAAAATGTGAGAGTCTGGACTTTGCTGGCAATAATGGCATATCAACTCGGGGGTTGAGAAAAACAAATGTACCAACGACTCGGGGGTCCTGATAAAATCGAAACAACAAGTCAACTCAGGGGTTGAAGAAACAAAGAGATAAACTGTCATCAACTCGGGGATTGAAAAAAAGTTAAAGGTAACAACATCGACTCGAGGGTCAAGAACTATAACAAAGATATCAACTCGGGGGTTGAGAAAGATAATAACAACGATGTCGACTCGGGGGTCAAGAAAATAAAGACAACATTGGCTCAGAGGTCATGAAGATAAAAAACAATATCGACTCCGGGGTCAAGAACTAAAACAAGATATCAACTCGGGGGTTGAGAAAGATAATAACAATGATATCGAGTCGGGGGTCAAGAAAATAAAGACAAAATCGACTCGGAAGTCAAGAATTAAAACAAGATATCAACTCGGGGGTTGAGAAAATAGTAACACTGATATTAACTCGGGGGTCAAGAAAATAAAGACAACATTGACTCAGGGGTCAAAAACAAATCAAAATATCAACGCACGGGTTGAGGGAGGAAATTGATTATGTTATGTATGCATATGGTGCATGTTAATTGTATGCGATACATATGCGAATGCAAGCGGGTGATCGGTTTATGAAGGCGCCAACAGGGTGGACTTTTGGTAGTTGCCAAGCAGGGTTGGACTTTATTTGGTAGGAGGATGCCAACATGGGGGACTTTAGGAGACGCCAAGCAGGGTTGGACTTTGGTTTATGATGATGCCAGCAGGGTGGGCTTATAGTGGTTGCCAAACAAGGTTGGACTTTATTTGGTGAAAAGATTTGACTTCCCGATACTCGGTCTTTGACGGTGTGATGATCAGAGGATAAATGCGGATGCTTCTGGTGCCCCAAGTTTGATCCTTTGCAGAAGTTGCGTGCTTGTTCCTGAGAGGACCCCACTTCTAACTGATGTGCCACCATGGCTTGCAGATGATTGTGTGAGCATAGCAACTTATCCAATGCATGTTGGTCGTGCTTTTTCTTTGCCCCAAGGCTTTTTGACACTTGTTAAACTCCAAGGTTTCTTAGTGTCTGACATGGTCAGCTTGACCAACTTGAATGTAGGAAGGGAATTTGATCATTCGCAAATTGTCTGCCCCAATCCATAGGGCTTCTGAAGGAGTTCTCCTGGAAAGGTTTATGCCATGACATAGTCTGAGATGATTTGCCCCAGTGTCTAGATTTTGCAGCGGTCTGCCTCTATTTGAGCCTCAGAAGGACTTGCCCCTATTTCACAAGGTCACGAGAAAGTCTTGATTCGTGCCAACACCAGCGGATGATCAAGTTCCTCCTTGATTGCTTTTAGTTGGAATTTCCATAATGTCAAGTACTGATTTGCATTTAAAATTGATCATTCAGAAATGGTAATTTTAATGCGCCATCCAGGAAAGTTTTGAAATATCATTTATTGGAATGATGTGAAAGTGTGTGATGAGTGGACCATTAGTCCAATCGTAATGCTAATTTACTGGTGTATGAAAGATATGGCAAGAATATGACACCAATGCAAAAGATTAGCAAATCTCTAGGAGTCAGTTTACGCAACCTTGCTGTAGTATGCTTTTAGAATAAACCTCGCCTCAATTAGGTCTTTTAAGGGTTGTAACGTGGTCTGGTTCACGGTTATAGAAACAAAGGATATAAGGTTCAAATTTGATTTGTATCCACCATTTCTTCGTGATGATCTCCAGTCCTACGTTCAGTTAAATTGACACACATCTAGAGTTTGACGGTGTAAGAGTGAAGACGAAGATTCAAGATTTTCTTGAAATGACAGTCACCTTATTTTATTTTTATGGATGGATTCCAATGACCTTTTGAGGGTGATCGCTGAATTTTATTTTGTTTCGAGGATTTGAGGAATTTTTTTGCTTTATTCATCTTTGATCCCTAACTTTTACCTAAGTTGCCTCTTTGGGTGGTGGACTTAGCGGGCTTTTTTTTTCTTTCTCTTTTTTGTCTTTGGAAAGGCTTGTGACTGCCAAGTCTTCGGTCATTGAAGAACAACTGCCATAATAGGAGGTTTCATCTTGAAATTCGAATGTGTTGTCAGGATAACTGAACACTGGCCATGCCTTAGTTTAAGCGTAAGGGTTTGGAAATCCGAAGGAAACTCCTACTTCTAGGATCGAAGTGGTTGACTAGGGACTAACTCCTTATCTCTCCAGTGTTTAGGGGATTGAAACAATGCTTGTACATCATCAACAGAATTTTATCCGAAAGCATACTATTATCAGTTATGGGTATTCAGTTTTCATCATCCTCCCTCAAATCTTTACTAAAGCAACAATGTGCTAAACGAAGTGGAGTGAATTTTTTTTTATTTTTTAATATATGAGAAAAGATTAGTGAATACGAATGGACTTGTTCAAAAAATGCATGATCATTACATTAACAATGCCATTAATAAACACAATGTCTAAAAGCAAATAGCAATGAACAGAAAAGAAACTACAAATGCATAATAATGCCATGATCTAAAATTTGCCAACATTGGTGACTAGGCTTTTCTTTCTTGATTCATTATTGGGCTAGCATTCTTGTTCATCAAGACCAGTACAATAGCCTTCTTCACACCTACTCTCAACAACTTCTTCCATAACAGGGGATGACGGACCCGCCTGACCAGATGAAGAATTGATGTGGATTTGAAGACCTTGAGGCGTAAATGAGATTAGCTTGGACTCAATCAAATCTTGGACCTTGTTTTTGAATTGTTTGCAATCTTCGGTTGAATGCCCTATTGTGCCAGCATGGTAACCACATCGTGCATTGGCGTCAAAGCCTGGTGGGTATGGGGGGATCACAGGGTCTAAGTCCTTTGGCACTATCAACCCACTATTGATCAAACGTGGTAGTATGTGACTGAATGGCATTGGCAATGGATCAAAATGCCTTTTTGGTTTTTTATTATAGTAGTGTCGGCGTTGCGGAGCATGCTGCTGTGCAATCTGTTGTTGATGAGGGGGACCTCTATTGACATGAGGATATTGACCATGTGGAGAGAATGGAATCACACATGTAGACCCATAGGATTGCTGACTTTGAACAGTTGAGATGCTTGGGTACTGAGGATAAGGTAATGGAGGTGAAACTTGTGGAGCTTCCCAGATGGAATTAATTTCACCATCCTTTTCTTCCTCTTGGGAACTGACAACTGATTCATTTTTGCTAGCTGGGATGTTCAAGGCACCTTGGATCTTTCCACTCTTGAGGATGCACTCGAGGCATTCTCCAGCTATTACCAGGTCAGAAAAGTTTGATGTCCCAACGCCAGCCATCTTTTCCAAGTATGGACCTTGCAAGGTATTCAAGAACATGTCAACCAATTCTCTGTCTAAGATTGGTGGTTAAACACGAGCAGCTACCTATCTCCATCTCTGAGCATACCCTGTGAAGGATTCGTTATCCTCTTGAGATAAGCCTTGCAATTGCATGCGGCAGGGAGCCATGTCCAGATTGTATTGGTATTGCTTCACGAAGGCGTTAGCTAAGTCCGACCATGATTGGATGTGGCTGCTCTCTCGCTGCATGTACCAACTCAGTGATGCCCCACTCAGACTGTCTTGGAAACAGTGAATCATAAGTTTACCGTTATGGACATATGAAGTTATTCTTCAGTAATACATCACCAAATGTTGCTTTGGACAACTATCCCCTTTGTACTTCTCAAAATTCGGTGTCTTGAACTTTGGAGGTATTACAAGGTTGGGTACCAAACACATGCTTGAAGCATTCAGATCCAAAGTATCACGGCCCTTTATGGTGTTAAGCTTCTCTTCCAGTACTCGACATTTTTCCATAATCTTAACAGCTCGCGGGTCCTTAGTTCTCATCACGGGGACCGCCCCTCGGGAATTTGGCACAGAGAATGCAAAACTATGATATTCCATGGCATCAAGAGAAGAATAACGTCCATCTCGGACAATGGCACGTTCACGTATAATAGGATCCTCAACAGGGATCCGCACAGGCTGAGCTTGAGTAACATTGTTCACTCGAGGTGGAATGACGTTCCTAGTCCTCTGAATATTGTCATCTCTCCTTGCCAAGGTTGTCATAGCTTCCACAAGTTGGTTCAACTGGCTCTTCATCAAATCAACATCCACTTTCGTCACAAACTGGTTCTACTCTTCGAAGGCCATGATCCTTCAAAAGCTACTTCAAGTTCAATACGAGCGTCGGGAAGTCAACTGCTGGTTATGGACAAAGGATGGATGAGTTCTCTTGTTTTAGGTTGGAAAATGATATGCAAAATGATGCATAAATTCTTGTGAAAATGCAATGTTATGAATGCAAGATACATGGGATCAAAGATCACTGAATCAGAGGTTCATACCACAAGTATCAAGGTCACAGATTCTACAGGCCACACAACAAGATACCTCTCACCATGGCTAGGAAATCTATTGGGTTACAACATGGCATTCCAAGGGCTTTCAAACAAGGTCCCATGCACTAGCCCTCAAAAGTTTTCCATTATAACGACGATTCGTAAGACGGTAATCCCTTCAAAGGATGAGCACAAAGTTATGCCTTAGTAACCTTTGGAATTGGGTTCTAAAAAGGTCCTCAGAATCACAGACTCCCAGGTCGGAAACAAAGACGCCATTACGACTAATCGTAAGACATAATCATTCCCAAAGGGGTCTCATCTGAGCGGTGGAAGTCAAACCAACTCGACGAGTCCTAAGTCTCGCAAATCAGAATGCAACCACCTCCTAGCTTAGTGTATACTCGAAAAGCTCGTGTAGAAAGCCTTTCTCCTCACAAACCATCCCCAATAAACCCAACAGATGAGAGAACACAACATAATAAAGCAATAAAACCAAACAAATCACACATATTACAAACAAACTAGCCTTGGCTTGCTTAGGGTGAATGACTCCCCAGCAGAGTCGCCAGCTGTCGCTACGCAAAAAATAGTCGACCGGAGGCGAAGGGGGAAGAAACAGAAGAGTCGCCATCAAACTTTATTTATCCCATAAGGGGAAGGGGAAACGTCGAGAAAACCCAAAGAAGGAAGGATAAGATGGTCTCACAACCAAATTACAGGTTTGGAAGCCGGTTATGCGGAGGGAAGGTATTAGCACCCCCCACATCCATCGTACTCGATGGGAACCATTCGTTTGTCTATGTGTAAAGATGTTTGCTAAAGGTATCGCTTGCTAAGGGTGTTCTAAGAGGGAGAGAGAGTGGTAAGAAACAAAGATTGAGAAAAGAAAAGAAAATAAAAGGTGGGGAAATAAAAAAGAGGCTCGATAGGACTTCGATGTCCTATGCCTACGTATTCCCTCGTGCAATGGGAAAGTCAGAGTCAACGTAGTTCGGAGGACTACGGATGAAGAAAATGGAAGGGTTCTCGCCAAGATCATCGCGATCTTGTGCCTACGTATTATAAACAGGTATGAGAAATCAGAGCGTCCGTAGTTCGGACTACGGATGGAAAAAATGGAAGTTTGGGTGTGGACGATGCTAACGTGCGCATTCTAGCAGCTAGGTGTATTGCGGCTCGCTCGTGGAGTCTTATGCGTTACCTGTTTGTGGTAGAATGGACATAACATGTCCTCTTTGGGTGAGGGAAATGGAAGTGTGGATAGAAGGTGACTCGCCAAGATTATCGCAATCTTGTGCCTACGTATCTTACATTCGGACGAGAATGAAGAATCAGGGCAATTGTAGTTCGACCTACGGTTTGTTGGAAGTTGATTTTAAGGGTGAAATAAGTCCTCGGATAGGAACCCCTTCGGGTAGTACCCAATTCTTTATCTCAAAAAATATTTATTGTGAAAGTGGTGTGGCGAATATAGTCACGTCTTCGTATTAAAAGACGAGTATCGAGACCACACACTCTAAAGTGAGCATCCTAATACTCGGAGAGGAAGAGGTCTTCACCCAATCCTTTCTCTTTAATTGAATACATAGAGAACTTTATTCTCTTATTTAAGGTGTTTTGGTTTTAGATGGTATGTGCTTTACGACAGTGAACTCTAAAGGTAATGTCAAGCACTCGGGATAGGAGAAGGCCTTCGCCTAACCACTCCACGACTATCTAAGTTTATTAAGAAAAGGTTTTGAAAATGCACTTGGTACTAGACCAAGGTTTTTAGACACAAGGAGACAAGAAAGAGAGAAAAGGCTTGAAAGAATGTGTGGTGAATAAAGCAAAGTAGGTTGATGGCGATACACAAAGTAATCGACTTACAAGGATGAGAAAGGTATGAACTAAATAAGATAACAGTATGAATATGAACAATGATAATAATATGCACAGTGATATATTAACAGAAATTAAAGTTAGTTGTTAGTGATTAATTAATCGGATGATTCAGGTCCACTATAACGCTAAACCATCGTAGCACGATCTATGAGGAATATCATGCTATAGGAGGTCGCGCAATACGATATTTGAGCTAAGACACGATAGAGAAATGATATTGTGAATCAATCTCTAAGGAATCGTGTCACACAAAAAGAAAAGAGAACGGTCTCGTCTTAATCACAAACTTTCGTCAATTAGTCGAAGGTAACCTATCACGATCCCGAAGTATAGAAAACGATCTCAATGATCATTCACTACAAATTTGAGATAATGAAGGTTAAACAACCTCGATAATTAACATTCGTAATATTAAAGACTTTCATCGACCAAGAACTGAAATCGAAAAGAAAATCGAAGATGAAAGTCAAAGTAGAGATGAAAAGTAAATCAAGAAATAAATCTAAACAAAGATAGAAAAGATAAAAGGATTAGAAGAAAAAAAAGATTTTGTGGATTTTTTTATATTAAATTGAAAAAAACTAACTAAATTATCTAAACCAAAAGTTATTAATCCTAATCGAAATATTAAAGTTCAGACAAAAATATAATTAAAAGAAAAACTAAAATATACAAATCAACTAATTAATAAAATAAATCTAGGCTAATTAAAAAACATTAAATCTGACAAGATAAATCTAAGAGCAAAATTTATAATGAAAACTAAAAGCAATATGAATTAAAAAAAATAATTCAAATTAAAACATTAAGAGAGAGATGAACATATGGGCCAGTGTTGAGGTGTGATTAGAAGTGATATAGTGTGCTGAAAATAAGACATTAAGGGATCATATGGGCTTTAGCAAGCCCATCACCCTTTTAAAAAAAACAAATACACAGGTAGCAAAATAGGGTGTTGTGAATTGGAAACGGGCCACTTAATTCAAACAAAGGATGATGGTGATGAATCAAGAGGGACATGGTTGCACATAAGAAGAAAATGGTATGGAGAAATCCTGATGGGCCTCAAAAGCCCATTCATTCCACGGTTACCATCAACATAAAACCCATTCACATAAAACATGATCAGGTGGAATAAAACCTTAGGAAAAGATCGTTTCAAGACAAGCAGAAGAAAAATGATGCGCTCCATAGAACCATCATCTTTGCGTTTCACAAATTGAAAACAAGAGAACAACAACAACAATAATCAGCGTGTTCAACCTTCTTTGCTTCGCTTTCAACTCGCCTGCTCGACACTCTCGCTTCAGTTCTGTCTCAATCTCGATTTGCTTCTCTGATTTCGAGCTCGTTTCAAATTCGTATGATCGGGTTCATGCTTGGTTTTCGTCTTACTCTCTTCTACTTCTTCTTCTTTCTGACCTGTTTCTGGGTTGAAATAATTGAGTATGGGGTGTTTTTCGTTGTGGAGGAGATGTAGGTTTGAGGAGGGTTGATTGGGTTTGGCAGAAAAACGAAGGAAGTGGGTTGAAGAATAGGAAGGTTGAACAAAAAGGGTGTTGCGGTTTAAGGAAGGTAATGGTTACAAGAGTGATGACGGAGATGAATAGTTGTTGTGCGAGAAGGGAGATTGGTTCATGGTTATAACAGTGGCCGATTGAGATTTGAAGTGTTTGGTTTTGATGATGAGAAGAAGTGAATCCCCTTGTGAGAAGGTGAGCCTCTTGCTTTATTATCGTTTCCCCCCAATTCTTTTTCAATTCTTGTCTTGTACTTATTGATTTGTCATTGTTAAGATACAGGTTTTTGTCATGAAGGGAATTATATAGTCGTTGTTGCTTGTTGAAAAGGTGCAGAAGTGCAGCGTTACATAGCATTTCTTTTTTTGTCTTGGCTTGGTTGGTGTTGAAACGTCGTACTACTGCGATTCATGGTCAGTTTTGGTGTGGTGTATATGAACCTCTGTTTTGCATCATGTCTATAGTGTTTTGTCTTGATGCGTGGCTGTTATAGTGTAGCATGGAGTATGGTTTTTGTTCATCATGGATGCAAATGGAATTCCTTATGTGTGTAAATGGAATGGCTTTCCTTTGGCTTTTGTGTGTGTAACAACTTGTAGTTAGGGTCATGTGTAATCATGTAATGAATTTTTTTGCAATTTTTTTGTATTGGCCATAGGCTTGATAATGGAATTTGCTACGACTTTGAAAAGGAAATGGCACATGGTAGCTTGTTCATGTATTTTTAGTAATTTTGTGATATTTTGTACTAAATGGACTTTATTGAATGAATAACTTGAAAAAAAATTAAATTGTCTTCCTTTGCAACTTGTAGTGAAAATCTTGTATACTTGTAAATGGGATAAATCATTGAATGGACCTTTGAACCTTTTGAATTTCACTTGTAATGACTAAAGCCATGAATCACTTTTTTTTTAGAAATAAAGCCCACTAAGAATCAATAAAGCTAAACATGAATGAACTAGAGCCTTGAATCATAGTTGAACAATGAATCAACCCTGAACTTGCCCTTTTGAATCATGATAAACCAAAAAACTTCACTAGGAATCTTTTGACCAAGAATCATTCCTTGAAATCAAAAGGGCTATGAAATGAGATATGAGCTTACTGTTCACAACCTTGCCTATAAATGCACTGATCTCTGACAAATCCAGAATGACACCAACTCCTCTCTCTTAACCGAGATTAAGATCACACCCAATTGAACTGAAGCAACACTGCACACACATTGAACCTGCTAGCCTCGAATGAAAATCAACTGAATAACACTTGCTCATCTCAAAACACAAAGGGTGAGAAACCCTAATTTTTCGTGCTTCGGGTGCATATTGATGAAGAAAACAGGTTGAGATGTTGACAACCAACAAAACTCTAGTTCCCCAGTCTCTACTAGAACCATGATGAAACCTTAATCACTTTATGCTTTTTGAGAAATCTTGAACTTGATGCTTGATGAATCTTGGCAGCGAAAAGATATGATGCTGAGGAATTAACCCTTGCTTCAAGCTGGAATGAAAGTACCTCAAAGCAAATAGGAACCTTGATTCGAAGAAGCTCCTGATCCCATGTCTTAGGAGCTCAATGAAACGCATGATTGATATGACCTAATGGAATGCATAGGTGATGAAAATGATATGATATGCAAGGCTAGGGTTAGGGTGGAAATGAGGGTGTGACAGGTATGTATCTGACAGGAAGATTCCTAAGAATATTCTTGACATGATCAGAGGCAGTGTAAATCTTGTTTAGAACTTGAAGTTTAGACACCTGAACTTAAAACCTTGAGAATATGGTTTCAATGTTCTCATATTGTTTGATTATGAATAACTCATATTGTTGAACCAGAAGACACTACTACAAAAAACCCATTTAACAACGGTTGGGAATGACATATAAAGACGCGGGCGAAGGAGTTGTTATGTACATTGTCGTTCTAAGTTTGCTGTTTCTACAACGGTCTGGAAACCGTTGTTGTATTCTGGAAAACGCGCGTTATATTGCAACGGTTAGGTATTTCAACCGTTGTAATATATATTAACTATCACAACGGTTATGAGTCTCAATCATTGTGGAATATACCCTTAGTTTATTAAATACAAATGTATATTGCTTGTTTTACCATACACCTAATTAAAGAAATACAACCATTAAAATTGGTAAAGAACTATATAATCTGAAAATTAAACTGTTCTTGAAAACCAACTGAAACACACCACTGTTTTCTGAATTGCATCCATTTCATTCCGCACATTTTATGTTTCTTAACATAAAATTTATGGTTCAATGGTCCGTTTGCTTCAATTCATCGATATCTACAATTCTACTTTACCTCATCATCGCCAAAAATTATCGCGATTTTATCATCATAACAATCATGATCTTAACAACCACGATGATTAGTGATCGATGAATTGAAGCAAACAGACCATTGAACCATAAATTTTATGGTAAGGAACATAAAATGTGCTGAATGAAATGGATGCAATTCGGAAAACATTGACATGATAAAGGTTGGTTTTCAAATACATCTTAATTTTAAGATTATAAGTTTCTATATCAATTTAACTGATTGCATTTTCAATAAAAGGATAGTGAAACAAACAATATACATAGTATATAATAAACTATATTTCATATACAATATCAGAATGAATTCATATATATGTACCTTATCAGAATGAATTCATATATATGTACCACCATCATCATCACCATGTGAAACAAACCCTAAGAAGTTGGAAGAAATGAAGAAAATTAGTTAGTATTCAAAACAAAATAAGCAAAAGTTGAAACAAAACCCTAAGAAGTGGGACTGTACCATTACAATGAAGTTCACCTTGCTTGTGAAGCATTGAAGTCGAATCTGCACAAAATTAGAACAATCAACAAAAACAACATGAAACAAATGAGATAATGGGAACTATCTAACAAAAAGATTGAAGTAGAAGAATACCTTATTTTCCATAAACAATATGTACATTACGCTTGCTACCGCCAGCATCATCATCATGTTCATCTAGTTTTAGACTCTGCAAGAAGAAATACAAGGAGGAAGAAGCTTAAATCAAAAGCTTCATACTTCTTGTATTTCTTTTCGCGGATTCTAAAAAAAGATGAAGTTTTCTGCCAAAAATGTAGAGAAAAAATAGGTGCTAGGGTTTCGCTGTGAAGGAAACGGCGCTACTGTAAATAAGGAAAAGTTAATTCCCTTATATAGGTAAATATTTCACAACAGTTTTCTAAAAAGAACCGTAATGATAAGTATATATATTATTTTAATAATATCACAACGGTTAGTTATATTAACCGTAGCGATACCCCTTATACTTGGTACAAGGTTTGACTCCAGGTAACAACATTTTTCTATAATTACGTAAAATAGAAAAATGTTGTTGCCTGGAGTCGAACCTTGTACCTAGTATAAGGGGTATCGCTACGGTTATTATTACTAACCGTTGTAATATTATAACCCTTGCTCTTCCCGGAATAGAGAACACTTTAGCCAAGTATAATAATGATTTAAAATTTTCTCCGTTTTTCAAAAAATATCGTTCCAGAATATCAACCATTTACAAGTTATCATCATTGCAAGCATTAAACTATCAGACTTTTCATCTTCAACCTCATATATAAATAGACAATTTTACATTTCTTCATAATATATTCTTCGTAACAATGAGTTATACAAATGAGAATGCTAGAAACATCACCAATGAGGGCACAAATGAACAACATCAGCCGCCAAATGAGGAGGTCCAACCAGCGGCCAACGTCAGGGATGCGTTAAGGGTAAGGAAGGTGAAGAAGAAGAAGAAGAAGCTGAAGAAGAAAAAGAAAAAGAAGAAAAGGAGGACTGTTTATTATGATTCTGATGAGGGAAGTGAGGAGAGAGTCCTAGATTATGAAGATGCATTTGCAGCTATGGGCTCTGACATTGATAAATATATGTAATATATTATTATCAATGTACTCTTCTTATCTAGAATCTTAATAAAGTTTTCTTTTATATATACTCATCTCTTTCACTTTTATTTTTAAAGAAGTTATGATCAAACTATTTCAACCTATTCTCTTGCACTTAAAAATAGAAAAACAAAGATGAATTTTGAGTTTTGAGGTTAAATCCCCGTAACACTAACAAAAGAAATAAAATATATGTTTAAAATATAAAAATATGGAAAAAAATATATGTTTTGGGAATTTTTTTGAAATTTTTTGAGACTATTGTCAGCATTTTGAAAAAATATGTAAAAAACCATAAATGCTGGCGCTAGGACTTGAACCCATGACCAGATGCTACCTATAATGACAGTTTCTTAAATACCCGTGGTGAAAGGCCTCACATTTCACCACGGTTGGAATATTAACCGTCATTCAAATCCTTTTAATGAGATTAAAAAAAATGCGCGCATCTATTACAACGGTGTATAGGCAAGCCGTTGTAAGCCTGGCGTTGTTGTTTGCGTGTTTTGTAGTAGTGATATTTACTTTGGTTTCTTAAACTTGTTGGTTTCCTTCATAAGTAGCACATAAAGATTCAAAAATGGTTTTGGCAATAGACTTGTCAATGATTTTTATGTATTCAGAGTGAGGCAAAGTATCAACAAGAATGCCTCTCACTCTGTGGTGTTTTCTGTAATTCTTTTTTAGATCAGGTGTGAGAGTTTTTCTATCAGCTACCATTCCTACTCCATTCACAAGAATATTAATGCCATCTTCAAGAATGTCCCACAACTCATCATCAAGACTTATGATGTGAGTGTACATCTTTCTTTTCCACCATTCAAACTTAATAGAGTCTCCATTGAATGTTGGAGGTCTAGCAACATGATTGGTCTTTTTATATGTACTTTGATCATGATTATTATCACCACGAGGAGTACCCCTACTTGAACTAATTCTAGATTCATCTGCCATGAAAGGATATGAGTGTTTTTCTCAGGATCTTTTATGCACCACTGTTAAGTGTTTAGCACTGACCTTGCTTTGATACCAACTAAAGGTGAGGAAAACACAAGAAGAGGGTTTAATTGTGTTGCCTTTTTCTCTTTAAGACTTTTCTTCTTCTGCTTCTAATAGCTTTCAAGCAGAAGCAGATTCTGAACACCAAGTTCAAAGTATAACTCATACAAGCTTGGATTCGTTCTAAAGATCATTATCAGATTTTGAACCAGAATCTGACTTGGAGGATTTGAGTTGACAGCAACAAAATATTTAAGTAGAGAAGCAAGAAAAATAAATGCAAAGGCACAGGCAGTTATCCTGGTTCCTTACACAACCTGAGAGTAGTCCAATCCCCTTTTACTTACAAGGGATTTCTACTATAACCAAACTGATCACAAATGCTAGAGCACAAAAGTAAGACACTTCCAAATGCTCAAGCACATAAGCAAGAGACTTCCTTTTCTCAAAACCACAAGTAAAATACTTCCTTTTCTCAAGCACACAAGCAAGAGACTTCCAATGCTCAAACCCACACGTAAGAGACTTATTTGCTTAAGCCCATAAGCAAGAGACTTCCTTTTCTCAAACCCTCAAGTAAGAGAGTTATATGCTCAAGTACACAGGCAAGATACTTCAAATGCTCAAGCATTAAAGCAAGAGACTTTTGGCTCTAAACAAACTGTTAAGAGATTTGGGTAAAACTACACTTGATATACAATAAGAGGTTTAGACAAAATAAAACTTAGAAAGACTCTAAGACTTAAGAACTTCTAAAATATACACAATTTTAAGATGTTTTAAGTCTAACAAATTTGACAGAGTAACTTCTCTTTGAATTTCAATGTTCAAAGTCTGTAGCAGTGTTGTATTGTAGTGGAGTAGTCTTCTTATTTAGATCTCTACCTAGTACAAAAAACACTTTTTAAATTAGACATTTTAAATCATATGCTTTCCACTTGATTTAAAAAGTTGAAAAACTAGGATTCCGTTAACCATATTTTAGTGAATACCATTTAGATTAGTTAACCTGATTTAAAAAGAATTTTTGATAATTAAAAAAAATGAACATACAAAGCGCCCTTTTCCTTTTCCTTTTCCGCGAAAATGTACTGTTCCCTCTCTTCTCCGCGAACACTGTTCATTCTCTTCTCACATCAACTCAAAACCCTTTTCCTTTTCTCTCTCTCTGGCGGCGGAGAGAAACCCTCTTCCATTTGCAACGACGAAGCCATTAATGATTTTCCTGTATCATTACTACTCATCTTCATCTTCTTTATCGTCGTTTGATTTTCATCTTCTTTCTCGTCGCTTGATTTTCGTCTTTCGTTGATTCTCGACAGGTTAATTGAAGATTTTATCGACATTGAGAGTTTCTATCGACATTGAGAGCCCCTGCCTCTGTTCGGATTTTTCAAGGTTTGTTCATTTTTTGGTTTTTTGAACGTTACTTTAGGTTTAGTTTTATCTTTCTGGGATTTTTAAGAGATAAGTGGGGTGAAGTTTCTTTTAAAGATAAAACAAGTTGGTGGAGGAACAAAATAGGTTTGTTTTGGTTTTGTCCAAGACATTGGATATAAGTTAGAGGATACAAAAAAGTATTGCAGTACATTTACAGGGACTTAAATAAAGGCTAATCTGTATTTATTCGTGACATTTGGATGCTTGGACTTTGCCAACAATTCTAAGTCTTTACATTTGATAAAAAATTCTTAACTTTTGTTGCTACTGCTTGCATTTTGGTTCGAAATTGATCTGTTATGATAAATATTTGACATTTGTGTTTAGGTTTCGTCAAATGCGTAGAGTTTATATGTTAATTTCAATGTTGTAAAACTTTCATATTAATATTGTAAATATTATTGTAAATGATTTTTTGGGTTGCTGTTGCCATTGTGTAAATCAATTTTCTAATCTGCAAATCAGAAATATGCCATTGTGTAAATAGAATTTCGATCAATTGATGGAATAATTTTGTTCAGGAAGAAAAAGAAGCACGGAGGATACGAAGGGTATTGGCAAATAGAGAGTCCGCTAGGCAGACAATTCGCCGCAGGTAGGTATTTATATTGGCAGAAGTTCACCAATTTTTAGGTTTTCTTATGGATAGTCCAAAATATAAACCAAATTTGCACCAACACATGTTTGGTGTGTTTCGTTGACAAGAAATCTTTACTTCTATACTTTTTTCTTGACCACATAGCTTAATTTTTTTTGTAATTGACAGTTCCTCTGGTTATAGATAAGTTAGGAATTGGAATTGGTGTTGTTAGTGTTGTTGTTGAAATTGGTCTTTTTCAACGTTAATTTATGCCATATGGCCAGCGATATTGTCTGCCATTGAAGTATGATGCAAGTATGATGCACATAACTAAGAAAGTATTTCAGTTATTGTAATTCAAGTATGATGCACATGACTAAGAAAGTATCGTAATGTGCAAGTTTATAATAAAATTACATTGGCAAATTGTTTAAGATGATTTGTTGATAATGTGAAATTTTGTTCTTATGCTGCATCAGGGTTTGGTCTTGTATTATATTGTAAGAATTGAGTCATCAATAGGGAAATAGTTTTGGCATTTCAATAAATAGTGATTGATATAGATAAATAAATAGTATGATCAAGATCATGTGTTTAGCTTACTGCTTCAAGCCAATGCAGCAATGCAAGTTTCATGATTCTCAACGTCGAAGAAAGATATGGAGCTTCTCTTTAGTTCAGCAGAATCTAAAAGCTTCCACCTATATATATGATTAAAACAATAAATGTCAAATTTAACAGAAAAATAGCTTATTATTTGGTTATGTTTATATATATAGGTAAAAACTAATTATATATGATTTTAATTGATTTCGTTTTGAACTATCCGCTGTCCTTTATTTTGGCCATAGGTGTTTAAAATAGGAGTGCCACCTTCTACCTCTTCTAAATATGGTGGTCTTATCGCTGTGAGTGCGGCTCAGGTAACGAACTTTCCTCATTATTAATGTGTTAGCTTATTATTGATGTTATATCTTGTATTTCCCTTTTTAGATAATGATCTGATGTTAGTTAATAAATGTTCAGCAGAAGCGACTAAGGCTTTAAAGAGGTCAATTTTTTTGTCTAGATATTCAAAAATGCCAGATCTAAAGGTGTTGTTCTATCACGTACTCTGTTCTCTCTTTTGTTTATTTTTATGACAGTAACACGTTTCGATGTCATCATATTCTTATTGGATTTAAGACAATATTTATCGTTATATACTACGATATCCTGCTTCCCTAATTAGTAATTTGAAAGTTAACAATTATTGTATGTTAAATGATATTGTTTTCAATTTTAGGGTCTTAGAGGCATTGGAGAAATCTACCATCGAGAAATCTGCACGACTTTAGACAGGTGAGCTTCAGATTCTATCATATGTTTTGAATAGTGCCATGTAATGTATGTTGCAACTTGAAATGTTCAAATTTGAAAATCAGTAGTAGACTAGTAGTTAGTTACTGTGTTATTTGAAAACTAAAGCTAAAATGTAATTGATGCAATAAACATGGATAATTAGAAAAGCTCTAGAACACTTCAGTTTATGCTGTTAGTTGACATTTTAGCATCTTTTAATGTTTTTGACAATATTACTTTGGTTTTGAGTTAAACTATTTTGGTTATTTATATTTTACAATTTTGTCAATTCTGCTTTGCAATCATTATTTTCTCTTATTTGTTAAACTTGTTGGCTTGTTAGGGAAGTTCATTTGATTGTTTACACTAGATATGAAAACTAGTTAATCACTTCTGGTGTTTGCAAGGAACTAATTAAACTATTTCATTTGGATTTATTAATGATCTTATCTTTGGCGAAATGTGATTTGTGTTTTCCTGGAGTAGAATTAAGTCTGAATTGTCCTTGTAAGCCTTTTGTTGGTATCATTTGTTGATATCATTAAAACTACGTTTTGAACTAGATGAGATAGATGATAGGCATTCCTATGTTCAATATATTTAAGATTCCTTTAATTAGGATGTTTTAAAAGCACTCGAAAGTTTACCCATGACGGGGCAGATCATCTAATACAAAACCATCCGAAAGGGTATAAGATTTCAGGCTAAGCAAGCTCTTTAAGCTAAATATTGGTGACTTAGATGGAGGATGATTTGTCTTTTTCTATTATTTACTAGTCTGTCTTCTAGTTTATTAATTGTTACATGCTATATTGTTCGTGATTTTTTCTCTGTTTTGTGAAAGTATATAATAAATATTTTTTGTTAATTATAATAGACTAATTAAGCACCATAACTTACTATTTATGTATGTATTTTTTTTCTAGAAGTAGTTATGGATCGTAGTTGGATGAATTCTAACCGTTTGAGTGAAGAGTATAATAAAGGAGTGGACGAGTTTATTAAATTTGCTTCAGAAAAACTTCCTGATAATAACGGAAAATTTTATTGTCCTTGTGTTAAATGTTTGAATATCCCCTCGTTACATTTTGAGTTGATAAAAAGTCATCTTATTTGTCACGGGATTAACCAAAATTATACCAAATGGATATGGCATGGCGAGTCTTTAAACATGCCAAGTGCATCGAGTACAAATGAAGTCAATGTAGATATGAACGATCATCTAGATGATATGATTCGTGATATAGGTCCAGAGTCTTTCCAGCGAGCACATATGTATGATAATTTGTGCAAAGATAGAGAAGAGACTTTGTATCTGGGGTGCACTAACTTCACACGGTTGTTTGCGGTGTTAAGATTGTTCAACTTGAAGGCGAGAAATGGATGGACAGATAAAAGCTTCACTGAATTACTTGAGTTGTTGAAGGAAATGCTCCCAGAAGGTAACACATTACCCAATCGTAACTACGAGGCAAAGAAGATATTATGTCCGATGGGTATGGAGTATAAGAAAATACATGCATGCCCTAATTATTGTATATTATATCGAAATGAGTTTGAAGAGTTGAAGAGGTGCCCTAGGTGTGGACTATCACGCTACAAAGAGAAGGACAATGATTTCAATTCTGATGAAAGCATACAATGTCCTCCTGCGAAGGTGTTATGGTATCTTCCAATAATTCCAAGGCTCAAACAGTTGTTCAATAATGTAAATGATGCAAAGAATTTTAGATGGCATGCAGATGAGAGGAAATGTGACGGGTACATTCGTCATCCGGCCGCTTCATTACAATGGAAGAAAATCAACACTTTTTATTCGGAATTCGGGAATGAGCCAAGAAACCTTAGGCTTGGACTTGCTACAGATGGAATGAACCCATATGGGAACTTAAGTAGTAACCATAGTTCATGGTCTATTCTCTTAATGATCTACAATTTACCTCCTTCAATTTGCATGAAATGCAAATACATTATGTTATCTATGATGATTTCGGGTCCAAAGCAACCGGGAAATGACATAGATGTTTATCTTAGTCCATTGATCGAAGACTTGAAAGTGCTTTGGGAAGAAGGTGTTGATGTGTTTGATGCCCATTCTTGTAATTATTTCAAGTTGTGTGCGATGTTATTTTGCACCATTAATGATTTTCCTGCATATGGGAACTTGTGTGGCTATAGCGTGAAGGGGCATAAAGCATGTCCCATATGTGAAGAACGCACTTGCTTCCAACAATTGAAAAATGGAAGGAAGACGGTTTACCTTGGGCATCGTAAATTTCTCAAACGATTTCACCTATATCGTAGGTTGAGAAAAGCATTTAATGGACACCCGAAAAATGAAATTGCTCCAAAAGCCTTAACTGGAGAGCAAGTTTATGAAAAATTGAAAGATGTCAGTGTGATATTTGGGAAGGACCAAAACCAAACCACTGAGAAAAACATATGGAAGAAGAGGTCTATTTTCTTTAATCTTCCTTATTGGTCTAGTCTAGATGTTAGACATTGTATCGATGTAATGCATGTTGAAAAAAATGTGTGTGATAGTGTAATAGGAACACTTCTCAACATTCAGGGAAAAACAAAGGATGATTTGAATGCTCGTCTGGATATGGTTGAGATGGGTATAAGACAATAGTTAGCTCTACAGTCAGTAGGTAAGCGAACATATCTGTCTCCGGCATGTCATACTTTGTCAAAAAATGAGAGAAGAAGCTTTTGTGAATGTCTACACGGCATAAAAGTTCCACAAGGCTAATCTTCAAATGTCAAGAGTCTTGTCTCAATGAAAGATTTGAAATTAGTTGGATTGAAGTCTCATGATTGTCACATATTGATGCAACAATTCCTACCTGTGGCAATTCGTGGAATATTGCCTAAAACAGTTAGAGATGTCTTAACTAGGTTATCCTTATTCTTTAATGCTATTTGCAGCAAAGTCATTGATCCTAATAAATTATATGAGTTGGAAAATGAGGCTGCAATTATCTTGTGCCAACTAGAGATGTATTTTCCTCCTTCTTTCTTTGACATAATGGTTCACTTAATTGTTCATTTAGTGAGGGAGATTAGGTTGTGTGGTCCTGTTTATTTGAGGTGGATGTATCCAGTTGAACAATACATGAAGATTTTAAAAGGGTATGTGAAGAATTTTCGTCGTCCCGAAGCATCTATTGTTGAAAGGTATATCGCAGAAGAGGCTATTGAATTTTGTTCTGACTATATGTCTGAAGCGGAAACAATAGGAATTCCTAAATATTGTCATGAAGGAAGATGTGCAGGTAAGGGTACACGAGGTTTAAAACTTAAGAGCATGGGGCGTGTAGAAGTACTTAAAGCACAATTGTATATATTGAATAACATTGATGAGGTTCAGCCTTACCTTTCTGCTCATAAAGTCATTATGAAGGGAAAAAAAGTCTAGAGTGAATGAAAAATGGTTGATGAATGAGCATAACAAGACTTTTTAAAAGTGGTTCAAAGAAACCATTTTAAATGACAATTCAGCTTCTGTTACATTAAAATGGCTATCAAGGGAGCCTAACTTTGATGTCATAACTTGGTCTGATTATGATATCAATAATTTTTCATTTTATACAAAGACTCAGGATGACAAAAGTGTCGTACAAAATAGTGGGGTGATGGTCGTAGCTGAGTCCATGCACTTTGCTAGTTCAAAAGATAAAAATCCAGTTATGGCATCTATACCTTATTTTGGAATCATTTAAGAGATTTGGGAAGTTGATTTCATTAAATTTAAAGTTCCTGTTTTTAAATGTAAATGGATTGACATAAACAGTGGTGTCAAAATTGATGAATTTGGTTTTACATTGGTGGACCTTGAAAAGGCAGCTTATACGGACGGGCCATTTATTATGGCATCTCAAGCAAAACAAGTGTTTTATGTTTGTGATCCTTCTAACAAAAAGTGGTCGGTGGTTCTTCAAGGTAAAAATATACATGAGCCTAATGAAAGTCTATATTCAACCATAGATATTTCTGAGAGTCCTTTTTCTCAAAGAATGCCTACTTCCATTGAGGAAACTCTAACAGATGACGTGTATGCCGTGATGATCATGAAGAAGGGATATGGGAAAATGTCTAATCATGAAAATCTTTGAAAATATATAGTTTATATCCATATATGGTACATTTTAGTTTATCAAAAAATTTTACTTTGATTCTTAACTTTAGTTTTAATCCATATATGAAAATTTATTCATTCTTAATATGTTTTTTTTAATGCAGACACATGGATGATCCATCAGCTCCTTCACAAAGAGAGAATGATACTCGGCCTACCAAAAAGAGGGGTAGACGTGGCACACGAATGAAAGAATTGTGTTTACGTGAGAAGGGTGTAAAGATACCAATTGATTTAGATCCAAGGACCAAAATACCTTTAGGGGAAAACAGAAAAAAGTTCAAGAGTCATGTGGGTTCCATTGCTCGAAACAAAGTGAGCATTTTGGATGTTCAGCAATGGTAGTTGTTCAGCAATGCCGCATATATAAGAGGATGAGGAGGATATTCCTGAAGAGTGTGAATTATATGTTGATAAGAATCATCACGTAGTTGCATACGCAAATGTGTATAAGTTGGGGCCCAACATACATAATCAATTGTTAGATAATGATATGGCAAGGGTGGTGGTAACCAAGTTGCTAGATTCAAATGTTCAAGTCCCTATGCCCGCAGATGAGGTGACAAAGGTTGGTGAGGCCCTCAACAATTTCATTCAATGGCCAAAAAGACTTTTACGTCTTGTTACTAATAAGGTATTCAATATTTGTGTCCATTTTCTATTTCAATATATAATGACTATCCTATGTTGTCTAATATTTTATCTTAATTGTTTAGGATGTTGAAGGAAATAAAAAAGATGCCATTCTATCTAAAAGGTCTGAATCTGAAAACAATGGCGCTGAAAAATTGATGTTAAAGATAATGTCGCGAAAAGAAGCTTTAAAGTTCAAGTTGGAAGGGGATAATTTTTTTGATCTCCCAATCAAAGATATTATGGAGTTGTGTATGAAGACACAAGATTTACGCATCTCTATTCTACTTATATGGGTGGTGTAAGTACATTTCTACATCATTTTTGCTGTTTCTTTTTCATATATTTGAACCACGGTGACTATTATACTTGATAAAAACTGTTGCTGCAATTTCTGTGGTATTCAAATTATACTCTCTCAGGTGTTCTGTATTGTTACAGGGTTGTTTGTTAGTTTTTTAATGCATGTGTTTCTAGTTTAGGGACTAGCTATGTTAGTTATATTGAATTGTTAGAATATTAGAGCTGTTAGTGAGTGTTAGTGATGTTAGTGAATTGTTAGAATATGATGATGAGGGCACTGCTCCTCCACAGAGAAAACCCGCTGGTGGCCGCAGATAAGTGTAGCAGGATGAATAAGTTATAAAATATATAGACATCTTGAGAGAGAATGATTCAAGTTATAGACGTATGAGTTAGAGAGAAAAAGAAGAAAATGTTGTGTATTTCCATTGTAAGTTTTGGTTTGTTTTTCTTGTTTTAACTTTTGTTGTTAGATTTGGATGACCAAATTTGTTTCCATAGATGTCATAATAAGGTACATGCGGCATGGTTCTTTTCTAAAAAGACGGCAGAGATGTTTTGATTATTTAAGAAACTGTGTATTTCCTTTTTACTGTGGTGTTTGGTTTCGAATTTAGTTTTTTATTTTTATTAATTTGATATACTTATAAATTTTAAGATATAACTTTTTATTATAAATTTCTTAAAACATTATCCTTGGAGTACTTGCATGATTTCTTGTCATTAGGTAGAAACTAGGCCAAAAAATTGAATTAAAAGTGATTATTTTCCATTTAAACAATTTAATATATATGTGCTGGTCTATTGGAATTGCCGTTAGTTGTTTCATGCATTTTTTTCTTCTCAAAAACTTGTGGTCAAAGCTAGAAATACGAGTCTTTGTTTGTAGATTTCAAATTGCTAGTGATTAATCAAATGAATTCCCTCATACAGATTTTGTGTTCTAGTTTAATATTTGCTATAGATGCCACTAGATCAACTTGAAAATAATGGGTGTGTGTATAAAATAATAACTTCACATAACACCTGTGCATATATTAGGTTAATTATTCTGTTGAATATCTCTGTTCTCTTGTGTACATACAAATTTCAGAGAGTAACAAATCTCTGTTCTCTTTTTAGGTATATAAAACAACTTTGTACTCAGTTGGACAAGAGTAACATGTATAGTTTCATTGATCCAAATTTCATTCAACCACAAAATGATCGAGCTAGTTCTCAGTCTCACATAACTGAAAAGCTGTTTGAAAATGACAAAGACTGTGTTTTTGTACCATACCTCAACAAGTAAGTGTATCATGATCTTCATAGTATTTTTTACTAAATTAATTTTTTTAGGTAATCACATATATTCAAATTTGTATTTTGAGATTTAGTAGCCTATAATCTCTTCCATGTTATGAGTTAGCAATTGAAGTTGACACATTTAATTTTTGTTTCCCATGGAATGTAGCCATCATTGGCAATTGCTCATTATTGAGCCAAAGAAACAAAATGTAGTCTTCCTATGTTCAATGGGGTTGAAGCCAGATAAAAACATCGTTTTTATTGTTGATTCGTAAGTATAATTTATTTACCTTATGTATAATTTAAGATGTTTTAGAAGACAAATTTAATGAATATATTTTATTACCGTAGAGCCATAGATGGATATAATAGGTTGAAAGGTTCGAGAAAACAGAGAAAGCCAATATGGAACATTAATCTTAAAGTAAGTTAACAATTTCATAAATAATTTAAAATTTATTAATAATTTTTGTATATAATATTTACTTACTATAATTTATGATAATTGCAGTACCATAGACAATCTTTCAGTTATGAGTGTGGCTATTATGTTATGATATATATGTTGAACATTGTATCTGCTGGGATTTTTAATTTGTGGAATCAGGTATGTAACGAAAAATTTTAAGTATGTGTTAAATGTCTTCTTTAATGTTAATACAATATTCTAATATTTTTTATATTTATTCAGATATTTGGAGACTCAACACCATTTCATGAGGATGACGTTACGAATGTTCAAGAACGTTGTGCAAATTTTATTCTAGAATCCATTTGAAGTAATTTGGTTAGGTAAAAAATGGCAATCATAGGTTGGTGCCATTTGTTTTTGTGCTTTTGTTGTAGGCCTCATAGTTGCCATTTGTTTTTGTGCTTTTGTTATAGGCCTCATAGTTTGTTTGGCTTTGCCTAGATTAACTAGTGTTTTGATAGTGTCATAGTTTGGTATTGGCAAGACATATTTAGTTCTATGGTACTTTTTGTGACATAGTTTCCTGACTAATTGAAAAATGATGGAATTTATTTAAAACTTTGTTCCATGGTATATTGTTTGTATTAATGATTATGTATGAAATATTTGATTAGTAATTAGTTGTGATGAAATTTTGTATTATTCATAATTTTTTGTACAATATTGTGGTAGAAACCTGATTAAAAAATGACAATGAGTATAAAAAAATGACAATGAATAAAAAAAAATGAAATTCTAATTTTAAATCGGATCAAACGATTTAAAAAAACATTACTAAATCAAGTGAGTCGATTTAAATTTGATATTTTAAATCAGAACAAACGATTTAAAAAAACACTACTAAATCAAGTGATGGTATTTAAATTTTAGATTTTAAATCGGGTCAAACAATTTAAAAAAACACTACTAAATCAAGTGAGGCGATTTAAATTTTAGATTTTAAATCGGGTCAAATTGATTTAAAAAAATTTCACAACTTTTAGATTTTTTTTAAATCTGCCAAACCGATTTAAATAAACACTTCTAAATCATGCTAACCGATTTAATAAAATATTTTAAATCGGATTAAACCCGATTTAAAACAAAAAACTTTCTAAATCGTTCGGAATTAAATCGAAGCGACAACCGATTTAAAAAGTCATTTTTACCCGATTTAAAAAGTGTTTTTTGTAGTAGTGCTAACTCCTTATATAGAAAGGATAAAAAGAGAAGTTGAAGACTTTCATCAAAAGGGTGTGATGGATTTGTACTTGATTAGACACATCAAGAAAGCACCTTTCGGAAAGGGGAATTATTCGTTGAAGCTCAAACAACAAAGAGAGAGATTTTTCCTTAAGTCTTCACATGATCAAAAGGTCTCTGTGTCTGTCAGTGTTGCCTTGATTGAAATGACTCTGCTTCAGAGGTTGGCTTTCTTCATACTCGACTCTTTAGAGGCTGATCACTTCAGAGTCTGCTTCTTGGCTTCTGAATCTTCAGAGTCTCAGTCACCAGAGGCTGGCCTTCTTTAGAGTTGACTTCTTTACAGTCTGGATCTTCCATCAGAGCCAGAGTTTTCAGAAATGGTCTTTAGAGCTAGAATATGATCTTTAGATTTAGATTCCTCAAGCATCTCTTCATCTGTTCTTAATGATTATATTTCTACAAACTTAAACATATGTTAGAATTCTCAATTGTTTTTTAAATACTTTATTATCATCATAACCCAAGGAATAAGGTTTTAACCAGTTTTGTTCCAACTGGCTGCAGGGCTTCTGATATGAGGAACATTTTTTGGAAAATTTCAAGTGTTACTGGGCATCTTATGAAGCTTTTAATGAGGTTGATAAAGATATGAAAGCGGTCATGGTTTCTTTTTTTGACGATCTGATAGTGGTGAAGGCTGATTATGTGGAGGGACGAAGAAAGGTGTTTAGTAAGTTGTCTATTTCTTTCTTTTGTGGGCGAGTAGATCTTTTTAGTATTTACATTATTTCCTCTTTTTCAGATAAGTAAAAGAAGAACCCGACCATGTCAAAGTTCGAGGCTACTCCAACTGTACAGGCCCTTTCTGCTAGGGATGGCAACGGGTCAGGTCGGGTGCGGGTTTCACACTACCCAAACCCGCACCCGAAATCACCACCCGAACCCGAACCCGAACCCAAAGGCTATTCGGGTGGCAAAATAACACCCACGCCCACACCCGTTGGGTTCGGGTTTTTTCACCAAAACCCGAACCCGTAGCAAACACTCAATATATATATATATATATAGGGTGTGGTTCCAGGTTTCAGGCATGGGTTTTACATTACCCAAACCCGCACCCGGACCCGAACCCGAACCCAGTCAACTCGGGTTTTCACCCGTTGACTCGGGTTCGGGTGCGAGTGGGGCCTGCGGGTTTGGGTCTGCTTGCCATCCCTACTTTCTGGGAGTCAGTATAAGAAGAAAGGTGTCGGAGCCATTGCAGTTGCCCCCAATAAAGATCGAGTGAAGAGGAAAAATTGAGTGAAGGTTGACTATGTGATTGATGCTCTTGGGGGGGGGGGCAGAAGGTGCTCCTCTTCATTTACCTTCTTTATGTGATTTATGCTTTTGTGGACCAACTTTCTCCTTTTGCTCGGCGTGATATGGTAAAGGGAATAACCATTGGTATGATGAATGGAATTTTGCTTCTTAACCAATTAGCTACTGGTTCTGAAGAGTTTTTTATGACTTCTATTATGCCCTAGGAGGTAGAGTCGTCAAATACTCGTTACGACCATTCTGGGAGAAAGAAGATAGATCTTGAGAAAGATCGATTGGAAATATAGGATCGTGTAGAGCGTGGATCCCTCCTGTCTGAAGAAAAATGTGTCCATGGTTCCTCGATCGTATTTATTGGGTCGGTGGAAAATCTTGGGGATTGACTTAAGAAGATTGAAGAAGATGTCTAACAAGGTAATCTTGAGGAGAAAGTTGTGTCTATCAGTATCCATGGCATTGTGGAAAAACAGGCCGAATGAGAGGAAATAAAGGTGGAAAGAGATAAAGCTCTTTTAAGGTCAATAGGCTTCGTTGGATGTTTTTGATTTAAATTTCTTGAAAAAAGATACATGTCGAAGTGTCTTGCATCAACTGGAATCCCTTGACACGGAGCTTCGTTCCTACCATGCTTTCTTCCTCTTCTTTAATTCCTCTGTAATATATTATGTCATCGAGTACCTGCATATATATAATGTTATATTTGGTTGTTTAGTATTTATATACATTATTTCATTTAGCCTTTGATTGTTAGGGGTTTCCCTTCATCTGGCGAGATGCGGTCGTAACTCCATATTTATAATACGCTCCACGTCATAGAGGATCATACCCGACCAAGACTAGAGGATCCCCAACCATGCCCCCGAGGTAAGACTCAGATCGAGGTGGACGTCTCTAGGATCCAGCACTCACGTCCCTTGGATTGGCTAGATCCGAAAAGGTGGGGGTGAGGGTGCGCCAACAACGCATAAATGCATGTATATCTTTAACAAGAGGTATTTGAATGATGTATTTGGACGTACAAAGTGTGATACCCCAAATTCAATTAATTAATTTAATTTAATTTTCTTTTCTTTATTTAATTATTTAGGTGATTTAAAATACTTTTAATTATTTATTTTAGTGATAACATGCGTTTTGTGATTTTTTGGGGTTTAATAGAATTTTAGTTAATTTTATTTGATTAAAATAATAGAATAATAATAAAATAAAAGAGATAGTGGTATCAGAGCAGGTCCGTCCATCCGACCAAGTAATCAATGTTGCAATGTTTCTTCTAATGGTTTTTTTTACTAGAAATTCAGAGAAATGGTTAAAAGAAATGATTGTGAAATCACTGATGCTTTGGAGGATATGGCTCATGTGATAGGTCAGGAGAATCAGGCGGTACATAGTTAGAATGGGATTGGAGATGAATTATGTGGGCTGAGTAAGTTTTAGAGGAATAATCCGTCAACTTTTAAGGGGAGGTACGACCTAGAGGGTGATCAGGTTTAGTTGAAAGAGATTGAGAAGATCTTCAGGGTGATGGCTTGCATCGATGCGCATAAGATCCTATTTGGTACTCATATGCCTGCAGAGGAAGCAGAGTATTGGTGGGACAATGCTCATCAAAGGCTTCAGACTAGAGGTACTGAGATCACTTATGAGAATTCCAAAATTGATTTCCTTGAGAAGTATTTTCCTGCTAATTTTTGTAGCAAGAATGAGATCGAGTTCCTTGAGCTAAAACCAGGAAACATGATGGTTGTTGATTATGCTACGAAGTTTAAGGAGTTGTCTAAATTATGCTCGCATTACAATGGGGTAGGATCTGTGGGTTCTAAGTGTATCAAGTTTGAGAGTGGCTTGCATCTATAGATCAAATAATTCATTAGGTATCAGGAGATTCGCCAGTTCTCCGTGCTGGTTAATAAGTGTAGAATCTATGATGAAGATAGCTATTCTAGATCTACTCGCTATAAGAGTATTAGTGATAAGAAAAGTGGAAATCAAAACCTTGGGAAATTTTATGGGGCGCAAGCTGATAAAGGGTAGTGGAAGGCTTCAGGTAGGAAATAGACAAGTAAGGGAGACACTCCTACTGCTGTCAGATGTTTTAGTAATGGAAGTATGGGGCATCGTGCTAATGAATGCAAGAGTTTTGCTCAGAAATGTTTCAAGTGTGGAAAGTCAGGGCACCGTATCGCTAATTATATGAGCAATGTTCTGACTTGCTTCAACTGTGGAGAACCAGGTCACATTAGAGTTTTTATTATATTAATTAATCCTTTTTTTTTTCTAGTTTTGTTAACCTAATTTTTTTGTATAAATAGAGTCTATTTCTTACAATTTTGGGGGGACTCTTACAAACACATTACATAGACTTTTTTACACATAGAGTTCTACAAAGTTTTACAGAGTCCCAAACATAGATTTTTCGAGTCTTGAATCTTTTTCAAAGTTCTTTTGTTTTACGCTAATTTATTTTTTGACCAAATGATGATTCTCTGGTGGTTTTCTTTTCAAATTTGATTTTATATATTTTTAAATATAAACACAAATATTATTTCTCAAACATTATGACCAAGTACAATAGTCTATGATATCGTAGCCTTCATCTAATGAATTATTGGTAAGATGTGAATGCAGGCTTGTGTAGGTTCCATGTTTGTGACCGAGTTGTATTTGAAATAAGAGGAATAGAGGATACAAGAAAGAGGGAAATATAAGCACACACATGAGATGGAAAATAGCTGAGAGGGGTGGTACCTTCATCTTTCCAACAGGTAATTCAAGATATTTTTTTGGTTATAATTATTATTTTGTGTATTCTAGAATTAGGTTTTATTTTATTTATGTCTGTTACCTCTATTTTTCTTCACACCCTACGATTTTACTAATCTAGGTGAACCTACACCCCTAATTTCCTTTTTTATTTATATTATTAATTATGGATTGGGATTATAGATTAGTTAATTAATTAAAATTTGAGAAATGGGATAATTAAAGATTTCGGTTGTTAATTAGGTTGATAGTAATAATAATTAGCTAGGGCTAAATTAACTTACTAACTCGAATAAAGATAAAAAATATATATTAATAATAATTGGTTAAATGGTTGATTAAGGAGGTTAATCAAGAACAAGTTTAGATGCGCTTTGGGGTTATTTAGGAATAGGTATTAGAATTTTAGGGTTAAGGGTTTTGATGTATTTAACTAAAAAATCAACTTAATAGTTCATTTATTATTACAATTACAAAAAGTACAAAAAATAATTAGTCGTATAAATTGGGGTTTTATGATTATATGTAATTAAATTATTAATTAGTTTTAAGGATTAATTTTTCTCCTTAATGTATTTAAAAAAATGAAAAAATATAATTAATATTGGAATATTAATAGGAAATTGAGGGTTAATATTCTTAAATTGGGATAATTCGGATTAGTTATTCTTTTTACAATAGTTGTTAATTAGGGTTATAATTTAAAAATAATTATAATTAGAGTTTAGTATAATTGTAACACCCCATACATATACGTCTAGAATAATATGCAGTGATGTTATAAATGGTACATAGAAACATGCAAAAGCATGGAAATGACAAATTAAAATCGTATACAATTCAACTCCTCAGATACAACTGTATACAATACATTTATCTATAACAATACACAGCGAAAAGATGAACTATGATAAAGTCTTCATGCCATCTGCTCATCAATATCTTCAAGATAGCCCATCTAGCAAGTCCTGCATACTTCTAACCTGTGCCTGAAAAATGATAATAGGATTGGAGTGAGATTACTAAATCTCAGTGAGTTCCCCTATCTTATGGGTTCACTCGGCTCTACATGGTGCATGCAATCAAACGGATCCGTCGTGGATCCGGGGGTTTCTTCACAGTCGGGTACAAATACACAACAATGGGTAATATCGTCATTAGTGGTCCCTTGACTCACCAATGAGATAGCAACAAATACACAATTAATCACAAGCAAGCATGTAGACCCGTACCCGTGTACGAGGAATCCAGAAGTAAGTTCTACCTATCTACCTAGGTTACACGGTCACACCCTCGGTGAGTTATCTCTTGTGTCTAATCATCAAAATACTTGCACATGCACATCGCAAGGTGAGCCAGATGGGTCCTACGTGGCATCCCATCCGTGATGAGTTTATCTGAAGTGACGTTGCCTATGTAGCATCACAACCCCACCATACCAAGCACACCGAGGTTTATCTGTCGTGGAAACGCCTTTTTCAGACCCACTTAGCGCCTCGCAATGGTAGCTCAGGTGTGTATGACGTACCGAGATCACACAACAGGGTACCGACTAGAGATCACACAATAGTAGTCGTTGTCATAGTAATCACCCCTACGCAGATGTGTTAACGTCTAGTGCAAATATGCCATAATGACTACACAAGCCCACCTGGCGATAGCCTAGTGATATTGCCTACGTGGCATCACTAGAGGTGAGTTTATCTAAAGTCATATTGCCTACATGGCATCACGACCCCACCATACCAAGCATGCCGAGGTTTATCTACCGTGGAAACGCCTTTTTCAGACCCACTTAGCTCCTCGCAATGGTAGCTCAGGTGTGTATGACGTTCTGAGATCACACAGCAGGGTACCGACTAGAGATCACACAGCAGTAGTCAGTGTCATATTAATTTACCACCTAGTAGCATAGGCCTACTTCAATTCATGCATACATCATAATCACATGAACATCAAGCCACACAGGCAAACACCTCAGAACGTTCAACCGGAACGAACGGGATCAACCATCAAATGATCACTTCATAGCACGTTCAACATAATGCAATCCATTAAGCATTACAATAATTGCATAAGTGATCATAACCAGGTAATTTATCAACATAATGCATTTATTAAGAATACACACATAGTTGTAGCATAAGTGATCATATTAAGCCATGAGTCAATCCAATATACATCACATTAATCACATATGCAATGTTCATATCAAGTCATACATGTTAGCACATCACTAGTGCCCTTCTCATTGGCCTAAACTCATTCCATAACAATTACTCATCCATAATTTTAACATAAATATGATTCTTTCTAATCCTTATGAAATACATATGAGTGTATCATATTTGACTGATTCATTATTGGGTTATACTTAGGTTTCTACCTCACCATCATTTAGAGCATTGAAAGACCTTTCCAACGCTTCGAACGGGGACCCAATCGGACTTACGGATCAAAAGTTATGAGGAAAACAACATCTGACATATTGAAAAAATTCTGCAACACTCGGGTCCGTATGCGTCGAGTCTTGAGTTGACTCAAAGTCCTTTAGGTCGACTCAAACTGCGTAGATTTTGTTAGAAACTCAATTTTCGACTGTTAAATGCCTTCCGGACCTCCGATTTCGATTCCGTAAAAGGCCCCGGTCTCAGAATTCAATAAACTACGATATTTTCACAATTAGAAGTCCATCCTACCCGTTTACCAAAATAATAATGAGGTTATCAAACATGGGAAGGATAAGTTTTTCAATCAAACGACTCAAAGCTCAATCTAACCATACCTAATCATCAAGGATCATGAGTTTATCATTCTCATGTACCTAATGATCCAAACCACATATCACAAACATAATATGCATCATAAGATCATACTTTCATCAATTGATCAGGCATGCAAACATAGTTCTCATTCTAAACCCAATCATACAATTATCATCAAACATGCAATTCAATCCCATCCTACCCAAGTATCTAACTATGGAACTCACCTTGTATCAATGGAGATTAAGATGGCATCCATGCTGCAATTTAGCTCCCATCTTGGTCAACATTCCACTTCCAACATCATCAATCCCGTAACCCTCTCTTTCCCCATTTCCAGCAGGAATCACCAAACTTCAAATGTGTTTTTCTCCTTCAATACAGACATGCAAGCAACAAAATTTATATGCAAATTGAAGGGAATTTCGTAAGCTTTCCAAAAAGTCTGGAATCAGCTTAAATGGAGTTACGAGTGAAAATATATTACCTGTTTTGTGAGAGCTGCACCATGGTTGCGAAAATGGAAGATGAGAACATGAGCAACTTGGATTCTTTCTATCCTCTCTCTTGCTTCTACTCAAATTCTGGTTTTAGGAAGTATATATGCTTTGGACATCCAAACAAGTCCATAAGTCACTCATGTAACATGTTAAATGCCCAAAATACCCTTTAACTAAGTGGCATTTACAAGTTTGCCATTTGGCTCCTGTCTAACTAATTCCCTTTGATTCCAACCAAGTCCACTAAGTCTTCTTAGCAACTTCTACAATATATGAACATATATATACTACTCACTTAATTGAAACAAGACCAAAATGCCCTCTAATCACCACTTAGCCAATTTAAATGACAATTACCGGTGTCGGAGAATCGGGGTATTACATTCTCCCCCCCCCCCTTAATTTGAATTCGCCCTCGAATTCCTTCCGATCACCATGAAAGCAAGCTTTCCACATCTTCTTCCAACGAGGGGATTATATGTTCCTAACATTCCTCCTTGGGTAACCACACGATTCCGCCTGAATATTATTCCATCGAAAATAAAAACACCACTTGCCAATACACTTGTGTTCTAACATCCTTGACTGGAAATCTTAGTTCTCACCCAACACATCTTTTCTGATACTCCGTCTCGACATCCAAGATCCCTGACCTATACTTCTTCGCACGGAATCTTTGTAGCTTCAGATTTCCTGGAAATCCACTCTAGTTAGATATTTCCCATCCTCAATGTTTGCCAAGTTCGTCCTTGCTCAACACATGCCACTGATTTTCCACCCTTTTCCTTGGTTTCTGGAAGTACTTTCATCCTAAGGAATTCATGCTTCAACCTTTCGCTTCAGTGATGATGTTTCTGATTTACTTCTACACAAGTCTATACGGAGTCATACACGTGCTTGCTAAGTCCTTAGGTCATGATTTCCAATTCTAACTCCTTCGTACAACCAAATTTCTTACTTCGATCCTTCCTTCAGTCTTTAGACAACATAACTTCCATCATAAGCCACACAGGATGTACAATTCTGCAACTATTATCCTTGATATCCAACAACTTCACACAAAGTTCCACCGACGAAGGGTGAACTCTAATAGTCACTACGCCAAAAATAGCTTTAGGCAGCACTAAAAAGACAGCACTTTTATCACAAAGCACTGCTATAAGAAATAAAAAAAATTAGCTAAAAAAAAGCGCTGGTAAAGGATACCTTTAGACAGCGCTTTCTAAAAGCGCTGCTAAAGGCCGTAAATAGTCCCCACCTTAGAAAGCGCTTTTTAAAAAGCGCTGCTAAAGGTATAACCTTAGAAAGCGCTTTTAAAAAGCGCTGCTATATGGTAACCTTAGAAAGCGCTTTCAAAAAGCGCGGTTATAGGGCGATTAAAAGATAACATTAGAAAGCGCTTTTTAAAAGCGCTTTCTAAAGGTATATTAAAAGAAAGTGCTTTAATAGGAAAAGCGCTGCCTTAGGTCAATTATTATTAAAAATAAAATAACACTAAATATTTAGAATCCTATTCATTGTTTCTTTCTTTCTTACTCAAGACCACCAGCCTTTCTCTCTCGCGAGTTCTCCGACCACCATCCTTCTGTTCGTCCTCCTTTCTCCCATTTTATCTTTTATTCATTTTTCGTTACTGCATTTTTCGTTCGAAGAAGAAGTAGAAGCGAAAGAGGCATTCTGTATTCTTCTCCGACCGTTATCATGCAGGTACGCATTCTTCTCCGAATGTTAGAGTTCTTGAATGTTGAATGTTATTTTATATGTTGAATGTTATTTTATACGTATTCTATATGTTGAATGTTGAATGTTGGTTTTTCTTGAATGTTATCGTGCGGAAGAATGGCATTGTGAAATCATGTTAGATTTTAAGTTTTGCTCTGTTAGATAATGGCTGCTGTTCATACTACTACTACTACTTTTATTGCTCTGTTAGATATTACTCTGTTGAATGGCATTGTGAAATCGTGTAGTTTGATTTTACCTAATGTCTGTACAAAACATTATGTTTACTTCTTTTATATTGGCGAAAACATGAATTGTTGACTTCATAGTATTGTTTTAAACTGTGCTTGGAGCTTGTTAGCTACACAATTTGTAAACAGTTTCTGAACCTTATTATTTATGAACATGAATTGTTCTTCATTCAAAAATGCACTTCTTGAACTTATATTAGATCTTAACATGTTTCATATGTATTTAAAGGGAAAATTGGATTTGCCTAATTCTGAATTTTCAGAGGGTTGTCAACAATTCACAAATATTTTCCCTTTGAATCTTCATCCACAGATTTGGCATCCTTATAGCTTTAGAATTATTAAAGGGGTTGTTTTGATTGATGATCCTCTTGTTACGATGTGTGTTAAAGACGAGGATTTGGATAGGTTTAGGTCGTTAACCGGTGTCTTTCTGAAGAACTAATAATTTCAAACCTATTGTAAAATTATAGAGTTGATGAATAGGATTAAATTGTGATCTCCTAATGAAACTGGTTTTTTAATCTTACTCTGTTTATTCATATTAACTTTTTAAAATGCATATATGACAATGCTACACACAATTTTGAAACCTTCTAACAAACAAGAACTTATATTTTCTTCCCTGGCAAATCTTGAAGTAGTTTTATAATAATATAAAGTAAGGCTTGTTATTAAATGGTTGGTAGTGAATGGTCAAGAATGATTGATAGTATGATTGTTTTACAGCTGCAGAGTGAAAGTCTGATCGTTGGAGGAATCTTACATTGTGTGGGTCCAAAACTTAATTACTTCTCTACAGGTAATTAGTTGTTCTTTTGCTATAGTTGCGTGAATAATTAACGTTTTTGTTTAGCTTAATTAGTAAAACCATTTGAATGAATTGCTTTGAATGAACTGCTATGATGGATGAGCATTGCTTATAATGATTGAGAACTAACTTATTGAATTTGCTATATATAGGGGTTACTTGTGATCAAAGTCTGAAAGTCGGATTGTTTCCCTACAGGTAAGTATTTTTTATTTTGCTTTTGTTTAGCTTAATTAGTATAACTATGGATAAGAAATGGATGTCTTCAAGTCGATTGTCGAAAGAATACGAGAATGGGGTATTAGAATTCGTTAAGTTTGCTGTTACGCACCCCGAAGACCCCAGTCGAATGATATGTCATTGCTTGGGTTGCTGTTTTGGGAGTCGGGTTGACACGGTTCAGTTGGTATCGCATTTAATGAGGCGTGGAATTGATAGAAGTTATACATGTTGGAATTTGCATGGTGAGAAAATTAACGGGAATGTTGAACCGGGGGATAATACGACCTATGCTTCAAACGACGATGGCACAGATACATACGATTATGATCGAGTCGAAGAGATTGCAGAAGCTCTTGAAGAAGATCTTAAGGATTGTCCCAAAATGTTTGAGAGGTTGGTAAGCGATGCAGAGAAACCGTTGTATAATGGTTGCACTAAATTCATAAGATTCTCTGCGGTATTAAAGTTGTACAACTTAAAGGCGAGCAATGGATGGTCGGATAAAAGTTTCACAGAGTTATTGGCCCTTATGCAAGATATGCTTCCAGAGGATAATGTTCTTCCCAATCGAACATATGAGGCCAAAAAGATGTTGTGCTCTATTGGCATGAGCTATGATAAGATACATGCATGTCCAAACGATTGCGTTTTGTTTCGAAATGAGTATGCATCGTTAAATGAGTGTCCTAAATGCGGTGTCTCTCGATATAAGAAAAGGTTGTCTCCAGCAAAAGTCTTATGGTATTTTCCTATAATCCTGAGATTTAGACGCATGTTTCGTAGTGAGACCGATTCAAGACACTTGACTTGGCATGCAGATGAAAGAATTATTGATGGAAAGTTTCGACATCCAGCAGATTCAACACAGTGGATGAAAATTGATGATGATTATCCTGAATTTGGAAAAGAAGCAAGAAACCTTCGCTTGGCATTATCTACTGATGGAATGAACCCACACGGTATTCAAAGTATCTCACATAGCACTTGGCCTGTGATCATTATGATTTATGACCTACCTCCATGGCTATGTATGAAGCGTAAGTACATGATGTTATCTATGTTAATTTCTGGTCCTAGACAACCAGGGAATGACATAGACGTATACTTGGCACCCTTAATCGAAGATTTAAAGTGTTTGTGGGAGAACGGTGTGGAGGTTTATGATGGGTATAGGAAAGAAAGTTTCAACTTGAGGGCGATGTTTTTTGGCACAATTAATGATTTTCCAGCATACGGAAATCTATCAGGGTACAACATAAAAGGTCAATCTGCGTGTCCTATTTGTGAAGATAAAACAGATTCGACGCGATTGGAGTTTGGTCAGAAGAATATATTTCTCAGTCATCGTAGATTCTTAAATTCTAATCATCACTACCGTGGGTGGAGAAAAGCATTCAATGGAGAGCCAGAACAAGGTAGAGCTCCACCTATATTGACAGGTGATCAAATTTTTGAAAAGGTGAAAGATGTGAGTACTCAGTTTGGCAAGCCTTTTGCACATACACTTGTCAAGAGAGGGTGGAAGAAGAGGTCAATTTTTTTTGAACTTCCATATTGGAAGTCGTTGTATGTAAGACATTGGAGATCAAGGTGATATTGATGTTGATATTGAATCATTTACTAGAAATGATCAAGATGAAAATATTATAGCGAATGAATCATATACTAGAAATGATCATAATGAGGGTATTTGGATCAATCCAACCGTCCATGTTGTTAAGAGACGAGTATAACATATTCCAACCAAGAAAAGAAAGAGACGTTAGTGAAAAGGTACTAGTTATAAAATTATAGCTTATATCATTCAATAATATTAAATAGTTGTCATGTTATATATATTCAATGGATTATGGATTATGGATTTTTATATTTGTCATTTAATTTTTGTTTTTTTCTTTCTTACAGGTCAGATGGCTAGTAACCAGGAAGAGTCACACGAGACACATGATACAAATGAAAGACCTGAGAATGTAGAAAGTGAAATTAAAAGAGGAATAACAATTATGAAGTCAATCATCCGTGCAAGAGATAAAGGGATCAAATTTGATGTACATTTGAGTGATGAAAACCAGCTGATTGAGCCAAACGGTTCAATGTTGACTAGTTACATAGGTTCCCTTGTCCGTCAGCACATTCCTATCACCAGTGATAATTGGAGGAATCCATTGTTGAAAGCCGGTAAAGATAAAATATGGACTGAGATACAGGTACTTATCAAATATGATTGATGTTATTAGATTTTTGTTGACGATTAAGTCTTTAATTTACTTATACTAACACATTCTATGTGTATGTTTTTTCGTAGAGGTCCTTTAATATTGATGAAAGCCGAAAAAAGTATTGTCTTCAATTGGCCGGAAAAAGACACAAAGGCTTTCGAGCTATGTTATCAAACAAATATCTTAGGGATGCGGAAATTTTTTTTGTTGAAGCAGAACTTCCACAGTTGTATGCATACGTGATTGCACCCGAAGAATGGAGCACTTTTGTAGCCAAACGAAAAACTGAAAAATTCAATGTAATGTTAATTTGTCATGTCTATTAATTGTATTATATACTTGTTGCATTAGTTTGTTCTGATATGACTTAAACTTGTTTATCCAGGAATTGAGTGCCATTAATCGCCAAAGAGCATCAAAACCCGCGTATTCGTACAGAAAAGGTCGAACGGGATATGCACGCTTACAACAAAAATTGGTAAGTATTTATAAATGCTATGATTTTATTAATTGTCTTATTGTGTTATAATTGATGATCTTATTATTTATCTCAATGCATAGTTAGAAGAGACGAAAAGTGAAGAAACATCACTTCCGGACCATGTTTTGTGGAAGGAAACTCGTGTGGGCAAGGATGGAGTTGTTAGGGACGATGTTCAGCATGTTTATGATGAATGTGTAAGTATAACATTATGTCTTTAAGTTAATCGAAATTTTATTAAAATATAATTAATTTTTAATCCCCACTAATAATTTTCGAT
The DNA here is from genome assembly GCA_022829125.1 of Lathyrus tuberosus. Classification (NCBI taxonomy): domain Eukaryota; kingdom Viridiplantae; phylum Streptophyta; class Magnoliopsida; order Fabales; family Fabaceae; genus Lathyrus; species Lathyrus tuberosus. Next base: position 10,995,006 of record JALAZF010000045.1, read on the forward strand.
ATGTCAATGAATTTCAGGAGACTCTATCTCAATCGTTAACCACAGGCGAGGAGGATTGCAGGAGCATACTTAGTCGAGTACTAAATGTTCCTGAGTATTCTGGTCGGGTGAGGGGTAAAGGATTTGGCGTGACTCCATCTTCCTTGTATAAGCAACCAAAGAGAAAAAATCCTAGCAATCAAGAATTGATGCAATCGTTGGAGGAGTTAAAAGCGCAGGTCCGTGAACTACAAAAGGATAAAGAGAGATACGAGGCGGAAAAGCGCAGTTCAGGGTTGAAAGATACTAGTGACAAAGCTAGTATCAATTGTCAAAAGAAATTTCCCGAGGTATTAAGCACGTTTATTTTAATTGACATATATTTATTTTAATTAAATTAACACGTTTATTTTAATTGACATATATACACATTAACAATTACATATTTATTATTGCTTTAGGGCATTTCATCTTGTCAGCTATTTTTATCACTATCGACTTATCGCATAGTTGGCAAGGGAAAAGTGCATAACACTTTAGGAGATTTACTTCACCATAAACCGCTCCCTGATGGACATCTGAAAGTATCAGTGAATATTGCATTAGAGCTTGATGCATTGCTACCGATACCTGACGTTGTTTCAGAGACAACGTTGTTGCGAGATGCAATAGGATCGTTTGTTGCATGGCCGGCAGACCTCATTTTCATCGATGAGGAGGTATGTTGAAAACCATTATGAATGTAATCAAAAGTCAATTCTGAACCATTATGAAAAGCATTCTGAATGTTTTTACCTTGCAATGTTAGACTCCTACAAAACCCGCATCTAAGGATAAAGGGATTTTGCCGCACATCGAGTCTGTTGCATCACAAAAAGAGGTACATTGAAAGTGTTATTCTATGATCCGAATTCAAAAGCTTCATGATTTTCTACTTTACCTAACTTATATGATTTTTAGGTTCCTGCTCAAGCTTCACAACAAGCCAGCAAGAAAAGAGCTCCTACAAAGACCGGGCCGGCAAATAGACATGGACGAAGGTGTTTTTGGTTTTCCTCATTCCGAAATAATTGCAAAAGAGGACATGGAACAGATTTTTAAGCATCTTGAATTAGGCATCGGTGTTATGCATTCATACATCTGGTACTCCGATCAATCTATTATTTAATTAGTTGAACAATTTATTTACACATTTCAATGAAAATAGTATAATGTTTATTATGTTTTTATTTAAGGTGCTTGTATGACAAATTGATGTGCGGGAATCAATTGTCAAACAGATTATGTTTCTTGTCTTGCGCCCGTGTCAATGCACCGACAATTGATACTAATCCAAATTCAGTAAGAGATCACTTACTCGAGAGATTTATGGCCAGCAAAACAGAAAGTTTGCTTCTTTTATCGTATAATACTGGAAACGGGTAAGATTTTCATTCTAATTTCATTCTAATCTTTGTATCTTTTGCGTAGAAATTATCCATTTAAACTTTTGTTATATTTTACAGTGGACACTGGTTGTTGGTTGCTATTAATCCTACAAAAGAAGTGGTATATTATCTGAATTCATTAGATCATGATTGGACAACATATCAAAATATGAAGGATTTGGTTGATACGTAAGTGAGACTGTTCTAAATATTCGTGTGTATTTGTATATTTAATTATTTCTGTGAGATTGTTCTAAATTTACGTTTTTCTTTTATAGAACAATACTAGTATACCGAGCACAAAGAGAAGCTCGAGTATCACGGTCTAAAGCTTCCAACGTTACATGGATCAAAGTGGAGGTATATTAATTTTCACAATGTTGCTTATAATAGTGATGCTACTTGATAACACAAGACAACTATATATTAATTCTTATTTGTTTTTCTATGTGCAGTGTCCTCGTCAACGTAATGGTATACACTGCGGTTATTTCGTTTTGAGGTTTATGAGGAAAATCATTCATTTGGATCGATTAGAGATTCCCATCACGATATGGATTTATAACTTAGGATTTATTTTAATACTTATCGGATATTTCATATAATTTATTATTTTAAACTAAATCATGCATATTGTGTTTTGTTATGTAGTACTTTGATGAATACGCGTGTGATCATTACACGAAAGATAAATTGGAACAAATCAAGGAGGAATTATGTGGATACCTTATTAGGAAAAGAATCATATAAGGTATAGAAGTTGGTGTGTAGTTATATGGAGTATAATTGTATAGTTTTGGATTGTTGTAAATTAGGAGATCTTTATGGAGTGTAATTGTATAGTTTATTTTGTAGTTATGTGAATGGTTTATGTGAATGGTTTATGTAAATGTTTTATGGATTAGAATGGTTTAATGGTTTATGTAAATGGTTTATGGAAATGGCCTAAAATGTGAAGGATTGGAAATGGCCTAAAATTGTTTGTGTAAATGGTCTATGTGAATGGCCTAAAATGTGAAGGATTGGAAATGGCCTAAAATGTGAAGGAGAATATATACAGGTTTCTGCATAAAAAACTGGGAAAATTTGATTTTTAAAAAAATCCTTTAAAAATAACGTGAAGAAAAGACAACGCTTTTACGAAAAAGCGCTGCCTATAGTGAAAATACAAAAAAAATTAGGCAGCGCTTAGAAAGCGTTTTTCCTGAGAAAGCACTGCCTAAAGGTGAAAATAAAAAATAAATTAGACAGCGCCTTTAAAAGCGCTTTCTAAAGTAGGCCTTTAGCAGCATTTTTCTGAAAAAGCGCTGCCTAAAGGTGCCAATAAAAGGCATAAAAAGCCAGAAAAAGCGCTACTAAAGGGCCACTTTAGAAAGCGCTTTTTCAATTAAAAGCGCTGCTAAAGGCCTACTTTAGAAAGCGCTTTTAAAGGTAAAGTGCTGCCTAAAGTAGGCCTTTAGCAGCGCTTTCTCATAAAAAAAATGCTGTCTTTACCTACGGCAGCGCCACCTTAGGCAGCGCTTTTAAGCGCTGTTAAAGGCCAAAAAAAGCGCTGTCTTTTCCTTTCTTTGGCGTAGTGAGTTAACTTGCAACTATCTTCCAAGTCTTCATGCACCCTCATAAGTGCATAGGACATATCCACAATGAGTCTACGTTAATTAAAATCCTTTACTCGCCTTCGTCATTCCAATGGTCACGATACTCTGTCTAAACCGTGATACTCACAAGCTCAACTGTCGACCCATGAACATCTGATCACATATCAATCATGGAGTCTCCTCTAAGCAGGTCCATCGATCATACCTCTCTAGATTAATGTGGATCTTTGAGAGACTAAGACGAACAAACATTGCTTCAACGAGTTACTCTTAGGAAGATATCTCCACTCCAACACTATCGTACAAGTAGCCTTCTCACACCTATTACAAGTTTATCTGGTTCTTCCTTTATTCGTTGCGCTACTCTGATCTCAACCGGTTGTAGCGAGCGATTTTGGACGCGGTTCTTAAGCGCTGCCGCTCTTTGGGTTTGTTTACTACAGGTCGATTCATTTTTTATCTTATTAAAGCTGGTGAAGGAAGGGAAATAGATGTCTCCAATTAACCCTGCTTGCAAACTGAGGTTAAACAGCGGTCTGTTAGGTTACAGATGCGATCAATGTGGTGGGGCCTTTCTTGTGTTATTTTGACAGAATTACAGGCTTCTGGCGGGGAACAAGGATTAGGATGTTAGGACTGATGTTTTTTGATAGATATGTGAGAGTATGGGATTTAGGGTTTTTGATTAGTGTGCTCGCTAAGATTTTTCTTTCAATCTTATGCCTACGTGTTCCCGTTTGCCAAAACAGGGAAATCAGAGCGATCGTAGTTCCTCCTATTCTATGGGAGGAAATGGTTGTTTTGGTGTCTTGTTCAAAGCCCAAGACGTGAAACGAAAGGTAGTTGGTATCTTGTTCAAAGCCCAATATGTGAAGCTAATGGTGATTTGTATCTTGTTCAAAGCCCAAAATGTGAAGCTGAAAGGGTGTTGACTTTAGAGAGAATTTGTCATCTCTAAAGAGTGGGTTGTATGTCACAACTGTTTATAAAGGAGAATTACTTTAACCGGGTTGTGTGAATCCGCAATGCCATAATTTCCTTTATAGGGGATTTTAACCTGAAGGAGAAGACTTTAACTCAGTGTAGAGAAATGCTATCTTTCCTTAGGAATTTCTCATGCTAAAAGAGGGACAGTGGCATGGATGTAGATGATCTAGAGGCTAGCCGCTTAGAGCAATTAGATGAAGGGGAAGGAGTTGTTGATGTTTGTGTATTGTGAACGAGGCACAGATTTGATGCTAAAAGGTTGATTGGATCAATCAGTGGTTTTCTTATACAAAGCCTAAGAGGAGGCTAATATGTGTCTCGTACGAAGCCCGAGAGAGAGGCTAAAAGGTTTTGACTCAACGAAGGAATCTTTTGGTATCTCGTATAAAGTCCGAGATGGAGGCTATTTGACTCAACAAGAGAGTTTTTGTATCTCGTACGAAGCCCAGGATGGAGGCTAAAATTGTTAGCTCTGCTGGGGAGAATCATTGTACAAAGCCCAAGAGGAGGCTATGGTTACTGTTTCAGTTGAGTGACAGGTCCAGTATGCTGATTTAAAGAGAAAATCAGTTCTTATATAAGTAATGTTTGCACTCAGGGATTTTGATTCGAGGATCAGGGATATTTCCTTGTCTTTGAGGAAACGGGAAATACAAAGGGTATTGAGACTGTCCGAGTCTACGGGTTTCCTTCCTATTTAACGAAGGGGTCACTTGAGAATGTCTTTGAGACTCAAGGATATTAGACTGTCCGTGTCTAGAGTTTCATCTTTTGTACTATGCTTTGAGAAACAGTAGTAGACTCTTTGAAAGGACTGCTCTATGAAGATGACTAGGTTCTATTCCTATACCTCTAGGACGTCGTCGGGACAATTTGTACGAAGCCCAAGAGGAGGCTGGAAGCTTTTAAGAAACCGACGGGTCCTTGAACTAAGCCCAAGAGGAGGCTATCATTCCCGGAGGAAGAGATCATTATACGAAGCCTAAGAGGAGGCTATGAATACTTCTAAGAAGCCGACGGGTCCTTGTATGAAGCCCAAGAGGAGGCGGTGATGCTTTTAGGAAGCCTGTGGGTCCTTGTACGATGCCTAAGAGGAGACCGATGCTTTTAAGAAGCCCGTGGGTCCCCAAACCCCGAGAAATTCAAGACAAGCTATTCACAAGGAATATATCAAGCCAGGAAAGTTCGAGAATTTGGAAGAAACTCAAGAGATGCCATTCACGGAGAAAAGATCATCTCTGGGGAGTAGAGTTTCTTGACAAGTGCTTTTAAGAAGCCTATGGGTCCCCAAACCCCGAGAAGTTCAAGACATGCCATTCACCGAGAATAGATCAAGCCAGGAAAGTATGAGAATTTGGAAGAAACTCAAGAGATGCCATTCACGGAGAAAAGATCATGTCTGGGGAGTAGAGTTTCTTTGACAACTTCTACGAGTGACAGTCTTGAGAGGATTCACCGAGAATGCTGCCTTTCATGTCTCCATATTGTTTAACCCCAAGAGGAGGGAAGACTGTGTCTGGTAATCCTATGGGGATCTAGTTGTCTATTTCTACGAATAAACGAAACGACTTTTCTTAGTTCTAGACGTAGTTGCCGGGGAAACTCTAAATATCTATACTATTATTACACAGTTGATATGAGTTTATGAAAGAAGACTTACAGCGAAACAGCCCCACAATACAGTTATATGTATATGAAAGCGGTAAATGAAAGCGGATAAACACTTAATCAGTTGTAGAGCTTCCATGCTGTTTGGTTAGTTGTTCAACAAAGAAAGATTGAAAACAACAGTATATTCAAAATCAAAGGAGAAAGTGCTTTGAAAAAGAAAGATTTGGGGCTTACAGCTCAAGGAGAGGCCAAGGGTTTTATCAGTGATCACACTGTTGAATTTGTACAGAGGGACTTATACGAGTGACTGAGGCCCAAAAAGGTTTTCTGTACAAAAGGATGGGTCTTGCACTCTCTCAAGAGGCCCAAAAAGTTTTTAAAGAAAAAGAGTGGGACTTATAACACGAGGGTAGGCCCAAATGATTTTTCGTTTAAAATGGCGATCGCGCCGAGGTTTTCTTTTAACGCAGAGGGGCTTATACAATATCTGAGGCCCAAAGTTGTTTTTGGTCAAAAGGGGGTTGGGTCTTACACTCTAATAGAGGCCCAAAAGGTTTTGAATGGGTCTTATAACTCAAGGAGAGGCCCAAATGGTTTATCTTTAAACTAGCGACGATCGTGCCGAATTTAAAAATGTACAGAGGGACTTATACAATAAGTGAGGCCCAAAATATTTCTGTACAAGTGGGTTGGGTCTTACACTCTAATAGAGGCCCAAAAAGTTTTTAAAGAAAAAGAGTGGGACTTATAACACGAGGGTAGGCCCAAATGATTTTTTGTTTAAAATGGCGATCGCGCCGAGGTTTTCTTTTAACGCAGAGGGACTTATACAATAAGTGGGGCCCAAAATTGATTTGGTCAAAAAAGGATTGGGTCTTACACTCTATTAGAGGCCCAAAGTGTTTTGAAAATGATTTATGAGGGTTGAATTAATCCAAAACCCTAATTTGTTTTCAAAATGTGTTTTAATTGAATAAAAATTCAATTAAAATGATCAAAATTGTTTAACATATGGAAAAAAAATTGTGATCTTGGATTAATGCTTCAAAAATTAAGTATTGACCTACAAAATAATTAGAAGGCATTAAAAGTTGCAAAATCAAGGTGGAAAAAATATTTTAAATGTTAAAAACAATTAGAACATTAATTCTTTGCAAAAATATCAATTATATGAAATAAATAATATTTTTGGGATTTTTTGGGAAAATAAAATATTTTAACATTTTTGTGAATTATTAAAAAAAGAATCAACTCAAAATCATTAAAACTCAAAGAGAAATTAATTTTTGAATCAATTAAATAAAATCATAAAATTCAAATATTTAAATTTGAAAGAAATGGTGCCAAGAACAGCTGAAGAACACGCGCGTGTTCTGGGTTTGGCTGATTTTCATTTTCTATCCAATCTCACTGAATACTTGATTATATCATGCAATCCACATATCAATATGCTCGTCTCAACCTCACGATCATGTTTATGACAATTAATTTCATTTAAATTAAGCATAAAACAAGAAATCACGAGAAATCCTTAAGAACCCTAATTTCTGCATGAAGGCTGGGATTTTTAATACACGATTCAAGCAAAGCAATTACTTGAGGGGAAACATTCCAAGCATGATTATGAACATTTGGCAAAAGTATTGTGCGAGGAAATATGCATAGATTGAGAGATGACCAAGTTTAAGCTTACCTCTAGGTCGTGACAGCAAGAGTAAATTGATTTCTGAGTAGGAGGTGTTACAGATGAATTGTGATGATCTGAACAGCTTCCCTACACCCTATGGAGTGTGTTTGAATGCTTGGACTTGACTGAGAATGGCTGGATCACTTCATGGCATCTCAACTGCAACTTGGTTAAAACCTTGAGCAATTGACTGGTGATTCTGAGAAATCAGTGTTCCAGTTGTTGTTTAAGTGTTTGATCAGCTCATATGTGATTTATATGAGGTGTGTGTGTGTGTGTGTGATTGGTTTGAGTGGAATTGCTCTCTAATGAAAAACCCGATAGTGACTTGCTAAGAAAGGCATTTTTGAGAGTGAGAAGTGGTTTTTGAGAAAGGCAAGTGTTGTAGGCCTTTGGTGTACTTAAACTGATCACAATTGAGCTCTATTTATAGTAGAGCAAGTTTGTTTTGCAAGGAATAGTGAATGGCAACTGCTGAGTAGGTTTGGCCAATGTTGGCAAATGAAAATCCAAGTCTCCTCTAGCCATTGACTAGAGGTTAAGGCACAGGCTGCTGGTCCCCTTGGTCTTGGATAAGTCTTGACTGAATTCAGTTGTTAATGGCTCAGTCCATGCCACCTTGGTGCTTCCATTGAATGCTCCAATCCAAAATTGGAGTCTTGTCCCTATTTTGGCAATTCTAGGTTCAACATGCTATTTCTTGTTCCAAAGACTTTGGAGGCTTGGCTCAGTGATTGTCCCCTTTAGATTCAATCCTCAGAGGTGTCCAAGTGGATAGGAGCATTTGAATTTGGCTGATTTTGGAAAATCGACCAAAAGTGCAAAAATCTGCCTTGCCTTGGCTGATTTTAGCAAGGCATCTTGCCGATGTCATATCTCATAGTTCAGGAAATCATGTCCTTGACCTAAATCAAACTTGATGGACATGTTCCATGGGTGTCATAGGGTATATTGAATCATGTCTTAGGGTTTGGGAGCATGTCCTGGTCAAAAGTCAAAGTTACAGTTGACTTTCTTCGCGAAACCCTAATTGTGGTGCAGATGAAATTGAGACTTGTTGCTCAAGCTTCTTGGATTAATCCATTGTTCCAAATGGATCAATATGGTATATTAGAGACCCTCACATCATCTCTTGAGGTCTTGGTTCATGATTTGTCCCAAAAGTCAACTTAGGGGTGAATTAGGTCAAGAAACCCTAATTCCTGATTTTTAATGTATGCATCCCCTGAGGCAAAATTGACTTGATGATTGGGTCCATGGGGTTCCATGGAGTATATTAGGTTATGTTTTGGATCATTGGCTTGTGCCCAGAGGAAAATTTCCAACTAGAGGCCCTGGTCGACCAAAACCCCTAATTTGGTGATACTGGCGATCTTGAGGCTTGATCCACCTAGAAGGGAGCATCCTTGTGCTTAATCCTTGAAGTGGGAGTCCTTTTGATCCATTGTGGACATTCTAGAGGTTAGACAAGTTGAATATCATGTCAATCCTTGATTGATCCTTTGTCTAAGGCTCTGAGAGGGCTTAAAACCCTAATTTTGATAGTAGTGAATGCTCACCCATCTTTGGGGCATTTGATGAGGCATGATGGTTCATCCATATTGTGATGATGATTTGCACAATGATGGGGAATCTTAGTGGTCAAAATTTGGGGTATGACAGATACCCCTATTTAATCTTCTTGGACCCGAAGGTGTGAATGACGAAGGTATTCGGGCATTCGGGGTGCAAGAGGATTAAATATCGGAATTCCCGAAATTTTGTTGGTGGTTATGAATGGTAGCTTACGCATTCATATTATTTAGCTAAGCGATGATGCTTAGAAAAGGTAAACTTCCCCTCGATCCTGGTCTTCAGCCAAGGAGCTGGTCTCAGTTTTCTTTTGAAACAAACCTCCCCTCGATCATGGTTTCCTACCAAGGAATGGTCTTAATTTCTGAAGTAAACTTCCCCTCGATCCTGGTTTCCTACCAAGGAACTGGTCTAAGTTGCTGTTGTAAACTTCCCCTCGATCCTGGTTTCCTACCAAGGAACTGGTCTCAGTTTCTTTTGTCAATAAACTTTATTGACAAGGGACGCTATTTGTAGTGGCTTTCCTCAAACATCTCGCCGGATTTTCCTGGGGAGACGCCATTTGACGGAAAAAGTTGACGTCAAACTTGTTGGGGAACCCATTCGTCTGAGTTGTAGAGGTACACAAACTTCTCTGTTGGAGACGCCATTTGTTTCTACTAGGGAAAATGAGTCTCTTGAGAGACTGCTTCCGCTTGGGGTCTTACATCATACTTTTCTCGGGATCTTCCTGGAGAAATTCCATATGATGGGATCCAATTTTGAGGTGCCGATGACCTTTTGATCAGCGGTCTTTCGGAGAAAGGCAGCTGTAATGCTAAATCTCTGCTTAGGAGGCTTTCTCTGGGGATTTTTCTTTAATCCGCGAAAGCAAGGATATCATCTTCAATGGCGAAGAGTGACATTTGTAGAAAGCTCCTCTGGCTTTTCAGAGGTTCAAGTTATCAAAGTGGTCGAGTGCTGACTCTAATCCAGAGATACACTGGAGGAGAGAGGTAGTGCAGACGCAACATTTCCTAGCGAGGAAAGAACTGACAACTTGATTGAGAGGACTGTTATCACTAGGGGACAAGACCGACTAGAGTGATAGTGATGCAATATGAAATGTGAATGCAAATCAAATGCATGATGCATGTATGTATGTATATGCTGACAAAACTGATGCGACATACAGACTGACGAGTGAACACGACTGGATACTCGGCCATCGCGGGGCGAAGAAGTACCATTGGTCAAAAAAGTAGCAATTCTACCTTGCTTAGGAGAGATAGTCCCTGCGGGGAGTACCGTTGATCAGGCTTAGGAGATAAGAACTCGGCCGAAGATGTCAGATGGAATAGTCGCATCCGACACTGTTGATCATCCATTCAGGCAAACTGGCGTAGAAGGAGTACTTTGATTCTGCACTTTGAAGTTCGCTTACTTCTGGAGAAGCGGTTGATGCTCTTTTGATGTTCAACAGTTAAAAGAAATTGCCATCTTTATTTTAAAAGCAAAAAAACTTTTACAAGTAAATTCATTTTTGTTTTATTTCAAGAATCGTTAATCATATTAAAATGTCATTCTGTAAAGCTAAAACAAATGAGAATTACAAACAAAAGCGCAAGGGCTCAAATTTTATTGATAAGATGGAGATCAGCCAAACGCGTGATTCCAAAGAGTATATACAAAGTTTGAAAATGGTAATTTACAGGGAAAAGGGCTACGTTGAAACATAACGACCATTATCCTTCTACCAACTTTGAATTCGGGACATCCTGAGCTTCTGTCGAAGATGACCTTGACCGGAGTTTTCCTAACATATGATGTAACTGTTGTTGAGGGACTTGCCTCTATTGAACATAGTTACTTGCCATTATCCCTAATTTTTGCCTGGATTGTACTTTGATGTTTCCAACCCATCGGGATGATTTTTTCCATGTCTCTAACTTTTGCCTGGACCGCCCTTTCGGGTTTTCAATCCACCGAGACGTTTTTTTTTTTTTAGTTTAGGTGAAGTATTTCTTGACTACATCAACATTTGTGGGGTAGGAAAATTCCTCTCCGTCCATGGTTGCAAGTCTCAAGGCACCGTCTGAGAAAGCTTTTATGACCACATAGGGGCCATCATAATTCGGAGTCCACTTGCCCCGAGAGTCAGTGAGAAACGATTGTATCTTTTTGAGCACGAGGTCTCCTTTCCTGAAGATGCGAGGTCGGACCTTTTTGTCGAACGCCTTCTTCATTTTCTGTTGATACAACTGCCCATGGCATAGTGTCGTGATTCGCTTCTCTTCAATCAGATTCAGTTCGTCGTGTCGACTTTGACACCATTTAGCTTCTGAAAGCTTAGCTTCCATCAATACCCGGATTGATGGGATCTCTACTTCTATGGGGAGCACTGCTTCCATGCCATATACTAGAGAGAAAGGGGTTGCCCCTGTTGAAGTGCGAACAGATGTTCGATAATCGTGAAGAGCAAAGGGTAGCATCTCGTGCCAATCTTTATAGGTTACAACCATCTTTTGAACGATCCTCTTGATGTTCTTGTTAGCCGCTTCTACCGCTCCGTTCATCTTGGGTCGGTAGGGAGATGAGTTATGGTGTTCGATCTTGAACTCTGCGCACAACTCTTTCATCATCTTATTGTTCAAGTTATATCCATTATCAGTAATGATCTGGCTTTGAACACCATAACGACAGATGATATTGTTTTTGATAAATCAGACCACCACTTGTCGGGTTACATTAGCGTACGACGCTGCTTCGACCCACTTGGTGAAATAGTCAATGGCTACTAGAATGAACCGATGTCTGTTTGAAGCCTTAGATTCGATCAAGCCAATCATGTCGATTCCCCATATGGAAAAAGGCCACGGGGAAGAAAGAATTTTGAGATGCGATGGCGGTACATGAATTTTGTCGGAGTATATCTGACACTTGTGACACTTCCTCATGTACTTGTAGCAGTTGGATTCCATGGTCAACCAGTAATACCCTGCTCTTAGGATTTTTCTCGACATTGTGTGTCCGTTGACATGAGTGCCAAAGGATCCTTCATGAATTTCTTTCATAAGCATGTCTTCTTCTGGTCTGTCTACACATCGGAGCAAGACCAAGTCAAAATTCCTCTTATAAAGAGTGTCAACGCTCAGGAAGAAGTTTCCAGCCAATCTTCTAAGGGTTTTCCTGTCTTTTCTGAGTGCCCCAGGTGGGTACTCTTGTTTCTGAAGGAAACATTTGATATCGTGATACCAAGGTTTGTCGTCTATGACTGCTTCGATCGTGAAGATGTAAGCGGGCCGTTCAAGGCGCATTATGTCGATCTTAGGTAGGTCATTCCGTTGACCTACACTAATCATGGAAGAGAGAGTGGCTAAGGCATCAGCCATGTGATTCTCATTACGAGGGACGTGATGAAACTCGACTCTGTTGAAGAAAGGTAACAACCTTCTTGCATAGTCTTTGTAAGGAATCAGTCCTGATTGGTTTGTGTTCCAATCTCCTTTTATCTGATTGATAACCAGGGCTGAATCGCCATATACGTCCAAGTTCTTGATCCTTAAATCAATCGCTTCTTCGAGACCCATAATACAGGCTTCGTATTCGGCCTCGTTGTTTGTATATTTGAACGTAAGTCGAGCGGTGAAAGGAATGTAGGTACCCTGAGGGGTAACAATGATTGCCCCAATTCCGTTTCCATAATGATTAACTGCTCCGTCAAAGATAAGTCCCCATTGGGAACCTGGTTCTGGCCCTTCACTAGGTAACGGTTCATCGCAATCTTTCATTTTTAGATACATGACATCTTCGTCTGGGAAGTCGAACCCAATTGATTCTTGATCGTCAATCGGTTGATGAGCCAAATGATCGGCTAAAATACTTCCTTTAACAGCTTTCTGAGCGTGGTACTCTATGTCATATTCTGATAATAACATCTGCCAACGGGCAATTCTTCCCGTGAGAGCAGGTTTTTCAAAGACATACTTGATTGGATCCATTTCGGAGATTAACCAAGTAGTGTGACGAATCATGTATTGGCGAAGACGTTTGGCTACCCAAGCCAAAGCGCAGCAAGTTTTCTCAAGCATCTTGTACCGAGTCTTGCAGTCGGTGAATTTCTTGCTCAGATAGTAGATGGCAGACTCTTTCCGTTTGGTTTCGTCTTGTTGGCCAAGTACACATCCCATTGAGTCCTCTAGGACTGTGAGGTAGATGATCAGTGGTCTTCCTTCCACTGGAGGTGATAGAATCGGCGGATTCAACAAGTATTCCTTAATACTATCGAAGGCGATTTGGCAATCTTCTGACCAAACGCAATCCTGGTTCTTTTTGAGTAATTTGAAAATCGGCGCACACGTGGCGGTCATAAGGAATATGAATCTGGAGATGTAGTTCAAATGCCCCAAGAACCCTCTGACTTGTTTTTCAGTTTTCGGAGAAGGCATTTCTCGAATGGCCTTGACCTTGTCAGGATCGACCTCAATCCCTTTCTGGCTGACGATGAACCCTAAGAGTTTCCCTGAACAGACACCGAAGGTGCACTTGTTGGGATTCAAGTGGAGTTTGTACTTCCTCAAACGCTCGAATAGTTTTGATAGGTGGGTCACATGCTCCTCTTCTGTCTTAGATTTTGCAATCATGTCATCGACATATACCTCTATCTCTTTGTGTATCATGTCATGAAACAGAGTAGTCATGGCCCTTTGATAGGTTGCCTCGGCGTTCTTCAAGCCGAACGGCATCACCTTGTAACAAAAGGTACCCCATGGGGTAATGAACGAAGTTTTCTCCATGTCTTTTGGCGCCATTTTGATCTGTTTATAGCCCGAGAATCCATCCATGAAGGAGAAAATTTTGAACTTTGTTGTGCTGTCTACCAGCATGTCAATGTGTGGTAAAGGAAAGTCGTCCTTTGGACTTGCCTTGTTCAGATCCCTGTAATCAACACACATTCTGACCTTTCCGTCCTTTTTGGGAACGGGTACGATGTTGGCTAACCATTGAGGATATTCAGATGTAGCGAGGAAACCCGTGTCAATCTGTTTCTGTACCTCCTCTTTGATTTTGATGGCCATGTTCGGGTGAGTCCGTCTCAACCTCTGTTTTACTGGCGGACATTCCGATCTCAACGGTAAATGATGTTCCACGATGCTGGTATCCAACCCTAGCATATCCTGATAGGACCAAGTGAATACATCGGGGAATTCTTTGAGAAGCTTTATCAAGCTCTCTCTGGCAGTTGGACTGAGCAGTGCCCCAATCCTGATTTCTTTTCTCTCTTTTTCCGAACCCACATTGATTGTTTCCAACGGATCTTTGTGAGGTTCAATGGATCTTTCCTCATGTCTGAGTAGTCGAGAGATCTCTTCTGGAATTTCGTTGTCAACTTCTTCTTCAGCCCCAAATACTGGGAACTCACAGTTGGGAGAAGGCATCGGATCGTATGTTTCAACGGGGTTTAAAACAAGCAATCTGCATGACGTGGTGATTCGTATTTAGAAGAGATAGAGAAAATGTAAAAGTGTGTTCAGTGTATTTATTTTACTGCTTGCTTTTATTTTTAATTGTTTTTTTTTAGGATTACCATTTTCTGAAAAAGCGAAAAGAGAAAACATCAATTAATGCAGAAATTACAGAACGACGTTATTTTATTAATGAACAAGTCGATCCTTGAAACTACAACCCTATAAAACAAAACTCTGTCGCTTTGGGAAAAGCAAAGAGGGAAAATTTACAGAAAGCGAGCCCTATCAAAACATGTGTTTCACCTGGGCAGGGTGAAAGGTTCAAGATGACAATTACTTTGACTGATGAACGATCTTCGGAACCTCGACGACAACCCATTGGCGGCGAACTCCTCGGTGAATCACAAAGTCTGGCACCTTCCTTGATTTGTCTTCAGAAATAACGCTGATTTCTGGTGGAGCGGGATCATTGGAATCTGTCTCCCAGGCAGAGTTGTCGTAGGAGAATTCCTCTGTTGCATTTTGCATAGTATATTTGCCCTCAACTGTATCTCCCCATCCAGTTGACTGGATATCTTCGAGCCTGATACGAGAGCTTTCGGGAGCGGTGTACTTGACCATATAGTCGTATTTTCCACTCGGTTGTCCCAGGGTGTCCCACACTTCTTTGGAACTGGAAGGGTCATCTCTCTCGATGACGTTGACCTTAGGAAAAGCGTAGTTAATGAATTCAAGTCCTGCAAACTTTGCAAATTCATCGTCGTGTTGAGTAGTTTCTGAATGACCTGAGTGTTGATCCCATGACATGGTGGGGACACATGTATTCTGTTCAATGACGGTCAGCTGATTTTCATTGTTCGGCTGACTCTCTTGCCCCAAGTCTCCTGGATAAGGTTGCCACATTGGCAGACCATCCATCGGGCCATAGTAATTGTGGTCAAAGTTGTCTTTCATCGGAGTGTCTTCCTCTAATGAATTTGGCAGAGCACGACATCCTTCCGGATCACAATCCCCGTATATCATTTCGATGTCTGGCCTGGGTATAAATCTCAGACTCTCTGTAGGAAAGAAAAAAGGAGTTTGCGTTTCGTCCTGAGACATATAATCGTCCATTTTAGATAGGACTTCCACTCTTCCTCTGTGTCAGAGGGATCTTCCTCATTGATAGCATGGACTGCTTGAGGGACTGGGTGAAGAAAACCTCCACTGTGGAAGAAATCCTGAATGGGATGAAGACTTTCATCATTAGCAGCTATTCGGGTACAGGTTGCAGAAAAACCAAGACCCTTCTTTGTTTTATTGTCAATAGGAATGACAAGTTGTCCCCATCCGGTTGTGTCGGTACTCTCGACCGCTTTGATAACATCTTTGTATGAGGAAATCGAGGTTCCTCCTTGGGATTGATTGTCCTTATCGACCGACAGCGCTTGGAACTGCGTCCCAATAACCTCCTCGGGTTCTACACAAGTAGATGATGATAAATTACTCACGAGCAAGGCCTGTTCTCCACAGACTGTGACAAGCCGATCGTTCTGAACGAACTTTAGCTTTTGGTGAAGCGTCGAAGTGACCGCTCCAGCCTGATGTATCCAAGGTCTTCCTAATAAACAACTGTATGTTTCCCGGATGTCCATGATCTGGAAAGTGACTTAGAAAGTGTGAGGACCGATAGTTATGGGAAGATAAACTTCGCCGATAACTATTTTTCTGGATCAGTCGAACGCTTTGACGACAACCTCGCTGATTCTCATCGGAGGGCCTTTGAATGATAATTGCATCAAAGTGGACTTCGCATAACATTCAGGGCTGACCCTGTGTCTACCAGTACGCTGGCTAAAGCATCGTCCTGGCAGTTAACTGTAATGTTGAGCGCCATGTTATGACGACGACCCTCTTCAGGTAATTCCTCATCACTAAATCCCAAATTATTGCAGGAAGAGATGTTAGAGACAATGCTATCGAACTGTCTGATTGTTACATCCTGTTCCATAAAGGCTTGCTCCAAGACTTTCTGTAGAGCCTCCCTGTGGGCTTCTGAACTGAGTAACAGTGATAATACCGAGATCTTTGAAGGAGTCTGTAACAGCTGATCAACAATGTTGTATTCACGCCTTTGGATGAGCTTCAGCATCTCATCATTATTTTTCGAAAGGTCGGGATTACTGGATTGACCGACTGATGGATCAGAAGCTTCTATCTGAAGTTCCTTTTCCTTGTTAGGTTCTCCAACTCCTCGGTTGAAGATTCGACCACTCAGTGTTACACGACTGATGTCTGCAATATTCACGACGGAGGGTAATGGAATTTCCTTTCCATTTTCAACTGTCATTGCACCGTATTTGTAAGGGATAGCCTTAGTTGATTCATACGGTAGTGGTCCCGGTAGATAGATGACTATGGGAACCTTCTGATTGTTCTGACCATCATAAGTAATCTCGATCCGTTCCCGGTTGGGAATTCTAGATTCGTCAAGTAGAGGGATGATGGCAAAAACATCCCTGGTCTGGTGACGACCAGAGATTGTGACAACATCCTCGACTTGATTGGCATGGTAGTTCGGTGTCCAGTTGATGGGTCCAGAACCCGGATATGGGCGAATCTCTCCACGATCCACCTGACCCTGAAGAGCTGCTCTCACAAGGTAACACCCTTGGTTACTTTCTGAACAGACACTACAACGGTCATAATTGTGTGGTGGCACCTGACCACGCCCACTTTGAATACAATGTAACCTCACTAGGTTAGCTTCCACAGATCGAACATCCTGACTTTGACGCCGAGTGGGGTTCCTGTTATTGATACTAATCTGCTGAGTATCTTCATCCATATAGATTGGCATCCACCAGTGATTTAACAAGTGCTGAAGTGCCTCCTGGACAAGGGTATAACCTCGATCGTTTTCGCAACCTGCTTTACAGTTTTGATAGTCGTGTGATATTAAGAATCCGAGTCGGACCTGCTCAGCATGTAACTCTACCAGGTTGGTATTCATCACGCGAATATCAAATATCTGAACCATGTTGATCTGATAAGGGTTCCTATCATGGTAGTTTTGGATCCATCCAAGATCCATCTGACGCTGGAAGGCCTCTTGTATGAAAAATCATCCCTGTTTGTTTACCGAGCAAGTCAGACAGGAACTGTAATTATGTCGTGGTAGATTATGATACTGGCTTTGCCTTGAGTGTATCGCTACCAGGTTGACATTCATCGCACGGATGTCATGGTTTTGAATGACGTTGGAATTCGTATAGACCATGTTAACTCCACGAACTAGGTGCTCTTGGATCCATCCGAGATCCATCTGTTCCTGTAGAGCTGTTTGCACCACAGAACATCCTTGTTTGTTTTTAGAGCAGACATCATACTGGTGATAATTATGAGGTGGCACATGGCCATATCCACTCTGTCTACAATGCATCTTGACCAAATTGGTCCTCAATAAGAGTACATCGTGAATTTGATAGACGTTGTTGAATTCTTCCTCAATCAGGTTAACTGCAGCTTTCTCGTGTTAAGGCAGCGGGTTCGTGAGAACATTGGGATTCGTATCTTTGAAAGATAAGAGCCCGCTCCTCACAAGCTTTTACCCTGATCCTCCTTGATGATAAGGGTATGTCTGATTCACCTTAAACCCAAAAGGCGAATTTTCTGGTACTGTAAGATGAGACTTAGTCTGAATGTGCCCCTTAGCCAGTTGTAATGGAAATAGTTCTGCGTACAATATGGGTATAGGATCAAACCCTGATGGTCGTGTTGTACGGTTGTTATTGTATGGAGGACGAGCCTGCTGAAGAGGCTGTTGTGTCCTTTGCTGATTAGGTTGGCTCTGTGCAACCTGAGGTTGATACGTAGGAATAGACGCAGGGATGATAGCAGGAGTTACAGCTGCTACTGGTTGATAACGTCGCCTTTGCTTTCCGAGAGAGATGTTCCCAATATCCTGCTCTTTTTTCTTAGGGAGAGCACTACCGTATCGTTTTGTACTGCTTGATGGTCCAGTGTCTTTTACCAAACGTCCTTCTCGGACGGCTTCCTTAAGACGAACTCTCATGCCCACCATCTCGGTGAAGTCACTGGGCGCACTGGCAACCATTCTGTCGTAGTAAAATGAGCTCAAGGTCTTTAAGAAGATCTTTGTCATCTCTTTTTCCTCAAGAGGTGGACAAATCTGAGCGGCAATTTCACGCCATCTCTGGGCGTACTCCTTAAAGGTTTCCTTGTCCTTTTATGACATTGATCTGAGTTGATCTCTGTCCGGTGCCATGTCCAAATTGTATTTGTATTGTTGGACGAAGGCAGTACCAAGATCTCTGAATGTGCTAATCGTAGCACGGTTTAAACCCATGTACCATTTGAGTACGGCACCGGTTAAACTATCCTGAAAGTAATGAATCAGTAGGTCCTGATTCTCCGTCTGAGCTGACATTCGCCGAGCGTACATCACCAGATGACTCTGAGGGCAAGAGTTACCCTTGTACTTTTCAATGTCGGGCACTTGGAACTTGTGCGGGACTTTCACATTGGGGACCAAGCAGAGATCTGCGGCGTTCTTTCCAAATAGATCCTGACCGCGAATAGCTTGCAGTTCCTTCTGCATTTCCAAGAACTGTTCCTGGAATTCATCCATTCGGTCAAACATAGTTTCCTTCTTACCAGAAGGTATCTGTGGAATTTGTCCTTCCGGGACAGTGAGCACCACAGGGGGTGGTACCGTGACTATGATAGTGAATCTTGGCGTTTTCCGAAGTTTGTAACCTTTAGGAGTCTTCAATATGCCTCTGGCATCTTCGTTTTCCCGAAGTTTGTAACCTTCAGGCCCAGCGGCTTCTGTTATGATTCCCTGATCTTTAGTGATCGGCGGAACATATCCTTCCAGGATATAGTTTGCAGGCATGCCCCATGGACGATCTTTCGGCATTTGATACCTAGGATCATACTTATCCACTATGGGTGTTGAGGTGATCTCTGAGATCACAGTCCTTTGTAGCTGAGCTTCTGCCATGGCTTGCATGTCGTTACGAAGCTTTCTCATATCCTCTCTCAGAGCGTCGATCTCTTTTTTCAACTCTCTGTTTTCTTCCTCAAGATCATCCATCTTTTTCTGACGATTAGCCCGAGTATTATACGAATGAGACAGTTTGACTCTAGAAACGAGACACAAACATGAGATTCGTAGGTAAGAAGAATACGCGATGTGAGAATGATGAATGCAATGATTATATTAATTATTTTTTGGTTTAATCAAAATAAACTTCGACAATTAGATTGCAAATATCAAACAGTGGGGAAACCCCTTTTTATTGAAATTCAAAGGATTGCGGAAATGGAAATACAATAAATTACAAGGTGCGGAAACCGAAACCTAAGCTAATGGGCCCAGAGTCCTCTCTGAGGAGAACTCAGGTGCTGATTCTGGTATCTTCCTTTTCTTTGACCGGGGCTCTTGAGCCGTTGTCGGGTTGTCATTCCTTTTCCAGGTGAAAGGAGTGAGCAAATTCCTTTGGTCATCCTGATTCTCTACAGCATGTTGCTCTAAAATTTCAATCAGAGCGTCCTTTTCTTTCAGCAGTTGCTGTATTTTGATACACTCCACGTCAAGGGTGCGGTACTTGTTCTTCCAAGACCTCCTCTCCCGTTGAACTTTGTTGAGAGTAACCTGAAGCTTTTCAGTTTCCGTCATGAAGTACATGACAGATTCCCTTGGCAGAAGAATTCCGTAACGAGGATAAGGCATCTTCAGCTTGAGAGCTCTAGTTTGTACCCAGTGGAGATAAGGCTCCACCGAGACACAGTCCGATTTTCCTAGAGACTCCCGTCCTTTCTTATGAACATGTTTCCAAGCATGCACTATTTCCGTCTTTAGTGCTCTGTCACTTTCTCCTTCCTTGAAGAAAATACCTTCTAGATGAACACTCCGTGAGACGTGTCTCATCGGGTATCCAAATTGACGGCGAACCAATATCGAATGATAGTTGATTCCTCCCTTAGTTCCTATAAGAGGTACGTTGGGGAAGTTTCCACAACGGTCAATGATCCTGATTCTGTCATAAATCATATTATAGCAATCAATGCCAGAGTTGGTGAGGGACATGATTTTTTGCGACCAACGTAAGGCACTCTTGTGATCCAAAAAAGCAGCAGACTTAGGCAAATGGGAGATAAACCATTTATAAAGCAGAGGTACACAACATGTGATCTCCCCTCCGCTTTACAAATTTCCCAAGTGTACAGAATGATACGCATCTGCGAGCAAAGTCGGCACAGGGTTTCCAATGAGAAAAACCTTAATGGAGTTGATATCGACGAAGTTATTAATGTTGGGCAACAAAAATAACCCGTAGGTGAGTAAAACAAAGATGCTTTCAAAAGCAGTCGTGTTCCCGATACTAGCGAAGTACAGAGCTTTCTTTGTCTAAAACTGGGCTGGCAAACCTTGTATGCCACCCTTGGTAGTCATGTGAGTCATGACCTCAGACTCGTCTAAATGAATTACTCTTGCAATGGTCTGATTCTTTGGAATTTCTTCCAGTCCAGAAAATGGAGCTCGATCAGTGATATGTAAATCGATCAGATGAGAATACTCCTCCATCGTTGGTGCGAGCTGGTAATCCAGGAATGTGAAGCAGTGATAAACCGGATCATAGAATTGAACGAGCGCGTCCATGATTCCCTCAATCACATGGACCCTTAACAGAGGTAGCAGACCTCCGTACTTGGCTCTGAAGGCCTCTTGGTTTGTGATCATCCTCGCTAACCTTCTCAAATCCTCTAGTTTTGGAACCTTGAAGATGTACTTATGAGTTCTCCTTCTACCGAAATCCATTGGCGCAATCCTTTTCTCTGATATTTGCAATCACGGTCTTAGTTTAATTTGAAAAACAGAGAGACTAGAAGAGAAAAAATTTTTTTGAATGTTTTAATGTTTTTTAGATGAATGCATGAATGCAGCACACAAAAACATAGAAAAAACATGGGGTCAAAGGGTCGTTGTCATGAAGTCAAGGCTCTACCCATCCCCAAAGGTTTATACTAGGGTGATTTTTGTACCAGTACTCAAAATCATCAGCTCCTCCCAGGAAAGCAGAACAACAACCGGATCGCCAGCGAGTTGTAGAGCAATCTTAGAGTAAGTACCATTCACCGAGAATAGATCACCATCCTCAAATGAGGGTAGTATCGCATAACAACTATGTCCAATAGTTTCTGCACTACAAAAGGGTTTGGCTCCTCAGCTTCTCAGGCATCGCAACCGACCCATTGTCTAGGTGAGAGAATGGTTACATTAGGATGCCTTCACTAAGGTTGATGGTCGACCTTGTCGCCATCACTTATCTTAAGTGTATACTCAATCTTTCCACATGCGGCATCACACGTATTCCCATTAACAGAAAAATAAACAGGTATAGCAATTAGGAAAAGCAGTATATATATTCGTCCTAAAGTCCTAGACCTTTTCAAGCTATGAATCCTATGTTCCTGAAAGAAAATGGGTTCCCCGGCAGAAGCCCCAATCTGTGGTTTTCACACAAGAGAAGAGAAAAAAAGGTTAGAATGGCCCCACGGTGGGCGCCACTTTTCTGTAGCGAGCGATTTTGGACGCAGTTCTTAAGCGCTGCCGCTCTTTGGGTTTGTTTACTACAGGTCGATTCATTTTTTATCCTATTAAAGCTGGTGAAGGAAGGGAAATAGATGTCTCCAATTAACCCTGCTTGCAAACTGAGGTTAAACAGCGGTTTGTTAGGTTACGGATGCGATCAATGTGGTGGGGCCTTTCTTGTGTTATTTTGACATAACGACAGGCTTCTGGCGGGGAACAAGGATTAGGATGTTAGGACTGATGCTTTTTGATAGATATGTGAGAGTATGGGATTTAGGGTTTTTGATTAGTGTGCTCGCTAATATTTTTCTTTCAATCTTATGCCTACGTATTCCCGTTTACCGAAACAGGGAAATAAGAGCGATCGTAGTTCCTCCTATTCTATGGGAGGAAATGGTTGTTTTGGTGTCTTGTTCAAAGCCCAAGACGTGAAGCAAAAGGTAGTTGGTATCTTGTTCAAAGCCCAAGATGTGAAGCTAAAGGTGATTTGTATCTTGTTCAAAGCCCAAGATGTGAAGCTGAAAGGGTGTTGACTTTAGAGAGAATTTGTCATCTCTAAAGAGGGGGTTGTATGTCACAACTGTTTATAAAGGAGAATTACTTAAACTGGGATGTGTGAATCCGGCAATGCCATAATTTCCTTTATAGGGGATTTTAACCTGAAGGAGAAGACTTTAACTCAGTGTAGAGCAATGCTATCTTTCCTTAGGAATTTCTCATGCTAAAAGAGGGACAGTGGCATGGATGTAGATGATCGAGAGGCTTGCCGCTTACAGCAATTAGATGAAGGGGAAGGAGTTGTTGATGTTTGTGTACTGTGAACGAGGCACATCTTTGATGCTAAAAGGTTGATTGGATCAACCAGTGGTTTTCTTATACAAAGCCTAAGAGGAGGCTAATATGTGCCTCGTACGAATCCCGAGAGAGAGGCTAAAAGGTTTTGACTCAACGAGGGAATCTTTTGGTATCTCGTATAAAGCCCGAGATGGAGGCTATTTGACTCAACAAGAGAGTTTTTGTATCTCGTACAAAGCCCGAGATGGAGGCGAAAGGGGTGATTGACTCAACGAGGGAGTCTCTGGTATCTCGTTCGAAGCCCGAGATGGAGGCTAAAATTGTTAGCTCCGCCGGGGAGAATCATTGTACAAAGCCCAAGAGGAGGCTATGGTTACTGTTTCAGTTGAGTGACAGGTCCAGTATGCTAATTTAAAGAGAAAATCAGTTCTTATATAAGTAATGTTTGCACTCAGGGATTTTGATTCGAGGATCGGGGATATTTCCTTGTCTTTAAGGAAATGGGAAATCCAAAGGGTATTGAGACTGTCCGAGTCTACGGGTTTCCTTCCTATTTAACGAAGGGGTCACTTGAGAATGTCTTTGAAACTCAAGGATATTAGACTGTCTGTGTCTAGAGTTTCATCTTTTGTACTATGCTTTGAGAAACAGTAGTAGACTCTTTGAAAGGACTGTTCTATGAAGATGACTAGGTTCTATTCCTATACCTCTAGGAGGTCGTCGGGACAATTTGTACGAAGCCCAAGAGGAGGCTGGAAGCTTTTAAGAAGCCGACGGGTCCTTGTACTAAGCCCAAGAGGAGGCTATCATTCCCGAAGGAAGAGATCATTATACGAAGCCTAAGAGGAGGCTATGAATACTTCTAAGAAGCCGACGGGTCCTTGTATGAAGCCCAAGAGGAGGCGGTGATGCTTTTAGGAAGCCTGTGGGTCCTTGTACGATGCCCAAGAGGAGGCAGATGCTTTTAAGAAGCCCGTGGGTCCCCAAACCCCGAGAAATTCAAGACAGGCTATTCACAAGGAATAGATCAAGCCAGGAAAGTTCGAGAATTTGGAAGAAACTCAAGAGATGCCATTCACGGAGAAAAGATCATCTCTGGGGAGTAGAGTTTCTTGACAAGTGTTTTTAAGAAGCCTATGGGTCCCCAAACCCTGAGAAGTTCAAGACATGCCATTCACCGAGAATTGATCAAGCCAGGAAAGTTCGAGAATTTGGAAGAAACTCAAGAGATGTCATTCACGGAGAAAATATCATCTCTGGGGAGTAGAGTTTCTTTGACAACTTCTACGAGTGACAGTCTATGAGAGGGTTCACTGAGAATGCTGCCTTTCATGTCTCCATATTGTTTAACCCCAAGAGGAGGGAAGACTGTGTCTGGTAATCCTATGGGGATCTAGTTGTCTATTTCTACGAATAAACGAAACGGCTTTTCTTAGTTCTAGACGTAGTTGCCGGGGAAACTCTAAATATCTATACTATTATTACACAGTTGATATGAGTTTATGCAAGAAGACTTACAGCGAAACAACCCCACAATACAGTTATATGTATATGAAAGCGGTAAATGAAAGCGGATAAACACTTACTCGGTTGTAGAGCTTCCATGCTGTTTGGTTAGTTGTTCAACAAAGAAAGCTTGAAAACTACAGTATATTCAAAATCAAAGGAGAAAGTGCTTTGAAAAAGAAAGATTTGGGGCTTACAACTCAAGGAGAGGCCCAGGGTTTTATCAGTGATCGCATTGTTGAATTTGTACAGAGGGACTTATACGAGTGACTGAGGCCCAAAAAGGTTTTCTGTACAAAGGGATGGGTCTTGCACTCTCTCAAGAGGCCCAAAAAGTTTTTAAAGAAAAAGAGTGGGACTTATAACACGAGGGTAGGCCCAAATGATTTTTCGTTTAAAATGGCGATCGCGCTGAGGTTTTCTTTTAACGCAGAGGGGCTTATACAATATCTGAGGCCCAAAGTTGTTTTTGGTTAAAAGGGGGTTGGGTCTTACACTCTAATAGAGGCCCAAAAGGTTTTGAATGGGTCTTATAGCCCAAGGAGAGGCCCAGATGGTTTATCTTTAAACTGGCGACGATCGTGCCGAATTTAAAAATGTACAGAGGGACTTATACAATAAGTGAGGCCCAAAATATTTCTGTACAAGTGGGTTGGGTCTTACACTCTAATAGAGGCCCAAAAAGTTTTTAAAGAAAAAAAGTGGGACTTATAACACGAGGGAAGGCCCAAATGATTTCTCGTTTAAAATGGCGATCGCGCCGAGGTTTGCTTTTAACGCAGAGGGACTTATACAATAAGTGAGGCCCAAAATTGATTTGGTCAAAAAAGGATTGGGTCTTACACTCTATTAGAGGCCCAAAGTGTTTTGAAAATGATTTATGAGGGTTGAATTAATCCAAAACCCTAATTTGTTTTCAAAATGTGTTTTAATTGAATAAAAATTCAATTAAAATGATCAAAATTGTTTAACATATGGAAAACAAGTTGTGATCTTGGATTAATGCTTGAAAAATTAAGTATTGACCTACAAAATAATTAGAAGGCATTAAAAGTTGCAAAATCAAGGTGGAAAAAATATTTTAAATGTTAAAAACAATTAGAACATTAATTCTTTGCAAAAATATCAATTATATGAAATAAATAATATTTTTGGGATTTTTCGGGAAAATAAAATATTTTAACATTTTTGTGAATTATTAAAAAAAGAATCAACTCAAAATCATTAAAACTCAGAGAGAAATTAATTTTTGAATCAATTAAATAAAATCACAAAATTCAAATATTTAAATTTGAAAGAAATGGTGCCAAGAACAGCTGAAGAACACACGCGTGTTCTGGGTTTGGCTGATTTGCATTTTCTATCCAATCTCACTGAATACTTGATTATATCATGCAATCCACATATCAATATGCTCGTCTCAACCTCAGGATCATGTTTATAACAATTAATTTCATTTAAATTAAGCATAAAACAAGAAATCACGAGAAATCCTTAAGAACCCTAATTTCTGCATGAAGGCTGGGATTTTTAATACACGATTCAAACAAAGCAATTACTTGAGGGGAAACATTCCATGCATGATTATGAACATTTGGCAAAAGTATTGTGTGAGGAAATATGCATAGATTGAGAGATGACCAAGTTTAAGCTTACCTCTAGGTCGTGACAGCAAGAGCAAATTGATTTCTGAGTAGGAGGTGTTACATATGAATTGTGATGATCTGAACAGCTTCCCTACACCCTATGGAGTGTGTTTGAATGCTTGGACTTGACTGAGAATGGCTGGATCACTTCATGGCATCTCAACTGCAACTTAGTTAAAACCTTGATCAATTGACTGGTGATTCTGAGAAATCAGTGTTCCAGTTGTTGTTTAAGTGTTTGATCACCTCATATGTGATGTATATGAGGTGTGTGTGTGATTGGTTTGAGTGGAATTGCTCTCTAATGAAAAACCCGATAATGACTTGCTAAGAAAGGCATTTTTGAGAGTGAGAAGTGGTTTTTGAGAAAGGCAAGTGTTGTAGGCCTTTGGTGTACTTAAACTAATCACAATTGAGCTCTATTTATAGTAGAGCAGGTTTGTTTTGCAAGGAATAGTGAATGGCAACTACTGAGTAGGTTTGGCCAATGTTGGCAAATGAAAATCCAAGTCTCCTCTAGCCATTGACTAGAGGTTAGGGCACAGGCTGCTGGTCCCCTTGGTCTTGGATAAGTCTTGACTGAATTCAGTTGCTAATGGCTCAGTCCATGCCACCTTGGTGCTTCCATTGAATGCTCCAATCCAAAATTGGAGTTTTGTCCCTATTTTGGCAATTCTAGGTTCAACATGCTATTTCTTGTTCCAAAGACTTTGGAGGCTTGGCTCAGTGATTGTCCCTTTTAGATTCAATCCTCAGAGGTGTCCAAGTGGATAGGAGCATTTGAATTTGGCTGATTTTGGCAAATCGACCAAAAGTGCAAAAATCTGCCTTGCCTTGGCAGATTTCAGCAAGGCATCTTGCCAATGTCATATCTCATAGCTCAAATTGAATTTGGTAATGTTCTTGGTCATTTTGGAAAGCCCTTACATGATACAACAACTGTTTGAACATGTTTGGTTTTGATCTCTTTTGAATCCAAGTGAAAAATCCCCCTACATTTGGAAAAAAGTAAAGGCAGATTCTGACTTAGTGAAATTTTCACTAAGTGTTGGAACAAAGTGACTTTTCTTGATTTTGGTCACTCCATAACTCAAAATCCATGAGGAATTTGGACATAGGTCAGTATGAAGCTTTTGTAGAGGGAAATGTGATCTACAAATCAAGCTTTGAATGGGGAACAATGGCCTTGTGGTTTAGGAGTTATGGTCCTCCAAAGTTGGCACATTAGTGTCACTTTTTCCATAACTTGGAAATTTTTCTAAGTTTTTATGGTTACCCCTTTTACAAGTTATCCCACTTTCTTTGATTTTTCTTGATGAATGATGATTCAAATCATACATTAACATCATTTTAGGGTTAAAAATCCATTTTGGTGAAAAATCTCAAAAAGTCAAAGTTGACTTTTGTGCACAGTTGACTTTTTATTAGATGAATTCCAAACTGTGCAATTCTTTAGGAAATCATGTCCTTGACCTAAATCAAACTTGATGGACATGTTCCATGGGTGTCATAGGGTATATTGAATCATGTCTTAGGGTTTGGGAGCATGTCCTGGTCAAAAGTCAAAGTTATAGTTGACTTTCTTCGCAAAACCCTAATTGTGGTGCAAATGAAATTGAGACTTGTTTCTCAAGCTTCTTGGATTAATCCATTGTTCCAAATGGATCAATATGGTATATTAGAGACCCTCACATCATCTCTTGAGGTCTTGGTTCATGATTTGTCCCAAAAGTCAACTTAGGGGTGAATTAGGTCAAGAAACCCTAATTCCTGATTTTTGATGTTTGCATCCCCTGAGGCAAAATTGACTTGATGATTGGGTCCATAGGGTTCCATGGAGTATATTAGGTTATGTTTTGGATCATTGGCTTGTGCCCAGAGGAAAATTTCCAACTGGAGGCCCTGGTCGACCAAAACCCTAATTTGGTGATACTGGCGATCTTGAGGCTTGAGCCACCTAGAAGGGAGCATCCTTGTGCTTAATCCTTGAAGTGGGAGTCCTTTTGATCCATTATGGATATTCTAGAGGCTAGACAAGTTGAAGATCATGTCAATCCTTGATTGATCCTTTGTCTAAGGCTCTGAGAGGGCTTAAAACCCTAATTTTGATAGTAGTGAATGCTCACCCATCTTTGGGGCATTTGATGAGGCATGATGGTTCATCCATATTATGATGATGATTTGCAGAATGATGGGGAATCTTAGTGGTCAAAATTTTGGGTATGACACCGGCACATACTTCTTGAAATCCTCTGAATCACACTACGCCCACTATCTACTTAGTCCCATTACTCTAATACACTCATTCCCTTAATAGCAACAGTTCTTTCTCGTCATTCGTCCAGTTACGATACGCGCTAAAATCTAAACGCATTCATCAACAACTACTCCTCGAGGTTGTATAATTTCCAAAATCAGGTCACTAATCATTTCGGGTTAGGTCCATTTGAACACAGCTTGGTCACATACTTCGGTTCCAGAACGTCTAGGGCCGAACACTCACTGAAAGTAGTTCGTCTTACCCCACTGACTTCTACATCGTACAACTCCTACGATGACTCGGCCAACTTTTCCATAACTTCTTTCCAATCATACGGCTCCGTACTGTTGTTGTGACAACACCTCTAATAACTCATGTGATTAAGTCGATATAACAATCCTTTCACAATCGAACTTCATTCAAACAGTCATCTAATGCTTTTTCTATTTCCGAATCTGACACTAAACTGACTTCCTCGGTTGTATCCCCAATGCAACGTTTCTAACGGTTAGAGTGTAGTTACAATGCAAGGAATCATACTTCGTGCATTGGAAATTTTTCCTTTGAAATTCCTCGGCACTCCCAAACTGGGTATGCTTCTGCTTTACCGAGACTGACATTTCTTCACGTCCGAGGGTTATGGATACTCCTCCAGATACTTCTAACGTTGAGCTAAACCAATACACTTCATCTATTCTAACAAGGGTCACCACATCAAATAATAGCCACACAATGTGTTGGACATGATACATGGTTCACACATACATCCCATCTTGGACACTACACATAAAGGTCCATCAATACTCTGACGGAACATGAAACATCTACGATGTAGAATCTGAAGTTACTCACTCAATCACAACTACCCAAGGTCTCGTCATAATTATATCATCAGAATCTAATCCATCTTATTGTCACCCACTTGCTTGATCCTCAATCATTGAGCGCGACATATGGATCATCTATCCATATACCTTGTGAGAATTCGAATCCGCATCTTACTAGTACCAATTCAGAATCTTACATTGAGTTCTAGATCAACACTGTCCTACATCTATCGGGAAAGGACAACTCACGCGTCTCGTGCACTATAGCGATACTGCAGTGTTATACCTGTCTGGTAGTACTAACCATGGTGGTCCAACTCCGAGGCCATGTATTCAAGTAACCTACCCAGTAGCATATAACGATCTCCATCCATATCCTATAGTCACGACCGACAACAACCGAACAGGTCTCCATAGAGGTCACTGCCCTTCTAGTCTTTTTTCCAGTCCCACTCCTTAAGAGAATGAAACCTAAGGGTACACCACGTTTAAGGTTTACTTCCTTTGAACGTATCAAGATAGATTTGACTTTATAGGAATCCAGTGTGATTTGCTATACCAAGTGTGTACTCACCCACACAGGGCGCGCACGAGAGATTCCAATAATAGCTTCCACTATAAAGGAATATTGTGCCTCTAAACAACAACCACATACTGCGGCCAACCCGCTGATGCTTTAGATAGCCACTAGTTCCATTCACCTAATTACCCAACACCTAGCATAATTCTATGGGCTCACTCGGGATTAGATGAATCACAACTAGCAGGAAACCTGGCTTACTGCACTCTGCATATTCATCCACTCAGTTAACGTCTAATGCAATTCTAAGACTTGGGCATGTTAGAATAATCAATGAGATACAGTATTCCTTTTCACCAACTGGGTACAAAAGAATTCTTCAAAGGAAAAATCACAACCTTCACAAGTACTTCTAATCCTTCTCCGGGTCACTTCCCATTGCTTTGAGTATACCAGAATAGGATCAGGGTCTAGCACTCCATCAGTATCAAACATGTGTCTTAAAAGGTATTATAACGCCTACTTCCCACTAATTAGAGAAACTTAAGAAGGTTCGGTTTCTCTGACTACACTTCCCAGAAGTTTCTTCATCCAACAGGTTCCCAAGTTACATCTGTCACAAGCAACCATAATTGATTAGTGAATACTACAAACTTCAAGCTCATCAACTCTGCAAAATCCCTTTCTGCTCCATCACAATTTCCCATTTGGATCTCCTCGGCTATAAGAATCTTACGACATGCTCACTTTGTTCAGTCGACGTCTTCGAATTTCCAAATGCCTTATTCTTACCATGAAAGTTGGGGTTGTCAAGTATTCCGCGTCAAACACTTCATTCACACCTGACACTCCCAATATTCCCTTACTTAGCCGGCTTCTACTACTTTAGCTCGAGTCGTTTCAGATCTTACGCATTCTCGTGGTGGCTCCGCCGTGATCCTATCCATCACGTACACAGTCAATGAGTTGATCAGGCTCATCAACTGAATACTATGACGGTAGGAATCAGTCTAGCAACACACACATATGAGGGAGAAGATAATTGCTAGTGATGTTTCATGGCAAAGACGAGAATCGACCTGCTTTGATACCAACTGTAACACCCCATACATATACGTCTAGAATAATATGCAGTGATGTTATAAATGGTACATAGAAACATGCAAAAGCATGGAAATGACAAATTAAAATCGTATACAATTCAACTCCTCAAATATAACTGTATACAATACATTTGTCTATAACAATACACAGTGGAAAGATAAACTCTGATAAAGTCTTCATGCCATCTGCTCATCAATATCTTCAAGATAGCCCATCTAGCAAGTCCTGTATACTTCTAACCTGTGCCTGAAAAATGATAATAGGATTGGGGTGAGATTACTAAATCTCAGTGAGTTCCCCTATCTTATGGGTTCACTCGACTCTACATGGTGCATGCAATCAAACGGATCCGCCGTGGATCCGGGGGTTGCTTCACAGTCGGGTACAAAAACATAACAATGGGTAATATCGTCATTAGTGGTCCCTTGACTCACCAATGAGATAGCAACAAATACACCATCAATCACAAGCAAGTATACAGACCCGTACCCGTGTACGAGGAATCTAGAAGTAAGTTCTACCTATCTACCTAGGTTACACGGTCACACCCTCGGTGGGTTATCTCTTGTGTCTAATCGTCAAAAGACTTGCACATGCACATCGCAAGGTGAGCCAGATGGGTCCTACGTGGCATCCCATCCGTGATGAATTTATCTGAAGTGACGTTGCCTATGTAGCGTCACAACCCCACCATACCAAGCACGCCGAGGTTTATCTGTCGTGGAAATGCATTTTTCAGACCCACTTAGCGCCTCGTAATGGTAGCTCAGGTGTGTATGACGTACCGGGATCACACATCAGGGTACTGACTAGAGATCACACAGTAGTAGTCATTGTCATAGGAATCACCCCTACGCAGATGTGTTAACGTCTAGTGCAAATACGCTATAATGACTACACAAGCCCGCCAGACGATAACCTAGTGATATTGCCTACGTGGCATCACTAGAGGTGAGTTTATCTGAAGTGATATTGCCTACATGGCATCACGACCCCACCATACCAAGCACACCGAGGTTTATCTGCCGTGGAAATGCCTTTTTCAAACCCACTTAGCGCCTCACAATGGTAGCTCAGGTGTGTATGACGTACCGAGATCACACAGCAGGGTACCGACTAGAGATCACACAGTAGTAGTCATTGTCATATTAATTTACCACCTAGTAGCATAGGCCTACTTCGATTCAAGCATACATCATAATCACATGAACATCAAGCCACACAGGCAAACACCTCTGAACGTTCAACCGGAACGAACGAGATCAACCATCAAATGATCACTTCATAGCACATTCAACATAATGCAATCCATTAAGCATTACAACAATTGCATAATTGATCATAACCAGGTAATTTATCAACATAATACATTTATTTAAGCATACACACATAGTTGTAGCATAAGTGGTCATATTAAGCCATGAGTCAATCCAATATACATCACATTAATCACATATGCAACGTTCATATCAAGTCATACATATTAGCACATCACTAGTGCCCTTACTCATTGGCCTAAACTCATTCCATAACAATTACTCATCCATAATCTTAACATAAATATGATTCTTTCTAATCCTTATGAAATACATATGAGTGTATCATATTTGACCGATTCATTATTGGGTTATACTTAGGTTTCTACCTCACCATCATTTAGAGCATTGAAAGACCTTTCTAACGCTTCGAACGGGGACCCAATCGGACTTACGGATCAAAAGTTATGAGGAAAACAACATCTGACATATTGGAAAAATTCTGCAACACTCGGGTCCGTACGCGTTGAGTCTTGAGTCGACTCAAAGTCCTTTAGGTCGACTCAAACCACGCAGATTTTGTTAGAAACCCAATTTTTGACTGTTAAATGCCTTCCGGGCCTCCGATTTCGATTCCGTAAAAAGCCCCGGTCTCAGAATTCAATAAACTACGATATTTTCACAATTAGAAGTCCATTCTACCCGTTTACCAAAATAATAATGAGGTTATCAAACATGGGAAGGTTAGGTTTTTCAATCAAACGACTCAAAGCTCAATCTAACCATACCCAATCGTCAAGGATCATGAGTTTATCATTCTCATGTACCTAATAATCCAAACCACATATCACAAACATAATATTCATCATAAGATCATACTTTCATCAATTGATCAGGCATGCAAACATAGTTCTCATTCTAAACTCAATCATACAATTATCATCAAACATGCAATTCAATCCTCATCCTACCCAAGTATCTAACTATCGAACTCACCTTGTATCAATAGAGATTTAGATGGCATCCATGCTGCAATTGAGCTCCCATCTTGGTCAAAATTCCACTTCCAACATCATTAATCCCGTAACCCTCTCTTTCCCCATTTCCAGCAAGAATCACCAAACTTCAAATGCGTTTTTCTCCTTCAATACAGACATGCAAGCAACGAAATTTATATGCAAATTGAAGAGAATTTTGTAAGCTTTCCAAAAAGTCCGGAATCAGCTTAAATGGAGTTACGAGTGAAAAGATATTACCTGTTTTGTGAGAGCTGCACCATGGTTGCGAAAATGGAAGATGAGAACATGAGCAACTTGGATTCTTTCTATCCTCTCTCTTGCTTCTACTCAAATTCTGGTTTTAGGAAGTATATATGTTTTGGACATCCAAACAAGTCCTTAAGTCACTCATGTAACATGTTAAATGCCCAAAATGCCCTTTAACTAAGTGGCATTTACAAGTTTGCCATTTGGTTCCTTTCTAACTAATTCCCTTTGATTCCAACCAAGTCCACTAAGTCTTCTTAGCAACTTCTACAATATATGAACATATATATACTACTCACTTAATTGAAACAAGACCAATATGTCCTCTAATTACCACTTAGCCAATTTAAATGACAATTACCGGTGTCGGAGAATCGGAGTATTACAATAATAATGGGTTTAACACAAATAAATAATTACCCAAATAAAAACATAAAAAATAATAATTAAGTATTCAATTGGTTTTACGATTAAGTTAAGATTGACGTCTTTGGGATAATTAAAAATAATTAGGTTCATTGGATTTATAATAAATATTTTCTCTCATAATTGACGAATAAAACAGGAAAATTTTTAATTGATGAGGCAATTAGGATGAATTAGGATAGGTATGGATTTATTATTTAGTTAAG
This sequence comes from Lathyrus tuberosus, assembly GCA_022829125.1. Taxonomy (NCBI): domain Eukaryota; kingdom Viridiplantae; phylum Streptophyta; class Magnoliopsida; order Fabales; family Fabaceae; genus Lathyrus; species Lathyrus tuberosus. The sequence goes on from JALAZF010000045.1 coordinate 11,028,725, forward strand.
ATAATTAGGATTATATTTGGGATTTAATTAATAAAAATAGATTAATTATGATAAATATTAAAATTTGGGATTTAATTAACATAATAATTGAATTAATTAGATAATAAAAAATCATAATAAGCATGGAACTGAAATTAGGGATTTAAATTCATGATAGGGATTAGTTTTAGAACAATTAGGCATATTGAAAATAAGGATGAATTTTTAATGGATTAATAATATAATGGATAAAAATGAGAATGTTTAGGATTTAATAATTGAGATTTATTCAAATAATTAGGACCACTTAATTGGGACTTTATTTTTTATTAAACTCCTTTTAATATTTGGGATTACGAGTAAAAAAATTTATATTTGTAAATAATTGGAATTTATTTATATTTTTAAATAATTGAGATTTATTTTATCTTATAAATTATTTACCAAATAATTGGGATTTATGTTATATTCTTGAATAATTGGGATTTGTCTTATACTTTTGGGATATTATAAGTTTTAATTACATAATTGGAATAATTTTATATTTTTGGGGATTAATTGGGATTAAATCAATGTTGGGATATTATAAGAACTAATTTATATTTTTGGGATATTATAAGCTACTTATAATTGGGATTTAATTTATATTTTGATATTCTATGATTGAATTGTGATTGATGTTATAATTTAAATGATTGGGATTTATTTCATATGGTTGAATAATTGGGATAACTTTTTAAATTTTTGGGATAATTTGGATTAATTCAATTTTCGGAAGAAGATTTAATTAAATTGTTGCATGATTATTTTTGGGATATTACAAGCTTTATAATTAATTAATTAAGATTAATTTATACTTAGGGATACAAGGGATATTAAGGGATAGATGTGGGGTTTAAAAGGGATATTAAATTTGGGGTTTTTTTATATAATTTTATATTGTATAGTTAATTTATTTTGTTAAATAAATTAAAAATGGATATGGGATAAAACTCTTGAGAGTCCAAAAATATAAATATAGCACTAGGGATTAGGATTATGGGATAAAACTCTTGAGAGTCCAAGAGTATAAATATAGGACTAGGGATTAGGATTTTGGGATAAGACTCTTAAGCTCCAAGAGTATAAATATAGGGCAAGGGATTATGATTTTGGGATTAGAGTCTTAAGCTCCAAGAGTATAAATATAGGGCAATGGATTAAGATTTTGGGATTAGACTCTTAAGCTCCAAGAGTATAAATATAGGGCAATGGATTAAGATTTTGGGATTAGACTCTTAAGCTCCAAGAGTATAAATATAGGGCAGGGGATTAAGATTTTGGGATTAGACTCTTAAGCTCCAAGAGTATAAATATAGGGCAGGGGATTAAGATTTTGGGATTAGACTCTTAAGCTCCAAGAGTATAAATATAGGGCAAGGAATTAAGATTTTAGGATTAGACTCTTAAGCTCCAAGAGTATAAATATAGGGCAAGGGATTAAGATTTTGGGATTAGACTCTTAAGCTCCAAGAGTATAAATATAGGGCAAGGGATTAGGATTTTTGGGATAAAACTATTGATATCCGAGAGTATAAACATCGGATTAGGATATGAGATAGAACTCTGGTGATCCAAGAGTATAAATAAAGGATTAGGGATAGGGATAGGGATAGGGATAGGGGCTAGGGGAGGTGAACTACGAAAACTCTGATCCTTCAAATTTGAGAGTACGTAGGCATAGGGTTGTAAACCATAGCGAGTACAATAATAATAAAAACTTAGGGTTTCTCTCTTACTTAAATCATTTCGACTACCTAATAATAAGGATTTTGTAAATAATTATAAACTGTCAAACATTCAAGTAGTAAGCAAACATACCCTAAAACTTAAGGAGGATCCCATTGAGTACAATGAAGGAGAAGGGTGCCTGAAACCTTCCCCTCACTTAACCGACTCCCGAACTTAGCGGCTCTCCATTAGGATTTAGGTTTTATCATTATTTTCCTGTCCTTAGGACGAATAAAGGATGATGGGGACTCTGTCATTTTTGCCGGCCGCGACAATGTGTTTCTAGACAATGTTAGTGATTTGCATCTAGAGCACAAGGTTGAGTTAGCCATAGATGTAATACCCCATATTGTCTAAATGCTCGATTGGATCTCAGATGATATCAAATGAGTAATTATGAGCTCTATCTTTGGATAATTGGATTAATGGAATCCTATAAGTACTTTAAGTATTAACAATTGGGATCAATAGAGCAACTGATGAACTCTGAAGAGATAAATTATTTTATTAAAGAGACAGATCAATTATTTATTAGTTCAAGAAAGGATTTTAAGGTAACTCAAATAATTGATCAATCGGGTTGAGACGATAAAATATCAATTGGAGATATTTTACTATATTGGATTATATTATATAATATTGGTATTATATATATATATATATATATATATATATATATATATGTTACAAGAAAGAGAAAGATAAAAATTGGTAAGAAGAAGAAAAGAAGAAAGTGGGAGAAAGAAGAGAAAGGAAGAGAAGAAGATGAGGAAAAGAGGAAAATGGAAAAGAGGGCAGAAAACTTAGATCATCGTTCATCATCTTCTTCAAACTCCTCTTCGATTACCAGGTGGGTTCTAGTTATAAACTCTAAGCTCTAGAAATGGATGTTTGGAACTTAGGTTAGAATTGAGAGAAAATGATAAATTGCTGAATCAATGAAATCTAACGGTTGAAATGTGTTATAAATTGTGTAGCATGATCAATATATGTGTGGAAACATCTGTTGATAATTGTTATATAGTGTGTTTGTGTTATGATGAGGTTTTGTTGGGGTTTTCATCCATAAAAACAGAGTTTTTGGGATTCGGCAACATGGTTAACCGATTAACCAGTGAGAAATCTGTTGTTCTACGCTGAAATAAGACTGGTTAACCGATTAACCATTTTGGTTAACCGGTTAACGGAATGTGTCTCAAAACTTCATTTTGCCACTGGAGGTTGGTTAATCAGTTAACCAAATGTGTTAACCGATTAACACTGTAACTTTTTGGAAAAATACTTCAAAAATTCACATCTTTTGATTCGGGTGTCTGATTTAAGCGTTCTCTATATCGATGTGAAGCTGTGGAAATATCCTACGGGATAAAAGTGAAAAGTATTGATTTCGATACCCGATTAAATGAATCGGAGGGAACCCGAAAGTGATGTTTTATGTGATGTGGATTATGTTGACATGTTAAGCTATTATGTGTGTTCAGCGATTGATATTGTTATATGCCAATGATGTATGTTATATTTATATATTGTTTAAATGCGATTAAGCAATAACATGTTTAAAAGACTATAACAGAAAAGTAAGGAAACCTTAGATCAATGGAATAACCTAGAGATGTAACTAGGTGTTATGAGATGTGTTGAGAACAATGCTTGGACATCGATACTAGAGGAGTGTCTTTGTTAAGTAGTTGTTAGTGGAGGACCGTAATTCCTCCGGTTTGTATTTTTTCCATAATAAATATTAGTGACCCGTGTTTAATCCTCTGGTGTAGGATGGTCGGGGAAAGTATTTATTAAGTATGTGTCCCCTAATAAATATTAGTGACCCGTGTTGAAGTGCTCCTTGTGAGGGCTGGCCGGGGAAAGTATTTATTAGTGTTATCCCTTAATAAATATTAGTGACCCGTGTTGAAGTGCTCCTTGTGTGGGCTGGTCGGGGAAATTATTTATTAAGTAAGTAACCGTGACCCGTGTTGAAGTGCTTCTTGTGTGGGTTGGCCGGGGAAAGTTACTTAGTGGATGGTACCGTGACCCGTGTTATAGTTCCTTGTATGGGCTGACCGGGGAAAGTACCATAGGGAGTGGTATTAGTGACCCATGTTGAAGTGCTCCTTGTGTGGGCTGGCCGGGGAAAGTACCATTTGTAGATAACCGTGACCCGTGTTGAAGTGCTCTGTGTGCGGGCTGGCCGGGGAAAGTTATCTACGTTAAGGATCCGTGACCCGTGTTGTAGTGTCTTGTATAGGCTGGCCGGGGAAAGATTCCTTAACTAGTTGTCGTTTGGTGTATTATGCGATGGTTTCTCTAGTTAGAAATGTTCGAACTCAAGGTCTAGTTCCTTTCTCCCCGACTTGAGTTAGGATTTGTTTAGATCCTTGTAAAGCCGAGAGAATCCATAAGATAGAGAACTCACTGAGATTTGATGTATCTCACCCCACTATTGTTTAATATTACAGGTATGGGTTGCAGGTTTGATTTACAAGTGGAGCTATGCTTGGATGTTTAAAGAGAAGCTTAGCTTTAGTATTTTCGCTGTGTATTATTTTTGTTGTATACAATTGAGGACATTGTATATTATTCTTAGATTTTTACATTTTGGCTAGTTTCCATGACTTGTGCCATATGTTGTATTGATGTTTTAGAAATGGACAAGTATGTGAATTATGCCATTAGGCACTTCTGATGTGTCAGTACCAAATTAAACACTTGTATGGTATTATTCTAGATATATATTATACAGGGCGTTACAGTTGGTATCAAAGCAGGTCATGTCCTCGACCTAGCCTTGAAACATCATAAGTAAATCTATTCCTGCCTCTTAAGTGTGTCTTGCCAGCATGAAACTTAATATCATACTATGTAGTGTTGGGCCTGATCAACCTAATACTATTTATGTGATAGGTAGAATCATGGTTGAGCGACCACGAGGATTCTGAAGTGTTGTCAGAACTTGTGCTGTGAGGTTAGGCTCAAGCCAAGAATTAGTAGTGTGGAGTTGGTTCAGCTCAGTTGAGGTCTTAATAGAAGTTGTGCTTTGGGTAGCACGAAATTAAAGAGTGATGTGTTGTTTAAGAAATCCTTTCAAAAGAATGGAGTCTGAAAGTTAAGAATCTCTAGCGGACGATTGGTTAAGGTATTGAGGAATATGTAAAGACGCTAGTGGAGCTGGGTTGACCACTAGTACGGATAAGGATTTCAAGAAATCTCATTCCGTGGAAAAGAAAAGTTGTTTTGTGGAATGTATGACGTAAGGTCCGAAAGTGAGATAAGTATTGGTGCCTCAGTTTCTAAGGTCGCTATGGTATCTTGAATGGATGAGAGTACCTTAAGGAATGTGTTCGGAAGTCTTCCAACTGGCAAAAAGTTGAGAGTTAAGGACGTTCGACTTTTATGGGAACCTAGAGTAGTAGATAAATTTTGTATCTTCAGTTATGAAGGGGGGATCAAGTTTAGGATAATACTTCAGGTTTTTTTTCAGTAAGAGACCAATTTGAAATTTGGAATTTGTTAACTTACCCAAGGAACAGTATAAGGTATTGCGTCGGAGAAAGTTTGGACTTGAGTTAGTAACAGAAAGTGTAGTGTTATGGACCGTAAAAAGTGTGTGTTAAGGAATAAAGTAAGTATCTGGGATTTTAAGGAAATTTTAGTAAGATGGTTTTGTATTTGGACCTAAGAGGATTACAAAGGAAAGCGAAGTAACGCGGTGTGGAAAACGGTATTAACGGTACGTTATGAGGAAGTGACAATGGAAGGTATTTTGGACCTATGTATGATAGAATTATTAATATGTTGTTAAAGTTGAAATTAAGGAAGTGTAATCAAGGGTGGTTCACCTGTGAGGAGCCTGATAGTATGACGTGAATGAGAAAGTTACACTTTGGTATTAAGAATGAGTGTAGTGGTAGCACTGTGATTACAAGTGTATGTGTTGGATTCTTATTCTTGAGACAAGTGTGAAGGGACGTACCTTGTGAAGCAGTAAGTGTTGTATTCTAAGAAGCAAGATTGCGGTAAATAATGAGAAGTAAATCAGGACTTATTACGGACTAAGTGTAAATCATGGAATGGCTTATAGCTGAAGGGTTTTGTAAGTGGTTGATGAGAAATTGTCGGTTGTAAATTTTCTATTAAGTAATTCTGGTTAATGTGTACGAAGTGATGGAAAGGTTCTTCAAGAGGATGAATTGCCCCGATCTATTTTCAAGTATAGAGAACTTCTGTATTTGTGAATCATCGGAATATTCTGAATCTACCTTTTGTTGGAATAAGAATGTTGTAGTGTTATTTCTCACTAAGGGAGTTCAAGTGAGGGAATGAGGTGGTATGCTTGTTATGAGATGTCCGTCGTTTTGTGGTACCGTATAATAGTTGTGTGCTGGTTTTGTTTATGGACGAATCAAGCATGAGTTGTGGCTAAAATCTTAGAATGTCATCATTATTGGTTTCCCGCTAGTGTAATTGTTTGAGCAGGAAAATGAACTATCCCACAGAAGTTTTGTAGTGTGACTGCGTTGGAATTTGAAATTCTACCTTGTCACTTGGTTGAAGTGTGTCATCTGTATGTTTTGACATTGTTCGGTATTACCTTGAGGGGATCGTGGTTAGTGAATGTTATATAAGTTAAGAAGCCGCGAGTGAGAATGATATTTCAAATTAGAACAAACCGGATTGATGGTTTGAGCAGGGATGGCTTAAATTAAGAAGGAGTCGGTCTTCAGTTTCTGCAGCAGTGTTGACCGATTAACACAATGGGGTTAACCGATTAACACGTGCAAGGATGGTATTTTGTGTTGAATTTCGAGGAGCTAACCGATTAGCTCAGGTGGTTAATCGATTAACGTGTGTGTAAATTACGAAATCTCTTAAGAATCATCATCTGCATTTTGTTACCTTATGTTGCTCCGAGTGTAGAGTATTGTACGAATGGATAACGGGATTCCAAGTAAATGAAAGACGGATTTGGTGTTTTTGGAATCGTAACTTTTGGAAAGGTGTGGTATAGTTGAACATTTGTTTAGACGACAAGGTAGGTTGACTTTTGTGAAATAATCTTGTGAACTGTGTTAAGTGTGAGAAAGTCTTAGGTGAATTGTTATCAGTACTATTGAGAGTCTTAAGGACGAAGTTGGAAAATGCTCACAACGTCTTTATCTCACAAGGAATGTTTTGGTGTTAGTAAAGTATGAGCGATTGGTCAGAGTTTGTATTTGTTATCTTCTGCGAATTCATGGTTTTGGATTTAGACTCTGCGAGAGTGGTACCAGTTGTATGCAGTTGTGTTTTACCCAGAGAAGAGAATTTGAAAGTTAGCTTTCCAAGTTCGAGTAAGAATTGGGCGTTCCGAAGTTAAGTATATAACTTGGATCGTTTATGGACAAAACAATTTAGAAAAGTGGATTCAATTGGGAAACATGGAATGGCTTTCAAAGGTGTGTGTGTAAGTAGAGTGTTGTATGTGAGTTGACAAGTAGTATGGAAACTCACAATTACGTTTTGGATGGTTTAAGTTTTGATAAGTGGTGACTCGTTTATGATTGTAGTTCTATGTTGGTTTAACGTTGGTTTTACGTTGGTATTTGGTTGAGATCTCGAATCAGCAAGGAACCTTGAGTGAGTCGGAAATTCCGAAAGAAGAATTGATTTGGAATGTGGTAACCAGAACCGGAAGTTGTTAAACTATTTTGGAGGTATTATTCGAGTTAAAGTGGATTTTAGAGTTGTATATGTTATGTTGTAGCAGTGTAACTCCTGTACCTTTATCGTCTGGAGAATGTTGGACCGATGTTTGTATATTGTGTGTTGGCAAGAAAATTGTTCTACCAGAAGACGTTAGTAAGTTTCTTGTACCGTTGGTTGGTAAGTACCCCAGTGGATAAGTGTTTCTCCGCAAATTGTTAACTACTTAGTAGTGTTTAAGAATCCGTGGTGTTCCACTGTTAAAATTGGATTGCAAAGTGGAAGGTGACAGATGAAAGAGTTCAGTCAATCTAATAAGGATTAGAATGAATGTTGCTTGTAAGTATGGAAATAAGGAGATCTTGTTCTAAGTGTGTTACCTTTTGGTGTGACACGAAAGAAAGGAAATATCGGATTTATTGAGTACATGTACAACATCAGACCAGAGCGAACTGGTAAAGAAGGATTTATTGACCATCTATGAAGTGGTTTTGAATGTTGAAGGATTTATGAAAGGATAGTTGTCGGTAATCGTATGAAGTTAAGAAATCACTGAATTACATCGCGAAGATGTGTTGAGGGTTATTGTCATAATTTGAGATAAGATGTTATGGTTTTGTGTTATGACTCAGTAGAAGAGTATAGAATGGTGTATTTTCTGCCGAAGGCAAAATATGACAAAGTCTTTTGTATGGAACAACAAAGGAATTATGGAAGGTCAAGTTAGAATTGGAATACGCCAGAAATTTGGACGGACTTAAAGTTAAGTGTGGATCTAAGACAGGGATATAAGTTGCAGTTGTCGTTGAGTAGAGGAAATTCGGGGGCGAATTTCAATTTATGGGGGGGGGGGGGGAGAGTGTAATACCCCATATTGTCTAAATGCTCGATTGGATCTCAGATGAGATCAGATGAGTAATTATGCGCTCTATCTTTGGATAATTGGATTAATGGAATCCTATAAGTACTTTAAGTATTAACAATTGGGATCAATTGAGCAACTGATGAACTCTGAAGAGATAAATTATTTTATTAAAGAGACAGATCAATTATTTATTAGTTCAAGAAAGGATTTTAAGGTAACTCAAATAATTGATCAATCGGGTTGAGACGATAAAATATCAATTGGAGATATTTTACTCTATTGAATTATATTATAAAATATTGCTATTATATATATATATATATGTTACAAGAAAGAGAAAGATAAAAATTGGTAACAAGAAAAAAAGAAGAAAGTGGGAGAAAGAAGAGAAAGGAAGAGAAGAAGAAGAGGAAAAGAGGAAAATGGAAAAGAGGGAAGAAAACTTGGATCATCGTTCATCATCTTCTTCAAACTCCTCTTCAATTACCAGGTGAGTTCTAGTTAGGGCAAGGGATTAAGATTTAAGGATTAGACTCTTAAGCTCCAAGAATTTAAATATAGGGCAAGGGATTAAGATTTTGGGATTAGACTCTTAAGCTGCAAGAGTATAAATATAGGGCAAGGGATTAGGATTTTTGGGATAAAACTCTTGGTATCCAAGAGTATAAACATCGGATTAGGATATGGGATAGAACTCTGGTGATCTAAGAGTATAAATAAAGGATTAGGGATAGGGATAGGGATAGGGATAGGGATAGGGATATGGATATGGATAGGGATAGGGGCTAGGGGAGGTGAACTACAGAAACTCTGATCCTTCAAATTTGAGGGTACGTAGGCATAGGGTTGTAAATCATAGCGAGTACAATAATAATAAAAACTTTGGGTTTCTCTCTTACTTAAATCATTTCCTCTACCTAATAATAAGGATTTTGTAAATAAATATAAACAGTCAAGCATTCAAGTAGTAAGCAAACATACCCTAAAACTTAAGGAGGATCCCGTTGAATACAATGGAGGAGAGGGGTGCCTGACACCCTCACTTAACCGACTCCCGAACTTAGCGGCTCTCCATTAGGATTTAGGTTTTATCATTATTTTCCTGTCCTTAGGACGAACAAAGGATGATGGCGACTCTTTCATTTTTGCCGGCCGCGACAATGTGTTTCTAGACAATGTTAGTGATTTGCATCCAAAGCACAAGGTTGAGTTAGCCATAGACTTAGTACCTGGTACTAGCCCTATGTTTATGGTACCTTATAGAATGTATGCTTTAGAGCTGTGTGAGTTGAAGAAACAGTTAGAGGATCTGCATGAGAAGAAGTTTGTTCGACCTAGTGTTTCGCCGTGGGGAGCTCTGGTGTTATTGGTTAAGAAGAAATATGGTAGCGTGAGGTTGTGTGTTTATTATCGACAGCTAAATTAGGTTACTATCAAGAATAAGTATCCTCTTCTGAGAATTAACGATTTGATGGATCACTTAGCTAGTGGTTTCATGTTTAGTAAGTTTGGTTTACAATTGGGTTGTCATTAGATTCGAGTGAAGCCAGAAGATATTCTGAAGACCGCGTTTAGAACCCGATATGGTAATTATGAGTATTCAATGATGTCTTTTTGTGTGTCTAATTCACCAAGTGTATTCATGGAGTATATGAACAGGATCTTCCATTCTTACTTGGATCAGTTTGTAGTTGTGTTCATCAATGACATTTTAGTGTATTCCAAAACAGATGAAGATCATGCAGAACACATGAGAGTTATGCTATAGACTTTGCAAGAGAAGAGGTTGAATGCTAAGTCATCCAAGTGTGAGTCTTGGTTGAAATATGTCATTTTCCTTGGTCATGTGATTTCTAGTGGTGGTATATTAGTCAATCCATCCAAGGTCAATGTCGTGTTACAATGGGCAACTCCTAAGCCAGTTACTAAGATCACAAGTTTTCTGGGTTTGGTTGGTTACAATAGAAGGATTTTCAAAGTTATGTTTTCCTTTGACTCAGTTAACTTGGAAGGGTCAAGCTTATGTGTGTGTAGCGCGAATTTTTGCGTGGTTGCGAAGCACTATATATTTGGGGTACTACAGTTCGATTCATTTTTTGTCCTATTGAAGCTGATGAAGGAAGGGAAATAGATGTCTCTAATTAACCCTGCTTGCAAACTGAGTTTAAACAGATGACTGTTGGTTTACAGATGCTATTAAGATTGTGGGTCTCTCTTAGGTTATTTTGTTAAAAAAATAGTGTCTAGGCTATTGGTAGGATGTTAGGACTGATGCTTTTCGATGTATGAAGGTACGGGATTTTGGATTTTTGATTAGTATGCTCGCTAAGATTTTTCCAATCTTATGCCTACGTATTCCCGTTCAACGAAACAGGGAAATCAGAGCGATCGTAGTTCCTCCTATTCTATGGGAGGAAAAAAAAGGTTGTTTTGGTGTCTTGTTCAAAGCCCAAGACATGAAGCTAAATGTGGTTTGTATCTTGTTCAAAGCCCAAGATGTGAAGCTGAAGGGTCTATTTGTATCTTGTTCGAAGCCCAAGATATGAAGCTAAAGGGGTTTGACTTTAGAGAGAATTTGTCATCTCTAAAAGGGGATATTTGGTCTGTTTGTCACAACTGTTGGGTGACTGGTTATAAAGGAGAATTACTTTAACTAGGATATGTGAATCCAGCAATGCCATAATTTCCTTTATAGGGGATTTTTAACCTGAAGGAGAAGACTTTAACTCAGTTTAGAGCAATGCCATCTTTCCTTAGGAATTTCTCATGCTAAAAGAGGAACAGTGGCGTGGATGTAAATAATCCAGAGGCTTGCCGCTTACAGCAATTTAGATGAAGGAAAAGGAGTTGTTGATGTTTGTATTTTGTGAGAAAGGCACAGATTTTGATGCTAACAGGTTGATTGACTCAACCGGGGTTTTCTTATACAAAGCCTAAGAGGAGGCTATTGACCCAACAAGAGGGTGCTTTTAGGTGTCTCGTACGAAGCCCGCGAGAGAAGCTAAAAGGGGTTGACTCAACAAGATAATGCTAACAAGTGACTAACTCAACAAGAGAGTGCTTTTATATGTGTCTTGTACGAAGCCCAAGATGGAGTTTGAAAGGGATTGACTCAAATAATTGATCAATCGGGTTGAGACGATAAAATATCAATTGGAGATATTTTACTCTATTGGATTATATTATAAAATATTGCTATTATATATATATATATATATATATATATATATGTTACAAGAAAGAGAAAGATAAAAATTGGTAACAAGAAAAAAAGAAGAAAGTGGGAGAAATAAGAGAAAGGAAGAGAAGAAGAAGAGGAAAAGAGGAAAATGGAAAAGAGGGAAGAAAACTTGGATCATCGTTCATCATCTTCTTCAAACTCCTCTTCAATTACCAGGTGAGTTCTAGTTAGAAACTTGAAGCTCTAGAAATGGATGTTTGGAACTTAGGTTAGAATTGAGAGAAAATGATAAATTGCTGAATCAATGAAATCTAACGGCTGAAATGTGTTATAAATTGTGTAGCATGATCATTATATGTGTGGAAACATCTGTTGATAATTGTTATATAGTGTGTTTGTGTTATGATGAGGTTTTGTTGGGGTTTTCATCCATAAAAACAGAGTTTTTGGGGTTCTGCAACAGGGTTAACCGATTAACCAGTGAGAAATCAGTTGTTCTACGCTGAAATAAGACTGGTTAACCGATTAACCATTCTGGTTAACCGGTTAACAGAATGTGTCTCAAAACTTCATTTTGCCACTGGAGTTTGGTTAATCGGTTAACCAAATGTGTTAACCGATTAACACTGTAACTTTTTGGAAAAATACTTCAAAAATTCATATCTTTTGACTCGGGTGTCCGTTTTAAGCTCTTTATATCGATGTGAAGCTGTGGAAATATCCTACGGGATAAAAGTGAAAAGTATTGATTTCGATACCCGATTAAATGAATCGGAGGGAACCCGAAAGTGATGTTTTATGTGATGTGGATTATGTTGACATGTTATGCTATTATGTGTGTTCCGCAATTGATATTGTTATATGCCAATGATGTATGTTATATTTATATATTGTTTAAATGTGATTAAGCGATAACATGTTTAAAAGACTATAACAGAAAAAGTGAGGAAACCTTAGATCAATGGAATAACCTAGAGATGTAACTAGGTGTTATGAGATGTGTTGAGAACAATGCTTAGACATCGATACTAGAAGAGTGTCTTTGTTAAGTAGTTGTTAGATGAGGACCGTAATACCTCCAGTTTGTATTTTTTCCTTAATAAATATTAGTGACCCGTGTTTAATCCTCTGGTGTAGGATGGCCGAGGAAAGTATTTATTAAGTATGTGTCCCCTAATAAATATTAGTGACCCGTGTTGAAGTGCTCCTTGTGTGGGCTGGCAGGGGAAAGTATTTATTAGTGTTATCCCTTAATAAATATTAGTGACCCGTGTTGAAGTGCTCCTTGTGTGGGCTGGCCGGGGAAAGTATTTACTAAGTAAGTAACCGTGACCCGTGTTGAAGTGCTCCTTGTGTGGGCTGGCCGGGGAAAGTTACTTAGTGGATGGTACCGTGACCCATGTTGTAGTGCCTTGTATGGGCTGACCGGGTAAAGTACCATAGGGTGTGGTATTAGTGACCCGTGTTGAAGTGCTCCTTGTGTGGGCTGGCCGGGGAAAGTACCATTTGTAGATAACTGTGACCCGTGTTGAAGTGCTCCGTGTGCGGGCTGGCCGGGGAAAGTTATCTACGTTAAGGATTCGTGACCCGTGTTGTAGTGCCTTGTATAGGCTTGCCGGGGAAAGATTCCTTAACTAGTTGTCATTTGGTGTATTATGCGATGGTTTCTCTAGTTAGAAATGTTCGAATTAAGGTCTAGTTCCTTTCTCCCCGACTTGAGTTAGGATTTGTTTAGAACCTTGTAAAGCCGAGAGAATCCATAAGATAGAGAACTCACTGAGATTTGAGGTATCTCACCCCACTATTGTTGAATATTACAGGTATGGGTTGCAAGTTTGATATACAAGTGGAGCTATGCTTGGATGTTTCAAGAGAAGCTTAGCTTTAGTATTTCCGCTGTGTATTATTTTTGTTGTATACATTTGAGGATATTGTATATTATTCTTAGATTTTTACATTTTGGCTAGTTTCCATGACTTGTGCCATATGTTGTATTGATGTTTTAGAAATGGACAAGTATGTGATTATGCCATTAGGCACTTTTGATGTGTCAGTACCAAATTAAACACTTGTATGGTATTATTCTAGATATAAATTATACAGGGCATTACAATACACTTAGTGCCTGGTACTAGTCCTATGTCGATGGTACCTTATAGATTGTATGCTTTAGAGCTGTGTGAGTTGAAGAAACAGTTAGAGAATTTGCTTGAGAAGAAGTTTGTTCGACCTAGTGTTTCACTGTGGGGAGCTCTGGTGTTATTGGTTAAGAATAAATATGGTAGCGTGAGGTTGTGTGTTTATTATCGACAGCTGAATTAGGTTACTATCAAGAATAAGTATCCTCTTCCGATAATTGATGATTTGATGGATCACTTAGCTAGTGGTTGCATGTTTAGTAAGATTGATTTACAACTGGGTTGTCATTAGATTCGAGTGAAGCCAGAAGATATTCTGAAGATCGCGTTTAGAACCCGATATGGTAATTATGAGTATTCAATGATGTCTTTTTTCGTGTCTAATTCACCAAGTGTATTCATGGAGTATATGAACATGATCTTCCATTCTTACTTGGATCAGTTTTTAGTTGTGTTCATCAATGACATTTTAGTGTATTCCAAGACAGATGAAGATCATGCAGAACACATGAGAGTAGTGCTATAGACTTTGTAAGAGAAGAGGTTGAATGCTAAGTCGTCCAAGTGTGAGTTTTGGTTGAAATAAGTCAGTTTCCTTGGTCATGTGATTTCTAGTGGTGGTATATTAGTCAATCTATCCAAGGTCAATGTCGTGTTACAATTGGAGACTCTTAAGTCAGTTACTGAGATCACAAGTTTTCTGGGTTTGGTTGGTTACTATAGAAGGTTTATAGAAGGATTTTCAAAGTTATGTTTTCCTTTGACTCAGTTAACTTGGAAGGGTCAAGGTTATGTGTGTGATGTTTAGTGTGAAGAGAGTTTTCAAGAACTCAAGAAGAAGTTGACATCAACGCTACTTTTGAGTTTGCCGAGTCAAAGTGAATATTTTATTTTGTATTGTGATGCTTCGAAGATGGGTCTAGGTGGTGTGCTTATGCAGAATGGCCAGGTTGTGGTGTATGCTTCGAGACAACTGAAGGTTCGTGAAAGGAATTTTCCTACCCATGATTTAGAGTTGGAAGTTGTGGTGTTAGTGCTTAAGGTTTGGAGGCATTATCTGTATGGCTCTAGATTTGAAGTGTTCAATGATCATAAGAGTTTGAAGTATTTGTTCGATAAGAAGGAGCTGAATTTGAGACAAAGGAGATGACTTGAATTTCTGAAGGATTATGATTTTTATTAGAGTTACCATCCTGGTAAAGCTAATGTGGTAGCAGATGCTTTGAGTAGAAAGTCCTTGTATATGTCGAAACTTATGGTTTGAAAATTAGAATTGATTGAGCAGTTTAGAGATCTTAGTTTTGTATATGAGATGACTCCTAACAGTGTGAAGTTGGGTATGTTGAAGCTGACTAGTGGCATTCTTGAAGAGATCAGATAGGGTCTGAAAGTTGACTTGGGATTTATTGACCAATTGGTATTGATCAATAAAGGTAAAGAGGTAGATTTCAAAATTGATGAGAATGGGTTTATGGGGTTCAACGATAGAGGATACAAGAAAGAGGGAAATATAAGCACACACATGAGATGGAAAATAGCTGAGAGGGGTGGTACCTTCATCTTTCCAACAGGTAATTCAAGATATTTTTTTGGTTATAATTATTATTTTGTGTATTCTAGAATTAGGTTTTATTTTATTTAGGTCTGTTACCTCTATTTTTCTTCACACCCTACGATTTTATTAATCTAGTTGAACCTACATCCCTAATTTCCTTTTTTATTTATATTATTAATTATGGATTGAGATTGTAGATTAGTTAATTACTTAAATAATTAGAAATGGGATAATTAAAGATTTCGGTTGTTAATTAGGTTGATAGTAATAATAATTAGCTAGTGCTAAATTAACTTACTAACTCGAATAAAGAAAAAAAAAATATTAATAATAATTGGTTAAATGGTTGATTAAGGAGGTTAATCAAGAAAAGGTTTAGATGCGCTTTGGGGTTATTTAGGAATATGTATTAGAATTTTATGGTTAAGGGTTTTGATGTATTTGACTAAAAAAACAACTTAAATTATTAGTGGTATAAATTGGGGTTTTATGATTATATGTAATTAAATTATTAATTAGTTTTAAGGATTAATTTTTCTCCTTAATGTATTTTAAATAATGGAAAAATATAATTAATATTGGAATAATAATAGGAAATTGAGGGTTAATATTCTTAAATTGGGATAATTCGGATTAGTTAATCTTTTTACAATAGTTGTTAATTAGGGTTATAATTTTAAAATAATTAAATTAGAGTTTAGTATAATAATGGGTTTAACACAAATAAATAATTACCCAGATAAAAACATAAAAAATAATAATTAATTATTCAATTGATTTTAGGATTAAGTTAAGATTGATGTCTTTGGGATAATTAAAAATAATTAGTCTCATTGGATTTATAATAAATATTTTCTCTCATAATTGACGAATAAAACAAGAAAATTTTTAATTGATGAGGCAATTAGGATAAATTAGGATAGTTATGGATTTATTATTTAGTTAAGATAATTAGGATTATATTTGGGATTTAATTAATAAAAATAGATTAATTATGATAAATATTAAAATTTTTAATTAGATAATAAAAAATCATAATAAGCATGGAACTCAAATTAGGGATTTAAATTTATGATATGGATTAGTTTTAGAACAATTAGGCATATTGAAAATAAGGATGAATTTTTAATTGATTAATAATATAAAGGATAAAAATTAGAATGTTTAGGATTTAATAATTGAGATTTATTCAAATAATTAGGACCAACTTAATTGGGACTTTATATTTTATTAAACTCCATTTAATATTTGGGATTACGAGTAAAAAAATTTATATTTGTAAATAATTGGAATTTATTTATATTTTTAAATAATTGAGATTTATTTTATATTATAAATTATTTACCTAATAATTGGGATTTATGTTATATTCTTGAATAATTGGGATTTGTCTTATATTTTTAGGATATTATAAGTTTTAATTAAATAATTGGAATAATTTTATATTTTTGGAGATTAATTTCGATTAATTCAATGTTGGGATATTATAAGAACTAATTTATATTTTTGGGATATTATAAGTTACTTATAATTGGGATTTAATTTATATTTTGATATTCTATGATTGAATTGTAATTGATGTTATATTTTAAATGATTGGAATTTATTTCATATGGTTGAATAATTGGGATAACTTTCTAAATTTTGGGAATAATTGGGATTAATTCAATTTTTGGAAGAAGATTTAATTAAAAGGTTGCATGATTAATTTTGGGATATTACAAGCTTTATAATTAATTAATTAAGATTAATTTATACTTAGGGATACAAGGGATATTAAGAGATAGATGTGGGGTTTAAAAGGGATATTAAATTTGGGGTTTTTTTAATATAATTTTATATTGTATAATTAATTTATTTTGTTAAATAAATTAAAAATGGATATGGGATACAACTCTTGAGAGTCTAAGAGTATAAATATAGCACTAGGGATTAGGATTTTGGGATAAAACTCTTGAGCGTCCAAGAGTATAAATATAGGACTAGGGATTAGGATATTGGGATAAGACTCTTAAGCTCCAAGAGTATAAATATAGGGCAAGGGATTAAGATTCTGGGATTAGACTCTTAAGCTCCAAGAGTATAAATATAGGGCAAGGGATTAAGATTTTGGGATTAGACTCTTAAGCTCCAAGAGAATAAATATAGGGCAAGGGATAAAGATTTTGGGATTAGACTTTTAAGCTCCAAGAGTATAAATATAGGGCAAGGGATTAAGATTTTGAGATTAGACTCTTAAGCTCCAAGAGTATAAATATAGGGCAAGGGATTAAGATTTAAGGATTAGACTCTTAAGCTCCAAGAATTTAAATATAGGGCAAGGGATTAAGATTTTGGGATTAGACTCTTAAGCTGCAAGAGTATAAATATAGGGCAAGGGATTAGGATTTTTGGGATAAAACTCTTGGTATCCAAGAGTATAAACATCGGATTAGTATATGGGATAGAACTCTGGTGATCTAAGAGTATAAATAAAGGATTAAGGATAGGGATAGGGATAGGGATAGGGATATGGATAGGGCTAGGGGCTAGGGGAGGTGAACTACAGAAACTCTGATCCTTCAAATTTGAGGGTACGTAGGCATAGGGTTGTAAATCATAGCGAGTACAATAATAATAAAAACTTTGGGTTTCTCTCTTACTTAAATCATTTCCTCTACCTAATAATAAGGATTTTGTAAATAAATATAAACAGTCAAGCATTCAAGTAGTAAGCAAACATACCCTAAAACTTAAGGAGGATCCCGTTGAATACAATGGAGGAGAGGGGTGCCTGACACCCTCACTTAACCGACTCCCGAACTTAGCGGCTCTCCATTAGGATTTAGGTTTTATCATTATTTTCCTGTCCTTAGGACGAACAAAGGATGATGGCGACTCTTTCATTTTTGCCGGCCGCGACAATGTGTTTCTAGACAATGTTAGTGATTTGCATCCAAAGCACAAGGTTGAGTTAGCCATAGACTTAGTACCTGGTACTAGCCCTATGTTTATGGTACCTTATAGAATGTATGCTTTAGAGATGTGTGAGTTGAAGAAACAGTTAGAGGATCTGCATGAGAAGAAGTTTGTTCGACCTAGTGTTTCGCCGTGGGGAGCTCTGGTGTTATTGGTTAAGAAGAAATATGGTAGCGTGAGGTTGTGTGTTTATTATCGACAGCTGAATTAGGTTACTATCAAGAATAAGTATCCTCTTCTGAGAATTAACGATTTGATGGATCACTTAGCTAGTGGTTTCATGTTTAGTAAGTTTGGTTTACAATTGGGTTGTCATTAGATTCGAGTGAAGCCAGAAGATATTCTGAAGACCGCGTTTAGAACCCGATATGGTAATTATGAGTATTCAATGATGTCTTTTTGTGTGTCTAATTCACCAAGTGTATTCATGGAGTATATGAACAGGATCTTCCATTCTTACTTGGATCAGTTTGTAGTTGTGTTCATCAATGACATTTTAGTGTATTCCAAAACAGATGAAGATCATGCAGAACACATGAGAGTTATGCTATAGACTTTGCAAGAGAAGAGGTTGAATGCTGAGTCATCCAAGTGTGAGTCTTGGTTGAAATAAGTCATTTTCCTTGGTCATGTGATTTCTAGTGGTGGTATATTAGTCAATCCATCCAAGGTCAATGTCGTGTTACAATGGGCGACTCCTAAGCCAGTTACTAAGATCACAAGTTTTCTGGGTTTGGTTGGTTACAATAGAAGGATTTTCAAAGTTATGTTTTCCTTTGACTCAGTTAACTTGGAAGGGTCAAGCTTATGTGTGTGTGTAGCGCGAATTTTTGCGTGGTTGCGAAGCACTATATATTTGGGGTACTACAGTTCGATTCATTTTTTGTCCTATTGAAGCTGATGAAGGAAGGGAAATAGATGTCTCTAATTAACCCTGCTTGCAAACTGAGTTTAAACAGATGACTGTTGGTTTACAGATGCTATTAAGATTGTGGGTCTCTCTTAGGTTATTTTGTTAAAAAAACAGTGTCTAGGCTATTGGTAGGATGTTAGGACTGATGCTTTTCGATGTATGAAGGTACGGGATTTTGGATTTTTGATTAGTATGCTCGCTAAGATTTTTCCAATCTTATGCCTACGTATTCCCGTTCAACGAAACAGGGAAATCAGAGCGATCGTAGTTCCTCCTATTCTATGGGAGGAAAAAAAAGGTTGTTTTGGTGTCTTGTTCAAAGCCCAAGACATGAAGCTAAATGTGGTTTGTATCTTGTTCAAAGCCCAAGATGTGAAGCTGAAGGGTCTATTTGTATCTTGTTCGAAGCCCAAGATATGAAGCTAAAGGGGTTTGACTTTAGAGAGAATTTGTCATCTCTAAAAGGGGATATTTGGTCTGTTTGTCACAACTGTTGGGTGACTGGTTATAAAGGAGAATTACTTTAACTAGGATATGTGAATCCAGCAATGCCATAATTTCCTTTATAGGGGATTTTTAACCTGAAGGAGAAGACTTTAACTCAGTTTAGAGCAATGCCATCTTTCCTTAGGAATTTCTCATGCTAAAAGAGGAACAGTGGCGTGGATGTAAATAATCCAGAGGCTTGCCTCTTACAGCAATTTAGATGAAGGAAAAGGAGTTGTTGATGTTTGTATTTTGTGAGAAAGGCACAGATTTTGATGCTAACAGGTTGATTGACTCAACCGGGGTTTTCTTATACAAAGCCTAAGAGGAGGCTATTGACCCAACAAGAGGGTGCTTTTAGGTGTCTCGTACGAAGCCCGAGAGAGAGGCTAAAAGGGGTTGACTCAACAAGATAATGCTAACAAGTGACTAACTCAACAAGAGAGTGCTTTTATATGTGTCTTGTACGAAGCCCAAGATGGAGGTTGAAAGGGATTGACTCAACAAGAGAGTCTTTTATACTCAACAAGAGAGTGATTTTGTATCTTGTACGAAGCCCGAGATGGAGGCTAAAAGGCTTTGACTCAACAAGAGAGTGTTTTAGTATCTCGTACGAAGCCCGAGATGGAGGCTAAACAGGTTTGACTCAATAAGAGAGTCTTTTATACTAAAAAAGAGAGTGTTTTAGTATCTCGTACAAAGCCCGATATGGAGGCTAAACAGGTTTGACTCAACAAGAGAGTGTGAAAAGGTTAGCTCCGCTGGGGAGAATCATTGTACAAAGCCCAAGAGGAGGCTAACTTCACTGAGGAAGGATCATTATACAAAGCCTAAGAGGAGGCTATTGTGCTGGTGACTGTTTCAATTTAGTGACAGGTCCAGTGTGTTGGATAAAAGAGAAAATCAGTTCTTATGAAGGGAACGATTAAAGGTATTGTTGAGCTTTGGGATTGATAAGAGGATCAGGGTTACTTCCTTTTCTTTAAGGAAATGGAAAATCCAAAGGGTATTGAGATTGTCCAAGTCTACTGGTGTTTTGAGAAATCGATTCTCAGGTAGTGAAATGATCTTTGTATGATGCCCAAGAGAAGGCTGGTATGTTAAGGGATGAAGGTCAACCCATTAACAGGTCTGACACTTGACTCAGAAAGACAGCTTTAGCAAATTGATGACTACGTTCTGTTCCTATACCTGTAGAGGTCTCTGGGTCCTTGTACTAAGCCCAAGAGAAGGCATGAGAGCTTTTAAGAAGCCGAAGGGTCCTTGTACAACGCCCAAGACACTACCACAAAAAAGACCTTAGACAGCGCTTTTTTTTCCCTTAGACAGCGCTTTTAAGCGCTGTATAAACCTGCGCTGCTATAGGTTTAGACAACGCTTTGGGTAATACCAAAAGCGCTGTCTAAAGGGGGGTATATTTAACGAAAAACGCTGTCTATGGTACCTTTAGACAGCGCTTTTTGACATTATAAGGTATACCTTAGACAGCGCTTTTGGAAAAAGCGCTTTCTAAGCCTCACCTTTTTTGACATTTTTTTTGGTATACCTTAGACAGCGCTTTCACTAAAAGCGCTGTCTAAGGTCAACCTTTTTGAACTTTTCTAGGTATACCTTAGACAGCGCTTTTGTCAAAAGCGCTTTCTAAGCCCTACCTTAGACAGCGCTTTTGTCAAAAGCGCTGTCTAAGCCCTACCTTAGACAACGCTTTCTCCAGAAGCGCTGTCTAAGGTATACGAAAAATTTTATATAAATTTTTTTAAACCACAATTTTTACCAGGTTTTTTCAACCAGAATTTTACCTGTTTTTCAACCAGCAATTTATTTCAGAAATTGGCAATTCAAACCATTGGCAATTTACACCAAAATTATATATGCAAAACAATTGGCAATTCAAACCAATATATATATTTAAAATTACAAACCAAAATTATATATACACCTATTTATAATTACAAATCATTACATTTTTTCTACAAATGCACATATTACTTATACTAATACTTTTGCATCCAACCAAAGCATTGCTTCAAATCTACATTATAGGTCCTGAAAACACAAAGATTGTAATTCAATTAAAAGAATACATAAACAAAGTTACACATATTTAAATTCTCATCAATTAAAGTAAGAGTATAATATTATACCTTGTAAAATTCCGAGTTAGAAATTGAGTAATGAGCACACTTGCATTCTTCAAAGTACTACATAATAATATAACATAGTTTGATTTAGTTTTAACTATTTCATTAGACATGAGAGATATGTGTTAATATTAAAATAACTCATAAGTTAGAAATACATACATCGGATGAAATCTCTATTCGATCCAACAAAAGAGTGTCTCTCATAAACCTCAACATGAAATAGCCGCAATCTATTTGATTGCGTTGCCGAGGACACTACAAATGAAAAGAAAATATGGATAAATCCTAAGTTTTATCAAGTAGCATCACTAATATAATAAAACATGTGATAATTAATATACCTTCACATAATTCCATGTAATAATGGGGTTGACTCTCCGTTGTGGTTAATTGCGACCAACAACCAATGTCCACTGTAAGATTAAACAAGTGTAAGATTAACAGCTATATATCATATAATTTGTTAGATGAAGTATAAGATGTCCAATTTAACATTTTCTATGCATAAATATCATATAATTGTGATGTACCTGTTTTTTTTGAAACAACGGACTCGGTATGCTCCGGAATCCGCTTATCCTTTGTTTTGGATCTTGTTGGAGTCTAAATAACATTACAATGTAAAAAATGAAAATAAAATGCTCTTTCACTAATATATAACAAATATGACATAATATATAACAAATATAATAAAGAAATCAAGTATATAACAAATTTTACCTCTTTCACTAACATCTCTTTCTTTTCTTGGTTGGAATATGAATTACTTGTGTCTTAGCAATGCGGACGGATGAATGGATCCAAATTCCCTCGTTATGGTCATTTCTGATATATGACTCATCCTCTATAAGATCCTCATCTTGATCATTTGTATTCAACTCATTCCGTCTAATGCATGACTCATTCTCAACATCAATATCACATTGATCTACACCGCTATCATCAACCACTTTGTTAGATAGAAGCACTATAGACCATTTCGTACTCGTCGGGTCAGTGACATAGAACACTTGTCTAGCTTGAGATGCTAGAATAAAAGGCTCATCTTTGTACCCCACCCTATTAAGATCCACTTGCAAAAATCCAGACTTATCCATTCGTATGCCACTACTATTTACCCACTTGCAACCAAAGATTGGAATCTGAAACTTCTCGTAATCAAACACCCAAATGTGCTCAATAACTCCAAAATATGACAGATTTGCATATTTGGGGTTTAAGTCCTTCATAATTGATATGTGCATTGCTTCAGCTAGGATGGTGACACCACTATTTTGCATAGTACTTTTATCGTCTTGGTCTTTGGTATAAAATGTGTATCCATTAATTGCGTATGCGCTATGTGTATCCATTTATCGTCTTGCATCGGTTTCACTACGAAACAAGCGCCTAAATCTCGGTATTATAGGAAAATACCATAAGACCTTGGCTGGAGACAATTTTTTCTTATATCGAGACAAACCGCATTTAGGGCACTCAGTTAACGATGCATATTCGTTTCGAAACAAAACGCAATCGTTTGGACAAGCATGTATCTTATCATAGCTCATGCCAATAGAACACAACATTTTTTTGGCCTCATAGGTTCGATTGGGAAGAACATTATCCTCCGGTAGCATTTCTCTCAAAAGGGCCAACAACTCTGTGAAACTTTTATCCGACCATCCATTGCCCGCCTTTAAGTTGTACAACTTCAATACCGCAGACAGTCTTGTGAATTTAGTGCAACCTTGATAGAGCGGTTTCTCTGCATCGCTTACCAACCTCTCAAACATTTCGGGACAATCATGAAGATCTTCTACAACTGCTTCTGCAATCTCTTCGACTCGATCACAATCGTATGTTTCCGTGTCTTTGTCATCTGAAGCATAGGTCGTATTACTTTTCCCCGTCGGTTCAACATTCTCGTTAATTTTCTCCCCATGATGTATCCAACACTTATAACTTCGATCAATTCCATTCATCAGTAAATGTGATTTCAATCCATCTGCGTCAACCCTACCCACATAACAACAACCCAAGCAAGGACATTTTATTCGATTGAGGTCTTCAGCGTCAGCGTGTTGAACAGCAAACTTAACGAAATCCAATACCCCATTCTCGTACTCTTTGGACAATCGATCGGCATCCATCCATTTTTTATCCATGGTTTTCCTACTTATTAAGGTCAACAAAATAACATTAATTCAACCATATTAATCAAGAAATGAACAAGTTTGATAGTGTTTGATATGTAACTGGTTGAATTTCTTATGTTTTAGTGAAATGTTTATGTTCATTATATTTGTTTATTAACTCAACCATCTCAAATTCTAGAATTTTGAGGCTTAAAAAACAAGCTTTGAATTCTAAAATTCAGAGGACATTTCCATCAATTTTAAGAGTTTTTTAGAAGATTTAAGAGGTGGAAAAAATAAAACTAAACTAAACTATTTCCATCAATTTTAACAAAACTCCATCAATTTTAAGAGTTTTTTAGAGTTTTTTAGAAGATTTCATCAAACATACTCATTCACTACAAAACTTCATTAACAAAACTTCAAACATACTCATTCACTACAAAACTTCATTAATAAAACAGTCCAACATAACTTCATTAACAAAACTCATCAAACAGAATCATTCACTACAACATTGTAAAGCAACAAAACCCTACAACAATAATGTAAAGCAACAAAACCCTATTCTTCACAACAACGACGTACCTTTAACGACGGTAACAACGGCAATGCAAGAACGACATGTATCAAAGAGCAGAAAGAGAAACGAACGACAACGGCAATGAGCAGAAACGAAAACGACGGCAGTGAGCAGAAACGGACGGACGGCAATGCAACGACGACAACAACGAACGACGGCACGGTGGAGGACGGTTGACGGTGAAGGTTTTTCGTTCGCAAGGGTTTTGAGCTCTGTTCGCTAGCAGGGGAGAAGAAAGAGCGGAAATATGAAAATGAATACTGACTATTCATATATTTTAATTTAATTAGACCTTAGACAGCGCTTGTCATAAAAGCGCTTTCTAAGGTGGATCTTAGACAGCGCTTTTCAAAGCGCTTTCTAAGGTTGGCCTTAGACAGCGCTTTTGATTTTTTTTTTTTAATTTTTAAGACCTTAGACAGCGCTTTCATTAAAAGCGCTGTCTAATATTTTCCATTAAATTTTTTTTTAAAAATTTATAAGACCTTATAAAGCGCTTTTGACCAAAGCGCTGTCTAAGGTCTTATATTTTTTGCGCTTTTATTTTTTTAAATGAATAGATTCCTTGTTTTTAACTTATAGCAGCGCTTTTGTATTAAAGCGCTGTCTAAGGTGCAATGTTATAACTTACTTTTGTTGTAGTGAGAGGAGGCAGGGATGCTTTTAAGAAGCCTGTGAGTCCCCAAAACCCGAGAAGTTCAAGACATGCCATTCACCGAGAATAGATCAAGCCAGGAAAGTCCGTGAATTTGGAAGAAACTCAAGAGATGCCATTCACGGAGAAAAGGTCATCCCTGGGGAGTAGAGTCTCTTTGACAATGTCTAAGGGTGACAGTCTGAGAAAGGGTTCACTGAGAATGCTGCCTTTCACATCTCCATATTGTTTAACCCCAAGAGGAGGGAAGACCGTGTCTGGTAATCCAATGGGGATCTAGTTTTGTTTGTATTTTAAGAGTGACTAACAGGACTTTACCTAGTGCTAGACGTAGTTGCCGGGAAAAACTCTAAATAACTAAACTAGTATTACACAGTTGATATTTAACAAGTATATAAAAGTTTGCGAAAGAATACTTACAGTGAGCAGCCCCACAATACAGTTATATATATATATATATATATATATATATATATATATATATATATATATATGAAAGCGGATAAAGAAAGCGGGTAAACACTTACTCGGTTGTAGAGCTTCCATGTTGTTTGGTTAGTTTGTTCAACAAAG
The DNA here is from genome assembly GCA_022829125.1 of Lathyrus tuberosus. Taxonomy (NCBI): domain Eukaryota; kingdom Viridiplantae; phylum Streptophyta; class Magnoliopsida; order Fabales; family Fabaceae; genus Lathyrus; species Lathyrus tuberosus. The sequence goes on from JALAZF010000045.1 coordinate 11,054,321, forward strand.
AAAGCTTTGATAATAATACTATATTCAAAATTAAAGGAGAAAGTGCTTTGAAAAGGTTGTTGGGGCTTACAGCTCAAGGAGAGGCCCAAGGTTTTATCAGCGATTGCATTGATGTTTTGTACAGGGACTTATACAAGTGACTAAGGCCCAAAAAGGTTTTCTGTACAAAGGGATGGGTTTTACACTCTCTCAAGAGGCCCAAAGGTGTTTAAAAAAGAATGGGGCTTATAACACGAGGGTAGGCCCAGATGATTTGTTTTTTGAACTGGCGATCGCGCCGAGGTTTCTTTACCGTACTGGGTCTTATACAATGCATTGAGACCCAAAAAAGTTTTGGTAAAAAGGGGGTTGGGTCTTACACTCTATTAGAGGCCCAATGATTTATTTTTGTACAAGTGGTGGGGCTTACAGCTCAAGGAGAGGCCCAGGGTTATTTGTTTTGAAAACGGCGATCGCGCCGAGGTTTTTGAAAGCACAGTGGGTCTTATACAATTACTGAGGCCCAAAAAGGTTTCAAAAATGGATTGGGTCTTACACTCTATTAGAGGCCCAAAATGTTTGAAAAAATTTGATGAGGGTTGAATTAATCAAAAACCCTAATTTATTTTCAAAATGTATTTTAACTGAATAAGAATTCAATTTAAATGATCAAAATTGTTAAACATGTGTGGAAACAAATTGTGATCTTGGATTAATGTTTCAAAAATTATGTTTCTATCCACAAAATGATTGGAAATCACTAAAATTTGAAAAATCAAGAAGGAGAAAATATTTTAAATGTCAAAAACAATTAAAATATTAATTCTTTACAAAAATATCAAGTATATGAAATAAATAATATTTTTGGGATTATTTTGGAAAATAAAATATTTAACATTTTTGTGAATTATTAAAAAAAGAATCAACTCAAAATCATTAAAATTCGGAGAGAAATTAATTTTTGAATCAATTAAATAAAATCACAAAATTCAAATATTTGAATTTTCAAAAATGGCACCAAGAACATGGCAAGAACACGCGCCACCCTCTGTTTCTGCAGATTTGCGTTTTCTATCCAATCTCACTGAATACTTGATGATAACATGCAATCTACATATCAATCTACTCGTTTTCACCTCACGATCATGTCTATGGTCTTTAATTTCATTTATTTTAAGCATGGAACAAGAAATCAAAGAGAAACCTCAAGAACCCAAAAACTTGCATGAAGGCTCAAAAATTCCATACACGATTCAAACAAAACAATTGATTGAGGGTAAGCACTCTATGCATGATTATGAACATATGGCCAAATTATTATGCAGCAAAAAATGCATGGATCATAGAGTTAGAAGAGCTCATGCTTACCTCTTGCAGCTAGTGATCGTGTTTTGTGTTAGAGGTGTTACAACTTGGTTCCAAGGATATGGACAGCTTCCCTAGGTGCTATGGAGTGTGCCTGGATGCTTGGAGTGGATTGAATTGAGCTGGAACTTGATTTAGCACCTCAACTGCAAATCTGTCAAAGGCTTATGCAGATGGCTGGTGATTTTGAGAATCTGGTGTTCCAGATGTTATGTGAGTGTTTGGATCACCTCTATATGATGTTTATGAGGTGTGTGTGTGTGTGTGTGTGATTGGTTTGGTTGGAATAGCTCTCAAACTCAAAACCCGATAGTGACTTGCTTTGGAAGGCAATTTTGGAGTGAAGAAGGAGATTTTGAGGAAAGCATCTGTTTGATGGCATTGGTGTACTCAAACTGATCACAAATGAGCTCTATTTATAGTAGAGCAAGTTTGTTTTACAAGGAATAGTGAATGGCAACTGCTGCATAAGTTTGGCCAATGTTGATCAATGAGAATCCAAGTCTCCTCTAGCCATTGACTAGAGGTTAGGGCACAGGCTGCTGGTTCCCTTGGTCTTGGATAAGTCTTGACTGAATTCAGTTGGAAAGGGCCCAGTCCATGCCACCTTGGTGCATCCATTGAATGCTCCAAAACAAAATTGGAGTCTTGTCCCCTCTTTAGGGATTTCTAGGTTTGGCATGCTGCTTTTGGTTCCAAATACTTGGGAGGCTTGGGATCAGAGTTGGTTCCTCCTTGGTCTCCCCTTGAGGTGTTCAGATAGATAAGTGTGTTTGTCATTTACACAAATTTGGCAAATCGAGCAAAATGCACAAATCTGCCTTGCTTTGACAGTTTTCAGCAAGGCATATTGCCATTGTCATATCTCATGGCTCAAGTTGAGTTTGGTGAAGTTCTTGGCTATTTTGGAAAACCCTCATATGATACAACAACTGTTTGATTATAATTGGTTTTGATACTTTTTTATCCAAGTGAAAAATGCCCTTACATTTTGATTATTCCATAACTTAAAATCCATGAGGAATTAGAATGAGTTATGTTTGAAGCTTTTGTAGAGTGTCATGAGAGCTACAAATCCAGCTTTGAATGGGGAAAAATGGCCTTGTGGTTTAGGAGTTATGATCCTCCAAAGTTGGTACCCTAGCCACTTTGTTCCATAACTTAGAAAAATTTCTAAGTTTTTATGGTTACCCCTTTTACAAGTTATCCCACTTTTCTTGATTTTTCTTGATGAATGATAATTCCAATCACACATTAACATCATTTTAGGGTTAAGGAACCATAATTGTGAAAAATCTTAAAAAGTCAAAGTTGACTTTTGTGCACAATTGACTTTTTGTCAGATGAATTCCAAACTGTGCGATCCTCTGTGAAATCAAGTCCTTGACCTAAATCAAACTTGATGGATTGATTTCATAGGTGTTATAGGGTGTATTAAATCATGTCCCAAGGTTTGGGAGCATGTCTTGGTCAAAAGTCAAAGGCACTGTTGAATTTTTCCTCAAAACCCTAATTGTGGTTCTGATGAACTTGAAACTTGTTGCTCAAGCTTCTTGGCTCAATCCATTGTTGCAAATGGATCAATGTATTTTATTAGAGACCCTCAAATCCTCCTTTGAGGCCTTGGCTCATGTTTTGTCCCAAAAGTCAACTTAGGGGTGAATTAGGTCAAGAAACCCTAATTCCTGATTTTTGGTGAATGCATCCCCTGAGGCTAAAATTGACTTGATGATTGGGTCCATGATGTTCCATGGAGTAAATTAGGTTATGCTTTGAAAAATTGGCTCATGCCTAGAGGAAAATTTCCATCTGGAGGCCCTGGTCGGCCAAAACCCTAATTTGGTGACACTGGCGATCTTGAGGCTTGGTCCACTCATAATGTTGTAGCCTTGTGCTTGATTCTTGATGTGGGAGTCCTCTTGATCCATTGTGGGTGTTTGAGAGGCTAGACAAGTTGAAGATTATGTCATTCCTTGATTGATCCTTTGTCTAAGAATTCTGAGAGGGCTTGAAACCCTAAGTTTGATTGTAGTGGATGCTCACCTATCTTTGGGGAGACTAATGAGGTATGATGGTTCATCCACATTGTGATGATGATTTGCACAATGATGGGGAATCTTAGTGGTCAAAATTTGGGGTATGACAGATGCCCCTATTTACTCTTCTTGGACCCGAAGGTGTGAATGGCGAAGGTATTCGGGCATTCGGGGTGCAAGAGGATTAAATATCGAAATACCCAAAATTTTGATAGCGGTCAAACAGATTTTGCAAAGCATTTCAGTTTTAATCACTAGCATAATTTGGTAATTAACTTAGAAACATACATAGCATACAAGACAAGAATTGTAAACTTCACAATAAAAAACAAGCAAGAAATAATAACCTGTAAAAATAAAAACTGAACTTGAATTGCAACGAAAATGCCGGAAGGCTTGTTTGAAATCATAAATACAGCAACAAAGTAAATTACACAAGAGTTTTGCGACAATTCCTCGATGTGAGTAATTATCACTCTAAAAGTAGTTATTTGCCTAAACGGAATTCGACAGAGATTTCACGTCTAAAATTGGGTATCAAATACAAGAGTGATATGGCCTATATATAGAGAGAGAGAGCAAGGTGTCTGATGTAACTGCCAAACGTGCACATGAGTTGGAGGGAAATCAGGAGAAGCAAAACTGCCCATAGTAGTTGCGGTTTTTAAATTCTAGAACTACGCAGCAATGGCGAACGCCACCAGGCCATGGTGAACGCCATGGTCCTGGCCTTTTAATTGGCGTGGCATACAAGGTCATGGCGAACGCCATCCCTTGATATCGAGCGACATATCAGTAAAAACACAGAATCTTCACTTCTTTGCTGAATTTTCTTCTTTTTTTGCTTTTTTCCGATCTTTTGCCCGATTTTTCTACAGATGAAGCTATCAACTGCAAAACACATAAAACATGATTAAATGCTAATAAAACTTGAATAAAATGAACAAAACAAATGCGTAATGAGCCATAAAATACGATACAATTTCTCGTTATCAAATTCTCCCACACTAAGACTTTTGCTTGTCCTAAAGCAAACTCCCGACATAATTAAAAATAGTAAGTGCAGCATCTGAAACCAAAACACGACACGACATTAAAACCGAACACAACCAATTTACTTATGCTAGAAGATAGGTACTAGGCCTCGACAAATGAGGATACCGTGATGTCACACATTCGCACTTGTGGACCAAGACTCCCCCCTATGCAATACTAATCCAAAGCGTACCATTAAAACTCGACCTATATTCCTTGTCTCTTTTTCCCTCTTTTTCATTCTCGCGCGATCACATTAAGCCCTTTATCCCTACACTTGCATGGTAAGTGAACCTGTTAGTGTTTATGATCTCGATTTTTCAACTTTTTGCAACATTTCTTCTTTTCATTTTCTTTTCTTTTCGAATTTCCAGAATCAGATCCATTGGGCTAAATGGCCGGGTGAGGGCCACCTAACTTAGAAGGAAACAAATTTTTTCATTCGCTTTCGAAAATACAACTCAAATGGAAATTATTATCAATTTTTCGAGATCACCACATATTTGCATCGGTTCATTACTTAGCATGTGTTTTTGGGATGGTGCTGACTGCTAACATAAACTACTCAAGAGACTACTATTGAAATTCGGAAATCAAGGTCTCTGCATAATGGGTAATTAGATCGGTACTATTTACTTAGGGAGTCTAGGGTGCTAAAACGGTATCGACAATGTCAATACTTTCCCAAGTCTAAATAACAAAGCCTAAAGGTGAAAAAGTGTCATGCAATAGATTCTGATGAAAAAATTTTCGTTAGGGTTGCTTTTTATCAATCTTAGGGGAATTTTTCTAACGAAAGGAAAAGGTAAAGTACAATAAGACTCAATTACGCATAAACGACTTGACATAAAAGAAACTAACTAGAAAGCATAAAAATAACATGGAAATAATGAAAAGACAAGGCAAAAACAAAGCAAGTAAAACTCCTCCCCCACCGTTGAACCAAACATTGTCCCCAATGTTTTAGTACAAGATCAAAAAGGAGTGGAAAAACCTGGAATAATCAATGGGGACGGCCTCAGCCACGGTGTTGTACAATACCTCTGCCAATGAGAGGGTTAGGAACATGCTAAACATACTCCCTTAAAGAAGTAACCTGCACCCTCACGCCCTCCATCTACTCAGTCAGATCTGTCATATCATGCTCGATATGCTCTGCAAAGTCAACCTGTTGTTGGTTGGCAAGATCTACAGCAACTCTGATATCCTCCTGCTGACGCGGTAAGTTCTTGAGCAGCAAGTCACGCTCTGTCTCCCTGTCATTCCGATACCGCAGTTCGGAAAAAATATCATCCAAACTAGTTCGGATAGCAACATAGTTGTACTCCTCCCGAGGCTGGTAGGTACCTGAAAATCGGTCAAAAATAGTGCGTGCGGTGTGTTCTCTGTGCGCTCTGTGACTCGGACTTGGGATGTCAGCATTGGCACGGGGACCAGGCTGGTGTACAAATCCCATGGTCTCAGCATAAGCCCTCTCTCTAGCTTCATCATCTAAGTTCAGGGCCTCTGTATCAAAAAGCCAATTCTTGCTAACGCGCACATTAATACGCGAAGCACATGGTAAATCTACACTCCTCACCTCCCTATTCCTGATCATAAGCCTGTACTTGCCGCTTGTCACATTCTTGATAAGTCGCATATTGCGACAGTAATCTAAATTGACAAAAGGGGCGACTAATCCTTCGAGGGAAGCCAATTGATGTTCTAGTCCTAGAGCCATAGCAATGGAGGTAATCACGCCTCCTACACAAATGTGACCACCGGACTGACTAGCAATAGAAGAAATGTGAGCCAACAAGAAAGGTGCGGGATTGACCTTTGTTTCCGACAATGCACAGTGAATGAAAAATAAGTCTTTAGAATTCACATTCCCTGTGTTTTCTCTCCCAAAGATAGTGTTTGCAAGAACACGATGGAAGTACCTAATAACTGGGTTGTGAATGGAAGTGGCCTTTAGACCTTCCCATGAGGTAACGGTCTTGCCAGTAATTTGGCACCAGAAGCCTAAGGCATTGGCTTCCCACTCGCTTTCGAGCGGTGCCAGACAAGCGTACTCTTCCCCACTCAGAAACTGAAAAATCCTTCCTATTCTCTCTAGTGGCAACGAATAGTCTCTATTGAGCATCCTAAAATTCGCGGTGCCAGTGGTACGGGACAGGTCATGCAAGTATTGAAATGAACTCAAGAACTCATAGGCTAGTCTAGTAAAAGTATGGCTCGGAGTAGAGAAAAAGTGAAACAAACCTACATTATTCAGCATCCAGTTGATGTTGTCGAACAAACCTAGTGCATGGACAATATCTATATGAGCATAACGTGTGGCTTCGACAGGTCTCTTATAGATTTTGTGAAAAATAGCCCTCTGTCTCTCGCCAAGGATGCCTTCAGGAAATTCAATTCCCATGTAACCAATGTCGCGAGCAACTCTAGGAGGCATTGTGAATTTTTTCGGAAAGGTTTGGAGAGTTTGGAAACCAGAACAGAGAGTAAAAGTTTGAGAATGTTGTTGGTGATGATGAAGAATGGTGTTTGGATGTTTTAAATAGAAGGGTAAAGGGTATATGAGTCGTTAGGGGTTAATGGGGTAATTAATGGGTAGTTATTTGGGTGGTTACTGATGTGTAGGGAAGTTGGAAAGGTTTCATTTGAAATCCGCGAGTTTTTTGCAGCAGAATACGTGCAAAAAAATCTGCAAGTTCCGTCTCCATGGCGAACGCCATTAAGCACATGGTGAATGCCATGTGTTTAACGTTAAAAAATTTGAATTTGAAGAGACTGATGGAGAACACCATCATGCCATGGCGAACGCCATTTAGTAGAATTGCGCAAAATTCATTTTTTAGCTGAGAAACAATCTGTTTCTGGATTTTAATAATTAAAACACACATAATACATCAGTACAATTGCAGAACGAGATTAATATTGCAGAAAAATAAAATAAACATTAAAATTTACGAAACAATCAAAGAAATATAAACGAGAAATAACATTAATTCAAAAACTATAACATCATGTCTTTGCTGACAAATCGACGATACAAAGAATGCAAATTACAACTGAATGGGATTACAATAAAAACCAGAATAAACTAAATCAAAAAAGCAACAACAACTCCATCTGTACAAATCACAGCTCATTTGCTAAAGTGCCTAGTGAAAGAATGGACTTGCTGGAATAAATGGTCAAATTGTTCATTAGCAACGTCCATGAATCCAATGAGGTCCCCTCGGATGGAAGTAATCCCATCCCTAAGGGTGTCCACTTGGCACTGTAGAGCACCAATGGCAACAGCATAATCTACACGAGCTCCAGAGACGTGTGAAGTGGCATCAGGGGGATTGGCATCAGGTATCTCATAAGGCTGTGGGCTCTGGGGTGGTGTTGGTAATTCACTATCTTCCTCAAGGTCATAAAGCTAATTGTTCCAATTATGCACGTTTGTTCTCTCGTGGTTAGGCAAGGTAAAGTTATGGACCACTTTGTTGTCAATTAGGAACTCAAACTCGGTCGGTCCTAGGTTAGCCAACATACCACGGTTAAAACGGAAATTCAAGTGCATCGGACGGATGCCTCCATAAGCACGGATGCAGTTAAGCTGGTAACGAAAACCTATTGCCTCAGCGATCATGGTTACTAAACCTCTAGCAAGGATAAGACCATCGATTGCTTGAGTAATGCGGTTCAAGCTAGCCTGCATAAAGGAAGCATCATTCACAGGCTTTCCTTGTGAAGCACAGTACATAATGAATAATTCATCTTTGGAAACAGAGGTGATATTTTCTTCCTTACAAAACAAGGTGTGAGCCAAAATCTTATGAAAGTACCTAAAAGCAGGGTTATGAATGTTACTAGAGAACATAGTGTCAGGTTCTGGATGGTAGTTACCAGTAATGGTTCCCCAAAAGTAGTCAAGGTCAAGGGCAGTAAAAACATCATTAGGGGTCACTGAATAAGCATCAGGTCCATTAGGAAACTCTAACAAGTTATCTATCTCCTGATGGGTAAAACGGTGTTTGGTGTTAAACAGCCTGAATGTAGCCAAGCCTCAGCCAAATTCAAGACCTCGGTTAGGATCATAATACAATGAGCTAAGAAACTCTAGGGTCAGCATACGGTAAGAACTATATATGTGCCTCACACCAAAGTTCACCCAACCAATCCGGTCGAGCAGGTACATCACACTGTCCTTCAATCCTAAGGTGGTCAAGGTACGACCATAAGGGTAAATAGGGAGTGCCAATTCCCTCTGAACCAGAATGTCAAATCTGCGTCTTTGGGCATCGCCCCTAAATACATTCTCCACATCAGCATTATGATCCATACTCTAAGTCAGTGAAAGCCATCCTAAGCTAAGCTAGCCTGAAAATAGACAAAGAGTACACTATCAATGAACTGTACCGCGAAGGTGTTAAAAACAAAAAAACAAAAAGGTAGTGATAATAATAATAATAATAATATAATAATAACAAATAGACACAAGAATAAATAATAAAGGTAGAATAAAGAGATAAAGGGTAAAGTCTAAAAATCTAAGAGTCGTGGGTTGCCTCCCACGCAACGCTTGTTTAATGTCTTTAGCACGACATCAAGGTCGAACTAGTCTTTCGAAGAAGCGGATAGCTCCTCCAACTTACAACTTACGCAGAAATATTTGTTTTCTATGTTATGGTAGTGTTTCAGTCTCTGCCCATTAACAATGAAGGTCTCGTCAGATTTCCCTTTAATTTCCACTGCTCCGCTTTGGAGAACTCTTACAACTTCGAAAGGTCCAAACCATCGAGAACAAAGTTTACCAGGGAACAACTTTAGTTGAGAGTTAAAAAAGAGAACTATGTTGCCTTGGTTGAACTCTCGTCTAGCTATTCATCTGTCATGCCACTGTTTGGTTCTTTCCTTATAGATTCAGGCATTTTCATACGCGTCCAACCTAAGTTCCTCTTGCTCATGGATATCGAGAATCCTCTTCTCTTCTGCCGTCATATAGTTCATATTCAGGGTCTTAATGGCCAATAAGCATTATGCTCAAGTTCGACAGGCAGATGACATGACTTGCCATAAACTAGTTTGAATGGGGTGGTTCCCATCGGGGTTTTGTAAGCTGTTTTATAAGCCCATAGAGCTTCATGAAGTTTTGCAAACCAATCCTTCCTAGAGGTCGCAACTGTTTTCTCTAATATTTGCTTCATCTCTCTATTGGAAACCTCCACTTTTCCACTCGTCTGGGGGTTATATGGTGTTGCTACTCGATGTCGCACTCCGTATTTAAGCAATAATTTCCCAAATATATTCTAGATAAAATGGGATCCACCGTCGCTAATGACAACTCTTGGCACACCGAATCTCGGAAATATTACATTCTTAAGGAGTCTTATGACTACTCGTGCATCGTTTGTAGGAGAAGCTATTGCTTCGATCCACTTAGAGACATAATCGACTGCAACGAGTATATATTTGTTGCCAAAGGATGACGGAAAAGGGCCCATGAAGTCTATTCCCCAAACATCAAAGACTTCTACTTCTAAAATACCTTTTAGCGGCATCTCATTGCGTCTAGAAATGTTACCAGTGTGTTGGCATCAGTCGCAATTTGTGACAGCGATGTGGACGTCCTTCCAATGGCTAGGCCAGAATAGGCCAAATTGTAAAATCTTCGCATAAGTCTTTGAAATGCTTGCATGCCCTCCATAGGGTGCAGAGTGGCAATGAGATATAATATCTTCAACTTCAGATTCAGGGACACATCGACAGAAAATTCCATCGGCGCCTCGCTTGAAGAGTATGGGCTCATCCCAATAATAGTGTTTGATATCATGGAAGAATTTTTTCTTTTGTTGGTAGGATAAATCTGGTTGAAGTACTCCAGCTGCCAGGAATTGACAAAGTCAGCGTACCACGGTAATGTGGTCTTTGAGCATATTGATTCCACTACTTTATTTGTTTCTGCATCATAATAAATTGAAGAGCATTCACTTGTTTGGCTTTCGTTTTCTAACTGGGCTACAAGTCTATCATACGAAAAATCGTCATTGATGGGGACTAGCTCAGGTTCTTGATCCTCAATTCTAGAAAGGTGATCCGCTACTACATTCTCGGTTCCTTTCATATCTTTGATTTCCAGATCAAACTCTTGCAAAAGCAAGATCCATCTTAAAAGTCTCGGCTTAGCATCCTTCTTAGTCAACAGATACCTAATTGCGGCGTGATCGGTATAGACTGTAACTCCCTTCTAAAACCCGTGAAAAATATATAAATAAATCAGAGTAAATATCATGTATTTCCCAAAAGGGTGTCACATGTATTTTCAAAATGTCACAAACACCTGTCATGCTCAATAACACTTAAACTAATTTCATGTTTTTCAAGAACTTTCACATTAGCATGTAGCAGCAGATTTAATTCAATCATGATAGACATAAAGAAAGTCTCATGCTCATCTCATTCATAATCAATACTTAGACATAAAAGCCAATACTTCACACAATTCGAATAAACATAAAAGCATAAAGTAAAGTACATAATATATCTCTCAAACATAAACCGAAACGATCCCAGTGTTACATGATCAGAGCATGACTCGACCCAACATAAAAATAGAAACTAAATCAGCTACTCCAACGGCTACCTCGCGCTAGAAGCAACTATACTCCTCGTTACCTGAGCGATGTCGTATAAAACATCATTCCAACAGAAGGGTGAGAATTCACATCATTATTGAAATCATAAGATAATAATTAATTTAAAGGCATACAAACATAATTATAATCATTCTCACACTTCAAAGTTTCATCAACAAAGTATTACTCAAGTAACCATATAATTCACCATTTCACCAATTCCACAAGTCACATACATACACATACTTCCATATAACAAACATATATGCAATGTGACTCGATGCAAGACTCAATGCAACTCATGCCATGTGGTACCAACACTTGTTATTATTTTTCGGTTTTTACACTTAAACTGGGTCCGTCCCCTAGACCAATAACAAACAAAAGCCTGTTTCCTAAGCTTTCAAACCCCTAGAGGTGTCAAAAAAGCCCCAAATGACAAAGCCCCAATAATTAGGCCCCTTGTTGGCCCCATTTTTTTAGGCCCCTTACTAAATGAATATTTTGTTGGCCCCTTATTTTTAAGCCCCTTCATATTTTTGTCTTTAATGGGGCTTAAGTTAGGGTCTCAAAATCTAATTTATTTGAAATAAAATATTTTATATTATAAAACTGATTTTTTTCTAAAACCGATTTTTTCTTAAAACAATTTATTTCTTAAAACCGATTTTTTCAAAAATAAAAAAAAACCGATTTTTTCAAAAAATAAAAAAAACTGATTTTTTCCAAAAATAAAAAAAAAACTGATTTTTTCTGAAAATAAAAAAAAACAATTTTTTTCAAAAATAAAAAACCGATTGTTTTAGAAGAAAAAAAAAGCCGATTATTTCCGAAAATAAAAAAAAAAAACCCGATTTTTTTCAAAAATTAAAAAAATCAGATTTTTTCCGAAAAAAAAAACTTGATTTCATATTAAACTCAGTTTTGGAATTAATTTGGCTGAAAAGCACAAATGAACACATCGAATTAATTGGCTTTCACATTCACACTTTCGCTAACTTTGAGAAGGAAGATAATAATGAAGTGATAAAATAAAATGTATTTTATTTTAAATAATGCTTTTATGCTTTTGAATAATTCAATTAATGGATTAGAAAGAGACAATTTGATCAAAATAAAAATTAAATAATTGCCCAATCAATTTACAAAAAATAAAAGGCAAAAAATTGAATTGTATTAATAATTTCGGTCACCAAGAGGTAAAATTACTATGTTGAACCATAATGAGTAAGTTTACGCAACAGTACTCGGTTTTTCCGAAAATAAAAATTGATTTTTTTCGTAAATAAAAAAATCAGATTTTTTACGAAAATAAAAAAAAAACAATTTTTTCTGAAAAAAAAAACTCAAATTTTTTCGAAAAAATAAAAAAAACTGTTTTTTTTGAAAATGTAAAAACTCGATTTTTTTCGAAAAAAAAAAACTGTTTTTTTTTGCAAATAAAAAAATCGATTTTTTTCGAAAATAAAAAAACCGATTTTTTTCGAAAATGAAAAAAACCGATTTTTTTTCCGAATATAAAAAAATCAATTTTTTCCAAAATGAAAAAACCGATTTTTTTCGAAAAAAAAAAAACTGATTTTTTCCAAAAATGAAAAAAACTGATTTTTTTCGAATATAAAAAATACCGACTTTTTCCGAATATAAAAAAAACTGATTATTTCCGAAAATGAAAAAAATCGATTTTTTTCGAATATAAAAAACCGGCTTTTTCCGAAAATGAAAAAATCCGATTTTTTCGGAATAGAAAAAAAAAAACAATTTTTTCCGAATATGAAAAAAAAACCGATTTTTTTCGAAAATAAAAAAAAATTGATTTTTTTTAAAATAAAAAAAAATGATTTTTTTCCGAATATAAAAAAAAACGATTTTAAAAAAATTGATTGAAAAAATCTATTTAAAAAAAAATCAAGTTTTGAAAATGTTGGGGCTTTGAGGCCCTACTTGAATTTTAGGGGCCCTTAATTTAGGGGGCCTACATATTTTGGGGCTCATTTATTTTTAAAATTTTGAGCCCTTCTATTTTTGGGGGCCTTGAAATTTAGGCCCCAACCCCCTAAATTGACACCTCTATGTGGGACAAGTCACTAGCTCCCACGGAACTAGCAAGCATTGCCTCTTGACACAAATGATGCGTATGCAATCAACAATCATATGCAATTAAGATCATTCCCTAATCTTAACATTCATGCATATCTTCAATAATTCATCACACTTGAATTATCCCACAATTGCACACACAACCACATTTTCATAATCAAGACATTCATACTTTAAATATTATCACTACACATAGCAAGTGATTTACAAGAATCAACACAATCCAATCCCATTTCACAAATCACACATTATCAATTTAATATAGAATAATTAATCAATCACTAATAATTAAAAATTCGATACTCAATAAATATTCACCAATCAATTCAATATTCATTAACTATTCAATATTTAATAAATAATCAATATCTAAATAAATAATAAATTTAATATTCAATAAATAATTACTAATTTAATAAACTACCAATATTTCAATAATTAGTCAATATTCAATAAATAAATCCAATATTCAATAAATAATTTAATATCTAAACAAATAATCAATATTCGAATGAATAATTAATATTTAAATAAATAACCAATATTTAATAAATAATCAATAATTAAATAATAATCAATAATTAAACTCAATATTAATAAGATAACTAATAAGAAATATTCAATAATTAAATTTAAGAGGTATTATTATTATCATTATCAATATTATTAGTTATTAGTTATCCTAATAAAAATTATATATATAGTTACAATTACTTTAATGTATACATATAGTCTTATTCTTGCGCTACATATATATTAGTTACTTTAATGTATATATATTAGTTATTAGTCTTTTATATATATATATATATATATATATATATATATATATATATATATATATATATATATATATAGTCTTATTCTTCGCTCTATACAACACAATGAAACTCTTTATATACACCCATATCCTAACAGTACAAGGAGACTCTTTATATACACCCATATCCTAACAGTACAAGGAGCAAATCTCCTTATGTGGTCATATCATACTTTTATGCCAGACTTTACATGACTAATATCGAACCTAGTAAGAGAGAAGAGTTGTATTAAGCAATCAGAAACCAGCCTAAAACTTTGGCAAATCACATGCTTGAATCAAGAACGCAACGACACAAATGCTAGGTCATTACCCATGTATCACACTATGTAGCTCGAGTATAGTTTAATGAGCAAGAGCCGTTATAACAACTTACAAAGGTGGTGCAAACAGGAATAGGCCATATATAGGACAAGCAATCATTTTTTAGTCATTTGCTTCTCTATGGACATAGAACATCAGATAGTAACATAGCATTCGTCTTAACTATCTTCTAAATTCTAAATCCTTCTGCTGAATTCTCTCTAAATCTAAATCCCTTTAACTACTCTTAAGCCTACCCCTATACTAGAATTAGCCCAAATCAATATCATTAAAAGAACGAACATGTATCTTACAGTTCATACACATATCTTATCTCAAAAATGAAAAAGAAAACTTTGACGACCTCTTTACATTTAAAGTTGATTGAAAATAAAGATACCACAATTTCATTGCTTTGCTATTAATGTTGCGCTACTTATTTGAAGGAAGGCTTCCAGGGTATAAAAATTACTACATGGCACCATAAGGAAAAAGAATTTACACGCCTATTAATATATATGTTCCGCTACAGTGTAAATTCATTACATTTCCTAATATAAAATTCTATTTCTACAGGCTTTGTGAGTGGAAGAAAATATTCATTGTTTCACTACCTATCTTCCCATCACGCTACAGTACAGCAAAAGAAAATCACAATTAATTTTTCAATTCTAATGGGTACTCTAAATATTAAATGGGTCTTTATACTATACCAATTATCAATTCCAAACACACTAAAACTAACACATATCAAAAAGATTAATATTACAACCTAACAATTTCTAATCTCATAGAAATTTTTGGGGGTTTTATCCTAAACACATTTCTACCCACTAATCATTATCAAATAATCTCAATAAATAAGTGAAAACCCACTCTTACCTTGGTTTCTTAAGTTTTTGAGCTTCCTCTTAGGTTTCTCCTCTTCTTCTCCACTCATCTCTTCTTGTCTCCTTTCCACCTTTCTAACTTTCTAACCCTATTCTCTCTTTCTCTTATTTTATAAATTTCACAATTTTCTATGGGGCTTACTAACCCACTCTCACACGTACTATTCACACCCTCAATTAGACCCAATTAATTAATTCTACCAATTCTATTTTATTCTACCAAATAAAATAAATAAAATAAATCAAATAATTTTATTGAATCAAATAAATTAATTAAATCAAATAATTCAAACAAATCCAATAAATCAATTAATTCAATTAATTCAAATAAGTCACATAATTCAATTAAATCAATTAATTCAATTAATTCAATTAATTCAAATTAATTAATTAATTCAATTAAATCAAATAAATTAATTAACTCAAATAAATCAAATAGATCAATTATTTCAAAAAGTCAAATAAATCAATTAATCTAAATAACTCATATAAATCAATTAAATCAATTAATTTATATAAATCTAATAAATCAAATAATGCATATAAATTCAATAAATCAAATAATTCATTTAATTCAAATAAATCCAATAAATCACTTAATTCAAATACATCAAATAATTCATAAAATCGCTCAATTAATTGATATAAATAAATAATTACTAAAATTGGGGTGTTACATAGACAACTATTTTCGCTCCCACTAAGTAAGAACGAAATTTATCTAAAGCGAACACAACAGCTAGGAGTTCTTTTTCTGTGGTAGCATAGTTCATCTGTGCACTATCTAAGGTTCTACTAACATAATATATGGCATGAAGCCTTTTATCCTTTCTTTGTCCTAAGACAGCACCAACAACATAGTCACTAGCATCACACATTATTTCGAATGGTCTACTCCAATCGGGCGGTTACATAATAGGTGCAGTTATGAGAGCCTTTTTCAAATGTTCAAATGCTCTCAAGCAATCCTCATCAAATACAGATTCAGGATCTTTCATTAATAAGCCCGTTAGTGGTTTAGTTATCTTAGAGAAATCTTTGATGAATCGTCAGTAGAAACCGGCGTGTCCTAGAAAACTTCGAATTTCTCTAACTGTTTTCGGAGGTTGAAGGTTTTCTATGATTTCTATTTTTGCTTTATCTACTTCAATTCCTCTATTAGATATTACATGTCCAAGCACAATTCCTTCTCTGACCATGAAATGGAGTTTCTCCCAATTCAGCACTAGATTTACTTTAACAAATCGTTCGAGTACCATTTCTAGGTTCGATAAATATCCTTCAAAACTTCCCCCAAAGACAGAGAAGTCATCCATGAATACTTCCATTATATTATCTATAAAGTCGAGAAAAAATCACCATCATACATCTCTGAAAGGTCGCGGAAGCATTACACAGTTCGAACGACATTCGTCTGTAGGCAAACGTACCATAAGGGCAGGTAAATGTAGTCTTTTCTTGATCATCGGGATGAATAGGAATTTGGAAAAATCCTGAATATCCGTCTAAATAGCAGAAGTTAGAATGTTTGGCCAATCGTTCAAGCATTTGATCTATAAAGGGTAAAAGAAAATGATATTTTCGAGTGGCTTTGTTCAGCTTTCTATAGTCTATGCACATTCTTCATCCAGTTTGAGTTCTTTTGGCACAATGTGCACAGGACTGACCCATTTACTGTCCGATATCAGGTTTATGATTCCTGCTTCTAGTAGCCTTTGTACCTCTTTTTTTACTACATCGCTTACGATAGGATTTATCGTTCTTTGGGGCTCCCTAGAGGTCTTACAATCTTCTTCGCGCATAATGTGATGCATGCATATAGAGGGACTTATTCCTTTAAGGTCCGAAATGTTATACCGCAATGCTTTATGATACTTTCTCAAAACATGCAGAAGCTTTTCGATCTCTACTTGTCCCAAGTCAGCGTTAACTATCACTGGTTGTTCCAGTTTGGTGTCTATGAACTCATACCTTAGACTTTTGGGTAGTGTCTTAAGTTCTACAGAAGGTTTCTTTGAGCATGGTATTGGATCGGGTGTTAGTGCTAAACATTTGCTTAGACTGTCATCTACATATGGCTCACGCCAATTATCGTCTTCAAGTATAAGAGATGCTCGAATCTTTAGTATTTCCGTATACTTAAATGATTCCATCTCCACTTCTTTCACGCATTCGTCGATGACGTCAAGAAAACAACATGAATCATCTATAGCGGAAGCTTTCAAGAATAGGGCCAGAATAAATTCGACCTTCTCTTCACCAACTTCGAAAGTTAGCTTTCCTTTCTTGACATCAATGATCGCTCCGACTGTAGATAAAAAGGGTCTTCCCAATATAATAGGAATGTTGGAATCCTCTTTTATATCCATTACCACAAAAGCAGTAGGAATGTAGAATTGTCCTATACGAACGGGCATGTTCTCTAGCATACATATAGGAAATTTAACATAACGGTCCGCTAGTTGTAAAGACATTTTCGTTGGTCGCAATTCTCCTAATTCGAGCTTTTTACATGTGGATAAGGGCATTAGACTTACACTGGCTTCTTAATCGCATAGAGCGTTGTCTATGACACACTTTCCGATTACACAAGGTATCGAGAAACTACCTGGGTCTTTCAGTTTAGGAGGCATGTTATTTTGGATGATAGCGCTACACTCAGCAATGAGCATAACAGTCTCGTTATCCTCAAGCTTCTTCTTATTTGACAGGATTTCTTTAAGGAATTTGGCGTACGAAGGCATTTGTGTTATAGCTTCTGTGAAAGGTATGGTAATATTGAGTTGTTTCAGAAGCTCTATAAATTTTTTGAATTGTCCTTCGTTTTTAGGCTTAACAAGCCTTTGCGGATAAGGTATTGGTGGTTTATAAGGTGGTGGAGGCACATAAGGTGTTTCTTTCTCTTCGGCCTCTTCATTTTTGTCATTTTTGTCATCTTTTGGTTCCGTTACCTTTTTGGTTCCTTTACCAAGATTCTGATACATGGCAGAGTTTTGAAGCCTTGGATCCACTGATCCATCTAATTCAGTTCCGCTTCGCAATGTAATAGCATTAGCATGTCCTTTCGGGTTTGGTTGTGGTTGTCCAGGAAATGTTCCTGCAGGGGCTGCTACCGTCGCTTGTTGTTGGGCTACCTGAGAAATTTGGGTCTCTAACATTTTGATATGGGTAGCCATGGCGTCAAGCTTAGTTGCCATCTTCTTTAACAATTCACTTGTGTGCACATTTTGGTTGGCAAACTCTTTATTTTGTTGGGTTTGTGTTGCGATGAAATTCTCTAGTAAAACCTCAACGTTTGACTTTCTTGGCGCTTGAGGGGCAGCGGCTGCTCCCTTCTGATATACTGGAGGTACAGCTGGTGCTTGAGTTGGGGCAAATAAAGCATTGTTGTTTTTATATGAGAAATTCAGGTGATTCCTCCAGCCAGGATTATATGTGTTTGAGTATGAGTTTCCTTGTGCGTAATTCACTTGGTCGGTAGGAATACCGGCTAGTAAATGACATTCGGCGTTACTATGTCCAGGGGTTCTGCACAATTCACAATTCGGCATCACAGCGGCCACAGTGACTGCTGGAGCTACAGTCAAACTTTCTATCTCTTGAGTAAGCGCATCCACTTTAGCACTGACACGGTCTAGAATGTTAATTTCGTACATTCCGTTCTTTGTAGCGGGTTTTTTCTTTTGGAGTCCTCTCACCTCCCCATTGGAAGTGGTTTTGAGCCATATTTTCAATGAGTTGATAAGCGTCTTCATACAGTTTGTCCATCAGAGCGCCGCCAGCTGCAGCGTTCAGATTCAGCTTGGTGTTGTAAAGAAGACCATTATAGAAGGTATGGATTATTAACCATTGATCAAGTCCATGGTATGGGCATAGCCTTAGCATGTCCTTGTATCTTTCCCAAGCATCGAAAAGAGATTCATTGTCATTCTGCCTAAATCCGTTAATTTAGGCTCTTAGCATAACAGTTTTGCTCGGTGAAAAGTATCGGGCTAAAAAGACTTTCTTCAACTCGTCCCATATAGTGATAGAGTTGGATGGTAGAGACTGGAGCCAAGCTCTAGCTCTATCTCTCAAAGAGAAAAGAAAAAATACGTAGTCGTATGGCTTCATTACTAACACCATTTACTTTTACGGTATCAGCATATTTCACAAACATCGATAAATGAAGGTTCGGGTTATCCGTGGAACTTCTAGAAAATTGGTTCTGTTGAACGACTTGTAACAGTGAAGGTTTCAGTTCAAAATCATTTCGATTAATAGCAGGGGCAGCAATGATGTTATGCGGTTCATCTTGCGATGGGACAGTGTAATCCTTAAGAGGACGGTTTGGCGGGTTCTCAGCCATGGGTACTCTAATTCTGGATAAAGGATTTCAGGTTCAAGAAGATTATACTTAATCCGAAATTCGTTAATTCGACGTCTTAAGTTAATGAAACGTTCTATATCGTCAATTGGTTGCTCAAGCTTGTCGCCCTTAGAACGAGTGTTTGGCATACAATCGGCGAAATTGAGAAAAATGAAAATTTTTGGTGCTTTAGTCTATACTGTGCAACAAAGAATTCACAATATTGATTAAATCAGCCTTCCCCGACAACGGCGCTAAAAACTTGATGCGTGTTGAGGGCACTAACGTGACCGTCGAGCTAAGACTGCAAGTATACAGTTGTTCGCATAGTTTTAAATAAGGTTGTCGAACCCACAGGGAAGGGATAATCAAACTAATGCAATCTATAATTGCAGTGTAAAGCTAAGGCTAAGAATTTACGAAATTTGCACGAAAAAGGAAAATGACTAATTCTAGAGGTTTTAGGAAATAAAACTAAAATCGAGTCCAGAATGTGGATTTCGCATTGTCGCATCTGCGAAAATCAACCGGCGAAAAAGACAGAAGAGTCGCCACCGAACGTTATTTATCCCGACGCAGGGAAAGGAAACGATCGAACAAAACCTTACAAAGAGAAAGACATGGTCATCACAACCATAGCCTGGGTTCGGGAGTTGGTTATGCGAGAGGAAGGTATTAGCACCCCTCGCGTCAATCGTACTCGATGGGATCCATGCTTGTTGTTCTGATCAAAAGGTGTAGGTATCTGAAGCTCAACTGCTAAACGAAAACGGAATAGAACTAGAAACGGGGGAAAGAAAAAAAAAGGTGACTCGGTAGGATATCGTCATCCTAGGCCTACGTATTCCCTCGGAAATGGGAAAATCAGAGTCAACGTAGTTCGGAGGACTACGGGATTGTGGGGGGAAGGTTGCTCGCCAAGACATCGCCGTCTCGTGCCTACGTATCCTCAATCTAACGAGAAAGAGGAAGTCAGAGCAGTCGTAGTTTGACCTACAAGGTCATTAAGGTCTCGATCGCACTAGGGCGAGAGAAAAGGCTCAGTTAACAAGTCTCGATCACACTGAGGCGAGAGAAAAAAGGGAAGTTAGTTGTTAGTGTGCTCGCCAAGATATCGCATATTGTGCCTACGTATCTCATATGGAATGAGAATCAGAGCATCCGTAGTTCACAGGACTACGGGAAAACAGGATCTCGATCACACTGAGGCAAGAGAAAGGACACACAAAAGGTCCAAGGGAAACTCGGTCCTACATGTTATCATGCACCAGTGGCCATAAGGCCAGGATCATGAGGGAAGTCTACCTAATGTCGTCATGCATGGATTGAGAGCCTAATGTCTCTCATACCTCCAACTTAATCAGAAATTAAGTGGAGCTAGAAATCCTAAGGGATCAATTGAATACAAAGCAATCAGCAAGTAAACACGAAGCAACTCAATCACAAGATGAACGATGTCGTGATCTCAGCCAAGAAACAAAACTGAGTGACTCCTCGTCAACAACTAACAGAAAATGCAAGAAAAACGGACGATGTCGTGATCTCAACTATGAGGAAGTTAAGTGACTCTTCGTCAACCACAAGATGAAAACGATGTCTTGATCTCAACTATAAGGAAGTTGTGTGACTCCTTGTCCATCACAAAGAAAACAAAATACAAGGTAATAAACCAAAAACAGCAACAACAACAACGCTCATGCACCTGTACGGTTATAGAATCCAGCACCAAGCTAGAACAGCTTTCCACAACCCCTATTTTCAGAACTGAATAGGTATAAAAAGTCTGGACAGAATTACAACATTTAACAGCTCACCTTGTGTACAACAACTATGTATGTAACAACACTTCCTACCTTCAAACAACTTAGCAACTCAAGTATGAATCACTACAGAAAAGACACGCCTTTTGGTATGCGTTGAACGTTTGGAGAAGACCAAGACACATAGAGAACTTCACAAAAACTTCAGTTAATAGAGTGATATCTTAATCCCTTTTTACTTTGGTTTGTTTTGTCACTTCGTATTCTTCAATTCACCCTGCTTCTTCTTTTCTGGTTTCGGTTGTCGAACTTGAGTCGATGCCGTGAGTTTGTAGGTGTTGAATTTCTTCGTGAGTTATGTTGTGGTTTGATGTTGATTTTTGATTTCTGCAGGTTTGCGAATTGGTGATGAATAGCACACAACAGAGACGTTGAATTCGCCGATTGCAGAACGGAATCACTTTGGAAGTTGAAGGAAGATTCAACGTTGAAGGATGCAAATTCTTGATGAGGTTACGAAGATGGAGATGATGCGTTCTTGCAGAGAATGATAAAGAATATTAGAGCGGGTTGAAGATTGATGCCAATTGTAGAATGTCGAGGCTTGAAATTGGTTTCTGCAGACAAATTCAAGAGTGAAGAAGAATGATGGTGAAGATGGATAGGTGAAAGAATGAATCCAGAGGGAGAGGTGGTTAGCCTGAGAAAATCTGTTAGAGGTTTCTGATGTGAAATTTCCCCATTTTCTGTTAGCTTCTGTTAGCAGTTTTTTGTTGTAGGTTAGTTTTGGAATGGAGGTTTTTTGTTATGAGAATTTCTGTTAGGGGTTTTGAATTCTGTTAGAGATTGGATTGGTAAAAATGTGAGTTGTTCTGAGTTTTCTTGGAGTTAATAGAAATTCTGCTGGCGTTGTTTTTTACTGATATGTATTTCAAAGTATCTTGAAATTCCTCTTCAGTGGGGTAGAAAACAGGAACATCCTCGAGATTTGGCTTATGAGCATCTTCTAGTTTCCCTCTGGCAATGACCTTTAGGCAATTACGGCAATTAGGACATCCTCTAACGACTCCTTTAGGAAGAGACGGTGTCGAGGAGAAATTTTGATCATGCCGAATAGAATCAAAGTCTTCATCGGAACCATTCTCACACTTTTCATGGTTAATCCATGGTCTTCGTCGAAGGGATTTAGAAACCTTATCACTAAATTGAACACCATTTCCAACTGGAGTTGACTATGATTCAGAAGCACTTGTAGAAGAACTGGCAGGATCTTTATCATTGTGTTTCTCATTCTCTTCCACCCTCTTCAATGCAAAAGATGTATATGACTCAAAACCTGGTGGAACTGATCGAAAATCATCATTATTTTCTTTAACACATATCCGCATAAGCTCAGTCCCCATTAATGACCCCCTGCAAAAGGCAATAAGCAATAATGTCTCTTATTTGTTTTCCTTTGATAAGAAGTATACTTATACGTAGAGCTCGTCGGGTCTCTAAACTTCCACTACATATGACAGCTATAAATGAAATCGTTAGAACCTAAGTCCAGGTTCCAATAGCTTTTTAAATAACCGGAAATCACCAATCCTATGATGGGATATCTAAAGGAAATCGTGAAGAATTGCGATGTTTATTGTATGGTTAAATATAGGAAAAAAGTATGTTGTTAGAATGGTGAATCCGTCAGGGATGAAATTGAAGTCCTATAGATTGGTTCTAGTGGTATTAATGCAAATAGCATGAAATTCGAAGGAAACAAGACTAACTATTTTATGAGAACATTTACACTTGACTCCATCGTGAGTTATTCGACCAGAAGCCATGACACACTGTCTTTTTGCTACATAATAAACATTAGATTTTGGTAACACTACATTGCTGTCTATCAACCAAGACACAACCTTCGGATCTTTCTGATGCGATAGAGAAGGGACGGAAAATTTCCGCACTCTTTTATTCGATCTCACCCTTAGACTTGATTCATCGCGTTTTCTCTTTGATCTATTTGTAGCAACCCTGTCTATAGTGTATAACTCAGTCTCATGAGGAAGAAAATGTGATGTTTTACTTGATAAATCACCACTTGGTACTCGATCAACACTTTCATCGCTAGCAAAAGGTTGAATGCCAGACATAGTTGATCTATGACTACCTTCCTTAACTAGGAATTTGCATATCATGTTCAGTGAGGTAAAGTTTCGGTTTTGCAGGGATCAAGAGATAGGAGAGGAGTGGCTCTCTTCAAGTTTCTTGCCAATCTCAAACTCTGGATGACATAGTGAGCCACATGAGATGTCTAGAGACTTGAGGAGCCTTTGTGGATTGAATGCTTGAATATATCTTATTCTCTTTGCTTTGATCAATCAATGATGGTGATACTCTTGATACCATGCCTTGAGGAAGCCAATGATGCATATGCAATGTTTATGACCTAAAAGTACATGAAATGGGAAGCATAAGCCACTAATGAGAGTATAAATAGGAGGGGACATTTTGGGGTGTTACAGCTGCCCCTATTGAATCGACTTGGACCTGAAGGGACAATAACAAGGGCTTTCAGACATCATGGTACATGGAGATTGAATACCAAAAGGACCAAAAAATTTGCACTCTGTGGGGAAATATAAAATAAAGTGTTTACAAACCGAAGTTGGACTCAAAGTAAAGACGCCACTCGAAAGCAGACTTGAAAGGGATGCCGGCCGCAGACGGACTCGCAATGAATTGGGTTAAAAGGAGGGAAGACCGGCCTACAGGTGGACTGACAACCAAAGGTTACCATCACAAGATGGATTTTCAAAAGGAAGGCCGACACTCAAGCAGTCTCATATCCAAACACAAAGGTAGGCCGACACACGGGCGGTCTCATAACCAAAGGTTACCATCACAAGATGGATTTTCAAAAGGAAGGCCGACACTCAGGCGGTCTCATATCCAAACACAAAGGAAGGCCGACACACTGGCGGTCTCATAACCAAAGGTTACCATCACAAGATGGATTTTCAAAAGGAAGACTGACACTCAGGCGGTCTCATATCCAAACACAAAGGTAGGCTGACACACTGGCGGTCACATATCCAAAGGTTACCATCACAAGATGGATTTTCAAAAGGAAGGCCGACACTCAGACAGTCTCATATCCAAACACAAAGGTAGGCCGACACACGGGCGGTCTCATATCCATAGGTTACCATCACAAGATGGATTTTCAAAAGGAAGGCCGACACTCAGACGGTCTCATATCCAAACACAAAGGTAGGCCGACACCCGGGCGGTCTCATAACCAGAGGTTACCATCACAAGATGGATTTTCAAAAGGAAGGCCGACACTCAGGCGGTCTCATATCCAAACACAAAGGTAGGCCGACACACGGGTGGTCTCATAACCAGAGGTTACCATCATAAGATGGATTTTCAAAAGGAAGGCCGACACTCAGGCGGTCTCATATCCAAACACAAAGGTAGGCCGGCACACAGGCTGTCTCATAACCAGAGGTTACATGGATTTTCAAAACGAAGGCCGGCACTCAGGCGGTCTCATATCCAAACACAAAGGTAGGCCGACACACGGGCGGTCTCATAACCAGAGTTTACCATCACAAGATGGATTTTCAAAAGGAAGGCCGACACTCAGGCGGTATCATATACAAACACAAAGGTAGGCCAACACACGGGCGGTCTCATAACCAGAAGTAACCATCATAAGATGGATTTTCAAAAGGAAGGCCGACACTCAAGCGGTCTCATATCCAAACAAAAGGTAGGCCGAAACACGCGCGGTCTTATAACCAGAGGTTACCATCACAATATGGATTTTCAAAAGGAAGGCCGACACTCAGGCGGTGTCATATCCAAACACAAAGGAAGGCTGATACACGGGCGGTCTCATAACCGGAGGTTACCATCATAAGATTGATTTTCAAAAGGAAGGCCGACACTCAGGCGGTCTTATATCCAAACACAAAGGTAGGCCGACACACGGGCGGTCACATAACCAGAGGTTACCATCACAAGATGGATTTTCAAAAGGAAGGCCGACACTCAGGCGATCTCATATCCAAACACAAAGGTAGGCCGACACACAGGCAATATCATAACCGAAGGTTACCATCACAAGATGGATTTTTGAAAGGAAGGCTGACACTCAGGCGGTCTCATATCCAAACACAAAGGTAGGCCGACACCCGGGCAGTCTCATAACCAGAGGTTACTATTACAAGATGGATTTTCAAAAGGAAGGCCGACACTCAGGCGATCTCGTATCCAAACACAAAGGTAGGCCGACACACGGGCGGTCTCATAACCAGAGGTTACCATCACAAGATGGATTTTCAAAAGGAAGGCCGACACTTAGGCGGTCTCATATCCAAACACAAAGGTAGGCCGACACACGGGCGGTCTCATAACCAAAGGTTACCATCACAAGATGGATTTTCAAAAGGAAGACCGACACTCAGGCAGTCTCATATCCAAACACAAAGGTAGGCCGACACACGGGCGGTCTCATAACTAGAGGTTACCATCACAAGATGGATTTTATAAAGGAAGGCCGACACTCAGGCAGTCTCATATCCAAACACAAAGGTTGGCCGACACACGGGCGGTCTCATAACCAGATGTTACCATCACAAGATGGATTTTCAAAAGGAAGGCCGACACTCATGCGGTCTCATATCCAAACACAAAGGAAGACCGTCACACGGGCGGTCTCATAACCAGAGGTTACCATGACAAGATGGATTTTCAAAAGGAAGGCCGAGACTCAGGCAGTCTCATATCCAAACACAAAGGTAGGGCGACACACAGGCGGTCTCATAACTAGAGGTTACCAACACAAGAGGGATTTTCAAAATAAAGGCCGACACTCAGGCGGTCTCATATCCAAACACAAAAATAGGTCGACACACGGGCGGTCTCATAACCAAAGGTTTGTAGAATCAACAGAACTACAAAGATGACTCCGCTGGGGAAAAGAGAAACCTAAACCGACAACTCTACAATGGAGTACAAGTATGATGAACGAATTCATCGTCAACTTCATCGGGGATATGTAAGATTGAATCTCCTGAAATACACCGTTTTTGCTGGGGAAAAGCCCTGAAAAGAAAGTATCGAACCTAGCTTATTCTTTTAATGCATATGTTTGAATTTTTCTATGGCGTAATTCTCCATACAAAATAGAAATGATATGCATTTGGAGGATGCCATGCAAAGATGCTTATGCTATGAAAAAGAGGCTCCTCAGCAAAATAAATGTTGAAGATACGAAGGCTACTTCACTAGGGATGACAAACTGAGTTGTCCTTAGGGTCACAACCCGTGCTGAGGAAGATGAACTGAACGGCCTTCCTGATCAAAACCTCTGCTGAAGATGAAACCCGAAGAGAACTCCCACTCCGTTGGGGATCATGAATAAACCTTGAAGATAGAACCCAACATGACTTCCCCTACACGGGGAATCAAGAATGACAACTGCTGAAGATGGAACCCAAAGATCTGATACGGAAAAGGTGACAATAACCATTAGACTTGGAAACTGCCGGGGGGTGTCAACCGCTGTTGACTAAACCGTTGAGATGAATAACACCAAACTTTGCTTGGGGAATTAAGTCAATAACACCGAACCTGCCGGAGAATATCATTAAACTTAACTTACCGCTGGGGAAATGACTTTAACCTACTGGGGATGATAGTACACCGTTGCTGGCAAGATTGCACTTCCTGACCTAATGAGGAAAGTAGACACCACGAAACTGTGGGGAATATAAGATCTCTACCGAGGAGAGACATCAAACAAATCTTCTGCTGGGGCTGTAACACTATCCTGTCTGAGACAATCGACAGCTGAATACTTGCTGGGGTTTAATAAACCATTCTGACCGGGCGAAAGCAATCCTCTGCACTCATGCTGGGGAGAGAGAAATTCTCAACGCTCTGCTGAGGATGTTAGATCTTCTAGGGCTAGAGAGAGAGACTTTACTGGGGAGAAAAGTCATGTTAACCTGTAGCCATATACCAAACTACACTATATCTATGGTCATAAACTATGCTCGAGAACCCAACCAAACCCCCGTTCTATCACAAACATATGCTAAAAATGCCCCAGGGCTCTGCTGAAGAAAATTACCAATGGCAATTAGCCTTTGACCTGCCGGGAAAAACTAAACATCACCACAAATCTCCTTGGGGAACGACGATTGACGATATCAGCTCTGCTAGGGGACAACATTCTACCCTTACTCCGTTGGGGAGACGGAAACCACTTTACCACAAGCTCGAGAAACACCGACCTAACAATCTTGACTTGTACGGGGAATATAAATTCGTGCTGAACAACAATAAACTCCACCAACCTGGATAGGGGAGAGCAAACTTCTGAACTCTTGATGGGGAGGATAATCAGACTTTTCATAATGCTTTGCCATGAACGATAAAACTTCAACTATCTTTGCTGTGGACAAATGGTGATTCAAACGTCTCGCTGGGAAAAGATACCTTTTGGCGCCTTGCTGAGGAAGAGAAACCCCATACTGGGAATTACTTTGGCGCTTCATGCTTCTGCTTATCAACTGCATGCTGATTCTCATACGCGGCCAACGACCCTTTGAACTTTCCACTTGCCCCAGACCACAGGGTCTAATGGAAGAAATCGTCTCAAGAGGATTTTACATAAAACCTGGATTTCAACATGCCCCAGGGTCTTCAAACTCTTGGAGAGATTTATCGGATCTCGACATAACAGCCCCAGACTGCATAATCTATGAAGTAATTTGCCTCGAGAGGATTCGTAACGGCCTGAAATACTCTGTCTCAGTATTTTGAGTCTTGAAGAGATACTTTTGATTAACCGTCTTCTAGAGAGGATACCTTCTCGTGCTCTTGAGGCGTCCTACCTCGATGCAAGCCTTGAAGTGACTTTGTCCCCAGCTAATTGATCTT
Source organism: Lathyrus tuberosus (assembly GCA_022829125.1). NCBI lineage: Eukaryota > Viridiplantae > Streptophyta > Magnoliopsida > Fabales > Fabaceae > Lathyrus > Lathyrus tuberosus. The sequence goes on from JALAZF010000045.1 coordinate 11,082,513, forward strand.
CGAGAGATTTTCTGAATCTCGACTTGATTTCCCCCGCTTGCCTGCATTTTGGAGAGATTTCTCATCGTGACTGCCCCAGATCGACTACATCCTATCATGACTTACGGGGAAAGCCCATGCTACACAAAGTCTCTTAGCAACATGCCCCTTGACATGACTGTCCTTCGGAGTTTTCAAGCATCTCAACTCGGCAGAATCAAGCTTCTCGACTGACGTTCATTGTGTAAGCTTCCTTGATGCTTAGGCACATGGATGCAGGAAGAAAATATTTATCCTGAGAATGATATTTCTAATGCAACACATACATTAACCTTGAAGTTTTTATCGAAAAGACGTCGCCAAACCTTGTGAACGAGTAAATGGTTAGAATGTGACACTGATTTTTGAATAAAAGACATTATGCACATGCAATACCAATAAAAATCTTATTAGCACAACTCATGGGAGTCAGGAACGCTATCTCGCTGAAGTACGCATTCAGAATAAACCCTGCTTCTATTAGGACTTTTAAAGGTTGTAACGTGGCCTGGTTCGCGGTTTGAGAAAGAATGATTTATGGCCCAAAATTTTGTTTGTGCCCACCCATTCTCCTTGATGTCCTTCAGTCCTATGTTCAGTTCATTTGGCACAAGCGCTCACCTTCCAAAAGGTTATTGCACGTCATCAGTGATGGTTAAGGAGTCCACAATGTTTTTGGAGTGGTCGTCGCTCCTTTCGTCTTTGGTGCCTATAGTCACACGACTCGCTTTTGCTCGAGGATTTTTCTTTTGTTATCCTTTTCACTTTTTCTATTTTCTTTATTTATTTATTTCCCTGATTTTGCCTAGACCGAATTCTTTTGAATTCTTTTTCGATTTTGCGGTTCAGTGGAATGCCCTAACTTTTTCCTAAGTCATTTGCTTCCCAGCTTTTGACTTAGCGGGCTTTATTTCTCCTTTTTCTTTTTTACCCTTCTTTTTTTTAGCTAATCGTGTGATACTAGCTGTCTTGATTTTCATGAAAGGATTGTAACTGCTTCACTCCTTGCGGTGAGGGGTAATCATTGTGGTTTCACGCCCCTTGACCTCCTGATATGCGAGGAAAGAACGGTAATGGATCCTCAGATGCACACTCCTTTGGAAAATTGAACGCTCGGTCAAATCAACTAACAACTACCCTGCCCCTGGGTTAAAAGTTAGGGTTTTTCAAATGAAAAGAAACTCCTACTTCGCGGCTCAACAGGGTTAACGAAGGTCTATCTCCCTTATATCTCCAGTGTTTGGGGATTTGAAGTAATGCCTGTACATCATCAACAGGGTTTTATCCAAAAGCGTACAACCAAAGATTTTACGTTTTCATTTCATCATCCTCCATCCAAGAGTTTAAGCAAGAAAGTTAGTATCACAGTGCATACAAACATTTATGAATGAATAAGAATAGAACATTTCAAGAAAAACACATTCATTGCATTGAAATCATCCTTTCAAAACAAACAAGTTTTTACATGCAAACACAGTATTAACAAACAATGAAAAATTACAAATGAAAATGCAGTAAAGAAGCTAGAAATTTCCATTATTGAGGAGACTTGACTCCATCTGAACTTATTGCTTCTGATGACGTACTTGCAGTCTGAGTGTCCCTTCGGGAGGATTCAATTGAAATGTAGACCATCTGCCGTGAAAGTGATGACCCCAGCGTCAATCAGATCTTACACCTTGTGCGGGAGCGGCTTACAATTTTTAGTTGAATGCCCCCGTGCCCCAGCATGGTATCCACATCGATCTTTGGCATTAAACCCTGGTGGATATGGAGGAATGATCGGATCTGGTTTCTTTGGCACAATAAACCCTCTTTTAACCAAATCTAGAAATATCTGACCGTACAACATTTATAGCATAGCAAACTGTCTCTTTCTTGCCTTCTGTCGACCCCCTTGGGAACTATTCTGCTGCTGATTCCGATTTGGATGTTCCTCTGGCTCAGGCACTTTCCTCCTTAGACTTAATCGAGGAGTAGGCATCAGTTACGGCTGTGGAGATTCTAGAACCAAGGACTGCAAAACGTGCCCCTGATTTGGTGCAACTCCAGGAAAGAAAACAGGGATATTCACTTCTTTTGCAGCGGCAGGAATAAGATCACCTTGTATTCTCAGGCCGCTCGGCGTGAACTCAATTGTTTTTTAATCGATCAAATTCTGGACCTGGTGTTTAAAGGCCTTGCATTCCTCCACATTGTGCCCCGGTTCCCCAGAATGGAAATCACAATGGGCACTTGCATCATAACCCAGTGGGGGAATGCCAGTAAGCCGAGCCAGCGTCCTAAGTTCAACCAATTGAAGCTGAAGTAGTGGCTGCAGTAGTTGAGAATACGGCACTGGTGGAGTCTCGAAGTGCCTGTTCATCGTTGGTCTATCCTGATACCGACGAGGAGTGTTATTCTGTTACTGAGATGTAGCCGGGATAGCTATAGTGGCAATCTGTTGTGTACAAAGCATAGGAGGCTGATCAAAGATCCTTTCAGTCTGCTTCGGCCTCTGTGCGTACTTCTTAATCTCGGGATTATCTTGGGAAACAAGAAATGGATGCCGACGGGGAAATTCTGGAACCTCAGGTTGTGGAAGGGATTCACGAGGCAATCCATGATCTAGAGAAGATCCCAAAGAGGTGGGAGGATTAAGGACATTTGTTGCAGAAGCGGGCACATGATTGTTTTCCTTCCTTAACACCGTATTCAAGATTCCCATAACCAGGCTCATCCGAGTCTTCATCTGGTCGACTTCCTCTCTTAGCAGTTTCTGACCTTGGGACATGGCCTGAAGATCCATCATAAAATGCCCTATCTGGATCTTCATTTCAGTCACTTCTGCACAGAGTTGTTCCATGGCTATCCTCTGATTATCATAAGTTGAGTAGTGGTGAAAAGTCAAGCTGGCACTTCTTAAGATAATACCAAGTCAGAAATAAGAAATTCGCTCCTGAGCACCTGTTATGCATATGAGTATGAGAATGCAAATGTCATGTGATGCAAATGCAAGGACACAGGATCAAGGTGTCCATAAATTCTGAATAGTTGTTATGCTGCTGACGGACTAAGTTCAAAGGTCTGCTCGGATAAGAAAACCAGAACACTCAGAATACCGGAATAATCTAAATACCAGAATACTAAGCTGATAAGTCCACACTGATAAGAAAACCAGAATACCAGACTAATCAGAATACCAAAATACCAGGCTGATAAGTCCACACTGATAAGAAAACCAAATAACCAGGTAAGTTGGAGGTCAAGGTTTCCTGCAAACTTGTAAACACCCCGCCATCCTCACATGTGGGTTCTAAGACTAAGGATCCTCAACGTCACGGGCTCTCACGTCGAGAAATGATGATACGTTCACCATTTTTGGTGTGGCATCATCATCAATCAAGGAGGCCTCAACTGATTCCCGTCAAACGGTCATCCTATGGCAAGTTCTCAGCTTTGGGTCCTCGAATAATGGAGCGTAATGTGTTTCCCATTTCTGGTCTGCCATTATCACCTCTTGGGAAGAGTGCCTCAACTGAGTACTCGGGAATGGTCACCAGAGTCGACCGCTCATCGAGGGAACATCCAATGACCTGCATCAATATGCAGTATCAGATATCTCCTAGAGGAACCTCGTCTGGCTGTGGGTCTCGTGAACACTACACGTGGTCACCACCACGCAAGCGAAACGACTATCCACTCTAAATCCTATGTGTATACTCAAGCCTGGGTAGTGGGCTTATTTCTCTGATCAAACATCCCACCAAAAAACAACAATCCAACACAATCTAGTATATATGCCAATAATGAAATTCAAAGCAAGTAAAATGCAATAAAAGCGATAAACATGCAATAAAGCCATAAATAAAGCAAGTAAAGCGTACGGATAAACACCCCATAACCGAAAACAACCAAACACTATGATTGACTCGCTTAGGGAACTCTTTTCCCCAGCAGAGTCTCCAGCTACCACATCTTCGAAAATCAACCAGCAGAAAAGACAGAAAAGTCGCCACCAAACGTTATTTATCCCGACGCAGGGAAAGGAAACGATCGAAGAAAACCTAACAAAGGGAAAGACATGGTCATCGCAACCATATCTTGGGTTCGGGAGTCGGTTACGCGAGAGGAAGGTATTAGCATCCCCTCGCGTCCATCGTACTCGATAAGATCCATGCTTGTTGTTCTGATCAAAGGGTGTAGGTATCTGAAGCTCAACTGCTAAATGGAAACGGAATAGAACTAGAAACGGGGGAAAGAAAAGAAATGGTGAATCGGTAGGACATCGCTGTCCTAGGCCTACGTATTCCCTCGCGAATGGGAAAATCAGAGTCAACGTAGTTCGGAGGACTACGGGATTATGGGGGGAAGGTTGCTCGCCAAGACATCGCCGTCTCGTGCTTACGTATCCTTAATCTAACGAGAAAGTGGAAGTCAGAGTAGTCGTAGTTTGACCTACAAGGTCATTAAGGTCTCGATCGCATTGGGACGAGAGAAACGGCTCAATTAACAAGTCTCGATCACACTGAGGCGAGAGAAAAAAGGGAAGTTAGTTGTTAGTGTGCTCGCCAAGATATCGCATCTTGTGCCTACGTATCTCATCTGGAATGAGAATCAGAGCATCTGTAGTTCACAGGACTATGGGAAAACAGGATCTCGATCACACTAAGCCGAGAGAAAGGACACACAGAAGGTCCAAGGGAAACGTGGTCCTACATGTTATCATGCACCAGTGGCCATAAGGCGTCGTCATGCATGGATTGAGAGCCTAATGTCTCTCATACCTCCAACTTAATCAGAAATTAAGTGGAGCTAGAAATCCTAAGGGATCAATTGAATACAAAGCAATCAGCAAGTAAACACGAAGCAACTCAATCACAAGATGAATGATGTCGTGATCTCAGCCAAGAAACAAAACTGAGTGACTCATCGTCAACAACTAACAGAAAATGCAAGAAAAACGGACGATGTCGTGATCTCAACTATGAGGAAGTTGAGTGACTCTTCATCAACCACAAGATGAAAATGATGTCTTGATCTCAACTATAAGGAAGTTGTGTGACTCCTTGTCCATCACAAAGAAAACAAAATACAAGGTGATAAACCAAAAACAGCAGCAACAACAGCGCTCCTGCACCTGTACAGTTATAGAATCCAGCACCAAGCTAGAACAGCTTTCCACATCACCTATTTTTAGAACTGAATAGGTATAAAAAGTTTGGACAGAATTGCAACATTTAATAGCTCACCTTGTGCACAACAGCTATGTATGTAACAACACTTCCTACCTTCAAACAACTTAGCAACTCAAGTATGAATCACTACAGAAAAGACACGCGTTTTGGTATGTGTTGAACGTTTGGAGAAGACGAAGACGCATAGATAACTTCACAGAAGCTTCAGTTAATAGAGTGATATCTTAATCCCTTTCTACTTTGCTTTGTTTTGTCACTTCTTATTCTTCAATTCACCCTGCTTCTTCTTTTCTGGTTTCGGTTGTCGAACTTGAGTCGATGCCGTGAGTTTGCAGGTGTTGAATTTCTTCGTGAGTTCTGTGTTGGTTTGTTTTTGATTTTTGATTTCTGCAAGTTTGCGAATTGGTGATGAATACGACACAACAGAGACGTTGAATTCGCCGATTGCATAACGGAATCACTTTGGAAGTTGAAGGAAGATTCAACGTTGAAGGATGCAGATTCTTGATGAGGTTACGAAGATGGAGATGATGCGTTCTTGTAGAGAATGATAAAGAATATTAGAGCGGGTTGAAGATTGATGCCAATTGTAGAATGTCGAGGCTTGAAATTGGTTTCTGCAGACAAATTCATAAGTGAAGAAGAATGATGGTGAAGCTGGATAGGTGAAAGAATGAATCTAGAGGGAGAGGTGGTTAGCCTGAGAAAATCTATTAGAGGTTTCTGATGTGAAATTTCCCCATTTTCTGTTAGCTTCTGTTAGCAGTTTTTTGTAGTAGGTTAGTTTTGGAATGGAGGTTTTTTGTTATGAGAATTTCTGTTAGGGGTTTTGAATTCTGTTAGAGATTGGATTGGTAAAAACGTGAGTTGTTCTGAGTTTTCTTGGAGTGAATAGAAATTCTGCTGGCGTTTTTTTTTACTGATATGTATTTCAAAGTATCTTGAAATTCCTCTTCAGTGGGGTAGAAAACAGGAACATCCTCGAGATTTGGCTTATGAGCATCTTCTAGTTTCCCTCTGGCAATGACCTTTTGGCAATTACAGCAATCTGGACATCCTCTAATGACTCCTTTAGGAAAAAATGGTGTCGAGGAGAAATTTTGATCATGCCGCACAGAATCAAAGTCTTCATCGGAACCATTCTCACACTTTCCATGGTTAATCCATGGTCTTCGTCGAAGGGATCTTGAAACCTTATCACTAAATTGAACACCATTTCCAACCTGAGTTGACTATTATTCAGAAGCACTTGTAGAAGAACTGGTAGGAACTTTATCATTGTGTTTCTCATTCTCTTCAACCCTCTTCAATGCGAAAGATGTATATGACTCATAACCTGGTGGAACTGATGGAAAATCATCATTATCTTCTTTAACACATATCTGCATAAGCTCATTCCCCATTAATGACCCCTTGTAAAATGCAATAAGCAATAATGTCTCTAATTTGTTTTCCTTTGATAAGAAGTATACTTATACGTAGAGCTCGTCGAGCCTCTAAACTTCCACTACATATGACAGCTATAAATGAAATCATTAGAACCTAAGCCCAGGTTTCAATAGCTTTGTAAATAACCGGAAAGCACCAATCCTATGATGAGATATTTAAAGGAAATCGTGAAGAATTGCGATGTTTATTGTATGGTTGAATATAGGAAAAAAGTATGTTGTTACAATGGTGAATCCATCAGGGATGAAATTGAAGTCCTATAGATTGGATCTGGTGGTATTACTGCCAATAGCATGAAATTCAAAGGAAACAAGACTAACTATTTTATGAGAACATTTACACTTGACTCCATCGTGAGTTATTTGACCAGAAGCCATGACACACTGTCTTTTTGCTACATAATAAACATTAGACCTTGGTAACACCATATTGCTGTCTATCAACCAAGACACAACCTTCGGAGCTTTCTAATGCGATAGAGAAGGGACGGAAAATTTCCGCACTCTTTTATTCGATCTCACCCTTAGACTTGATTCATCGCGTTTTCTCTTTGATCTATTTGTAGCAACCCTGTCTATAGTGTATAACTCAGTCTCATGAGGAAGAAAATGTGATATTTTACGTGATAAATCACCACTTGGTACTCGTTCAACACTTTCATCGCTAGCAAAATGTTGAATGTCAGACATAGTTGATCTTTGACTACCTTCCTTAACTAGGAATTTGCATATCATGTTCAGTGAGGTAAAGTTTCAGTTTTGCAGGGATCAAGAGATAGGAGAGGAGTGACTCTCTTCAAGTTTCTTGCCAATCTCAAACTCTGGATGACATAGTGAGCCACATGAGAATTCTAGAGGCTTGAGGAGCCTTTGTGGATTGAATGCTTGAGTATATCTCATTCTCTTTGCTTTGATCAATCAATGATGGTGATACTCTTGATACCATGCCTTGAGGAAGCCAATGATGCATATGAAATGTTTATGACCTAAAAGTACATGAAATGGGAAGCATAAGCCACTAATGAGGGTATAAATAGGAGGGCAAATTTTGGGGTGTTACACGCGTCTCTGAAGGACTTGTAGAAGTCGGGTGCTAATTACGACTGCACTTTGTTCTGAACGAAGTACTAACTTAAAGACTCTGCCTCACACTCTCGCGCTATCGACAAAAGCCACACCTAACAACCACAGGATTTTGCTCTCGCTCGCCTGTTTTAATTGAAAAGCATATTTTGGAAGCTAATGAAATCCTAAACTATGCCTAAAGCGCTCTCGCTGTTTTTAGGATCGGTGCCTAGTTTCTACTATCTGTTCTTTCCTCACACTCTCGCGCTATCGGTCTGAACTTAGTATATCCCTAATTTTCGTGTCGGAATAAGAAAATATGAAGAATAGAAACTAAAACCAAAACTAGTATGCAATCACATAAAGTCGCACCTACATTTTCTACGGAGTCCCGTCGGTAACGACGGTCCTCACACGCCGAACTCAAATAGATTTAGCAAAGCATTTCAGTTATAATCACCAGCATAATTTTGGTAATTAACTTAGAAACATACATAGCATACAAGATAAGAATTGTAAACTTCACAATAAAAAAAAAGCAATAAATAATAACCTGTAAAAATAAAAACTGATCTTGAATTGCAACGGAAACACCGGAAGGTTTGTTCGAAATCAGAAATACAGCAACAAAGTAAATTACACAAGAGTTTTGCGACAATTCCTCGATGTGAGTAATTGTCGCTCTAAAAGTCGTTATTTGCCTAAACGGAATTCGACAGAGCTTCCGCATCTAAAATCGAGTATCAAATACAAGAGTGAAATGTCCTATATATAGAGCAAGGTGTCTGATGTAACTGCCAAACGTGCACATGAAGTGGAGGGAAATTAGGAGAAGCAAAACAGCCCATAGCAGTTGCAGTTTTTAAATTCTGCAACTGCGCATCAATGGTGAATGCCACTAGTCCATGGCGAATGCCATGGTCCTGGCCTTTTAATTGACGTGGTAGACAAGCTCATGGCGAGCGCCATATTAGTAAAAACGCACAATCTTCACTTCTTTGCTGAATTTTCTTCTTCTTTTGCTCTTTTCCGATCTTTTGCCAGATTTTTCCACAGACGAGGCTATCCACTGCAAAACACATAAAACATGATTAAATGCTAATAAAAATTGAATAAAATGAACGAAATAAATGCGTAATAAGCCATAAAATACGATACAATTTCTCGTTATCATGTAACATAAAGCAGAGTAAGACATGCACTAAACTAAACATCCTAGTCCATAAGGTCTCCTCCCCCTGAATTGGTTGCCCATTCTTTTGAAGTAATAGTCTGGAGGTGGAGGAGGTGGCTGCTCATCCAAACGCTCGGTAAGCTCCAAAACAACCCGATTAAGAGTATTAAAATTGTTGGTCAAAGAGAGAGTCTGACTTTCACCAGTTGTAGCCAGAGTGTCAAACCTAGTCATCACTGCAGAGGCAAATCGGTTAAAGTTCTGATTCTGAGCTTGTAACTCATTTGTGATAGAAGTGTGCCTCTCTTCCTGAGCAGTCATAAAGGGTTGTTGCTGAAGCTGCATTGATCTCAGTATTTCTAGGACTTCATCATTGTTTTGTTGCGGTTGCGGTGTAGGAGTAGGAATGTAATACTCTTGCTGATGCCAATCATTGGTTGGAGGCATATAGGATGAACTAAGTGATGTCCATCCAGTATTTTTCCACTCACCCCATCCCTGATTTGCATAGGGATCTTGAGAAGGAGAGTGAACCATCCACTTAGCAGTATCCTATGCCGCATTTTGGTCATCTGTTTACATTTCATCCGCCGCTTCTTCTTCTTCCTCATCTCCCTCTTCATCTTCGTCTTCATCCGCATCAACATATTGAACACTTGAACGCGTACCTCTGCCCTGAAACCTGTACCGATGCTCTTGGTCATCCTAGAAGTACCCCATCATGGTCAATGTCTTCGAACTGAACTCTTGATCAAAAGTTACCAAAAAGTAAGGAATGCCTTGAACTACCACTTCAACCTTATTTAGAATACATTGAATAAATGATGCGTAGCACAATGATGTACCTCAACTTGAGTCACGGAGAGTAAAAATCTGACTTGTAATATAGTGAGGCCAATCAATACGTTTCTTATTTTTCAACAAATAGATCAGATGAACTTCAGCCTGATCAACCCTGGAGTATCCTCCCTTCTTGGGATGGAGTAAGTGAGCAACGATCCACTGTAGGATCCTATCAACAGTCTTCAAATGTCCTGTTGTAACCGTCTTGGGGAACATATCATATTCAAAATGTTATCAGGATAAGGATTTCGCATCATAGAGTTTAAAGCAGTTTTGAAATCATATTCTTCAACACACTGAGAATCAGTAACCTTAGGATGATGAGAAGCCTGTGGATCTATATTGATCAAATTCTTCCAGACAGTTACATTAATCGAGTAAAGTTTACCACCTATCTCGTATTTAAAATCAGAACCTTCAAACTTACCTTGAATTCCTGTATAGAACAGTTTAACCAAGTCCTCATTGTACTTGGTATCACACTCCAAGAACTCATCAAACTCTTGAAAATTTAGTAAGTCAATAACTTCAGTCAGATGCAAGCGCTCAACTCTCAACGGATAATAAGAAAATTGTTTGACAATGGACCGGTTACAAAAATTCTTATTGTAAGTCTCGTGCATAGGCAAGCACTTCATTAATGTAACCATTTAGAAAAGCACTTTTTACATCCATTTGAAATAATTTGAAGTTTTTAGCACATGCGTAGGCAAGCAACAGGCGTATAGCCCCGAGTCGGGCAACAGGCTCATAAGTTTCCTCATAGTCTATGCCTTCCTCTTGGGTATACCCTTGCGCAATTAAGCGCGCTTTATTTCTAGTTATTACTCCATTTTCGTCGAGCTTGTTCCTAAACACCCATCGGGTGCCGATTACTCGATGACCTCGCAGAGGAGGGACAAGGTCCCAAACCTCATTTCTTTTAAATTGATTTAACTCCTCTTGCATTGACAAAAGCCAATGTTCATCGAGTAAGGCCTCTTTTGAATTTTTAGGCTCAACTTGCAAAACGAAAGTGGAGTAATAATAGAAGTTACTTAGCTTGGATCGAGTTGTTACTCCCTTTGAGATATCACCGAGAATGTTGTCGATGAGATAGTCTTTGGAAGACTTCCAAGCTGGAGGAAGGTCATCTTTATTAGTCGAATGATCCTCCTCAATCTTCACAGGTTGGTGATCTTTTTCCTCCTCAACATGCACTGCTTCAGGTTGATCAGTCCCTTTATCAGTGTCCTTGAATATGTCTTCTGAAGATACACCTGCACCTTGAAAAGAAGTACCTTTTCTGACATTTTTCGGATAAGACTCATCAAAAGTAACGTGTACAGACTCCTCAACAGTAAGTAACCTCTTATTGCAAACCCTATATGCCTTACTAGACTGAGAGTATCCAAGAAAGATACCTTCCTCGGCCTTAGCATCAAACTTACCAAGTGTCTCTTTACCATTATTCAACACGAAACACTTACAACCAAAAACGTGAAGGTGAGATACGCTGGGCTTCCTCCCTTTTAAAAGCTCATACGGTGTTTTGTTTAGAATAGGACGGATGAGCACCCTATTCAAAACGTAACAAGCCGTACTAATGACATCGGCCCAAAAGTATTTTGGAAGGCCACTCTCATTGATCATAGTCCTTCCCAATTCTTCCAAAATTCTATTTTTACATTCTACAACCCCATTTTGTTGAGGGGTACGTGGTGCGGAAAAATTATGATCAATCCCATGGCTATCGCAAAATGCTTCAAAAAGATGATTTTCAAACTCACCTCCATGATCACTTCTAATTGATACAATGTTTGTGTTTAATTTGTTTTGAGATAACTTGGCAAATTTCTCAAAAGCTGAAAACGTATCGCTCTTGCTTGCTAAGAAAATAGTCCAACAAAACCTAGAATATTCATCGACGATCACAAAACCATAATAGTTACCACCTAGGCTCTTAATCCTAGATGGTCCAAAGAGGTCCATATGGAGGAGCTCAAGGGGTCTCGTGGTTGAAACAATGTTTTTAGACTTAAACGAGATCTTTGTTTGCTTCCCCATTTGACACGCATCACATAAGTGATCCTTTGTGAACTTGATTTTGGGTAAGCCGATTACTAGGTCTTTAGAAACTATTTTATTAAGCAAATCAAAATTGACATGTGCCAAAAATCTATGCCATAACCATGAATCTTCACTCATGGTGACTAAACACTTGTCGCTACTCAACGATACCTCATTCAAGTCTAGCATATAGACGTTATTGACCCTCAGGACTTTAAACACATATTTTTTATCATTATTCTCAATTATGCAACAATCTTTTGAAAATGATACTTTATAATTCTTGTCACATAATTGACTAATGCTTAATAGGTTGTGTTTAAGACCCTTAACAAGAAGCACGTCTGATATAGTTGTAGAAGATGGATTACCTACACTACCTTTGCCGAGTATTGACCCTTTATTGTTGTCTCCGTAGGTAACAAATCCATTTTTCTTTGCCACGAAGTCGATGAAAAGAGATATGTCTCCTGTCATATGTCTTGAGCAGCCACTATCAAGAACCCATCTTCTTTCCGTGGTCTCAAGACGTTGTACCTACACAATCAATCAAGGGAAATAGGTACCTAATTCTTATTGGGTCCTTGGTTGTGATTGAAAACATGATTGCATTTGGGCAACCATTGATAAAAGCCTTTAGGAACTAAAAACCTCCTAAAACGACATTTTGCAATGGTATGACACCTTTTGCAACAATACAAGCAAGTAAGTTTAATATGAGAATCACTTTTGCTAGGTTGATCTCTAATCACATAAGTGTATTTCTGATATGGATTAATCATGCTTTTCTTAAAATGTGATCTATCAATAGCAAAAGTGATATTTGGTTCTAGAGGCTTGTCATGCTTGGCCTTTAGAGTTCTAACCTCTTTTTGCCAAATATGACAAGTATCACAACCAAAATTTAACCATTTACTCTTGTCTACCTCAAAATCTACTTTTGTTACTTCCACCATAGACTTTTTGAGAGCCTCTAATTCCTTTTCGGAATCGGAGATCTTTTGCTCCAAATGAGAAAATATTTGTTTATTTAAAGCTAAACCTTTAAACGCTTCCTTAGTCTCATGGTGTAGAGTATCAAAAGCATGTTGTAATTTAGAATAAGACATTGTATTAGAGTTATCATATTTAGCATGTCTTACCTTTTTGTTCTTTTTCCTTTGGTGAGCGGAAAGGTAAAGGTTAACAGACTCTTCTTCATCACTTGAACTCTCATCACTAGATGATTCACTATCGCTTTCCCAAGCGATATAGGCTCTTCTAAGTTTACCTTGTTTCTTCCATTAACGAATTTTATCCTTTCCTTTGTCCTTCTTTAACAATGGACAATCCGGCTTATAATGACCGACTTTTCCACAGTTATAGCGAGACCCTTTAATTTTTCCACTCTTTTTGTCTTCATTCTTGGAAGACCTTGATTGTTTTCTAAAGTTAACGAGGTTCTTTTCCGAATGTTGAATACCATTTTTCTTTATATAGCGATTGTATTGCTTCACAAATAATCACATATCCTAATTCGAATCTTCTTGCTTGCCATCACTAGATTCACTCTCGCTTAGCTCATTTGCGGAGGACTTTGAACTAGAGTCCTTTAGAGCTATTGACTTCTTTTCCGCATCTTTGGTCTTGAACTTTTCCTTCTTTTCTCTTTTCTCAAATTAGTCAAGACTAATGAGCTATTGCTCATGTTCATCGATCTTCCCAAATAAAGTTGTGATGTCTAATGTCATGAGGTCGATGCTTCTTTTATGGTGGTCACCTTTGGTTTCCAATCCCTAGTAAGACACCTCAAGATTTTATTAGTAGCAACGTCATTGGAAATCGGTCTACCAAGTGAGTTAAGTGTATTGATTAAATGAGTGAACCTCTTTTGCATGTCGGCAATGGTTTCCCCTTGCTTCATGTGAAAAAGGTCGAACTCTTGAGTCAAGGTATTGATTCTAGATAGCTTGACATCATTAGTTCCCTCATGGGAAACTTGTAACGTGTCCCACATAGCTTTAGCACTCGTACAATGTGAAACACTATAATACCGGAGTCAAAAGTGTGAAAATAAATGATGGATCCATACCAAAATAAAGAAGAAGTGACCCACCGGGTGTCAATTTTAGGTGTTAATTTAGGATATTAAACACACAAACACATAATCAAGAAAAAAGAGTAGATAGGGACCTGAGTTTGCAAAGCGTTGTGAAGTTCTTCTTATCATGTGGTGTAATATCTTTTGCGCACAACTGGCTACAAAAATCCCATAGCCTGAAAACAACATAGTTCTACAAAACAGAATAAAAACAGTGATGACAAACATTATTGAAGCAGCATGACATCATGACATGAAGATAGTTACCTCTAAATTAGCGTCGGGAAATTTTTGGAGGATTAGTCGAAGAGGCTCAGAAAGAGTCTGTTAGATGGGTGTGACTGGCTCAGAAAAGACATTTGTTGGCAAATGATTGTCAAACTATGACAATCGAAGAATATGGCAGATGTAAGAGCTGAGTTGTTATCATTAGTGAAATCAATATAGTTATACAAAACACAACAAAAACACGGATCACAAACATTATTCAAGCAGCATGACATAAAAAAATGAAGATAGTTACCGCTAAAACTGGGTCGTGAAAAAGTTGAAGGATTAGTCGTAGTGGCTCAGAAAGCATAAGTTGGATGAGTGAGACCAACTCAGAATCACATTTGTTGGAAAAAATAGTCAAACTACTACCATAGAAGAATATGGCAGCTGTAAGAGCTGAGTTGTTATCATCATTGCCAGTGAAATCAATATAGTTATACAAAACACAACAAAAACACGGATCAGGGACCTTCAATTGAAGCAGCATGACATAATAACATGAAGATAGTTACCGCTACAACTGCGTCGTGAAAAACTTGAAGGATTAGTCGTAGTGGCTCATAAAGCATAAGCTGGATGAGCGAGACTGGCTCAGAATCACATTTGTTGGCAAAAAATAGTCAAACTACTACCATAGAATAATATGGCAGCCGTAAGAGCTGAGTTGTTATCATCATTGCCAGTGAGAATGGAAAGGTACTAAAGTGGCACAACTATTTTGAAGCTTGTAAAACGACCTGTTTTCCTGAAAACACTTTAGTTTGAACAAAACACAACACAAACAGTGGTCAGCAGACATTAATAAAGCAGCATCACAATAAAACATGAATATGCTTACCTCTAAATGTGGCTCAATAAAGGGTAATTAGAACATTCACATAGTAAATTCATGAATAAGTAACAGAAAACCAAACAACATGACAACTAATCATATAATACAAAGCCAGTAAAAAATAAGGGAGAGAATGACTGGAGGCAAAAGTGTGAAAATAAATGATGGAGCCATACCAAAATAAAGAAGAAGTGACCCACTGGGTCTCAAGTTTAGGTGTTACTTTTGGATATTAAACACAAACACATAATCAAGCGAAAACATGAGATAGGCAACTGACTTTGCAAAGCTCTCTGAAATTCTCAAGATCATGTGGTGTAATATCTTCTGTGCACAACTGTAAAAAAAATCCCTTTCCGTGAAAAGAACATAGTTCTACAAAAGAAAAAAAAACTCTGATGAGAAACATTATTGAAGCAGCATGAGATTATGACATGAAGATAGTTACCTCTAAAACTGCATCGGAAATTTTTTGAAGGATTAGTCGAAGAGGCTCAGAAAGAGTCCGTTAGATGGGTGCGACTGGCTCAGAAAAGACATTTGTTGGCAAAAGATAGTCAAACTACTACCATCGAAGAATATGGTAGCCGTAAGAGCTGAGTTGTTATCATCATTGCCAGTGAGAACAATATAGTTCTACAAAACACAACCTAAACACTGATCACAGACATTATTGAAGCAGAATGAAATTATAACATGAATATAGTTACCTCTAAATTAGCGTCGGAAATGTTTTGGAGGATTAGTCGAAGAGGGTCAGAAATAGTCTGTTAGATGGGTGCGACTGGCTCAGAAAACACAGTTGTTGGCAAAAAATAGTCATACTACTACCATAGAAGAATATGGCAGCCGTAAAAGCTGAGTTGTTATCATCATTGCCAGTGAGAATGGAAAGGTACTAAAGTGGCACAAATATTTTGAACCGTGTAAAACAACCTGTTCGCCTGAAAACAATTTAGTTCGAACAAAACACAACACAAACAGTGGTCAGCAGACATTAATAAAAAGCATCATATTAAAACATGAATATGGTTACCTCTAAATGTGTCTCAACAAAGGGTAATTAGAACATTCACATAGTAAAGTCATGAATAGGTTACAGAAAACCAAACAACATGACAACTAATCATATAATACGAAGCCAGTAAAAAATAAGGGAGAGAATGACTGGAGACAAAAGTGTGAAAATAAATGATGGAGCCATACCAAAATAAAGAAGAAGTGACCCACTGGGTCTCAAGTTTAGGTGTTACTTTTGGATATTAAACACAAACACATAATCAAGCGAAAACATGAGATAGGCAACTGACTTTGCAAAGCTCTGTGAAATTCTTTTGATCATGTGGTGTAATATCTTCTATGCACAACTGTAAAAAAAATCCCTTTCCGTGAAAAGTACATAATTCTACAAAAGAAAAAAAAACTCTGATGACAGACATTATTGAAGTAGCATTAGATTATGGCATAAAGATAGTTACCTCTAAAACTACGTCAGAAAATTTTTGAAGGATTAGTCGAAGAGGCTCAGAAAGAGTCAGTTAGATGGGTGCGACTGGCTCAGAAAAGACATTTGTTGGCAAAAGATAGTCAAACTACTACCATCGAAGAATATGGCAGCCGTAAGAGCTGAGTTGTTATCATCATTGCCAGTGAGAACAATATAGTTCTACAAAACACAACCCAAACACTGATCACAGACATTATTGAAGCAGCATGACATTATAACATGAAGATGGTTACCTCTAAATTAGCGTCGGAAATGTTTTGGAGGATTAGTCGAAGAGGGTCAGAAACAGTCTGTTAGATGGGTGTGACTGGCTCAGAAAACACAGTTGTTGGCTAAAAATAGTCATACTACTACCATAGAAGAATATGGCATCCTTAAGAGCTGAGTTGTTATCATCATTGCCAGTGAGAATGGAAAGGTACTAAAGTGGCACAAATGTTTTGAACCGTGTAAAATAACCTGTTCGCCTGAAAAGAATTTAGTTCGAGAGGGTGTTTTTATATGTCTCGTACGAAGCCCGAGATAGAGGCTAGAAGGTTTGTGACCCAACAAGAGGGTCTTTAATACTCAACAAGAGAGTGTTTTGTTGTCTCGTACAAAGCCCGAGATAGAGGCTGAAAGGGAATTGACTCAATAAGAGAGTCTTTTATACTCTACAAGAGAGTGTTTTCTATCTCGTATGAAACCTGAGATGGAGGCTAAAAGTGGTTGACTCAACAAGAGTCTTTTATACTCAACAAGAGAGTGTGGGGAGGATCATTGTACAAAGCCCAAGAGGAGGCTAACTTTGTTGGTGACTGTTTCAGTTTAGCGACAGGTCCAATATGTTGGATAAAAGAGAAAATCAGTTCTTATAAAGGGAACGATTAAAGGTGAGGTTGTGCTTTGGTACTGATCGAAAGATTAGGGTTATTTCCTGTTCTTTAAGGAAATGGGAAATCCAAAGGGTATTGAGACTGTCCAAGTCTACTGGTGTTTTGAGAAATCGATTCTCAGATAAGTGAATGATATTTGTATGATGCCCAAGAGAAGGCTGGTATGTTAAGGGATGAAGGTCAACCCATTAACTGGTCTGACACTTGACTCAGAAAGACAACTCTAGTAAATTGATGACTAGGTTCTATTCCTATACCTGTCGAGGTGTCTGGGTCCTTGTACTAAGCCCAAGAGAAGGCATGAGAGCTTTTAAGAAGCCGAAGGGTCCTTGTACAACGCCCAAGAGGAGGCGGGGATGCTTTTAAGAAGCCGGTGGGTCCCCAAACCCCGAAAAGTTCAAGACATGCCATTCACCTAGAATAGATCAAACCAGGAAAGTCCGAGAATTTGGAAGAAACTCAAGAGATGCTATTCACGAAGAATAGATCAACTCTGGGGAGTAGAGTTTCTTTGACAATGTCTAAGGGTGACAGTCAGAGAAAGGGTTCACCGAGAATGCTGCCTTTCACGTTTCCATATTGTTTAACCCCAAGAGGAGGGAAGACTGTATCTGGTAATCCTATGGAGATCTAGTTTTGACTGTATTTAAGAGCGACCAACGGGCTTTACCTAATTCTAGACGTAGTTGTCGGGGAAAACTCTAAATAACTATACTAGTATTACACAGTGGATATTTGACAAGTATATAAAAGTTTGTGAAAGAAGACTTACAGTGAGCAGCCCCACAATACAGTTATATATATATGAAAGTGGATAAAGAAAGCGGGTAAACACTTAATCAGTTGTAGAACTTCTGTGCTGTTTTGTTAGTTGTTCAACAAAGAAAGCTTTGATAACAATATTATATTCTAAATCAAAGGAGAAAGTGCTTTGAAAAGATTGTTGGGGCTTACAGCTCAAGGAGAGGCCCAAGGTTTTATCAGTGATTGCACTATTGTTTTGAAATTGTACAGGGACTTATACAAGTGACTGAGGCCCAAAAAGGTTTTCTGTATAAAGGGATGGGTCTTACACTCTCTCAAGAGGCCCAAAGGTGTTTAAAGAAAAGGAATGGGGCTTATAACACGAGGGTAGGCCCAGATGATTTGATTTTTGAACTGGCGATTGCACCGAGATTTTTCCTTTAACGCAGAGGGACTTATACAATGTCTGAGGCCCAAAAAGTTTCGGTTAAAAGGGGGTTGGGTCTTACACTCTATTAGAGGTCCAAAGAGTTTTTGTACAAGTGATGGGGCTTACAGCTCAATGAGAGGCCCATGGGTTTTTTGTTTGAAAATGGCGATCGCGCCGAGATTTTTGAAAATGCAGTGGGTCTTATACAATGACTGAGTGTAATACCCCAAAATTTGCTCTCTCTTTTGTCATCATAGCATAGCATTATCATTTATCATATCATACCCACCTCATTAGCATTGCATTGCATATTTAACATAGAAAAATGAAGCATAGCATCCTTCTTACCATCAAGGCATGTGATCAGGTAAAAGATAGACAATCAAGGAATCATGCAAGGCACAAAAGGTCAAACAAGTTTCCTTAAGGCAAGCCAAGAGGTCTTTCATGTCTCATATTATCTCAATTGATCATCCAAAACCTTAAGAAAGTGAGATTCAATAGGAGATTGAAGCATTACATCCTTCACTATACAAGAGATTCCAAAACTGAAGGAAAACTAGCAAAAGAGATGGCTCATTGGTTCAAACTCACCCTCAAGTGGCACATCTCATCATCCTTTAAGAGGATATACAACATACTCTGAGGAATTTGAAATTGAAGACTGCACATTTTTCTCCTAGGAGGAAGGCACCAAAATTAGGGTTTCCAATTAAATCAAGTTATCTTTGATTTTTTGGAAAAAACTTGATGTCATGGTATTCTACATGTCCTTAAGTGTATGTATGTGGAAAATTACCTCTCAATTGGTTTTAGAAGTGGTTCAATTGGAAGAAAGATCAAAAGTCAGGAAATTTGGGGCCAAGTCAAATAATCAGAGGAAAAGTCAATTCTTGACTTTTTGAGGCCAAATTCATGAAATTCATGTTATATGTGACCAATTTACAAAATTTGATCAAGAAACTCCAAAGGACTCATAAAAAAATCAAGATGTGGAAAGTTGCCATTTTTGGAAGAAGTAGGGTTACTAAATAAGGCAAGTTTTGGCCATTTTGCATCAGAGTTTGAACCAAGGCCATTTAAAATCAAGACCTCAAATGAAAATTCCACTCGTCCACAACAAAAGGTCTTGCTTTAAGCTTCAAATCCATGTGTAGAACATCTCCATTGGATAAAAATTGAGTGAGATATGATGGATCAAAGTTTGGGCAAAGTAGGTTCAAACCTAGGTCATGACAAAGGATTCTCAGGTCACGCGCATGTCCTTTTTACATCAAAAATGTTCCTTGCAGTGTCCTCTTCAAGTTTCATGTTGGGAAAAAGTTGATTTGATCAAGTTATGAGTGAGTTATAGTGGTCCCAAGTTAGTGTGTTCAGACTGAAATTCCATGCACCAAGCTGCCTTGCCTACCGACCAACTGCCTTGCCTACAAACCAGTCCCAAACCTTGATGTTCCAAGTTGCTTTTCACCAATTTCCAAGCCTCAATTCAATTCAATTTTCACCCTAAACTTGTTCCATGATATCTCCTCTTTCATTTGGCATCAATACCTCTTTGTTTCATCCATAAACTAGAGAGAAATTCTTGGTTAAACCATTAAACCTTGGGCTGCTAAAAATCAGAAAAAAGAATGTTGTTGTTGTTGTCATGTTTCAATCCACACGCATATAGTCCATATTCCTTTCCACTTTTAACCAAACACATTCCTTACACTAGCTTCATCATGCTACATCATGCATAAGAAAGGAAATGAGTTAAGACTTGCTGGGCAAGTTTCTGCTACAGCCGTGAACAACACATCACCATTTACTTTCATCAACCTCACCATAACACACCATAAACCAGCCTCACCATATCACAACCCTCAATAACTCGCCCCTAACTAACTTGACTCAGTTAGTTAGGGTGCACTCACCTTAACCCACTCAACTCACTCTAGTCAACTCATTAAACCATGGTTAACTCATACTATAAAACAAAACTTCACTTCACAATTTCATTCTAACACTTCATTCTCACTCTTTCTCTCAAAAAACGTTCTCAAGCTCTCTCCATTTTCTCTTAACATTGTCTCTGTTGCACACGATTTCTTCGTCTTTCTCCTTGGATTTCATTTTCAAACTTCATCATCAAGTAACATTGGATTTGAAGATCAGTGGAGAAGAGGAATAACTTCAACTACAAATCCATATTCACCTCTATTCTTCAGAGTTTGCAAGCCTTTATTTGGCCAAGTGAAGCTCAAGGAAGGAGCACATTCCTCTGGTGTTCTTGTACATTCAAAGTCTCATCAATTTCAGGTTTGATCTATTGAACTTTGGTTGCACGTTTTCTGTTCATCATCACCTATTTCTTGTTGATTTTAGCTTGCTAGAAGCTCTTTTATCTCCGACTAGTTGATAGGCCTCTTAGAGGCGTGGATTCAAAAGCTAGGGCATGAATTAATCTCCTCTGTTCTCCATGTATGTGCTAGTTATGTGAAAAATAGGGTTGAATTCATGATCTACGTTAGCTCAGCTTCAATTTGGTATGAGATTTGTGCATTGTGGTGAGATGTGAGAGTTGCAGACGGTGGTGGTTGACCGGAGAAGGTGACCGGAGGTCCCTCTCTGGCCGGTGGTCATTTATGTTAGGGTTTCTTGCAGTTTGAATGTCAGTCGTGCGATTTTGTTGATCCAAGGGTGGAAATGCTGCTAGCACATTAAAAACAAGTGTGCTCCTCACGTGGTTGTTTCTGATTTTTCATTTAAATGTTTTGTGGCGCGGTGCATGCTAACTAATGTGTTCCCTCACGCGTGTGTGTTGATCTTGTATACCTTGACTTGGCTGTTGACTTGACCTGATCCAAGGGTTTTCCTTGCTTTGACTTGCTTTGACTGAAACTCCATGCTTGTTATCGTGTTCTGCGTGTGATTGGACCTACCTACATTGCTATCCACACCCCTCTGTTTCCAAGCCCAAATCATTTGAACTAAACAATTGCTATGCTTGCACCCACTTTCCTTATTCCATCCCATTTCATTTTTCATACATGTTTGCTTTTTAATTTTTAAAAATACCAACTAGCATTATAAAATTCTACAAAAATTCATGAATATCATTAAGACATTTAGGAAATTTTTTATTTTTTCATCTCTTGATTTTATGACTTTTTGCCCCTGTTCCACAATTTTCTTTGATTTTCTTTTGTGTGCATTCTTAATGTGGTACATGATTTTGTGCATTTTTGTTCTTGATCATTAAAAATAGTTTTGATTTGCTTCTTTTTGCATTGAGTCATTAACATCTTGAAGTATGTCCTATTATTTTTATGTTAATTTTTAGATCATTTTATGACATGTTTGGTATATGAAGTATATCCAATTTGACTTAAGTGCATTGTATAAAGCCTTCTTGCCTTGATTTCTTGCATGCTATTTTGGTATATGATTCACTTATGATTTGTGTATCTTTAAAACATGTTTACTTAATTTCCATGAGTTCATTTAATTTTTGTTTAAGGCATTACACTTGAAGCATAATGACATGTCATATCCTTGTAATATTTGTGCATGTTTACATGTTTTCTTTTGTGCATACTTGCATGATCATTTTCCTATTTCAATGAGCTATTCATGTGACATTATAGGTCATTGGTACACATTATATGTCATCATTGCATATCCATTGTCATGTGAACTTGGTGCATCCTTAACATGTTGTGCTTGCACTTCTTTTCTTTTGAACTTCCATTTCAATTCTACTTCTCCTATTACTTCTTGCATGTCTTAGTTGCTTCATGAATACTTGTGAGATGTTTGTGAATCATTTTTCATTTCATTTCAATTCTGATCCTTGGATTACATATTCCCTTTATGCATATTTCTTTCATTTATTTTCATCTTTCATCTCCCTCTTTTCTTATGATAGCATGTTCTAATGCCATGGATAATGATTGTGGGTTGTTCACTTGAACTTGCTTGATGATAATCATTTGTTTCCCATATGATGCACATTTTGGTTGTGACTAATAGGACTTGATCTTTCATCTTATTCTTTTGGGCCTTATGGTGCATTAAATGTTCTTTTGCTTCTTATACTTCTTATGCATGTTTACTAACCATGTAGGGACTTTGGTAAGTTGAAATTGAGTGTGGATAAGGAATCCATATTCAAACTTCTATCCTTTCTCTTTTACAATTCCATCTTGTGCTTTGTTAAGCACTTATGTGCTTTTTCTTAACAACTCATCACTTTCCCTTTTTGAATTACAATTCATCTTCTACTTTAGAAGTGAATTGTTTTATTCATTCTTTCTTTAGACTTTAGGTTTAAACCTCACAAACCATTAGGATCACTCCCTTAACTAATCAATTAGGATTGAGTCTTAGATCACATAGATTTTACCTTTTCTCCTCTCTTGAGTCTTCCATCTTCTCATCTCAAAGAAAATTCAAAATATCTTATAAAGGTAGGCATTTATTGCATTTAGGCCTTTCATATAAAGAAAAGATTATAAGGGGTCTTCTCTTATAATCTTAGAATGAGTAGCATATAGCCCATCTTGGGTCAATGTGTTAGACATTTGATCTTGTATGAGGGACTTAAATGCAATACTTGTTGAAGGTACAAATAATAAAAAACACTTCTTCATTTCTTAATCAACAAAAACACTTAATAAACACAAGTATGCTAGTGTGTTTGAACCTTAACAATTGGAACTAAGTGTGGGGATCTTCTTCTCTCTTAGTGTGCTTTCTTACCCATTCCATCTTGGAATGTGAGAATGTACACATTCCAATGACTAAGATTTAGATACAATATCATATGCAAACAAATGAAAAAACTTCTAAAAGCCAAAAACAAACAATAACGTCTTTCCTTCAGGAATTCTTTTCTCACCTCATTCATTCTCAATGTACGAACGTGCTCCTACTCGTTCTCTTGCAAGATGGTAACGCACTCGGACCAGCGAGCCTGCAACACCTGAGCTAGAACGTAAGCCGTTCTCTAAAAAGCACAAACAACTTTCCCTTAGGTGAGGGGAACTATGTCGCTCTGATTCTCATGCTCCCGATGAGATACGTAGGCAGTGGGGTAGGGCCCATGCGAGCACTTCTTTTATTTTCCCTACATTTGTTTCTCTTTCTCTTTCCTTTCCTTTTCCAGTTCTCCAGCTAACAGTTTCTTTTCCAGTATCCTTTTCTATCACCCTTTGATCGAGACAAGCAAGCGTGGATCCCATCGGGTACGATGGACGCGAGGGGGTGCTAATACCTTCCTCTCGCGTAACCGACTCCCGAATCCAGTTCTCTTGGTCGCAAGACCATGCTTTTCCTTCCCTTCAGGTTTATGCGGTGTTTCTTTTCCCTCTCGTGGGATAAATACACATTGCTGGCGACTCTGTTTGGTGCCACTTTTGCGTTTGTACTTGGATGAAAATCCCGGGAGCGACAGCTGGCGACTCTGCTGGGGACCGAACCCAGAATCTCTGGTTTCCTTAGCGAGTCAATCCTAGCGCTTGTTTGCTTTTATTTCATTGGGTGTTTACTGTTGTATTGTAATTGCTGTTTACTGTATTTTGTTACTTGTACCATATTTACAGCATATTAGCATTTACATCTTATATATTATACTGTGTTGTACTGTTCTATCTGTTTGGCGGGATGGGGTTTCTGAGAGATGAGTTCAGTACACAGGCTCAAGTATACACTTAGACTTAGAGTGGAGAGTAGTGGGACCTACGTGCCATCTGTGTACGTGGGTAATCACGAAATTCACAGCTAGACGAGGCTATCTTGGGACCCATCATGGCGTGCGCATCTTGCGTATTCCAGGATGTCGATCTAGAGAGCTGTCGACTCTAGTGACCGATCTTGAGGACCTTGGTGGAAACATCTCTCTTTAGCGGTGGCAGTGGCAGACCACATTCTGTGGCAAACCCACTCGTACCCGAGAGCACACTTTAGTACTTGCATAGGATGACCTTTATTTTCTAAGGTGAGTCAATGGACGACCTCTTTGATTGGCATAGCATTGTATCCTACGGGCTGAATATGCTATCGCTTCTCAAACCTCCGAAGCTGACAAGCCTTATTTTCTAGGAACTACATGTGAGTATGGGCGGGATGTTTACAGGTTTGCAGGTAACCCAGCCTCCTACATACCTTACTTGTGATCCTACGATTGTTACAGACAGTGTATCCTATGACAGTGGTTTGAGTGTTCATCTCAGATATATTGCCAGATTCAGTACAGAGACACAGTGCACACAGTTCAACGCAGACACCGACACCTGGATACCTGATCACACACCTTCTGCATTTGCATAATCATATCATAACAGGTTATGTTTGTCATTTTCAGGTACCTACCATATTTTCTGATTCCAATCATGAGTTCCCAAGAAGTTGAGGTTAGAAGGAAGAATAATGTGTCATATAAATTCCATGATCCTAGGCTGGATTTATTGAACAAGATGATAGGCATGGTTGGTTCTGATGTTCTCAGCACTTTTCATAAGGAATATGGAGAGCTGATTAAGATGGTCCATGCATTCACAAAGTATGAGAAGGATGGGTTGCATACTTTCTTACAGTTCTATGAGCCATCAATGAGATGTTTCCTATTCCCTGACTACATTCTGATGCCCACTCTAGAGGAATTCTCATTTATTTTGGGAATTCCAATCACGTCTGCTATACCGTACTTTTCTGAAGGTGCTCTTGCCCCTGAAGTAATCGCTGCTGTTCTACATCTGGACCTATTTGTTGTGAAAAATGGCCTAAGCAGACTCAAAGAAGATGAAGGATTTCATTTGGAGTTTCTTTTTCAACAGGCTCAGGAAGCTGCCAAGGCTAACAATTGGACTACTTACAACGCTGTGTTAGCTCTTTGTATCTATGGTTTGGTGCTTTTCCCCGGTCGGCCTGATTTTGTTGATATGCAGGCGTTGAAAGTGTTCGTCTCGAAGAATCCGATTCCTACCTTGCTAGGGGATTTTTATTACTCAGTACACCACAAAAACGAGAAGGGAAGAGGAAGCTTGGTTAGTTGTTGTACCCAATTGCTATGTCATTGGCTCTTCAAACATTTACCTCGAACTGGTGGATCCATTTGACTGCTTGTTTCTTATTTTGTTGCTGAAACCACGACAAACGTGTTTGAAATTTTTTGGGAATTTGTATGAAATGAGCTATTTTTATTCACAATTTCTGGTCTTCAGATATGTGTGATGTAATAAGATGTCTGCACACTGGCACACTACAAAATCACTATTTCTGGTCTTCAGATATTTGTGATTGATGTATATGAATATCTCTTCATGGCAAAACTCAATAATCATGATTTCTGGTCGTCAGGAATTCGTGGCTACGATTGGAATCAGGATATGAGAAGTATCTTGAAATGACAAACATAACCTTGCATTTGCATTGGCATATCATTTTTTGCATTGCAGGTTTTCCTTTTGCAGGCGCCTGCTAACCTTTATTTGGTTTTCAGGCACGATAGCTGATACCCCAGTTCACCGATATTCTACCCGACGCAATCAAGCAAGAGTAATGGAGCAAGTTCAGACTGAGTTAGCTGATTTGAGGGGAAGGATGGAACAGTTCATGAACCTTATGCAGGGGATTGCTCAAGGTCAGCAGGAGCTGAGAACCGGTCAAGAAAACATGAGGATTGGACAAGAAGCTATGAGAACCACTATCCAGAGGCTAGAAACTGAAATCCCAAATCGCACTGTGCGTACTCCTCCTGGTGGCACAATCCCTGCTGGTGGGGTACATCTGGGATTTGACAATAATGAGGATGGTCAAGATGACCAGTTCACTGCATTTAACAATGACATGGGTTTCTACAATGACGACCGAAAGTATGAAGGGCTGGATGAAAGACTCAAGGCTATTGAGAGCCAAAATCCTCTGGGAATTGATGTAGAAGACATGGGTCTCGTGTAGGGTGTACGAATCCCTCCCAAGTTCAAGCTTCCTGCTTTGGATAAGTACAATGGCAGTACCTGTCCCAAAACACATTTGCAAGCTTACAATCGCAAGGTTGCCGCTTATACTGATGACCAGAAGCTCTGGATGTATTTTTTCCAGGATAGCCTATCAGGCGCCTCCCTGGAATGGTACGTTAAGCTGGATATGGTTCACATAAAGAGCTGGAAAGATTTGTGCGCTGCGTTTCTGAAGCAGTATCAATATAATTTGGATATGGCACCTAATCGTACTCAGCTGCAGAGTATGACTCAGGATCCTAAAGAGGGCTTTAAGCAGTATGCACAAAGATGGAGAGAATTGGCTGCATGAGTTCAACCACCTTTGGGTGATCGTGAGATGGCTGGTATGTTCATGAGCACACTCCAAGGGTCATATTTGGATAGATTGGCTACGTGTCCTTCCACAGGGTTTGCTGACACTGTTGTTGCTGGGGAACGAATAGAGAGTCTGCTGAAATTGGGTAAGATTCAAGACGTCGGTGGGACTGGTTCTTCAAGTTCGAGGAAACCATTTGCCAACGGATCAAGGAAAAGAGAAGGGGAGTCCAGTGCTATGCATAGAGGAGGGGGCAGAGGTAGGAATCAGTCCTATCATCAGGTGGATGATGTAACCATTCCAGTTCCAGCAGTACAGCAAGCTCCAGATCAGCAAGCTAGACCCCGATTCCAGACTAATAGACAAAGGGACCGTAAGTTTGATCCCTTGCCTATGACATATGCTGCTTTGTTACCACAACTAATCAAAGAGAAGTTGGTCGAACTTCGGACTATGAAGCCACTAGATACCGGAAAATTGCCTCAAGGTTACGATGCTAATGTTCGATGTGAATTTCATTCTGGTGCGCCAGGTCACTCAATAGAGAAGTGCTGGGCCTTTCAACATAAGGTTCAAGATCTGATCGACACGAAAGCTATTAACTTCTCTAAGCCGCCGAATGTTCGTGATAACCCAATGCCTCATCATGGAGGTGCAGGCACGAATGCTATTTTTGATGGCGAGAAGTTGAATTTGATTACTGATGTTAATTTGGTAAAGACTCCGTTGTTGATTGTAAAAGAACGTTTGTTAAAAGGAAAGGTATTTCCTGGATGTGCCTCTGATTGTGAAGAATGTTCAAGACAGATTAATGGTTGCAGTAAGTTGAAAGCTGGACTGCAGGATCTTATGGACAAAGGAAGCCTTCAGTTTGACAAAGTAGAGAAAGGAAAAGATGTTTCTGCCGTTACCATTTACTATAATCCAGTTGAGATACAGGTGCCTGTTGAGGAACCTGTTGCTATCATCGTGCCCGAGAGGCCGAGACCAGTTACAATTATAGTTCCTGAATTGGCTGCTTATGTCTCTAATAGGGCAGTTCCATGGCAGTATGGAACTGATACTCGTCAAGGAGGAAGTCAACAGAAAGCAGAGGCTGTTGGTACCAGTGTTGAGAATGTCAGTGGACCAAGTGGTTTCACCAGAAGTGGTCGACTGTTCGCTCCCCAGACTCTAAGGAGTGATAAAGAAGCTGAAGCCGCTGCAAGAGCGAAAGGAAAATAGGTTGTTGATGACAAGGTGTCTGCTCAGGAAGAAGACCCTAAAATCAATTTTGATAGTGATGTTGAGGAATTTATGAGGATTATCAAAAAGAGTGATTACAAGATAATTGATCAGCTTAATCAGACACCCTCTAAAATCTCAATATTATCCTTGTTAATGAGTTCAGATGCACACCGGGCTGCTTTGTTGAAGGTTCTGAATGTGGCATATGTTCCCCAAGAGATTACGGTGAATCAGTTAGAGGGGGTAATTTCTAATGTGAATGTGAGCCACGGGTTGGGGTTTACGAATAGGGATTTGACTCCAGATGGACGTAATCACAACAAGGGTTTGCACATCACACTTGAATGCAAAGGAGCTATTTTGTCGCATGTGCTGGTTGACACAGGTTCTTCCTTGAATGTGTTACCCAAAAAGGCCCTGATGAAGATTGAAGTAGATGGGTTGATTCTTAGACCCAGTGATCTAATTGTGAGAGCTTTTGATGGATCCTAAAGATCGGTGTTTGGAGAGGTAGAACTACCAATACAGGTTGGTCCACAGATATTCAAGACGATCTTTCATGTTATGGACATTCAGCCTGCTTATAGCTGTTTGTTGGGCCGACCGTGGATTCACGCAGCGGGCGCAGTTACCTCCACACTTCATCAGAAGCTCAAGTATATGTTCGAGGGTCAAGTGGTCACTGTTTGCGGTGAGGAAGATATATTTGTGAGTCATCTATCCACTTTCAAATATGTGGAAATGGATGGAGAAATTCATGAAACTTTGTGCCAATCTTTCGAAGCCCTGAATATCAATAACTTACCAGAGTCTACTTCAGCAGCAGTGGTGTCGAATGTGCCAGGTGGGCCGAGTGCATCAATTGCGTCATACAAGCAGGCCAGAGAAGTGGTCGAAAGCGGGAATGCCCAGGGTTGGGGTAAAGCTATTGACGTGTTTGTGAAAGAAGACAAGTTTGGCATTAGATACCAACCAGGCCGGACGCCAGTTCCCCGATTCCGTGGGCCAATCAGCTTCAACAGTGGAGGAATTATCAACCCTAATCAGTCCTGCTCAGCAATAGAAGATGGCGCTGAAAGCTCAGATTATCTGGACAGATGGGTATATGCACTGGCTCCGGGCGAGGCATTGCAAAACTGGTCTAGTGAAGAAATCGTTCATGTTGTACACCATTCAGAGTAATAATTCTTGTCTTTCATAATGCATAAAATCCCACACTCTGCCCAAGGTGTGAGGATCCATTTGTAGGGCCACCATATTTTCTCATATAATGTTCAAATATCAATAAAAGGACGTTTTTGTTTACAAATTTGTGTTCCTTTACTCTTTCTTTATTTTTTATTTTTGCACAAAGAAAATTAAAAATGATAATGCACTTTCTCTTCTTTTGTTTTCAAGCAAAATAATCTAAAATAAAGCATAAATCCAATCATGCAGACTTGATTCTGTGAATTCCTCTGAAAATGATTCTGTTATGCCCACGTATGATTTCGACAATCCAATCTATCAAGCCGAGGAAGAAAGTGATGAAGACTATGAACTCCCGGAAGAATTGGCTAGACTGTTGAAACAGGAAGAGAAGACCATTCAGCCTCGCCAAGAAGTTCTTGAGGTTATCAATATTGGGTCAGAGGAAAGCAAGAAAGAGATCAAGATCGGTGCAAGTCTGCGGGCTGATGTAAAGCAAGAACTAATAGTCATGCTACGTGAGTACGTTGACATCTTTGCTTGGTCATATCAAGATATGCCAGGTTTAGATACGGACATAGTTGTGCATAGACTACCGTTGAAAGAGGATTGTCCACCGGTTAAGCAGAAGCTGCGCAGAACAAAACCAGAAATGGCTTTGAAGATCAAGGAAGAAGTACAGAAACAGTTGGATGCAGGTTTTCTGGCAGTAACCAACTATCCTCCTTGGGTGGCCAACATAGTACCGGTGCCGAAGAAATATGGCAAAGTTAGAATGTGCGTGGATTACAGAGATCTCAACAGGGCGAGCCCTAAAGATGACTTTCCACTCCCTCATATTGATGTGCTGGTTGATAATACCGCTCAGTTTTCAGTATTCTCATTTATGGATGGATTCTCCGGGTACAATCAGATAAAGATGGCGCCTGAGGACATGGAGAAGACGACATTCATTACCCCGTGGGGTACCTTCTGTTACAAAGTAATGCCTTTTGGGTTGAAAAACGCAGGGGCAACTTATCAAAGAGCAATGGTGATGTTATTCCACGATCTAATGCATAAAGAGATCGAGTGCTATGTGGATGACATGATTGCTAAATCAAAGACAGAAGAGGAACATCTGATCAACTTGAAGAAGCTATTTGAGAGGTTGAGGAAATTCAGGTTGAGACTGAATCCTAACAAATGTACTTTCGGCGTGCGGTCCGGAAAATTGCTTGGTTTCATTGTCAGTGAACAAGGGATAGAGGTTGATCCTGCTAAAGTGAAAGCTATACAAGATATGCCTGTACCGAGAACTGAGAAAGAAGTTCGCGGTTTTCTAGGGAGATTGAACTACATTTCAAGGTTCATATCTCACCTAACTGCCACCTGCGAACCGATATTCAAAATGCTAAGAAAAGATCAAACGGTCAGGTGGAATGATGATTGCCAAAATGCATTCGATAAAATAAAAAGATATTTGCAGGAACCTCCGATTCTGATACCTTCAGTTCAAGGGAGACCACTGATTATGTACTTGACAGTGCTCGAAGGATCCATGGGTTGTGTTCTCGGTCAACATGATGAGACAGGTAGGAAAGAGCATGCCATCTACTACCTGAGCAAGAAGTTTACAGATTGTGAATCGCGATATTCAATGCTTGAGAAGACATGCTGTGCACTAGCATGGGCCGCCAAGCGATTGAGACAATACATGATCACACATACAACCCTGTTGATTTCAAAATTGGATCCGGTCAAGTATATCTTTGAGAAACCAGTGCTTACCGGCAGAGTTGCAAGGTGGCAGATGGTACTGACGGAGTACGATATTCAATTTACTTCACAAAAAGAAATCAAGGGAAGTATACTGTCAGATTATCTTGCGCAACAGCCTCTTGATGATTACCAGCCCATGAGATTTGATTTCCCTGATGAGGACATCATGTTTCTGAAATCGAAAGACTGTGAGGAACCACTTCTGGAGGAGGGGCCTGACCCTGAATCCAAATGGAGTTTAATGTTTGATGGGGCAGTTAATATGAATGGGTGCGGAGTTGGTACAGTCCTCATTACGCCAGAAGGTGTTCACATGCCCTTCACTGCCCGAGTAACCTTCGGGTGCACCAACAATGAAGCAGAATACGAAGCTTGCATACTAGGGATTGAGAAGGCTATCGATTTACGAATCAAGACCCTCGATATCTTTGGTGATTCAGCATTGGTAATCAATCAAGTAAAGGGAACTTGGCACACACATCAGCAGAATTTGATTCCGTATAGAGATTATACGAGGAGATTGCTGACATTCTTTACAACTGTCAAGTTGTACCATGTTCCCCGAGATGAGAATAAGTTTGCAGACGCCTTGGCCACTATATCTTGGATGATCAAAGTGCATGGTTGGAACTTTGTACCCAGGATTGATGTATCTCGTCTTGATAGGCCTGCTTTTATGTTTGAGGTTGATACAGTGTCTGACGATAAGCCTTGGTACCATGACATCAAATGCTTCTTGAAAAATCAAGAATACCCGCCTGGGGCATCTTCCAATGACAAGAGGACATTAAGAAGGCTGGCTGGTAGTTTCTTCTTGAACAATGATGGCTTGCTGTATAAGAGAAATTTTGACACGGTTCTGCTCAGATGTGTGGATAGACACGAGGCAGACCTATTGATGATTGAAGTGCACGAAGGCTCTTTCGGTACCCATGCCGGAGGACATGCAATGGCTAAGAAATTGTTGAGATTGGGGTATTATTGGCTGACAATGGAGTCAGATTGCTGCAAGTATGCACGGAAGTGTCACAAATGCCAGATCTATGCAGACAAAGTACACGTTCCTCCCAATCCGTTGAGTATCATGTCTTCTCCGTGGCCATTTGCGATGTGGGGCATTGATATGATCGGAAAAATTGAGCCTACTGCTTCAAACGGCCATCGTTTCATCTTGGTCGCCATTGATTACTTCACTAAATGGGTTGATGCAGCGTCTTATGCCAATGTCACCAAGCAAGTGGTGGCTCGTTTCTTGAAGCGAGATATCATTTGTCGATATGGAGTTCCCGAAAGAATCATTACAGATAATGGTTCTAATTTGAATAATAAGATGATGGCTGAACTATGCCGGGACTTCAAAATCGAGCATCACAATTCTTCTCCGTACCGCCCGAAGATGAATGGCGCGGTCGAGGCGGCCAACAAAAATATCAAGAAGATTGTGCAGAAGATGGTTGTCACGTACAAAGATTGGCATGAGATGTTACCATTGGCTTTGAATGGGTATCGAACATCAGTCCGCACTTCCACTGGGGCGATGCCCTACTCACTTGTATACGGTATGGAGGTAGTTCTACCGGTCGAAGTTGAGATCCCTTCTCTCTGAGTATTGATGGATGTAAAATTAGATAAAGCCGAATGGGTACGAGCCAGATTCGACCAGCTGAGCCTTATTGAGGAGAAGCGACTAGCAGCAGTATGTCATGGCCAGCTATACCAGCGCAGAATGAAGAGGGCATTCGATCAAAAGGTTCCACCTCAAGTATACAAGGTCGGAGATGTGGTAATCAAGAGAATACTTCCTCCGAGTACAGATCACAGGGGAAAATGGACTCCTAATTATGAAGGTCCATTCGTGGTTAAAAAGGTTTTCTCAGGTGGAGCCTTGTTGCTGACAACCATGGATGGTGAAGACTTTTCATCCCCTGTTAATTCAGATGCAGTTAAAAAATACTTCGTATAAAGAGACCCGCTGGATAAAGGAAAAAACCATCCAGGCAAAAAAGGGCATCCCGGCGAACCAAAAACAGAATAAAGGTTCGGGCAAAAATTAGGGATATAATAAAAAATTGTACACCCGGTAAGTTGAAAACCCGAAAGGGCAACTTAGGCAAAAAAGGGTATCCCGGTGAATTGAAAACCTGAAAAGGCGGTCCACGCAAAAGAGGGATTAAAGAGAATGATTGCAGTCTGAATTAATCTGTACGTTCTCTACTCTTCAGCAAGTTGGCAAAATTTCAAAGGAGGAATTGGTCCGACCACGAGCTTCCAAAGGCGAAGATAATCAAGAGAGTGGGAATACATACTGGCTATAACAGAATCAGAAATCAGTTGGAATCCAATTTCCGCATTATCATTAGGATAGATTTCTTTTCTCAATTTTATGGCAATCGCCTCTTTCAGGGGTTTGCTTCTGATTGTAAAGTCGCCGATTTTGGCATTTCATCAATAAAATTGAATATTCAGTCACAAGCTTTTATTTTCATTTTACTGTTTTGTTTGCAAAAACGTCCGATTTTTGATAATAAAACATTAATTTGAAAATATTTTGTCCTTGCAAAAACATGCACAAAAAGACAATTAAGATTACTTTGCTTGTTGGACAACCTTGGATGGTGGACTAAAAAGACCACGCAATATCCTGGGGCATGTGCATATATTTCTCTGTTACAGGTAATGATCACGATCGATCCAAGCAGCCTGATCGTAACCAAGAGCAGATATTTGCTATGACTTGATACTGTTGTATCTTATTAAGTCGATTCTTCCATTCAAGAGTTCCGGCTAGTTGATAGGCCTCTTAGAGGCGTAGATTTAAAAGCTAGGGCATGAATTAATCTCCTCTGTTCTCCATGTGTGTGCTAGTTATGTGAAAAATAGGGTTGAATTCATGATCTACGTTAGCTCAGCTTCAATTTGGTATGAGATTTGTGCATTGTGGTGAGATGTGAGAGTTGCAGACGGTGGTGGTTGACCGGAGAAGGTGACTGGAGGTCCCTCTCCGGCCGGTGGTCATTTATGTTAGGGTTTCTTGCAGTTTGAATGTCAGCCGTGCGATTTTGTTGATCCAAGGGTGGAAATGCTGCCAGCACATTAAAAACAAGTGTGCTCCTCACGTGGTTGTTTCTGATTTTTCATTTAAATGTTTTGTGGTGCGGTGCATGCTAACTAATGTGTTCCCTCACGCGTGTGTGTTGATCTTGTATACCTTGACTTGGTTGTTGACTTGACCTGATCCAAGGGTTTTCCTTGCTTTGACTTGCTTTGACTGAAACTCCATGCTTGTTATCGTGTTCTACGTGTGATTGGACCTACCTACATTGCTATCCACACCCCTCTGTTTCCAAGCCCAAATCATTTGAACTAAACAATTGCTATGCTTGCACCCCCTTTCCTTATTCCATCCCATTTCATTTTTCATACACGTTTGCTTTTTAATTTTTAAAAATACCAACTGGCATTATAAAATTCTACAAAAATTCATCAATATCATTAAGACATTTAGGAAATTTTTGATGTTTTCATGTCTTGATTTTATGACCTTTTTTCCCCTGTTCCACAATTTTCTTTGATTTTCTTTTGTGTGCATTCTTAATGTGGTACATGATTTTGTGCATTTTTGTTCTTGATCATTAAAAATAGTTTTGATTTTCTTCTTTTTGCATTGAGTCATTAACATCTTGAAGTATGTCCTATGATTTTTATGTTAATTTTTAGATCATTTTATGACATGTTTGGATGTTCATCTTTGCATTACCTTGCATGTGTATCCAATTTGACTTAAGTGCATTGTATAAAGCCTTCTTGCCTTGATTTCTTGCATGCTATTTTGGTATATGATTCACTTCTGATTTGTGTATCTTTAAAACATGTTTACTTAATTTCCATGAGTTCATTTAATTTTTGTTTAAGGCATTACACTTGAAGCATAATGACATGTCATATCCTTGTAATATTTGTGCATGTTTACATGTTTTCTTTTGGTCATACTTGCATGATCATTTTCCTATTTCAATGAGCTATTCATGTGACATTATAGGTCATTGGTACACATTATATGTCATCATTGCATATCCATTGTCATGTGAACTTGGTGCATCCTTAACATGTTGTGCTTGCACTTCTTTTCTTTTGAACTTCCATTTCAATTCTACTTCTCCTATTACTTCTTGCATGTCTTAGTTGCTTCATGAATACTTGTGAGATGTTTGTGAATCATTTTTCATTTCATTTCAATTCTGATCCTTGGATTACATATTCCCTTTATGCATATTTCTTTCACTTCTTTTCATCTTTCATCTCCCTCTTTTCTTATGATAGCATGTTCTAATGCCATGGATAATGATTGTGGGTTGTTCACTTGAACTTGCTTGATGATAATCATTTGTTTCCCATATGATGCATATTTTGGTTGTGACTAATAGGACTTGATCTTTCATCTTATTGTTTTGGGCCTTATGGTGCATTAAATGTTCTTTTGCTTCTTATACTTCTTATGCATGTTTACTAACCATGTAGGGGCTTTGGTAAGTTGAAATTGAGTGTGGATAAGGAATCCATATTCAAACTTCTATCCTTTCTCTTTTACAATTCCATCTTGTGCTTTGTTAAGCACTTATGTGCTTTTTCTTAACAACTCATCACTTTCCCTTTTTGAATTACAATTCATCTTCTACTTTAGAAGTGAATTGTTTTATTCATTCTTTCTTTAGACTTTAGGTTTAAACCTCACAAACCATTAGAATCACTCCCTTAACTAATCAATTAGGATTGAGTCTTAGATCACATAGATTTTACCTTTTCTCCTCTCTTGAGTCTTCCATCTTCTCATCTCAAAGAAAATTCAAAATATCTAATAAAGGTAGGCATTTATTGCATTTAGGCCTTTCATATAAAGAAAAGATTATAAGGGGTCTTCTCTTATAATCTTAGAATGTGTAGCATATAGCCCATCTTGGGTCAATGTGTTAGACATTTGATATTGTATGAGGGACTTAAATGCAATACTTGTTGAAGGTACAAATAATAAAAAACACTTCTTCATTTCTTAATCAACAAAAACACTTAATAAACACAAGTATTCTAGTGTGTTTGAACCTTAACAATTGGAACTAAGTGTGGGGGTCTTCTTCACTCTTAGTGTGCTTTCTTACCCATTCCATCTTGGAATGTGAAAATGTACACATTCCAATGACTAAGATTTAGATACAATATCATATGCAAACAAATGAAAAAACTTCTAAAAGACAAAAACAAACAATAACGTCTTTCCTTCGGGAATTCTTTTCTCACCTCATTCATTCTCAATGTATGAACGTGCTCCTACTCGTTCTCTTACAAGATGGTAACGCACTCGGACCAGCGAGCCTGCAACACCTGAGCTAGAACGTAAGTCGTTCTCTAAAAAACACAAACAACTTTCCCTTAGGTGAGGGGAACTACGTCGCTCTGATTCTCATGCTCCCGATGAGATACGTAGGCAGTGGGGTAGGGCCCATGCGAGCACTTCTTTTATTTTCCCTACATTTGTTTCTCTTTCTCTTTCCTTTCCTTTTCCAGTTCTCCAGCTAACAGTTTCTTTTCCAGTATCCTTTTCTATCACCCTTTGATCGAGACAAGCAAACGTGGATCCCATCGGGTACGATGGACGCGAGGGGGTGCTAATACCTTCCTCTCGCGTAACCGACTCCCGAATCCAGTTCTCTTGGTCGCAAGACCATGCTTTTCCTTCGCTTCAGGTTTATGCGGTGTTTCCTTTCCCTCTCGTGGGATAAATACACATTGCTGGCGACTCTGTTCAGTGCCACTTTCGCGTTTGTACTTGGATGAAAATCCCGGGAGCGAGACTGAGGCCCAAAAATGTTTTGGTTTTCAAAAAGGGTTGAGTCTTACACTCTACTAGAGGCCCAAAGGTTTATTTTTGTACAAGTGGTGGGGCTTACAGCTCAAGGAGAGGCCCAACAAGTTTTTGTTAAAAAGGTGACTATCGCGCCGAACTTTTTGATGAGATCGGGACTTATACAATACACTGAAGCCCAAATCATTTTGGTTTTCAAAAAGGGTTGGGTCTTACACTCTACTAGAGGCCCAAAGTGTTTGAAAAAGATTTGTGAGGGTGAAAATCAAAGAAACCCTAAATTTGTTTTCCTTTAAAAGTAAATATTTAAAGAAAATCAATAAAATGATAAAAAATACCAAATAAGTTTGAATAAACCACTTGTGAATTTTGTTTAAGCTTTGAAAAATGAGGTTTTAATCACAAGATGAATTAAAACTCATTTTGTTTTGATTTTCAAGGTAAATATTCACTTTTAAATGTTTAAAAACAATTAAAATGAATTTATTCACAAAAATACTAATTATATTAAATAAATAATATAAATTTGATTTTTTTGTGGAATAAAATATTTCAATATTTTTGTGATTTTTTGCAAAAAGAACCAATAAAAAATAATTAAAATTGAGGGAGTTATTAATTTTTCAAATCATGAAAAATAATATGAAAAATAGTAAAATATGAAAAATATGAAAAAAGTGGTAAAAAAGAGGATCTGGGGCGAGGGGGGTTCGAACCCCAGACCTCTTGTGTACAGAGCGCGCGCCTTACCACTAGGGTGGTGATACATCCGTTGATTGAAACACAACCACAAATATACAAGGCTTGCCTTGTTTCTGGCCTGGCCCAAGGCAAGGCAAGGCAAGATTTTGGTTAAAAATGTGAAGGCCATAACTTTCTCATTTCTCCATGGATTGGGACAAAATTTAGGTCTATCATGCCTAGAATTTCTCAAGGAATCCAATGGTGGTGGTGTTTTTTTTTCAGATCATGCTCCTATTGAAAAACCCGATAGTGGTTTTGAAATAGGCCATGATTTGTATTTTTTGTGCTATCTCTTGGTACAGGTATGAATTACATGATAAATTGTTGCAAACACAACACATATAACATGTCTAAGATATGCATGATCAGTGGACATCAAAGGAAATCATGAATCAAAGAATTCAAGTTGTGATGCTTACCTCTTTTTGGAGCTTTTGTGCAATCTGCCTAGTGCTTTGTTCCAGAAATGATTTGATGTTTTGGACACCCTCAAATGATCTCTTAGAAGCTTTTAGGATGGTTGGAATCAGCTAGAAACCTCAGGAACAAGTTTGAGCTCTTTCTTGCAAAAGGGGCAAAAGTGGCCAAAATAGCAACTCTCTCAAATGGTGTTCCAGATGTGTGGACCCATTTGGGACAGTTCAAGGATGATATTTGGAGTGTGTTTGAGGTTTTATCTGGTTTGGAAAGTGACTGAATCAAGACATGGCTTAAAAAATGCACAAAAGTCCAATTTTGAGGTTTTGAGAGGTGACTTTGAGATTTTGGTGTTACATGTTACTTGTGAGTGTTTGGATCACCTCTATATGATGTTTATGAGGTGTGTGTGTGATTGGTTTGATTGGAATTGCTCTCAAACTCAAAACCCGATGGTGACTTGCTTTGGAAGGCAAATTTGGAAGTGAGAAGGTGATTTTGAGGAAAGCATCTGTTTGATGGCTTTGGTGTACTCAAACTGATCACAAATGAGCTCTATTTATAGTAGAGCAAGTTTGTTTTGCAAGCAATAGTGAATGGCAACTGCTGCAGAGGTTTGGCCAATGGTTGCATTTTGGAATCTCAAGTCTCCTCTAGACAGGTTGTTGGTTCCCTAGTTCTTGGATAAGTCTTGACTGAATTCAGTTGGAAAGGGCTCAGTCCATGCCACCTTGGTGCATCCATTAAATGCTCCAAACCAAAATTGGAGTCTTGTCCCTCTTTTAGGCATTTCTAGGTTCGGCATGCTACTTTTGGTTCCAAAGACTTGGGAGACTTATGGATCAGTGTTTGTCCCTCCTTGGTCTCCCCCTGAGATGTTCAGATGGATAAGTGTGTTTGTCATTTGCACAAATTTGGCAAATCGAGCAAAATGCACAAATCTGCCTTGCTTTGACAGTTTTCAGCAAGGCATATTGTCATTGTCATATCTCATGGCTCAAGTGGAAATTGATGGAGTTCTTGGCCATTTTGGAAAGCCCTCATATGATACAACAACTGTTTGATCATGGTTGGTTTTGATACTTTTTGGATCCAAGTGAAAAATGCCCCTACATTTGGAAAAAAGTGAGGGCAGATTCTGACTTAGTGAAAATTTCACTAAGTGTTGGAAGAAAGTGACATTTTCACTTTTTGTGATTTTGATCATTCCATAACTTAAAATCCATGAGGAATTGGAATGAGTTGTGTTTGAAGCTTTTGTAGAGGGCCATGAGAGCTACAAATCCAGCTTTGAATGGGGAAAAATGGCCTTGTGGTT
Organism: Lathyrus tuberosus; assembly: GCA_022829125.1. Classification (NCBI taxonomy): domain Eukaryota; kingdom Viridiplantae; phylum Streptophyta; class Magnoliopsida; order Fabales; family Fabaceae; genus Lathyrus; species Lathyrus tuberosus. The sequence goes on from JALAZF010000045.1 coordinate 11,121,841, forward strand.
TAGGAGTTATGATCCTCCAAAGTTGGTACCCTAGCCACTTTGTTCCATAACTTAGAAAATTTCTAAGTTTTTATGGTTACCCCTTTTACAAGTTATCCCACTTTTCTTAATTTTTCTTGATTAATGATGATTCCAATCACACATTAACATCATTTTAGGGTCAAAGAACCATAATTGTGAAAAATCTCAAAAAGTCAAAGTTGACTTTTGTGCACAGTTGACTTTTTGTCAGATGAACTCCAAACTGTGTGATCCTCTATGAAATCAAGTCCTTGATCTAAATCAAACTTGATGGATTGATTTCATAGGTGTTATAGGGTGTATTGAATCATGTCCCAAGGTTTGGGAGCATGCCTGGGTCAAAAGTCAAAGGCACAGTTGACTTTTCACGCGAAACCCTAATTGTGGTTCTGATGAACTTGAAACTTGTTGCTCAAGCTTCTTGGATTAATCCATTGTTACAAATGGATCAATGTAGTGTGTTAGAGACCCTCAAATCCTCTCTTGAGGTCTTGGCTTATGTTTTGTCCCAAAAGTCAACTTAGGGGTGAATTAGGTCAAGAAACCCTGAGGCAAAATTGACTTGATGATTGGGTTCATGATGTCCCTTGGAGCATCTTAGGTTATACTTTGAAGCATTGGCTCATGCCCAGAGGAAAATTTCCATCAGGAGGCCCTGGTCGACCAAACCCTAATTTGGTGACACTAGCGATCTTGGGGCTTAATCCACTCAGAATGTTGCAGCCTTGTGCTTAATCCTTGAGGTGGGAGTCCTCTTGAACCATTGGGGATATTTGAGAGGCTAGACAATTTGAAGATCATGTCATTCCTTGATTGATCCTTTGTCTAAGAGCTCTGAGAGGGCCTGAAACCCAAATTTTGATTGTAGTGGATGCTCACCCATCTTTGGGGAGACTAATGAGGCATGATGGTTTACCCATATTGTGGTGATGATTTACACAATGATGGGAAATATTAGTGGTCAAAATTTGGGGTATGACAGATGCCCCTATTTAATCTTCTTGGACCCGAAGGTGTGAATGGCGAAGGTATTCGGGCATTCGGGGTGCAAGAGGATTAAATATCGGAATACCAGAAATTTTGATGGCGGTTATGAATGGTAGCTTTCGTATTCATCTTCTTTTGCTAAGTAATGATGCTTAGAAAAGGTAAAAACTTCCCCTCGATCTTGGCTTCTTACCAAGGAATTGGTCTCAGTTTTCTGAATTAAACTTCCCCTCGATCCTGGTTTCCTACCAAGGAACTGGTCTAAGTTTCTGATATAAACTTCCCCTCGATCCTGGTTTCCTACCAAGGAACTGGTCTAAGTTTCTGATATAAACTTCCCCTCGATCCTGGTTTCCTATCAAGGAACTGCTCTAAGTTTCTGATATAAACTTCCCCTCGATCCTGATTTCCTACCAAGGAACTGGTCTAAGTTTCTGTAATAAACTTCCCCTCGATCTTGGTTTCCTACCAAGGAACTGGTATCAGTTTCTTTTGTCAATAAACTTTCTTAACAAGGGACGCTGTTCGTAGCGGTTTTCCTCAAACTTCTCGCCGAATTTTCCTGGGGAGATGTCGTTTAATGGGAAAAGATCTGATGTCAGACTTGCTGGGGAACCCAGTCGTTTGAGTTGTAGAGGTGTACAAACTTCTCTGTTGGAGACGCCATTTGCCGACTCTACTGGGGAAAACGAGTCTCTTGAGAGGTTGTTTTCTCTTGGGGTATTACATCATACTTTTCTCGAGATCTTCTCGGATAAATGCCATATGGTGTGATCCAATTTTGAGGTGCTGATGACCTTTTCGTCAGCCGATTTTTTTGAGAAAAACTGCTGTATTGTTGAATTTCTGATTACAAGTGTCATACCCCAAATTTTGACCACTAAGATTTCCCATCATTGTGAAAATCATCATCACAATATGGGGGAACCATCATACTTCATCAGTCTCCCCAAAGATGGGTGAGCATCCACTACAATTAAAATTAGGGTTTCAAGCCCTCTCAGAGCCTTAGACAAAGGATCAATCAAGGAATGACATGATCTTCAACTTGTCTAACCTCTCAAACATCCATAATGGATCAAAAGGACTCCCACTTCAAGGATCAAACACAAGGTTGCTCCCTTCTAGGTGGATCAAGTCTCAAGATCGACAATGTCACCAAATTAGGGTTTTGGTCTACCAGGGCCTCCAGATGGAAATTTTTCATCTGGGTACAAGCCAATGATCCAAAACATAACCTAATATACTTCATGGGACCTCATGGACCTAATCATCAAGTCAATTTTGCCTCAGGGGATGCATTCATAAAAAAAAATCAGGAATTAGGGTTTCTTGACCTAATTCACCCCTAAGTTGACTTTTAGGGCAAATCATGAGCCAAGACCTCAAAGGAGGGTTTGAGGGTCTCTAATGAACTATATTGATCCATTTGGAACAATGGATTAATCCAAGAAGCTTGAGCAACAAGTCTCAATTTCATCTGCACCATAGTTAGGGTTTTAAGGAAAAAGTCAACTGTAACTTTGACTTTTGACCAGGACATGCTCCAAAGCCCTATGACATGCATCAATATACCCTATTACACCCATGGCACATGTCCATCAAGTTTGATTTAGGTCAAGGACATGATTTCATGAAGAATTGCACAGTTTGGAATTCATCTGATAAAAAGTCAACTGTGCACAAAAGTCAACTTTGACTTTTTGAGATTTTTCACCAAAATGGATTTTTAACCCTAAAATGATGTTAATGTATGATTTGAATCATCATTCATCAAGAAAAATCAAGAAAAGTTGGGTAACTTGTAAAAAGGGTAACCATAAAAAACTTAGAAAATTTTCTAAGTTAAAAATAAAGTGGCTAGGGTACCAACTTTGGAGGGTCATAACTCCTAAACTACAAAGCCATTTTCTCCCATCCAAGGCTTGATTTGTAGATCTCATTACCCTCTACAAAAACTTCAACTAGACCTAATTCCAATGCATTGTGGATTTTGAGTTATTGGGTGATCAAAATCAAGAAAAGTCACTTTGTTCCAACACTTAGTGAAAATTTCACTAAGTCAGATTTTACCCTACTTTTTGCCAAATGTAGGGGGATTTTTCACTTGGATTCAAAAGATATCAAAACCAAATATGTTCAAACAGTTGTTGTATCATGTAAGGGCTTTCTAAAATGACCAAGAACATTACCAAATTCAATTTGAGTCATGAGATATGACATTGGAAAGTTGCCTTGCTGAAATCTGCAAGGCAAGGCAGAATTTTCATTTTTTGTTCGATTTGCCAAAATCAGCCAAATCCAAATGCTCATATCCACTTGGACACCTCTGAGGATTGAATCTAAAGGGGACAATCACTGAGCCAAGCCTCCAAAGTCTTTGGAACAAGAAATAGCATGTTGAACCTAGAATGGCCAAAATAGGGACAAGACTCCAATTTTGGATTGGAGCATTCAATGAAAGCATCAAGGTGGCATGGACTGAGCCATTTGCAACTGAATTCAATTAAGACTTATCCAAGACCAAGGGAACCACAACCCTGTGCCCTAACCTCGAGTCAATGGCTAGAGGAGACTTGGATTTCCATTGGCCAACATTGAACAAACACCTGCTGCAGTTGCCATTCACTGTGGATCCCAAAACAAACTTGCTCTACTATAAATAGAGCTCAATTGTGATCAGTTTGAGTACACCAAAGCCATCAAACAGATGCTTTCCTCAAAATCTCTTCTTTCACTCCAATTTTGCCTTCTAAGGCAAGTCACTATCGGGTTTTGAGTTTGAGAGCTTTTCCAATCAAACCAATCACTCACACACCTCACATACATCATGTATAAGTGATCCAAACACTCACATAACATCTGGAACACAGATTTCACAAAATCACCAGTCAATTGCTCAAGGTTTTAACCAAAGTGCAGTTGAGATGCCATGAAGTGATCCAGCCATTCTCAGTCAAGTCCAAGCATTCAAACACACTCCATAGGGTGTAGGGAAGCTGTTCAGATCATCACAATTCATCTGTAACACCTCCTACTCAGAAATCAATTTGCTCTTGCTGTCACGACCTAGAGGTAAGCCTAAACTTGGTCATCTCCCAATCTATGCATATTTCCTCGCATAATACTTTTGCCAAATGTTCATAATCATGCATGGAATGTTTCCCCTCAAGTAATTGCTTTGTTTGAATCGTGTATAAAAAATCCTAGCCTTCATGCAGAAATTAGGGTTCTTGAGGATTTTTCATGATTTCTTGTTATATGTTTAATTTAAATGAAATTAAATACCATAGACATGATCGTGAGGTTGAAACGAGTTGATTGCTATGTGGATTGCATGATATAATCAAGTATTCAGTGAGATTGGAGAGAAAATGCAAATCTGGACAAACCCAGAACACGTGCGTGTTCTTGGTGTGTTCTTGGCGCCATTTTTGAAAATTTGAATATTTGAATTTTGTGATTTTATTTAATTGATTCAAAAATTAATTTCTCTCTGAGTTTTAATGATTTTGAGTTGATTCTTTTTTTAATAATTCACAAAAATGTTAAAATATTTTATTTTCCCAAAAAATCCCAAAAATATTATTTATTGTATATAATTGATATTTTTTCAAAGAATTAATGTTTTAATTGTTTTTGACATTTGAAATATTTTTTCCACCTTTATTTTACAACTTTTAATGCTTTCTAATTATTTTGTAGGTCAATACTTAATTTTTGAAGCATTAATCAAAGATCACAATTTGTTTTCCATATGTTAAACAATTTTAATCATTTTAATTGAATTTTTATTCAATTAAATATATTTTTGAAAATAAATTAGGGTTTTTGGATTAATTCAACCCTTATAAATCATTTTCAAAACTTTTTGGGCCTCTAATAGAGTGTAAGACCCAATCCTTTTTTTGACCAAACCATTTTTGGGCCTCAGTGTATTGTATAAGTCCCGATACAGTAAAAAACAAACGACGCGATCGTCGCTTTTTGAAAAATAACTTTGGGCCTCTCCTCGAGCTATAAGACCCATTTAAAACATTTTAGGCCTCTAATAGAGTGTAAGACCCAACCCCCTTTTAACCAAAAACTTTAGGCCTCACTTACTGTATAAGCCCCTCCGCGTTAAAAGAAAACCTCGGCGCGATCGCCATTTTTAAACGAAAAGTCAAACTGGGCCTACCCTCGTGTTATAAGCCCCACTATTTTTCTTTAAACTTTTTTGGGCCTCTTGAGAGAGTGTAAGACCCATCCCTTTGTACAGAAAATAATTTTTGGGCCACAGTCACTTGTATAAGTCCCTCTGTACAAATTCAAACAGTGCGCTCACTGATAAAACCCTGGGCCTCTCCTTGAGCTGTAAGCCCCAAATCTTTCTTTTTCAAAGCACTTTCTCCTTTGATTTTGAATATACTGTTGTTTTCAATCTTTCTTTGTTGAACAACTAACCAAACAGCATGGAAGCTCTACAACCGAGTAAGTGTTTATACGCTTTCATTTACCGCTTTCATATACATATAACTGTATTGTGGGGCTGTTTCACTGTAAGTCTTCTTTCATAAACTCATATCAACTGTGTAATAATAGTATAAATATTTAGAGTTTTCCCGGCAACTACGTCTAGAACTAGGTGACGCCGTTTTGTTTATTCATAGAAATAGACAACTAGATCCCCAATAGGATCACCAGATACAGTCTTCTCTTCGGCTGTCCTCATTAGGAATTGTCAAGAAACTCTACTCCCAGAGATGAATGTATTCTCCGTGAATGGCATCTTTGAGTTTCTTCCAAATTCTCGAACTTTCCTGACTTGATATATTCCTTGTGAATAGTTTGCCTTGAATTTCTCGGGGTTTAGGGACCCACAGGCTTCTTAAAAGCATCGGCCTCCTCTTGGGCATCATACAAGGACCCACAGGCTTCCTAAAAGCAATCGCGCCTCCTCTTGGGCTTAGTACAAGGACCCATCGGCTTCTTAAAAGTATTCACAGCCTCCTCTTAGGCTTCGTATAATGATCTCTTCCTCCGGGAATGATAGCCTCCTTTTGGGCATCGTACAAGGATCCATCGGCTTCTTAAAAGTTTCCAGCCTCCTCTTGGGCTTCGTACAAATTGTCCCGACGACCTCCTAGAGGTATAGGAACAGAACTTAGTCATCTACATAGAACAATCCTTTCATAGAGTCTACTACTGTTTCTCAAAGCATAGTATAAAAGATGACACTCTAGACTTGGACAGTCTAATCTCCTTGAGTCTCAAAGACATTCTCAAGTGACCCCTTCAAGAAAAGGAAGAAAACTCGTAGACTCGGACATTCTCAATACCCTTCGAATTTCCCACTTCCTTAAAGAACAGGAATAACCCGGATCCTTGAACCAAATCCTCGAGTACAGTGTTGCTCATATAAGAACTGATTTTCTCTTTCAAAATCAGTATACTGGACCTGTCACTTAACTGAAACAGTAACCATAGCCTCCTCTTAGGCTTTGTACAATGATTTTCCCCAACGGAGTTAAACAACATTTAGCCTCTTTCTCGGGCTTTGTACGAGACACATAAGAGACTCCCTCGTTGAGTCAATCAGCCTTTCGCCTCCATCTCGGGCTTTATACGAGATACAGAAAGGTTCTTATTAAGCCAAACAAATTGACTCCTCCATCTCGGGCTTCGTACGAGATACAAAAAACTCTCTTGTTGAGTCAATTAGCCTCCATCTCGGGCTTTATACGATATACCAAAAGATTCCCTCGTTGAGTCAAAACCTTTTAGCCTCTCTCTCGGGCTTTGTACGAGACACATGATAGCCTCCTCTTAGGCTTTGTATAAGAAAACCACTGGTTGATCCAATTAACCTTTTAGCATCAATGTTGTGCCTCGTTCACAGTACACAAACATCAACAACTCCTTCCCCTCCATCTAACTGCTATAAGCGGCAAGCCTCTGGATCATCTACATCCATGCCCATGTACCTCTTTTAGTATGGGAAATTCCTAAGGAAAGATGGCATTGCTCTACACTGAGTTAAAGTCTTCTCCTTCAGGTTAAAAATCCCCTTTAAAGGAATTTATGGCATTACCGGATTCACACATCCCGGTTAAAGTAATTCTCCTTTATAAACAGTCGTAACAGACGGAACCCTCTTTAGAGATGACAAATTCTCTCTAAGGTCAACACGTTTAGCTTCACATCTTGAGCTTTGAACAAGATACAAATAGACCCTTCAGCTTCACATCTTGGGCTTTGAACAAGATATAAACCACCTTTTCAGCTTCACGTCTTGGGCTTTGAACAAGACACCAAAACACCCATTTCCTCCCATAGAATAGGAGGAACTACGAACGCTCTAATTTCCCTGTTTCGGTAAACGGGAATACGTAGGCATAAGATTGAAAGAAAAATCTTAGCAAGCACACTAAACAAAAACCCAAAATCCCATACTTTCATATATATTTGTCCTAACATCTCAACCAATAGCCTAAAGCACCCCTCGTCAACAAAATAAACTTAGGAGAAACCGCGAATCTTTGTAGCATCTGTAAACCAACAGTTTTGACTGTTTAATCTCAGTATGCAAGCAGGGTTAGTTGGAGACATCTATTTCCCTTCCTTCATCAGCTTTAATAGGATAAAAAATGAATCGAACTGTAGTACCAGAGTGATCGTGCTTCGCAACCACATCCAAAAATCACTCGCTACAACGAGGCTTTCTCTGGGGATTTTCCTTAATCCGGGAAAGAGAAAATATCATCTTCACTGGCGAAGACTGGCGTTTGTCGAGGATTCTATGGTTTTTATGAGGTTCAAGTTATCAAAGTGGTCAAGGGCCAATTCTAATCCAGAAATAAACTGGAGGAGAGAGGTAGTTTAGACGCAACATTTCCTGACGAGGAAAGAACTGAAAACTCGATTGAGAGGACTTTTATCACTAGGGGATAAGACCGACTAAAGTGATAGTGATGCAATGTGAATGCGAATGTAAATCAATAGTGCATGATGTATGTATGTATATGCTGACAAAATTGACGCGACATACAGACTAGTAGATGAACACGACTGGATACTTGGCCACAGTGGGGGATGTAAAGTATCGCTGGTTCAGAAAATAGCAATTCTGCCTTGCTTAGGAGAAATAGTCCCTGCGGGGAGCTACGTTGGTCGGATTTAGGAGGTAAGAACTCGGCCGGGGATATCAGATGGGAAAATCACATCTGATACAGTTGATCCTTCATTCAGGTGTACTGGTTTAGAAGGATTACTTTAATTTTGCACTTCGAGGTTCGATTACTTCTGGAGAAGCGATCGATGTTCTTTCGATGTTCAACAGTCAAAAGAAATTGCCATCTTTATTTAAAAGCAGAAAAAGTTTGGCAAGTAAATTCATTTTTGTTTCGTTTCAAGAATCGTTGATCATATTAAAATGTCGTTCTGTAAAGCTAAAACGAATAAGAATTGCAAACAAAAGCACAAAGGCTCAAATTTTATTGATAGGATGGAAATCAGCCAAAGGCGTGATTCCATAGAGTATTTACAAAGTTTAGAAAATGGTAATTTTATGGGAAAAGGGCTACATTGAAACATAACAACCACTATCCTTCTACCAACTTTGAATTCGGGACATCCTGAGCTTCTGTCGAAGATGACCTTGACTGGAGTTTTCTTGACGGATAGCATGACTGCTGCTGAGGGACTTGCCTCTATTGGACATAGTTACTTGCCATTATCCCTAACTTTTGCCTGGATTGTACTGTGATGTTTCCAATCCACCGGGATGATTTTTTTTTTATTTTGTCTTTAATTTTTTCCCGGACCGCCCTTTTGGGTTTTCAATCCACTGAGACGTTTTTTTTTTAGTTTAGGCGAAGTATTTCTTGACTACGTCAAAATTCGTGGGGTAGGCAAATTCTTCTCCATCCATGGTTGCAAGTCTCAAGGCGCCGCCTGAGAAAGCTTTCTTGACCACATAGGGGCCGTCATAATTCGGAGTCTACTTGCCCCGAGAATTAGTGAGAAATGATTGTATCTTCTTGAGCACGAGGTCTCATTTCCTGAAGACGCGGGGTCAGACCTTTTTGTCAAACGCCTTCTTCATTCTTTGCTGATACAACTGACTGTGGCATAGTGCCGTTATTCGCTTCTCTTAGATCAGATTCAGTTTGTCATGTCGACTTTGACACCATTCAGCTTCTGTAAGCTTAGCTTCCATCAATATCCGGATTGATGGGATCTCTACTTCTATGGGGAGTACTGCCTCCATGCCATATATTAGAGAGAAGGGGGTTGCCCCTGTTGAAGTGCAGACAGATGTGCGATAACCGTGAAGAGCAAAGGGTAGCATTTCGTGCCAATCTTTGTAGGTTACAACCATCTTTTGAACGATCTTCTTGATGTTCTTATTAGCCGCTTCTACCGCTCCGTTCATCTTGGGTCGGTAGGGAGATGAGTTATGGTGTTCAATCTTGAACTCTGCGTGCAACTCTTTCATCATCTTATTGTTCAAATTAGATCCATTATCAGTAATGATCTGGCTTGGAACACGATAACGGCAGAAGAGATTGTTTTTGATAAATCGGACTACCACTTGTCGGGTTACCTTAGCGTATGACGCTGCTTCGACCCACTTGGTGAAATAGTCAATGGCTACCAGAACGAACCGATGTCCGTTTGAAGCTTTTGGTTCAATCAAGCCAATCATGTCGATTCCCCATATGGAAAAAGGCCATGGGGAAGAAAGATCTTTGAGATGCATTGGTGGTACATGGATTTTGTCTAAGTATATCTGACACTTGTGACACTTCCTCATGTACTTGTAGCAGTCGGATTCTATGGTCAACCAGTAGTACCCTGCTCTCAGAATTTTTCTCGCCATTGTGTGTCCGTTGGCATGAGTGCCAAAAGATCCTTCGTGAATCTCTTTTATCAGCAAGTCTGCTTCTGGTCTGTCTACGCATCGGAGCAAGACCATGTCAAAATTTCTCTTATAGAGTGTATCACCGCTCAGAAAGAAACTGCCTACCAACCTTCTGAGGGTTTTTCTGTCTTTTCTTAGTGCCCCAGGTGGGTACTCTTGTTTCTGAAGGAAGCATTTGATATCGTGATACCAAGGTTTGTCGTCTATGACTACTTCAATCGTGAAGATGTAAGCGGGCCTTTCAAGGTGCATTATGTCGATCTTAGATAGGTCATTCCATTGACCTACACTAATCATGGAAGAGAGAGTGGCTAATGCATCAGCCATGTGATTCTCATCACGAGGGATGTGATGAAACTCAATTCTGTTGAAGAAGGGTAACAACCTTCTCGCGTAGCCTTTGTAAGGAATCAGTCCTGATTGGTATGTGTTCCAATCTCCTTTGATCTGATTGATAACCAGGGCTGAGTCGCCATATACGTCCAAGTTTTTGATCCTTAAGTCGATCGCTTCATCGAGACCCATAATACAAGCTTCGTATTCGGCCTCGTTGTTGGTGCACTTGAACGTAAGTCTGGAGGTGAAAGGAATGTGGGTACCCTGAGGGGTAATAATGATTGCCCCAATTCCATTTCCGTAATGCTTGACAGCTCCGTCAAAGATAAGTCCCCACTAGGAACCTGGTTCTGGCCCTTCGCTGGGTAGCGGTTCATCGCAGTCTTTCATTTTTAGATACATGACATCTTCGTTTGGGAAGTCAAACCCGACTGATTCCTGATCGTCAATCGGTTGATGAGCCAAATGATCGACTAAAATACTTCCTTTAACGAATTTTTGAGCGTGGTACTCGATGTCATATTCTGATAACAACACCTGCCAACGGGCAATCCTTCCTGTGAGAGCAGGTTTTTCAAAGACGTACTTAATTGGATCCATTTTGGAGACTAACCAAGTAGTGTGACGAATCATGTGTTGGCGCATACGTTTGGCTGCCCAAGCTAGAGCACAACAAGTTTTCTCGAGCATAGTGTACCGAGTCTCGCAGTCGGTGAATTTCTTGCTCAGATAGTAAATGACCGATTCTTTTCTTTTTGTTTCATCTTGTTGGCCAAGTACACAGCCCATGGAGTCTTCCAAGACTGTTAGGTAGATGATCAGAGGTCTTCCTTCCACTGGAGGTGATAAAATCGGTGGGTTCAACAGGTATTCCTTAATACTGTTGAAGGAGGTTTGACAGTCTTCTGTCCAAACGCAGTCCTGGTCCTTTTTTAGTAATTTGAAAATTGGTGTGCATGTCGCGGTCATGAGGAATATGAATCTGGAAATGTAGTTCAAACGTCCCAGGAATCCTCTAACTTGTTTTTCAGTTTTCGGAGAAGGCATTTCTTGAATGGCCTTGACCTTGTCAGGATCAACCTCAATTCCTTTCTGGATGACGATGAACCCTAAGAGTTTCCCTGAACGGACACCGAATATGCACTTATTGGGATTCAAGTGGAGTTTGTACTTTCTCAGTCGCTCGAATAGTTTTGACAAGTGGGTCACATGCTGCTCTTCTGTTCTAGATTTGGCAATCATATCATCGACATATACTTCGATTTCCTTATGTATCATGTCATGAAAGAGAGTAGTCATGGCCCTTTGATAGGTTGCCCCGGCGTTCTTCAAACCGAACGGCATTACCTTGTTACAAAAAGTACCCCATGGGGTGATGAACGAAGTTTTCTCCATGTCTTTCGGCGCCATTTTTATCTGATTATAGCCCAAGAATCCATCCATGAAGGAGAATACTTTGAACTTTGCTGTACTATCTACCAGCATGTCAATGTGTGGTAAAGGAAAGTCGTCCTTTGGACTAGCCTTGTTTAGATCCCTGTAATCAACACACATTCTGACTTTTTCGTCCTTTTTCGGAACGAGTACGATGTTGGCTAACCATTGAGGATATTTTGACGTGGCGAGGAAACCCACATTAATCTGTTTTTGTACCTCCTCTTTGATTTTGATGGCCATGTCCGGATGAGTCCGTCTCAACCTCTGTTTCACTGGCGGATATTCCGATCTTAACGGTAGATGATGTTCCACGATGCTGGTATCCAACCCTGGCATGTCCTGGTAGGACTAAGCGGATACATCGGGAAACTATTTGAGAAGCTTTATCAAACTTTCTTTGGCAGTTGGACTGAGAAGTGCCCCAATTTTGACTTCTTTTCTCTCTTTTTCCGAACCCAAGTTTACCGTTTCCAACGGCTCTTTGTGAGGTTCAATGGACCTTTCCTCTTGTCTGAGTAATCGGGAGATCTCTTCTGGAATTTCTTCATCCTCTTCTTCTTCAGCCTCAAATACCGGGAATTCAAAGTCGGGAGAAGGCATTGGATCGTATGTCTCAACGGGGTTTAAAACAAGCAATTTGCATGACGTGACGATTCGTGTTTTAGAAGAGATAGATCGAAATGCAAGAGTGCGTGCAGTGTATTTTTTTTAAAAAACTGCTTGTTTTTATTATTGAGTTTTTTTTAGGATTACCATTTTCTGAAAAAAGCAAAAAGAGAAAATAGCAATTAATGCAGAAATTACAGAACGACGTTATTTTATTCATGAATAAGTCGATTCTTGAAACTACAGCCCTATAAAACAAAACTCTGTCGCTTTGGGCAAAGCGAAGAGGGATAATTACAGAAAGTAAGCCCTATCAAAACTGTCGTTTCACCTGGGCAGGGTGAAAGGTTAAAGTAAAGATGGCAATTACATAGACTTATGAACGATCTTCGGAACATCGACAGCAACCCATTGGCGGCGAACTCCTCGGTGAATCATAAAGTCTGGTACCTTCCTTGATTTGTCTTCAGAAATAACACTGATTTTTGGTGGAGCAGGATCATTGGAATCTGTCTCCCAAGCAGAGTTGTCGCAGACAAACTCTTCTGTTGCATCTTGCATAGTATTTATGCTCTCAGGTGAATCTCCCCATCCAGTCGGCTGGATGTCTTCGAGCCTGATACGAGAGCTTTCAGGAACGTCGTACTTGACCATATAGTCGTATTTTCCACTTGGTTGTCCTAAGGTGTTCCACACTTCTTTGGAACTGGAAGAGTCATCTCTCTCGATGACGTTGACCTCAGGAAAAGCAAAGTTGATGAATTCTAGTCCTGCAAACTTTTTAAATTCATCGTCGCGCTGGACGTTTTTTGAATGACCTGAGTGTTGATCCCATGACATGGTGGGGACACAGGTATTCTTTTCAATGATGCTCAGCTGATTTTCATTGTTCGGCTAATTTTCTTGCCCCAAGTCTCTTGGGTACGGCTGCTAGATAGGAAGGCCATCCATTGGGCCATAATAGTCGTGGTCAAAGTTGTCTTTCATCAGAGTGTCCTCCTCTAATGAGTTCGGTGGAGCACGGCATTCTTCTGGATCACAATCTCCGTATATCATTCTGACATCTAACCTGGGTATAAATCTCGGACTTTCTGCGGGATAGAAAAATGGCGTAGGCACTTCTTCTTGAGACATATAATCGTCCTCGTTAAGATAGGAATTCCACTCTTCCTCTGTATCGGATGGATCTCCCTCGTTGATGGTATGGACTACTTAAGGCATTGGGTGAAGGAAACCTCCACTGTGGAAGGAGTTCTGAATGGGATGAAGACTTTCATCGTTAGCAGCTGTCTGGGTGCAGGTCGCAGAAAAACCAAGACCCTTCTTTGTTTTATTATCCGTAGGAATGACAAGCTGCCCCCATCCTTTTGTATATTTACTTTCAATTGCCTCGAGAGCATCTTTGTATGAGAAAATAGAGGTTCCTTTATCTGATTGATTCTCATTGCTCACCGAAAGTGCTTGGAACTGAGTTCCAACAACCTCCTCGGGTTCTATACAAGTAGATAATGACAGGTTACTCACGATCAAGGCTTGTTCTCTACAAACCGTGACGAGTTGATCGTTCTTGACGAACTTCATTTTTTGGTGCAGTGTCGAAGTTACTGCCCCAGCCTGGTGTATCCAAGGTCTTCCTAATAAACAATTGTATGTTGCTCGGATGTCCATGATTTGGAAAGTGATTTGGAAAGTGTGAGGACCGATAGTTATGGGAAGGTCGACTTCGCCAATGACTGCTTTCCGAGATCCGTCAAAGGCTTTGACGATGACCTCACTTCCCCTCATCGGGGATCCTTTGAATGATAGTCGCATTAAAGTGGACTTCGGCATAACATTGATGGCCGATCCTGTGTCTACCAGTATGCTGGCTAAAGCATCGTCCTGGCAGTTAACTGTGATATTAAGCGCCATGTTGTGGCATTTGCCCTCCTCTGGCAAATTCTCATCACTGAATCCTAAGTTTTTGCAGGAAGTGATGTTAGAGATGATGCTATCGAACTGTCGTATTGACACATCCTGTTCCACAAAGGCCTGCTCTAAGACTTTCTGTAGAGCCTCTCTGTGGGCTTCGGAACTAAGTAAAAGTGATAGCACAAAGATCTTTGAAGGAGTTTGTAACAGCTGATCAACAATGTTGTATTCACTCCTTTGGATGAGCTTCAGCATCTCATCGTTATTGTTTGAAAGGTCGGGATCACTGGACTAACCGACCGGTGGATTGGGAACTTATGTCTAAAGTTCCTTTCTTTGTTAGGTTCTCGAACTCCTCGGTTGAAGATTCGACCGCTCCGTGTTACTCGACTGATGTCTGCAATATTCACGACGGAGGGTAATGGAACTTCTTTTCCATTCTCAATTATTGTCGCACCGTATTTGTAAGGGATCGCCTTAGTTGATTCATACGGTAATGATCCAGGTAGATAGATAACTACAGGAGCCTTCTGATTTTTCTGACTGTCGTAAGTAACTTCAATCAGTTCCTGGCTAGGAACCTTTGATTCATCCAGTAGAGGGATGATGGTACAAACATCCTTGTTTTGTTGATGATCAGAGATTATGACAATGTCTCTGATTTGATCAGCGAAGTATTCCGGCATCCAGTTGATTGTCTCGGAACTCGGACATGGGTGAATCTCTTTACGATCCAACTGACCTTGAAGAGCTGCCCGCACAAGGTAGCATCCTTGGTTATTCTCCGAGCAGACTCTACAGCGTTCACAGTTGTGTGGTGGCACCTGACCACGCCCGCTTTGAATACAGTGTAACTTCACTAGGTCAGTTTCCATAGATCGGACTTCCTGACTTTGACGTCTGGTAGGGTTCCCATTAAGCACACTGATTTGTTGCGTGTCTTCATCCAGATAGATCGGAAGCCACCAGTGGTTTAACAAGTATTGTGAAGTTCTTTGTACAAGAGCACACCCTTGGTTACTCTCACTGCATACTTTACAGTTCAGATAATCGTGAGAAGTGAGAAAACCAAGTTGAACCTGCTTGGCGTGTAACTCCACCAAGCTGGTATTCATAAAATGGATATCAAAGATTTGGATCATGTTGATTTGATAAGGATTTTTATCATGGTAGTCCTGGATCCACCCAAGATCCATCTGACGCTGGAGGGCCTCTTGTACAAAAGAGCATCCCTGTTTGTTTATCGAGCAAGTCAGACAGGAATTGTAATCATGCCGCGACAGATTATGGTACTGGATTTGCCTTGAGTGCATCGCCACCAAGTTGACATTCATTACACGGATGTCGTGGTTCTGAATGATGTTGGAATTCGTATAGGTCATGTTGACGCCACAAATCGATGCTCTTGGATCCACCCGAGATCCAATTGTTCCTGTAGAGCTTATTGCACCACAGAACATCCTTGATTGTTTTTAGAGCAGATATCACATTGGTGATAATTATGAGGTGGCACATGGGCATATCTACTCTGTCTACAATGCATCTTGACCAGATTGGCCCTTAATAAGAGTACATCATGAATTTGATAGCTGTCGTTAGACTCTCCCTCTATCAAATTGACTGCAGCTTTCTCGTGTTGAGGCAACGGGTTCGTAAGAACATTCGGATTTGTATCTTTGAAAGATAAGACCCCGCTCCTAACAAGCATTTGTACGTCGTATTTGAAACTGAGACAGTTCTCTATGTTATACCCTGGTCCTCCTTGATGGAAAGGACAAGTCTAATCCGTTTTGAACCAAAAAGGCGGATTTTTCGGTACTGTGAAAGGAGACTTGGTTTGGACATGCCCCTTGACCAGTAGTAATGGAAACAGTTCTGTGTATAACATGGGTATAGGATCAAACCCTGGTGTCATGTTGTACGGTTGTTGTTATATGGAGGACGAGCCTGCTGAAGAGACTGTTGTGTCCTTTACTGATATTGTTGTTGATTAGGTTAGCTCTGCGCAACCTGAGGTTGATACGTAGGAACAAGCGTAGGGTTGATAGCAGGAGTTACAGCTGCTACTGGTTGGTACCGTCGCCTTTGCTTTACGAGAGAGATATTCCAAATATCCTGCTCTTTTTTCTTAGGGAGAGCACTACTGTATCGTTTTGTACTACTTGATGATCCAGCGTCTTTAACTAAACGTCCTTCTCGGACGGCTTCCTCAAGACGAACTCCTATGCCCACCATCTCGGTGAAATCACTGGGTGGACTGGCGACCATTCTGTCGTAGTAAAATGAGCTCAAGGTTTTTAAGAAGATCTTTGTTATCTCTTTTTCCTCTAGAGGTGGAGAAATCTGAGCGGCAATTTCATGCCATCTCTGAGCGTACTCCTTAAAGGTTTCCTTGTCCTTTTGTGACATCGATCTGAGCTGATCTCTATCCGGTGCCATGTCCAGATTGTATTTATATTGTTGAATGAAGGCAGCGCCAAGATCTCTGAATGTGCCGATCGTAGCGCGGTTTAAACCCATGTACCATTTTAATGCGGCACCGGTTAAACTATCCTTAAAGTAGTGAATTAGTAACTCTTGGTTCTTTGTCTGAGCTGACATTCGCCGATCGTACATCACCAAATGGCTCTGAGGGCAAGAGTTACCCTTGTACTTTTCAAAGTCGGGTACCTGGAACTTGTGCGAAACTTTCACATTGGAGACTAAGCAGAGGTCCGCGGCGTACTTTCCAAATAAATCCTGACCGCGAAGGGCTTGCAGCTCTTTCTGCATTTCCAGGTACTGTTCCTGGAACTCATTCATTCTGTCGAACATGCTGTCATTTCCACCAGAAGCTATATGTGGAATCTGTCCTTCCGGGACAGTGTGTACCACGGGTGGTGGTATATTCATTATGGCCGAGACTCTCGGGGTCTCCCAAAGTTTGTAACCTTCAAGAGTTGCTGTCATGCCCCTGGCATCTTCGCTTTCCTGAAGTTTGTAACCTTCAGGCCCTGCGGTTCCTGCTGTAGTTCCCTGATCCTCAGCGATCGGCGGAACATATCCTTCCAGGATATAGTTAAGTGGCATGCCCCAGGGACGATCTTTCGGCATTTTGTACGTAGGATCATACTTTTCCACTATGGGCATTGATGTGATCTCTGAGATCACAGTCCTTTGTTGTTGCATTTGAGCCTCTGCTAGAGCTTGGATGTCGTTATGAAGCTTTCTTAGACCCTCTTTCAGAGTGTCGATCTCTTCCCTCAACTCTCTGTTCTCTTCCTCGAGATTATCCATCTTTTTCTTACGATTGGCCCAAGTATTGTACGAATGAGGCAATTTGACTCTAGAATTGAGACACAAACGTGAGATTCGTAGGTAAGAAGAATGCGTTTACGCGAGAATGATGAATGATATGCAATGATTATATTAATTGTATGTTTTTGTTTATTCAAAGTAAACTTCGACACTTGGATTGCAAATATCAAACAGTGGGGAAACCCCGTTTTATTGAATTCAAAGATTGCGGAAACGGAAATACAGTAGATTACAAAGTGCTGAAAAAGGAAATCTAAACTAATGGATCCTGAGTCCTCTCTGAGGAGAGCTCAGGTGCTGGTTCTGGTATTTTCCTTTTCTTTGACCGGGGCTCTTGGGTGGTTGTCGGGTTGTCATTCCTTTGCCAAGTGAAAAGAGCGAGCAAATTACTTTGGTCATCCTGATTTTCCATAGCATGTTGCTCTAAAATCTCAATCAGAGCATCTTTTTCTCTTAATAGCTGCTGTATTTTCTTACACTCCACATTGAGAATACGGTACTTGTTCCTCCAAGACCTTTTCTCCTGCTGAACTTTGCTGAGAGTAACCTGAAGCTTTTCCGTCTCAGACATAAAATAAAGGGCAGAGTCCCTTAATGGAAGAACTTCCTGACGAGGGTAAGGCATCCTCAGCTTGAGAGCTCTAGTTTGCACCCAGTGGAGATAAGGCTCCCCCGAGACACAATCTGGTTTTCCTAGAGACTCTCGTCTTTTCCTGTGAACGTGTTTCCAAGCATGCACTATTTCTGTCTTTAGTTCCCTGTCATTTTCTCCTTCATTGAAGAAAAGACCTTCTAGATGAGCATTGCACGGGACATGCCTCATTGGGTACCCAAATTGACGACGAACTAACACCGGATGATAGTTGATTCCTCCCTTAGTTCCTATAAGGGGTGCATTTGGGAAATTTCCACAACGGTCAATGATTCTGATCCCGTCATAGATTCGATTGTACCAATCGATGTCAGAGTTGGTAAGAGACATGATTCTCTGCGACCAACGTAAAGTATTCTTTTGATCCCAAAATGCAGCAGATTTGGGCAAATGGGAAATGGGAAATGAACCATTTGTAAAGCAAGGGTACATAGCACGTGATCATTCCTCCACTGTATAAATTCCTTAAGTGTACCGAATGATATGCATCTGCGAGTAAGGTCGGTACAGGGTTTTCGATCAGGCATATCTTAATGGCATTGATATCTACGAAGTTATCAATGTTGGGAAACAAAAATAACCCGTAGGTGAGCAAAACAAAGATGCTCTCGAAAGCGGCCACGTTCCCTATACTGGCAAAGTACAGGGCTTTCTTTATCAAGAATTGGGCTGGCAAACCCTGGATTCCACCCTTAGTGGTCATGTGAGTCCTGACTTCTGACTCGTCCAAATAGATTTCTCTCGCAATGGTTTGAACCTTTGGAATTTCTTCCAGTCCAGAAAAGGGAGCTTGATCAGTGATATGCAGATCAGTCAAGTGAGAATACTCCTCCAGCATTGGTGCTAGCTGATAATCCGGGAATGTGAAACAGTGATAGACCGGATCGTAGAACTGGATTAGTGTGGACAGGATTCCTTCGATTACATGGACCATTAATAGAGACAATAGTCCTCCATCCTTAGCTCTGAAAGCCTCGTGGTTGGTGATCATTCTCGCTAAACCTCTCAAATCCTCTAACTTTGGAACCTTGAAGGTGTACTTATGAGTCTTCCTTCTACCGAAATCCATTAGCGCAATCTCCTTTTTCTGACATTTGCAATCATTGTCTTAGTTTAATTTGAAAAAGAGAGACTAGAAGAGAAGATTTTTTTTTGTTTTAATGCTTTTTTAGATGAATGTATGAATGCAGCACACAAAAACATAGAAAAAACAAGGGGTCAAAGGGTCGGTGTCATGAAGTCAAGGCTCTACCCCCCCCCCCAAAGGTTTATACTGGTGATTTTTTATACCTGTCCGCAAAATCATTGACCCCTCTTGGGATAACAACAACAAGCGGATCGCCAGCGAGCTGATGTATCCTAGAGTGATCTCAGATGAGGGTAGTATCGCGTGACAACTATTTCCGATAGCTTCCGCACTATAAAATGGTTTAAGTCTACTAAAAACCTCAGCTTCTCAGATAACCCAGTCGACCACACTACTTTCAACAACCGAAGTCGTATAGGCAATGTATCTGCAAAGGGAGTCTCCACTGAGTTTGATGGTCGATCGGGGACTCTTAAATAGGATTCACTCCCCGCAAGATTACCCGCATTTCCATCACCTATCTTAGGTGTATACTCAATCTTTCCACATGCGGCATCACACGCATTCCCATTAGTAGAAAAATAAACACAGATATCAATTAGGAAAAGTAATATATATATATATTTGTCTTAATCATCCTAGACCCCTAGTATTATGATCCTATACAGACAATGACTCCCCAGCAGAGTCGCCATTTCTGTGACATTTTGTGAACTCAAGGTTTCCACCGTAAGGATTGTAGGAAAGAGGATTGGGCCCCACGGTGGGCGCCATTTTTTTCTGTAGCGCCATTTTTGTGGTCCTGAGTCACGATCGCTTGGGTACTACAGTTCGATTCATTTTTTATCCTATTGAGCTGATTAAGGAAGGGAAATAGATGTCTCCAATTAACCCTGCTTGTATACTGAGTTTGAACAGTGGTCTGTTAGGTTACAGATGCTATGTGGAAGTGGGGCCCAATCCTAGGTTTATTTTGTTAAAAACACAGTGTCTGGATTATTTGTGAGGTTTTTGGTAATGTTTTTAAAATTTGATGCTTTTGGGTTGATTTGGTGGAGATACTGGATTTTGGGTTTTTATGCTCGCTAAGATTTTTAATCTTATGCCTACGTATTCCCGTTTGATGAAACAGGGAAATCAGAGCGATCGTAGTTCCTCCTATTCTCTGGGAGAAAAAAGGTGTTTTGGTGTCTTGTTCAAAGCCCAAGACGTGAAGCTAAAGGTGGTTTGTATCTTGTTCAAAGCCCAAGATGTGAAGCTGAAGGGTTGGATGAGAGAGAATTTGTCATCTCTAAGGAGGAGTTGTTGATGTTTGTATGCTGTGAGCAAGGCACCACTTTGATGCTAAAAGGTTGATTGACTCAACCGAGGATCTCTTTATACAAAGCCTAAAAGGAGGCTAGTGACCCAACAAGAGGGTGTTTTTATATGTCTCGTATGAAGCCCGAGATAGAGGGTAGAAGGTTTATGACCCAACAAGAGGGTCTTTTATACTCAACAAGAAAGTGTTTTGTAGTCTCGTACGAAGCCCGAGATAGAGGCTGAAAGGGAATTGACTCAATAAAAGAGTCTTTTATACTCAACAAGAGAGTGTTTTCTATCTCGTACGAAGCCCGAGACAGAGGCTAAAAGTGGTTGACTCAACAAGAGAGTATTTTATACTCAACAAGAGAGTGTGGGGAGGATCATTGTACAAAGCCCAAGAGGAGGCTAACTTTGTTGGTGACTGTTTCAGTTTAGTGACATGTCCAGTATGTTGGATAAAAGAGAAAATCAGTTCTTATAAAGGGGACGATTAAAGGTGAGGTTGTGCTTTGGTACTGATCGGAAGATCATGGTTATTTCCTGTTCTTTAAGGAAATGGGAAATCCAAAGGGTATTGGGACTGTCCAAGTCTACTGGTGTTTTGAGAAATTGATTCTCAGATAAGTGAATGATCTTTGTATGATGCCCAAGAGAAGGCTGGTATGTTAAGGGATGAAGGTCAACCCATTAACCTGTCTGACACTTGACTCAGAAAGACAGCTCTAGCAAATTGGTGACTAGGTTTTGTTCCTATACCTGTAGAGGTCTCTGGGTCCTTGTACTAAGCCCAAGAGAAGGCATGAGAGCTTTTAAGAAGCCGAAGGGTCCTTGTACAACGCCTAAGAGGAGACGGGGATGCTTTTAAGAAGCCCGTGGGTCCCCAAACCCCGAGAAATTCAAGACATGGCATTCACCGAGAATAGATCACGCCAGGAAGGTCCGAGAATTTAGAAGAAACTCAAGAGATGCTATTCACTGAGAATAGATCAACTATGGGGAGTAGAGTTTCTTTGACAATGTCTAAGGGTGACAGTCTGAGAAAGGGTTCACCGAGAATGCTGCCTTTCACGTTTCCATATTGTTTAACCCCAAGAGGAGGGAAGACTGTATCTGGTAATCCTATGGGGATCTATTTTTGACTATATTTAAGAGCGACCAACGGGCTTTACCTAGTTCTAGACGTAGTTGCCGGGGAAAACTCTAAATAACTATACTAGTATTACACAGTGGATATTTGACAAGTATATAAAAGTTTGTGAAAGAAGACTTACAGTGAGCAGCCCCACAATACAGTTATATATATATATATATATATATATATATATATATATATGAAAGCGGATAAAGAAAGCGGGTAAACACTTACTCGGTTGTAGAGCTTCCATGATGTTTTGTTAGTTGTTCAACAAAGAAAGCTTTGATAACAATATTATATTCTAAATCAAAGGAGAAAGCGCTTTGAAAAGATTGTTGGGGCTTACAGCTCAAGGAGAGCCCCAAAGGTTTTATCAATGATTGCACTGTTGTTTTGAAATTGTACAGGGACTTATACAAGTGACTGAGGCCTAAAAAGGTTTTCTGTACAAAGGGATGGGTCTTACACTCTCTCAAGAGGCCCAAAGGTGTTTAAATAAAAGGAATGGGGCTTATAACATGATGGTAGGCCCAGATAATTTGATTTTTGAACTGGCGATTGCGCCGAGATTTTTCTTTTAACACGGAGGGACTTATACAATGTCTGAGGCCCAAAATGTTTCGGTTAAAAGGGGGTTGGGTCTTACAGTCTATTAGAGGCCCAAAGAGTTTTTGTACAAGTGATGGGGCTTATAGCTCAATGAGAGGCCCATTGGTTTTTTGTTTGAAAATGGCGATCGCGCCGAGATTTTTGAAAACGTAATGGGTCTTATACAATGACTGAGGCCCAAAAATGTTTTGGTTTTCAAAAAAGGTTGGGTCTTACACTCTACTAGAGGCCCAAAGGTTTATTTTTGTACAAGTGGTGGGGCTTACAGCTTAACGAGAGGCCCAAAAAGTTTTTGTTAAAAAGGCAACTATCGCGCCGAACTTTTTGATGAGATCGGGACTTATACAATACACTGAGGCCCAAATCATTTTGGTTTTCAAAAAGGGTTGGGTCTTACACTCTACTAGAGGCCCAAAGTGTTTGAAAAAGATTTGTGAGGGCGAAAATCAAAGAAACCCTAAATTTGTTTTCCTTTAAAAGTAAATATTTAAAGAAAATCAATAAAATAATAAAAAAATACCAAATAAGTTTGAATAAACCACTTGTGATTTTTGTTTAAGGTTTAAAAAATGAGGTTTTAATCACAAGATGAATTTATACTCATTTGGCTTTGATTTTCAAGGTAAATATTCACTTTTAAATGTTTAAAAACAATTAAAATGAATGTATTCACAAAAATACTAATTATATTAAATAAATAATATAAATTTTATTTTTTTGTGGAATAAAATATTTCAACATTTTTGTGATTTTTTGCAAAAAGAACCAATAAAAAATAATTAAAATTGAGGGAGTTATTAATTTTTCAAATCATTAAAAATAATATGAAAAATAGTAAAATATTAAAAATATGAAAAAAGTGGTAAAAAAGAGGATCTGGGGCGAGGGGGATTCGAACCCCAGACCTCTTGTGTACAGGGCGCGCGCCTTACCACTAGGGTGGTGATACATCCGTTGATTGAAACACAACCACAAATATACAAGGCTTGCCTTGTTTCTGGCCTGGCCCAAGGCAAGGCAAGGCAAGATTTTGGTTAAAAATGTGAAGGCAATAACTTTCTCATTTCTCCATGGATTGGGACAAAATTTAGGTCTATCCTGCCTAGAATTTCACAAGGAATCCAATGGTGGTGGTGTTTTTTTCTTCAGATCATGCTCCTATTGAAAAACCCGATAGTAGTTTTGAAATAGGCCATGATTTGCATTTTCTGTGCTATCTCTTAGTACAGGTATGAATTACATGATAAATTGGTGCAAACTCAACACATATAACATGTATAAGAGATGCATGATCAGTGGACATCAAAGGAAAGCATGATTCAAAGAATTCAAGTTGTGATGCTTACCTCTTTTAGGAGCTTTTGTGCAATCTACCAAGTGCTTTGTTCCAGAAATGATTTGATGCTTTGGACACCCTCAAATGATCTCTTAGAAGGTTTTAGGATGGTTAGAATCAGCTGGAAACCTCAGGAACAAGTTTGAGCTCTTTCTTGCAAAAGGGGCAAAAGTGGCCAAAATAGCGACTCTCTCAAATGGTGTTCCAGATGTGTGGAACCATTTGGGACAGTTCAAGGATGATATTTGGAGTGTGTTTGAGGTTTTATCTGGTTTGGAAAGTGACTGAATCAAGACATGGCTTGAAAAATGCACAAAAGTCCAATTTTGAGGTTTTGAGAGGTGACTTTGAGATTTTGGTGTTACAGGTCACTCGTGAGTGTTTGGATCACCTCTATATGATGTTTATGAGGTGTGTGTGTGATTGGTTTGATTGGAATTGCTCTCAAACTCAAAACCCGATGGTGACTTACTTTGGAAGGCAAATTTGGAAATGAGAAGGAGATTTTGTGGAAAGCATCTGTTTGATGGCTTTGGTGTACTCAAACTGATCATAAATGAGTGTACTCAAACTGATCATAAATGAGCTCTATTTATACTAGAGTAAGTTTGTTTTGCAAGCAATAGTGAATGGCAACTGCTGCAGAGGTTTAGCCAATGGTTTCATTTTGGAATCTCAAGTCTCCTCTAGCCATTGACTAGAGGTTAGAGAACAGGTTGCTGGTTCCCTAGTTCTTGGATAAGTCTTGACTGAATTCAGTTGGAAAGGGCTCAGTCCATGCCACCTTGGTGCATCCATTAAATGCTCCAAACCAACATTGGAGTCTTGTCCCTCTTTTAGGCATTTCTAGGTTTGGCATGCTACTTTTGGTTCCAAAGACTTGGGAGGCTTAGGGATCAGTGTTTGTCCCTCCTTGGTCTCCCCCTGAGGTGTTCAGATGGATAAGTGTGTTTGTCATTTGCACAAATTTGGAAAATCGAGCAAAATGCACAAATCTGCCTTGCTTTGACAGTTTTCAGCAAGGCATATTGCCATTGTCATATCTCATGGCTCAAGTGGAATTTGATGGAGTTCTTGGCCATTTTGGAAAGCCCTTATATGATACAACAACTGTTTGATCATAGTTAGGTTTGATACTTTTTGGATCCAAGTGAAAAATACCCCTACATTTGGAAAAAAGTGAAGACAGATTCTGACTTAGTGAAAATTTCACTAAGTGTTGGAAAAAAGTGACATTTTCACTTTTTGTGATTTTGATCATTCCATAACTTAAAATCCATGAGGAATTGGAATGAGTTGTGTTTGAAGCTTTTGTAGAGGGCCATGGAAGCTACAAATCCAGCTTTGAATGGGGAAAAATGGCCTTGTGGTTTAGAAGTTATGATCCTCCAAAGTTGGTACCCTAGCCACTTTGTTCCATAACTTAGAAAAATTCTAAGTTTTAATGGTTACCCCTTTTACAAGTTATCCCACTTTTCTTGATTTTTCTTGATGAATGATGATTCCAATCACACATTAACATCATTTTAGGGTCAAAGAACCATAATTGTGAAAAATCTCAAAAAGTCAAAGTTGACTTTTGTGCACAGTTGACTTTTTGTCAGATGAACTCCAAATTGTGCGATCCTCTATGAAATCAAGTCCTTGACCTAAATCAAACTTGATGGATTGATTTCATAGGTGTTATAGGGTGTATTTAATCATGTCCCAAGGTTTGGGAGCATGCCTGGGTCAAAAGTCAAGGCACAATTGACTTTTCCCGCGAAACCCTAATTGTGGTTCTGATGAACTTGAAACTTGTTGCTCAAGCTTATTGGATCAATCCATTGTTACAAATGGATCAATGTAGTGTTTTAGAGACCCTCAAATCCTCTCTTGAGGTCTTGGCTCATTTTTTATCCCAAAAGTCAACTTAGGGGTGAATTAGGTCAAGAAACCCTAATTCCTGATTTTTTTATGAATGCCTCCCCTGAGGCAAAATTGACTTGATGATTGGGTTCATGATGTCCCTTGGAGCATCTTAGGTTATGCTTTGAAGAATTGGCTCATGCCCAGAGGAAAATTTCCATCTGGAGGCCCTGGTCAACCAAAACCCTAATTTGGTGACACTGGCGATCTTGGGGCTTAATCCACTCAGAATGTTGCAGCCTTGTGCTTAATCCTTGAGGTGGGAGTCCTCTTGATCCATTTGGGATATTTGAGAGGCTATACAAGTTGAATATCATGTCATTCCTTGATTGATCCTTTGTCTAAGAGCTTTGAGAGGGCCTGAAACCCTAATTTTGATTTTAGTGGATGCTCACCCATCTTTGGGGAGACTAATGAGGCATGATGGTTTACCCATATTGTGGTGATGATTTACACAATTATGGGAAATCTTAGTGGTCAAAATTTGGGGTATGACACCCACCCATTCTTCGTGATGAACTCCAATCCTACTCTCAGTTAACTCAAGCTATACATTCAGGTTCCTATAGGCTAGGAAATTAGCTGATGATAGTTGATGATGATTCAGACACCTTGGTAGTCACTGCTCCCTTGCAGCATTTGGTTATCCTTTATTGCTGAGGTTTTGAGACCTCCTCTTATCTTTACTGAGGTTATGAGACCTCTTCATGTCTTCATTGAGGTTATGAGACCTCTTCTTGTCTTTGTTGAGGTTATGAGACCTATTCTTGTCTTTTGAGGTTATGAGACCTCTTCTTTGTCTTCTGAGGTTATGAGACCTCTTCTTTGTCTTGGCTGAGGTTTTGAGGCCTCTTCTTTGTCTTGGCTGAGGTTTTGAGACCTCTTCTTTGTCTTGGCTGAGGTTTTGAGACCTTTTCTTTGTTCTGTGTTAAGGTTATGAGACCTCGTCTTGTCTTTGATGAGGTTATGAGACCTCGTCTTGTCTTTGTTGAGGTTATGAGACCTCGTCTTTTCTTTGTTGAGGTTATGAGACCTCGTCTTGTCTTTGTTGAGGTTATGAGACCTCTTCTTTTATATTGTCATTTGATTTGAGAGAATTGACGGGTGTCTTGCAATGAAGCACTTTGCATTAGAATGCATAACCAAGTTAAACTGAGAACTACCCACCCCAAGGTTTAAGATTTAAGGGTTTTTTGTGTAAGGAAAGAAAACTCCTACTTCTAGGCTCGAAGGGGTTAGCAAGGGATTATCTTCCTTATTTCTCCAGTGTTTAGGGATTAAAACAATGCCTTACATCATCGGCAAGGTTTAATCGAAAGCATACCACAATAATTATGGATAATATTTTTCATCATCCTCCCCAATCTTTGCTTAACAGCAATTTGATAAGTGGAATGAAACAAGATAAAGATATAGTTTTTGCTTTTATGAAAATAACAGTAAAGGAGTGAAACGAATGGATTGACCCAAAAAGGTGCATGAACATTTCATTAATCTTGCCAATTCAAAAGTACAATAGCTTATAAGCAAAATACAAATTCAATACTACAAGGAAAATACAACAAAAGTGCCGAAACAACCAAAAGATTGCCAGCTTTAGGGAATTAACTTCAACAGACCCCAACTTTCATGTCCAAAAAGGGGTCACTTCTTTGATGCTCGGAATCTCGCATGTGACTTATTCCTTGTGGTATAAGACCTTAAGAGGCCTCACAGGTCCTTTTCCCTTATTGCCATCTGTCTTAGAATTTGGCTCAGAAACTTGGATATCAATATCTGGTCTTCCTCCTTGGCGTGATAGTGACTCTATCACATCTTGCAACCTGAGCTTGAAACTCTTGCACTCCTCTACGAGGTGTCAAATTGTCTTGGTACAATATCCACATTTGACATCTGGATGGTCTTCTTCAAAGATTAGACTCTTGTTGTGGATCAATTTTTGTACAGAGGCTTCTAATTTAGAGCAAGTATCCAAATCGTGTCCTCTAACCCCTTTATGGAATTCAAATGTTGCATTTGTATCAGGATTGTACCATGCATACGACGCCTGCACATATGTTAGAGGAGTTATCAAAGAATTCTGGATTAGTAACGGGTACAACTTACTAAGCGGCACGGGAATTCGTTCGTCGTGAACTTTGTTCCTTTTGTTCCGATTCTGCCTCTTGTTCTGTTTCCGCCTCTGGTTCTGAGTTTGACGACCTTGAAGAGGAATGGCCAATGAATGTTGATATGCCAAATTGGCATTCAGAGGCTGATGATGACATTCTGAGGAATAACCAAATGCTGGTAAACGGAGAGTATTCACATGAGTCTGCCCTGGACCTAGGGTAACACCGGATGGATGGGGAGCGATGACTTCCTTGGTTGTCACAAGGTGTGGGTGCCCCTCCTTCTTCATCAGAGCTTGCAAAGTTTCTAGGACCCAATTCATCTAGTTTTTGAGGATTCTGACCTCTTCTTTCAAATCTTCCTGGTTCTTTAGAATCTCGTTCATTGTTGCCATTGTCCTGAATAAGTGTACTAGGTATCCATCAGACACAGAAGAAGAAGAGACTCAAGACTGAGAGATGCAAATGAGATGCGGATGCGACAACATGCGTATGAGATGCAAGATGGAAATGCAAAAGTTTCATGGAACTTAGACATTTGTGAGATATCAAGAGGTATCAAAGACTCATTCTCGTTAATAATAAAGTGGATTACAAAAGTCAATACATCTTTCAAAAGTCTTAAACATACAGCTAAATAAATGCTAAAAAGACCTAAGGAAATTCCCCTAAAAGCCTTATGTGAAGCCTCTTAATTTCCTCCTTCATCTGTGATTTTTCCAAGACGAGCTTGTCGACGATAAACTTCCATGGAGCAGATTGAGTATCAGAGGTACTTGGTCCTTCTTGGGTCTTCCTCTTCTTACATGAGAGCATCTCTTCACTTTTGGCTTGTAGTTGCTTTTGGAGCTCTAGGTTCTCCTCGACAACCACTTGATATTTGTGCTTCCAAGCTTCTCCTGTCTGCTGGGCTTGGTTTAATGCAATCTTCAACTCTTCTTCTTTTGTCATGAAAAACAGAACGGGCTCTTCCTTCAAGGCAATCGGTTCCTGTCTAGAATAAGGCATTTTCAACTTGATAGATCTCCTTCTGACCCATTGGAGATAAGGTTCCATGGATACACAATTAGGTTTTCCTATAGAACTCATTCCCCTCTTGTGCCTGTGACCCCAAGCACTCAAGATCAATCTTCTTTGTTCTTCATACTTTTCATATCCCTCAAAAAATATGTTTTCCATATGAATGCCAAAAGGCTTATCTCTCAAAGGGTACCCCAATTGTCGATGAGCCAACACTGGATTGTAGCTGATTCCTCATTTGGTACCAAGAAGAGGTACATTGCCAAAGTTCCCACAACTGTCTGTGATCATTATCCCATCATACACACGGTTGTACCAATCAATATCAGAGTGAGACAGAGCCATAATCTTCTTAGACCACCATCCTTTCTTAGGGTCCCAAAATGCGCTTGCTTTTGGCAGATGTGAAACAAACCAATAGTACAACACAAGAGTGCAAAAAGTGAGCTGACCTCCATTGTGGGCATTCCTCAAATGGACTGAATGATATGCATCAGCTAGCAAGGTTAGTACATGATTTTTCTTCAAAAAGATCTTGATAGCATTTAGATCCACAAAGTTATCGAAGTTTGAGAAAAGAAAGAGCCCATAAATAAGTAAGGCGAAGATGGCTTCAAAGGTGTCCCTATTTGAGTGCTTGGCATAGTATTGAGCCTTTCCAATTAAGAACTTAGCAATTAAACCAAATATTCCTCCCTTTGCAGTCATGTTGTTTTGGATGTCAACTAACTCCAAGTGAGTAGCCTTAGCTATTTCTTGCTCTTTGGGGTCCCTCTCAAAGATAGGAAATGGAGACTCATCCTTAATAGGTATACCAACTAGCTGAGAGTACTCTTCGAGAGTGGGTAAAAGTTGATAATCGGGAAAAGTAAAGCAATGATAATCTGGGTCATAGAACTGAAGCAACGTAGAAAGGAGTCCTTCATCAACCTACTTCTTCAACAAGATCCACAACTTCCCATATCTGTCCTTGAATCCTTCAGGGTCTGTCAGTAAATCTCCCAATCTCCTCAGGTAGTCCAACTTAAGACTCTTGAAAGTGTACTTCACGGTATTCCTTCTTGCACTGTCCATGATATCCCTATGATATTCACAAAATAGGAGGTATGAGTTCCATGAAACTGGCATGAAATGAATGCTTATGATGTATAGATGCACACATATTCACAAATGTACAAGCACACAAAAAAAAGGCTTAGATTTAGGTCACGAGTGTGGAGCCATGGTTTACCCTTCCGCAACGAGTTTTCAAATTAATTGGAAAGCATGCATGTTATGTTTGAGTAGAATCCTAAAATGTTGATTTTATGCTTAAATTACGAGTTGGGGTTTTTAGGGTGTTACACAAAGCATAGATGATTTTACCCATGGGGGAATTGGATGCTTTAGTCGGACATACAAAGCATCACCGACAACTCCCTTGAATTTTTAAGGTGCACAAGGCGCTGCAGGGAATTTATTGTTGTAGCCGGGCATATAAAACGTATCCAACGAAACATAGGATTTTCTCAATTCTAACACCCAAAAGAATGGGATACAAAACAAACAAACGAAAAATAACAGGGGAAGATTTTATTGAAGTATTTATTATTTTTGTACCACTAAGGTCATATAAGCAAAAACATTGGATCTTATTATTTTAACTATAATACCGTTTGAGCATGGCTACTTTCCATGTCCTCAGTATTTGCCTTCCTTCTAGAGATTCTAGCCAGTATGCTCCTCGCCTAAAGCTTTCTTTTACTTGATAAGGCCCTTCCTAGTTTGTTTCTAGTTTTCCATTGTGAGCATTTTTTCCTCTGATGACTACCCTTCACAAGACGAGATTTCCTGGTTGAAACTCTATATGTCGTACATGGCAGTTGTACTTGGCATCCATAGTTTGCTGGACGTTGGCACTTGGGAAGGGAGCTAAAAATCTTCTATCTTACAAGAAGTCTACCTCTTCTTTGAGGGAAGCATCAATTTATTCTCGTGGGAGGGGGTTAGATGTTCTCCATGTTAACTCTTCGATTTCCACCAGGATAACTACCTCTATCCAGTACACAAGTCGATATGGAGTCTCCCTGTTGTGGATTAGGTGGCTGTAAGGTATGCCCAAAGGACGTGTGTTGCGGTGAGAATCGGATATCAAGCTATTGATTAACTTGAATCACACATCTTTGAAATTCACCACCGAGCTTTGATTTATCCAAAGGAAAGGGTAAAGATCGAAGAAAACCCTAATTGCGCTAAGTGAAGACAAAGCTAAGAGATCGGGGATCGGGGGTTGGTTATACTAAGGGAAGGTACTAGCACCCTAAGTATCTGTAGTACTCTATAGGAACCTCTTGTTTATGTTTGTGTTATGTTATGTTTTCTTGCTAAAGGAACTTATGCTAAGGGTAAGGACCTAAGGGTATATACACTACGTATGCTCGCCAAGATATCGCATCTTGTGCCTACGTATCTGACTAAAGAATCAGAACAATCGTAGTTCACCTAACTAAGGGTGAGGAACCATTGACTAGGGCCAAAGTTCCAAGGGGAATGAGTATGAGCTCATATAGAGTTTAAGAACTCTCTAAGTCTAAGTTATAGGGGGAAGTGAGTACTCAAAGTGATGAGTCCCACATAGAGTCCAAGAACTCTAACTTAATTCTAAGTTGTAAGATTGAATGGCTATGAGGCCAAGGAAAAAGTTACCTATGACTATGAGGTCAAAGGTTGAAGATGGGATCCTATGGCTATGAGGCCAATGGAGGATGGCTATGACTATGAGGTCAAATCTTACCTATGACTATGAGGTCAAGGTTAAGAGATAGCTCTATGACTATGAGGTCAAGAGGGAATCCTATGACTATGAGGTCAAGGAGGGAGATGGCTCTTAGGAGGCCGAGAGGGTAACGAGCTATCTATGACTTTGAGGTCAATTGAGAGACTTTCCTTTGGAAGGAGGGGAAGACGACCTCTTGTGATCAAGAGTTGAAATGGGATTGAAATTAAGTGAACAATACGAGTTCAAGAATTCAAAGGTGATAAACATTGATCAAATGAGACTAACATCAAAGCATGATATATACGTCAATGTATGAGCATGGCAAAAGATAATGAGATAGTTTACAACAAACATGAACAAGTGAACACATAAGTATGGCAAATATAGCATCCTCAAAGTTTGAAATCAAAGACAAAATGTCAAAGGTGTGAGCCCTAGTAACAAAGGCAAAAAGGTACAAACAAAACCTAATAAAAGACCTTATCCAAGGTCAAGAAACAACTCCTCAAACAACTCTCTCATATGTCATGAAACAATCTAAGGAAACCTCTCAAAAAGTTCTAAGAAAAGGTTGATTTCCAAAAGGAAGTTCATGAATTAAACATAAGGTTATTCATATTTTTGAAAATTTAGAAATTGATCATACCTGGATCAGAAAGTATGACAGTGGCCAACAACGTCGTGTGGTCTTCAGCTCCGCTGATGATGATACGGCGGGGGGGGGGGGGGGGGGGGTGTACCTGCAAGGTACTCCGATGCCAAAGTCAGGTAACGAGAGTAAGCAAGTACAGAGAAGTAGGTATGAGAGTAAGAATGAACATAACCTAACCCTCTCAAGTGAGAGGGTATTTATAGAGTACCCCCAGCGCGGGGCCAACGGTCTCCTGCACTGGGCTGGATTGCAAGGCCCAATCCGGGTGACTGCCAGGGCTTACGTCACGTAGGGAAGACCAGCACGTGGTCTTCGCCCTGGGGTAACGGTCCCGAGATCTTCGGAAGGTGCGCAGACTGATTCCTTCGGAGGTGGGAGGTTACAAGATGATGTGTCCTCGCGTGGAGGAGTACGTGGAGGTCAAGGAGATAGGTGTTCTCCTTGACCCCAAGCTTCTGCTCAACGACATAGCCTAATGCGTGGTCGACGAGGGGATGACATGAGCATGTTCGGCGCTGACAGGGATGTGTTCGACGCTGGCTATTTGTGGGCCATATTGGGCCGCACCATTATTGGGTTGGGCCTGCCCGACGGTTGGACAGGCGTTGGCCCAGTCCGGAACAGGAGCCCCCCAAGTCATTGCTCCGAAGTGTCAGAGTAATGAATTAAGGATCAGCCTCTATGACGAGGATACCGTAAGCGGGCTCGACTCCCGAGATGGAGGTGATCACTCGATTCGTGCAGGTAACCCTTTGTTAGGGATACATGTCGACGGGGAGGTGTCTCCGTGTCAACGGGCATATGCCATAGAAAGGCCACGAGCACGGGATGCTAGACGGGTAGGAATCTTGAACTCTGCTCGAATTGCGATGTCGCCGTTGGACGGCGCAGCGGGGATAAGAGGGGATGTGAGCCCGAGGGCCAAGGCAGATAAAAGGGCTAACGTGGCAACCTTTGTGCCACGTGTCACGCATCATCATTACCTAGGGCGGCTAGGCTAGGATTAAGGCACTCGAATGCCTAGGGACGCCTCGAATTCCACGGGGGCTCTATAAATAAGATCCAGCCCGTGTCATTTGCAAGCTTTGCTCTCCCTCACTCGCAGTTGCTCTCCCTCATTCTCTGCTCTCTCCACCATTTCACCGTCAAACGCCGCCGTACCGGAGTTTTACAACAACCATTTTCAAGTAAGTTCCTAGACCTTTCTCTTTCCCAATGCGTTTTCTACGGTGGCCCTCTGGTGAATTGATGAAATTCCCAGGGAAGTTGCGAAACTTTCGGCGATTACGGCGGAGTTTCACTAGATATTTGATGGATTTTTATGAATGTCGCGGGGAGATGGGATGAATATATCGGGGACTTGAGGAAGGTCCCGAGGACGTGGGATGAATATCCCGGGGACACATGACGAGGCACCGGGGACCTGAGGACGGTCCTGGGGATGCTCGCCTGATGCCCTGGGGAGCAGGGGCAGACGTGTGACCCCGACATCCCTGGATAGGGGCGTTGCCCGCGCAGTTCCCCGCGTCCCTTCTTCGCCCTTTCACTTGATCAGCAGTGGAGGGGTGAATTTGATATGGACCATCGGATTCACCATTTCCTTGTGCTTTTCAGGTAAATGGAAGCCGAGGCCGTGGTCGTGGGATCTATATATATCGACGACCAACCTGACTCCCCGATGGCGCCGATCGCCAGTGTCGAGGGACGGCCTCCCGAAGATTGGGCTAGCGAGGAGCCTCTGAATATTGCCTCCCAGTTCGTCGAATGCAACGAGGACGACATCTTTGCCACAGTCGAGCATCGTCTGGAGGGCTCTTCGAAGACTTGGATGGTGTATAGGCCTTTGGAGCACCATCGCATCTGCTCGACGTATAGAGGAATGAGATTCCCCTTGTACGAGTTCATGTTCGACGAGGCGGGGTGGCGCCTGCCCTTCACCGATTTTCAGCGAGAGGTGTTCACCTGGCTGCGTCTGGTACCCTCGCAGCTCCACCCCAACTCACTCGCATTTATTTGTGCTTTCGAACTTGTCTGCCAGTATCTCCGCATCGGGGAGACCATACCCATGTTCTTCCGCATTTTCCACTTGCAGAGGCAGGCGACTGATGGTAGGCATGGCTGGGTGTCCTTCAAATAGGTGAGCAAATTGTTCCAGACTTACATGGACTCTGTTCGCAACTTCAAGTCCCGATACTACATAGTGAAGCCTGTCTCGTTCGAAGCTGTGGAGTCGATGTATAGACGGGCGTATCGGGAAGTAGATGGGCAGCAGGAAGAAGTCCTCGAGCTAAGGTTTCTTTTGTTCTGGACGAAGGAGCATTTCATGAGAAGCACGAACAGCTACACTTTCAGTGCTAGCCGACTGATCGAACAGGATCGTCTGGCTCACGAGGAGATAGTCAAGTTCGTCGCCAGTTTCTCCCTGGCCCAGTTC
Organism: Lathyrus tuberosus; assembly: GCA_022829125.1. Lineage (NCBI taxonomy): Eukaryota > Viridiplantae > Streptophyta > Magnoliopsida > Fabales > Fabaceae > Lathyrus > Lathyrus tuberosus. The sequence continues at coordinate 11,156,348 of JALAZF010000045.1, forward strand.
GTGACACCGGACGGGAAACCCATCCGCGACGATGACGGGAGGCCCCTAGAGCGAGGCCGACTGATTAATACGAGGGTCGTCCTCGAGACATTTTCTAAAGAGGACGCCCTTAAGCTGTTAGGTGGTGGAAGCCTCCTTGATTTGATCTTTCCTTGACTTTTGGTCCTTGATTTACTAATGTATCTCTTTTTCTTTTACAGAGACCATGTCAAGCACGGAGGAGCATATCAAGAAGCTGGCGGCCAACTGAACGTCGAAGAAAGGGGGAAAGGGTCAGGTCGAGCAGATCCGGTCACAGCACTCCGGCCCCACTCCGGCAGCCGAGGATTCTTCTGGATCTCCCTAGGGTAGCCAATCTCCCAGCACTCAGGGGTCTCCGAAGAGACATTGACTCGTTGAGCACGTGGATGTCGATCTTACCGAGAACGAAAGCCCTCCCACTGTGAAGTTCGTGCTCCCGCCCTGTTACTCGTGGCCGAATTTATTTACGAGGAACAATTTCTTGTGCGTTGGTGCACCTGAAGCTCAGACTATCTTGGGTGTTGACCGGGCTTCTCGGAGAAGGGCTTTGGTGGAGGACGTGTCCGTGGTGATGCGAGTTTGTGCTACTGCCCTGGTCTTGAATGACGAGACACGCCCAACGGCCGAGTTGAACAGGTTGCAAGAGAGCTTCAAGTCTATTTCAGCTGAGATGGAGAAGGTGGGTAAGGAGCTGACTGACTGCAAAAATTAGAACAAGGCCCAGGTCGAGCTTCAAGAGAAGTTGGAGGAGAAGTTGAAGAAAGTTGATGAGGAGAGGAGGGCCTCTTGGCGAGGGTCGCCGAGCTAGATGAAGCTGCCCGCCCTACTAAGGAGGAAACCGAGAAAGACAGACTGTTGATGTCTCGGGCAGAGCTGATCGAGAAGCTTAGGCAGACCGAGCAAGATGTCCTCGCGGTGGCTGACGTGGGCTTCAACAATGTCGTGCAGCAGCTTCGGATCGTGAACCCCAACCTCATCACTGAAGAGACTGACCCCGACTATGAGGTGATCGAGGGTCAGATCGTACAGCTGATGCAGGAGGATGAAGTCGACGGAGAGGCTACTGGGAATGAGCGGCCAGATGAGGACGTAGTTGACTAAGTTTTTACTTGTTCGATGTGCTTGGCCTACAAGCCACTTTCTTTTGATGACTTTTGTTTGGTTCGGCCTGCGTGCCGTGAATTTTGTAATTTCTCGGCCTGCGTGCCAGGGGCCTTGTGACATTTTTGTAACATTCGCACAATGGGTTTCTGCCCGGCTTAATGCTTTGACTTTTGCATACTTGTGTGTGTGATGCTTGTATGCTTGAAATACTTATTGTACTTTGTCTAAGTGATTTGTCTAGGCTGGGTGTTTCCTCGAATTTGTTGATCATCGGCAGTGTGGGGAACTGCTCGAGTGGTCGGGTTTGTATTCCGACATTTGACGAGGCTAAGAGCTCGGTCGAGGTCTTAGCTTCGTGGCGTGAACTTCCCATCACGAGCTGGGCGTTCTTCCTGACTGGTACAGCGACGACGGAGCTCGGTCGAGGAATCCTCGTCGGATCAAAGGTATTCGCGTACACACAACGCGGTCTTTGATCTTCGTGTGTCGTGGAGGGGAGTCGCGCTTGTACCTTAGCGCGCACCCGTAATCGCGACGTTGCTATGTTGTGGGCAGTGTTTAACTGTAGTATTCTTTAAGCTTCTCAGCATTCCATGGTCGAGCAAGTGCCTCCCCGTGTAGATTTTCGAGCGGACGCGGTAGGGGCCCTCCCAGTTCGCGGCGAGCTTGCCTTCTCATGAATCTTTCTGGTTCCTTCGAAGGACGAGGGTGCCTACTTGAAAATCACGTTTAATAACTTTGTTGCTATAACGCAGAGTTATTTTCTATTTAAGTGAGGCTTCTAGGAGGGACGTGTCAGACCTTATCTCCTCGACAAAGTCGAGCTCCTCCCTTAGGGCCTCATCGTTTGTCCCCTCGTCGAGGGGAGATTCCGTTCTCCTCTATGGTTCCCTTATTTCCAAGGGGATCACCGCTTCTGTTCCGTAGGTTAAGCGAAAATGGGTCTCCCCGGTCGTGGAATGTGGGGTTGTCCGGTAGGCCCAGAGGACGCTATGTAGTTCCTCGACCCACCATTTCTTGGCGTTGCCTAGTCGGCGTTTCAGTCCTCGCAGGATCACTCTATTCGCCGCTTCAGCTTGCCCGTTTGTTTGAGGGTGCTCGACCGACGTGAAGTGCTGCTTCGTGCCCAGCTTGGTGACGAAGTCTTGGAAGTTCCTGTCGGTGAACTGTGTCTCGTTGTCGGTGACAATCGCCTGGGGCATGCCGAACCGGGATAGTATATTCCTCTTGTAGAAATGTAGTATATTGTGGGTTGTGATTTAGGCCAAGGCCTTAGCCTCGATCCACTTTGTGAAATAGTCGACGCCGACGATCAGGTTCTTGTTATGTTATGATCCTTGGACGAAGGGGCCGAGGATATCCATCCCCTACCACGCGAACGGCCACGGGGACAACACTGTTTTGAGCTCACTGGGTGGGGCCAGGTGCATGTCCCCGTGTCGTTGGCATCGATCGCACTTCTTGGCGTGCTCCTTGGCGTCTTGTTGCATGGTGGGTCAGTAATACCTCGCTCGAAGCACCTTACGGGCTAAGGATCGCCCGCCGAGGTGTTGGGCATTGATCCCCTCATGGATTTCTTGGAGTATATCGGGGACTTTGGTCTCTTCGACGCACCTGAGGAGGGGGATAGAAAAGCCACGACGGTATAGTTTGTCCTCGACTATTGTGTACGAGCACGCTCTTTGCTTAACCACCCCTGCTTCCTTGGGATCGTCGGGTAGCTTGCCCGTGGTGAGGTACTCGTATACTGGGGTCATCCAACAATTGCTGTCCCCAATGGCGTTCACGTTCGTCGTGGGAGCGGGCTTGTTGATGCTCGGGCGAGAAAGTACTTCTTGTATGACGGACTTGTTTCCGCCTTTCTTCTTTGTGATCGCCAATTTGGATAAGGCATCTGCTCGGGTATTGTGCTCGCGCGGGATGTGGATTACTTCCGCGGAGGTGAATTTTTTCATCTTTTCCTTCACCAAGGTCAAGTATTCGATGAGGCTGTCGTTCTTGGCTTGGTACTCTCCTCGGACTTGAGAGGCTATGAGTTGGGAGTCGGTGAAGATTTTGACCTCTTTGGCACCGAGATCTTCGGCCAACCGTAGCCCGACGAGGAAAGCCTCGTACTCTGCCTGGTTGTTCGATGTTGGGAAGGACAATTCGAGGGAGACCTCGATCAGGATGCCTTCCTCGTTTTCGAGGATAATGCCCGCCCCGCTCCCTTTCGTGCTGGATGCCCCGTCGATGTAGATTGTCCACTTTTGGGATCCGTTGGTCGAAGGTTCCGGGACGGTCATTTCTGCCACGAAGTCGGCCAACACCTGATCCTTCAGGGCTTTCCTTCCCTCATACTGAATATCGAACTCGGCGAGTTCGACCGACCATCTGAGCATCCTTCCTGCCATGTGTGTGTTTGTGGAGGTTCTCTGGTCCTGCGAGATTGTGCCCTCACCCTTTTTTATCCCTAAACCACCACTAAGCCTTTTCTTCCCTTAGACTCCCCAGCTTTCCTCCCACGAAGACTAGGTCCTTATACCCTCTGATATGGAATTTGGTACCCTAGGACAGGTCACTAATTGTGTAGCAAGTTATCACAAGATGGCATCTTCCCCCCTTTTGTAAGCTCCTCAAGACTCAAGAGATGTGTGTGCTCTGTGTTTAAATACTGGCCCATCAAGGAAAATTCACTTTGGAAGGAATTAGAAGTTCGGATTGCAAGATGTAAATTCAAGTCCATGGTTGTCACAAGTCTACAAGACCAAGTTTGAAAATCCTACATCATCTCCATATGGTTCCAGCATGAAGCTCATGCCCTCTGTTTCAAGAAGAATATTTGTTTCTTGAAGCTGTCAAGTATTCTTCAAGCAAGTCTGAAGATCATTTGGAATTAAAATGTTCAAGATGTTTTGACCATTGGTAGAAGATTGAGAATCATTGCAGCTCATTAAGTTATTGTTTGTTACCATTGTTGATAAAGAAGTGGAATGCTATATTCAAAGACCTATTTCTTGTACTTTCCAAAACTCTTGGAAATACATAACATATTGTTTACAAATATTCAAGTTGAATCCCATATTTAAATCCAAGAGTTGTTTACAAGACATTTCTCATCGAAGTTTCAATTTGGTTCAAGGTCTCGATTCAGATTAAATTCACAAGATTTGTTTGGTCCCTTTTCAAGTTATTAAATCATGTTCGGTCAAATTAAGTTTGTGGCAAAGTTGAACTCATTTGTTTTTAATTGTGGTTTCAAGTTTGTTTCAAAGTAATTCAAGTCCGCCAACACCACTCAACCATTTGTCCTTTGGAAGGATTTATTCAAAACATACAAACTTGCATCTTGGACTCAATTCTATATTGATTCTCCAAATACAAAGTGCAATTTCATTATACAATGCTAGAAGAAGCAATTGGTCCACACAAAATGAAAGGGTTCTTTACAAGAATGTTATCATGATTGATTCAAAACCACAATCCAAAGTACACACATTCTTTACATAAAAATTCAAGTTGTAAGAGCAAGAAGTAGTTCTAATACTACAACATAAAGCATCATTAGCGACCCTTATTGTTTCTTAAATTCACAAAGAAGATTGTGGCAGTAGGTCAAAAGGTCTTTCTTTCCACCGTTCCATCAAACATGGCTTCATCTACCTTTCGCCCTCTTAAGGTCAGCCAACGGGACCATCTCCGCATCCCCAAGGGCCAGCGCCGCCTTCAACACTCTGATCATAGCAGTTGCATCCTGGCAGAGAAGCTTCCTCCGCACCTGAGGATCGGCGGACAGGATGGTCGATGCATCGAGTTCGGGGATGACGACCGGACTTTCCCCGTCAAACATTTTCCTTTGAAGATAGCATGGGGGCAATACAAATTTTCCCCCGGCGAAACCACTCGAGCCGCCAGCCGGCGAAGAACCAACATCGTCCCGCTTCCTCTTGTGGGCCGTGTTCGGTGTCCGTGGGTTCGAGGTTGTCCCCAGGGTGCTACCGGTACTTCCCACAAACTTTTCTAGCGTCGCTTGCTGCTTGGCAGCACCAACTTTCGGCATTGGGGGCACCTTCTTCAAGTTTTTGGCCGCCTGGGACCTCATCAGACGCTCCCTCATGTCCGCCATTTTCCCTGAAAATGTGAAAGAAAAGGTTAGCACACTGAACAAGAATTATAAACACGGGCAAAGAAACAATCTATACCGAGGAGCTCGAACGCAACGTCGTCGTTTGCGCATTCGAGGAGGGCCCTGCTATTAATATAGTGAGCCGCTCGGGCAGGCTCTCTATCCTCCCCGAGTAACTCATTTCCATCCATGTATACCACAAAGGCAGGACTGAAACTCTCCATGTAAGCATGCAAAACCCGATAAGACTCATTGTCCCCTTCACAGAGTTGCTCGGCTTAACGAGGAACTGATCGGTCTTGTATCTAAAATGGGCATATGCCCACTCCAACGGGAACTTGGACATATCTTTTACAACCTGTCGACCATCTACTTCTACGATCTCCAAGGTAGAGATGAACCTCTTAGCCGCCTCGGAGACAGGTTTCACAATCAAGAACCTGTCCTTAAAGTTTCGGACAGACTCCGAATACGGCCAGAAGAGCCTGCTCTGCTGTTTGAAAGACACCCAGCTTTGTTTTAGACCCTCTGTACTCCGTTGGATTTGAAAGATACAGAAGAAAGGTCCACAGTCTCCCCGACGTGCAGATAAAAGGCAGACCAGCTCGAAGGCCCTGATGAACGCCAGTGCGTTGGGGTGCAATTGAGCCGGGCACAGTTCTAAATGGCAGAAGATGGCCTCCTACAAATCGGTGAAGGGCAGGTGGTATCTCGTCTCCACAAAGGCAAACTCGTACACAGGGAAACACATCCCCGGATACACCGAGCAGATCTGGTCGTTCTCTGTAGGGCAGATAACCCTCCATTGCACGGGCGCACCCTCAGCCCGGTCTTCAAGAAGGGGAAACTCCTGAGCTTCCTCCTCAGTAAGTTTCGACCACGTCGACATGGGTTCATGGGCGATCTACTTGAGTTTCCCCTCTGTTACTTGGACATTGGCGTACTCCACGGGCTGCTCCGCCTCTTTGCATGCAACCCCGACGTTAGGAACGCCCCCTCCTGTCGATCAGCCATTTCACCTGAAAAGTAGAGGAATAAAAGTGAATTCGATAACAAAGATCAAATCCACCCTTCCACCACTAATCAAGTGAAAGGGCGAGGCATAAATCGAGGACAACCTCGAGCCCTAGTCGACCACGATGAGACACGGCGACTTCGTTATCCCCTTACAACGGGGACGAGTCACCGCGACCATACAAGACTCCGCGAGGAAGAGCTTACTCGACGAAATAAACGTCGCGCGAAAGCCAAAGTTTCACGTCGAACATGCCTAATGCCCGACTACAAACCTAAAACTAATCCTAACCAGAATCTAGGAAGATCTACATCAGCCTACACTACATTCATTAGCATTCATCTCATGTTCTTCATGTTCTTCATGTTTTTCATGAGTTTTCCAGAAATTCATGTGTTCCTCGAAGAACACATGAACATTTAACCGGAAAACTCATGCAGATTTCCAGAAATGAAGAACACCGTAGAAATTGTGGAAGAAACTGAAGAACTTACTTGGTAAATTGAAGGTAGAAGATGAAGACCACGGCGTGGACTTTGAAGATCGATGGCGGTGAAGAAACTCCGGCGAGAGTACAAGTTGCAGAGCAAAGAGGTGTGGGGAGAAGAATTTGAGTGAAGTGTACTAATGAGTCCTCTCTCCCCCCTTTTTATAAGCTTTTGCTCGCTTGGGAAGCACAAATGCCATCATTGCCTAGACGCCTAGGCTTGACAGGAATTGAATGTGCCACCACGTGTCAAAAAGGGAATCTTCGTTTGGCATTCCCAAAGCTAAACGTTACATTCACCCAAGTCTTCTACGGCCCCCGCAAACACATCTTCCTCGATAATACGTATAAGCCATATCATTGTCAGGGCTCATCGACATAAAAAACGCAGTTTTCACGGGCACGTTTTTCCTAAACCTGATCGATAGAAAAACGCCGTATTCGCGAGGAAATTTTCCAAACCAGGTCGACATAAATACGCCACTTCTGCGGGCACGTCCTCGCATACAAAAGGTTTTTCGGGGTGCTAAGCAACCAACCTCGACCATATTAACCACCGAACAGGTAAAGGAATGTCCTCGAACACTGTCACTCAAAGATAGCAGTTCACGAGGCTATCTCCAGTCATCACTCTTCCTTAGAGAAAAAACTTGAGGGGCTCCTGTTCTGGACTGGGCAGGCGCTTGGCCCACAGTAGGGTGTCATACCCTAAATTTTGACCAGGCGTTTTTATTTTTTCTCATTTCATCTGTCTATGTTTTCATACTGTGTCGTCTGCATATAATATCATATATTTTCTTCACGAATATTTTTGAATTATTAGTCGGAATTAACGTGTTAAATTTTCAGGTATTTTTGGTCAAACTGAAAAGTCAACAGTACAAAAAGTCGGCATCCGGGCAGTTTTTAAAATCGAACTTTCAGACATCATTTTTAATCTATTTTTCGCGTATTTTAACCTGGTGTGCTTATTTTAATTTTTTGACTTTCTGGTCATCATGTTTTTGACCCGTCTAGCCATTTTAGTGGGTAAAATCAATTTCAAAATTTGACAAAACGCTGTATTTTTTCAATACGTATATTTTTTGCTGGTCGTTTTGGTGTGTTCATTTTATTTTTTCGGACACTTCGATACAGACAGTTTTTATCGCTTTTTTACCAGTTTCGATTCCAATTTTAATTAATTTTTATTAATTAATCAAGATTTTCATAACTTAGTTTTTATTATTATTTTTTATTATATTAGTATATTATTATAATATATAATATACTTTTTGTTTTATTATTTTTACACTACTAGTCTCTCTTTTACATTATTAGTCTCTAAAAATCACAAATGTTTTCTCTCACTCATATAACTACACGAGACACTTTCACTTCATGTCTCTCTCATCTTTTGTTTTATTATATGCTTGTCTCATACTCAATTATCATCTTATCTCATTCTTTGAACAAACTTATTCAACACATTTGTTCAAACCACATACTACAAAACTCTTTAATGTATATTCTTCATTTCTTCTACATTCAAAGTATACCATTCAAGATTTTTATTCAAACTCAAGTCCAACATGTTAACCATATTTTTCTTCACTTGATGTCATGCCATACGCCATAACCTTGATCTCCAAGCAATGTTTTTGCTATAAAAGAGCACACACTCCATCTTCATGAGGACACCAAAATAATACAAGTTGTTTTCTCATAACTCCCTTCTACTCACACACTTACACCATCATTATTCCAACACAAACTCTGCTACAACCTTGTTGTCGTGTTGTATGAGGGACTGGCATCAGTATAAGATCCACTTGCAGCTGGTAAACTTGTAGATGTTGTGGCTAAGCTGGGATATCGAGACTGAACAATAAGCTGGGTCGGTTTTTGTTTGTGCAGTAGGTTCCAGATCAAAATCAAAATCAATAAAGTTCTTAGTAGTCTTAAGCTGCAGTAATAACGACAACGTCGACATCACCGCAGCATTGGCATCGTGACTTTGTCGCACCACCACACGTAGTGCTGCACATCAACTGACAACTCGTTGAAAACTGAGCAACACGCCATCGGTCACTATTCGACATCTGACGCCACCATCATTGAATCTCCGATCTGGTATACTTCTGCTCTTTCCTTTCCGTAGTGTCAATTTATGTTTGTTAGTTTTATAAGAGTGAGCATGAGAGATATGAAAGAGATTTTGGTTCATAAAAGTAAGGAAAAGAAAAGTTTGGATACATTTTTCATTTACTGCTTGTGTCTGTTTATTTGTTTAGTTTCCTTTTCTTTATTTTATATTTCTTTTCTACTTTGGCATTTTGAGAATTATATAAATATACATATACTTTCAATTAGGCTTAGCTACAGATACATCGTTGTCTTGTTTAGTTTATATACATAGAGTTATTGTTTTAAGTCATATATACATATTTATACTTATACTGTTTGTTCCGTTTTGGATATATATGGATTGTTTCTATATTCACTTTTGGTTTTTTAGTTTAATAAATATATACTACCTTTTGTTATATATATATATATATATATATATATATATATATATATATATATATATATATATATATATATATTAGTGTTAGTCCAAATTTTACATGGCATACTTTTAATATAATTTTAATATATTGGTTTGGTTCTTTTTTTTATTCTCAGAGGGATATTTATTTATGATGCAAAGAGAGTGAAGCTTGAATTTACTTAATTTTGCTTTAACTTTCAACAAATTGTTTTTTACTGTATTACCTATTTATGATGCTAAGTCATGAGGTTTTGTTTTTTTAGTCCTCGTTGTTTTGTAAGTTCTAAAACCAAATTTATCATTTTTAATTATTTGTTTTAATATTTAAGAAAAATACAAAAAAATATTTTAACCTTTTATTTTATTATATGATGTTTTCTTTCTAGTGTATTCATTATATTAAATAATAAATACTTAAAATATTTTAATCTTTTGTTTTAATATTATTTTTATTTTATAATATTAAAAAAATGTAAAAAAAATGTTTCATTATTAATTAACTTAAGTATCCATATTTAATTTGATTAATTAAATTATTAATTAATCTTATTAAATATTTATATTTAGAACGATTAATAATTCTCTAGTTGTCCGATTTTATCTTGCGACTGTTTTGGCTTCCATGTTTTGAGCTTATTTTCCTTGACTAATTCTCTTGCTTACACGATGCTTTTCCGTGTATATTTTCAACTGACACGATGTTTTGCCGTGTATATATTTTATCCGACACGATGTTTTGCCGTGCACTTTCTGTTTATTTTACCGATGTTTTGTCGTGTGCTTTCTATTTGTTTTCACTGTGATGTTTTGTCGTATATGCTTTTATCACACGATTATCTACCGTGTATATTTTATTTGTCATGATGCTTTGCCGTGTATTCATTTATTCCGTGATGTTTTGCCATGTATGCATGTTCCCTTAGGATCTCTTAGTTCAAATTTAATTTCCGATTAGGTTTGAAATAAGACAGACATTAGGATATTTAACCAAGCATGATAATTTTAGGTTAGATTTTCCCTCTCTCCACCGTACGATTTAAACTTTATTTTCTGTAGTTCGTGCCCCATAGGGGTGAACTACGACCGCTCTGATTTCTCAAGATTCCGTTGAGAATACGTAGGCATAAGACTGTAAAGTCTTAGTGAGCGACCTTTTCTTTTTTCCATCGTCTCTTTACATCCGATGTTTTCCCGGATATTCGTATTTTCAACGTCTTATTTTTTATCTCTTTCAATCCGACGTTTTCCCGGATATCTGCAACCTTTTCATTTTTTACGTTTCTCTTGCAATCCGATGTTTTCCCGGATATTCATATCGCTTCATTTTAAAACAACTTTCCTTATAATTCATAATCTGTTATCAAAACTTTCTTCAATTTCTTTGAACAACTAACAATACAGCTATGGAAGCTTGCTCACCTGTAAGTCCTTCTTTCATTCTTTTAAATACATGTCAAATATATATAACTGTATTGTGGGAAGCTTGCTCACCTGTAAGTCCTTCTGTCATATCATTTTAAATACTTGTCATATATCAACTGTATATATATATATATACTTTTATATCTGCTTAGAGTTTTCCCCGACAACTAGGTCTAGAACTTGGTAAAGCCAGTGTTCACTCTTTCAACAGTCAAAACTAGATCCCCATAGGATTCCAGATACAGTCTTGCCTTCTCTTGGGCTTAAACAATATGGAACAAAGAGAAAGGCATTATTCTTCGTGAAACTTTTCTCAGACTGTCACCCCTAAAAACTGTCAAAGAAATTCTACCCCCCATAGGTGATCTATTCTCGGTGAATAGCATCTTTTGAATTTCTTCAAACCTCCGAACTGTTGACTAAATGATCTATTCTCGGTGAATAGCATTTCTTGAACTTTTCTTTGGTTTGGGACCCACGGGCTTCTTAAAAGCATTCCTCGCCTCCTCTTGGGCGTTGTACAAGGACCCTCAAGCCTCTTAAAGGTTCTCATGCCTCCTCTTGGGCTTAGTACAAGGACCCGACGACCTCTTAAAGGTATAGGAACAGAACCTAGTCATCTTTCGCTAAAGCAGTCTTTCTATTGAGTCAAAACCTCAGACCTTTTAAGGGTTGGCTCTCATCCCTTAAAATACCTGCCTCCTCTTGGGCATCGTACAAAGATAAACCCAGTAGACTTGGACAGTCTCACCTCCTTTTGGATCTCAAGAAACCCTCAAGTTTCCTAAAAAACACAGGAAAAACCCTTTCCTTTTATTTTTCATCCGACGCTTTCCCGGATATTCCTTCCATTTTCATCCGACTCTTTCTCGGATATTCCTTCTATCTTCATCCGATGTTTTTCCCAGATATTTATATTTCAATCTTTAATCTTTTCACTCTTTCAATCAATTCCCACAAACACCCCTTTAGCTTCAATCTTGGGCTTCGAACAAGACACCAAACATATTTTCCTCCCATAGAATAGGAGGAACTACAAGTGCTCTGATTTCCCTGTTTTCTTTATCGGGAATACGTAGGCATAAGATTGCGAAATCTTAGCGAGCACACTAAACAAAAACCTTAGGTCTAGTACCTTACCAAAAACATCGAAAAACCCGAAAACAACAAAAATATCTTTTCAACATCTCTCAACCTTCCCAAAGGAGAAACTTCCCCAATTTACAGAACAAACACCAGTAAGTAGAAAACAGTAGAATAGTAGAAAGATTGCTTTCAACCCATGGATAACCATGTATAGGATGGGTAATTGACAACTCCCCATTGTATAACCTGACCCCAAACTCCACAATCTCTTAGCATTTGTTAAAGAAAACATTTGCGTGCAAGGTTAGTTTGAGATAACTTCTTTTTCCTTTCCAGCTTCATAGGATAAATAAGAAATCAGAAAGTAGCACCCAATCCCATCCGCAGGCGGATGTGGGTGGTCACGAAAACCGTGCTTCACAGGGAAAGGCCTAATCTAGTCCAGCTCTTGGCAAGGCCCAATATCCAGAAGCTAGCCGTTGAGCACAACTAGCCATTGGGCACAACTAGCCGTTGGGCACAACTAGCCGTTAGGAACATGACCGTTGGGGACATCCCCATCACGCGCTTGATAGTTCACGCGACCAACTGCCTCCCCGAATCTCACGGAAGTAGTTGGACCGGGTCAAAGGATCACGCACCTGACCCTTCACCTGGCAGTTTTCCATTGGTCGACCAGATATTTCGGCCACATGGGAGACCTTGGCCCCGCGCTGGAGGTTACTTCTATAAATACCTTCTCACATGAGAGGGTCAGGTTTGATCACTATTCAATATTCGAAATCATACCTTAACATTTTGTGTTTGCTTTCTCTCTAGCCCAAACTTACTTTGGCATCGGAGTACCTTGCAGGTACACCCCCTCCCCTCCTACATTCATCATCATCTGCCCTACACGAAGGCCAGGACGATCCAGTCTGATCATGCCAGATTAATTCTTAATTCCTCCACATGGCTTGGAAATTTTATGTCAATGAACTGCGTCTCATTGTCTGTCACAATGGATCAGGGAACTCTAAATCGCACTAAATGTTCTGCTTGAAAAACTTTAAAACGTTTGCTGCTATGATTTTTGCTAGAGCTTCGGCTTCAACCCATTTTGTAAAATAGTCAAAGGCTACAATCACGTATCTAAGTTGAATGGGTGCGGGGAAAAGGGACTGAGAAGGTCTATTCCCCATCGCGAGAAGAGCCATGACGAAGTAAGGACATGTAATTCAGTGAACGTGACATTCAATGTGTCCCTGTGTTGTTTGTATTAGTCACATTTCTTGACATAATCCCGGGCGTCTTGGGTCAAGGTTGCCCAGAAATATCCTGCACTTAGGACCTTTTTAGATAAAGCGGCGGCTCCTAGGTATTTCTCGATTATCCATTTGTTTACTTCCAAGAGGGCGTAATAAACTTCCACCTTTTCTAGGCATCTTAGTAAGGGAGTGGAAAAGCCTATTTTGTATAGGATTCCTTCGACCACTGTATACCCTTTGGCTATTTTATTTATGAGTGTGGCTTATGATGGATCTAGTCATAGATTATCATGCTCAATTTATTCTTTGATATGAGTGATCCAAGAAAAAGATGCTAGTGTGCTTATGGCCATTATGCTTTTTTCTGCGTGATTTACACTTGGTATTTTCTTGGTTTCCTAAATGAATGAGTTATTGATTCTAGGAATTTGTGTACTAGCTAGTCAGGATAGCACACCGGCTCGAGTATTTTCCTCCTAGGGAACATGGGATATTTCAAACTCTTTGAAGTTGGCTAACTATCCCTTGGCCAACTTAAGGTACTTTTGCAACAATGGGTATTTGGCTTACGCTTCACCCTGAATTTGAAAGATGGCAAACTAAGAGTTTTTTCTCAAATTGAGGAATTCTACCCCCATTTCCTCGGCTAATGATAATCCATTAATGAATGCTTCGTATTCGGCTTGAATGTTAGGTGTCACAAATTCGAATCTCAACGGGACTTCCGGCCAGGTCTAGTCGGAAAAGCCCTTGTCTCAATGGTAAATCTGTTTGGAGTGCACCAGGAAATATCCCTTGAGTTTTCGTGACCCTACCACCATGGCTAGGGAGGCTTTTTCTATTGTTTAATATCGTGTTAATGCCCAAGATAGGGCTTTCAACACAAAATATATCAGAATTTTCCTGTCATTTGTTTCTCTTATAAGGACAATGCTCACCACTTCGTCGGAAACTGCCAGGTAGAGATACAAGGCATCTCATCGTAAAGGTCTAATGAGTACTTGAGGGGTAGCTAAAATCATTTTTAGAGATCCAAATGTGTTGTGACATTTGGTGTTCCACTCAAACTCCATTTTTTATATCTTTCTTTGAATTTGTGGCTTTCATATGGATAAATGCATCACATTTGTCAAGATTGGCTTCAATTTCTTGTTCTGTTAAGTAGAAACCTAAGAATTTTCTGGCTCTTAGAGTGAAAGTGCATTTCTCAGGATTAGTCCTCATGTTGTTTTGGCGGACCCTTTTAAACACTTGGTTAAGATGTTGAGCATGGAGGGTATATGTGCTGGACTTCACTATCATGTCGTCCATGGATACTTCCAACGTTTCCCATATTTCTATACGAAAGATTTTATTCATTATTATTTTGTATGTTTCCTAGGCGTTCTTTAGTTCGAACGATATGACATTGTACTGATAATTGGCGTGCTCAGTCATGAACAATGTTTATATTCGATCGGGTCCGAACATGGGTATTTGGTTGTACCTATAGTATTCGTACATGAAGGAGAGAAACTGGTAACCGGCTGAATTACCAATAAGTTGGTCGATGTTGAGGAGTGGATATGAATCTCTTGGACACGCCTGATTGAGGTCTGTATAATAATCGCACATCCTTTATTTACCCGAAACCTTTTTTACTAGAACTACGTTAGACATCCATTCATTTTACTTTGCTTCTGAAATAAACTTGGCATCTAACTGACCCCTCACCGTGTTCTCGGTATCTCAGCTTTTTCAAGAGTTTGTTTTTTCTTTCACTGGGGGACATGTACCTAGAAGTAGCATATAGGTCTAATTGATGACAAACCACAACAAGATCATTGTTGGGCATCTCATATAGAGAGGTAGCAAATAGGCTGGAATTCACTTGGAGACATTCGATTAGCATGGATCTTACTTCGAGGGAATATTCAGACCCGATATTAATTGACCTCGCCAGATTATCTCCTAGTTGCACGAATTCAAACACGCCATCTAGGGTAGGTCTGATTTTTCACTTGCGTGCATCGAGATTGAGCTCATTCTTATCCTTTGATGGAGATGTTATAATGACTTCATGGATCACTTTCCTGATTCTTCCTTCTTATTGTAAATATGCTTTTATAGTGTCTGGTACTCCTCCCTCGTCGTGGTAGGCTATCTTCATATAGACTGTAGAAGCAACTGCGTCCAGCTTCGCTAAAAAGGATATTCCTAGAATGCCTTTGAAAGTGTTTATGCATTGTATTACGAGAAATGGGAGAGTTATTATTCTTTGGTTCACTTCATCTTCAAATGATAGTGCCAGATATATCACTCCACAAGGACGAGTGGTTGAATCGTTGACGGCTTACAAACCTTTTCCACTGGACGGACTCAGATCTATCTGCCGGAGGCCTAACGATTCTAATGCTCTTGAGGTTGAGATGACCAATTTTCTGGTTCCATAGATAAGTCTCATTAACCTTGGATATAAACATGACGAGGGCTGATATATCCACATATATCATTTGTCTTTGGACCTTGAAGCCTTCATTAACATTTCTTGATCTTTTCTAGTGACAATACTGTTAGAACAAGATTTGTTCATGACATATATCCTTTAGATTTTGATGATAACAAAGTATTGAAAGAACAATGGTGTTATCTAATGTGTATTCTAAGTATGGAGGTTCCAAAGCTTAAAGAGAATCTATTTAGAATCTATTAAGAGAACGCATTTGAGAGAAGCTGAATTATTGGCTTTTGATGGTTCACAAATGAAGGACGTTCTTAAGTGAAATTTGATGATATAGGATTGCATAGAATCTAAAGCTGAATGTATCAGCATCAAAAGAGCAATATATTATCTATACACTTATTGAATGTATCAGCTTCTAGTGATCATTCAGAACCATATACAAAGCTAAGTGACCCGTAATGCATAAAGTAAGCTACAATGTCAAATCAATTAGTCATCTAGAGTTTGTGTTCACATGGCTAAACAAGAGTTGACATGCTTTGCGGATATCCACTCTTAACAAATCTATAGTACATCTCACAGGGAAGACGCTATAGTTAAACGAGTTACACAATGAATAAAGATATTTTTTTTGTATCTATCTTCAACGTCTCTTAGTACTATGGAGTAAAAAAGAAACTTGTACAAGTTATCTCTTCCAACAACTATTCCTTTGTATCTTCTATTTAAGTAGCTGAAGATTCAATCTGGATCAACAACAAGGAACAAGGAATAAAGAAAGAGGGTCAGGAAGAAAAGGAGCATTTCATACTTCTATTGTCATGGAAGAATAATAAGATCAACAATAATATCGAGTATTCACGGTTTCTATTATCTGTTGTAAATTGTACAAAGCCTTAATATTTCTTAAACAATGAATATCTTAGAAATCTTAAGAGCTATGATCTTTGTTATAGTTATTGCCATGTACCTATGATTGTATATCAAGTACACCTCGTTGTCTATTTTGCTAAACAAGTTGTTTAGTAGTTTAGAAAGAAAGTCTCATGCTATGTGCTTGAGCATCAAAGTCTCTTGCTGTGAGCTTGAGCCAAGTAAGTCTCATGCTATATGCTTGAGCATTGAAGCCTTGATCAAATTGTTGATTAAGCAAGGAAGTCTCAGACTGTAGTTCTAAGAAGGAAAGTCTTTGATTCGTGGAATTTGAGTAGGAAAGTCTTGTACTCGAGGGTATGAGCATGAAGTCTTGAATTCGTGGGATTTAAGCAGGAAAGTCTTGGATTCATAGAATCTGAGCAGGAAAGTCTTATACTCGAGGGTATGAGAAGGAAGTCTTGAATCCATGGGATTTAAGCAGGAAGTCTTGGATTCTTGGAATCTAAGCAGACAAGTCTTAGACTCTGAGCTGAGTAGGAAGTCTTGTACTTGAGGGTATAAGCAGGAAAATATTAGGATCTAAGGATCTAATCAGGAAGTCTTGATCAGGTGCTGATTCAGTAGGCAAGTCTTAGGTTGTAAGTCAGAGCAAAGAAAAGTCTTATGCTTGAGGGCATAAACAATTGTAATCATAATTTGATTATAGTGGAAAATCTCTTGTGCTGCAAGGAGACTGTACTACTCTCATTTTGGGAGGAACCAGAATAAATCTCTTTGTGTTCATTTTTCATTTACTTTCTTCTGTTATTATTCTGCTGCAATTTGTTATCAGAATCTAAATTATTGTTTAGAATCTAAACTTTGTTCAGAAGTAACGCAAATTGGAGAACATAATTAAACCCCCCCATTTTTGTGTATTTTTCTCACCTTCAAATACATTCACCCTTGTTGAAGTTCACATTCAGACCTTGATAACATAGTTGACTTATGTTGATCAAGTTAGCAGTTATACCTTCAACTAGCATCACATCATCAAAATAATGGAAATCTGGACTAACTAGTTTGCTTATGCCCTTGATTTTTCCTTTTGCTCCATCACCAAAGGTAACATAACTATTAGAGTTTGATCTTAACTCTTCTAGATAGTTATTTTCTCTAGTCATGTGCCTATAACATCCACTTTCAAAGTACCAATATTCTCTTTGGTTGATTCTTTGGGTAACATAACTTGTGGTTGATTATTTGGGTTTCCACATTTTCATTCCTTGAGGTTTCTTGCCCTTATTTATGTTGAACCTTGGATGACAATAGGACTGAGGATATCCATGCAGTTTGTCATGCCCCAAATTTTACCCTTCTTCCCTTTTATGCTTTTAAACAGTTTTTCCTTTCAGATGATTAAATTAGCTTTGATAGTAGTGTAATAAGGAAGTTAATCATGAAGTCTTGGGTTCGAATCCTATTGTACTTTCTTTTTCTTTGTTATTTTATTTTATTTTTATTAAAGTCATCCAAAGTCAAAAGTTGACTTTTTTTTAAAGTTATTTTCTTTTGATTTTTTTTATTTATTAGGATTTTTCACCATTTTTATTTTTTAAATAAAAATCAAGTAATTTATGCATAAAATCAAAAAGATTAAAAATATATCTTTTAATTTTATTCTGTTTTATTACATTAAAATTTGCTTTTAGTTTCATCTTTATTTGCATTTAGAGTCATAAAACAAAAAATATAGTATCTTTATTTGCTTTACATTATAAAAAGAGAGAAATTGCGACACCAATGGAGGAGGGAAAATACACGTACAGTAAGAAGAAAATTGAGATATTTTCTCACTTCTTCTTCATGCCACTCTCATCACTAACAACATCACTCACTTTCAATCTTATACCACCATACCATCCTTTCAATCTGTAACCACTAAACATCACACATAATCCTCCATGAGAATCATACCATAAACAAAAAATAACCTTCATCTCTGCATAACCATAATCCAAAAAATTATTTAAAAAAACAAACAACACCAAAATTAGCAAAGTTCAAAACAACAATCTCCACCATTTTCTTTCAACATTGCTCATCACCATATCATTCCCACCAACATAATCTCCAGTAACACACTGTTAGAACAACAACACACAGATAGTATTAACCTGCATATTCGGTACAAAATGCATAGAAACGACAATGTGAAGCGAACAAAGATATATAAAATTCAAACAGATACAAATTTGAATTCTGACACTAATTGCTCCCACAACCACCGCGCAAGACATGTAACACCGCTTCTCTGTCGCTGGAAATGATTTCCGACCACCGTCGAATCCCACAACCACTGCGCGAGACTTGCATCACCGCTTCACTATCGCCGAAAACGATTCCTGACCACTGTCGGATCCCTTCCAACCTTCACTGATCCGCCGCGGGTAACTCTGACTTTCTCTACCTTTTATCTTTCATTGTTCCTAATGTTTTCTTATGGTTTTGTTTGGTTTGTATGTTTTGTATATGTGTATTTTCATTTGAGAGAGGAAGAAGCAGAACCACGTGTGAGAATGAAGAGGAAGAGACCTTTGTTCTTGTGTTTTTGTGTTTTTAGTTTACACCATTTTGTTATTCTAGATATAAGAAAGTTGTTTGTGGTTCCATTAAAAAGTCAAATATTCTCCTTTCTTGTTTTTATTTTATTATTTGAATTATCATTATAATATAGGGATTCAGGTGAGGTGATATTTCATTTTGGTTTAGATCTAATCTAACACCTTTAGTCTCTTTGTTTCTTATTTATTTAATTAATTATTTATTTATTTTTCATTTGAAATGAAAGTTGCTATGCTATTTTTATGGGCCATGAAGAAAGGGTCAGAGTGATTCAGTTTTCACGTAGAAAGTTTGTTTTTTTAGTTTTCAATTTTCTTGTTTTGTTATTATTTTCATTATTTGTTATTTATCTATTACTTATTATATGTATTTTGTTATTATTTAAATTTAAATGAGTTTTGAAACATTGGCATTGAACTCTAGGCCCATTTATATAAGCAACCATAATTTCAGCGTCCCGCCCCTAGATTCTTTATTTATTTATTTGCTAGTTTTTATTTTATTTTATATATTTAGTTTATTTTGCTGAATTTATTTTCTAATTCAGTTACTATTAATTAAAAAATAATGCAAAATTATTTTGCTGAATATATTTAGTTTTTATTTAATGAAAAATTAAAAAATAATGAAACCTTTTTTTCTAAACAAAATCGATGAAAAAACCTCATGGATGTATCTCCTTGTAGATTTTCGAGCATTCGAATACAAGTAGTATCGCTTGGTCAGTTGAATGCATATTGTCCACCATAAAATAAACCTCAAACCCATCAAAGTCGTTATATTCTGCCATTGCGCGATGATAACTTTTTTCACAAATAAAAATCAATCAAACACAAAAATGTTTTTTTACAAAGTATAGAGCTCTGGTTTTCTCACCGCACTTCGAGAATACGTAGGGATGAGGTTTTGGAACCTTGGCGTGCTCATTAATTAAATAACTTTTTTCCTTTATAAATAATTTATTTTTCTAAATATCTTAATAAATAAAATAAAACAATGCAAACACTCCCTTTAAGCAAACCCTTAACCCTATAAATAGAGGAGGTTCCCGTTGAGTACAACAGATGTGAGGGGTGCTAATACCTTCCACTCGCATAACCGACTCCTGAACCCATATTTAGTTACGATGACCATCTTATCCCTTTTATTTTCTTTCTTGTTTTATCTTTATTTCCCTTTTACTTAAGAATAAATAAAATTCGGTGACGACTCTGTTAGTCATCCGCGAGTGTGTGAT
This sequence comes from Lathyrus tuberosus, assembly GCA_022829125.1. Lineage (NCBI taxonomy): Eukaryota > Viridiplantae > Streptophyta > Magnoliopsida > Fabales > Fabaceae > Lathyrus > Lathyrus tuberosus. The sequence goes on from JALAZF010000045.1 coordinate 11,176,528, forward strand.
GCGCTCGCGAGGACGTGTTTTTTTTATATGTGAGACAATCTATAGCAGTAAGGCTTTATATGACCATATATTAAACAATGGTGACATATCCATGATTAGTTATTGTTTCCTTTGTACTAAAGGTACACATGTTGAGCAGGATGCTGAAACATGTAGTCCTTCTTCAGAAACTTAGTTTTCTTCTCAAGAGACACAAACTTCTTAGTGAGAATTTTGATTCCTTTGTTCATGGAGTTGTAGTCAAACTCTATACCCTTCATATTCCTGGATATCTTACTAACTTCTAAGATTTCATCTAAGATATCTAATTCATTGTTCAACACACGTTCAAATTTTATCATATTATCAAGTTTGAACTTTAACAATGTGACTTCCTCTTCTAGACCTGTTATGGTTGAGCCAAGTTTCTCATTTTCCGAAGTAGAGCACTTATAATTTCCTTTTATTTCTCTAATACCATGAAAGCTTCCTTCCACTGAGTGAGCAATAAATCTGTATGTTTCATCCTACTATTTATCAGTCATTTCTTCATCACTATACTCACTACAAGATTCATATTTTCCAGTAAAAGTCATCACTTTTTTAACTGTTTCTTCTTCACTCTCATCATCAAAATCAGACCAGGTGATTGGCATTCCCTATTTCTGCTTTTTCAAAAAGGTAGGACATTCAGATTTAATTTGACCAAAACCTTCACATTTAAAACATTGAATTCCTTTTCATCTATTAGGGTTGTCTTCATCTTTGCTATTTCTCTAGGGACTGATGTCTGACACCTTGTCTTGGACATTTTTTCTCCATTTTCTGTCCAGCCTTCTTAAAGCTTTGTTAAACTTTCTCCAAACAAGAGATATAGAATCTGGTAGACTTTCACCTTGATCTTCACCCTCTTTAATGTTGGATACAAATTCAATACTCTTGTTTTTCTTTCCAGTTATATCATTTATTTCCATCTAAAAGGTTTGTAAAGATCCAATTAGTTCATCCAATTTGATACTAATTAAGTTTTTGGGTTATTCAATAGTTGTGGCATTCATATCAAACTTCTTTAGTAGAGATCTGAGGATTTTTATGGCCAAATTTTCTTCAGACATCTACTATCCTAAGGCAAAAGAAGTGCTGACAATATCATGCAGTCTGATGTTAAAGTCAGAGTTGAATAAATCTTAATTTATTCTTAGATTCTTAAACTTTTTATGAGGAGCTGCAACATTGACATACGTACTTTGGAGGTGCATTCATGTGTAATTTTTTGAATCTCCAATGTCTCTTGGCTTCATTATACGTGTTGATTAATCTGAAAATGTTCTTGTCCACACCATTGAAAATAGAATTCAAGGCCTTGGAGTTTTCGAGATCTTCATCATCTTCAGTATTTGTCCAATCAGCTTCCGGCTTTATTGATGTTCCATCATGAGAGGTAATCACAAGGTGTTTCCAACTATTTATAACAACCTTTCATGTTTTGTTGTCCGTGGATTTGAGAAAACCAACTGTCGTGGCTTTCCAATAATCATAGTTGGTACCATCCAAGACAATTGGTCTATTGACTGATCCTCCATCCTTAGTTTTGACCATTTGAGCATAAAATATCTTCCCTGAAGCTCACCCATATAGAATAGGGTGCCTGCTCTGATGCCAATTAAAATTGCATTCTATGTAAGGACAAATGTTGGACCAGATGTCAAAGCCAACGTGCTCAACATCTTATACCAGGTTTGATAGACAATATAAAACAGGAAGATATATCATAAAGAAAATTAAGAACACAAGAGAATTGGTAATCCCGTTTCGTGCAACGTCACCTACGTCTTTAAGGGGTTTCCAACCCAAGAAAGGAAATCTTCCCTCAATAGAATTAGTACAAAGTATCTTAGATGAACAATTCTTGTTCAATGGCCCTTTTCTTAATTGTACTAGTGTATTTCTATTTAGGACTCCCCCTAAATATGAAACCCTTTTCACTTTCTCTCAATCACTACCCTAGCGGTCAATACAATAATCAGAATATTGATTGTTGAATTATAACTCAACTAACAAACCAATCTTTATGGCTTTAGATATGAATGCAAGTGATAAAAATTGAGCATATCTCTCGAAGAGACTGATGTCCCAGCATATTTTGCAAACAAGGGGTCTGAAACTAAGCCTGAAAGCACAAATTCTGAAGATCCTCAAATCAACAAGGGACCATCAATCAGAAATTAGAAGGATCATCCCATTGAAACTCCATAGAAAATCTAAATGAAGGAGTTATCACTAGATACAGATAGATGATTACCAACACATGCTTCATTTTCAAGATTGAATCCAAGAATATCAAGGAAGCACTGAGTGGTGAATTATGGATAAATGTTATGAAAGAGGAACTATGTCAATTCAAAAGAAATAATGTATGGGAATTAGTTCCAAAATCTCAAGATGTGAATGTCATTGGTACCAAATGGATTCTCAAGAACAAATAAGATGAAAATGGTAATGTGACAAGTAACACAGCAAGGTTAGTTACTCAAGGGTACACTCAAATAGAAGGAGTAGATTTCGGTGAGAGATTTGCTCCAATTGCTAGGCATAAGTCCATTAGATTATTACTTGGAGTTTCTTGCATGAAGAAATTCAGATTGTATCAAATGGATGCTAAAAGCGCTTTTTGAATAGGTATCTTAATGAGGAAGTTTATGTTGAGCAAGCAAAGGGATTTCATGATCCTATTTTTCCAGATCATGTGTACAAGTTAAAGAAAACTCTTTATGGTTTAAAGCAAGCCCCAAAAGCTTGGTATGAAATATTAATTGAGTTCCTGGTCAATAATGGATATAAAAGAGGTGGAATTGATAAAACTCTATTTGTGAAGAATGATGGAGGGAATCTCCTGATAGCTCGGATTTATGTTAATGACATAGTCTTTGGTGGGATGTTAGACAAGGCGGTGGAACATTTTATCTAACAAATGAAGTCTGAATTTGAGATGAGTCTTGTAGGAGAACTTATTTACTTTCTTGGCCTTCAAGTAAAGCAATTGGAAGACAACACTTTTGTATCTCAAAACAAGTATGCTAAGAGTAAAGTGAAGAAGTTTTGGCTTGAAAATGCAAGTCACAAGAGAACTCTTGCTGCAACACATGTGAAACTAACCAAAGATGTAAAGGGTGTTGATGTATATCAAAGTTTATACAAAATCAATATTGGTAGTTTGCTCTACCTCGTATCAAGTTAACATGATATTACTTTCTTAGGTAGAGGAGTAGCTGCTTTTGAGCTAGAGGATGACTTTGAGGTCTATTCAGTTACTTTATCGTTTTTAGGTCGTTTAGAAGAGTCGCTCTGATATGTAACATTGGGGACGAACTGTTCTATTTATGTTATGTTCTTATTTGGGACGTTTTGATTTAGTTCACTATCCTTTTTTATGATGACAAACACAAGTATTTAAAGAACAATGTTGGGCAATTATAATTTTCTTGGTAACATCAAGGTATGAGGTTTGTAAGCCCCCCTGAGTCTAATAGTCCAAGGTTGAGTCCTATAAACTCCCCCTAAGTACTATATTCAAGAAAAAATATTTTAATTATCTAAGCAACATCAGAGTCTGAGGTTTTTAAGCTCCCTTTGAGTCTAATAGTCCAAGGTTGAGGTTTGTAAGCTCCTCATTATTTCAATATTCAAGAAAATAAAATATATCACCTGGGCAAGATAACCAAAAACAAAAAAAAAAAACAAAATAACAGAAAATAAAAGAAATTTAAAATTACATTAATTATAAATGAACAACATTAAATCTGAAGGGTTCAGATTCTTTTTTAAATACTAGGCTTAAATGCACTTTTGGTCCCTGTAAGTTAGCGAGTTTTTGAGTTTAGTCCCTGTAATTTTTTTTTTGGTATGAGTCCCTATATCTTACTTTTTGTGTGTGTTTTAGACCCTAAAACCAAAATCTACAAGAAAATTTGAAGGAAATTTCGAAGAAAATCTGCGGATTTTTCTACGGAACCACACACAAAAACTGAGATATAGGAACTCAAACCAAAAAAAAAAATTATAAGAACCAAACCCAAAAACTTGCTAACTTACAGAGACCAACAAGCCATTTAAGCCTAAATACTATTATATCTTTCTCCCCCTTTTGTCACATCAAAAAGATTTATCAAAGATATGATAGGTGACAAGCAAAGTAACTGTTGAACAGAAGTGCAGTGTTCCAAGATGGTCAATGAATATTGATAGGGTTAAGAGTAGTCAGAGTCAAGTAAATGTTTGACAGGAGTGCAGTATGGTCAAAGATCAATTTTCATAGGTGCTCAGGTTCCATTAGTTGTAATTGAGCGAATACTCAACGCTCACTATAAAATCAGATTGGCATGGTTTCCTCAAGGATTCATCTAGTTCTTAGAAATACTTCCAGTAAAAGCGAGTTATGAAGAGAAAATCTCATAACCAAATTCCTCACAAGAGTGAAAAATAGTATTTTGCAAGAGAGTTTGAATTACAGAAGAAGGCTGAAATGGAAAGAGAGAAACGTTTGGCAGTCAAGGAACTTTCAACAAAACTTCATGTTGATGTAGCAAAAGAGAAACAAAAACTGATGGAAGAGGAAGGTGTTCAAACCAGATTGGCTGCCTACAGAGTATAAGCTTCAGGATCGAAAGAACACAGAAATGTTCCAGAGGAAACTTTTATTAATGATGAAGTTCCTTCTTCGGAAGACGAGGAAGCAGATCAATCATGGAAAGAATTTATTTGTAACATACAGATGGATGACTGAAGCAACAAGAAATACTAGGAATAGGCTAAATTGTTGTACTGTCTTATCTTTTCTCAAGTAACTTTTAAATTCAAATGAGATTTCCCATTTTTAGTTTCTATTTATTTAAGTCAGCAAAAGCAATGTTCATTTACTTTAAATAATCAAGAGAGAAATATAAAGCACGAGATAATTAAAACAAGAGCAACATGTAAAAAGTAATTTATAATAAGATAAGTTCACAAGTATGCCATAACAAAGATAAAAGATTAATAGGCCATCTAACACATAAATAGGTTCTACATCCTAGACCTAAGGTTTCTTCAGTAATTCTATGATTTCCTTCAAATCAGAACTAATTTCTTCATGTCTTGCAACAACAATCTTAAGTTGTGTATCCACTGAAATTTTGTTATTAGCCATTTGAATCTTCATTATCTCTTGACATTCAACAACAAATGCTACTTTAGCTTCTAGATTGAGCAGTTGCTTCTGGCTAGTTGCAGTTACCTCTTTTGTCGAGAAATTTTTCAGACTTCAAATGACCGAATTAACAGATCTTCAGAATTTTTCCCATTTTACATTATAAGCCACACGATTAGTCGACGTGAACCCTTCTTCCAATAAGTAGCATGCGATTTTTGTCGGTGACGCGACCACCTTATCACCATGGTTGGAATTGGGTGCTACTTTCTGATTTCTTATTTATCCTATGAAGCTGGAAAGGAAAAGGAAGCTATCTAAAACTAACCTTGCACGCAAATGTTTTCTTTAACAAATGCTAAGAGATTGGGGGGTCCGGGGCCAGGTTATACAATGGGGAGTTGTCAATTACCCATCCTATATAGGGTTATCCATAGATTGTTTGACATTTTCTTTTGTTATTCTACTTACTGGTGTTTATCTATCGTAAATGGGAAAGTTTCTCCTTTGGGAAGGTTTGAGAGAGAGTATTTTTGTTGTTTTTCGTGTTTTTTGATGTTTTTGGTAAGGTACTGGACCTAAGGTTTTTTATTAGTGTGCTCGCTAAGATTTTGCAATCTTATGCCTACGTATTCCCGTTAAAGAAAATAGGAAAATCAGAGAAATCGCAGTTCCTCCTATTCTATGGGAGGAAAAAGATGTTTGGTGTCTTGTTTAAAGCCCAAGATTGAAGCTAAAGGTTGTATTTGTGTCTTGTTCAAAGCTCAAGATTGAAGCTAAAAGGTTGTTTGGTTGAAAGATAATTTGTCATCTCTAAAGGGAGATATCTCACCTGTTTATCACAGTTGTTGGGTAACTGATTATAAAGGAGAATTACTTTAACTGGAATATATGGAGTCCAACAATGCCATAATTTCCTTTATAGGGGATTTGTCCTGAAGGAGAAAACTTTAACTCAGTGTAGAGCAATGCCATTTTTCCTTAGGAATATTTCATGCTAAGAGAGGGACATTGGCTTGGATGTAAATAATCCAGAGGCTTGCCACTTACAACAATTAGATGAAAAAAAGGGTCTTACCAGGATAAAAGATGGAGTACAGCTTGGATTTTTGAACCAACAAGTGTGCCACTTATAGCAATTATCTTTGATTAGGGTTTGTTTGCTTGTTTGTTTTGATGTGTGATGTACAGAGAAATGTCTTCATGCAGAGAGTTTTTGATTTCCTCTGAGGGGATGTTAATTTTTGTGTGCCTTGATCAAAGCCCAAGGTTGAAGCTAAAAGGTTGACTCTATTTAGGGAGTTCATTATACAAAGCCTAAGAAGAGGCTGAAGAATACTGACTCAACAAGAGAGTGTTTATCTGTCTTGTACAAAGCCCAAGATTCAGGCTAAAATGGATTGACTCTTTTTGGGGAATATTTTATCTGTCTTGTACAAAGCCCAAGATTGAGGCTAAAAGTTATGACTCTACTGGGAGAGGATTTATCTGTCTTGTACAAAACCCAAGATTGAGGCTAAAAAGATTTGACTCCATTGGGGAATTTTTATATGTGTCTTGTACAAAGCCTAAGATTGAGGCTAAAGAAGGATTGAATGACTCAGCTGGAAAATATTTTATCTGTCTTGTACAAAGCCCAAGATTGAGGCTAAAACTGCTGAGGAATGATCATTATACAAAGCCTAAGAGGAGGCTGGTTAGGGAATTCCTTATATGAAGCCTATGAGGAGGCTAACTTCTGCTGAGGATTATTGCGATCCAGAGACAGGTCCAAATTGGGGAATCAACTCTTGCTGAGGATTACAGAAGAGTTGAAATATTAGAGACCATGAGGTTTTGAGTTTTCTGAGGGTTTACTGGTAGTAATTTGACCCTAGCTGGGGAAATTTTAAAGTGAGAGCTTAAAGATTGAGTTTTTTAACCTATGGAGGTTTTAACTCTGCTGGTGATTGATCAGGGTTCTTCCTATGCTTTTAGGAAACTTGAGGGTTTCTTTGAGATCCAAGAGGAGATGAGACTGTCCAAGTCTACTGGTATGTAAAGGTTTATCTTTGTATGATGCCCAAGAGGAGGCTGATGGTTTAAGGGATGAGAATCAACCCTATAATGGATTGATGTCCTGACTCTTTGATAGACTGCTCTAACAAAAGATGACTAGGGTATATCCTATACCTGTAGGAGGTCTTTGGGGTCCTTGTACTAAGCCCAAGAGGAGGCTGAGAACTTCTAAGAAGCCTGAGGGTCCTTGTACAAAGCCCAAGAGTAGGCTAGGGATGCTTTTAGGAAGCCTGTGGGTCCAAACCTAAGAAAATTTCAAGAAAGGTTTCATCAGGAATAATCCTTTCTTTAGTGAATAGTTCTAGGGTTTGAAAAAATTCAAGAGAGGTTTCATCGGGAATTAATCATCTCTGGGGGAAATGAATTTCTTGACAAATTTCTAATAGTGATAGTCTTGATAAAAGTTTCACCGGAAATAATGCCTTTCTCTGTTCCATATTGTATAAGCCCAAGAGGAGGCAAGACTGTATCTGGAATTTCCTATGGGGAACTAGTTTTGACTGTGTTGAAAGACTGACCACTGGTTTGATCTAATCTTAGACCTAATTTCCGGGGAATACTCTAAGCAGATATACAAGTATATATATATAAAGATGAGATATATATGAGCAAGTATGTAAAAAAAGGCTGGTAGAACTTACAGGTGAGCAAGCTTACAGTATTACAAAAACAGCTGTATAGTTAGTTGTCCAAGAAATTGAAGAAAGTTTTGATAACAAATTATGAATTTGAATCTAAATCACAAGGAAAGTTGTTTTAAAAGAAGTTTGGGGCTTATACTCAAGGAGAGGCCCAGATGAAAAACAGTGATCGTACCGTTATTCTAAAAATTGTACCGGGACTTATACAATGACTAAGGCCCAAATTATTATTGCACAAAGGGGGGTTCGGTCTTACACTCTATTAGAGGCCCAAAGAGGTATTTAAAAGTGAAGGAAAATGGGACTTACAACCAAAGGGAAGCCCAGATGATTTTGTTTAAAAGGCGACGATCGCGCCGCGGTTTTAGAAAACGCAGTGGGACTTATACAATGATTGAGGCCCAAAAAATTTATTTGCATGACTACGGATGGGTTTTAAACTCTATTAGAGGCCCAAAGTGTTTGAAAAAGGAAGAAAGATGATACTTACAACACAAGGGAGGCCCAGATTAAAATTTTTGAAAACGGCGATCGCGCCGAGATTTTTGAAATCGTATCGGGACTTATACAATGACTGAGGCCCAAAAAGGTTTTTTGTGACAAGGGATGGGTCTTACGCTATATTAGAGGCCCAAAAGTGTTTATGTGAAGTTTGAAAAAATAAAAAAATTAGAGAAACCCTAATTTTGAATTTTAAAGATATAATTTTCAAAGGAAATTAAATAAAAAATGATATTAAATATCAAATATATTTAAAAACAAGTTGTAAACTTTGAAAAATATTTTGAAAAATCATGTTTAAATAGATGAAAGCTTGAAATTCATTTGGAATGAAAAGATCAAAGTGAGAATTTCATTTAAAAATGTTTAAAAACAAATAAAATGAAATTAGTTACAAAAATTCTAATTATATTAAATAAATAATATAAATTGGATTTTTTTGTAAAATAAAATAATTTAACATTTTTGTGACTTTTTAAAAAAGGACCAATAAAAAATGATAAAAAATGAGAGAGAAATTAGTTTTTGAAATCAATTAAATAAAATATCAAAAATTTGAAAATTCAAATAAAATTTGAATTATGGCGCCAACAGTCACTTTCTCCTTCCTCGTGACCGCGCCATGGATGATTTGCAAGAACTCGTTTTTCTCTCTAATTACTCAATGGTTTTGCACGATTCAAACACCAATCTTGCTCGTTTTTGAACAAGGATCACAACCATATAGATTAATTGCATTTATATTAAGTGTGGAGTGAGAAATCAGAGGATTAACTCAAGAACCCTAGTTTCAGCATGAACACCATGAAATTTCATACACGATTCATACATAGCAATTGATTGAGGGTTATTACTCTATATACATGCAGAAACAAGATGGTAACTCAAAAATTCATTTATGATGCATGTAATATGGAGTTTGAAGGTTTCAGGCTTACTTGAACTTGCTTGTGCAAAAGACTTTTGAATTTGGAGTTAAAGGTGTTCCAGATGAGTTGTGATGACTTGAACAGCTTCACTATACCCTATGGAGTGTGTTGGGAAGCTTAGACTTGATTGGAGATGCTTGGATCACTTCATGGCATCTCAAATATATATGAGCTTCAAGTGGATTTGGAGCTTTGTGATTTTGGTGTTACAGAAGTGTGAGGACTGTTTGATCAGCTCACATATGTTTTCTGGGATGTGTTAGAACAATTGGTTGTGATGGAATACCTCTCTAATGAAAAACTCGATAGTGACTTGCAAATGAAGGTGTTTTTTGGAGTGAAAGAGAGATTTTGAGTAAAGCATCAGTTTGGGTGCTTTGGTGTACTTGAATTGATCAGAAATGAGCTCTATTTATAGTAGAGCAAGTTTGTTTTACACGGAATAGTGAATGGCAACTGGTACAGTTTGTTATCCAATCGCTTTCAAAAGGAATCTCAAGTCTCCTCTAGCCATTGACTTGAGATTAGAGCACATGTCTATAGTATTCTGTTGCAAGGATAAGGCTTGACTCATTCAGTTGGGTTTGCTTCAGTTCATGCCACCTTGATGCATCCATTGAATGCTTGATGCCAAATTTGAATTTCAAGGTTCCTTTCATGATGATTTTGCACATGGAAGGCTAGGTTCTTGGGATCTTGTGTTATGGATCACATTCCTCATTCATTTGTGTTGTAATTGGATAGAAATTGAATGATCAAAGTGCCCAAAATTAGCCTAAGGAATCGTGTGATGCAAGTTTGTACCAAATGCTGTCAACAAAACAGTTTGTTTTTAGGCAACTTGTGAGATCCATAACTCCTAGCTCAAATGGAGTTTGATTGAGTTCTTGGACATTTTGGAAATCTTTCATGATGTACTTTAACTTTGATGGCCAAGATTGGTCTTGGTTTAGCTTGGATCAAGGTGAAAAATGTCCTTAAAGTTTGGAAAAAGTGAAACAGATTATGACTAAAAATTCCACTAAGTGTTGGAAAAAGTGGTCATTTCCAATTTTTGTGATTTTGAGCAATCCATAACTTAAAATTCATGAGGATTTGGAATCTCTTGTAGTTGACACTTTTAAAGTATGTAAGATGAAATTTCATTTGAGCTTTGAATGGGAGAAAAAGGCATTGTGGTTTAGGAGTTATGACCTTGCAAAGTTAGTATAAAATCACTTTTGTTCCATAACTTAGAAATATTTTTGTTTCTCATGGTTGCCCCTTTTGCAAGAAACCTCACTTTCCTTGATTTTTCTTGATGAATGATGATCAACACCATACATTAACATTGTTTTTGACTTAGGGGAACCATATTTGTGAAAATTTTCAAAAAGTCAAACTTTATTTTAGGCACAGTTGACTTTTTGTCAGATGAATTCTACACTGTGTGATTCTCTATGAAATCAAGTCCTTGACATAATTCAAACCAAATGGATGGATTCCATAGGTGTATTAGGGTGTATTGAACCATGTCCCAAGGTTTGATAACATGCACTGGTCAAAAGTCAAAGATATAGTTAACTTTTTCTTCAAAACCCTAATTGTGATCCTGATGAAATTGAAACTTGTGAATCAAGCTTCTTGGATCAATCCAATATTTCAAATGGATTAATGTGGTGAATTTGAGGCCCTCAAATCATGTCTTGAGGTCTCGATGCATGTCTTGCCTCAAAAGTCAACTTAGGGGTGAATTAGGTCAAAAACCCTAATTCCTGATTTTTGATAATTGCTTCCCCAGAGGTTTTTTGGAGTTGATGATTAAGTCCATAAGGTCCCTTTGAGAATCTTGGGTCATGTTTTGAATTATTGGCTCATGCCCAGATGAAAAATTTCATCTGGAGGCCTTGGTCGACCAAAACCCTAATTTGGTGACACTAGCGATCTTGAGGCTTGATCCACTTGGAATGCTGCAACCTTGTGCTTGATTCTTGATGTGGGAGACTTCTTGATCCCTATTTTTGAGTTTATTGGTGAGGCATGTTGGTACATCCATATTGGGGTGATAACTGTCACAATGATGGGAAATATTGTGGTCAAAATTTAGGGTATGACAAATGCCCCTATTTAATCTTCTTGGACCCGAATGTATGAATGGCGAAGATATTCAAACATTCAGGGTGCAAGAGGATTAAATATCGGAATACCCGAAATTTTGATGGTGGTTATGAATGGAAGTTTGCTCATCCATCTTCTTCTGCTAAGTAAGGTTACTTTAGAAAAAGGTAAAACTTCCCCGCGATCCTGGTCTTTAGCCACGGAACTGGTCTCAGTTTCTGAAATAAACTTCCACGCGATCCTGGTCTTCAGCCAAGAAACTGGTCTCAGTTTCTAAAATAAACTTCCCCTTGATCCTGGTCTTCAGCCACAAAATTGGTCTCAGTTTCTTAAATAAACTTCCCCTCGGTCCTGGTCTTCAGCCACGGAATTTGTCTTAGTTTCTTCTTGTCGAGTTTCTTTTCTTGACAAGGAATGCTATGTGTAGCGGTCTTCGTCAAACTTCTCGCCAAGCTATACTGGGGAGACGCCATTTGATGGAAAAAGTTTGAGGCCAGACTTGCTGGGGACATCCATATGTCTGAGCCGTAGAGGTGTGCAAACTTCTCTGTTGGAGATGTCATTTGTTGACTCTATTGGGGAAAACGAGTCTCTTGAGAGACTGCTTTTTGATTGGGGATATTACATCATACTTTTCCTTGATATTTTTCCGGAGAAATGCCATATGATGTGATCCAGATTTTTGAGATGCTGATGACTTCATTAACATCGAATTTCTTGGGAGAAAAAACTGATGTATTGTTGAGAGTCTTCGGTTAAGAGGCTTTCTTTGGGAATTTTCCTTAGTCTGGGAAAGCAAAGATATCACCTTCAACAGTGAAGAGTGATGTTCCAAAAGTTTATGTCGAATGTCTTCTTGCCTTTCAGAGGTTCAAGTTATCAAAGTGGTCGAGGATAGTCTCCAATCAAGAAATAAACTAGAGAGAAATTGTTCAGACGATACATTTCTTGACGAGGAAAGAACTGACAACTTTCGGTGAGAGGAATTTTATCACTTGGGGATGAATATGACCAGAGTGATAGTAATGTAATATGAATATAAATATGAATCAATAATGCATGATGTATGTATGTTTATGCTGACAAAACTGACGCGACATACAGACTAGTGAATGAACACGACTGGATACTCAGCCACTACAAGGGATGAAAAGTGCCATTGGTTCAAGATAACAATCCTGTCTTGCTTAGGAGAGGCAGTTCCTGTGGGGAAGAAAGAATCGTCAATTGGTTTTAAGAGGTAAGAACTCTGCCGGGGATACCAGACGGGATATTATATCTGAAACGGTTGATCCTTCATTCAGGTGTACTGGTTTAGAAGGAGTACTTTGATTCTACATATTGAGGTTTAATCACTTCCAAAGAAGCCATCGATGTTCTTTTTTATGTTCAAAGTCAAAAGGAAATCCCATCTTTATTTTAAAAAAAGCAGAAGAAAATTTTACAAGTAAATTTATTTTTGTTTTGTTTCAAGAATCGTTGATCATGTTAAAATGTTATTCTATAAAGCAAAAACAAATGAGAATTGCAAACAAAAGCACTAGGGCTCAAATTTTATTGATAGGATGGAAATCAGCCAAGTGCGTGATACCATAGAGTTTTTACAAAGCTTAGAAAATGGTAATTTAAGGGAAAAGGGCTACATTGAAACATAACGACCGCCATCCTTCTACCAACTTTGAATTTCAGACATTCTGGGCTTCTGTCGAAGGTGACCTTGACTGAAGTCTTTCGACGGATGGTGTTACCCCTGGGGATTTAACCTTGTCGGACGTAGTTACTTGCCATGAATCCCTAACTTTTGCCTGGATTATCTCTTGAGGTTTCCAATCCATCGGGATGACTTTTGCCTATGTCTCTAATTTTTTCCTGGATCGCCCTTTTGGGTTTTCAATCCACCGAGACCTCTCTTTTTTTTTAATTTAGGCGAAGTATTTCTTGACTACATCAACGATTGTGGGGTAGACAAACTCCTCTCCATCCATGGTTACGAGTCTCAAGGCGCCGGCTGAGAAGGCTTTCTTGACCACATAAGGGTCGTCATAATTCGGAGTCCATTTCCCCGGGAATCAGTGAGGAATGATTGTATCTTTTTTAGCACGAGGTCTCCTTTTTTGAAGACACGGGGTCCGACCTTTTTGTCGAACGCTTTCTTCATTCTTTGCTGATACAACTAACCATGACATAGAGTTGTTATTCCCTTTTCTTCGATTAGGTTCAGTTCATCGTGCCTGATTTGACACCATTCAGCCTCTGTTAGCTTAGCTTCCATCGATACCCGGATTGATGGGATTTCTTTTTCTACGGGGAGCACTACCTCCATGCCATATACTAGAGAGAAAGGGGTCGCCCCTGTTGAAGTCCGGATAGAAGTGTGATAACCGTGAAGAGCATAGGGTAGCATCTCATGCCAGTCTTTGTAGGTTACAACCATCTTCTGAATGATTTTCTTATTGTTCTTGTTAGCCGGTTCTACATCTCCGTTCGTTTTAGGTCGGCAGGGAGATGAGTTATGGTGTTCTATCTTGAACTCAACGCACAATTCTTTCATCATTTTGTTGTTCAAGTTGGATCCATTGTTAGTAATGATCTAGATTGGAACACCATAATGGCAGATGAGATTGTTTTTGATAAAGCGGACTACCACTTGTCAGGTTACATTGGCATATGACACTGCTTCGACCCACTTGGTGAAGTAGTCAATGGCTACCAGGATGAAATGATGCCCGTTTGAAGCCTTGGGTTCGATCATGCTAATCATGTCGATTCCCCATATGGAAAAGGCCATGGAGAAGAGAGAACTTTGAGATGCGTTGGCGATACATGGATTTTGTCTGCGTATATCTGACACTTGTGGCATCTCCTCATTTACTTGTAGCAATCAGATTCCTTTGTCAGCCAGTAATATCTTGCTCTCAGAATTTTTCTCGCCATTGTGTGTCCACTGGCATGAGTGCCAAAGGATCCTTCGTGGATTTCTTTCATCAACATGTTTGCTTCTTGTTTGTCTACGCATCGGGGCAAAACCATGTCAAAGTTTCTTTTATAGAGTGTATTACCGTTCAGAAAGAAGTTACCTGCCAGTCTTTTGAGAGTCTTCTTGTCTTTTCTTGATTCCCCAGGTAGGTACTCTTGTCTTTGAAGGAAGCACTTGATATCGTGATACCAAAGTTTATCATCTATGACTGCTTCAATTGTGAAGATGTAAGTAGGCATTTCAAGGCGCATTATGTCAATCTTAGGTACGTCATTCCATTAACCTACACTAATCATGGAAGAGAGAGTGGCTAGTGCATCAACCATGTGATTTTCTTCACGAGGGATATGATGAAACTCGATTCTGTTGAAGAATGGTGACAACCTTCTCGCTTAATATTTGTAAAGAATCAATCCTGATTGGTATGTATTCCACTCTCCTTTGATCTGATTGATAACCAGGGTTGAGTCTCCATACACATCCAAGTTCTTAATCCTTAAGTCGATAGCTTCTTCGAGACCTATGATACAAGCTTCGTACTTGGCCTCATTATTTGTGCATTTGAATGTCAATCTAGCAGTGAAAGGAATATGGGTACCCTGAGGTGTTACGATGATTGCCCAAATTCCGTTTCCATAAGTGTTGACAGCTCCGTCAAATATTAGTCCCCATTGGGAACCTGGTTCTGGCCCTTCAATGGGTAGTGGTTCATCACAATCTTTCATTTTTAAGTACATGACATCTTCATCTAGGAAGTCAAATCTGACTGATTCCTGATCGTCAATCAGTTGATGAGCCAAATGATCGGCTAAAATACTCCCTTTGATGGCTTTCTGAGCATGGTACTCGATGTTGTATTCCGATAACAACATCTGCCAACGGGCAATCCTTCCCGTGAGAGCAGGCTTTTCAAAGACGTACTTGATTGGATCCATTTTAGAGATTAACCAAGTAGTGTGGCAAATCATGTACTAGCGAAGACGTTTGGCTGCCTAAGCCAGAGCACAGCAAGTTTCCTCAAGCATAGTGTATCGAGTTTCACAGTCAGTGAATTTCTTGCTTAAGTAGTAAATGGCAGACTCTTTTCTTTTTGTTTCATCTTGTTGGCCAAGTACACAACCCATTGAGTCTTCCAAGACTGTTAGATAGATGATCAGTTCTCTTCCTTCCACTGGAGGTGACAAAATTGGTGGATTCAACAGATATTCCTTGATACTATCGAAAGCTTTTTCGCAATCTTCTGTCCATATACAGCTTTGGTTCTTTCTGAGTAGTTTAAAGATCGGCGCGCATGTCGCGGTCATGAGGGATATGAATCTTGAGATGTAATTCAGATGTCCCAAAAATCCTATGACCTGTTTCTCAGTCCTTGGTGAAGGCATTTCTTGAATGGCCTTGACCTTGTCAGGATCAACCTCAATTCCTTTCTGGCTGACGATGAACCCTAAAAGTTTTCCTGAGCGGACACCGAATGTGCATTTATTGGGGTTCAAGTGGAGTTTGTATGTTCTCAGACGCTCGAATAATTTTGATAGGTGTGTCACATGTTCTTCTTCTGTTTTAGACTTGGCAATCATGTCATCGACATACACTTCGATTTCTTTGTGCATCATGTTGTGAAATAGAGTTGTCATGGCCCTTTGATAGGTTGTTCCGGCGTTCTTTAAACCAAATGGCATTACCTTGTAACAGAAGGTGCCCCATGGGGTGATGAATGAAGTTTTCTCCATATCTTTCGGCGCCATTTTGATTTGGTTATAGCCCGAGAATCCATCCACGAAGGAGAAGACTTTGAATTTTGATGTACTGTCTACCAGCATGTCAATGTGTGGTAAGGGGAAGTAACCCTTTGGACTTGCTTTGTTCAGATCCCTGTAGTCTACACACATTCTGACTTTTTCGTCCTTTTTTGGAACTGGTACTATGTTGGCTAGCCATTGAGGATATTCTGAGGTGGCAAGGAAACCTGCGCCGATCTGTTTCTGCACTTCCTCCTTGATTTTGATAGCCATATCTGAGTGAGTCCTTCTCAGTCTTTGTTTCACTGGGGGAAACTCTGATTTTAACGGTAAATGATGTTCCACGATGCTGGTATCCAACCCTGGCATGTCCTGATAGGACCAAGCAAATACATCTGGAAACTCTTTGAGAAGTCTTATCAAGTCTTCTCTGACTGTTGGATTGAGCAGTGCTCCAATCTTAACTTCTTTCTTTTCTTCCTCCGAACCCAAATTTACCATTTCCAACGGCTCTTTGAGAGGCTCAATAGACCTTTCCTCTTGTCTGAGTAGTCGGGAGATCTCTTCTGGATATTCAGCGTCCTCTTCATCTTCAACTTCAAATACCGGGAATTCAAAGTTGGGAGAAGACATTGGATCGTATGTTTCAATGGGGTTTAAAACAAGCAATCTGGATGACATGATGATTTGTTTTTTAGAAGAGATAGAGAGAATGCAAGAGTGTGTGCAGTTTATTTTTCTGAAAAATGCTTGTTTTTTTTATTTTGGGTTGTTTTAGGATTACCATTTTCTGAAAAACGAAAAGTGAAAACATCAATAAATGTGGGAATGACAGAATGACATTATTTATTTATGATTTTTTCGATTCTTGAAGTACAACCCTATAAAACAAAACTCTGTCGCTTTGGGCAAAACGAAGAGGGACATTTACAGAAAAGTGAGCCCTATAAAAACATCCGTTTCACCTGGGTAAGGTGAAAGGTCAAAATAAAGACGACAATTACTTAGACTTATGGAAGACTTTCGGAACATCGACAGCAACCCATTGGCGCCAAACTCCTCAGTGAATCACAAAGTCTGGTACCTTCTTTCTTGGTTTGTCCTCAGAAATAACACTGATTTCTGGCAGAGTAGGATCATTGGAGTCTTCCTCCCAAGCAGAGTTGTCGTAAACGAACTCTTCTGTTGTATCTTCCTTAGTGTTTTCACTCTCAAGAGGATCTCCCCATCCAGTTGACTGGATGTCCTCATATCAGATGCGAGAGCTTTCAGGAGTGGTGTACTTGAATAGGAAGTCGTACTTACCACTCGGTTGTTCTAAGGTGTCCCATACTTCTGTGGGAAAAGAGGAGTCATCTTCCTCGATGACGTTGACCTTAAGGAAATCATAATTGATGAACTCTTGTCCTGTAGCCTTTGCAAATTCATCATTGTGCTGGATATCTTCGGAATGCCCTGAGTAATGATCCCATGACTTGGTGGGGATGTGGGTATTATTTTCAATATTGCTCAACTGATAGGCATCGTTGGACTGACTCTTTTGCCCCAAGTATTCTGTGTATGGTTTCTAGATAGGTAAGTCATCCAGGGGATCATAATAATCTTAATCGAATTTATCTTTCATTATATCATCTTCTAATGAGTTAGGTGGAGCACAACATCCACCAGGATCGCAATCTCCATAGATCATCCGGACGTCTGATCTTGGTATATATCTCGGGCTCGGCTTTGGAAAACAGAATGGCATGTGCGTTTCTTCCTGAGACATATAACCGTCCTTATTAAGATAAGATTTCCACTCCTCATCTGTATCGGAGGAGTCACTTTCATTAATGGTGTTTACTTCTTGGGACACTGGGTGGAGGAAGCCTCCACTGTGGAAGAAGTTTTGAATGGGATGAAAACTTTCATCTTTCTTCGCAGTCTGGGTACAGGTTGAAGAGAAACTAAGACCTTTCTTCGTCTTGTTATCTGTAGGAATTACAAGTTGTCCCCATCCCTTTACGTTATCACTTTAGATCACTTCGAGAGCGTCCTTGTATGAAGAAATTGACGTCCCTTCTTCTGGTCGACTCTCATTGCTTATCGAGAATGCTTGGAACTGGGTTCCAATAACCTCCTCTGGTTCTACACAGGAGAATGATGATAAGTTACTCACGATTAAGGCTTGCTCTCCGTAGACTGTGACTAACTTGTCATTCTTGACGAACTTTAGTTTCTGGTGAAGTGTCGAAGTGACTGCCCCAGCTTCGTGTATCCAAGGTCTTCCTAATAAACAGCTGTATGCTGCCCGGATGTCCATGACCTAAAAAATGACTTGGAAAGTGTGATGACTGATGGTTATGGGAAGATCGACTTCGCCGATAACTGTTTTTCTGAATTCGTCAAAGGCTTTGACGATGATCTCACTGCCTCTCATCGGAGCTCTTTGAAACGATAGTCGTACTAGAGTCGATTTTAGAATAACATTCAAAGACGAACCTGTGTCAACCAATACGCTAGCTAAAGCATCGTCTTGGCAGTTGACTGTAATGTTAAGCGCCATATTATGATTTTTGCCTTCTTCAGGCAGTTCTTTATCACTGAATCCTAAGTTGTTGCAGGAAGTGATGTTGGAAATGATGCTGTCAAATTGTCCTACAGTTACATCTTGTTCCACGAAGGCTTACTCTAAAACTTTCTGCAGAGCTTCCCTGTGAGCTTCGGAACTAAGTAGGAGAGATAACACAGAGATTCTACACGGATTTTGCAATAGTTGGTATACAATGTTGTACTCGCTTTTCTGGATGAGCTTCAGCATCTCATCGTTATTTTTTTCAAGTTTCGGATTACTGGATTGCTCGACTTGTTGATTTGGAACTTCTGTTTGAGGTTCCTTTTCTTTGGCCGGTTCTTTAACTCCTCCGTTGAAGATCTGACCGCTCCGGGTGACTCGACTGATGTCGACAATGTTCACGAAGGAGGATAATGGAGTTTCCTTTCCATTTTCTATTGTTGTTGCACCGTACTTGTAAGGGATAACCTTCTCTTATTTGTACAGTATTGGTCCTGGCGGGTAGATAACCACATGAGCTTTTTGATTTCTCTGACCGTTATAGGTAACCTCAATTAGTTCCTGGTTGGGAACTTTTCTACTATCAAGAGGGATTCTTGATTCATCGAGTAGAGGGATTATGGCGAATACGTCTTTGGTCATTTCATGATTGGAAATTATGACAACGTTTTCGCTTTGATCAGGAAGATAGTCTTGTATCACGTTGATCGACCCAGAACTTGAACATGGTCGAATTTCTTTCTGGTCTAACTGATTTTGAAGAGCCACTCGTACGAGATAGCATCCTTGGTTGTTCTCTGAGCAAACTCTACACTGCTCATAATTGAGGGGTGGCACCCGGCCACGTCCGCTTTGTATGCAGTGCATCTTTACTAGATCTGTTTCCATTGAGCGGACATCACGACTTTGATGTCTACCAGGATTCCCGTCAGTCATACTAATCTGTTGTGTAGCTTCATCCTAGTAAATCGAAAGCCACCAGTGCTCCAATAAGTGTTGAGGTGTTCTTTGGACAAGTGCACACCCTTGGTCGTCTTCACGACATTCTTCAAAGTCTTGATAATCATGTGAAGCCAGAAAGCCGAGCCTGACTTGCTTAGCATGTAGTTATACCAGACTGGTATTCATCAAGCGTATGTCAAAAATATGAACCATATTGACTTGATGGTTATTTCTTTCACGGTACTCTTGGATCCATCCGAGATCCATCTGACGTTGGAGGGCCTCTTGTATGAAAGAGCATCCCTGATCGCTTGTTGAGCAGATCGGACAAGTGTTGTAATTGTGCTGTGGAAGATTATGACATTGACTCTGTCTAGAATGCACCGCCACCAAATTGACGTTCATCGCAAGGATGTTGCGGTTCTGAACAATGTTGGGATGCGTATGGGCCATGTTGACCTTGCGGATTCTGTGTTCCTGAATCCAGCCCAGATCCATTTGTTCTTGTAGAGCTGATTGCACTACGGAACACCCCTGATTATTCTTTGAGCAGATATCACACTGGTGATAATTGTGAGGTGACACATGATCGTACCCGTTCTGTCTGCAATACATCCTGACTAGATTGGTTCCTAATAGGAGTACATTGTGAATTTGATAACTGCGGCTAAATTTTTTCTTTATTAAATTTACTGCAGCCTTCTCATGTTGCGGCAACGGGTTCGTCTGGACATTCAGATTAGTATCTTTAAAAGATAAGACCCCGTTCCTGACAAGCTTTTGTACATCAGACTTGAAGCTGCGACAGTTCTCAATGTTGTGCCCCGATCCTCCTTGATGGTAAGGGCAAGTTTGATCCGCTTTGAACCAAAAAGGTGGATTTTTCAGTACTGTAAGAGGAGTCCTAGTTTGGATGTGCCCCTTGGCCAATAGAAATGGAAATAGTTCTACGTACAACATTAGTATAGGGTCAAACCCTGATGATCGTGTCGTATGATTGTTGTTGTTGTATTGTGGGCGAGCTTGCTGAAGAGGCTGTTGCGGCCTTTGCTGATATTGTTGTTGATTTGGTTCGCTTTAAGCAACCTGGGGTTGATAAGTCGGAGCCGGCGCAGGGTTGATAGCGGGAGTTATTGTCGCTACTGGTTGATACCTTCTCCTTTTCTTTCCCAGAGAGATATTACTGATCTCCTGTTCTTTCTTCTTTTGGAAAGCACTACCGTATCTCTTGGTACTGCTAGATGGCTCTGTATCTTTGACCAATCGTCCTTCTCGGACTGCCTCTTCAAGGCGTACTCCCATGTTCACCATTTCAGTGAAGTCACTGGGCGCACTGGTGACCATCCGGTCATAATAGAATGAGCTCAAGGTTTTTTAGGAAAGTCTTTGCCATCTCTTTTTCCTCAAGAGGGGGACAGATATGGGCGGCAATTTCACGCCATCTCTGAGCATATTCTTTAAAAGTCTCTTTATCCTTTTGTGACATTGCTCTGAGCTGATCCTTATCTGGTGCCATGTCCAGATTGTACTTATACTGCTAAACGAAGGCTGTGCCGAGATCTCTGAAAGTAATGATCTTGGTGCGGTTTAAAACCATGTACCATTTGAGTGCGGCACCGTTTAAACTGTCTTGGAAGTAATGGATCAGTAGTTGTTGATTTTCTGTTTGGGTTGACATTTTTCGAGCGTACATCACCAAATGACTTTGAGGGCAAGAGTTTCCTTTGTATTTTTCAAAGCCAGGCACCTTGAATTTGTGCGGTATCTTTACATTAGGGACCACACAGAGATCTGCGGCGTCCTTTCCGAATAAATCTTGACCGCGGATGGCATGCAGTTCCTTCTGCATCTCCAAGAACTGTTCTTGGAACTCATTCATCCTTGCGTACATGTCTTCGTTTCCACAAGGGATTTCTTCTGGAATTTGTCCTTCTGGGACAGTGTGTACCACTGATTGTGGTATAGACATTACAGTGGTAACTCTTGGCGCTTCTATGCCTTGAAGTTTGTAACCTTCGGGAGTTGCTGTCGTAAACCTTGTATCTTCACTTTCGCGAAGTTTGTAACCTTCAGGTCCAGTGGCTCCTGCTACGGTTTCTGGGTCTTAAGTGACCGGCGGGATGTATCCTTCAGGTATAAAGTTGAGAGGCATGCCCCAGGGACGACCCTTAGGCATGTTATACCAAGGATGATTCTCATGTGTCTCCATTATTGGCGTAGATGTGATCTCTGAGATTACAGTCTTTTGATACCGCTGCTCCTGAGCTGCTGCCAGGGATTGCATGTCACTGTGAAGTTTTTCCAAAATTTCCTTCAGAGCGCCGATTTCTTCTCTCA
The DNA here is from genome assembly GCA_022829125.1 of Lathyrus tuberosus. Classification (NCBI taxonomy): domain Eukaryota; kingdom Viridiplantae; phylum Streptophyta; class Magnoliopsida; order Fabales; family Fabaceae; genus Lathyrus; species Lathyrus tuberosus. The sequence goes on from JALAZF010000045.1 coordinate 11,198,467, forward strand.
GCTCTCTGTTCTATTCCTCGAGATCGTCCATTTTCTTTTGTCGCTTGACCCGAGTATTGTACGAGTGAGACAGTTTGACTCTAGAATTATGACACGTACGTGAGACTTGAAGATAGGAAAAAGTGCGTTATGTGAGAATGATGAATGCAATGACATATTTTTAGAAACTTCAACAAATAGATTGCAAATATCATACAGTGGGGGGACCCCCTTTATTGAATTTGAAAGATTCCAGTATGTTACAATGAAAAATATAGTATTTTACAAAGTGTCGTAAAAGGAAATGTCCAAGCTCATGGATCATGAGTCCTCTCTGAAGAGAGCTCAGATGCCGGTTTCGGTAGTTTCCTTTTCTTTGATCGGGGCTCTTCATCCGTTGTCGGGTTGTCAGTCCTTTGCCAAGTGAAAGGGGCAAGCAAATTCCTTCGATCTTCCTTCCCTCTATAGCATGCCGCTCTAATATCTCAATCAGAGCATCCTTCTCTTTTAACAGTTCCTGAATCTTGGTACACTCTAAATTGAGGATTCGGTATTTGTTTTTCCAAGAGCTCTTCTCCCGTTGAACTTTGTTGAGAGTGACCTGGAGTTTTTCAATATCAGATATGAAATAAAGGGTAGTTTTCTTTAATGGGAAAACTTCTTGGCAAGGGTAAGGCATCCTCAGTTTGAGGGCTCTAGTTTGCACCCAGTGGAGATAAGGTTCCATGGAGATACAATTTGGTTTTCCTATAGACTCTCTTCCTTTCTTGTGAATATGTTCCCAGACATGCACTATTTCCTTCTTTAGTGCTTTGTCATTTTCCCCTTCTTTGAAGAAAAGACCTTCCAGATGAACATTATGTGGGATATTCTTCATCGACTATCTGAGTTGACGGCGAGGTAAAATTGGATGATAGTTGATTCCTCCTTTAGTTCCAATGAGGGGTACGTTAGGGAAATTTCCACATCTGTCGATGATCTCTATCCCCTCATAAATCCTATTATACCAGTCTATGTCTGAATTGGTGAGAGACATGATTCTCTGTGACCAACGTAGAGTACTCTTATGATCCCAAAAAGCAGCAGACTTGGGCAAATGGGAAATGAACCGTTTGTAGAGTAAGGGTACACAACATGTGATTATTCCTCCGCTGTAAAAATTCCTTAAGTGTACAGAATGATAAGCATCTGTGTGCAGGGTTGGTACGGGGTTCCCAATCAGAAATATCTTAACAGCATTGGTATCGACGAAGTTGTTGATGTTGGGGAAAAGGAATAACCCATATATGAGTAGAACAAAGATATCCTCAAAAGCAGTTATGTTTCCTATATTGGCGAAGTATAGAGCTTTCTCCATCAGGAATTTAGCTAGTAATCCCTGGATTCCTCCTTTAGTGGTTATGTGAGTCCTAACCTCTGACTCGTCCAAAGAGATTGCTCTTGCAATGGTTTGTTCCTTTGGAATTTCTTCCAGTCCAGAAAATTGAGCTCGGTCAGTGATAGGTAAATCAATCAGATGGGAGTACTCTTCCAATGTTGGTGCCAGTTGGTAATCCGGGAAAGTGAAATAGTGGTAAACCGGATCGTAGAATTGAATCAACGTAGACAGAATTCCTTCAACAGTGTGGACCCTTAACAGAGACAACAGTCCTCCGTGCTTAGCTTTGAAAGCCTCAGGGTTGGTAATTGTAGCATCCCAAGATTTGCCCTCTCTTTTTTCTAACCTCTAACTGGCTTATGTTTCTTTTTCATTTGCATCATCATTAGGTCATAGCTTTGCATTCTTTTATTTGCATTGGTCTTCTAAGACGTGGGATCAGGAGTTTCTCTGAGTCAAGGCTTCCTATTTGCATTGAGATACTTTCGTTCAAGTTTGACAGAGGGTTGAATTCTTGTTGTTGTAATTTTACATCAAAGATCGTCAAGTATCAAGTGTATTGGATTCAAGATTTCTCAAAGGGCATCAAGAGCCTATGTGTTAATTCTTGTATTGGCTGGAATTTTGGTAAACCAAAGTTGAACAATGTTGATGTCATATGTCTGATGTCTTAACATTGGTTCCTAACATTAGTTGTTGCAGGGTTGCAGTTTTGTATGCTGATGTTAAACCTGATGTCTTGACATCAGTTGACAGAACATCAGAACATCAGTCTGATGTGTTTTGTTAGGGCTGCATTTGTTTAAGCGTGTCTTGAGAAGATCTGGTGGAGAGATTGCAGGCGAATATCATGGGATAAATATATTCTGTTGCAATCTTATATTGAGCAGATATTGTTACTATTTTCATGCAAAAAGATATGGAGAATAATTAGATTTAATTGAAGATTTAATTGAAGATTTAATTGAAGATCTATTTAGTAGCAGAATCTTTTGCAGAGTTGTAGCAGCTGATTTGTTGTGATTTGAAGGCCCAAATCCAGTTGGGAAATAGGTTATAAATAGAAGCATTGTAACCTAGTTTTGGTAAGTCAGCCATCATGTAAATTATAAGGGCTGTGTTGTTTGATGAACCACCCGGTTTGTGGGATGGTCATCATGTTTATCTCTAAGCCTGTAGGTAAGAGATGTATTGGTCTTAGAGGAAGCTGTTAAGCAATTCTAAGCATTTTTCTTAGTCATGAGGGTCATGTCTAGGTATTGTTATAGGAGTGTGTCTTCTATTTTTATGTGTTTGGAGAGTTGTTGGAAATCAAGCTGTTGATGCAGTAACTGAGATGTTGACTGCTAGACATCATTGTGATGATTGGAAGTGAGATGAAGTCTCTTACCTAGGGAGAACTTAGGTAGAAGGGTCATTGGGTAGGGATTAAGTGAGTAGATTATCAACTGGTATTGTTGATTCTGTTATGTAATACTGCTAATAGTGGACTTCCTTCCTGGCTTGGTATGCCCCCAGATGTAGGTTGTTAGACCGAACTGGGTGAACAAATTCTGTGTGCACTTTTCTTTTCAGCAACTTATTTAATTGTCTATAATTGCCTTGCTGTTTATGTCAGACCAGATGTCTCGACATCATGTAGGACATCTGGGATCTGTTACATGACCATGGCTTAGGGAGTCTAAGTGTGTTTGCTATTGAGCAATTGGAACATGTGACTTGAAGATCTGGTTTCCTTGGTGGATCAGGATATCTTTGTGAGAGTTCTGACAAACATGAAAAAGGTCAAAATGTGGCATTTGGCTATTTTCATATGAGGATTCATGCTTGAGGTGATCAAACTATGGCATTTGGTTGATCTCAGAAGTGAATTCGAAGAATCAAGATAATCAGAGTGTGGCAGCTGGTTATTATTGAGGATTGTCTTGGAACAAGTTACTCTTGGGCTGAAGGGTGATGATTTGAAGACTCAAGGAGATTACTTTTCTTGAAGGTGGATGAGAGTTTATTCCTCTGGTTCTTTGGATTACTATGCTAGAGTAAGTCCAGTTGGTGGAGCATATCAAGAATCATGGTGTTAATGTTTTGGTGTGTGGAAGATGTTCTAACTTGTGATAGGACATTATCTGGGATGATTACCTACATTGTATCTAAAGAGAATCTACATAATCATACGGGAGAATGATGAAGTAGAAGGTCTGCTTTGGAAGGAGAATGTAGAGAAGACTGAAGTAGATCAGGTATTTATTGCTTGAAAGTCTGAATGAGGATATTCATCAATTGATCCAAATGTCAAAGATAGATGATTGGATGTGTATCGCTAAAGGCAGAAGAAAAGCCTGTGAAGGGGACATAGCCCTATTGTCAAGTCATGCTAGAGAATAGTTGATCAGCCTGGAAAGATGTGGAGTTTTGGAGCATGTGAAGATAATAAACCAAGAGGGAATCATGTGCGTATACTAATTTACAGTCTGAACTCTTTGCTTCAGAGAGGGTGTGCGAGCTCAAGGTATTCAGGTGTGTATGTTAACCTGAATAAGCTGCTCTGACTGTGTTTTATTGGGAGCTTCTTGAAGGACTTCTATATGAAATGAGTCCTCTGAATGGTAATGAGAAGCTGATGTCCCCAAAAGAAGTTGTTGAATGGTGATGTTGTAACATCATGATTGCTGATGGTTATATTTGGAAGATGATTGAGAGTGTGCGTGTGGAGTTGGATGCTCAAGCATTTGTGTCAGAAGAGAATGTGGAGATTCTGGTCTTGTTTTTAGTAGTTTGTTCTGGCAAAGCATGACTACTAATTTTGAAGACTTCATTAGTATCAACAACTACTGGTGGATGTAATGGTAGAGGGATTGTGATGTGATCTGATCAGAACATTTTTTTAGAGAGTTGTTCCTTCTTCTGCTACAAGTATCTCTTGAAGAGATTAGATCTCAGTAAAGCAGAGAATTTGTGGAGTCAGTGAGCAGTGTCAAACAAGTCAGGATACTTGGTTGTGTTCTCCAAAAGTGAAAGTACAGTATGTGAATGTGCTCAGCAAGTGTGCTCAAATGTTCATCTCCATCTAGAGCATTAGTTAACCATGACAGGGGGAGTACTTGTATATGGATTCTGTAGCAAAGGTGCATATATTGTGAAGCTTGCATGTTGATCAAGCTTGTGGAGATTGGTTGCCTCTTATAAGGAGATAATGCCAGATAACATGTTATGATATTAGGCTGTTGGATGGCATGTTGGTGTGGACATGAATGGTTCTAGCCATGTGAAGCTGATTGTTTGTATCATGTGCGCACATACTTCTGAGAAGAAGTCTGAAGACAATTTTATGCAGTTTTGGAAAAACTTTGTGAGGGTCTTTGTTGATGGGAGATGTCACACTTGTCTTGATGTGTGTTATTAATTCTATGTAAGAGGAGTTTACTTAGAGTTCAGTGGAAGGCATTGTGAGTGTGCTTCAGAACTTGTGGAAGATTGTGTGAAGCATTCCTCACTGGATGGATGAAGACTGTGTCTGGATTTTCCAAATGCTATGATGTACTAGTAAAGGAGCATCAGTTGTGAAATATAAGGGGAGAACTTCTGTCTGTACTAGTGTGGTACTTGGATTGTTTGAGGATTAAGCATTTTGTGAATGCGTTCAGCAAGTGTGTTGAACAGAGGGTGCGCTCTTGAAGACATGAAGATGAGTCTTATGTTTTCCATTCATTTAAGGTGTTCTTCTGGCAAAGGAGCATTGGTTATCTTAGATAGGGAGAGTTGATCTTTTGTTGAAGAAGTTGTTTATCCAGATTGTAATGTCAGACAAGATGTCGTGACATTGTGTTACTGGTGAAGTTCATGGTGTACTTGACAATTTAGACCTGGTTCTATAGATTTGTGTGTCAATGGATTGAATCATACATTTACACCAATGTTTGTCAATTTTTGGCCAAAAAGGGGGAGAGAATGTACAATAGTAAGTGTATAGTCTGGATTTTGTTCTGAGTATGTTGGTTGGCAGATTCAGAGTTTGTCCAATTGTGGCTAAAAAGGGGGAGAGTTAGCCTAGCTGTTGCCTAGTTGTCTATTGTGGTTCTAGGCTTGAGGGGGAGTGTGCATGTTTGAACAGCTGGTATGTTGGTTCCTGTTTTGAGGGGGAGTTTAACTTTGAGCAGATTATGGATGTGATTGCTGCTGGTTGTGTTTTGGAATGTTAGGAGTATGAAGTTTTTCCACTGCAGGTATCTCTGATGTTGGCAGAGATTATTTTAGCCAAAATTAGCCAAAGGGGGAGATTGTTAGTTCTTGTATTGGCTGGAATTTTGGTAAAACAAAGTTGAACAATGTTGATGTCATATGTCTGATGTCTTAACATTGGTTCCTAACATTAGTTGTTGCAGGGTTGCAGTTTTGTATGCTGATGTTAAACCTGATGTCTTGACATCAGTTGACAGAACATCAGAACATCAGTCTGATGTGTTTTGTTAGGGCTGCATTTGTTTAAGTGTGTCTTGAGAAGATCTGGTGGAGAGATTGTAGGCGATATCATGGAACAAATATATTCTGTTGCAATCTTATATTGAGCAAATATTGTTACTATTTTCATGCAAAAAGATATGGAGAATAATTAGATTTAATTGAAGATTTAATTGAAGATTTGATTGAAGATCTATTTAGTAGCAGAATCTTTTGCAGATTTGTAGCAGCTGATTTGTTGTGATTTGAAGGCCCAAATCCAGTTGGGAAATAGGTTATAAATAGAAGCATTGTAACCTAGTTTTGGTAAGTCAGCCATCATGTAAATTATAAGGGCTGTGTTGTTTGATGAACCACCCGGTTTGTGGGATGGTCATCATGTTTATCTCTAAGCCTGTAGGTAAGAGATGTATTGGTCTTAGAGGAAGCTGTTAAGCAACTCTAAGCATTGTTCTTAGTCATGAGGGTCATGTCTAGGTATTGTTATAGGAGTGTGTCTTCTATTTTTATGTGTTTGGAGAGTTGTTGGAAATCAAGCTGTTGATGCAGTAACTGAGATGTTGACTGCTAGACATCATTGTGATGATTGGAAGTGAGATGGAGTCTCTTACCTAGGGAGAACTTAGGTAGAAGGGTCATTGGGTAGGGATTAAGTGAGTAGATTATCAACTGGTATTGTTGATTCTGTTATGTAATACTGCTAATAGTGGACTTCCTTCCTGGCTTGGTATGCCCCCAGATGTAGGTTGTTAGACCGAACTGGGTGAACAAATTCTGTGTGCACTTTTCTTTTCAGCAACTTATTTAATTGTCTATAATTGCCTTGCTGTTTATGTCAGACCAGATGTCTCGACATCATGTAGGACATCTGGGATCTGTTACATGACCATGGCTTAGGGAGTCTAAGTGTGTTTGCTATTGAGCAATTGGAACACGTGACTTGAAGATCTGGTTTCCTTGGTGGATCAGGATATCTTTGTGAGAGTTCTGACAAACATGAAAAAGGTCAAAATGTGGCATTTGGCTATTTTCATATGAGGATTCATGCTTGAGGTGATCAAACTATGGCATTTGGTTGATCTCAGAAGTGAATTCGAAGAATCAAGATAATCAGAGTGTGGCAGCTGGTTATTATTGAGGATTATCTTGGAACAAGTTACTCTTGGGCTGAAGGGTGATGATTTGAAGACTCAAGGAGATTACTTTTCTTGAAGGTGGATGAGAGTTTATTCCTCTGGTTCTTTGGATTACTATGCTAGAGTAAGTCCAGTTGGTGGAGCATATCAAGAATCATGGTGTTAATGTTTTGGTGTGTGGAAGATGTTCTAACTTGTGATAGGACATTATCTAGGATGATTACCTACATTGTATCTAAAGAGAATCTACATAATCATACGGGAGAATGATGAAGTAGAAGGTCTGCTTTGGAAGGAGAATGTAGAGAAGACTGAAGTAGATCAGGTATTTATTGCTTGAAAGTCTGAATGAGGATATTCATCAATTGATCCAAATGTCAAAGATAGATGATTGGATGTGTATCGCTAAAGGCAGAAGAAAAGCCTGTGAAGGGGACATAGCCCTATTGTCAAGTCATGCTAGAGAATAGTTGATCAGCCTGGAAAGATGTGGAGTTTTGGAGCATGTGAAGATAACAAACCAAGAGGGAATCATGTGCGTATACTAATTTGCAGTCTGAACTCTTTGCTTCAGAGAGGGTGTGCGAGCTCAAGGTATTCAGGTGTGTATGTTAACCTGAATAAGCTGCTCTGACTGTGTTTTATTGGGAGCTTCTTGAAGGACTTCTATACGAAATGAGTCCTCTGAATGGTAATGAGAAGCTGATGTCCCCAAAAAAAGTTGTTGAATGGTGATGTTGTAACATCATGATTACTGATGGTTATATTTGGAAGATGATTGAGAGTGTGCGTGTGGAGTTGGATGCTTAAGCATTTGTGTCAGAAGAGAATGTGGAGATTCTGGTCTTGTTTTTAGTAGTTTGTTCTGGCAAAGCATGACTACTAATTTTGAAGACTTCATTAGTATCAACAACTACTGGTGGATGTAATGGTAGAGGGATTGTGATGTGATCTGATCAGAACATTTTTTTAGAGAGTTGTTCCTTCTTCTGCTACAAGTATCTCTTGAAGAGATTAGATCTCAGTAAAGCAGAGAATTTGTGGAGTCAGTGAGCAGTGTCAAACAAGTCAGGATACTTGGTTGTGTTCTCCAAAAGTGAAAGTACAGTATGTGAATGTGCTCAGCAAGTGTGCTCAAATGTTCATCTCCATCTAGAGCATTAGTTAACCATGACAGGGGGAGTACTTGTATATGGATTCTGTAGCAAAGGTGCATATATTGTGAAGCTTGCATGTTGATCAAGCTTGTGGAGATTGGTTGCCTCTTATGAGGAGATAATGCCAGATAACATGTTATGATATTAGGCTGTTGGATGGCATGTTGGTGTGGACATGAATGGTTCTAGCCATGTGAAGCTAATTGTTTGTATCATGTGCGCACATACTTCTGAGAAGAAGTCTGAAGACAATTTTATGAAGTTTTGGAAAAACTTTGTGAGGGTCTTTGTTGATGGGAGATGTCACACTTGTCTTGATGTGTGTTATTAATTCTAAGTAAGAGGAGTTTACTTAGAGTTCAGTGGAAGGCATTGTGAGTGTGATTCAGAACTTGTGGAAGATTGTGTGAAGCATTCCTCACTGGATGGATGAAGACTGTGTCTGGATTTTCCAAATGCTATGATGTACTAGTAAAGGAGCATCAATTATGGATGTGATTGCTGCTGGTTGTGTTTTGGAATGTTAGGAGTATGAAGTTTTTCCACTGCAGGTATCTCTGATGTTGGCAGAGATTATTTTAGCCAAAATTAGCCAAAGGGGGAGATTGTTAGTTCTTGTATTGGCTGGAATTTTGGTAAAACAAAGTTGAACAATGTTGATGTCATATGTCTGATGTCTTAACATTGGTTCCTAACATTAGTTGTTGCAGGGTTGCAGTTTTGTATGCTGATGTTAAACCTGATGTCTTGACATCAGTTGACAGAACATCAGAACATCAGTCTGATGTGTTTTGTTAGGGCTGCATTTGTTTAAGTGTGTCTTGAGAAGATCTGGTGGAGAGATTGCAGGCGATATCATGGAACAAATATATTCTGTTGCAATCTTATATTGAGCAAATATTGTTACTATTTTCATGCAAAAAGATATGGAGTATAATTAGATTTAATTGAAGATTTGATTGAAGATCTATTTAGTAGCAGAATCTTTTGCAGATTTGTAGTAGCTGATTTGTTGTGATTTGAAGGCCCAAATCCAGTTCGGAAATAGGTTATAAATAGAAGCATTGTAACCTAGTTTTGGTAAGTCAGCCATCATGTAAATTATAAGGGCTGTGTTGTTTGATGAACCACCCGGTTTGTGGGATGGTCATCATGTTTATCTCTAAGCCTGTAGGTAAGAGATGTATTGGTCTTAGAGGAAGCTGTTAAGCAACTCTAAGCATTGTTCTTAGTCATGAGGGTCATGTCTAGGTATTGTTATAGGAGTGTGTCTTCTATTTTTATGTGTTTGGAGAGTTGTTGGAAATTAAGCTGTTGATACAGTAACTGAGATGTTGACTGCTAGACATCATTGTGATGATTGGAAGTGAGATGGAGTCTCTTACCTTGGGAGAACTTAGGTAGATGGGTCATTGGGTAGGGATTAAGTGAGTAGATTGTCAAGTGGTATTGTTGAGTCTGTTATTTAATACAGCTAATAATGGACTTCCTTCCTGGCTTGGTATGCCCCCAGATGTAGGTTGTTAGACCGAACTGGGTGAACAAATTCTGTGTGTACTTTTCATTTCAGCAACTTATTTAATTGTCTATAATTGCCTTGCTGTTTATGTCAGACCAGATGTCTCGACATCATGTAGGACATCTGGGATCTGTTATACCAGAATTTCACTATGGTTTCATCATGGTTAATTGGGAAGGCTGTGAGTTAGGTTCTGAATCCTTCTCAACATCTCAAGAGTATTGGTTCCAGGTTAAGGTGTTTAATTTCATGTCAGGAGCGTTTATTCAGTCATAGTCAGGATCAGATGGATGTTTGACCTAATCTTGGTTAAACTATAAAGAGATTGTTTCAGATTCAAGTAATCTGTGTCAGTGGTTTGTATCTCAGCCAGTGTGTACCAAAGGTCAGGTTATGTGGTGTGGAGGTCATCAGGTTTTCAAGAAGTCGTTCATGTGAGGTTTGGTCCAGAAATCATGTTCATCATGAACCATCAATTCAGATTGTGCTCCTATGTGGATTTATTTTCCCAGAGATTCTTTCAGACGGGTTCAAAGTGATTCAAGACTTTTTTCATTTGTTATCAAAGATTCAGAAGTATGTTGGTTGTTATTTAATGCATTAGTGGATTACAGTGGTGATTATTCAAGGTGTTGGAATTAAAAGCTGAAATTGATGGTCGTTGTATTCATTTAATCGGATGTTGAGAAAATTTGGGATTGGTGTGATTTGGTTATCCATTTTTAGAACCATTTTTTATACCCAAATACCCAATTGGAATCCATTCTAGTCCATTTTCTTCCATTTTTCTCTTTTTTAAACTAATTTCTTATCCATATCCAATTCCACTTAACCACATCCATTTTCCATTTTTCTTAATCCAATCCATATTCCATAAACCACTTTTGAATCTAAATCCTTTTTCTAAATCCATTTTTAACCATCTCATTATCCAATTAAATTTCCATTATCTATTTTTTATACACCAAGCAAGTAAAGATTCACAAGAGCCTAAGCCCATTTGATCATAAGCCCATTACAACAATTTATCAATAAGGAAAATGATGAAAAGACCGAATGCCCACAAGTAGCAACTTGTTTCCAAATAAGCTAAGTTTTTGTATGCCCCCACCACACATCATTTCCATTCCTAGCCTTGTACACTCCAATTCCTGCAGCGACCACACGACGTTACCGTTACACACCACAAAAGCTAAAATTCTGCACCTCAACATCCCACTCCAACAATAAAACCTGCTCTGTACAACCCATCCAGCCAACACAAATGCCACACCAAACCATAAAGCACAATTCCCTGCTGAAAATTGTACCATTAAACTTCTTGAACAAGTCTGAATTTTGATTTAAAAAAGGGAGAGAAAACACTAACCGTGTAATAGAGAGGGCGGATTACACACGTTTCAGGGACAACTTTCCTCCCATTTTTTCCCTTTTCTCTCCTCATTTTCTTCAAACCATTTCTTCACAAACCTCTCTACACCACTCAACCATCACCATTTAACACCCTTTAATCACCTTTGTTCTACGATTAAACCTTCATCGCTAACATCTTGTATCAACTGAACTGCAACAACAACGACACAGGAAGTAATAACACAATACCATCACTCCATTTTAATAATAACTACCTCCTGCAAATCACCTTCAACTCCCTTTTGATATCTATTACAGTTTGTTTTGAACCACTTTTCGCCAACTATTAGCTCTCTACCATAACCATTTCACCACCTTGATTCCCATCACTCCAAACTTTTAACTTACATCTTTCACGCAAGTTAAACCGTCCTCCCTCCAAGCCACGTGAATCCCCAATCACAACCTCCAAATCTCCTCTACTGTCGTGACCAACTCTCAAGTGAAACCAGTATTCACTACACCTGTTCACCATCTCCAAACATTGCTTCAACCACCCTTTCAACCCACTGCTTTCCACTGGTGACAAATCCCATTTTTGTAACCAACTCAACCTTTGTTTTACAAGCTTCATCCAAAACCACTACCATGATTTCCTTCATCACTTTTCTGCTGCAGAACCAATAAACTACGCCGTCGAAAAAGGTTGTCCGCCGCGAATTGAGACGGAACAGATCGCGAAAGCAAAAACGAATAGCAGGGGCGTATTCTTCGGCGCTATTGATTTTTTTATAGGACCGTGACTTGTAGTGTTTTGAAGGTACAACAAAGTCTTTGTTATTCTCCAAAATTTTCACTCATCAATACCAACAATATAATAAAGAAAGAAATAGAAGGAGGAGGAATATTTTGGTTCAGTATTTTCATCAAACACGTGATGAGAGAGAGAACGAGATGAAGCCGTTCAAACCTGAAATGAGCAAGAACAGAGTGGAGAAGGAGAAGGATTCGAACCGTGGGTTTTCGTAGCTTTTAGTTTAGTCGCGATGGTTATGTTTGGCTTGTGTTTAAGATCGTGGTAAGGGCATGGAATCGATGGGAAGAAATAGAGGAAGAGGAAAGTTTGTCGGCCGAGAGATAGAGATGGTAGAGATGACCTTTGGATACAAGTTTGTGACTGAGGATTTGATGCTTGTGTATTTGGGCCTCAGCTCCTAGGCCCTTTTTTTTTTTTTTTTTTTTATATATTATTTTATTTTATTTTTGTTGACTGATAATTGTTGTTGTTGACTTATGGTGATGAATGGGCTTTAGAGCCCATAATGATTCACATGGCTGATTTTGTTTCACCCTTCCCATAATCATGTTGTATTTTTAATTGGGTTTTAAATAAGTTTGTTTTTGGGTTAAACTTTTGATAATTTTGTTTTAGAATTTTTATTAATTGATCAATTTAATTTTCTTGATTTTAGGCTTGAATTATTATGATTATTTAGATTTTGATATTAGAATTTTGGTTAATAATCTTGTTTTCTAGTTTAATTGAATTTAAGGTTTTGATGATTTGAGTTTTGATTTGATTTTAATTAGATTTTCTGTTAGAAGTTAACATTGAGTTGGATTTGTATTATTGTTGATTCTTGTAAGATTCTGACATGTTTTGAACTCGACGTTTGATACTTGACTATTGGATCCTCTTACTCGCTTGACGCACCTGATGGCTTGATTCTCGTCTACCTTGGAATCTTCTTCCTTCCCTTTGAGCCATGCTTATTTGAGTTTTTCGATCTTGATTCGATTGATCAGTTAAAGCTTTTGCAAGTGTTCTTGAGTTTTTGTGTGCATCGAAGAGGCAACGGACCTTCTCCGTTAGGTACCCATAGAATCTCAATTTTATCTTTCACGCCTCATTCTAGGGTTTTATCCATGTTATATTGAGTACATCTGAAGCCCTACCTCAAAGTAGGCTCTGTTTGCGCATCATGTTTAGTACTTAAGTGCTTTGTATCTCTGTTGTGTCAACATGTTGGTGATTGAACACTTGTACATATTTGAGTTTTCTTTCTCCTTCTTTTCTTGAGACTTGTTTAAGTCTTGATTTTATCTGTGATTGCATTGGATAATGTTTACTTGTGCTTGTTCACACGATCCCTTAGGATTCCTCGTCCCCCTTAATTTCTGATTAAGTTGGGAGTAGGAGAGACATTAGGCTTTCAATCCTTTGTATGATAACATTAGGATATTCAAAATTCCCGTAGTGTTTTCTTTTCAAATTTGAGTCTTCTTTTCTCATCTCCTAATAAGTTTAAGACACTTAATAAAGACAACGAGCATTGTGCGCCATGAGCCTTAAGTACATGGGAAATGAGGAATGGGGGGTTTCCCTTCATTTTTCTAGAGTGTTTAGTGGACGTCCTGTCTTGGGACGATTTACGACGCATTCGTTCCTACGTCATAGACTTTGGTGCAATGCAAGTTATGAACTAACTCAACTCACTTCTGTCTAAAAAACACAAAAACAAATTCAAATCTTTTTCATCCTTCGGGATTGTTGGGTTTCAAATCTTTTTCAGAAAAGAGCATGTTACTTCCGTTCAATCGCAAACAGGCATCGACCCTAACTGTCGGACGCGAACCTAACGTCGCTCATAAAAAACACTTAACCATTGTTGTGGTCGTTAGCACGAACTACGACAGCTCTGGCTTCCTCTCTCTGGTTAGATTGAGGATACGTAGACACAAGACGACGATGTCTTGGCGAGCACCCTTTCACCTTTTCGACCAGTAGTCCCACGAACTACAGACGCTCTGATTTCCTCTCTCTGGATAGATTGAGGATACGTAGGCACAAGACGGCGATGTCTTGGTGAGCACTCTTTCCACCTTTCTTTCCATAGTCCCACGAACTACAGACGCTCTGACTTCCTCTCTCTGGTTAGATTGAGGATACGTAGGCACAAGACGGCGATGTCTTGGCGAGCACTCTTCCCTCCTTTTCGACCCGTAGGTCGAACTATGACTGCTCTGATTTCCTCTCTCTGGTTAGATTGAGGATACGTAGGCACAAGACGGCGATGTCTTGGCGAGCAACCTCCCCCTTTAGTGCGTAGTCCTCCGAACTACGTTTACTCTGACTTTCCCATTGCACAAGGGAATATGTAGGCCTAGGATGGCGATGTCCTACCAAGTCACTTTTTCTTTTCTTTTTCCCGTTCCGCTTCCATTTAGCAGTAGACTTTAGATAACTCACCCTTTGATTAGACAACAAGCGTGGATCCCATCGAGTACGATGGACGCGTGGGGGTGCTAATACCTTCCCCTTGCGTAACCGATTCCCGAACCCGGACTATGGTTGCGATGACTATGTCTTTCCCTTTCTCTAGGTTTTCTTCGATCGTTTCCTTTCCCAGCGTCAGGATAAATAACATTCGGTGGCGACTCTTCTGTTCCAGTCTCTCGCCGGTTGTTTTTCGTAGTTGCGACAGCTGGAGACTCTGCTGGGGACAGATTGACCTCTTGTTGGTCCATCCCCTATGCGAGTCAATCCTAGCGCTTGTTTGTTTTCATTTCATTGGGTGTTTACTGTTGTGCATTATATGTTGTATATTACTGTATTTTACTGCATTTATTGCATTTGTGATTATTGTTATCATACTGCTCTGCTACTGTTGTTCTGTTGGGTGGGTTGGATTCATGAGAGATAAGCCCAATACACGGGCTTGAGTACACACATAGGACTAGGTAGCATCCTGGTACGTTTGGTTTACATGAAACCCACATCCAGACGAGGTTTTCTTGGGGGATGTTCTGATTTGCGTGTCTTGTGCATTTCGGGGTGTTAACCTTGGGAGCTTTCGACTCTGGCGACCATTCCCCAAGGACTCAGTAGAGGCACTCCTTCGAAGAGGTAATAATGGCAGACCAGAAACGGAAAACCCATTATGCTTCTTGATCCGAGGACCCGAAGCTGGGAACTTATCATAGGGCGACTTTTTTTAGGGGAATCAGTTGAGGCCTCCTCGATTGATGATGATGCCAAACCAGAAATGGTGACCGTATCATCATTTCTCGATCTCAGTGCTAGAAGCTGAGGACCTCTCATTTTCTAGAACCCGCATGTGAGAGGGGCGGGATGTTTACAGGTTTACAGGTAACCTTGACCCTCAACATACCTGGTTGTATGGTTTTCCTATCAGTGTGGATTTATCAGTGTGGTATTTTGGTATTCTGGTGTTCTGGTTATTCTGGTTATTCTGGTATTCTGGGTATTTGGACAGACCTTTGAACTTATTCAGTCAGTTCAGCGCAGTAGTTGTCCATTTTATGTGGCACCTTTGATCCCATGTGTGCATCTGCATCATCATTTTGTATTCTGACATACATGTTCTTGTATTTACAAGGATCATAACTTTGAGATTGGCTGTTGAGCATTTCCATCTATTTCTTGTGGTTCGTATGTGAAAAAAAAGAAAAACTTGAATCAAAATGATTCCTTGGAAATATTTGAACATGGAATTTTGCATTTGCATTCTCATACTCATATGCATAATAGGTGCTCAGGAGCGGATTTCTCATTCTGACTTATTATTATCTTCAGAATTGCCGGCTTGATTTGTCACCACCACTCAACCTGGGATAATCAGAGGATAGCCATGGAACAACTCCGTGCAGAAGTGAATGAAATGAAGATTCAGATGGGGCAGTTTATGGGAGACATGTAAGTTTTGATTCAAGACCAGAAAGTGCTGAGAGAGGAGGTCAACCAGTTGAAGACTCAGATGAGCCTGGTTATGGAGGTCGTGAGAAATGTGCTAAGCAAAGATAATACTCCCATGCCTGAGGCTGCGGCTGGAATTGTCTCTCCTCCATTGTTTAAGGGATCCCTCCCAAAGAGTGAATAGATTGGCACTGTTACCATCCCGGCTGTATCTCCGCAATAGGGTAACGCTCCTCATCGGTATCAGGATAGACCAAAGATGAACTGACACTTCGAGACTCCACCAGTTCCATATTCTCAGCTATTACAGCATCTCCTTCAGTTACGACTGGTACATAAAAAGACTTTGGCTCCTCTTACTGGTACTCCCCCACCGGGTTATGATGCAAGAGCTCACTGTGATTTCCACTCTGGTGCGCCAGGGCATAACGTGGAAAAGTGTAGGGCTTTTCAACATGTTGTCTAGGATCTGATCGATTTAAAGGCAATTGAATTTATGCCGGGCGGCGTGAGCGTACTAGGTGGTCCTAGTCCAGCTGCTGGAAAAGAAGTGGATATCCCTGTTGTCTCTCCCAAAGCGATATCGAGTCAGGGGCATTTCTTGTAGTCCTTGGTCTTAGAATCCCCATGTCTACAACTGCTACCTACTCCTCGATTAAGTCTGAGGGGGAAAGCGCCTGAGCCAGAGGAACACCTAAATCAGAATCAACAGCAGAATAGTTTGCCAAGGGGGTCGACGGAAGGCAGGAAAGAGACAGTTTGTCGTGCTACCAATGTTGTACGACCAGATATTGCCAGAATTGATCAAAAGAGGGTTGATCGTGCCAAAGAAATAAGATCCGATCATTCCTCCATATCCACCAGGGTTTAATGCCAATGCTCGATGTGGGTACCATGCTGGGGCACGAGGGCATTCAACTAAAAATTATAAGGCGCTCCTGCACAAGGTGCAAGATCTGATTGATGCAGGGGTTATTACTTTCACTGCAGGGGGTATGCATTTCAACTGAAGCTTCCCAAATGAGCACTCAGACTGGAAGAACGTCATTAGAAGCAATCGGTCCAGACGGAGTCAAGCCTCCTCAACAATGGCAATCTTCGGCTTCTTTACTGCATTTTCATGTGTAATTTTTCATTGTTTGTTAGTACAGTGTTTGCATGAAAAAACTTGTTTGTGTTTTGAATCATGATTTTAATGCAATGAATGTATTGTTCTTGAAGTACTTTACTTTTATGCACTCATATCATGTTTATATGCACTGCAATAACAACTTTCTTTCCTTAAACTCTTGAGGGAGGCTGATGAAGTGAAAAACGCAAAATCTTTGGTTGTGTGCTTTTGGATAAAACCCTGTTGATGATGTACAAGCATTGCTTCAAATCCCCCAAACACCGAAGATATAAGGGAGATAAATGTCATACCCCAAATTTTGACCACTAAGATTTCCCATCATTGTGCAAATCATCATCACAATATGGATGTACCTTCTTGCCTCATCAATCTCCTTAGAGATGTTTAAGCATTCACCACAATCAAGGATTAGGGTTTCAAGTCCTCTCAGAACTCTCAAACAAAGGATCAATCAAGAAATGACATGATCTTCAACTTTTCTAGCCTATCAAACATCCACAATGGATCAAGAGGACTCCCACATCAAGGATCAAGCACAAGGAGGAAACATTCCAAGTGGATCAAGCCTCAAGATCGCCAGTGTCGCCAAATTAGGGTTTTGGTCGACCAGGGCCTCTAGATTGAAATTTTCATCTGAGCATGAGCCAATGCTTCAAAGCATAACCCAAGATACTCCAAGGGACCTCATAGACCCCATCATCAAGTCAATTTAGCCTCAGGGGATGCATTCACCAAAAATCAGGAATTAGGGTTTCTTGACCTAATTCACCCCTAAGTTGACTTTTGGGACAAAGCATGAGCCAAAATCTCAAGACATGATTTTAGGGTCTCAAATACACTACATTGATCCATTTACAACCATGGATTGATCCAAGAAGCTTGATTCACAAGTTTCAAGTTCATCAGAACCACAGTTAGGGTTTTTGAAGAAAAAGTCAATTGTACCTTTGACTTTTGACCAGGACATGCTCCCAAACCTTGGGACATGATTCAATACACCCTATAACACCTATGAATTCAATCCATCAAGTTTGATTTAGGTCAAGGACTTGATTTCATAGAGGATCGCACAATTTGGAATTCATCTGATATAAAGTTAATTGTGCCCAAAAGTCAAAGTTTGACTTTTTATTTTTTTATCAATTATGGTTCCCTAACCCTAAAATGATGTTAATATGTGATTGGGATCATCATTCTTCAAGAAAAATCAAGAAAAGTGGGATAACTTGTAAAAGGGGTAACCATAAAAAACTTAGAAATTTTCTAAGTTATGGAACAAAGTGGCTAGGGTACCAACTTCCAAGGATCATAACTTGTGATCCTAGCAACCATTTTGGCTAATCCAAAGGTGGATTTGATGATCTCATGTCATACTTTAAAAGTGTCAACTACAGCTCATTCCAATTCTTCATGGATTTTAAGTTATGGAGTGACCAAAATGACAAAAACATGAAAATGCCACTTTTTAAAACACTTAGTGAAATTTTCACTAAGTCAGACTTTGTTTCACGTTTTTCAAAATGTAGGGCCATTTTTCACTTGGATCCAAAAAGTGTCAAGACAAACTATGATCACACATATGTTGTGTCATATGAGAGCTTTCCAAAATGGCCAAGAACTCCATCAAATTCCATTTGAGCTAAGAGTTATGACAGTGGCAATATGCCTTGCTGCAACTATCATAGCAAGGCAGATTTATGCATTTTGCTCGATTTGATCAAATTGTGCAAATGACAAACAAGTTTATCCATCTGAACACCTCAGGGGGAGACCAAGGAGGAACAAACACTGATCCATAAGCCTCCCAAGTCTTTGGAACTAAAAGTAACATGCCAAACCTAAAAATGCCTAAAAAGGGGACAAGACTCCAATTTTGTTTTGGAGCATTTAATGGATGCACCAAGGTGGCATGAACTGAGCCTTTTCCAACTGAATGAGTCAAGGATGATCTCTGAACTAGGGAACCAAAGGCCTGTGCTCTAATCTCTAGTCAATGGCTAGAGGAGACTAAAGATTCCAAAATGATGCAATTGGACAATGAGATGCTGCAGTTGCCATTCATTATTGCTTGCAAAATAAACTTACTCTACTATAAATAGAGCTCATTTGTGCTCAGTTTAAGTACACCAAAGGCCTACAACACTTGCCTTTCTCAAAATCATCTTCTCACTCTCAAAAATGCCTTTCTTAGTAAGTCACAATCGAATTTTTTAGTAGAGAGCAATTCCACTCAAACCAATTGCTCTAACACCTCATAAACATCATATGTGAGCTGATCAAACACTAAACACACAAATGTAACACTGATTTCTCAGAATCACCAGCCAGTTGCTCAAGTTTTCAACCAAGTTGCAGTTGAGATGCCATGAAGTGATCCAGCCATTTCCAAACAAGTCCAAGCATTCAAACACACTCCATATGGTGTAGGGAAGTTGTTTAGATCATCACAACTCATCTGTAACACCTTCAACTCAAAAATCCCATTGCTCTTGCTGTCACGGCCTTCAAGTAAGCCTAAACTTGGTCATCTCTTAATCTATGCATATTTCCTCACACAATACTTTTGCCAAATGTTCATAATTATGCATAGAATGTTTCCCCTCATTTAATTGCTTTGTTTGAATCGTGTATCAAAATTCTCAACCTTCATGCAAATTTTAGGGTTCTTGAGGTTTTGTCTTGATTTCTTATTCCATGCTTAAAATAAATGAAATTAAAGACCATAGACATGATCGTGAGGTGAAAACTAGCAGATTGATATGTGGATTGTGTGATTTCATCAAGTATTCCGTGAGATTGGATAGAAAATGCAAATCTAAGCAAAACTCCCCTTCGCGCGTGTTCTTGGCCCATGTTCTTGGCGCCTTTTTCACAAATTTGAATATTTGAATTTTTTGATTTTATTTAATTGATTCAAAAATTAATTTCTCTCTGAGTTTTAATGATTTTGAGTTGATTCATTTTTTAATAATTCACAAAAATGTTAAAATATTTTATTTTACCAAAAATTCCCAAAAATATATTATTTATTTCATATACTTGCTATTTTTGCAAAGAATTAATCTTTTGTTTGTTTTTTTAACATTTAAAATATTTTTTCCTCCTTGATTTTCCAAATTTAATTGGTTTCCAATCATTTTGTGGATATAAACATGATTTTTGAAACATTGATCCAAGATCACCACTCATTTTTCACATGTCTTCAATACTTTTTATTAGTTTTTTTAACAAAATTAATTCCTTTTTAAACAAAATTAGGGTTTTGATTAATCAACTCTGATCTTTATTTTTCAAAACACTCATGGGCCTCTAATAGAGTGTAAGTCCCACCCCTTTGTAAATAAAACAATTTTGGGTCTCACACATTGTATAAGTTCCTCTGTATATTTTTAAACGTTCGGCGTGATCGTCGCCTTTTCAAAATCATCTGGGCTTCTCCTTGAGCTATAAGACCCATCTTTATTCATTTTCAAACTTTTTGGGCCTCTAATAGAGTGTAAGACCCAACCCCTTTTAAAAACAAAATAATTTGGGTCTCGGTTATCGTATAAGACCCACTGTGTTCTCAAACCTCAGCGCGATCGCCATTTTCAAATAAATAACTCTTTGGGCCTCTCCTTGAGTTGTAAGTCCCATCTCTTGTACACAAATAAATCTTTGGGCCTCTAATAGAGTGTAAGACCCATCCCCTTGTACATAAAAACTTTTTGGGCCTCACATATTGTATAAGTCCCTCTGTACAGTTTTCAAAACAACGGTGCGATCATCGTTAAAACATGGGTCTCTCCTTGAGCTGTAAGCCCCAACAATCTTTTCAAAGCACTTTCTCCTTTGATTTTTAATTCAAATATATGTTGTTATCAAAACTTTCTTTAATTTCTTTGTTGAACAACTAACAAAACAGCATGGAAGCTCTACAATGGGTAAGTGTTTATCCGCTTTCATTTACCGCTTTCATATGTATATAACTGTATTGAGGGGTTGTTTCATTGTAAGTCTTCTTTCACATCCTTTTATATACTTGTCATATATCAACTGTGTAATACTAGTATAGTTATTTAGAGTTTTCCCCGGCAACTACGTCTAGAACTAGGTAAAGCCTGTTGGTCACTCTCGAATAAAAACAAAACTAGATCCCCCATAGGATTACCAGATACAGTCTTCCCTTCTCTTGGGGTTAAACAATATGGAACAAAGAGAAAGGCAGTATTCTCGGTGAACCTTTTCTCAGACTGTCACCCTTAGAAATTGTCAAAGAAACTCTACTCCCCAGAGTTGATATATTCTCCGTGAATAGCATCTCTTGAGTTTCTTCTAAATTCTCGAACTTTCCTGGAATGATCTCTTCTCTGTGAATTGCATTTCTTAAACTTCTCTTAGTTTGGGGACCCACAGGCTTCCTAAAAGAATCCCCGCCTCCTCTTGGGCATTGTACAAGGACCTTTCGGCTTCTTAAAAGTTCTCATGCCTTCTCTTGGGCTTCGTACAAGGACCTTCACGACCTCCTAAAGGTATAGGATAAAACTTAGTCATCTTCGTTAGAGCTGTCTTTCTAAAAGGAGTCAAAACCTTCCGACCAATTTTAGGGTTGATACTCATCCCTTAAACGAGTCGGCCTCCTCTTGGGCATCATACAAAAGATAAAACTCTACCAGTAGACTTGGACAATCTAATTCCCTTGAGTCTCAAAGACATTCTCAAGCACCTTTCAAACATAGGAGAAACCCCGGATTCTAGATTAATCTCCAGTCGAGTTAAAACTTATGGGTTCTAAAACCTCGTCCTTCTCCCAAAATTCCCCAACCCGGGTCAAATAACACTATCTCAAACCAGAGCTTCAAGGTTTCTGATCTATCAATTCCTTTTGCATTCCCCTGGAAGGATTAATTCCCTTCTTGGACCTGCCTCGGGATCTCAAGAATCCCCGGCAGAAGTATAGCCTCCTCTTAGGCTTTGTATAATGATCCTTCCTCAGCGAAGTCAGCCTCCTCTTGGGCTTTTTACAATGATTCCCCTTAACGGAGTTAACCTTTTCAGACTCTCTTGTTGAGTCCATCACTTTTTAAGACTCTCTTGTTGAGTCACTTTCCTTTTAGCCTCTATCTCGGGCTTCGTACGAGACAGCAAGTCACTCTCTTGTTGAGTATAAAAGACTCTCTTGTTGAGTCAATCAACTTGTCAGACTCTCTTGTTGAGTCAACCTTTTTTAGCCTCTGTCTTAGGCTTCGTATAAGACAGATAAAAGTACTCTCTTGTTGAGTCAAACCTTTTTAGCCTCCGTCTTGGGCTTCGTACAAGACATATAAAAGTACTCTCTTGTTGAGTCAGTCACTTGTTAGTACTCTCTTGTTGAGTCAATCCTTTTATCCTCTATCTTGGGCTTCGTACGAGACAAATAATAAACACCCTCTTGTTAGGTCAATAGCCTCCTCTTAGGCTTTGTATAGAGAAATCCCTGGTTGAGTCAATCAACCTTTTAGCATCAAACTTGTGCATTAATCAAGGCATACGAATATCAACAGTTCCTCTTTAGAGATAACAAGTTCTCTCTCAGTCAAACCTTTTAGCTTCAATCTTGGGCTTTGAACAAGACACAAAAAAACCTTCAGCTTCATATCTTGGCCTTTGAACAAGATACAAATACCCTTTTAGCTTCAATCTTGGGCTTTGAACAAGACACAAAAACATTTGTTCCTCCCTTAGAATAGGAGGGAACTACGATCGTTCTGATTTCCCTGTTTCGTTAAACGGGAATATGTAGGTGTTAGTTCTTGGATTGGCTGGAATTTTGGTAAAACAAAGTATGTTCAATGTTGATGTCAAGGTGCTGATGTTGCAATATTGAGTCTTAACACTGGGCTGTGTTAAGTATTTAAATTGCTGAAGTTGGATGTCTGATGTCACATGGCGATGTTGTGACATTAGATCTGCAGAATTAATAACATCAGGTTGTGATGTTGTTAGGGTTTGCGTGTTAGCTGGAATTGTGGAGAGCAAGCTGTCTCATTGGATGCGGATATCTTGGGATAGATATTTTTGCTGCATAGGAGATCTGGTGCAGATTTGTAGGAGATTTAAAAGGTTGAAGATTTAAAAAGATTTTAGGAGAAAATCTGTTTTAAATATTCAGTTTTAAATTACAAATCAGGTCAGATATTGTAGCAAGTCCAAGCCCAATTCAGGTTGCTATTTAAAGCGCACAAGATCAAAGGAAAAGTGACAGAAAAACAGAGAAAGATCAAGAGCATAGGCTGAGTGTCTTGTACGAGTTTTGTATGCAGAATTCTAGGTTGAATTGCTGAGTCGTTTTCTGTCCTCTCTTAGAAGCTGTGAAGCAATAGAGAGTTGTTACTTGATCAAAGCTGTGAAGTAAGATCAAGGTTGCTCAAAGAGGTTGTTCCTTGAGTATTGTTTTAGGGATTGAGTAGTGTTCTCATATCTAAGTGGTTTCTTAGGTAGAAAGTCACTAGTAGGAATTAAGTTTAGGAGATTGTCAACTGGGTTGTTGAGTCTGTAAATTAATTCTACAAGTAGTGAATTTCATCCCTGGCTTGGTAGCCCCCAGACGTAGGTAGTTAGACCGAACTGGGTTATCAATTCCTTGTGTTGATTTGTTTCTGTTATTACTGTCCATTGTGTAGAGTGTGTTGTTGTGACATCGCACCTTAACATCACACGTCTGATACCAGAATTTCAATTGGTATCAGAGCATGCATCTTGTCTGTCTCTGGGTGAGAATTAGGGAAGTTACTTTCTGGTGTAAAGATGGACAAAGAAGTTGGAGGATTCGTCAACAGACCCCCTATTTTGGATGGATCCAATTATGACTATTGGAAGCCAAGGATGACTACTTTTTTAAAATCCTTGGACAGCAGGGCATGGAAGGCCATTATTAAAGAGTGGAAAGCACCTGTTGTGTGTGAAAAAGATGATGCTGGCAAAGATAAAGAAGGCACCTCTAAGCCAAAGCCTGAAGAAGAATGGACCAAGGAGGAAGATGAGCTCGCCCTTGGAAATTCCAAAGCTCTAAATGCAATCTTCAATGGAGTGGATAAGAATATTTTCAGGTTAATCATTACATGTGAGGTTGCTAAGGAAGCGTGGGATATTTTGAAGGCCACTCATGAAGGTACATCTAGAGTTAAAATGTCAAGACTTCAGATTTTAACATATAAATTTGAAAGCCTGAAGATGAAGGACGATGAGACTATTCATGACTTCCACATGAATGTTCTGGAGCTGGCTAATGCATCCAGTGCTCTTGGTGAGAAAATGTCAGATGAAAAGCTTGTAAGGAAGATCCTTAGGTCCCTTCCTAAGAAATATAAGATGAAGGTGACTGCCATTGAAGAATCACAAGACATCAGCAAGATGAGAGTTGATGAGCTCATTGGATCTCTTCAAACTTTTGAGCTTGGGTTGAATGAGGAAGAACCAGAAAAGAAGCCAAAAAGTATAGCCTTGGTGTCAAATGATCAAGAAGAAAAAGAAAAGAGCTCTGAGTCACAGGAGGATCTATCTCAGGCCATAGTAATGTTGGGAAGACAGTTCAACAAAGTGTTCAAGAGGATGAATAATAACTCCAGGCCTAATGTCAAGAACATATCTTCTGACATCAGCAGGTCAAAAGAGAAGGATGAAGAGAAAAATGCCCAAGATAAAGGAGTTCAGTGCTTTGAGTGTGAATGGTATGGACATGTCAAGAAAGAGTGTCCCACCTTCTTGAAAAAGCATAAGAAGGGCATGACAGTTTCATGGTCTGACTCTGAGAGTGAAAGTGAAGGTGAGTTAGCAAAGCATGTTAGAGCTTTAATAGGAACTTTTGTTTCTGATGATGATTCTAGTGATGGAGAAATAACTTATGAGGAGTTAGCATCCACTTATCAAGAGCTGTGTTTAAAAAGTGCTGAGATTTGTCAAGAAAACAAGTGCCACAAGCAACAGATTTCTCAGCTTGAGAATGAAAAAGCTGATATGGAAAATGAAGTTGTACTGGTCAAAGCTCACCTTGATCATATGACCAAGTCTATTAGGATGCTGAGCTGTGGTACAGACACACTTGATAAGATCCTTCAGTCAGAAAAGGTTGCTGGTGATACGGCAGGTATAAGATTTGTGGCTGAGAAAAAGGTTTCTGCTGAAGCAAGCACTTCAGTAGCAAAGGAGGAGGTGTCTCAACCAATGTCTCAAACAAAGAGACAGGATCCTATCCCTAAGAAGGTTGTTCAGCCTCAGAATGTTGAGAAAAAGAATGGTCCCCATCAGAGGAAGATGCAGCCTCAAGGAGCTAGTCAGTATATGCCTCCCCAATACCACCAGAGCATGCAAGCTGCCAGGTTCAAGAAGAACATGTCTCATCAGAGGACTCAGCATCAGGAAACTGGGATGGATATGGATACAACAATGCTGTGCCTCATTACTATGGAAGAAGGAAACCTCATCACCATAGAAGACAACATCCTCAGTATAGAAGACAATCCAACTATGGGAGAAGGAGACAATATTATGGGTGGCAGCCACAACATTATCATCAAAGTGGAAAAAGATTTAACCACTTTAGATATGACAGAGTAAGATGCTTCTATTGTGGCAGGTTTGGACATATGCAAAACTCTTATTTTAAATTGCATGGTTATCCAAACAAACCAAGGGAAGTCAGACCTAAAGTTGCTAAACAATGGGTTCCTAAGGAGAAGGTGAAATGTCTACTAGCCCTCACCGCAGATAGACATGTTGATAAGGATACATGGTACTTTGACAGTGGATGTTCAAGGCATATGACTGGACTCAAAACTTTGTTAGTTGAAGTCAGTCATTGTCCCTCTCTTGAAGTCATTTTTGGCAATGGTGAAAAAGGTGTAGTTGCAGGAGTTGGAAAAGTAAAGTGTGGACCTGAACTTGACAAGGTCCTGTTTGTCAATGGTTTAAATGCAAATTTGATCAGCATAAGCCAGTTGTGTGATGAAGGTTACAAGGTTAACTACACTAAATATGAGTGTGTGGTATCTGATGAGCTTAATCACGTTGTTATGAAAGGTGCCAGAACCAAAGATAACTGCTATCAGTGGACTTCCCTTGAAGGAAATTCAACTAATGATGTTCAAGTTGATGTTATAACATCAGACTATGATGTCAGGATGCTGAAAGGTTACTCAGAGTTAATGAGTTTGAATGTGAATCTTTTTAAATTTTTAAAAGGAAAGTTTTTATGGAGGGAGAAAATTAGTGATTGGTCTTTAAGAGGTACTCAAAATCAGGCGCCTTACCATATTGATTCTACATCAAGATTTATCAAAGGGTTCTCGTCTCAACGGTTCATCTCCCTCAACAAAATAGAAAAATCTTCTCTAAACCTAGGAACGATGTCTTCCCCATCCAAGAACTCAGATTCTCAAAGACCTGCACATGGACGAACTATGGTTTCTTCGGAAAAAGAGCTTGTTGACAAAGAACACATTCCTATGGCACTTCCCGAGTCAGGTAACTCTAAACCTTCAACCAAGATGAATAGAACTGAAATTGGGTCATCCTCCTCTCATGCGATTGAGGAGAAGTATGATGTAGACATGCATTTGGAGCAGATTGCCACCAAAATCCTTGAGAAGGGAATACGTGTGAAAGGGATTTCTGTCCCTTTAAGGCAAATGCCTGCTGAACAGGTGGACTCTCAAAATGAGGACACAAATCTTCAAAGACTGGCCTTGTCCGTGATTCAAGACGCTGAAAGAGAAGATCTTGAAGATACTGATGTCATCTTTGATGTCAGAACATTATCCCCTAGGAATGGAAGTCACAGGTGTAAAAGGAAGGATCAGGTTGAGGTTATAGATGTTGAGGACTCATCTGATAGTGAAATCATTGGAAGGGAGGACAAGAAAAGGACTGCAATTACAGACTCTCTCAAGTCGTGGAGCAAAGTTGCTAGGTCTGGCAAGAAGAGGAGAATCAGGGAAGAATCAGATTCAGAGTGTGATGCTCATGACATCAAACCAGTGATGAACAGAGCTGCTGATCAAGTGCCTGATAACATTTCATTTCACTGTGCCAGAAGTGCATCCATGTGGAACTGTGTGAGCCAAAGAAGGATAGCTCTGGAAAGAGAGCTAGTAGGTGATGACATAGAGTCTACTGGAATTATAGATCTAATTAAGTTTGCTGGTCTCATAAGGACTGTGTCAGGATTGTCTAGTTGCTATGATAGACTGGTCAGAGAATTTATAGTGAATATCCCTGAGTCTATTGATAACAGCAAAAGGCTAACCTTCAGAAGAGTTACCGTCAGGGGTAAGTGTGTCTGGTTCTCTCCTAAGGTGATCAATGCCTACTTAGGAAGAAGTGAGGAAGATGATGGAGAATTAGAAGTTTCTAATAATGTTATCTGCAAAGAGATCACAGCTGGTCAGGTAGAAGTTTGGCCTTCAAGAGGAAAGTTATCTGCAAGTTTATTAAGTGTGAAATATGCTCTTCTTCATAGAATAGGTGCGGTTAACTGGGTTCCTACTAACCACAAGACCTCTGCTTCTGCTGGACTGGGAAAATTAGTTTATGCCATTGGAACAAAGAAACTAATTGATTATGGCTCTTACATCTATAATCAGACTATCAAGCACGCTGCAATAAGAGATGTGAAATTGCCTATTGCATTTCCATCCCTCATCTGTGGGATAATTATGTCTCAGCATCCTGGGATTCTTAACCAGGATGATAGTGTGTGTAGAAGGAAGCCTGGATTGTCTTTTCATCAGAAGCTGTTTAAAGGAAGACATGTTGCTGATAATGTCAAATCATCTGCCTCAACATCTACTAATCATACTCATGTCAAGACTGATATAATTTCTGAACTGGAGAAAGCCTGTAAAGAACTAGATGAAGTCATCAGAGTAAACATTGAAAGGAAGGACAAGTTTAAAAAATTACTTATGTCCCTGAAGATGAAGGAAAACGAAAGTGAGAAAGTAGTTGCTGATAAAACAGATGAGTCTGACAATGACAACACAAAAGAAGATGAAGAAGATGAAGATCTCAGCTCAGATGACTAAAGATGTTAATGTTTCTCCTATTTAGTAGTATTAGGTTTATTTTCTGTCTATGTTTCTGTACTTAATGTGCCTGGTTATGTAATATGAATATTGTGCTGTTATATGCACTGGTTATGTTTTTCATTCTATGATTCGTTTTGCCTGGTTGCTAACTGTGAGGCTAACAATGAGAGTTAGGGTGTACTTACTGTAGTTGATAGGGCTTCTGCTTGAAGATTGTCTAATTGTGGCTAAAAAGGGGGAGAAGTAGCCAAGAGAGCCTAGAGTATCAAAGAGTAGAAAGGTCAGTGCCAAGAGTTGATTGTTGCTGAAGTCAAGAAATATGCAGCTGATTGCTGATGCTATAGTACAGTAAGGCAGAAATTAAGGGTGAGTAATTACTGAACAGTTGCTGGTTCATGATTAAGGGGGAGCAACATTGTTGGAGTGCTCATTTCTACTAATGTTGAAATGTGTGCAGCAGAGTTTTGTGAAGAAAATTGACGATGCTGCTAATGTTGAATTGTGTCAGCTGGTTGAAGATGCTGCTGCTTGGTGTTTCAAGATTATTGATTGAAGTTTTTTCGCTGCTGAAGTCTCTGAAGGTACAGAGTGCAGAGATTGTTTTAGCCAAAATTAGCCAAAGGGGGAGATTGTTAGTTCTTGGATTGGCTGGAATTTTGGTAAAACAAAGTATGTTCAATGTTGATGTCAAGGTGTTGATGTTGCAACATTGAGTCTTAACACTGGGCTATGTTAAGTATTTAAATTGCTGAAGTTGGATGTCTGATGTCACATGGCGATGTTGTGACATTAGATCTGCAGAATTAATAAAATCAGGTTGTGATGTTGTTAGGGTTTGCGTGTTAGCTGGAATTGTGGAGAGCAAGCTATCTCATTGGATGCGAATATCTTGGGATAGATATTTTCTGCTGCATAGGAGATCTGGTGCAGATTTGTAGGAGATTTAAAAGGTTGAAGATTTAAAAATATTTTAGGAGAAAATCTGTTTTAAATATTCAGTTTTAAATAACAAATCAGGTCAGATATTGTAGCAAGTCCAAGCCCAATTCAGGTTGCTATTTAAAGCGCACAAGATCAAAGGAAAAGTGACATAAAAACAGAGAAAGATCAAGAGCATAGGCTGAGTGTCTTGTACGAGTTTTGTATACAGAATTCTAGGTTGAATTGCTGAGTCGTTTTCTGTCCTCTCTTAGAAGCTATGAAGCAATAGAGAGTTGTTACTTGATCAAAGCTGTGAAGTAAGATCAAGGTTGCTCAAAGAGGTTGTTCCTTGAGTATTGTTTTAGGGATTGAGTAGTGTTCTCATATCTAAGTGGTTTCTTAGGTAGAAAGTCACTAGTAGGAATTAAGTTTAGGAGATTGTCAACTGGGTTGTTGAGTCTGTAAATTAATTCTACAAGTAGTGAATTTCATCCCTGGCTTGGTAGCCCCCAGACGTAGGTAGTTAGACCGAACTGGGTGAACAATTCCTTGTGTTGATTTGTTTCTGTTATTACTGTCCATTGTGCAGAGTGTGTTGTTGTGACATCGCACCTTAACATCACACGTCTGATACCAGAATTTCAGTAGGCATAAGATTGAAAATTCTTAGCGAGCATACTAATCAAAAACTCAAAGTCCAGTACCTCCATACATCAATAAAAAAAGCATCAGATCTAACACGTTACCAAAAGCCTCGCAAATAGTCCAGACACTGTATTCTTAAGTAAAATAACCTAAGACAGACCCCCTCTATTTTGATAGCATCTGTAAACCAACAGTCATCTATTAAAGCTCAGTATGCAAGCAGGGTTAATTGGAGACATCTATTTCCCTTCCTTAATCAGCTTCACAGGATAAAAAATGAATCAAACTGTAGTACCAAAGCGATAGTGATTCGAAACCACAAAAATCGCGCTACAGAAGAGTGGCGACCACAGTGGGAGGCATTTCTCTCTCACAGTCTTAGGTAGAAAGCCTTAAGTTTATAAAGTACCACAGAAATGGCGACTCTGCTGTGGAGTCATTGTCTGTATAGGATCATAGGACTAGAGATCTAGGATTTTAGGACAAATATATATACTGCTTTTCCTATTTAATATTCGTGTTTATTTTTCTGCTAATGGGAATGCGTGTGATGCCGCATCTGGAAAGATTGAGTATACACCTAAGATAAGTGATGGCACTAGACGGGTAATCTTACAGGGAGTAACTCCCAAATAAGAGGTCCTAGTCGACCATCGAATCAGTGGAGATGCCCTTGGCGGATCCAATGCCTATACGACTTCAGTTGTTGAAAGCAGATTGTTCGATTGGGTTATCTGAGAAGCTGAGGATTTTAGTAGACTGAAACCATTTTGTAGTACGAAAGCTATCGGAAATATTTGTCACGCGATACTACCCTCATTTGAGATTACTCTAAGATGCTACAGCTCGCTTGGTGACCCGCTTGCTGTCGTTATCCCAAGAGGGGTCAGTGACTTTGAGGACATGTACAAAAATCACCAGTATAATCTTTGGGGATGGGTAGAGCCTTGACTTCATGACACCGACCCTTTGAACCCATGTTTTTTCTATGTTTTTGTGTGTTGCATTCATACATTCATTTAAAAAACATTAAAGACAAATTTTCTCTTCTAGTCTCTCTTTTTCAAATTAAACTAAGACAATGATTGCAAATGTCAGATAAAGAGATTGCGTTATGGATTTCAGTAGAAGGAAGACTCACAAGTACACCTTCAAAGTTTCAAAACTAGAGGATTTGAGAGGGTTGGCAAGGATGATAACCAACCCTGAGGCTTTCAGAGCTAAGTATGGAGGACTGCTGTCTCTGTTAAAGGTCCATGTAATTGAAGGAATCCTGTCCACGCTAATCGAGTTCTACGATCTGATTTATCACTGTTTCATATTCCCGGATTATCAGCTAGCACCAACACTGGAGGAGTACTCTCAACTGATCGATTTAGCTATCACTGATCAAGCTCCCTTTTCTGGACTAGAAGAAATTCCAAAAGATCGAACCATTGCAAGGGAAATTTATTTGGACGAGTCAGAAGTCAGGACTCACATGATCATTAAGGGTGGTATCCAGGGTTTGCCAGCCCAGTTTTTGATAAAGAAAGCTCTGTGCTTTGCTAGTATAGGGAACATGGCCGCTTTCGAAAGCATCTTTGTTTTGCTCACCTACGGGTTATTGTTGTTTCCCAACATCGATAACTTCGTTGATCTCAATGCCATTAAGATTTTTCTGATTGGAAACCCTGTACCGACCCTGCTCGCAGATGCTTATCATTTTGTACACTTAAGGAATTTGTACAGCGGAGGAATGATCACATACTGTGTACCCCTGCTATACAAATGGTTCATTTCCCATTTACCAAAGTCTGCTGCATTTTGGGATTAAAAGAGTACTTTACGTTGGTCGCTGAGAATCATGTCTCTTACCAACTCTGAAACCAATTGGTACAATCAAATCTATTACGGGATCAGAATCATTGACCGTTGTGGAAACTTCCCAAATGTACCCCTCATAGGAACTAAGGGAGGAATTAATTATCATCCAGTTTTAGTTCGTCGTCAACTCAGATACCCGATGAGGCATGTCCCGCGTAATGCTCATCTGGAAGGTCTTTTCTTCAAGGAAGGATGAAATGACAGAGCACTAAAGATACAAATAGTGCATGCCTGGAAACACATTCATAGAAAAGGACGAGAGTCTCTAGGAAAACCAGACTGTGTCTCGGTGGAACCTTATCTCCACTGGGTACAAACTAGAGCTCTCAAGATGAGGATGCCTTATCCTCGTCAAGAAGTTCTTCCAATAAGGGACCCTGTCCTTTATTTTATGTCCGATATGGAAAAACTTCAGGTTACTCTCAACAAAGTTCAACAGGAGAGAAAGTCTTGGAAAAACAAGTACCGTATTCTCAATGTGGAGTGTAAGAAAATACAACAACTATTGAAAGATAAAGATGCTGTGATCGAGATTTTAGAACAACATGCTGTAGAGAATCAAGAAGAACAAAGGAATTTGCTCGCTCCTTTCACTTGGCAAAGGAATGGCAACCCGACAACGGCCCAAGAGCCCCGGTCAAAGAAAAGGAAAGTACCATAACCAGCACCTGAGCTCTCCTCAGAGAGGACTCGGGACCTATTAGCTTAGATATTTCCTTTTACAGCACTTTCTAATTACTGTATTTCCATTTCCGCAATCTTTGAATTCAATAAAACGGGGTTTCCCCACTGTTTGATATTTGCAATCCAATTGTCGAAGTTTACTTTGAATAACAAGAAAAAACTAAATATAATCATTGCATATCATTAATCATTCTCGCATAAACGCATTCTTCTTCCCTGCGAATCTCACATCTGTGTCTTGATTCTAGCGTCAAACTGTCTTATTTGTACAATACTCGGGCCAACATTCAAAAGAAAATGGATAATCTCGAGGAAGAGAACAGAGAGCTGAGAGAAGAAATCGACGCTCTGAAGAGAGGATCTGAGAAAACTTCACGGTGACATGCAAGCTCTGGCAACAGGTCAGAGGCAACAACAACAGACTGTGATCTCAGAGATCACATCAACTCTCATAGTGGAAATGATTAATCCTCGGTATACCATGCCTAAAGATCGTCCCTGGCGCATGCCACTCAACTATATCCCAGAAGGATATATTCCTCCGATCACTAAAGATTTGAAAACTGCGGCAGGAACCGCTGGCCCTGAAGGTTACAAACTTCGGGAAAGCGAAGATGCCAGGGGCATGACAACAACTCCTAAAGGTTACAAACTTCGGGAGGTGCCAAGAGTCTCTGCCGTAATCACTATACGACCACCCGTGGTACACACTGTCCCGGAAGGACAGATTCCACAGATACCTTCTGGTGGAAATGAAAGTATGGATAACAAAATGAAAGAGTTCCAGGAACAGTTCCTGGAAATGCAGAAGGAACTGCAAGCCATTCGCGGTCAGGATCTATTTGGAAAAGATGCTGCCGACCTTTGTTTGGTCCCCAATGTGAAAGTTCCGCACAAATTCAAAGTGCCCAAATTTGAAAAGTACAAGGGTAACTCGTACCCTCAAAGCCATTTGGTGATGTACGCTTGGAGGATGTCGACATAGACAGAGAACAACCAGCTACTGATCCACTACTTTCAAGATAGTTTAACCGGTGTCGCACTCAAATGGTACATGGGTTTAAACCGCGCTAAGATCGCTACTTTAAGAGATCTCGGCGCTGCCTTTGTTCAACAATATAAGTATAACCTGGACATGGCACTAGACAGAGATCAACTCAGAGCCATGTCGCAGAAGGACAAGGAAACCTTTAAGGAATATGCTCAGAGATGGCGTGAAATCGCTGCCCAGATTTGTCCACCTCTTGAGGAAAAAGAAATGACAAAGATCTTCTTGAAAACCTTGAGCTCATTTTACTACGACATAATGGTTGCCAGTGCGCCCAATGACTTCACTGAGATGGTGGGCATGGGAGTTCGTCTTAAGGAAGCAGTCCGAGAAGGAAGTTTAGTTAAAGACGCTAGATCATCAAGTAGTACAAAACGATACAGTAGTGCTTTCCCTAAGAAAAAACAGAAAGATAGTGGGAATATCTCTCTCGGAAAGCAAAGGCGACGATACCAACCAGTAGAAGTTGTAACTCCTGCTATTAATCCTGCGCCTGTTCCTACGTATCAACCTCAGGTTGCACAGAGCCAACCAAATCAACAACAATATCAACAAAGGGCACAACCGCCTCTTCAGCAGGCTCGTCCTCAGTATAACAACAATCGTACAACGCGACCACCAGGGTTTGACCCTATACCGATGTTGTACACATAATTGTTTCCACTCTTACTGGTCAAGGGGCACGTCCAAACCAGGTCTCCTCTTACAGTACCGGAGAATTTGCCTTTTTGGTTTAAAGTGGATCAAACTTGCCCTAACCATTAAGGAGGACCAGGGCATAACATAGAAAACTGTCTCAGTTTCAAATACGACATACAAAAGCTTGTTAGGAGCGGGGTCTTATCTTTCAAAGATACGAATCCGAACGTTCTCATGAACCCGTTGCCTCAACACGAGAAAGCTGCAGTAAATTTGATAGAATGAGAGTCTAACAATAGCTATCAAATTCATGATGTACTCTTATTGAGGGCCAACTTGGTCAAGATGCATTGTACACAGAGCGGATACGACCATGTGCCACCTCACAATTATCACCAGTGTGATATCTGCTCCAAAAATAATCAAGGATGTTTTTTGGTGCAATCAGCTCTACAGGAACAATTGGATCTCGGGTGGATCCAAGAGCATCGAGTTCGTGAAGTTAACATGACTTATGTAAATTCCAACATTATTCAGAACCATGACATCCGTGCGATGAATCTCAACTTAGTGGCAATGCACTCAAGGCAAAGCCAGTATCATAATCTGTCGCGGTACGATTACAATTCCTGTCTGATTTGCTCGATAAATAATTAGGGATGGTCTTTTATACAAGAGGCCCTCCAGCGTCCGATGGATCTTGGATGGATCCATGACTACCAAGATAAAAATCCTTATCAGATCAACATGATTCAGATATTTGATATTCGCTTGATGAATACCAGCATGGTAGAATTACACGCTAAGCAAGTCTAGCTCGGTTTTCTAACTTCGCATGAGTATTAGAGCTGTAAAATGTGCCGTGAGAGTGACCAAAGATGTGCTCTCGTTCAAAGAACTTTGCGACACTTGTTAAATCAACGGTGGCTTTTGATTTATCTAGACGAAGACATGTAACAAGTCAGCATGTTTAATGGGAACCCTACTAGGCATCAAAGTCAGGATGTTCGATCTATGGAAGCGGACCTAGTAAGGTTACAATGCATTCAAAGTGGACGTGGTCAGGTGCCACCACATAACTACGAGCGCTGTAGAGTCTGCTCGGAGAATAACCAAGGATGCTACCTCATGCGAGTAGCCCTTCAGAGTTAGTTGGACCGCGAAGAGATTCAACCATGTTCAGTTTTGGGGTCCATCAACATGATGCCCGAATTCTTTGCTGATCAGATCAAAGATGTTGTTGTAATCTCTGATCCTGAGAGAACCAAGGATGTTTGTACCATCATCCCTCTACTCAACGAATCAAAAGTTCTTAACCAGAAACCGATTGAAGTTACTTACGACAGTAAGAGAAATCAGAAGGCTCCTGTAGTTATCTATCTGCCAGGACCAGTGCCGTAAAAATTCGATAAGGCGATCCCTTACAAATACAATGCAACAACAATTGAGAATGGAAAGGAAATTCCATTACCCTCCGTCGTGAATATTGCAGACATCAGTCGAGTAACACGGAGCGGTTGAATCTTCAACAGAGGAGTTGGAGAACCTAACAAAGAAGGGGAACCTCAAACCAAAGTTCCCGTTCAGCCAGTCAGTCAATCCAGTGATCCTGAACTTTCATAGAACAATGATGAGATGCTGAAGCTCATCCAAATGAGTGAATACAACATTGTTGAGCAGCTATTATAAACTCCTTCAAAAATCTATGTGTTATCACTTTTACTCAGTTCCGAAGCCCACAGAGAGGCTCTACATAAAGTCTTAGAGCAAGCCTTTGTGGAACAGGATGTGTCAATAAGACAATTCGACAGGATCATCTCCAACATCACTTCCTGCAACAACTTAGGGTTCAATGATGAGGAAGTGTCAGAAGAAGGCAAAAGTCACAACATGGCGCTCAATAACACAATTAACTGCCAGGACGATGCTTTACCCAGCGTACTGGTAGATACCATATCAGCTCTCAATGTTATGCTGAAGTCCACTCTAATGCGACTATCATTCAAAGGATCTCCGATGAGAGGCAGTGAGGTCGTCATCAAAGCATTTGATGGATCCCAAAAAAAAATTATCGGCAAAGTCGACCTTCACATAAATGTCGGTCCTCACACTTTCCAAGTCATTTTCCAGGTCATGGACATCCGAGCAACATACAGCTGTTTGTTGGGAAGACCTTGAATACACCAGGCTGATGCAGTCACTTCGACACTTCACCAGAAGCCGAAGTTCGTCAAGAATGACAAACTCGTCACGGTCTGTGGAGAACAAGCTTTATTCGTGAGTAACCTTTCATTGTCCACTTGTGTAGAGCCCGAGGAGGTTGTTGGAACTCAGTTCCAGGCACTTTCGGTGAGCAATGAGAATCAATTAGAGAAAGGAACATCGATCTCCTCATACAAAGATGCTCTTGATGTGATCAAAAGTAACAATGCAAAGGGATGGGGACAACTTGTCATTGCTACTGACAATAAAACAAATAAGGGTCTTGGTTTCTCTTCAACATGTACCCAGACTGCTACTAATGATGAAAGTTTTCATCCCATTCAGGACTTCTTCCACAGTGGAGGTTTCCTTCACCCAGTGACTCAAGAAGTACATACCATCAATGAAGGAGACTCCTCCGATACAGATGAAGAGTGGGAGTCCTATCTTAACGAGGACGGTTATATGTCTCAGGAAGAAGTGCCAACGCCATTTTGCTATCCTGCACAGAGTCCAAGATTTATACCAAGGTCAGACGTCAAAGTGATATATGGAGATTGTGATCCAGAAGGATGTCGTGCTCCACCAAACTCATTAGAGGAAGACACTCTGATGAAAGACAACTTTGACCACGACTACTATGGCCCGATGGATGGTCTGCCTATCTGGCAGTCGTACCTACGAGACTTGGGGCAAGAAAATCAGCCGAACAATGAAAATTAGCTGAGCATCATTGAAAAGAATACATACGTCCCCACCATGTCACGGGATCAACACTTAGGGCATTCAGAAAATATCCAGCACGACGATGAATTCACAAAGTTTGCAGGACTAGAATTCATTAACTATGCTTTTCCTGAGGTCAACGTTATCGAAAGGGATGACTCCTCCAGTTCCAAGGAAATATGGGACACCTTAGGACAACCAAGTGGCAAGTACGACTTGTTGGTCAAGTACACCGCTCCCGAAAGCTGTTGTATTAGGCTCGAAGACATCCAGCCAACTGGATGGGGAGATTTACCTGAGAGCACAAATACTATGCAAAATACAACGGAGAAATCCTCATACGACAAATCTGTCTGAGAGACAGATTCCAACGATCCTGCTCCACCAGAAATCAGCGTTATTTATGAAGACAAATCAAGGAAGGTACCAGACTTTGTGATTCACCGAGGAGTTCGCCGCCAATGGGTTGCAGTCGATGTTCCGAAGATTGTTCATAAGTCAAAGTAATGGCCATCTTTGTTTTAACCTTTCACCCTGCCCAGGTGAAACAAATGTTTTGATAGGGCTCACTTTTTGTAAATATCCCTCTTCGCTTCACCCAAAGCTACAGGGTTTTGTTTTATAAGGCTGTAGTTTCAAGAATCGACAAGTTCATAAATAAAATAACGTCATGCTATAATTTCCGCATTAATTGCTGTTTTCTCTTTTCGCTTTTTCAGAAAATGGTAATCCTAAAAAACAATTCAAATAATAAAAACAAGCAGTTTTCCAAAAAAAATTACACTGCACGTACTCTTGCATTCTCTCTATCTCTTCTAAAAACAAATCATAACGTCATGCAGATTGCTTGTTTTAAACCCTGTTGAAACATACGATCCAATGCCTTCTCCCAACTTTGAATTCCCGGTATTTGAGGCCGAAGAAGAAGATGACGAAGAAATTCCAGAAGAGATCTCCCGATTACTCAGACAAGAGGAAAGGTCCATCGAACCTCACAAAGAGCCGTTGGAAACCGTCAATTTGGGTTCAGGGGAAGAGAGAATAGAAGTCAAGATTGGGGCACTGCTCAGTCCAACTGTCAAAGAAAGTTTGACAAAGCTTCTCAAAGAGTTTCCCGATGTATTCGCTTGGTCCTATCAGGACATGCCAGGGTTGGATACCAGCATCGTGGAATATCATCTACCGTTGAGATCAGAATGTCCGCCGGTAAAACAGAGGTTGAGAAGAACTCACCCAGACATGGCCGTCAAAATCAAAGAAGAAGTACAGAAACAGATTGACGCGGGTTTCCTCGCCACATCGGAATATCCTCAATGGTTTGCCAACATCGTACCAATTCCGAAAAAGGACAGAAAGGTCAGAATGTGTGTGAATTACAGAGATCTAAACAAGGCTAGTCCAAAGGACGACTTTCCTTTACCACACATTGACATGTTGGTTGACAGTACAACAAAGTTCAAAGTCTTCTCCTTCATGGATGGATGCTCGGGCAATAATCAGATAAAAATGGCGCCGAAAGACATGAAGAAAACTTCGTTCATCACCCCATGGGGTAATTTTTGTTACAAGGTAATGTCGTTCAGGTTGAAGAATGTCGGGGCAACCTATCAAAGGGTCATGACTACTCTTTTTTATGACATGATACACAAGGAAATCGAGGTATATGTCGATGACATGATTGCCAAATCTAAAAAAGAAGAGGAGCATGTGACTCACCTGTCAAAACTATTTGAGCAGTTGAGGAAGTATAAACTCTTCTTGAATCCCAACAATTGCACCTTCGGTGTCTGTTCAGGGAAACTCTTAGGGTTCATCGTCAGCCAAAAAGGAATTGAGGTTGATCTTGACAAATCAAGGCCATTCAAGAAATGCCTTCTCCGAAGACTGAAAAACAAGTCAGGGGATTCCTGGGACGTTTGAACTACATTTCCAGATTTATATTCCTCATGACCGCGACATGCGTGCCGATTTTCAAATTATTAAAAAAGAATCAGGACTGCGTTTGGACAGAAGACTACCAAACCGCCTTCGATAGTATCAAGGACTACCTGTCGAATCCACCGATTCTATCACCTCCAGTGGAAGGAAGACCACTAATCATTTACTTAACAGTCTTGGAAGACTCCATGGGTTGTGTACTTGGCCAACA
This sequence comes from Lathyrus tuberosus, assembly GCA_022829125.1. Lineage (NCBI taxonomy): Eukaryota > Viridiplantae > Streptophyta > Magnoliopsida > Fabales > Fabaceae > Lathyrus > Lathyrus tuberosus. The sequence goes on from JALAZF010000045.1 coordinate 11,237,218, forward strand.
AGACGAAACCAAAAGGAAAGAGTCTACCATTTACTATTTGAACAAGAAATTCACTGAGTGTGAAACTCGGTACACAATGCTTGAGAGAGCTTGCTGCGCTATGGCTTGGGCAGCCAAACGTCTTCGCCAGTATATGATTCGTCACACTACTTGGTTAATCTCTGAAATGGATCCGATCAAGTACGTCTTTGAAAAACCTGCTCTCACGGGGAAAATTGCCCGTTGGCAGATGTTGTTATCAGAATACGACATTGAGTACCACGCTCAAAAAGCCGTGAAAGGAAGTGTTTTAGCCGATCATTTGGCTCATCAACCGATTAACGATCAGGAATCAGTCGGATTTGACTTCCCAGACGAAGATGTCATGTACTTGAAAATGAAAGATTGCGATGAACTGCTACCTAGTGAAGGGCCAGAACCAGGTTCCCAATGGGGACTAATCTTTGACGGAGCTGTCAATCATTATGGAAACAGAATTGGGGCAATCATCATAACACCTCAGGGTACCCACATTCCTTTCACCGCCCGACTTACGTTCAAGTGCACAAACAACGAGGCCGAATACGAAGCTTGTATCATGGGTCTCGAAGAAGTGATCGACTTAAGGATCAAGAACTTGGATGTATATGGCGACTCAGCCCTAGTTATCAATCAGATCAAAAGAGATTGGAAGACGTACCAATCAGGACTGATTCCTTACGAAGACTACGCGAGAAGGTTGTTACCATTCTTCAACAGAATTGAGTTTCATTATATCCCTCGTGAAGAGAATCACATGGCTGATGAATTAGCCACTCTCTCTTCCATGATTAGTGTAGATCAATGGAACGACATACCTAAGATTGACATAATTCGCCTTGAAAGGCCCGCTTACATCTTCGTGATTGAAGCAGTCATAGACGATAAACCTTGGTATCACGATATCAAATGCTTCCTTTAGAAACAAGAGTACCCACTTGGGGCATCCAGAAAGGACAGAAAGACCCTCAGAAGACTAGCTGGCAGCTTCTTCCTGAGCGGTGATACGCTCTATAAGAGAAATTTTGACATGGTCTTGCTTCGATGTGTAGACAGACCAGAGGCAGACATACTGATAAAAGAAATCCACGAAGGATCCTTTGGCACTCATGCCAACAGACACACAATGGCGAGAAAAATTATGAGAGCAGGGTACTATTGGTTGACCATGAAATCCGACTGCTACAAGTACAAGAGGAGGTGTCACAAGTGTTAGATATACTCCGACAAAATCCATGTACCACCAACGCATCTCAAAGTTCTTTCTTCCCCATGGCCTTTTTCCATATGGGGAATCGACGTGATTGGTATGATCGAACCCAAGGCTTCAAACGGACATCGGTTCATCCTGGTAGCCATTGACTACTTCACCAAGTGGGTCGAAGCAGTGTCATACGACAATGTAACCCGACAAGTGGTGGTCCGCTTTATCAAAAACAATATCATCTGCCGTTATGGTGTTCCAAGCCAGATCATTACAGATAATGGATCCAACTTGAACAATAAAATGATAAAAGAGTTGTGCGCTGAGTTCGAGATTGAACATCATAACTCATCTCCCTACTGACCTAAGATGAACGGAGCGGTAGAAGCGGCTAACAAGAACATCAAAAAGATTGTTCAAAAGATGGTTGTAACCTACAAAGACTGGCACGAGATGCTACCCTTTGCTCTTCACGGTTATCGCACATCTGTCTGCACTTTAACAGGGGCAACCCCTTTCTCTCTAGTATATGGCATGGAGGCAGTGCTCCCTATAGAGGTAGAGATACCATCAATCAGGGTATTGATGGAAGCCAAGCTAACAGAGGCTGAATGGTGTCAAAGTCGACACGACGAACTAAAACTGCTCGAAGAAAAGCGAATAACGGCACTATGCCATGGTCAGTTGTATCAACAAAGGATGAAGAAGGCGTTTGACAAAAAGGTCCGACCTCGCGTCTTCAGGAAAGGAGACCTTGTGCTCAAGAAGATACAATCATTTCTCACTTATTCTCTGGGAAAATGGACCCAAACTATGACGGCCCCTATGTGGTCAAGAAAGCATTCTCAGGCGGTGCCTTGAGACTTACAACCATGGATGGAGAAGAGTTTTCCTACCCCACGAATGTTGACGTAGTCAAGAAATACTTCGCCTAAATAAAAAAAACGTCTCGGTGGATTGAAAACCCGAAAGGGCGGTACAGGAAAACATTAGAGACATGATCAAAAATCATCCCGGTGGATTGGAAATTTCAATGTACAATCCAGGCAAAAGTTAGGGATTTATAGCAAGTAACTACATCTGACACAGGTAAATCCTCAGCAGCAGTAATGCCATCCATCGAAAAACTCCAGTCAAGGTCATCTTCGACGGAAGCTCAGGATATCTAGAATTCAAAGTTGGTAGAAGGATAACGGTCGTTATGTTTCAATGTAGCCCTTTTCCCTTAAATTACCATTTTCTAACTTTGTAAATACTCTATGGAATCACGCGTTCGGCTGATTTCCGTCCTATCAATAAAATTTTAGCCCTTGTGCTTTTGTTTGCAATTCTTATTTGTTTTAGCTTTACAGAACGATGTTTTAACATGATTAAAGATTCTTGAAATAAAACAAAAATTAATTTTACTTGTCAAATTTTCTGCTTTTAAAATAAAGATGGAAATTTCTTTTGACTGTTGAACATCGAAAGAACATTGATCGCTTCTCCAGAAGTATTCAGACTTCAAATTGCAGAATCACAGTACACCTACTAAACCAGCATGCCTGAATGAAGGACCAACTGTGTCAGGGACTATGTTCCGTCCGACACCCTGGGCAGAGTTCTTATCTCCTAAGCCCGACCAACGGTTTTCCCCACGAGGATCAACTCTCCTAAGCAAGGAAGGATTGCTATTTTGAACCAATGATACCTCTTCATCCCCCGCAGTGGCCGAGTATCCAGTCGTGTTCATCCACTAGTCTGTATGTCATGTCAGTTTTATCAACATATACATACATACATCATGAATTATTGATTTACATTCATATTCATATTGTATCACTATCACTCTAGTCAGTCTTATCCCCTAGTGATAAAAGTCCTCTTTTCAATCGAGTTATCAGTTCTTTCCTCGCCAGGAAATGTTGTGTCTGAACAATCTGTCCTCCAGTTTATTTCTGGATTGAAGTTGGTCCTCGGCCACCTTGATAACTTGAACCTCTGAAAGACAAGAAGACCGTCGAAAAATGTCACTCTTCGTCATTAAAGAAGATGTCTTCGCTTTCCCGGATTAAGGAAAATCCCCAGAGAAAGCCTCTTAATCAAAGATACGGCAATACAACAGTTTTTCTCCAAAAGTTTCGCTGACGATAAGGTCATCAGCACCTCCAAATTGGATCGCATCACATGGCATTTCTTCGAGAAGACCTCGGGAAAAGTGTGACGTAATACCCCCAAACAGAAAGCAGTCTTTCAAGAGACTTGCTTTCTCTAGTAGAGTCAACAAATGGCATCTGCAACAGAGAAGTTTAAACACATCTACAACTCAGACGAGTGGGTTTCCCCAGCGAGTCTGACATTAAAACTTTTTCTATCAAATGGTATCTCCCCAGGAAAATTCGGCGAGAAGTTTGAGGAAAACCGCTACTAATAGCGTCCCTTGTCAATAAAGTTTATTGACAAAAGAAACTGAGACCAGTTCCTTGGTAGGAAACCAGGATCGAAGGGAAGTTTACACCAGAAACTTAGACCAGTTCCTTGGTAGGAAATCAGGATCGAGGGGAAGTTTATTTCAGAAACTGAGACCAGTTCCTTGGTAGGAAACTAGGATCGAGGGGAAGTTTACGTTAGAAACTAAGACCAGTTCCTTGGCTGAAGGCCAGGATCGAGGGGAAGTTTTTACCTTTTCTAAGTATCAACGCTTAGCAAAAGAAGATGAATGCGTAAGCTACCATTCATAACCACTGTCAAAATTTTGGGTATTCCGATATTTAATCCTCTTGCACCCCGAATGCCCGAATACCTTTGCCATTCACACCTTCGGGTCCAAGAAGATTAAATAGGGGCATCTGTCATACCCCAAATTTTGACCACTAATATTTCTCATCATTGTACAAATCATCATCACAATATGGATGTACCTTCATGCCTCATCAATCTCCTCAGAGATGTTTGAGCATTCACCACATTCAAGGATTAGGGTTTCAAGCCCTCTCAGAGCTCCAAGACAAAGGATCAATCAAGAAATGACATAATATTCAACTTGTCTAGCCTCTCAAACATCCACAATGGATCAAGAGGACTCCCACATTAAGGATCAAGCACAAAGCTGCAACATTCCAAGTGGATCAAGCCTCAAGATCGCCAATGTCACCAAATTAGAGTTTTGGTCGACCAGGGCCTCCAGATGGAAATTTTCATCTGAGCATGAGCTAATGCTTCAAATAATAACCCAAGATACTCCAAGGGACCTCATGGACCCCATCATCAAGTCAATTTAGCCTCAGGGGATGCATTCACCAAAAATCAGGAATTAGGGTTTCTTGACCTAATTCACCCTTAAGTTGACTTTTGGGACAAAGCATGAGCCAAAACCTCAAGACATGTTTTGAGGGTCTAAAATACACTACATTGATCCATTTACAACAATGGATTGATCCAAGAAGCTTGATTCACAAGTTTCAAGTTCATCAGAACCACAGTTAGGGTTTTTGAAGAAAAAGTCAACTGTACCTTTGACTTTTGACCAGGACATGTTCCCAAACCTTGGGACATGATTCAATACACCCTATAACACCTATGAAATCAATCCATCAAGTTTGATTTAGGTCAAGGACTTGATTTCATAGAGGATCGCACAGTTTGGAATTCATCTGATAAAAAATCAACTGTGCCCAAAAGTCAAAGTTTGACTTTTTAATTTTATGATCAATTATGGTTCCCTAACCCTAAAATGATGTTAATGTGTGATTGGGATCATCATTCATCAAGAAAAATCAAGAAAAGTGAGATAACTTGTAAAAGGGGTAACCATAAAAAACTTAGAAATTTTCTGAGTTATGGAACAAAGTGGCTAGGGTACCAACTTCCAAGGATCATAACTTGTGATCCAAGCAACCATTTTGGCTGATCCAAAGGTGGATTTGAAGATCTCATGGCATACTTTAAAAGTGTCAACTACAGCTCATTCCAATTCTTCATGGATTTTAAGTTATGGAGTGACCAAAATGACAAAAACATGAAAATGCCACTTTTTCCAACACTTAGTGAAATTTTCACTAAGTCAGAATTTGTTTCACTTTTTTCAAAATGTAGGGGAATTTTTCTCTTGGATCCAAAAAGTGTCAAGATAAACTATGATCACACATATGGTGTATCATATGAGAGCTTTCCAAAATGGCCAAGAACTTCATCAAATTCCATTTGAGCTAAGAGTTATGACAGTGGCAATATGCCTTGCTGCAACTGTCATGGCAAGGCAGATTTGTGCATTTTACTCGATTTGATCAAATTATGAAAATGACAAACAAGTTTATCCATCTGACCACCTTAGGGGGAGACCAAGGAGGAACAAACACTGATCCATAAGCCTTCCAAGTCTTTGGAACTAAAAGTAGCATGCCAAACCTAAAAATGCCTAAAAAGGGGACAAGACTCCAATTTTGTTTTGGAGCATTCAATGGATGCACCAAGGTGGCATGAACTGAGCCTTTTCCAACTAAATGAGTCAAGGATGATCTCTGGACTAGGGAACTAAAGGTCTGTGCTCTAACCTCTAGTCAATGGCTAGAGGAGACTAAAGATTCCAAAGTGATGCAATTGGACATTGAGTTGCTGCAGTTGCCATTCACTATTGGTTGCAAAACAAACTTGCTCTACTATAAATAAAGCTCATTTGTGCTCAGTTTAAGTACACCAAAGGCCTACAACACCTTCCTTTCTCAAAATCATATTCTCACTCTCAAAAATGCCTTTCTTAGCAAGTCACTATCGAATTTTTCAGTAGAGAGCAATTCCACTCAAACCAATTGCTCTAACACCTCATAAACATCATATGTGAGCTGATCAAACACTAAACACACAACTGTAACACTGATTTCTCATAATCACCAGCCAGTTGCTCAAGTTTTCAACCAAGTTGCAGTTGAGATGCCATGAAGTGATCCAGCCATTTCCAAACAAGTCCAAGCATTCAAACACACTCCATATGGTGTAGGGAAGCTGTTCAGATCATCACAACTCATTTGTAACACCTCCAACTCAAAAATCACATTGCTCTTGCTGTCACGACCTTCAAGTAAACCTAAACTTGGTCATCTCTTAATCTATGCATATTTCCTCGCACAATACTTTTGCCAAATGTTCATAATCATGCATAGAATGTTTCCCCTCAATTAATTGCTTTGTTTGAATCGTGTATCAAAATTCTCAGCCTTCATGCAAATTTTAGGGTTCTTGAGGTTTTGTCTTGATTTCTTATTCCATGCTTAAAATAAATGAAATTAAAGACCATAGACATGATTGTGAGGAGAAAACGAGCAGATTGATATGTGGATTGTGTGATTTCAACAAGTATTCAGTGAGATTGGATAGAAAATGCAAATTTGAGTAAAACTTCCCTTCGCGCGTGTTCTAGGCCCATGTTCTTGGCGCCTTTTTCACAAATTTAAATATTTGAATTTTGTGATTTTATTTTATTGATTCAAAAATTAATTTCTCTCTGAGTTTTAATGATTTTGAGTTGATTCTTTTTTTAATAATTCACAAAAATGTTAAAATATTTTATTTTACCAAAAATTCCCAAAAATATTATTTATTTCATATACTTGATATTTTTGCAAAGAATTAGTCTTTTATTTTTTTTTTAACATTTAAAATATTTTTCTTCCTTGATTTTCCAAATTTAATTGGTTTCCAATCATTTTGTGGATATAAACATGATTTTTGAAACATTGATCCAAGATCACCACTGATTTTTCACATGTTTTCAATACTTTTTATTAATTTTTTTAACAAAATAAATTCCTTTTTAAACAAAATTAGGGTTTTGATTAATTCAACCCTCATCTTTATTTTTCAAAACACTCATGGGCCTCTAATAGAGTGTAAGTCCCACCCCTTTGTAAATAAAACAATTTTGGGCCTCACACATTGTATAAGTTGTAACGCCCCAGTTTTGGTTATTTTTATTTAATTGAGTCGTTTTGAGTATTTTATTATTATATTATTTTATTTCTGACTTTTATTTGGAAATATGTTATTTTTCATCATGATTATATTTTGTCGCGTTTTGGGAACGTTTGTGAGATATTTGAGTGTAGGGGTATTTTGGTCTTTTGTCGGGTAGATATTATATTTTTTTTCATAGAAATAGAAAGAGAGAAAGTTGAAAGAAAAGAAAATAGAGAGAAAAGAGAAGAAGAAAAAGAAAAAGAGAAAGAGAAGAGGAAAAAGAAGAAAAAGAGGAAAAACTTGTGGATTTAGGAACCGATTCAACCGACTTTTCAAACGCGATTTAATCGGGTAAGGGTGCGAAACTCGAGTATACTATGTTTGTGTATGATTATGTATGTTTGTGTGGAAGTTTTGTTGGTTTTTCAAATATAGGTCGAAATGAGATAAACGAGTAGAAATCGATGTTTTCACGGTCAGAAATCGATATAAACTGTATTGTATGATCACACTGTGTGTATGAACAATCGTTGATGTTTGTTTTGATGTTGGAATGGAGTTTGGGTGAAAAATAGGAATTTTGGGGTGGATTTTCGAAGAAGTTTTTTTTCTGAAAATCGCAGAGCCCGCTCAGCGCGCAATTCCCTCTCAGCGCGCTCCTGAAAAAAAAAATGCAACCTCACCAGGCAGCGGGGAGCCCGCTCAGCGCGGTCTGGGACTTCAAAAATTTTATCAGTTTTCTAAATTCCGTAACTTTTGATCCGTAACTCGGATCGGGACGTTCTTTATACCGTTGGAAAGCTTATGAAATGTTCTTTATTATAAAAATGGGTTTTTGAGATTATTGGCCGATTTAATTATGTCGGAAATTAGGAATAGTATCGTTTTGTCGACTTTTTCCGTTTTAATTGTGTGAATTTGATTTGTAATTTACACTGTGCTGTTGATATGAATGTTGTATGACTTGTGTGCTGTGGTGTGATGAGAATACATGTTGTGATGATGATTTCTGGCCTAAGGGCAAGAAAATGCTATGTGTGGTATTTGATGATATATGCATGATTATGGATGTGTATATGTGTGCATTTTAAATATCATGAGTCATTGTATGCCAAGCATCATGATATGCATTGTGGTGACGTCCTGAGTGAAGGATTGATTCCAGAAGGAATCTGCTATAACATCGTGCGCCTTAAAAATAAGAGGACCTAAAGCGATTTGATATATCGTGCGCCTTAAAAATAAGAGGACCTAAAGCGATGGTTATAGACGATCGTGTGCCCATGTGGGGTGTGTGCGATCGGATTGTGCGCCTTATACCGAGAGGACCTAAAGCAATCCATAAACGTCGTGCGCCTTATACCAAGGGGACCTAATGCGACGGGGAACATCGTAGGCCCGACGGGGTGTTACTTGAGCGATGATTCCAGCAGAGTTCCTGAGTAAACTAATAATGAGAAATATTGGAAGTTTGTACCGCATGGCATGTGCATAGAGTCGTTGTGTCGGTCTCTGTGCATTTGCATAAATCATGGATTAATTGTGCATGGAATTGTGAATGTGATTGATGAGATGGAATATGTGTATTTGTATTGATGATGAGTGTATTGTGTATGGTTGATGTGTAGTGGTATTTGATACTTGAGAATTGTACTGTGTTGTGTTATATGTGATTGTGGTACATTGGTGGTGGGAATATTTTACTTGTGCATTTCTGTGTTAATATATAATTATATGCAACTGTATTATGATTGTTTTTCTCACCCTTCTGCTGTTTTATAATGCTCTATGAGGCATTGCAGATTAGAGTTGCTGGAGGTCTTTTCGGGAAGCTTAGGTCTTTATTCTTTTGTCGGTCGGCTCTGATATGTGACACCGGGTAGTCGGGGAGATCGAGTGTGATTATTTTGTATTATGTAAATGTATCTTTTGGATTGTACATGTATGGTTGTATTTGACAAACAAACTTTTATGATATATACATACATGAGATTTAGTTACGGATTTTCCGCTTTCATTCTATTTCTAAATTGTGGGTGTATTACTACCTGAATTGTTGCATATCTTTATGAGCAGGATTTGTATGTTTGTTTCAAATTGATGTGACCCCTCGATCTATGCCTTGAATGTTTTAAATATACTCTGATGAAATTTTGAATTTTTGTTACCGCTTTATTATTTGGGGGTATAGATTGGGGGTGTTACATTAAGTGGTATCAGAGCCAGTCCGTGTCAGTTCGTGTCTGTTTGTGTCAGTCCATCGTCGGTGTGGCGTTTGGAGTGAGCTGTTTGTTTAACCATAGTTTCTGTTATTGGAAATGAACAGAAACTGGCTGGTAGGAATGATGCTGCTTTGGCTGCTGCGATGCAAGCTATGGCTCGGGCTGTGTAGGGAGCACCTAATGTTGCTGGTAATGATGAGTTCAGGAAGAATAAACCACCTGTTTTTAAAGGAAGACATGATCCTGATGGTGCACAGATTTGGTTGAAAGAGATTGAAAGGATTTTCTGATTTATGGATTATGCTGAGGACAGTAAGGTGAGACTGGGAACTCACATGTTGCAGGAAGAAGCTGATGACTGGTGGGTTAGTACTCGTCAGGTGTTGGAAGCTGGGGATGTAGAAGTTACTTGGGAATTGTTTAGCCAGGAGTTTCTGAGGAAGTATTTTCCCGAGGATGTTAGAGGAAAGAAGGAAATTGAGTTCTTGGAACTGAAACAAGGTAATATGTCTGTTGTTGATTATACTGCTAAGTTTGTGGAGCTTGTGCAGTTTTATCCTCATTATACTGAAGCGACTGCAAAGTTTTCTAAGTGTGTGAAGTTTGAGAGTGGATTGCGTCCTGAGATTAAGCAAGCAATCAGTTATCAAAGGATAAGAAGGTTTTCGGATTTGGTGGAATGTTGTAGGATTTATGAAGAGGATAGTAGGGCTCGTTCTACTCACTATAAGAGTGTGAGTGACAGAAAAGGGAAGCAACAGTTTCATGGTGGTCCTTATGTAACACCAGCTGATAAAGGTAGACAAAGGGGTACTTTTGATCGAAGGTCAGGTGGAGGAGGTATGTCTAATTCTCCGAGATGTTTTAAATGTGGTGAGTTGGGGCATCGTCAGTTTGAGTGCAGGAAAGATGTGAGAAAGTGTTCTAATTGTGGAGGTTTCGGACATGTCATAGCTGATTATAAACGGAAGAATGTGGTGAAGTGTTTCAACAGTGGGGAACCTGGTCATATTAGCACAAAGTGTCAGAAACCGAAGCAAGCTCCAACTAGTGGAAAGGTATTTTCATTGGCGGGGACTCAGACTTCAAGTGCAGATCGTCTGATCAGAGGTACTTGTTTTATTAATAGTACGCCTTTATTGCTATTATTGATACTGAGTGACTCATTCATTTATTTTGTCTGAGTGCGCGAAGCGTTTGAATCTTGTGTTGTCTTTGATGGATGGTAAGATGGTTATTGATACTCCAGCAATGGGGTCAGTAACTACTTTGGTTTGTTTGAGTTGTCCTTTGACCATTTATGGTAAAAACTTTGAAATAGATTTAGTGTGTTTGCCGTTGGAAGGATTAGATGTGGTTCTGGAAATGAATTTGTTGCAATTCAATCGGGTTCATATTGATTGTTATCATAAGCTAGTAAGGTTTCTTTCTCTCGAGGAAGACGAAGACTCGAGTTTATTATCTACCAAAGAGTTGAGAAACTTTTGGCGGAGGAAGCTCAGTTGTTTGGGTTGTTTGCATCGTTGACTGTGAACAGTCAAGTTGCGCTTGATGTGTTTCCGGTTGTGTGTGATTTTCCTGAAGTGTTTCCTGAGGATATTTCAGATGTGCCGCCAGAGAGAGAGGTGGAGTTTTCTATAGATCTAGTTCCTGATACTAGACCTGTTTCTATGGCACCTTATCGAATGTCGGCATCTGAGTTGGTTGAGTTAAAGAAGCAGTTGAATGAATTGTTGGAAAAGAGGTTTGTGAGGCCAAGTGTGTCGCCTTGGGGTGCTCCAGTTTTATTGGTGAAAAAGAAAGATGGAAGTATGTGGTTGTGTATTGATTATCACCAGTTGAATAAGGTGACGATTAAGAATAAGTATCCTCTTCCAAGGATTGATGATCTGATGGATCAGTTGGTTGGTGCGTGTGTGTTCAGTAAGATTGACTTGAGGTCGGGATATCATCAGATTAGGGTGAAAGAGGAAGATATTCAGAAGACGGCTTTTAGGACACGTTACGGTCATTATGAATATTCTGTGATGTCGTTCGGAGTTTCTAATGCGCCAGGTGTGTTTAGAAGTGTCGTCGGTTAATGTGAGGCTGGGTATGTTGAAGGTTACTAATGATTTTTTGATGACGGTAAGTGAGAAACAGAAGTTGGACGTGAAATTAGTGGATTTGATGTTGGTTGACGGAAAAGATGCGAGTAGTGATTTTCAAGTGGATGTTAATGGTGTGTTGAGGTTCCGTGGGCGAATTTGTATTCCGGACGATTCGGACTTGAAACGAATGATTTTGGAAGAAGGACACCGGAGTAATTTGAGTATACATCCAGGAGCGAACAAGATGTACCAAGATTTGAAGATTTTCTGGTGGTCTGGATTGAAAAGAGATGTGGCTCAGTTTGTGTATGCTTGTTTGACGTGCCAGAAGTCAAAAGTGGAACATCAGAGGCCGAGTGGGTTGTTGCAACCGTTTGATATTCCGGAATGGAAATGGGATAGCATTTCTATGGATTTTGTAACAGGGTTGCCGAATACTCAGCGAGGGCATAATGCTATTTGGGTGGTTGTGGACAGATTGACTAAATAAGCTCATTTCATTCCGATTGACATCAGTTTTTCTTTGGAGCCGTTAGCTGAGATTTATATCAGTGTGATTGTGAAGTTGCATGGAGTTCCATTAAGTATTGTTTCGGATCGAGATCCAAGGTTTACCTCGAGATTTTGGGAAGGTTTACAGAATGCATTGGGTTCTAAATTGAGATTGAGTTCGGCTTATCATCCGCAGACGGATGGTCAGACGGAGAGAACGATTCAGTCTTTGGAAGATTTGTTGAGAGCGTGTGTTTTGGAACAAGGTTGTGCGTGGGATAGTTATCTTGCGTTGATTGAATTCACATATAATAACAGTTTCCATTCTAGTATTGGAATGGTACCGTTTGAAGCACTGTATGGACGAAGATGTCGAACACCGTTGTGTTGGCATGAATCTGGTGAGAGAGCAGTGGTTGGACCAGAGTTGGTGCAACAGACTACGGACAAAGTGAAGCTTATTCGTGAGAAAATGAAGGCTTCTCAGAGAAGACAAAAGAGTTATCATGATCGGAGACGGAAGGATCTTGAGTTTCAAGAGGGCGATCATGTATTTGTAAGGGTTACGCCAGTAACGGGTGTTGGTCGTGCATTGAAATCGAAGAAACTTACTTCTCGGTTTATTGGTCCTTACCAGATATCTGCGAGAGTGGGTGCGGTGGCTTATAGGGTGGCGTTGCTGCCAAGTCTGTCGAATTTGCATGATGTTTTCCATGTTTCACAGCTTCGAAAGTATATTTTGGATCCGTCACATGTGATTCCTATAGATGAGGTTGAGGTAAGGGAGAACCTTACGATTGAGGCTTTGCCGGTGAGTATTTTGGATCATGAGTTAAAGCGGTTAAGGGGCAAGGATATTGCACTTGTGAAGGTAGCGTGGGGAGGCGCTGCTGAGGGCAATTTGACTTGGGAGTTGGAGAGTCGGATGCGGGAGTCGTATCCAGAGTTGTTAGTCTCAGGTAAGATTTTCGAGGACGAAAATTTCTAAGTGGGGGAGAGTTGTAACGCCCCAGTTTTGGTTATTTTTATTTAATTGAGTCGTTTTGAGTATTTTATTATCATATTATTTTATTTCTGACTTTTATTTGGAAATATGTGATTTTTTATCGTGATTATATTTTGTCGCGTTTTGGGAACGTTTGTGAGGTATTTGAGTGTAGGGGTATTTTGGTCTTTTGTCGGGTAGATATTATATATTTTTTTTCATAGAAATAGAAATAGAAAGAGAGAAAAGTATAAAGAAAATAAAATAGAGAGAAAAGAGAAGAAGAAAAAGGAGAAGAGAAAGAGAAGAGGAAAAAGAAGAAAAAGAGGAAAAACTTGTGGATTTAGGAACCGATTCAACCGACTTTTCAAACGCGATTTAATCGGGTAAGGGTGCGAAACTCGATTATACTATGTTTGTGTATGATTATATATGTTTGTGTGGAAGTTTTGTTGGTTTTTCAAATATAGGTCGAAATGAGATAAACGAGTAGAAATCGATGTTTTCACGGTCGAAAATCGATATAAACTGTATTGTATGATCACACTGTGTGTATGAACAATCGTTGATGTTTGTTTTGCTGTTGGAATGGAGTTTGGGTGAAAAATAGGAATTTTGGGGTGGATTTTCGAAGAGGTTTTTTTTCTGAAAATCGCAGAGCCCGCTCAGCGCGCAGATGCCAGCTCAGCGCGCTCCTGAAAAAAAATGCAACCTCACCAGGCAGCGGGGAGCCCGCTCAGTGCGCTCGGAGCCCGCTCAGCGTGGTCTGGGACTTCAAAATTTTTATCTGTTTTCTAGATTCCGTAACTTTTGATCCGTAACTCGAATCGGGACGTTCTTTATATCGTTGGAAACCTTATGAAATGTTATTTCTTATAAAAATGGGTTTTTGAGATTGTTGGCCGATTTAATTATGTTGGAAATTGGGAATAGTGTCGTTTTGTCGATTTTTTCCGTTTTAATTGTGTAAATTTGATGTGTAATGTACACTGTGTTGTTGATATGAATGTTGTATGACTTGTGTACTGTGGTGTGATGAGAATACATGTTGTGATGATGATTTGTGGCCTAAGGGCAAGAAAATGCTATGTGTGGTATTTGATGATATATGCATGATTATGGATGTGTATATGTGTGCATTTTAAATATCATGAGTCATTGTATGCCAAGCATCATGATATGCATTGTGGTGACGTCCTGAGTGACGAATTGATTCCAGAGGGAATCTGCTATAACATCGTGCGCCTTAAAAATAAGAGGACCTAAAGCGATTTGATATATCATACGCCTTAAAAATAAGAGGACCTAAAGCGATGGTTATAGACAATCGTGTGCCCATGTGGGGTGTGAGCGATCGGATTGTGCGCCTTATACCGAGAGGACCTAAAGCAATCCATAAACGTCGTGCGCCTTATACCAAGCGGACCTAAAGCGACGGGGAACATCGTAGGCCCGACGGGGTGTTACTTGAGTGATCCTCAGTAACGAGCGATGATTCTAGCAGAGTTCCTGAGTAAACTAGTGATGAGAAATATTGGAAGTCGGTACCGCATGGCATGTGCATAGAGTCGTTGTGTCGGTCTCTGTGCATTTGTATAAATCATGGATTAATTGTGCATGGAATTGTGAATGTGATTGATGAGATGGAATATGTGTATTTGTATTGATGATGAGTGTATTGTGTATGGTTGATGTGTAGTGGTATTTGATACTTGAGAATTGTACTGTGTTGTGTTATATGTGATTCTGGTACATTGGTGCTGGGAATATTTTACTTGTGCATTTCTGTGTTAATATATAATTATATGCAACTGTATTATGATTGTTTTTCTCACCCTTCTGCTATTTTATAATGCTCTATGAGGCATTGCAAATTAGAGTTGCTGGAGGTCTTTTTGGGAAGCTTAGGTCTTCATTCTTTTGTCGGTCGGCTCTGATATATGACACCGGGTAGTCGGGGAGATCGAGTGTGATTATTTTGTATTATGTAAATGTATCTTTTGGATTATACATGTATGGTTGTATTTGACATACAAACTTTTATGATATATACATACATGAGATTCAGTTACGGATTTTCTGCTTTCATTCTGTTTCTGAATTGTGGGTGTATTACTACCTGAATTGTTGCATATCTTTATGAGCAAGAGTTGTATGTTTGTTTCAAATTGATGTGACCCCTCGGTCTATGCCGTGAATGTTTTAAATATACTCTGATGAAATTTTGAATTTTTGTTACCGCTTTATTATTTGGGGATATAGATTGGGGGTGTTACATAAGTCCCTCTGTATATTTTCAAACGTTCGTCGCGGTCGTCGCCTTTTCAAAACCATCTGGGCTTCTCTTTGAGCTATAAGACCCATCTTTATTCATTTTCAAACTCTTTGGGCCTCTAATTGAGTGTAAGACCCAACCCCTTTAAAAAATAAAATAATTTGGGCCTCAATTATCGTATAAGACCCACTGTGTTCTCAAACCTCGGCGCGATCGCCATTTTCAAATAAATAACTCTTTGGGCCTCTCCTTGAGTTGTAAGTCCCATCTCTTGTACAAAAATAAATCTTTGGGCCTCTAATAGAGTGTAAGACCCATCCCCTTGTACATAAAAACTTTTTGGGCCTCACATATTGTATAAGTCCCTCTGTACAGTTCTCAAAACAACGGTGCGATCATCGTTAAAACTTGGGCCTCTCCTTGAGCTGTAAGCCCCACCAATATTTTCAAAGCACTTTCTCCTTTGATTTTGAATTCAAATATATGTTGTTATCAAAACTATCTTTAATTTCTTTGTTGAATAACTAACAAAACAGTATGGAAGCTCTACAACGGGTAAGTGTTTATCCGCTTTCATTTGCCATTTTCATATGTATATAACTGTATTGTGGGGCTGTTTCACTGTAAGTCTTCTTTCACATCCTTTTATATACTTGTCATATATCAACTGTGTAATACTAGTATAGTTATTTAGAGTTTTCCTCGGCAACTACGTCTAGAACTAGGTAAAGCCTGTTGGTCACTCTCGAATAAAAACAAAACTAGATCCCCCATAGGATTACCAGATACAGTCTTCTCTTCTCTTGGGGTTAAACAATATGGAACAAAGGGAAAGACATTATTCTCGGTGAACCTTTTCTCAGACTGTCACCCTTAGAAATTGTCAAAGAAACTTTACTCCCCAGAGTTGATCTATTCTCCGTGAATAGCATCTCTTCAGTTTCTTCCAAATTCTCGAACTTTCTTGGAATGATCTCTTCTCTGTGAATTACATTTCTTGAACTTCTCTTGGTTTGGGGACCCACAGGCTTCCTAAAAGCATCCCCGCCTCCTCTTGGGCGTTGTTCAAGGACCCTTCGGCTTCTTAAAAGTTCTCATGCCTTCTCTTGGGCTTCGTACAAGGACCTTCACGGCCTCCTAAAGGTATAGGACAGAACTTAGTCATCCTTCGTTAGAGCTGTCTTTCTAAAAGGAGTGAAAACCTTCAGACAGGTTTTAGGGTTGATACTCATCCCTTAAACGAGTCGGCCTCCTCTTGGGCATCATACAAAAGATAAAACTCTACCAGTAGACTTGGACAATCTAATTCCCTTGAGTCTCAAAGAAATTCTCTAGCACCTTTCAAACATAGGAGAAACCCCAGATTCTGGATTAATCTCCAGCCGAGTTAAAACTTGTGGGTTCTAAAACCCCGTCCTTCTCCCAAAATTCCCCAACCCGGTTCAGAAAACACTATCTCAAACCAGAGCCTCAAGGTTTCTGATCTATCAATTCCTTTTGCATTCCCCTGCAAGGATTGATTCCCTTCTTGGACCTGCCTCGGGATCTCAAGAATCCCCGGCTGAAGTATAGCCTCCTCTTAGGCTTTGTATAATGATCCTTCCTCAGCGGAGTCATCCTCCTCTTGGGTTTTGTACAATGATTCTCCTTAACGGAGTTAACCTTTTCAGACTCTCTTGTCGAGTCCATCACTTTTCAAGACTCTCTTGTTGAGTCACTTTCCTTTTAGCCTCTATCTCGGGCTTCGTACGAGACAACAAATCACTCTCTTATTGAGTATAAAAGACTCTCTTGTTGAGTCAATCAACTTGTCAGACTCTCTTGTTGAGTCAACCTTTTTTATCCTCAGTCTTGGGCTTCGTATAAGACAGATAAAAGTACTCTCTTGTTGAGTCAAACCTTTTTAGCCTCCTTCTTGGGCTTCGTACAAGACATATAAAAGCACTCTCTTGTTGAGTCAGTTACTTGTTAGTACTTTCTTGTTGAGTTAACCCTTTTAGCCTCTATCTCGGGCTTCGTATGAGACAAATAATAAACACCCTCTTGTTGGGTCAATAGCCTCCTCTTAGGCTTTGTATAGAGAAATCCCCGATTGAGTCAATCAACCTTTTAGCATCAAACTTATGCTTTAATCAAGGCATACGAACATCAAAAGTTCCTTTTTAGAGATGACAAGTTCTCTCTCATTCAAACCTTTTAGCTTCAATCTTGGGCTTTGAATAAGACACAAAAAAAAACCTTCAACTTCATATCTCGGGCTTTGAACAAGATACAAATACCCTTTTAGCTTCAATCTTGGGCTTTGAACAAGAAACTAAAACATCTGTTTCTCCCTTAGAATATGAGGGAACTACGATCGCTCTGATTTCCCTGTTTCGTTAAACGGGAATACGTAGGCATAAGATTGCAAAATCTTAGCGAGCATACTAATAAAAAACTCAAAGTCTAGTACCTCCTTACATCAATCAAAAAAGCATTAGATCTAACACCTTACCAAAAGCCTCGCAAATAGTCCAGACACTGTATTCTTAAGCAAAATAACCTAAGACAGACCCCCTATTTTGATAGCATATGTAAACCAACAGTCATTTATTTAAGCTCAGTATGCAAACAGGGTTAATTGGAGACATCTATTTCCCTTCCTTAATCAGCTTCGCACGATAAAAAATGAATCGAACTGTAGTACCAAAGCGATAGTGATTCGAAACCACAAAAATCGCGCTACAATAGACCCTTGTCAACCTTGTTGAGCCTTGGAGTAGAAGTTTCCTTTCATTTGATAAAACCCTCACTTTTAACCCGGGGACAGGGTAGTTGTCAGTTGGTTTGACTGAGCGTTCAACTTTTAAAAGGAGTGTGCATCTGAGGATCCATTACTTTTCTTTCCTCACATATCAGGAGGTCAAGGGGAGTGAGACCACAATGGTTATCTCTCACCACAAGGAGTGAAGTAGTCATAATCCTTTCAAAGAAGTCAAGACAGCCAGTGTCACACGATTTGTTAAAATAAAAAAATAAAAAAAAAAGAATAAAGAAAGCCCGCTAAGTCGAAAGTTTGAAAACAAACGACTTAGGCAAAAATTAGGGTATCCCGCTGGACTTCAAAATCAAAAAATTCAAAAAAAATTAGTCCAGGCAAAAATTAGGGAATAAAGAATAAAAAAAAGGGGGGGATCACAAAAGAAAAACCTCCGATAAAGAATAAGTCGTGTGACTAAAGACACCAAAGACTAAAGGAGCGACTACCACTCTGAAACCCTTGCAGACTCCTTAACTGTCACCGATGGCAAGTCATAACCTTTTGGTAGGTGAGCGCTCACGCCGGATTAACTGAACGTATGACTGAAGGACATCATGGAAAATGGGTGGGTACAGACAAATTTCGAGCCATAAATCCTTTGTTCTCAAGCCGCCAACCAGGCCACGTTACAACCCTTAAAAGTCCTAATTGAAGCAAGGTTTATTCCGAAAGCGCTCTTCAGCGAGATAGCGTTCCTGACTCCTATGGGTTATGCTAATAAGATTTTTGTTGGCATTGCATGTGCGTATTGTTTTCTATTAAAAAATCAATGTCGTATCCCAGCTAGTGATTCGTTCACAAGGCTCGGCGACGCATTTTCAATAAAACTTCACGGTTAACATGTGTGTTGCATTAGAATTGTCATTCTCATAATAAGCATTTTCTGCTTGCATGTACTTAAGCATCAAAGAAGCTTACATGATGAACGTCAGTTGAGAAGCTCGATCCTGCCGAGTTGAGATAGTGAAAATTCTCGAAGGATAGTCATATCAAGGGGCATGTAGCCAAAAGACTCTGCGCAGCCTGGGCGTTCCCGATGAGTGGTGATAAGATGCAGCCAATCCGAAGCAGACACATTGGAAAAATCTCCCTAAAGCAGCCAAGCAGGGGCAATCACATCGAGATTTGGCAAATCGCTCGAAGACTAGTCGGTCAAAGGCAAATTCACTTCAAGGTTCGTATTGGGGCAGACCACCTCTAGAGCATGAGAAGTTGTCCACTCCTGAAGACGGTTAATTGAAAGCACTTCTTCAAGGTTTAAAATACCGGGGCAGAACATTTCAAGTCATTACAGATCCTTTCGAGGCCAACTACTTCATGCAGTCTGGGGCAGTTATGTCGAGATCTGATAAATCTCTAAGAGTTTGAAGACCCAGGGCATGTTGAAACCCAAGTCTTCTATAAAATCCTCTTGAGACGATTTCTTCCGTTAGACCCTGTAGTCTGGGGCAAGTGGAGATCAAAGAACCATTGGACACGTGTGAGAATCAGCACGCAGTCGATCAACAGAAGCATGAATCACCAAAGTAGCTCCTGGTATGGAATTTCTCTTCCTCAGCAAGGTACCAAAAGTAATCTTTTCCCAATGAGGGAGGCTTTTGAATTGCCATTCATCCTCAATAAAGATATGTGAAGTTATATCGTCCAAGGAAGAGCATTATGAAAATTTTGATTATCCTCCCCAGCCGGAGTTCAGAAGTTTGCTCTCCCCCAGCCGGGTTGGTGAAGTTTATTGCTTGTCAACACGAATTTATATTCCCCGGTACAACTCAAGTGTGTTGGGTTGATGTTTCTCAAGCTTGCGATGAAGTGGTTTCTGTCTCCCCAACGGAGTAAGGGTAGAATGTCGTCCCCTATCAGAGTAAATATCGTCAATAGTCATTCCCCATACATATTTATGGGTGGTGGTTAGCTTTCCTCAATAGGTCAGAGGCCAATTGCCATTGGTACTTCTCTTCAGCAGAGCCCTGGGGCATTTTCAGCAAATGTTTATTACAGAACGGAGGTTTGGTTGGATTCTCGAGCAGAGTCTATGAACATAGAAACGGTTCAGTTTATCGTATGGCTGCAGGGTAGCAAGATTATTTCTCCCCAGTAGAGTTTCTCTCCCTAGCATTGAAATTTCATCATCCTTCGTAGAGTACAGAGGATTGTGTCCCCAGCCAAAGTAATGGTTGGTCTATTATTCCTCAGCAAGAAGTCAGAAGTGGGTTGCTCCAAAGTGGGTGGTGTTGTATCTCCAACAGAGGACTTGTTGGATATCTTCCCCGGACGAAGACGATGTTTTCCCCACAGAGTATTGGTATCTACTTTCCTCAGCAGGTCAGGAAGTATATTTTCACCAGCAACAGTATGCTCTAATCCCCAGCAGGATAAAGTCACTTCTCCAGGAGCAGGTTAAGTTTAATGATATCCCTAGCAGGTTTTGTATTATTGATTTCTCTCCCCAAGCAGAGTGGGTGTTGATCCTCGCAGTGGTCTGTTCAAACGCTGGTTGACACCCCCAGCAAGTTTTAAGTCCAATTGTTATTGGCATTTTTCAGTATCAGGTTTTGGGTTTCATTTTCAGCAGAGATTGTGATCAGGAAATTTGTTCAATGTGATTTTTCCTCAGCAGGGTTTTAACCTCAGAGATAATTTAGTTTGTCATCCCCGGTGGGGTTGCCTTCATCTTCGGCGTTTATTTCGCCGAGGTGTTCCTTTTGCATAGCATGAGCATCATTTGCATTGCATCCTCCCAAATGCGTAGCATTTCTATTTCGTATGGAGCATTACGCCATAGAAAAATTCAAACATATACATTCGAAGCATAAGCCAGATTTGATATCCTTTGCCAGACTTTTTCCCCAGCAGAAAGTGGCATAACTCAGGAGATGTTTTTATTTTTATAACCCACCCTGTGGAGTCGTCCTACCCTATGCTGTTTTCTTTCAGAAGACCTATCGTATGCTCCCCTGCAGAGTTGTCTATTTAGGCTTCTCTTTTCCCCAGCGGAGTCATCTTCTCTTCAGGTCGTAAGTCCATTGATTCTACTCCCTGTATATCTCTGGTTTTATCTCAACTATTGGTTGGTTCCCCTTATTATCCCAATTATTGGTTGGTCTCCTTTTTTATCATAACTATTGGTTAGTATCCTTCATCCCAACTATTGGTCGGTCCCCTTTGTTTATCCCAACTATTGGTTGGTCTCCTTTGTTATCCTAAATATTGGTTAGTATCCTTCATCCCAACAATTGGTTGGTCTCCTTTGTTTATCTCAACTATTGGTTGGTCTACTTTGTTATCTTAATTATTGGTTAGTATCCTTCATCCCAACTATTGGTTGGTCTCCTTTGTTATCCTAACTATTGGTTAGTATCCTTCATCCCAACTATTGGCTGGTCCCCTTTGTTTTTCCCAACTATTGGTTGGTCTCCTTTGTTATCCTAACTATTGGTTAGTATCCTTCATCCTAACTATAGGTTGGTCTCCTTTGTTATCCTAACTATTGGTTAGTATCTTTCATCCCAACTATTGGTTGGTCTCCTTTGTTATCCTAACTATTGGTTAGTATATTTCATCCCAACTATTGGTTGGTCTCCTTTGTTTGTCCCAACTATTGGTTGGCACCTTTTATCCCAACTATTAGTTGGTCTCTTTTGTTGTGAGTGGTCGGCGTCCTCGTTATCCTAACTATTGGTTAGTATCTTTCATCCCAACTATTGGTTGGTCCCCTCTGTTATCCCAACTATTGGTTGGTCTCTTTTGTTGTGAGTACGCCTTTGGTCGGCGTCCTTGTTATCCTAACTATTGGTTAGTATCTTTCATCCCAACTATTGGTTGGTCCCCTCTGTTATCCCAACTATTGGTTGGTCTCTTTTGTTGTGAGTACGCCTTTGGTCGGCGTCCTCGTTATCCTAATTATTGGTTAGAATATTTCATCCCAACTTTTGATTGGTACCTTTTGTTGTGAGCACGCCTTTGGTCTGCGTCCTCGTTTTCCCAACTATTGGTTGGTATCCGCTGTCTCCAAGTCCACCTTCGGTTGGCAAACACTTTATTGTTACCTCCCCACAGTTTGGAAATTTCCGGGTTCTTTTGGTATTCAATCTTCGTGTACCTTGAATGTCATAAAGCCGTTGCTATCATTCCTTCAAGTTCAAGTCGACTGAATAGGGGCAGCTGTAGCACCCCAAAATTTGCCCTCTCTTTTTTCTAACCTCTAATTGGCTTATGTTTCTTTTTTCATTTTCATCATCATTAGGTCATAGCTTTGCATTCTTTTATTTGCATTTGTCTTCTAAGACGTGGGATCAGGAGTTTCTATGAGTCAAGGCTTCCTATTTGCATTGAGATATTTTCGTTTAAGTTTGACAGAGGGTTGAATTCTTGTTGTTGTAATTTTACATCAAAGATCATTAAGTATCAAGTGTATTGGATTCTAGATTTCTCAAAGGGCATCAAGAGCCTAGGGTTTCATCATGGTTAATTGGGAAGGCTGTGATTTAGGTTCTGAATCCTTCTCAACATCTCAAGAGTATTGGTTTTAGCGTTTATTCAGTCATAGTCAGGATAAGATGGATGTTTGACCTAATCTTGGTCAAACTATAAAGAGATTGTTTCAGATTCAAGTTATCTGTGTCAATGGTTTGTTTCTCAGCCAATGTATACCCATGGTCAAGTTATGTGGTGTGGAGGTAATCAGGTTATCAAGCAGTGGTTCATGTGAGGTTTGGTCCAGAAAATCACGTTCATCATGATCCATCAATTCAGATTGTGCTCCTATGTGGATTTATTTTCCCAGAGATTCTTTCTGGCGGGTTCAAAGTGATTCAGGACTTATTTCACTTGTTATCAAAGATTCAGAAGTCTGTTGGTTGTTATTTAATGCATTAGTGGATTACAGTGGTGATTATTCAAGGTGTTGGAATTAAAAGCTGAAATTGATGGTCGTTGTATTCATTTAATCGGATGTTGTGAAAATTTGGGATTGGTGTGATTTGGTTATCCATT
This sequence comes from Lathyrus tuberosus, assembly GCA_022829125.1. Taxonomy (NCBI): domain Eukaryota; kingdom Viridiplantae; phylum Streptophyta; class Magnoliopsida; order Fabales; family Fabaceae; genus Lathyrus; species Lathyrus tuberosus. Next base: position 11,260,227 of record JALAZF010000045.1, read on the forward strand.
TTTAGACCCATTTTTTATACCCAAATACCCAATTGGAATCCATTCTAGTCTATTTCCTTCCATTTTTCTTTTTTTTAACCAATTTCTTATCCATATCCAATTCCTCTTAACCACATCCATTTTCCATTTTTCTTAATCCAATCCATATTCCATAAACCACTTTTGAATCCAAATCGTTTTTCTAAATCCATTTTTAACCATCTCATTATCCAATCAAATTTCCATTATCTATTTTTTATACACCAAGCAAGTAAAATTCACAAGAGCCTAAGCCCATTTGATCAAAAGCCCATTACAACAATTTATCAATAAGGAAAATGATGAAAAGACCGAATGTCCACAAGTAGTAACTTATTTCCAAATAAGCTAAGTTTTTGTATGGCCCCACCACACATCATTTCCATTCCCAGCCTTGTACACTCCAATTCCTGCAGCGACCACGCGACGTTACCGTTACACACCATAGAAGCCAAAATTCTGCACCTCAACATCCCACTCCAATAAGAAAACCTACTCTGTACAACCCATCCAGAAAACACAAACGCCACACCAGACCATAAAGCACAATTACCTGCTGCAAATTGTACCATTAAACTTCTTGAACAAGTCTGAATTTTGATTTAAAAAAGGGAGAGAAAACACAAACCGTGTAATAGAGAGGGCGAATTACACACGTTTCAGGGACAACTTTCCTCCCATTCTTTTCCCTTTTCTCTCCTCATTTTCTTCAAACCATTTCTTCACAAACCTCTCTACACCACTCAACCATCACCATTTAACACCCTTTAATCACCTTTGTTCTACGATTAAACCTTCATCGCTAACATCTTGTATCAACTGAACTGCAACAACAACGACATAGGAAGTAATAACACAATACCATCACTCCATTTTAATAACAATTACCTCCTGCAAATCACCTTCAACTCCCTTTTGATATCTATTACAGTTTGTTTCGAACCACTTTTCGCCAACCATTAGCTCTCTACCACAACCATTTCACCACCTTGATTCCCATCACTCCAAACTTTTAGCTTACATCTTTCACGCAAGTTAAACCGTCCTCCCTCCAAGCCACGTGAATCCCCAATCACAACCTCCAAATCTCCTTTACTGTCATGACCAACTCTCAAGTGAAACCAGTATTCACTAAGCCTCTTCACCATCTCCAAACATTGCTTCAACCACCCTTTCAACCCACTGCTTTCCACTGGTGACAAATCCCATTTTTGTAACCAACTCAACCTTTGTTTTACAAGCTTCATCCAAAACCACTACCATGATTTCCTTCATCACTTTTCTGCCGCAGAACCAACAAACTACGCCGTCGAAAAAGATCGTCCGCCGCGAATGGAGACGGAACAGATCGCGAAAGCAAAAACGAAGAGCAGAGGGCGTATTCTTCGGTGCTGTTGATTTTTTGTAGGACTGTGACTTGTAGTGTTTTGAAGGTACAGCAAAGTCTTTGTTATTCTCCAACATTTTCACTTATCAATACCAACAATATAATAAATAAAGAAATAGAAGGAGGAGGAATATTTTGGTTCAGTATTTTCATCAAACACGTGATGAGCGAGAGAACTAGATGAAGCCGTTCAAACTTGAAACGAGCAAGAACATAGTGGAGAAGGAGAAGGATTCGAACCGTGGGTTTTTGTAGCTTTTAGTTTCTTCGAGATGGTTATGTTTGGCTTGTGTTGAAGATCGTGGTAATGGCATGGAATCGATGGGAAGAAACAAAGGAAGAGGAAAGTTTCTCGGCCAAGAGATAGAGATGGTAGAGATGACCGTTGGATACAAGTTTGTGACTGAGGATTTGATGCTTGTGCATTTGGGCTTCAGCTCCTAGGCCCGTTTTTTTATTTTATTTTTTTTATATATTATTTTATTTTATTTTTGTTGACTGATAATTGTTGTTGTTGACTTATGGTGATGAATGGGCTTTAGAGCCCATAATGATTCACACGGCTGATTTTGTTTCACCCCTCCCATAATCATGCTTCACTTTTAATTGGGTTTTAAATAAGTTTGTTTTTAGGTTAAACTTTTGATATTTTGATAATTTTGTTTTAGAATTTTTATTAATTGATCAATTTAATTTTCTTGATTTTAGGCTTGAATTATTGTGATTATTTAGATTTTGATATTAGAATTTTGGTTAATAATCTTGTTTTCTAGTTTAATTGAATTTAAGGTTTTGATGATATGAGTTTTGATTTGATTTTAATTAGATTTTCTTTTAGAAGTTAATATTGAGCTGGATTTGTAATATTGTTGATTCTTGTAAGATTCTGACATGTTTTGAACTCGACGTTTGATACTTGACTATTGGATCCTCTTACTCGCTTGACGCACCTGATGGCTTGATTCTCGTCTACCTTGGAATCTTCTTCCTTCCCTTTGAGCCATGCTTATTTGAGTTTGTCGATCTTGATTCGATTGGTCATTTGAAGCTTTTGCAAGTGTTCTTGAGTTTTTGTGTGCATCGAAGAGGCAACAGACCTTCTCCATTAGGTACCCCTAAAATATCAATTTTATCTTTCATGCCTGATTCTAGGGTTTTATCCATGTTAGAAGCATATTGAGTACATCTGAAGCCCTACCTCAAAGTAGGCTCTGTTTGCGCATCATGTTTAGTACTTAAGTGCTTTGTATCTCTGTTGTGTCAACATGTTGGTGATTGAACACTTGTACATATTTGAGTTTTCTTTCTCCTTCTTTTCTTGAGACTTGTTTAAGTCTTGATTTTATCTGTGATTGCATTGGATAATGTTTACTTGTGCTTGTTCACATGATCCCTTAGGATTCCTCGTCCCCCTTAATTTCTGATTAAGTTGGGAGTAGGAGAGACATTAGGCTTTCAATCCTTTGTATGATAACATTAGGATTTTCAGAATTCTCGTAGTGTTTTCTTTTCAACTTTGAGTCTTCTCTTCTCATCTCCTAACAAGTTTAAGACACTTAATAAAGACAACAAGCATTGTGCGCCATGAGCCTTAAGTACATGGGAAATGAGGAATGAGGGGTTCCCTTTATTTTCCTAGAGTGTTTAGCGGACGTCCCGTCTTGGGACGATTTGCGACGCATTCGTTCCTATGTCATAGACTTTGGTGCAATGCAAGGTATTAACTAACTCAACTCACTTCTGTCTAAAAAACACAAAAACAAATTCAAATCTTTTTCATCCTTCGGGATTGTTGGGTTTCAAATCATTTTTAGAAAAGAGCACGTTACTTCCGTTCAGTCACAAACAGGCATCGACCCTAACTGTCGGACGCGAACCCAACGTCGCTCATAAAAAATACTTAACCATAGTTGTGGTCGTTAGCACAAACTATAGCTGCTCTGACTTCCTCTCTCTGGTTAGATTGAGGATACGTAGGCACAAGACGGCGATGTCTTGGCGAGCACCCTTCCACCTTTTCGACCCGTAGTCCCACGAACTACGGACGCTCTGATTTCCTCTCTCTAGATAGATTGAGGATACATAGGCACAAGACGGCGATGTCTTGGCGAGCACTCTTTCCACCTTTCTTTCAGTACTCCCACGAACTACGGACGCTCTGACTTCCTCTCTCTGGTTAGATTGAGGATACGTAGGCACAAGACGGCGATGTCTTGGCAAGCACTCTTCCCACCTTTTTGACCCGTAGGTCGAACTACGACTGCTCTTATTTCCCCTCTCTAGTTAGATTGAGTATACATAGGCACAAGACGACGATGTCTTGGCGAGCAACCTCCCCCTTTAGTGCGTAGTCGTCCGAACTACGTTGACTCTGGCTTTCCCATTGAACAAGGGAATATGTAGGCCTAGGACGGCGATGTCCTACCGAGTCACTTTTTCTTTTCTTTTTCCCGTTCCACTTCTGTTTAGCAGTAGGCTTTAGATAACTCACCCTTTGATTAGACAACAAGCATGGATCCCATCGAGTACGATGGACGCGTGGGGGTACTAATACCTTCCCCTCTCATAACCGACTCCCGAACCCAGACTATGGTTGCGATGACCATGTCTTTCCCTTTCTCTAGGTTTTCTTCGATCGTTTCCTTTCTCTGCGTCGGGATAAATAACGTTCGGTGGCGACTCTTCTGTTCTAGTCTCTCGCCGGTTATTTTTCACAGTTGCGACAGTAACCATCCTTGCCAACCTCCTTAAATCCTCTAGTTTTGGAGCCTTAAAGGTGTACTTGTACGTCTTTCTTCTACCGAAATCCATAACGCAATCTCTCTGATATTTGCAATTATTGTTTAATTTATTTTGAAAAAAGATTTTTTCTTGTTTGAAAAGAGTTTTTTAGATGAATGCATGAATGCGGCACACAAAAACATTTGAAAACATGGGTTCAAGGGTTCAACGTCACGAGCATGGAGTCATGGCTCTACCCATTCCCAAAGGTTATACTATTTTGGTCAATTTTTGTACTTGTAAAACGGGTTATAAGGTTCCCAAAATCATTGACCCCCCTAGGGATATCAACAGCAAGCTGGTTCACTCGAGTGAGCTGTAACATCCTAGGATGAATCTCATTTGAATGTAGTATCGCATATCATCTATTCCCGATAGTCACCGCACTACCAAATGGTCATATGGTTAAAGTCTACTAAATCCTCAGGGTCATGGGTACCGCACTGGGATAACTTTGCTTTCACGACGAACGGTTGTTCAATATTTAGTATCCACACGGGTACCTCGCCTGATTCGGTGGGCTACGCTTGTTCGAGATTCACTCCCTATAAGTTCTCCCGTCTATGCCACCCTTATCTTAATGTTCTCTCAAACTTTCCACATGCGTATCAATCGCATTCCCATTTACAGAAAAAATAAACACGAATATCAAGTAGGAATAGCAGTAAATATATATATATATATATATATATATATATATATATATATATAAAATGCTAAACAACCTAGACCTCTTAGGAATTCTAATCCTAGTTTGTCTCCCCAGCAGTGTCGCCATTTTTCTGTAGCGTGCAATTTTTGTCGGTGACGCGACCACCTTATCGCCATGTTTAGAATTGGGTGCTACTTTCTGATTTCTTATTTATCCTATGAAGCTGGAAAGGAAAGGGAAGCTATCTAAAACTAACCTTACACGCAAATGTTTTCTTTAACCAATGCTAAGAGATTGGGGGGTCCGGGGTCAGGTTATACAATGGGGAGTTGTCAATTACCCATCCTATATATGGTTATCCATAGATTGTTTGGCATTTTCTTCTGTTATTCTACTTACTAGTGTTTATCTGTCGTAAATGGGAAATTTTCTCCTTTGGGAAGGTTTGAGAGCGAGTATTTTTGTTGTTTTTCGATGTTTTTGGTAAGGTAATGGACCTAAGGTTTTTTATTAGTGTGCTCGCTAAGATTTCGCAATCTTATGTCTATGTATTCCCTTAAAAAAAACAGGGAAATCAGAGCAATCGTAGTTCCTCCTATTCTATGGGAGGAAAAAGATGTTTGGTGTCTTGTTTAAAGCCCAAGATTGAAGCTAAAGATTGTATTTGTGTCTTGTTCAAAGCTCAAGATTGAAGCTAAAAGGTTGTTTGGTTGAGAGAGAATTTGTCATCTCTAAAGGGAGATATCTCACTTGTTTATCACAGTTGTTGGGTAACTGATTATAAAGGATAATTACTTTAACTGGAATATATGGAGTCCAGCAATGCCATAATTTCCTTTTTAAGGGATTTGTCCTGAAGGAGAAAACTTTAACTCAGTGTAGAGGAATGCCATTTTTCCTTAGGAAACTTTCATGCTAAGAGAGGGACATTGGCTTGGATGTAAATAATCTAGAGGCTTGCCACTTACAGCAATTAGATGGAAGAAGGGTCTTACCAGGATAAAAGATGGACTGCAGCTTGAATTTTTGAATCAACAAGTGTGCCACTTATAGCAGTTATCTGGGATTAGGGTTTGTTTGCTTGTCTGTTTTGATGTGTGATGTATAGAGAAATGTCTTCCTGCATAGAGTTTTTTATTTCCTCTGAGGGGATGTTGATTTTTGTGTGCCTTGATCAAATCCCAAGGTTGAAGCTAAAAGGTTGACTCTATTTAGGGAGATCATTATATAAAGCCTAAGAGGAGGCTGAGGAATACTGACTCAACAAGAGAGTGTTTATCTGTCTTGTACAAAGCCCAAGATTGAGGTTAAAAGGGATTGACTCTTTTTGGGGAATATTTTATCTGTCTTGTACAAAGCCCAAGATTGAGGCTAAAAGTTATGACTCTACTGGGAGAGGTTATATCTGTCTTATACAAAGCCCAAGATTGAGGCTAAAAAGATTTGACTCCACAGGGAAATTTTTATATGTGTCTTGTACAAAGCCCAAGATTGAGGCTAAAGAAAGATTGAATGACTCAGCTGGAAAATATTTTATCTGTCTTGTACAAAGCCCACAATTAAGGCTAAAACTACTGAGGAATGATCATTATACAAAGCCTAAGAGGAGGCTGGTTGGGGAATTCTTTATATGAAGCCTAAGAGGAGGCTAACTTCTGCTGAGGATTATTTAGAACCAGAGACAGGTCCAAATTGGGGAATCAACTCTTTCTGAGCATTACAGAAGAGTTAAAATATCAGAGACCATGAGGTTTTGAGTTTTCTGAGGGTTTACTGGTAGTAATTTGACCCTAGCTGGGGAAATTTTAAAGTGAGATCTTAAAGATTGAGTTTATTAACCTATGGAGGTTTTAACTCTGCTGGTGATTGGTCAGGGTTCTTCCTGTGCTTTTAGGAAACTTGAGGGTTTCTTTGAGATCCAAGAGGAGATAAGACTGTCCAAGTCTACTGGTATGTAAAGGTTTATCTTTATATGATGCCCAAGAGGAGGCTGATGTTTTAAGGGATGAGAATCAACCCTATAATGGTTTAATGTCCTGACTCTTTGAAAGACTGCTCTAACAAAAGATGACTAGGTTCTGTCCTATACCTGTAGGAGGACTTTGGGGTCCTTGTACTAAGCCCAAGAGGAGGCTGAGAACTTCTAAGAAGCCTGAGGGTCCTTGTACAAAGCCCAAGAGGAGACTGGGGATGCTATTAGGAAGCCTGTGGGTCCAAACCTAAGAAAAGTTCAAGAAAGGTTTCACCGGGAATAATCCTTTCTTTAGTGAACAGTTCTAGAGTTTAAAGAAATTCAAGAGAGGTTTCACCGGGAATTAATCCTCTCTGGGGGAAATGAATTTCTTGACAAATTTCTAATAGTGACAGTCTTGAGAAAAGTTTCTCCGAGAATAATGCCTTTCTCTGTTCCATATTGTATAAGCCCAAGAGGAGGCAAGACTGTATCTGGAATTTCCTATGGGGAACTAGTTTTGACTGTGTCGAAAGAGTGACCACTGGTTTGATCTAATCCTATACCTAATTGCCGGGGAAAACTCTAAGCAGATATATAAGTATATACATTCAGATGCGATATATATGAGTAAGTATGTAAAAAAAGGCAGGTAGAACTTACAGGTGAGTAAGCTTCCAGTATTACAAAAACAGCTGTATAGTTAGTTGTTCAAGTAACAGAAGAAAGTTTTGATAATAAATTATGAATTTGAATCTAAATCACAAGGAAAGTTGTTTTAAAAGAAGTTTGGGGCTTATACTCAAGGAGAGGCCCAGAAGAAAAACAGTGATCGAACCGTTATTCTGAAAATTGTACCGGGACTTATACAATGACTGAGGCCCAAATTATTTATACACAAAGTGGGGTTGGGTCTTACACTCTATTAGAGGCCCAAACAGGTGTTTAAAAGTGAAGGAAAATGGGACTTACAACCAAAGGGAGGCCCAGATGATTTTGTTCAAAAGGCGACGATCGCGCCGCGGTTTTAGAAAACACAATGGGACTTATACAATGATTGAGGCCCAAAAAAATTATTTACATGACAAGGGATGGGCCTTACACTCTATTAGAGGCCCAAAGTGTTTGAAAAAGGAAGAAAGATGGGACTTACAACACAAGGGAGACCCAGATTAAAATTGTTTGAAAACGGCGATCGCGCCGAGATTTTTGAAATCGTATCGGGACTTATACAATGACTGAGGCCCAAAAAGGTTTTATGTGACAAAGGATGGGTCTTACACTCTATTAGAGGCCCAAAAGTGTTTATGTGAAGTTTGAAAAAATCAAAAAATTAGAGAAACCCTAATTTTGAATTTTAAAGATATAATTTTCAAAGGAAATTAAATAAAAAATGATATAAAATATCAAATATATTTAAAAACAAGTTGTAAACTTTGAAAAATCATGTTTAAATACATGAAAGCTTGAAATTCATTTGGAATGAAAAGATCAAAGTGAGAATTTTATTTAAAAATGTTTTAAAACAAATAAAATGAAATTAATTACAAAATTCTAATTATATTAAATAAATAATATAAATTGGAATATTTTGTAAAATAAAATAATTTAAAATTTTTGTGACTTTTTAAAAAAAGAACTAATAAAAAATGATAAAAAATGAGAGAGAAATTAACTTTTTAAATCAATAAAATAAAATATCAAAAATTCCAAAATTCAAATAAAATTTGAATTATGGCGCCAATGGTCACTTTCTCCTTCCTCGTGACCGCGCCATGGATGATTTGCAGGAACTCGTTTTTCTCTCTGATTACTCAATGGTTTTGCACGATTCAAACACCAATCTTGCTCGTTTTTGAACAAGGATCACAACCATATAGATTAATTGCATTTATATTAAGTGTGGAGTGAGAAATCAGAGGATTAACTCAAGAATCCTAGTTTCAGCATGAACACCATGAAATTCCATACACGATTCATACATAGCAATTGATTGAGGGTTATTACTCTATATACATGCAAAAACAAGATGGTAACTCAAAAATTCATTTATGATGCATGTAATATGGAGTTTGAAGGTTTCAGGCTTATTTGAACTTTCTTGTGCAAGATACTTTCTTGTTTGTAGTTAGAGGTGTTCCAGATGAGTTGTGATGACTTGAACAGCTTCACTATACCCTATGGAGTGTGTTGGGATGCTTAGACTTGATTGGAGATGCTTGGATCACTTCATGGTATCTCAACTGCATATGAGCTTCAAGTGGATTTGGAGCTTTGTGATTTTGGTGTTACAGAAGTGTGAGGAGTGTTTGATCAGCTCACATATATTGTATGGGATGTGTTAGAACAATTTGTTTTGATGGAATAACTCTCTAATGAAAAACTCGATAGCGACTTGCAAATGAAGGTGTTTTTTTGGAGTGAAAGAGAGATTTTGAGTAAAGCATCAGTTTGGGTGCTTTGGTGTACTTGAATTGATCAGAAATGAGCTCTATTTATAGTAGAGCAAGTTTGTTTTGCACAGAATAGTGAATGGAAACTGGTACAGTTTGTTATCCAATGGCTTTCAAAAGGAATCTCAAGTCTCATCTAGCCATTGACTTGAGATTAGAGCGTAGGCCTATGGTCTTCTGTTGCAGGGATAAGGCTTGACTCATTCAGTTGGGTTTGCTTCAGTTCATGCCACCTTGATGCATCCATTGAATGCTTGATGCCAAATTTGAATTTCAAGGTTCCTTTCATGATAATTTTGCACATGGAAGGCTAGGTTCTTGGCATCTTGTGTTATGGATCAGATTCCTCATTCATTTGTGTTATAATTGGATAGAAATTGAATGATCAAAGTGCCCAAAATTAGCCTAAGGAATCGTGTGATGCAAGTTTGTACCAAATGCTGTCAACAAAACAATTTGTTTTTAGGCAACTTGTGAGATCCATAACTCCTAGCTCAAATGGAGTTTGATTGAGTTTTTGGACATTTTGGAAAGCTTGCATGATGTACTTTAACTTTGATGTCCAAGACTAGTCTTGATTTAGCTTGGATCATGGTGAAAATTTTCCTTAAAGTTTGGAAAAAGTGAAACAGATTATGACTTAAAATTTCACTAAGTGTTGGAAAAAGTGGTCATTTCCAATTTTTTCGATTTTGATCAATCCATAACTTAAAATTCACGTGGATTTGGAATCTCTTGTAGTTGACACTTTTAAATTATGTAAGATGAACTTTCATTTGAGCTTTGAATGGGAGAAAAAGGCCTTGTGGTTTAGGAGTTATGACCTTGCAAAGTTGGTATAAAATCACTTTTGTTCCATAACTTAGAAATTTTTTGGTTTCTCATGGTTGCCCCTTTTGCAAGAAACCTCACTTTTCTTGATTTTTATTGATGAATTATGATCAAAACCATACATTAACATTGTTTTTGACTTAGGGGAAACTTATTTGTAAAAAATTTCAAAAAGTCAAACTTGATTTTAGGCACAGTTGACTTTTGTCAGATGAATTCCACACTGTGTGATTCTCTATGAAATCAAGTCCTTGACCTAATTCAAACTAAATGGATGGATTCCATAGGTGTCTTAGGGTGTATTGAACCATGTCCCAAGGTTTGAGAACATGCATTGGTCAAAAGTCAAAGATACATTTGACTTTTTCTTCAAAACTCTAATTATGATCCTGATGAAATTGAAACTTGTGAATCAAGCTTCTTGGATCAATCCAATGTTTGATATGGATCAATGTGGTGTATTTGACGCCCTCAAATCATGTCTTGAGGTCTTGGTGCATGTCTTGCCTCAAAAGTCAACTTAGGGGTGAATTAGGTCAAGAAACCCTAATTCTTGATTTTTGATTAATGCTTCCCCTGAGGTTGTTTTGACTTGATGATTAGGTCCATGAGGTCCCTTTAAGCATCTTGGGTCATGTTTTGAATTATTGGCTCATGCCCAGATGAAAATTTTCATCTGGAGGCCTTGGTCGACCAAAACCCAAATTTGGTGACACTGGCGATCTTGAGCTTGATCCACTTGGAATGATGCAACCTTGTGCTTGATTCTTGAGGTGGGAGACTTCTTGATCCCTATTTTTGAGGAGATTGATGAGGCATGATGGTACATCCATATTGTGGTGATGACTGTCACAATGATGGGAAATCTTATGGTTAAAATTTGGGGTCTGACACAATATTGCTTTATCCTCGTAATATAACCCAGTCTTAAAAGCTTCCAACTAAGAAAGTACATGGTTGGGTAGATGCTGAAAGTTGGTTATATGCTGAGATGGTGTGTTTGTTTCATCTTTATGCAGGGTTTCATGAACCGATTCAGCATAGTTTTCTTTGCTTAAAGCATGAATTGATGTGGATATGTATTGGGTGGTTTCTTGATGAATTGATGGTAAAGGTTGATCCTGGATATTGTCTTCTGGTTTTGATTCAGACTCAACATATCCAGGTCTATCATTAAGATAGTCCTGAATAAGTTGATTTGTAATAGTTTTGGTAGAGCTGTTTGAGGGTGATGCAACATTAAGAGGCTTAACATTCAAGGGATTTTCATATTCACCAGGAATTGGTGAAAATGGTCATGTTTGAATGCTAGCATTAAGATTTACTTGATTAGATTGGTTAAAGGATTGGTCTTGAACTGGAAAATCAATGTTTTGTGTTTTGTTTGGAGAGGACTTTGAGGGAACAGAAAAATTTGTATGTTCATGAATGTTTGATAGATAGGGTTGCATGACCATGATAGAGTTTTTATTGGACTTTGCAGGTGATGGTGAGGATGAATTTCTTAAAGAAGATTTAAGATCGAAGTCATTGACGGGTTCAGCCTCAATACCTGATCTTGCTGCCAGTGAAACAAGTTCTTCTGCAGCTTCTACCTCTTTTCCACTTCCAACAGGACTCTCATTTAGCCAGTTACTAGACCCATTATTCCTTTATGTAGAAATAACTTATTCTTGTGAAGCATTTTCTTCTACTTCCTTAGCACAGTAATTTCACATTCTTGAGCAACAACTGTTTCCTTCTTGCTACCTTCAACGAATTCTTGAGTTATCTTAATAACATCATGAGAATTCAAAACATCCTCAACCTTATCTCCAAGTTGTTCTCTTAAAGTCTTCATGCTCTTCTCTGTCACAGCTATTGAATCTTCAACAGGGTTTTTCTTAATAAATTCTTCAGATAAACTTTCATACTTGTCTTGATAACTACTATAAAGAATTGGTTAACTTCTTTTGAGACTTGAGCCATTTTAGTTTCTTTTTCTTCTTTCTGACGTAACTTCACTAACTTCCTTTTCTTTGATGCAGATACTTCTTCATCCAAAATTTGATTAATGCCAGATCCTCCTCCTCTAGTCTTGGTGGGACAAATATTGGTAGTCTCAATGAGTTCTTTAACTTCAAGTTGTAAGTCTTTTTTCTTTCTAGCTTTCTGAGCAATTCTTTCTTCTTCCTTCTGAACTGCCTTTTGAGCATCTCTAAGTAGCTTCCTCTTGATTAGAGCAGGAGTATCAAATTCTTCATCTTCTTTATCTTCATTAGAAGTAGTCTCCTCCCTTTTTCTTTTTCCTCTACTACCATACACATTAGGATACTTATCAGGAAGTTGATTATATGTTATGGTTATACCATATTCCCTCTTAGCTTCTTCAAGAAAGAGCTTGATGACCTCTGGATTATCTTCCTTGGCCATTATTAGATAATCCTCAAGAAAAGCACTTCTCTTATCTTTCTTGATTCTGATAGGAGTAGGAGTTAATACAATATCCTTCTTCTTTCTCTCCTTCATGTGAGCTAATACATTTGCAGAAAGCACACCTCCATAAACGTCATCCAACTCTTGAGTAGCCCCAAATTCCATTAATATGTTGACTAATTTACATTGATAGAAAAGTTCAGAAAGTAACCTAACATAAGGAACTGTTCTTTTGAACTTTTTAGTAGAGTCCTTGATATATTAACAAAGATGTTGAAAGATGTAACCTTGTAGATTCAATCGCTGATCAGTGGACAAATACCAGAGAAACATCTTATAATCCCATGAGATTTGATCAGAACTTCCTTCCTAAGGAATTAGGAAACTTATAAGAATTTTGAACAGTAACTTCTGCTTAAGACACATGTTCTTCACTTTTCCATAATCATCTTTCTTTTCAAACATAGCTTTCTTAATGTCCTTTGCATAAGTTCTTCCATCCTTTTTGTTGAGTATCACCATTCCTTTATTTTTAGCCCCAATTAGTTGAGCAATGTTTTCTTGAGTTATGGTGATATTCAGTCCTATTAAAGTAGATCTAATTTCCACACACTTGAACTCCTTCAGACCCACTTATGCTCTAGATTTTCCTTTTAACCTTTTGTCTTTTTCAATAGCCATTTTTTCTTCATTCTTTCCAGAGTACTTATATACTTCTGCTCTAACCCATAAATCTTTCACCAGAGTTGGGTAAGTAGGTCCATTCAGCATATCAAAGAATTTCATCCAACCTTGGAACTCAAAATCACTTTTCAGTAGACAACTATTTGCAGCAAAACTCTCAAAATCAACAACTTTCCCAATGAGGAGTTTTAACTCATCTTGATTGAGCGGCATAGTTTTTGGTTTGATCAAAAGTCTTTGCATGGAATTCATATCTATGGGAAAGGTTGCTGAGGTTTTCATTGATGAGGTTTTTGTGTGTTGAGAAGGTGTTGAGAAAATTAAATGACATTAAAGAGACTTAAACACAAAGTATTTAAAACAAATTCATTCCCCTTAAAATTCAAAACACAAATAATTTCAAGCGTGCCGAAGACATTTTGGACAGGTGTAAAACGTGGTACATGTGTCAAGAAGATTTTCCACTTATGTGTGTGAGAAGCAAAGATTCTTTTACGCAAGTTTTTGAATTAGAGATTTTTTAGAGTTTATCTTTGATCAAGAATTTGTTGCCCAAAATTTGATTGAGACATCATCCGAATAATATCTGTTTCAAATTCTTCATTCATAATTAAGCATAAATTACTATTTATTGACTATTTAACTCTTAGCAAAATTATAAGTTAAATCTCAATTGTTAGTTCAATGAAGAACATAACATATACAAATTTCTTCTGAACAGTAGTAAGAAGGTTTTCTTCAAAAAATGTTTTAAAAAGTTTCTTTGTTTCAACATGACACAGATATTATCACAAATGGTGAAAATACCAATTTCACAAGTCCAAAAGTTCTTTGGCTAATATCCTCCAAAGTAATTGGGTGTAAAAAAAATTATTCACATCAAAATACATTGTTCAAAATATTAAGCTTGAAAATAATAGACAACAGAACTTACCTGGATTGATTTTCTGATTCTAAATCTCCAGCTTGTTTTGATGAAGTTTTTCTGATTCATTTTGAAGCCACCATTTTGAACTATCTTCTCATACTTATAACATCTTTGATAGAGAGACTAATTTCTTTAATAGATGTTTTTATCTTTGACTTCCTTCTCTTCTTTATAAAGATGAACAAAAAAAATTCTCTCAAGATCTTTGTCAGCGCCACTGTTAAGTGTTATGCACAGACTAAGATCTAATGCCAACTGAAGGTGAGGAAAACACACAAGAAGTGGGGTTGAATTGTGTTCTCCAATTCTTTGTACTTCTGAACAGAGTTCAGATTTTAAACGCAGGTTCAGAACAAGATAAGAAATGCAACGGATAACAACACAAGTAATTAAACAGATAAAGAACACAATAAAATTACCATGGTTCCTCCCAAACTGAGAGTAATCTAGTCCCCTTGCAACGCAAGAGATTTCCATTATAATCAAACATAAATACAGCTGATTATACACTTAAGTATAAGAATTTTCTTTTCTCAACCCCTCATCCCAAGACTTCATGCTTAAACTCCTCAGGTCCAAGACTTCTTCTTATGTTCCACGAACCCAAGACTTCCTTGCTCAAGCCCCTAAAGCTCAAAACTTCTGCTCAGACCCTCGGTCTAAGACTTTCCTGCTTAGATTCCACAAGTCCAAGATTTTTGCTTTTCATACCCCAAATTTATCCTACCTGTATATTACCTCATCTGTGTTTCCATCTACTAACCCTCATCAAAAAATCCAAAAATATGTTGCTTATGTTATCATCTTTCTTATTGTCTAAACTCAAGTTGTTTTAAGGACGAGTTGGGTGTCGGCAAAGCTATAAGGTCAGGTGTTTGTGCAATATGGATTGAGGTTCATCTGGTTTGACCTAATCTCGGTAAAGCAAGAATTTGTTTCCTGATCAAATCTAGGGTGTTCATAATTCAAGGGATTTGTTTTTGAGGTTCTAATTAAGGTTTTTGAGCTATATCAAGTTAGCTGATGAAGTCAAGTTGCAGAGCCATCAAAAGGCAAGGAAGTTGGACAATATGTCAAGTTATTTGCAAGTACTGGTCATGTGATCCATGTGCTTGTCATAAGTTCAAGGAAAGTTTAAGTTTTCTATTCCGTCCAAGATCATTTTAAGATGGATTCAGTTGTTTTGGTGTCATTCATCAGAGATTGATTTAATGTTTCTGTCATAACACGAAATTTGACCTCCTTTTTTTTCCTCTTTGCATAAGCATGTGCACTCGCATTGCCGGCATACGCATTCGCACTTTCTTCTCTTTGATTTTGTTGCAGGATTTTCAGGTTTATCAAGCCCGATTAATCGCATCATCACAAAGTCATCTTATCACCAAAACAAGCACAAAACAAGGGTTTCCATACCTATTCATCAAAACAAGAAGTGGAAAATTGGAACCGGTTACTCTGCACAAAGTTACAGATTCTGCTGCAATTTTGGGACAACAACTCTGCACTCTCTTTGGTCTTTGATTCTACACAGTTCTAGAAGCATATGGAACATTCTAGACATTTCAAGACTATTCAAGACACTCCATTTACATTTATTCCCATTCTTCACTTTAAATTAAGTGCACCATGTTCCTTGGTTTCCAAGCATCTCAACCTTTGATTTGGAGCTTACATTGGGATTGCTACCGAGTTAACTTCCTAACTAACCAAGTTAACCACCTTGACTCGGTGAGTCAAGTGTAACTAATTCCTAGCCTAATTCCCAACCACCCAAAGCTAGCTCCTAGCCTAATTCCAAACCTCTCACACTCCAAACCATAACTCTATATAAACAAAGCTTCACCATTTTGCAACTCCTCCACAACCATTCACACAATTTCACACTTTCTTCACACTCTATTCTCTCACATTCTCTCTGAATTTTTCTACTACTTCTTCATCTTCATCACAATTCTCTTCCAAAACCACACTAAAGCTCTTAATTCACCATTGAAGAAAAGCTACTTTCACCTTGAAAGTTTTTTTTCTTGAGCTTAACCTTCATTATCATGCCATTCTACTGGATGTTTTGGAGCTTCAGTAGCCTTTGGATTCATCTCAAGTGATCACTTCAAGCTTCTTCAGTTCGAATTCGCATTTCGGAGCTTCGTCGCAATTTGCTCGGTTTCGATATGTTTCGGCTATAATTGAAGGTTTCCTCTGGTTTTCTTTCATTATCTTCATCATCTTGCTATTATACTTGAGTTTCCGAAGTTCTATTAACTTTTGGATTCATCTCAAGTGTTTGCTTCAAGATTCTACGGTTCGACTTCGCATTTCGGAGCTTCGTCGCAATTTGCTCGGTTTAGATACGATTCGGCTACGATTGAAGATTCCTCTGGTTTTCTTTGATTATCTTCATCAATAATCCTTTACCACAATTACCAAGCAAAACCTCCAGCTTGTAGGTTGGTCGATTCTCACTTAATTTATCGTTTCGTTCATTTTCGCGCGTTTACAATGTAATTCGATCATTTTTTCGGTTTGGTTCACCATGCGTTTGCTTGATCTTTGATCTCCATGTTAATGCTTTCAATTTGTGTTTAATTGCTCATACATGATGCAATTTTCGTGCACAAGTTCATACCATAGCATGTGGTAGTGCAAATAAGTGATTTAAGGGCTAGAAGTGCTTTTTCAGCAACTGTTTTTGCCACTGTCACAGTGGTAACTGGTTACCATGTGGTGGGTAACTGGTTGCTCAGTGTATTTTCACCAAAAACACCAAGTTTTCAAGCAAGTAACCGGTTACCCTGTGGTGACTAACTGGTTACCACTGTACACAGAATGGCCATTTTTTAGTTTTCTCAAGCTTGTTCGACATTCTTTCTTCCTCTAACTTCCATAGATGGACATACTTGATATTTATGGATGTTTTTAATGCTGTTAACCACTGTTTAAAGCATATTTACATTCATTCAATGATTAATTTATCAATTCTTGCAATTAGGTATGTTCTTGATATTTGTTTGAACATACTAATTTTTGCACAATCTTGAATCACTTGACACATGATTTGTGATACATGCTAATATTTGTTTGGCACTGTTTTGCACTTTCATTTCTTGATCACATTAAGTTTGTTCTCTATTGAGCAAACTTAATCCTGCATAATCAATAATTTACACCTTTCAATTTAATGGTTTTCCATTCTCTTTGGAAAATTGTTGGCATATTAATTCCCCTTGATCAAATAATCGAAACCTTGTTTCGATTGGTTGATCCTTCCTTTGCTATTCTCTTTAGGATTCCTTTAGAGCTTTCTTTCTCTTTCTCCCTTGCTGAGTCGGAGATTCGCACGACGCGCGACGCACTTGAGCACTGTACAACTTGGAGTTGTTACGCTGTCCGTTTCAACTTCTGCAATTCACCCTGTGTGTTAGAGAAGGAATGAGAATGGAGAATTCCTCCTCTCATTCTAACCACTTCAGGTAGGGGACGAATGACCCTGTGCCTGGCTTAGTCATCTCTATCTCCAGGCGGTTGTGTATCTCCTTCCCCAATTGAGTCGATCCTTGATCACTCTTACCTCTTTCAATCGATCTTTTGATCTGTCGTCGTTCCCTCGGTTCACGATCATTAGCAATCTTCAGAAAGTAATATCTCTTGCTCTTGTTTTAATACCTTTTCTTTGTTCTCTTCAAGAGAGTTCAATCACCTTTTCTTGTGGCAAGTCACTTCTTTGGTTGACTCCCCATGAGTAGTAATCATTCTTCCTTTGGTTAATCACAGTCGTACTGTTAAAACCAATTCTCTTTGTTCCATTGCAGTCCTACTCTTTCTTTGATTAAACACAGTATTCCTGTTACAACCGTATCCCCTGCGGAGTTCACAACCTCCTTTTGGTTCTTCTCCCTTTATTTGGTTAACCACTGCCTGTCAGTTAAAACATCAATTTACGCGTCTTCTCAGTTAACCAGTCTTCCTGTTAAAATACTGAGCCTTTCGGGTTAATTACCTTCTCTTGTTTAATCACCCATTTTTTCAGTTAACCACAGCCTGTCTGTTAAAATACTGAGCCTTTCGGGTTAATCACCTTATCTTGGTTAATCACCCATTTTTTCAGTTAACCACAGCCTGTCTGTTAAAATACTGAGCCTTTTGAGTTAATCACCTTCCCCTGGTTAATAACTCATTTCCTTCTCGGTTAATCACAGTTCTTTTGTTAAAACCGAATCCCCGGCAGTTAGCAACCTTTTCTTGGTTCGAATACTTCCTCCTTTGGGTCACGACCTTCGCTTGGTCCCACACCCTTCCTTTGGGTCACGACCTTCGCTTGGTCTCACACCCGTCCTTTGGGTCACGACCTTCGCTTGGTCCCACACCCGTCCTTTGGGTCACGACATTCTCTTGGTCCCACACCCGTCCTTTGGGTCACGACCTTCGCTTGGTCCCACACTCGTCCTTTGGGTCACGACCTTCGCTTGGTCCCACACCCGTCCTTTGGGTCACGACCTTCGCTTGGTCCCACACCCGTCCTTTAGGCCACGACCTTCGCTTGGTCCCACACCCGTCCATTGGGTCACGAACTTCGTTTGGTCCCACACCCGTCCTTTGGGTCACGACCTTCTCTTGGTCCCACACCCGTCCTTTGGGTTAAGATCTTCGCTCGGTCCCACACCCATCCTTTGGGTCACGACCTTCGCTGGGTCTCACACCCGTTCTTTCGGTTTCAACACCTTCCCTTTTCTTACCTCCCCAGTGGAGTCCCTTCTATTCCTTTTGCTCTTTTACCTTCTTGTTTCGACACCATTCTTGCATGTTAGCCTCAGCACAGTTATTGTCTTTTCCTCTGCACTATTTTATTGCTTTCGACATCAATTATTTTGGCATCCCCAGCGGATCTTTCTCTACCTCTTTTGCTTTTGGTTTTGACACCACTTTCCTTTCTTTGTTTGGTTTTCCGTATTAGTACCCCGAACTACGGAAGCTCGGATTCTGCATTCGTTCGAATGCCAGATACGTAGGCACGAGATCGCAATGATCTTGGCGAGCACACTTCCACCCTTCCACACTTCCACCCTTCCTTCTCCCCTTCTTTCCTCCTTTCTTTTCCTTGGTTCCTCTGAACTACGACGCTCTGATTTCCTCATTGCACTATGAGGGTACGTAGGTACGAGGGCCCTAATCCTCCGCGAGCACTCTTCTTCCTTGCTTTCTTCTTCTCTTTTCTCTTCTCTCTCCTTTTCTTTTAGCTAGAAACCTTTAGATAGATAACCCATCCAAGCCTAGAAGTAAGCGAAATGGTTCTCGTCGAGTACGACGGATGCGTAAGGTGCTTGTACATTCCTTTCGCATAACCGACCCCCATTCCCGTTTCTCTTCCCCTTGGGTTTTATCGATATTTTCCCTGTCCTTTGGGACTAAATAAAGTTCGGTTGTGACTCTGTTGTATCTTCGAGTGTGCGATTCACTCAGATATAAACCAGCCATCTTCAGCTGGCGACTCTGCTGAGGAATTCTTGCGCTCGCAGGATGGGGTCTCACCTAGTTTTGTTTGTTTTTCTTGATTGCTTGGGTGTTTATCTTTTGCACTTTACTTGCTTTATTTTTATGCTTTAGCTTTATGTTTATTGATTGCATTTCTTTACTGCTTTGAATATTCATATGTTGCATATTTTGGATATCTGCTTTTTTTTCTGCTGTTGTTAGGATGGGTAGATAGTAATGGAGAGAAAAGTCCTAACACCGGACTTAGCATACACATAGGCTAGAACGTGGATAGTCGTGAGGCCTGCGTTTTGTGCATTGGGTTACCACGAGAGCCACATTCCAGATCGTGATTCGCTTGAGAATACTTCCGTCCTGTGAGAATTCACTACGGCGAGGGGTTTTCACTTTGAGTCCTATGGTTTGGGAGACCTTTCTAGGGACCACCTTGTTGTGTCTAGATCACACCTGTGAGGGGGTGGGTTTTTGCAGGAAAACAAGCCACTTCATACCTTTGTTCTCTCACTCGCGTCAGATCTTCCCATCTACACAGAGCTACCTGGGCAGATTATCCAGAAGATGTTGCTTCCCTAACTTACATTATTGCATAATGTTATTGCATAATGTTATTACATCATCATGTATGCCGAATTTTTGAACTAGAGTTATGGCATCATTGTATGTACCGCATTGTCAAGCATGAGTTATTGCATCATCATATGTGTGCCGAACTTTTGCATCATCTAACCTTTGCATTATTGGGTGTTGCATATCTCATTTGCATGCCATATGCATAAACAACAAATGTATACATACATTTGCATTGCATACATTCAAACCAGAGAAAGCTCACTTTCTTCCCTTCATCAGCCCAAAGACAACAATTCTCCAACGCCGAAAGCCAAAGGATCATGGAACAGGTTGGGTATGAGAGCACGATGCGCAAGGAAGGCAAGGTTGACATGGTTGTGGAACTACTTCTGGATAGTATGACAATGAACCCCTCTGATTAGGTTGTGATTCATCAGCAAGTCCAGAATAGACCAAAGGTGGATAAGATCATGAATGTGGATGCAAGCAATCTGCTGGTTCACCCCTTGTCTAATCAGAAGACCACTCAAGGCAATCAGAAACAAAAGCGCAGGCAAATCAGCAAAGGGGACAACAATCAAGGGAGGAGACGGCCTCGTCATGATCCAATTCCCGTGACTTACACACATCTACTTCCTGTTCTGATTCATGCTGGGGCAATAGTTCCTAAAGAGATCGTGCCGGCCAAGTTTCCTTATCATCTTAAGCATGATCCTAATGCCACATGTGGATACCATGTTGGATATGTGGGGCATTCTACAGAAGCATGTGTCATCTTTAAGAACAAAGTTCAAGAGCTCCTCGATCAAAAGTTGCTTTGCTTTATAGAGAAGCCTTGCCAGAAGTCTGCACCTGTGATTGCTGAAACATCTGCCGAAGCTAAGAATAGAAGTCCTCCTACTCATATGCATATTCTTCCAGTTGTTTAACCTGTTGGGCAATACCCCTACCAAGGTTTTCAGTCTGCTAACTATAGAATGCCTTTTGCCTTTCCTGGGGCACCCTCTGCTGTTGCACCTCCAGTTGCTTATCCTGGGGCACGCCACGTACTGTATGGGATCCCATTTGGTCAGACTATTAATCGGATGGTTAATCCTAGACTGCTACGCCCTGCTCAAGTATTCCCGCAATACGGTACTCATCAAATTCATCCTTAAGCACCTCTGGCTCTTACTCCATACTATTCATTCTCGCATGTTGCTGTAATCCAACATCAACAGCCTCCTCAGGCTCATAATCAGTAATCCCAAGTCCAAGAGCGCCAGAACCAGCGCAAGCCTTGGAACAATCTAGAACGAAGGAATGCTCCTCTAGATCCGATTCCGGTGACATACAGTCAACTTCTCCCATATCTAGTTCAGAACTCTCTGGTGGTTCCCAAAGCTCTGAAGCCTCCACCAGAACCATTCCCACCTGGGTATGATCCCAATATGCAATGCGGATATCATGCTGGGTCGGCTGGACATTCGAATGAGGAGTGTAACACTTTCAAAGCTAAGGTCCAACAGTTGATTGACAAGAAGCACTTAACCGTTCAAGGTGAGAATCTGTGGGTGAACGAAAATCCCTTGTTTGTGTAGGGGCCAAATTGCAAAAGCATCCCTTGAAATAATTGAATAAGCCTGTGAGCACTTTCTCAACATCGGCAACCATTATGTCATTCCATAATTTCCATTTTGTAATCTTTCTATTTTGTTAAGCATTGTTCATTTGTAAAACTTGTTTGTTTTCAAATGATAACAATAATGAAATGAATATGCATGTTTTGAATAAATTCAGTCGTGTGCACTCATACTTTTTATCAATATCGCACATTTGATCAAGCAAGATCAAAAGAGAATGATGAAATCAAAAAGACATGGGATCACTGTATGTATGCTTTTGAATAAAATCTTGCTGATGATGTAAGGCATTTGTTCAAATCCCCAAACACTGGAGTTATAAGGAAGATAATCCCTAGTCAACCCTTTGGGCCTTGAAGTAGGAGTTTCTTTCTGTACACATAAAACCCTCAATCTTAACCAGGGGCAGGGTAGTCGTCAGTTAGTTTGAACATGCGTTCAAATTTCAAAAGAGGAGCACCCCATCTGTGGATCAACCATATCCTATCCCACATAAAAGGTCGGAAAAATCACAATTCCACATTAGTAGTCCCTCACCGACTAAAGGAATGAGGCAGTCACAACTCACCCTTACAAATCAAACAAACACATGTCACATGATTTTGTTCAAAAAAGAAAAACAAAAAACAAAAAGCCTGCTAAGTCACAAGCAAATGACTTATGTAAAAATTAGGGCGTCCCGGTAGACTGCAAATTAAAAATAATCAGTCTATGCAAAAATTAGGGAAAACAAAAAGAACAAAACAAAGAATCAAAAGAGAAAAGTCCTCAATAAGAACAAGTTTGTGTGATCACATGTGACAAAAACAAAAGATGAGTGGCTGCCGCTCCAAAAACCCTTGTCGGTTCCTTCTACTATTCGAAATCCTTTAGAAAGGTGAACACTTGTGTCAAACTAGCTGAACGTAGGACTGGAGAACATCAAGGAGAATGGGTGGGTTAAAATAAATGTTGAGCCTTATATCCTTTCTTTCTGAAACCATGAACCATGCCACGTTACAACCCGCAAAATACCTAACTGAAGTAGGGTTTATTTCGAAAGCATACTACGGTAAAATCACGTCGAAACTGACTTCTAAAGATTTGCTTATTTTTTCTGTCGATACTGACATGGCATTTTAAATGGTGATCCATTCACTATATGTCATAATCTTAGTGAACATACTTGGATTACAAAACTGACATATGCATAGCATTAACAATATCATTTTCAAAGCCAACACTTTTTACTTGCGAACAAGCACTTGACATCAATAAGGTTTCCACAATGGAAAGTTTGATCACCTCAAGGGGCAAAGCGCCTGAAAACGCCGTTGAGCAAATAGGCTTAGCCATCTCAATATTCAGTCAATCTGAGCCAATCACGTCGAGATTTGACGAATATCTCAAAGATCAGTTGGTCAGGGGCATTCCTCCAAAGATCGATCAGACAGGGGCAAAATCACTGCAGAGCTTACATTGGGGCAGGCCACCTCAAGAGCACAAGAAGTCAACCTCTCAAAGAAACGATTAATCAAGGGCATACTGTTCTGATACACTGGGGAAAGCCGGACCAAGATCATCCTATGACATAACTATTTCTTACCGTGTGGCTGGGGCAATCATGTAGATACCCAACAGACTGGGGCAGAGACATACTACTAAAGTACAAGTTCTCTCCCTATTTTGAGACAAGAGCAACGGGGTTTCAACAACTGCTGATCCTGAATTAGGTGTCTGGGAATCACGTCTTTATTGCTACACCCTAACCTTAACTCTTTCACCTCCCACAACAAAAGCACTTGAACCATTGCATAGACCTTCCTCATGCATTAATCATGTCTCTTCACTCATGCATATCCTTCATCTGACATAGCATGAAGCGTTGACATAAGCCCGATCACACTTGACATCTCTTCAAACCCTGATCACTAACATTCTGCATATAGTAATCATCATCGCATAGCATTGCATCCTCGAACGCATAGCATATCCATCAAGATGTATCATTACGCCATATAGGTTCAAACATGCGACCCAACTTAATCCCAGTTCTCGTATGGTAGTTAGTTCCTGTCTGGCTCATCTTTGCTTAATTCCAGTTCACGTCTAGTAAACTTAATCCCAGTTCTCATCTGGTAGTCAATTCCCATCTGACATTGCCCTTCAAAATGCAGTTCTCACCTGGCTTATCCTTTTAAAGTCCAATTCTCATCTGGAAAACTTTTTCAAAGCCTTTATCCTCTCTGGTCCATCCAGAACGTGCAAAATTGCAACACTGTATCTAACCAGTACCGTTGTAAGACATGATATCAAGCATCATGTAGAACAGCGCATACATAGCATATGCATTAGCATACCTCCCTTTGTCTGATTCATCTCCCAGCAGATATTCAGTCTAACTTCGTACTTATCAACCCTCAAAACATTCAACCCTTCTTTTGCTGTCGTCGGCCAAATTTTCGAGCTACTCTTTTATTTAATCCCCTTCAACCTTGAATAATCGAAAAGCTGGCGCAATTCGAACATTCAGGTCCAAGAGGATTAAATAGGGGCAGCTGTCGTAACCCTAAATTTGACCTCCTTTTTTTTCCTCTTTGCATAAGCATGTGCACTCGCATTGCCAGCATACGCATTCACACTTTCTTCTCTTTGATTTTGTTGCAGGATTTTCAGGTTTTTCAAGCCCGATTAATCGCATCATCACAAAGTCATCTCATCACTAAAACAAGCACAAAACAAGGGTTTCCATACCTATTCATCAAAACAAGAGGTGGAAAATTGGAACCGGAGCCATAACACCCATTTTAAAGCAAATTTCGGCAAAATTGGCTGAAATAACCGGTTACGTTGTGGTGAGTAACCGGTTACTCTGCACAAAGTTGCAGATTCTGCTACATTTTTGGGACAACAACTATGCACTCTCTTTGGTCTTTGATTCTACACAGTTCTAGCAGCATGTGGAACATTCTAGACATTTCTAGACATTTCAAGACTATTCAAGACATTCCATTTACATTTATTCCCATGCTTCACTTTAAATTAATTGCACCATGTTCCTTGGTTTCCAAGCATCTCAACCTTTGATTTGGAGCTTACATTGGGATTGCTACCGAGTTAACTTCCTAACTAACCTAGTTAACAACCTTGACTCGGTGAGTCGAGTGTAACTAACTCCTAGCCTAATTCCAAACCACCCAAAGCTAGCTCCTAGCCTAATTCCAAACCTCTCACACTCCAAACCAAAACTATATATAAACAAAGCTTCACCATTTTGCAACTCCTCCACAACCATTCACACAATTTCACACTTTCTTCACTCTCTATTCTCTCACATTCTCTCTAAATTTTTCTACTACTTCTTCATCTTCATCACAATTCTCTTCCAAAACCACACTAAAGCTCTTAATTCACCATTGAAGAAAAGCTACTTTCACCTTGAAAGTGCTTTTTCTTGAGCTTAACCTTCATTATCATGCCATTCTAATGGATTTTGTGGAGCTTCAGTAGCTTTTCGATTCATCTCAAGTGATAACTTCAAGCTTTTTCGGTTCGAATTCGCATTTCGGAGCTTCGTCGCAATTTGCTCGGTTTCGATAGGTTTCGGCTATAATTGAAGATTTACTATGGTTTTCTTTGATTATCTTCATCACCTTGCTGTTAAACTTGAGTTTCTGGAGTTCTATTAACTTTTGGATTCATCTCAAGTGTTTGCTTCAAGACTCTACGGTTCGAATTCGCATTTCGGAGCTTCATCTCAATTTGCTTGGTTTCGATACGATTCGGCTACGATTGAAGATTCCTCTGGTTTTCTTTGATTATCTTCATCAAGAATCCTTTGCCACAATTACCAAGCCAAACCTCCGGCTTGTAGGTTGGTCGATTCTCACTTAATTTATCGTTTCGTTCATTTTCGCGCGTTTACAATGTAATTCGATCGTTTTTTCGATTTGATTCGCCATGTGTTTGCTTGATCTTTGATCTCCATGTTAATGCTTTCAATTTGTGTTTAATTGCTCATACATGATGCAATTTTCGTGCATAAGTTCATACCATAGCATGTGGTAGTACAAATAAGTGATTTAAGGACTAGAAGTGCTTTTTCAGCAACTGTTTTTGCCACTGTCACAGTGGTAACCGGTTACCATGTGGTGGGTAATCGGTTACTCACTGTATTTTCCCCAAAAACTCCAAGTTTTCAAGCAAGTAACCGGTTACCACTGTACAGAATGGCCATTTTTGAGTTTACTCAAGCTTGTTTGACATTCTTTCTTCCTCTAACTTCCATAGATGGACATACTTGATATTTATGGATGTTTTTAATGCTGTTAACCACTGTTTAAAGCATATTTACATTAATTCCATGATTGATTTATCAATTCTTGCAATTAGGTATGTTCTTGATATTTGTTTGAATATACTAATTTTTGCACAATCTTGAATCACTTGACACATGATTTGTGATACATGCTAATATTTGTTTGGCATTGTTTTGCACTTTCATTTCTTGATCACATTAAGTTTGTTCTTTATTGAGCAAACTTAATCATGCATAATCAATAATTTATACCCTTTGCTTTAATGGTTTTCCATTCTCTTTGGAAAATTGTTGGCATATTAATTCCCCTTGATCAAATAATCGAAACCTTATTTTGATTGGTTGATCCTTCCTTTGCTCTTCTCTTTAGGCTTCCTTTAGAGCTTTCTTTCTCTTTCTCCCTTGCTGAGTCGGAGATTCGCACGACGTGCGACGCACGATGCACAACACACTGGAGCACTGTACAACTTGGAGTTGTTACACTGTCTGTTTCAACTTCTGCATTTCACCCTGTGTGTTAGAGAAGGAATGAGAATGAAGAATTCATACTCTCATTCTGACAACTTCAGGTAGGGGATGAATGACCCTGTGCATGGCTTAGTCATCTCTATCTTCAGGCGGCTGTGTATCTCCTTCCCCAATTGAGTCAATTCTTGATCACTCATACCTCTTTCAATCAATCTTTTGATCTGTCGTCGTTCCCTCGGTTCATGATCATTAGCAATCTTCAGAAAGTCATATCTCTTGTCTTGTTTCAATACCTTTTCTTTTTTCTCTTCAAGAGAGTTCAATCACCTTTCCTTATGGCTAGTCACTTCTTTGGTTGACTCCCCATGAGTAGTAATCATTCTTCCTTTGGTTAATCACAGTCGTACTGTTAAAACTAATTCTCTTTGTTCCCTTACAGTCGCACTCTTTCTTCAGTTAAACACAGTATTCCTGTTACAACCGTATCCCCTGCAGAGTTCACAACCTCCTTTTGGTTCTTCTCCCTTTGTTTGGTTAACCACTGCCTGCCAGTTACAACATCAATTTGCGTGTCTTCTTAGTTAACCAGTCTGCCTGTTAAAATACTGAGCCTTTCGGGTTAATCATCTTCTCTTGGTTAATCACCCATTTTTTCAGTTAACCACAGCCTGTCTGTTAAAATACTGAGCCTTTCGGGTTAATCACCTTTTCTTGGTTAGTCACCCATTTTTTCAGTTAACCACAGCCTTTCTGTTAAAATACTGAGCCTTTTGAGTTAATCATCTTCCCCTGGTTAATCACTCATTTCCTTCTCGGTTAATCACAGTTCTTCTGTTAAAACCGAATCCCCAACAGTTAGCAACCTTTTCTTGGTTCGAATACTTGCTCCTTTGGGTCATGACCTTCGCTTGGTCCCACACCCGTCCTTTGGGTCACGACCTTCGTTTGGTCCCACACCCCTCCTTTGGGTTACGACCTTCGCTCGGTCCCACACCCGTCCTTTGGGTCACGACCTTCGCTTGGTCCCACACCCGTCCTTTGGGTCACGACCTTTGCTTGGTCCCACACCCGTCCTTTAGGCCACGACCTTCGCTTGGTCCCACACCCGTCCTTTGGGTCACGACCTTCGCTTGGTGCCACACCCGTCCTTTGGGTCACGACCTTCGCTCGGTCCCACACCCGTCCTTTGGGTCACGACCTTCGCCTGGTCCCACACCCGTCCTTTGGGTCACGATCTTCGCTCGGTCCCACACCCGTCCTTTGGGTCACGACCTTCGCTGGGTCTCACACCCGTTCTTTTGGTTTCAACACCTTCCCTTTGCTTACCTCCCCAGTGGAGTCACTTCTATTCCTTTTGCTCTTTTACCTTCTTGGTTTCGACATCATTCTTACACGTTATCCTCAGCACAGTTATTGTCTTTTCCTCTGCACTCTTTTCTTGGTTTCGACACCAATTCTTTTGGCATCCCCAACGGATCTTTCTCTACCTCTTTTGCTTTTGGTTTTGACTCCACTTTCCTTTCTTTGTTTGGTTTTCCGTCTTAGTACCCCGAACTATGGAAGCTCTAATTCTGTATTCGTTCGAATGTCAGATACGTAGGCACGAGATCGCGACGATCTTGGCGAGCACACTTCCACGCTTCCGTACTTCCACCCTTCCTTCTCCCCTTCTTTCCTCCTTTCTTTTCCTTGGTTCCTCTGAACTACGGCACTCTGATTTTCTCATTGCACTATAAGGGTACGTAGGCACGAGGGCCCTAATCCTCCGCGAGCACTCTTCTTCCTTTCTTTCTTTTTCTCGTTTCTCTTCTCTCTCTTTTCTTTTAGCTAGAAGCATTTAGATAGATAACCCATCCAAGCCTAGAAGCAAGCGAAATGGTTCCCGTCGAGTACGACGGATGCGTAAGGTCCTAGTACGTTTCTTCCGCATAACCGACCCCCGTTCCCGTTTCTCTTCCCCTTGGGTTTTATCGATATTTTACCTGTGCTTGGGGACTAAATAAAGTTCGATGGCGACCCTGTTGTATCTTTGAGTGTGCAATTCACTCAGGTATAAACCAGCCATCTTCAGTTTCAGTTCATGACTAGCTTGATTTTAATGGAGAGTTTAAAATTGTAAAACTTGGTTTCAAGGATGACTCTTGGAGTTTCAGTTAAGCATGCCACTTGGTTCAAAATTAAGTCAAGTCTGATTCACTTTTTTGTCATATCTCAAGAGTTGGTTTAAGGATGAGTCAAAATTCAAGAATTGATCAAAGGCATTATTCAAAAATTATGAAGGGTGCAAAGAGCATTACAATTCAAAGTCCAAAGTTTCTATAAAATATCAAATCCTTGAAAACAAGAAAAATAATAATGTGGATCCAATACAAAGCCCATTACCATATCATTATACAATCCAAAGAATAGAAGAGTTCAATTTCATAATAAAGGGACCATGTTATTTTTCTTAAGTCCACTTACACAAAAAATTCAAAGATCATAAAGCCTTTACAAAATTGTGCCTAAGCCCATTTTTACACATAACCCAAATTACAAAATATGATGAAAAGCCATGAACATGATCAAAAAAACACTGCCCAACCAACCCTAATAGCCAAATTAAGACCAAGCCTCCACAAACCAAAATTCCAAGGAAAGTCACGCTGCACACATGAGAATCTCCAAGCTAGCCATTCCACGCCAACATGCCATAACGCAATGCACAACCATGACCTACACATCACGCATACCATTTAACCATTTCCAAGCAATCCAACAACAAAATAATATTCCAATTACCTCACGCATTACCTGCTGCCACATACATAAACCATCACAACACACACAAGCCAAAGCATACCCGCACAGCCAGCAACGAAGCCTTTCAAATTTACAAACAAACCATGATCAATACACGCAGCGAGCAATTTCCACAATAAAAGCCATTATTGCCACATGATACAAACAATACGCGCAAGGCACACACAATGAGAAACCTTGCCACACCCTCACGCATCACACAAACTGCAACACTCACAACCGACCTCACGTCCTTCTTTGAGCCACAATTGCAAGCAACATACACAAACTTGCTGACCCCACAACCTGAAGAAATTTCCAAACCGCGTCACAATTCGTACTACACAAAAATGACACAACACCAATATTTTCACTCTCACTGCAAGATGAAAACGAAAAAAATGAGAAAACAAAAACCGCAACACTTACACAACCACCCTCTCCTATAACTCCCACCCACTCCTCTTTATTTCAACAAGCTCTCTAAGGCAAACAAATGCTGCAAAAACCTTTTCCACCTTTATAAATGAACCAAATTAACAATCCTCATTTTCCCATTCAACCTTCCTCAACCTCTTTCAACCAAACCACTCAAATCCTCAACCACAACACAAACAACAACCCCAAAATAGAGAAGTTGAGAAGAATAAAAGAGATTCACAAACTAACACAAACAATTGAAACAACGCAAATAAGAGGAAGGAGACAAATTTTAGATCCAAACCTGAACAAACCATACGCAAACGAACTGAAGCAGAGACGGAAGCGAAGCGAGGATAGGTTGGAAGAAGGCTTTTGCTGTTCTTTTTCATGACATATTCTTTGATATTGTTATGTTGGTGTTGTTTCTAAAATTCCATGGCCCTTGTTTCATACCTTTCTTTTCATTTTTTAAAATTTACTTTTGTTGTTAAAAGTAAGATTTGATGGTGCCCTCATGGCCGTGTTTGATTTTTTCCACGATGCTTTTGTTCTGACTTTCTTTTGTTGTTATTTCTTAAGTGAACCGAGCCCTGCCTTGTTAAATGGGCTTTAAAGCCAATATAATTTTTAACCATGACTTAATTTACAATTTATTCTAAAGGTATGTGTCGCATCTGCGAAAATCAACCGGCGGAAAGGAACAGAAGAGTCGCCACCGAACGTTATTTATCCCGACGCAGGGAAAGGAAACGATCGGAAAAAACCTCTAAAAAGGGAAAGGAATGGTCATCGCAACCATAGCCTGGGTTCAGGAGTCGGTTACGCGAGAGGAAGGTATTAGCACCCCCTCGTGTCCATCGTACTCGATGGGATCCACGCTTGTTGTTTTCGATCAAAGGGTGTAGGGCATCTGAAACTCAACTGCTAACTAGAAACTGGAAACGAAAGGTGAAATGGAGAAACAGCGGGAAAAAGAGAAAAAGGACACAAAGGACTCGCAAGGATCGTCGCAATCCTATGCCTACGTATCTTCATTAACCAATGAAGAATCAGAGTCAACGTAGTTCGAACTACGGATTCGAGAAGGGTGAAAGGATTGTGCTCGGAGAGATCTCGCACGATCTCCTGCCTACGTATCTCGCTCACACGCGAGAATCAGAGCGACGCAGTTCCTCTCACTAGGGATGGCTTCACTTTGTCTGTGTTTTTTAACGGAAAACATCAAGGTGCGCGTTCCAGCAGTTAGGTGTCGCAGCTCGTTGTACGGAGTCTTAGGCATTTACCTGTTTGCGGTAGAACGGAAGTGACACATCCTTTATGAATGGAGTGAGGAAGATGAGAAGAGAATTGTTTTTTGTTTTTGTCTTTTAAGAAGAAGTGTTTTGATGGTTTTGTGTTTGTAACGCATATCACACTAAAGTCTATGACATAGGATCGAATGCCTCGCACATCGACCCAAGACGGGACGTATGCTAAACATTCTAGGAAAGTGAAGGAAAATCCACCACTCTCCACTTCCCATGTACTTAAGGCGCATGGCGTACAATACGGGTTGCCTTTATTACATGTTTTTTTATTTTTTGCTTTTGGGATGAGAAAAGAGAGACTCAAGGGTGTAAGAGAAAATGGAAGTCAGTCGTTAGTGTGCTAGGTGATTCATCTCGATCGCATGGGTGCGAGATAAAAGGGAAGTTAGTTGTTAGTGTGCTCGCCGAGATATCGCATCTCGTGCCTACGTATCCTCAGTCTGAAAAGAAAGAGGAATCAGAGCATCCGTAGTTTACGCTACTACGGGTGAACGAGGAAATGGTCTCAATCGCATGGGTGCGAGAGACACGACGAGACTCACGAAAGGTCTAAGGGGGAAACTCGGTCCTACAAGTTAGCATGCAATGATGGTCCTAAGGTCAGGATCAGGGGAAGTCTACCTAATGTTGTCAGGCATGGATTGCTATCCTAATGTTTCTCCTACCTCTGACTTAATCAAAAATTAAGTGGAGCTAGGAATCCTAAGGGGATAATGTCATCAGATAAGTAAACACAGGATAAAGCAATCATAAAATGAACTAAAAGCAACGAAAGAATAAATAGTGTCAGTCAACAATAACATCAAACAATAAAAATAAGAAAATGGGGAGCTTTAGCCAAGGGGTCATATCAACCGAGGCAAACAAGATAGTTATGGGAAATAAGGGTACTCATCCAATGGTATCGAGAACCATGGAGAGCAGAGTAAGAGGGGAAGATGTGAATCAGATCACATAAGCATCAGCATTGGTCAATGCGAGCTATAGACAAGGTGTGGGGGTTGGATTGCTAAACCCTTTTCCACTTGACCGACTTGATAACAAGAGTAAGCTATGTTCAAAGCATCAATATGAAATTCAAGCTAAGAACGACCTGGGACTAGAAATGGCGGGAGTCGATTGCGGACTCTCATTCCGCCTGATGCCTTCTTTGAGGTCTTACAAGGGGAAATGGGAATGGGATACCTCTTGGAGGTCTTAGGCACAATATGTAAACAATCACAAACAGAGCCTCCTTTGAGGACTTCCAGAATTTCCGGCCAAGTGGCACGGACTCCCAATCCTACTTCTCATGGCATCGAAAGGAAAAATGCGGAATTAGTAAAAGAGAAGAGAAGTAGTACCGGACGGATATAGATCCGTAGCAACGCAAGAAAAGTATTAGCAAACCGGCAAGCTTCTAGTAACCTAGCATAAATGAACAAAAGTGTTAGGAAGAGGAACGGATCCGTCAAATACATGGAACCAAATGCTCTTCAAAAAAATAATAAAACAAGGCCATAAGCCATAAACAGCAGCAACAACAGCGCTCCAGCTCCTGCATAGCTGTAAAAACCATCAACAAGCAAAAACAGCCTATAACAGCTACTATCCCCAGAACAGGACAGGTGTGTATGCAACTAGCCATAATATTAATATTTTACAGCACACTTTGTTCATTACAGCAGTGTATGTTACAGCAACTTCTACCTTTATTCAATTAACTAAGCAAAGTGAGAAACACTACAAAACAAACTCAAAGATTAGTCAAAGTTCAAATGGAAATAACCAAAGTGAGCAACTAAGATCAAAAGGAAATGTCAATAAGAAGTAATTGAAATCAATACTAAAATGTAAACAACACTTAGTCAAAAACTAACATGTAACAAATATTAAGGACTATTAACAAAGTTATCAAATTGAAACTATTAAGAAGATTAGTCAAAGTTAGCATTAAAATCTAAGTACATTCTATGTTAGAACAAAATCAAACCAAACTATATCAATGACCAATTAGTTCAAAATTAATTCTAATGAACAATTAGTTAGTGGACAATTAAGCCAAAAAATCATTAGTGAACTAGTAACAAAAAAAAATCAATCAAGACATGATTAAACCAAAAATGATTATTGCAATTTGTCATACCCCAATTTTTGACCACCTAGATTCCCATCATTGTGCAAATCATCATCACAATATGGGTGAACCATCAGTCTCCCCAAAGATGGGTGAGCACTCACTACAATCTAACTTAGGGTTTCAAGCCCTCTCAGAGTTCTTAGACAAAGGATCAATCAAGAAATGACATAATCTTCAACTTGTATAACCTCTCAAACATCCAAAAAGGATCAATAGGACTCCCACTTCAAGGATTAAGCACAAGGCTGCTCCCTTCTAGGTGGATTAAGCCTCAAGATCGCTAGTGTCACCAAATTATGGTTTTGGTCGACCAGGGCCTCCAGATGGAAAGTTTCCTTTGGGCATGAGCCAATGCTTCAAAGCATAACCTAATATGCTCCATGAAACCTCATGGACCCAATCATCAAGTCAATTTAGCCGCAGGGGAAGCATTCGTCAAAAATCAGGAATTAGGGTTTCTTGACCTAATTCACCCCTAAGTTGACTTTTGGGACAAATCATGAGCCAAGACCTCAAGAGAGGATTTGAGGGTCTTCAATACACCACATTGATCCATTTGTAACAATGGATTGATCCAGGAAGCTTGAGCAACAAGTCTCAATTCCATCAGTACCACAATTAGGGTTTTGCGGGAAAAGTCAACTGTACCTTTGACTTTTGACCAGGACATGCTCCCAAACCATAGGACATGATTTAATTCACCCTATAACACCTATGAAATCAATCCATCAAGTTTGATTTAGGTCAAGGACTTGATTTCAAAGAGGATCGCACAGTTTGGAATTCATCTGACAAAAAGTCAACTGTGCCCAAAAGTCAAAGTTTGACTTTTTGATTTTGTGATCAATAATGGTCCTTTGACCCTAAAATGATGTTAATGTATGATTTGAATCATCATTCATCAAGAAAAATCAAAGAAAATGGGATAACTTGTAAAAGGGGTAACCATAAAAACTTAGAAAATTTTCTAAGTTATGAACAAAGTGGCAAGGGTACCAACTTTGGAGGATCATAACTCCTGAACCACAAAGCCATTTTTCCCCATCCAAAGCTTGATTTGTAGATCTCATGGCCCTCTACAAAAGCTAAAAACTGACCTCCTTCCAAATTCCTCATGGATTTTGAGTTATGGAATGATCAAAATCACAAAAAGTGAAAATGTCACTTTTTTCCAAAACTTAGTGAAATTTTCACTAAGTCAGAATCTGCCTTCACTTTTTTCCAAATGTAGGGGGACTTTTCACTTGGATCCAAAAGGTATCAAAACCAAATATGATCAAACAATTGTTGTATCATATAAGGGCTTTCCAAAATGACCAAGAACATCACCAAATCCAACTTGAGCCATGAGATATGACAATGGCAATATGCCTTGCTGAAAACTGCCATGGCTAGGCAGAATTTTGCATTTTTGGTCGATTTGGTAAAATCAGATAATTCCAAGCCTTGTCACCACTTTGGACACCTCTGAGGATCAAATCTAAAGGGGACAATCACTGAGCCAAGCCTCCAAAGTCTTTGGAACAAGAAGTAGCATGCCAAACCTAGAAATCCCTAAAAGAGGGACACGACTCCAATTTTGGATTGTAGCATTTAATAGATGCTTCAAGGTGGCATGGACTGACACATTTGCAACTGAATTCAGTCAAGAATGATCCAACAACTAGGGAACCAAAGCTCTGTGCTCTAACCTCTAGTCAATGGCTAGAGGAGACTTCGATTTCTATTGCTCAACATTGGTCAAACCTCTGCTGCAGTTGCCATTCACTATTGATCCCAAAACAAACTTGCTCTACTATAAATAGAGCTCATTTGTGCTCAATTTGAGTACACCAAAGCCATCAAACAGATGCTTTCCTCAAAATCCCTCTCTTTAGGCCAAAATGTGTTCTTTCACAAGAAAGGGCCAGTTTGTGTTTTTGTAGGTACTAGCTGATTCCACTCATCCTAAAAGCTTCTAAGGGATCATTTGAGTGTGTCCAAAGCATCAAATCATTTCTGAAACAACTGGTTTGACAGATTGCACAAAAACTCCAAAAAACTCAAAAGAGAGGTAAGCATCATGACTTGAATCCTCCTAAATATGCATTGCTTTGAAGTCCACTGATCATGCACACCTCATACATGTTATATATGTTGTGTTTGAACCAATTGATCATGTAATTCATGCTTGTATCAAAGTGCAGCATAGAAATGCAATTATAGGCCTTTTTTAAAACCCCAATCGGATTTTGAGGAGGGAGTATGATCTGAATAAAATACCACCACCAGTGGATTCCTTGTGAAATTCTAGGCTAGATGCATATAAATTTTGTCTCAAAACATGGAGAAATGAGAAAGTTATGACCTTCATGTTTTTGACCCAAAACTTGCCTTGCCTTGCCTTGACCAAGCCTATAAAACAAGGCAAGTCGTGTATATTTGTGATTTCACTTTAAACAATGGATGTATCACCACCTTAGTGGTAAGGCGCGCGCCCTATAACTTTGAGGTCGTGGGTTCAAACCCCACCCATGCCATTTTGTGTTTTCCACATTTTTGCTATTTTTCCAATATTTTTATGTTTTATTAATTAATTGGAAAATTAATAACTCCCACAATTTTAATTATTTTTTATTAGTTCTTTTTGCAAAAAATCACAAAAATATTGAAATATTTTATTCCACAAAAAAATTAGACTTATATTATTTATTTAATATAATTAGTATTTTTGTGAATAAATTCTTTTTTAATTGTTTTTTAACATTTTAAAAATGAATATTTACTTTGAAAATCAAAACCAAATGAGTTTTAATATCTCTTGTGATTAAACCTCATTTTTAAAACCTTAAACAAAAATCACAAGTGGTTTATTCAAACTTATTTGGTACTTTTATCATTTTTATTTGATTTTCTTTAAATATTTACTTTTAAAGGGAAACAAATTAGGGTTTCTTAGATTTTCACCCTCACAAATCATTTTCAAACACTCATGGGCCTCTAATAGAGTGTAAGACCCAATCCTTTGTAAATACAAACCCTTTCTCGGGCCTCACTTATTGTATAAGTCCCGTTGTATTTCAAAAAGTTCGGCACGATGATCGCCCGATTCAAAAACAAACCATTTGGGCCTCTCCTCGAGTTATAAGACCCATTTAAAACTTTTGGGACTCTATTAGAGTGTAAGACCCAATCCGTTGAAAACCAAAACCTTTTTGGGCCTCAGTCATTATATAAGACCCACTGCGTTTTCAAAATCTCGGCGCGATTGCCATGTCAAAGAAAAAAAGTCATCTGGGCCTACCCTCGAGTAGTAAGATCCATTTCTCTTCTTTAAAACTCTTTGGGCCTCTTGAGAGAGTGTAAGACCCATCCCCTTGTACAGAAAACCTTTCTTGGGCCTCAGTCACTTGTATAAATCCCTGTACAAACAACAGTGTAATCACTGACAAAACCCTGGGCCTCTCCTTGAGATGTAAGCCCCAATTTTTCTTTTCAAAGCACTTTCTCCTTTGATTTTGAATATAATATTGTTATCAAATCTTTCTTTGTTGAACAAACTAACAAAACAGCATGGAAGCTCTACAATCGAGTAAGTGTTTACCCGCTTTCATTTACCGCTTTCATATGTATATAACTGTACTATGGGGCTGTTTCATTGTAAGTCTTCTTTCATAAACTCATATCAACTGTGTAATAATATTATTGATATTTAGAGTTTCCCCGGCAACTACGCCTAGAACTAGACAAAATCTCGCCTCCTTGCAACAATTTTTAGATAACTAAATCTAAGGAATCTCCCCCCTTGAACAGTTCATTATACAGAAGGCCATTGTTCCATGTGAAACCCCTTTTGGAACTGTTCAACAGCCTCCTCTTGGGCTTAGTGCAAGGACCCAAAGGCTTCCTAAAAGTATCCCCGCCTCCTCTTAGGTGTTGTGCAAGGACCCGTCGGCTTTTTAGAAGTATTCACAGCCTCCTCTTAGGCTTCGTATAATGATTCTTCCTCCGGGAATGATAGCCTCCTCTTGGGCTTCATACAAATTGTCCCTCGGCTTCTTAAAAGTTTCCAGCCTCCTCTTGGGCTTCGTACAAATTGTCCCGATGACCTCCTAGAGGTATAAGAACAGAAATTAGTCATCTTAATAGAACAGTCTTTCAAAGAGTCTAGATATTTCCACCGGAAATGTATTGTCTCTTAATTTCTTTTAAGCATAGTACAAAAGATAAAACCCGTAGACTCGGACAATCTAAAGCTCCTTTGGACTCCCCGTTTCCATAAAGAACAGGAAATAATCCTGATCCTCTGATCAAGTTCATGAGTACAACATTACTCATATAAGAACTGATTTTCTCTTTGAACCAACATACTGGTCACTAAACTGAAATAGTAACCTTTTAGCCTCCATCTCGGGCTTCGTACGAGATACAAAAAGACTCTCTTGTTGAGTCAAGCAGCCTCCATCTCGGGCTTCGTACGAGATACAAAAAGACTCTCTTGTTGAGTCAAGCTGCCACCATCTCGGGCTTCGTACAAGATACAAAAAGATGGGCTTCGTACAAGATACCAAATAACTCTCTTGTTGAGTATAAAAGACTCTCTTGTTGAGTCAAATATCTTTAGCCTCCATCTCGGGCTTCGTACGAGATACAAAACTCTCTTGTTCAGTATAAAAGACTCTCCTGTTGAGTCACTTCCCTTTTAGCCTCTATCTCAGGCTTCGTACGAGACACACAAAAAACACCCTTTTGTTGGGCCAACAGCTTCCTCTTAGGCTTTGTATAAGAAAACCCCGGTTGAGCCAATCAACCTTTTAGCATCAAAGTTGTGCCTCGTTCACAGTATACAAACATCAACAACTCCTTCATCTAACTGCTGTAAGCGGCAAGCCTCTGGATTATTTACATCCATGCCGCTGTCCCTCTTTTAGTATGAGAAATTCCTAAGGAAAGATGGCATTGCTCTACACTGAGTTAAAGTCTTCTCCTTCAGGTTAAAATCCCCTATAAAGGAAATTATGGCATTGCTGGATTCACATATCCCAGTTAAAGTAATCCTCCTTTTTAACCAGTCACCCAACAGTTGTGACAAACAGACCCCTTTAGAGATGACAAATTCTCTCTAAAGTCAACCCAATTCAGCTTCATATCTTGGGCTTTGAAAAAGATACCAACCAACTTTAGCTTCACATCTTGGGCTTGAAACAAGATACAAATAGACCCTTCAGCTTCACATCTTGGGCTTTGAACAAGATACAAATCACCTTTAGCTTCACGTGTTGGGCTTTGAACAAGACACCAAAACACCATTTCCTCCCATAGAATAGGACGAACTACAATTGCTCTGATTTCCCTTTCGGTATACGGGAATACGTAGGCATAAGATTGAAAGAAAAATCTTAGCGAGTACCCTAATAAAAAACCCAAAATCCCATCATACATCAATCGAAAAGCATCAGTCCTAACATCCTACCATGAACAGTCCCAATATTTTCACTCTGAACAAAGTAAGAAGAAAGAGGCCCCACTTCCATATAGCATCCGTAACTTAACAGACCGCTGTTTAAACTCAGTATGCAAGCAGGGTTAATTAGAGACATCTATTTCCCTTCCTTCATCAGCTTTAATAGGATAAAAAATGAATCGACCTGTAGTCCCCCCAAAGAGCGACAGTGCTTAAGAACCATGTCCAAAATCGCTCGCTACAGAAAAGTGGCGCCCACCGTGGGGCCAAATCTTTCTTTCTTACAAGTTAGGGTGAAAACCTTGGGCAAGTCATTTTCATGGCGGTGGCCTCTACAGATAAGTGGCGCCCACCGTGGGGCCTTGTTTTCTTTCTTCCTTACAAACTAGGGTAAAAGCCCTTGGACAAGTTATTTTCATGACGGTTCCGTCGGGGAATGTCATTATTACTAGGATCGGCCTTCACTAGGATCTTAGGTTAAAACCTTTAAATTGGGAAGATACCACAGAATGGTGCCTCCGCCGGGGAGCCATTTTCTGTCAGGAATATAGGATTCATAGCTCTTAAAAAGTCTAGGACATTAGGACAAATATATATACTGCTTTTCCTAATTGATATATGTGTTTATTTTTTTGCTAATGGGAATGCGTGTGATGCCGCATGTGGAAAGATTGAGTATACACCTAGGAAAAACCCCTTTTAGTGGTGCGGAAGCTATCGGAAATAGTTGTCACGCGATACCACCCTCTTCTGATGATTCTTCAAAAAACACCACCTAGCACGGTTCCCGCCCCGCTGGTGTTTTCTCGACAAGAGTTGATGATGTTGAGAGACAGGTACAAAAATCACTAGTATAAACCTTTGGGACGGGTAGAGCCTTGACTTCATGACACCGACCCTTTGACCCCATGTTTTTCTATGTTTTTGTGTGCTGCATTCATGCATTCATTTAAAAAACATTAAAACAAAGAAAATCTTCTCTTCTAGTCTTTCTTTTTAAAATTAAACTAAGACAATGATTGCAAATGTCAGAGGAAAAGATTGCGCTAATGGATTTCGGTAGAAGGAGAACTCATAAGTACACTTTCAAGGTTCCAAAACTAGAGGATTTGAGAGGCTTGGCGAGAATGGTCACTAACCTTGAAGCTTTCAGAGACAAGTACGGAGGTCTACTATCTCTATTAAGGGTCCATGTGATTGAGGGAATCCTGGAGGCACTCATTCAGTTTTACGATCCGGTTTATCACTGTTTTACATTCTCGAATTATCAGCTCACACCAACGCTGGAGGAATATTCTCATCTGATTGATTTACACATCACTGATCGAGCTCCTTTTTCTGGACTAGAAGAAATTCCAAAGGATCATACCATTGCAAGACCGATTTATTTGGATGAGTCAGAGGTCAGGGCTCACATGACCACTAAGGGTGACATACAAGGTTTTCCAGCCTAGTTCTTGACAAAGAAGGCCCTGTACTTCGCTAGTACAGGGAACGTGACTGCTTTTGAAAGCATCTTTGTTTTACTCACCTACGGGTTATTTCTGTTGCCCAACATTAATAACTTCGTCGATATCAACTCCATTAAGGTTTTTCTCATTGGAAACCCTGTGTCGACTTTACTCGCAGATGCGTATAATTCTGTACACTTAGGGAATTTGTACAGTGGAGGGGAGATCACATGTTGTGTACCCCTACTATACAAATGGTTTATCTCCTATTTGCCTAAGTCTGCTGCTTTTTGGGATTACAAGAGTGCCTTACGTTGGTCGCAGAAAATCATGTCCCTTAGCAACTCTGACATAGATTGGTGCAATAGGATTTATGAGGGAATTAGGATCATTGACCGTTGTGGAAACTTCCCCAACGTACCCCTCATAGGAACTAAAGGAGGAATCAACTACCATCCAGTTCTCGTTCGTCATCAATTCGGATACCCGATGAGGCATGCCCGCGTAATGCTCATCTGGAAGGTCTTTTCTTCAAGGAAGGAGAAAATGACAGAGCACTAAAGATGGAAATAGTGCACACTTGGAAACATGTTCATAAGAAAGGACGGGAGTCTCTAGGAAAACCTGATTGTGTCTCGATGGAGCCTTATCTCCACTGGGTACAAACTAGAGCTCTCAAGCTAAAAATGCCTTATCCTCGTCACGGAGTTCTTATGCCAAGGGAGTCTGTCATGTACTTCATGACTGAAACAGAAAAACTCCAGATTACACTCAACAAATTTCAACGGGAGAGGAGGTCTTGGAAGAACAAGTACCACATTCTCAATGTGGAGTGTATCAAAATACAGCAATTACTGAAAGATAAGGATGCTCAGATTGAGATTTTGGAGCAGCATGCTGTAAAGAATCAGGATGACCAAAGGATTTTGCTCACTCCTTTCACCTGGCAAAGGAATGACAACCCGACAACGGCCCAAGAGCCCCGGTCCAAGAAAAGGAAAGTACCAGAATCGGCACCCGAGTTCTCTTCAGAGAGGACTCGGGACCCATTAGCTTAGGTTTCTGCTTCCGCACTTTGTAATCTATTGTATTTTCGTTTCCGCAATCCTTTTAAATAAAACGGGGTTTCCCCACTGTTTGATATTTACAATCTAATTTTCGAAGTTTATTTTGATTAAAGCAAAAAGAAATTAATATAATCATTGCATTCACCATTCTCCCGTAGCGTATTCTTCTTACCTACGAATCTCACATTTGTGTCTCGGTTCTAGAGTCAAACTGTCTCATTCGTACAATACTCGGGCCAATCGTCAGAAAAAGATGGATGATCTCGAGGAAGAGAACAAAGAGTTGAAAGAAGAGATTGACGCTCTGAGAGAGGATATGAGAAAGCTTCGAAACGACATGCAAGCCATGGCAGAAGCTTAGCTACAAAGAACTGTGATCTCAGAGATCACCTCAACGCCCATAGTGGAGAAGTATGATCCTAGGTATCAAATGCCGAAAGATCGTCCCTGGGGCATGCCTGTTAACTATATCCCGGAAGGATATGTTCCGCCGATCACTGAAGATCAAGGAATCATAGCAGAAGCCGCTGGGCCTGAAGGTTACAAACATCGAGAAAGCGAGGACTCTTGAAGGTTACAAACTTCGAGAAACGCCAAGATTTACTGCCGTAGTAATGGTACCACCCCCTGTGGTGCACACTGTCCCAGAAGGACAGATTCCGCAGATACCTTCTGGTAGAAAGGAAACTATGTTTGACAGAATGGATGAATTCCAGGAGCTGTTCCTGGAAATGCAGAAGGAACTGCAAGCCATTCGCGGTCAGGATCTATTTGGAAAGGACGCCACAGACCTTTGTCTGGTCCCCAATGTGAAAGTCCCGCACAAATTCCAAGTGCCCGACTTTGAAAAATACAAGGGTAACTCTTGCCCTCAGAGCCACCTGGCGATGTACGCTCGGCGAATGTCAGCTCAGACAGAGAATCAGGACTTACTAATTCACTACTTTTAGGATAGTTTAACTGGTGCCGCATTAAAATGGTACATGGGTTTAAACTGCGCTACGATCAGCACATTCAGAGATCTTGGCACTTCCTTCGTCCAATAATACAAATACAATCTGGACATGGCACCAGACAGAGATCAGCTCAGATCGATGTCACAAAAGGACAAGGAAACCTTTAAGGAGTACGCTCAGAGATGGCGTGAGATCGCCGCCCAAATTTGTCCACCTCTTGAGGAAAAAGAGATGACAAAAATCTTCTTAAAGACCTTAAGCTCATTTTACTATGACAGAATGGTTGCCAGTGCGCCCAGTGATTTTACCGAAATGGTCGGTATGGGAGTTCGTCTTGAGGAAGCCGTCCGAGAAGGACGTTTGGTAAAAGACGTTGGATCATCAAGTAGTACAAAAAGATACGGTAGTGCTCTCCCTAAGAAAAAAGAGAAAGATATTAGGAATATCTCTCTCGGAAAGCAAAGGTGTCGGTACCAACCAGTAGCAGCTGTAACTCCTGCTATCAACCCCGCCCCTACGTATCAACCGCAGGTTGCGCAGAGCCAACCTATTCAATAGAAATTTCAGCAAATGACACAGCAGCCTCTTCAGCAGGCTCGTCCTCCATACAACAACAACCGTACAACGCGGCCACAAGGATTTGATTCTATACCTGTATCGTACGCAGAACTATTTCTGTTACTACTGGCCAAGGGGCACATCCAGACTAAGTCCCCTCTTACAGTACCGGAAAATCCACCTTTTTGGTTTAAGGTGGACCAGACATGCCCTTATCATCAAGGAGGACCAGGGCATAACATAGAGAATTGTCTTAATTTCAAGTCCGACGTGCAAAAGCTTGTTAGGAGCGGGCTCTTATCTTTCAAAGATACGAATCCCAATGTTCTCACGAACCCGCTGCCTCAACATGAGAAAGCTGCAGTCAACCTGATAGAGGGAGAGTCTAACAATGTCTATCAAATTCACGATGTACTCTTGTTAAGAACCAATCTAGTCAAGATGCATTGTAGACAAAGTGGATATGGCCATGTGCCACCTCATAATTATCATCAATGTGATGTCTGCTCTAAAAGTAATCAAGGATGTTCTGTGGTGCAATCAGCTCTACAGGAACAAATGGATCTCGGATGAATCTAAGAGCACCGAGTTCGTGGAGTTAACATGGTCTATGCGAATTCCAACGTTATTCAAAACCACGACATCCGTGCGATGAATGTCAACTTGGTGGCAATGCACTCAAGGCAAAGCCAGTATCATAATCTGTCACAACACGATTACAGTTCTTGTCTGACTTGCTCGGTAAACAAACAGGGATGCTCTTTCATACAGGAAGCCCTCCAGCGTCAGATGGATCTTGGATGGATCCAAGACTACCATGATAGGAACCACTATCAGATCAACATGGTTCAGATCTTTGATATTCGCTTAATGAATACCAACCTGGTAGAGTTACATGATGAGCAGGTCCGACTCGGGTTCCTGATATCACATGACTATCAAAGCTGTAAAGCAGGTTGCGAAAACGATCAAGGTTGTGCCCTTGTCCAGGAAGCACTTCAGCACTTGTTAAATCACTGGTGGATGCCAATCTATATGGATAAAGATACTCAACAAATTAGTATCAATAACAGGAACCCTACTCGGCGTCAAAGTCAGGATGTCCGATCTGTGGAAGCTAACCTAGTGAGGTTACATTGTATTCAAAGCAGGCGTGGCCAGGTGCCTCCACACAACTTTGAACGCTGTAGAGTCTGTTCGAAAAGTAACCAAGGATGTTACCATGTGCGAGCAGCTCTTTAGGGTCAGGTGGATCGTGGATAGATTTGCCCATATCTGGGCTCCAGACCCATCAACTGGACGCCGAACTACCTTGCTGATCAAATTGAGGACGTTGTCGTAATCTCTGATCATCAGAGGACTAGGGATGTTTTTGCCATCATCCCTCTACTTGACGAATCAAGAGTTCTTAACCAGGAACGGATCGAGGTTAC
Organism: Lathyrus tuberosus; assembly: GCA_022829125.1. NCBI lineage: Eukaryota > Viridiplantae > Streptophyta > Magnoliopsida > Fabales > Fabaceae > Lathyrus > Lathyrus tuberosus. The sequence continues at coordinate 11,304,312 of JALAZF010000045.1, forward strand.
TTACAATGGTCAGAAAAATAAGAAGGTTCCCATAGTCATCTATCTACCAGGACCACTACCGTATGAATCAACTAAGGTAATCCCTTACAACTAAGGTAATCCCTTACAAATACGGTGCAATGATAATTGAAAATGGAAAGGAAATTCCATTACCCTCCGTCGTAAATATTGCAGACATCAGTCGTGTAACACGGAGTGGTAGAATCTTCAACAGAGGAGTTGGAGAGTCCAACAAAGAAAAGGAACTTCAGACGGAACTTCCCGATCCACCAGTCGGTCAATCCAATAATCCCGACCTTTCGAAAAATGATGATGAGATGCTGAAACTCATCCAAAGGAGTGAATACAACATTGTCGATCAACTATTACAGACTCCTTCAAAGATCTCGGTATTATCACTGTTACTAAGTTCAGAAGCGCACAGGGAGGCTCTACAGAAAGTCTTGGAGCAAGCCTTTGTGGAACAGGATGTAACAATCAGACAGTTCGATAGTATTGTCTATAACATCACTTCTTGCAATAATTTGGGATTTCGTGATGAGGAATTACCTAAAGAAGGTCACCGTCATAACATGGGGCTCAATATTACAGTCAACTTCCAGGAAGATGCTTTAGCCAGCGTACTGGTAGACACAGGGTCAACCCTGAATGTTATACCAAAGTCCACTTTGATGTAATTATCATTCAAAGGCCCTCCGATGAGAACCAGCGAAGTCGTCATCAAAGCATTTGACGGATCCAGAAAAACGGTTATCGGCGAAGTCAACCTTCCCATAACCATCGATCCTTACACTTTCCAAGTCACTTTCCAGGTCATGGACATTCGGGCAACGTACAGTTGTTTATTAGGAAGAGCTTGGATACATCAGACTGAGGCGGTCACTTCGACTCTCCACCAAAATCTAAAGTTCATCCAGAATGGTCAACTCGTCACAGTCTGTGGGGAACAGGCTTTGCTCGTGAGCAATTTGTCGTCATCCACTTATGTGGAACCATAAGGGATAATCGGAACCCAGTTCCAAACGCTTTCGTTACACAGTGGCGATCAATCAGAAGGAGGAACTTTGATTTCCTCATACAAAGATACTATTAAAGCAGTCAGGAGTGCCAATACAACAGGATGGGGACAGCTTGTCATTCCTACTGACAATAAAACAAAAAGGGTCTTGGTTTTTCTGTAACCTGTACCCAGACTGCCGCTAACGATGAAAGTTGTCGTCCTATTCAGAACTTCTTCCACAGTGGAGGCTTCCTTCAACCAGTGACCCAAGAAGTGCATACCATCAATAAGGATGATTCGTCCAATACGGAGGAAGAATGGAAGTCCTATCTCAACGAGGACGGTTATACATCTCAGGGCGAGATGCTGACTCCCTTTTACTTTCCTACACAGAGTCTGAGATTTATACCAAGGTTAGACGTCAAAATGATGTATGGAGATTGTGATCCGGAAGGATGCCGTGCTCTGCCAAATTCATTAGAGGAAGACACTCCGATGAAGGACAACTTTGACCACAACTATTATGGCCCAATGGATGGTCTGCCAATGTGGCAGCCTTACCCAGGGGACTTGGGGCAAGAAAATCAACCGAACAATGAAAATCAGCTGAGCATCATTGAACAGAATGCCTGTGTCCCCACCATGTCATGGGATCAACACCCAGGTTATCTTGAAAATACCCAGCACGACGATGAATTCGCAACGTTTATAGGACTAGAATTTATTAACTATGCTTCTCCCGAGGTCAACGCAATCGAGAAGGATGACTCCTCCAGTTCCAAAGAGGTGTGGGACACCTTGGGACAACCAAGTGGAAAGTACAACTATATGGTTAAATACACCTCTCCTGAAAGCTCTCGTATCAGGCTCAAAGATATCCAGCCGACTGGATGGGGAGATATACCTGAGAGTATAAATACTCTGCAAAATACAACAGAGGAATCCTCCTGCGACAACTCTGCCTGGGAGACAGATTCCAATAATCCTGCTCTGCCAAAAATCAGAGTTATTTCTGAAGACAAATCAAGGAAGGTGCCATACTTTGTGATTCACTGAGGAGTTCGCGGCCAATGGGTTGCAGTCGATGTTCCAAAGATTGTTCATAAGTCAAAGTAATTGCCTTCTTTAACCTTTCACCCTGCCCAGGTGAAAAGGATGTTTTTATAGGGCTCACTTTTTGTAGATTTTCCCTCTTTGCTTTGCCCAAAGCGACAGAGTTTTGTTTTATAGGGCTGTAGTTTCAAGAATTGACTTGTTCATTAATAAAATAATGTCGTTCTGTAATTTCCGCATTAATTGCTGTTTTCTCTTTTCGTTTTTCAGAAAATGGTAATCCTAAAAAACAATTCAAATAATAAAAACAAGCAGTAATAAAATATACACTGCATACACTTGCATTTTCTCAATCTCTTCTAAACACGAATCATACCGTCATGTAGATTGCTTGTTTTAAACCTAGTTGAAACATATGATCCGATGCCTTCTCCCGACTTTGAATTCCCGATATTTGGGGCTGAAGAAGAAGTTGACGACGAAATTCCAGAGGAGATCTCCCGACTACTCAGGCAGGAGAAAAGGTCCATTGAGCCTCACAAAGAGCAGTTGGAAATGATCAATGTGGGTTCAGAAAAAGAGATAAAAGAAATCAGGATTGGGGCACTGCTCAGTCCAACTACCAAAGAGAGTCTGACAAAGCTTCTCAAAGAATTTCCCGATGTGTTTGCTTGGTCTTATCAAGACATGCCAGGGTTGGATACCAGCATCGTGGAACATCATTTACCGTTAAAATTGGAATGTCTGCCAGTTAAACAAAGGTTGAGAAGAACTCACCTGGACATGGCCATCAAAATCAAAGAGGAGGTACAAAATAGATTGACGCGGGCTTCCTTGCCACGTCAGAATATCCTCAATGGTTAGCCAACATTGTACCCATTCCAAAAAAGGACGGAAAGGTCAGAATGTGTGTCGATTACAGAGATTTGAACAAGGGTAGTCCAAAGGACGACTTTCCTTTACCACACATTGACATGTTGGTGGACAGTACAGCAAAGTTCAAAGTTTTCTCCTTCATGGATGGATTCTCGGGCTATAACCAGATCAAAATGGTGCCGAAAGACATGGAGAAAACTTCCTTCATTACCCCATGGGGTACCTTTTGTTACAAGGTAATGCCGTTCGGTTTGAAGAACGCCGGGGCAACCTATCAAAGGGCCATGACTACTCTATTTCATGACATGATACACAAGGAAATCGAGGTATATGTCGATGACATGATTGCAAAATCTAAGACAGAAGAGGAGCATGTGACTGTTGCGGTGAAAATTGGATACCATAGTTATTTGTTAACTAGGATCGCATTTTTAATGTCACCACCGGTCTTTGATTTTATCCAAGGGAATGGAGAAAAACCGAATTCCCACAATGCAATGCAAATGCACTAAGATTCTAAGTTCGGGGGTTGGTTATACCTAGGGAAGGTGTTAGCATCCTAGATATCTGTAGTACTCTACAGGAACCTCTTGATTCATTATGTTATCTGTTATTTGTTTTGCTAAGGTTTAAGGATAGGTGATTTATTATTTTTAATCTAAAGTGTGCTCGACAAGATGTCGCATCTTGTGCCTACATATCCTGTTAGGAGGGAATCAGAGCACTTGTAGTTCCTTATTAAGGATACTAAATTTTTTAAACGTTTAGGAGAGGAAGATGAGTCATCATCTTAAGAAAGACCACCACACTTTTGAAAATGTTTGAATTTTGTGGGGTATGGGATTGTATGTCCCTTTCTTTGAGATGATTAACATCTAATTCTCTTGTGTGGAGAATTAGGTGGGCTAAAGTTTGATTTAAAAAATCAAAATTAAGGGGGGGACTAACCTAGGAAATCTATCCTAAGTTGTCTAATTGACTTATCTTACGGGTATCGATTATGATGCAAATGAAATGCACCATGCACAATAACATGGTTATCATGCATGGGATTTTCCCTTAGATATTTTATGCGGTTAATTATATTATTTAGGCGAGTGTACTAGCAAAGTGATGCTAGACTTGTGTCTTGTGATCAATAGGTCGAATGCGATGCCCAAAGGCGATCGAATTACATAGGTAGAAAATTGGTTCGACGTTGGATCGAGGATTTTTATTGTTTTTTTGAAAAGGGTTTGAAGCAGAAACATAAATCAGATAAAAAACACAATCAAGCAGATAAGGCAAAACAATTGAACGCTCACGAACTTATGACTAAACGAGAGGTTTCTAATCGGGGGCGATCTAAAAGTTGGTTTTTGAACTTAATTGTTTTACTTGAGATCATTACTATTATTATTATAAGGCGGCTAGGGAAGTTTTACTTTATAAAAGAATTTTAGTTTTAACGGTTATTAGGAAAAAAGTTTTGAATTAGTTATTATAAAAAGCTCTGGATTTAATTAATTCTAAATTTATTAAAGAAGAGGTTTGATTCATTTACAAAAAGGAAAAAAAAAGATTAATAAAAAATGTTTTAATCTTATAAAAGAAAATTAGATTAATTTACATAAAAAGTTAAGTTAATCATTATTAAAAGAGGTTTTAAAATTGAAATGTTAAAAGTCTTAAATTAAAAAACTAATAGAAGGTTTTAAACTTAATTAATATAAAAAGATTTTAGTTTTTTTTTTATATATTACGAAAAGTCAATTTGATTTTAAACGGGTTTCACTTATTAAAACTAACTGAAAAAAAAGAAAAAGAAAAAAAAGAAAATGAGGACGTTTTCTCTCTCTCATCATCCTCTCCATCTCTCGTAAGGAAAACAAACCTAAGCGAAATCCGCCGCCACCCTCTCGAACCTCTCTCGTCTCCGATTCTTTCTAGTTCTCTCAGAATCTCTCACGACCTGCAAACAATCAAACAATTAAATAACCCCACCCCGCACAGCCCTAAAACCCCATTTTCACTATACTTTTAGGTATTTACAGAATACAAATGATGCAAAAATGAAAAACGGAAAGAAAGCGGCGGCGGAACAGTAAGGACGGCTCCGATGGCGTCATCAAAGGGAAGTTTATATTCTTCTTCTTTACCTTTGTGCGATTTGTTGAAAGAACTTTGTCGTATTACGCTTCCTTCTTTCTCCGATGTGTCGGCTATTGATGCTTACTTGGGAAATTTCGTGAGATGATGATGTTCTATAATTTTCTGAGTCTCTATGCTTTTGTGGGTTTGGAAACGATGACTTTGTGCTATTGTGGGTTTCCTCTTTTTTTCGTTGCCTCTAGGTTTGTGTGACGTCACTTTATATAGGCCAATGAGGAGTATGAAGGTTTTGGAAATCGTTTAATGTTGATTGATACCGTGTTAATTGCTGATTTGATTTCGTGTTTAATGCCATGATCTGATGTGATTTTGATTTGGGAAGCTTTGAATTGATTTGGGCAACTTGATACGATTCACTTGGTTTGCTGATTTGGAAAGTTTTTGAACCTGAAATTTGAATTTGTGACACGCTTTTGATATGATCTCTAATAATCGTTGAATTGAATGCCCTGATTGATCCAATATTGGAAGGAATTGATGTTGGCGACGTCTTTACGATGTTGCCCTCAATCCTTAATTTTGAAGATGTGGAAAATTTTCTGATTCAAAGGAAAGAAAAAAAACTCTGAGGCCTATCTCATTCAACCTTTCCTTTTCCGTTTGATATGTTATTTTGCCTTGTTATTGAATTCTGATGATTGGTTGTGATTTCAATGCTGATTGCATTGATCATCTGTCAAAGGACCTTTAATCCAAAAAACTTTATTTGCATTTCCTTGAGATAAATCTCTAAGATGAGCATCTTCTCCTTCAGAACTGGAATCATCTTTTATTGCAATCTTTGGAACGTTGCTTGTATTTGGTGCAGATTAATCACCCGCCACAGGATATTTAATCAATAACGTGTCTATATTAGCATTTCTCTGGGATAAATCTCTAAAACATGCGTCTTCACTTTCTCTTTCCGTTTTCTGCAGGTCATGGATTTGAAGCTACACTGATGAATCCTACATGCTTGGAGGCTCGTGACTTGAAGCAAGTTGGAAAAGCGCTTTGCAAAGGATTACCACAGAGTTCCTCAATGTTGCTTCTTAACGGTTTCGACTTCAATAAAAACCTCGAGGTATTTATTCAACTTATTATAACATTTGTATGCAACATTATTGCTGATGTGTTAGCAATGATACTCAGGGAAAATGTTGAGTTAGATCCGTGCAGGTTTGGCTCTGAGTGTCGTATTGCTCTCGACGACGGTGGTGAAAATGATAGAGGGGAATATCAGATAGTTAGATCAAGAGCTTGTGGATTCATTTTCCAGAGGTTGAAATTCTTAGCAGGATTCGGCATAACAACATTGTGAAGTTGATGTGTTGTATCTCAAGTGATGATTCACTATTACTTGTATATGAGCATCATGAACATCGGAGTCTTGATAGGTGGATATAACCACTAGAGTTGTACAAGGTTTGTGCTACATGCGTAACAATTGCTCGCCGCCTCGCCAGGATACTGATCAGACTAGAAGAACTTGCCACCATGTCAGCTGTAGCAGGCACGTTTGGACATACTGCTCCAGGTAAAACAAATTCAAATTCCTATTTCCTCATGATGTCAACTATCTTTAAGTTATCTCAATGTTTATTTCGTACATGAATTGCAGAGAATGTTCAAACAATTAGAGTCAATGAGAAGATAGATATTACAACTTTGGAGTAGTTCTGACAACTTGAAAAGAGGCTAATCACGGAGACGAATACTCGTCACTTGCAGAATGGGTGTGGCGCTATATTCAAATTGGAACCGACAAAGGAGAGCTTCTGGACGAAGACGCTGTGGAACCTAGTAACTTGATTGAAATGATCAACATCTTCAAACTCGGGGTCCTGTGCACTTCGACACTGCTGGCTAGTGGATCATCAATGCAGGAAGTCTTGAAGATATTAATCGATTGCAGGGATCCTCAAGCCGGTGTGGAGAAGGTTGTTGGAGAATTTGTTGAGGTTGAATTCAAATAAAATTTCATTTCTACTGCACCTTTTTGTTTATGTGAAAAAAGATTGGCAGAAAGTAGTGCTTGCAGACAAAGAAACTTGTAGAATTTTCACTGTATAATGTGCACTTGCTCGCACCAACTAACTTGTTTTTTGTTGTTTTTATTTTCAGGTGATTCCCATGACCTGAGCATGGAACTTGGCAGATGAGCAATCTTGGTATTTGAGAGTGTGGAGGGATTGGAATGGAGTTTTGAAGTGTGATGGTAAGGACCCAATTCAACTTAGACTTCAGGACAACAAGTCATAATTACCTTCGTGCGTATGGAAATTAGTCCTTGAATTTAGAATGTAGCTCAATGTTATGGATCTAATGATTGATTTTGCAGGTTGCAGCACGACTTGGACTGAACCGTTTTGGTGGCTATTGATTCTTTCCTCTTCTAATTTGATTTCACGCCTGATTTGTAAGGAATACTATTGATGATGGTGATCTGTTTTAAAACATATTTTTATGTTGGAATCGCGTCTGATATGGCTTTAATTTGATTTCTCTGAAATACCAATTTTCTGTTATTCTTGTGTGTAAGAAAGGTAACACCGGCATGTCTTACGCTTAGAGTATCATGGAATTCGCTTGTGAATGTGCTATGTGTAAATCAATAAGGAATGGACTTGGGAAGTTGTCATGTTGGGGCTGCTGAATAATAGAGAACGTAGGTTGAGACACTAATGCTCGAAATGCTGCAGAAGGAGTCTCAAATTCATCTTGCCATACATACGGAGCACGAGATTATGCGTCTGTTTCCATCATTCCAAGGAGCACGACCATGATAGCAGCTAGCAACAGCAATACCAAATGTCCTCTTCATTTTTCAACCGTCACCTTTATTCCATTAAATTGCCTGTCTATCTTTTCGTATGCCCAAAACTTATGATGAACTTGAATTCTGCCACTTTAGATTGTCCTTATGAATTTTAAATTTTGGACTTTATGGAATTATTTTGAATAGATGGATCAATCTCCTTGAATTTGGCATAGGGACAACGTGTGAACAGCGGTCGTACAGTAATTTCATTTTAATGTAAAAGCAGCTGTCTATAAGAGTCCCAAAACCAAAGCATTTAATGGTTGTACTCAAAATGAAAACATGATATAGTCAGTCTTCTAATCCCAAAATATTCAAATGATTTTTCTCATAAAATAATGAATGTGAAGAGAAATACGTCTTGAGAGGGACCTCCTCTTTCTTACTGGAAACTGCTATGAGGGACTTTTTATGGCCATCTTGGTACGAGTCAGCGGGAGAGTTTAGGACATACAATAATACAATAACCTCTTTTAATCATTCTTGAAAAGAGCCACTATCCATTCAACATCGATATCCACGCGTGTGAGAGTCTGAATAACAACATTGTCTCTGGGCCCCATCTTGGTCATGAGAAAAACTTTAGAAACAAATGGATTTATTTTGGACATCAGGAAAAGAAAAGGATGCGGATAATGGTTATGAATTGGATGGTAATTGATGATGAAACTGAACAATCCGCTCGTTACTTGAATCCTTTCTTGATTAAAACTTGAATTTTGATTTGAAAGTCATGAACCAACTTGAATTTTAAGCTTTGGATAATGAGAAACCAAAACTCAATCTTGATCTTGATGAGATGTGGCCATAAAAGCATCCAAGGTATCTTCGGAGCATTGATCCAAGAAATGACCTTGGGTAGCTTGACTGAGAGAACCATTGCTATTTTCATTTGAATTTAATGTACCTGCACAAACTGGTTAGTGATAACAAACACGTCCACAAGACCACATGCCCTAAAGATGCTATGCAAAATGAAAAGGGATCTTAGGGTCAAAAATTAGGGTGCAACAGTGACCCACCTGTCAAAACTATTTGAGGGATTGAGAAAGTACAAACTTCGCTTGAATCCCAACAAGTGCACCTTCGGTGTCCGTTCAGGGAAAATCTTAGGGTTCATCGTCAGCCAGAAAGGAATCGAGGTTGATCTTGACAAGGTCAAGGCCATTCGAGAAATGCCTTCTGTGAAAACTAAAAAATAAGTCAGGGGATTCCTGGGACGTTTGAACTACATCTCCAGATTCATATTCCTCATGACCGCCACATGTGCGCCGATCTTCAAATTACTTAAAAAGAACTAGGACTGTGTTTGGACAGAAGACTATCAAACCGCCTTCAATAGTATCAAGGAATACCTGTTGAACCCACCGATTCTATCACCTCCAGTGGAAGGAAGGCCACTGATCATCTACCTCACTGTCTTGGAAGACTCCATGGGATGTGTACTTGGCCAACAAGACGAAACCAAAAGGAAGGAGTCTGCCATCTACTATCTGAGGAAGAAATTTACCGACTGCAAGACTCGGTACACGATGCTCGAGAAAACTTGTTGTGCTTTGGCTTGGGCAGCCAAACGTCTTTGCCAATACATGATGTGTCACACTACTTGGTTGGTCTCCGAGATGCATCCAATCAAGTATGTCTTTGAAAAACCTGCTCTCACGGGAAGAATCGCCCGTTGGCAGATGTTGCTATCAGAATATGACATAGAGTACCACACTCAAAAAGCCGTTAAAGGAAGTATCTTAGCCGATCATTTGGCTCACCAACCGATTGACGATCAAGAATCAATCGGGTTTGACTTCCTAGACGAAGATGTCATGTATCTAAAAATGAAAGACTGCGATGAACCGCTACCCAGTGAAGGGCCAGAACCAGGTTCCCAATGGGGACTTATCTTTGACGGAGCAGTTAATCATTATGGAAACGGAATTGGGGCAATCATTGTTACCCCTCAGGGTACCCACATTCCTTTCACTGCCAAACTTACATTCAAGTGTACAAACAACGAGACTGAATACGAAGCTTGTATCATGGGTCTCGAAGAAGTGGTCGACTTAAGGATCAATAACTTTGACGTATACAGCGACTCAACTCTGGTCGTCAATCAGATCAAAGGAGATTGGAACACATACCAATCAGGATTGATTTTTTACAAAGATTACGCAAGAAGGTTGCTACCTTTCTTTAACAGAATCGAGTTTCATCATATCCCTCGTGAAGAGAATCACATGGCTGATGCGTTGGCCACCCTCTCTTCCATGATTAGTGTAGGTCAATGGAATGACATACCTAAGATCGACATAACGCGCCTTGAACGGCCCGCTTACATCTTCGCGATCGAAGTAGTCATAGACGATAAACCTTGGTATCACGATATCAAAAGCTTCCTTCAAAAACAAGAGTACCCATTGGGGGCATCCCAAAAGGACAGAAAAACCCTCAGAAGGCTAGCAGGCAGCTTCTTCCTGAGCGGTGATGCGCTCTATAAGAGAAACTTTGACATGGTCTTGCTCCGATGCGTCGACAGACCAGAAGCAGACATGCTGTTGAAAGAAATTCATGAAGGATCCTTTGGCACTCATGCCAATGGACACACAATGGCGAGAAAAATACTAAGGGCTGGGTACTATTGGTTGACAATGGAATCCGACTGCTATAAGTACATGAGGATGTGTCACAAGTGTTAGATATACTCTGACAAAATCCATGTACCGCCAACGCATCTCAAAGTTCTCTCTTCCCCGTGGCCTTTTTCCATATGGGGAATCGACATGATTGGTATGATTGAACCTAAGGCTTCAAACGGACATCGGTTCATCCTAGTAGCCATTGATTACTTCACCAAGTGGGTCGAAGCAGCATCATACGTTAATGTAACCCGACAAGTGGTGGTTCGATTTATCAAAAACAATATCATCTGCCGTTATGGTGTTCCGAGCCAGATCATTACAGATAATGGATCCAACTTGAACAATAAGATGATGAAGGAGTTGTGCACAGAGTTCAAAATTGAACACCATAACTCATCTCCCTACCAACCCAAGATGAACGGAGCGGTAGAAGCGGCTAACAAGAACATCAAGAAGATCGTTCAAAAGATGGTTGTAACCTATAAAAATTGGCACGAAATTCTACCCTTTGCTCTTCACGGTTATCGTACATCTGTCCGCACTTCAACAGGGGCAACCCCTTTCTCTCTAGTATATGGCATGGAAGCAGTGCTCCCCATAGAAGTAGAGATCCCATCAATCAGGGTATTGATGGAAACTAAGCTTACAGAAGCTAAATGGTGTCAAAGTCGACATGATGAACTGAACCTGATCAAAGAGAAGCGAATAACGACACTATGCCATGGTCAGTTGTATCAGTAAAGAATGAAGAAGGCATTTGACAAAAAGGTCCAACCTCGCATCTTCAGAAAAGGAGACCTCGTGCTTAAGAAGATACAATCATTCCTCACTGATTCTCGGGGCAAATGGACTCTGAATTATGACGGCCCCTATGTGGTCAAGAAAGCTTTCTCAGGCGGCGCTTTGAGACTTGCAACCGTGGATGGAGAAAAATTTGCCTACCCCACGAATGTTGATGTAGTCAAGAAATACTTCGCCTAAAAAAAACGTCTCGATGGATTGAAAACCCGAAAGGGCGGTCTAGGCAAAAATTAGAGACATGATCAAAAAATCATCCCGGTGGATTGGAAATCATCACAATACAGTGCAGGAAAAAATTAGGGATAATGGCAAGTAACTATGTTCAACAGGGGAAAATCCCTCGGCAGCAGTTACGCCCTCCATCGGAAAAACTCCAGTCAAGGTCATCTACGACAGAAGCTCAGGATGCCTAGAATTCAAAGTTGGTAGAAGGATAGTGGTCGTTATGTTTTAACGTAGCCCTTTTCCCTATAAATTACCATTTTCTAACTTTGTAAATACTCTTTGGAATCACGCGCTTGACTGATTTCCATCCTTTCAATAAAATTTGAGCCCTTGTGCTTTTGTTTGCAATTCTTATTTGTTTTAGATTTACAGAACGACATTTTAATATGATTAACTATTCTTGAAATAAAACAAAACGAATTTACTTGTCAAACTTTTTCTGCTTTTAAAATGAAGATGGCAAATTCTTTTGACTGTTGAACATCGAAAGAACGTCGCTCGCTCCTCCGGAAGTAATCGAGCTTCAAAGTGCAGAATCTAAGTACTCCTTCTAAATTAGTACACCTGAACGAAGGATCAACTATGTTTGAAACCATTGTTTCATCTGATACCCTCGGCCGAGTTCTTATCTCCTAAGCCCGACCAACGGTATTCCCCGCAGGGACTATCTCTCCTAAGTAAGACAGAATTGCCATTTTTGGACCGGCGGTACGTCTTTTCCCCGCGATGGCCGAGTATCCCGTCATGTTCATACATTAGTCTGTATGTCGTGTCAGTTTTGTCAGCATATACATACATACATCATGCATTTTATTTGCATTCGCATTCATATCGCATCACTATCACTCTAGCCGGTCTTGTCCCCTAGTGATAACTGTCCTCTCCATCGAGTTGTCGGTTCTTTCCTCGTCAGGAAATGTTGCTTCTGAACAATCTCTCCTCCAGTTTATTTCTGGATTGAAGTTGGCTCCCTTAACCACATTGATAACTTGAACCTCTGAGAAACCAGAGAAAACGTTCAACAAACATCACTCTTTGCCATTGAAGATGATATCCTTGCTTTCCCAGATTAAGGAAAATCCCCAGAGAAAGCCTCTTAATCAAGAGATTCGGCGGTACGGCAGTTTTTCTCCGAAAAACCACTAATGAAAAGGTCATCGACACCTCAAAATTGGATCCCATCATATGGCATTTCTCCAGGAAGATCCCAAGAAAAGTATGATGTAAGACCCCAAGCGGAAGCAGTCTCTCAAGAAACTCGCTTTCCCCAGTAGAAACAAATGGCGTCTCCAATAGAAAAGTTTGTGCAACTCTACAACTCAGATGATTGGGTTCCCCAGCAAGTCTGACGTCAAAACTTTTTTTCGTCAAATGGCATCTCCCCAGGAAAATTCGCGTAGAAGTTTAAGGAAAACCGCTACGAATAACGTCCCTTGTCAATAAAGTTTATTCACAAAAGAAACTGAGACCAGTTCCTTGGTAAGAAACCAGGATCGAGGGGAAGTTTATTTCAGAAACTGAGACCAGTTCCTTGGTAGGAAACCAGGATCGAGGGGAAGTTTAATTCAGAAACTAAGACCAGTTCCTTGGTAGGAAACCAGGATCGAGGGGTAGTTTATTTTCGAAACTAAGACCAGTTCCTTGGTAGGAAACCAGGATCGAGGGGAAGTTTATTTCAGAATCTAAGACCAGTTCCTTGGTAGGAAACCAGGATCGAGGGGAAGTTCATTTCAGAAACTAAGACCAGTTCCTTGGTAGGAGACCAGGATCGAGGGGAAGTTTTTACCTTTTCTGAGCATCATTTCTTAGCAAAAGAAGAAGGATGTGTGAACTACCGTTCTTTACCACCATCAAAATTTCGGGTATTCTGATATTTAATCCTCTTGCACCCCGAATGCCCGAATACCTTCGCCATTGACACCTTCGGGTCCAAGAAGATTAAATAGGGGCATCTATCATACCCCAAATTTTGATCACCTAGATTCCCATCATTGTGCAAATCATCATCACAATATGGGTGAACCATCAATCTCCCCAAAGATGGGTGAGCACTCACTACAATCAAACTTAGGGTTTCAAGCCCTCTCAGAGTTCTTAGACAAAGGATCAATCAAGAAAGGACATAATCTTCAACTTGTCTAACCTCTCAAACATCCACAAAGGATCAATAGGACTCCCACTTCAAGGATTAAGCACAAGGCTGCTCCCTTCTAGGTGGATCAAGCCTCAAGATCGCCAGTGTCACCAAATTAGGGTTTTGGTCGACCAGGGCCTCCAGATGGAAAGTTTACTTTGGGCATGAGCCAATGCTTCAAAGAATAACCTAATATGCTCCATGGAACCTCATGGACCCAATCATCAAGTCAATTTAGCCTTAGGGGAAGCATTCATCAAAAATCAGGAATTAGGGTTTCTTGACCTAATTCACCCCTAAGTTGACTTTTAGGACAAATCATGAGCCAAGACCTCAAGAGAGGATTTGAGGGTCTCCAATACACCACATTGATCCATTTGCAACAATGGATTGATCCAGGAAGCTTGAGCAACAAGTCTCAATTCCATCAGTACCACAATTAGGGTTTCGCGGGAAAAGTCAACTGTACCTTTGACTTTTGACCAGGACATGCTCCCAAACCCTAGGACATGATTCAATAAACCCTATAACACCTATGAAATCAATCCATTAAGTTTGATTTAGGTCAAGGACTTGATTTCATAGAGGATCTTACAGTTTGGAATTCATCTGACAAAAAGTCAACTGTGCCCAAAAGTCAAAGTTTGACTTTTTGATTTTGTGATCAATAATGGTCCTTTGACCCTAAAATGATGTTAATGTATGATTTGAATCATCATTCATCTAGAAAAATCAAAGAAAGTGGGATAACTTGTAAAAGGGGTAACAATAAAAACTTAGAAAATTTTCTAAGTTATGAACAAAGTGGCAAGGGTACCAACTTTGGAGGATCATAACTCCTAAACCACAAAGCCATTTTTCCTCATCCAAAGCTTGATTTGTAGATCTCATGGCCCTCTACAAAATCTTAAAACCGACCTCCTTCCAAATTTCTCATGGATTTTGAGTTATGGAATTATCAAAATCACAAAGAGTGAAAATGTCACCTTTTTCCAACACTTAGTGAAATTTTCACTAAGTCAGAATCTGCCTTCACTTTTTTCCAAATGTAGGGGGATTTTTCACTTGGATCCAAAAGGTATCAAAACCAAATATGATCAAACAGTTGTTGTATCATATGAGGGCTTTCCAAAATGACCAAGAACATCACCAAATTCAACTTGAGCCATGAGATATGATAATGGCAATATGCCTTGCTGAAAACTGCCAAGGCTAGGCAGAATTTTACATTTTTGGTCGATTTGGAAAAATCAGATAATTCCAAGCCTTGTCACCACTTTAGACACCTCAGAGGATCAAATCTAAAGGGGACAATCACTGAGCCAAGCCTCCAAAGTCTTTGGAACAAGAAGTAGCATGCCAAACCTAGAAATCCCTAAAAGAGGAACAAGACTCCAATTTGGATTGGAGCATTTAATAGATGCTTCAAGGTGGCATGGACTGACACATTTGCAACTAAATTCAGTCAAGAATGATCCAACAACTAGGGAACCAAAGCTTTGTGCTCTAACCTCTAGTCAATGGCTAGAGGAGACTTGGATTTCTATTGCTCAACATTGGCCAAACCTCTGCTGCAGTTGTCATTCACTATTGATCCCAAAACAAACTTGATCTACTATAAATAGAGCTCATTTGTGCTCAGTTTGAGTACACCAAAGCCATCAAACAGATGCTTTCCTCAAAATCCATCTCTTTAGGCCAAAATGCCTTCTTTAGCAAGAAAGGGCCAGTTTGTGTTTTTGCAGGTACCAGCTAATTCCACTCATCCTAAAAGCTTCGAAGGGATCATTTGAGTGTGTCCAAAGCATCAAATCATTTCTGGAACAAGTGGTTTGACAGATTGCACAAAAACTCCAAAAAACTCAAAAGAGAGGTAAGCATCATGACTTGAATCCTCCAAAATATGCATTGCTTTGAAGTCCACTGATCATGCACACCTCATACATGTTATATATGTTGTGTTTGAACCAATTGATCATGTAATTCATGCTTGTATCAAAGTGTAGCATAGAAAATGGAATTATAGGCCTTTTTCAAAACCCTTATCGGATTTTGAGGAGAGAGTATGATCTGGAAAAAATACCACCACCATTGGATTCCTTGTGAAATTCTAGGCCAGATGCATATAAATTTTGTCTCAAAACATGGAGAAATGAGAAAGTTATGACCTTCACGTTTTTGACCCAAAACTTGTCTTGCCTTGCCTTGACCAAGCCTAGAAAACAAGGCAAGCCTTGTATATTTGTGATTTCACTTCAAACAATGGATGTATCACCACCCCAGTGGTAAGGCGCGCGCCCTATAACCTTGAGGTCGTGGGTTCAAACCCCACCCATGCCATTTTTTGTTTTCCACATTTTTGCTATTTTTCCAATATTTTTATGTTTTATTAATTAATTGGAAAATTAATAACTCCTTCAATTTTAGTTATTTTTTATTGGTTCTTTTGGCAAAAAAATCACAAAAATAATGAAATACTTTATTCCACAAAAAAATTAGACTTATATTATTTATTTAATATAGTTAGTATTTTTGTGAATAAATTCCTTTTTAATTGTTTTTTAACATTTTAAAAATGAATATTTACTTTGAAAATCAAAACCAAATGAGATTTAATATCTCTTGTAATTAAACCTCATTTTTCAAACCTTAAATGAAAATCACAAGTGGTTTATTCAAACTTATTTGGTATTTTTATTTGATTTTCTTTAAATATTTACTTTTAAAGGGAAACAAATTAGGGTTTCTTTGATTTTCACCCTCATAAATCATTTTCAAACACTCATGGGCCTCTAATAGAGTGTAAGACCCAATCCTTTGTAAATACAAACCCTTTCTCGGGCGTCACTTATTGTATAAGTCCCGTTGTATTTCAAAAAGTTCGGCGCGATGATCGCCCGATTCAAAAACAAACCATTTGGGCCTCTCCTCGAGCTATAAGACCCATTCAAAACTTTTGGGCCTCTATTAGAGTGTAAGACCCAATCCTTTGAAAACCAAAACCTTTTTGGGCCTCATTCATTGTATAAGACCCACTATGTTTTCAAAATCTCGGCGCGATCGCCATTTCAAACAAAAAAAGTCATCTGGGCCTACCCTAGAGTAGTAAGACCCATTTCTCTTCTTTAAAACTCTTTGGGCCTCTTTAGAGAGTGTAAGACCCATCCCCTTGTACAGAAAACCTTTCTTGGGCCTCAGTCACTTGTATAAATCCTTGTACAAACAACTGTGCAATCACTGACAAAACCCTGGGCCTCTCCTTGAGCTGTAAGCCCCAATTTTTCTTTTCAAAGCACTTTCTCCTTTGATTTTGAATATAATATTGTTATTAAAGATTTCTTTGTTGAACGAACTAACAAAACAGCATGGAAGCTCTACAACCGAGTAAGTGTGTACCTGCTTTCATTTACCGCTTTCATATGTATATAACCGTACTATGGGGTTGTTCACTGTAAGTCTTCTTTCATAAACTCATATCAACTGTGTAATAATAGTATAGATATTTAGAGTTTCCCCGGCAACTACGTCTAGAACTAGACAAAACCTCGCCTCCTTGCAACAATTTTTATATAACTAGATCTAAGGAATCTCCCCCCTTGAACAGTTCATTATACAGAAGGCCATTGTTCCATGTGAAACCCCTTCTATAACTGTTTAACAGCCTCCTCTTCGGCTTAGTGCAAGGACCCAAAGGCTTCCTAAAAGCATCCCCGCCTCCTCTTGGGCGTTGTACAAGGACCCGTCGGCTCCTTAGAAGTATTCACAGCCTCCTCTTAGGCTTCGTATAATGATTCTTCCTCCGGGAATGATAGCCTCCTCTTGGGCTTCATACAAATTGTCCCTCGGCTTCTTAAAAGATTCTAGCCTCCTCTTGGGCTTCATACAAATTGTCTAACGACCTCCTAGAGGTATAGGAACAGAAATTAGTTGTCTTAATAGAACAGTCTTTCAAAGAGTCTAGATCTTTCCACCGCAAATGTATTGTCTCTTAATTTCTTTTAAGCATAGTACAAAAGATAAAACCCGTAGACTCGGACAGTATAAAGCTCCTTTGGACTCCCCGTTTCCTTAAAGAACAGGAAATAATCCCGATCCTCTGATCAAGTTCATGAGTACAACATTACTCATATAAGAACTGATTTTCTCTTTGAACTAACATACTAGTCACTCAACTAAAACAGTAAACTTTTAGCCTCCATCTCGGGCTTCGTACGAGATACAAAAAGACTCTCTTGTTGAGTCAAGCAGCCTCCATCTCGGGCTTCATATGAGATACAAAATTACTCTCTTGTTGAGTCAAGTAGCCTCCATCTCGGGCTTCGTACGAGAAACAAAAAGACTCTCTTGTTGAGTCAAGCAGCCTCCATCTCGGGATTCGTACGAGAAACAAAAAGACTCTCTTTTTTAGTCAAGCAGCCTCCATCTCGGGCTTCGTACGAGATACCAAATAACTCTCTTGTTGAGTATAAAAGACTCTCTTGTTGAGTCAAATATCTTTAGCCTCCATCTCGGGCTTCGTACGAGATACAAAACTCTCTTGTTCAATATAAAAGACTCTCCTGTTGAGTCACTTCCCTTTTAGCCTCTATCTCAGGCTTCGTACGAGACACACAAAAAACACCCTTTTGTTGGGCCAACAGCCTCCTCTTAGGCTTTGTATAAGAAAACTCCGGTTGAGCCAATCAACCTTTTAGCATCAAAGCTGTGCCTCGTCCACATTATACAAACATCAACAACTCCTTCATCTAACTGCTGTAAGCGGCAAACCTCTGGATTATTTACATCCATGCCACTGTCCCTCTTTTAGCATGAGAAATTCCTAAGGAAAGATGGCATTGCTATACACTGAGTTAAAGTCTTCTCCTTCAGGTTAAAATCCCCTATAAAGGAAATTATGGCATTGCTGGATTCACATATCCCAGTTAAAGTAATCCTTCTTTATAACCGGTCACCCAACAGTTGTGACAAACAGACCCCTTTAGAGATGACAAATTCTCTCTAAAGTCAACCTAATTCAGCTTCATATCTTGGGCTTTGAACAAGATACCAACCAACTTTAGCTTCACATCTTGGGCTTTAAACAAGATACAAATAGACCCTTCAGCTTCACATCTTGGGCTTTGAACAAGATACAAATCACCTTTAGCTTCACGTCTTGGGCTTTGAACAAGACACCAAAATACCATTTCCTCCCATAGAATAAGAGGAACTACGATCGCTCTGATTTCCCTTTCGGTAAACGGGAATACGTAGGCATAAGATTGAAAGAAAAATCTTAGTGAGCACCCTAATAAAAAAACCCAAAATCCCATCATACATCAATCGAAAAGCATCAGTCCTAACATCCTACCATGAACAGTCCCAATATTTTCTCTCTGAACAAAGTAAGAAGAAAGAGGCCCCACTTCCATATAGCATCCGTAACTTAACAGACCGTTGTTTAAACTCAGTATGCAAGCAGGGTTAATTGGAGACATCTATTTCCCTTCCTTCATCAGCTTTAATAGGATAAAAAATGAATCGACCTGTAGTCCCCCCAAAGAGCGACAGTGCTTAAGAACCACGTCCAAAATCGCTCGCTACACAATTAAGCTAAAAAATGATTAATGCGACTAAGCAAAAAACAATTAGTACAATTAAGCAAAACAATTAGTAAACACTTAGGCAAAAACAATTAATACGCCATTAAGCTAAAAACGATTAGTGCGATTAAGCAAAAACAATTAGTAAACACTTATCTAATTGGTCAAAATCAATTCAAAGTTAAGGCCTAAATCAAATTGAAATAAACTCCTAAACGAAAATTAATCACAATTAAAATACAATTAATCCACTTACTAAACCATGTTAAAATGCTAGTTAAAGTCAAGATTAAGTTCTAATTCGAAACAAATTCAAAATGGGGAATTAATTCTAGAAACTAGTTCTAAACAAATTCTAAGGTTGGTTACCTAATGTTTATTCTAATTCTAAGATTAACTAGAATTAATCTAATAGAGAAACAATTAATCTACAATTCAATTAACAAGGCCATTAAGCCAAAAATTCAATTAATGTAATTAAGCTAACAAACAATCAATCGAAATCAATTAGCCTAAAACTCAATTAGTAACATTCAATTAGCCTAAATCCGAATTAACCTAAAACTCAATTAGCTTAAATCCTGATTAACCTAAAACTAAAAATCAATTAATCAAGATGAATAAAGCAATTCCAAATTCAACAAAATCAGAATTAAAATCTAAGTTTTTAGAATCTAATTAGTGTTAATAGAAGAAACATAGGCCTAACCTTATGTCTTCAATTCAAAGAGGGGGTGAGCGAAAAAATGAGGGGGTGAGCGAAAAAGTGAGCGAAAAAATGAGGGGGTGAGCGAAAAAATGAGGGGGTGAGGCACAATTACATGGGCTTTGAGCCCGATCCCCCAAACCTCGAAATGAATAGAAACCCTGAGCTATTGAATAATTCTCATTCTTCTCTCAGTGTCGTCTCCATCCTAAAATGCCGCCTGAGACTCCTTTCCTCTTTACGCCGGCGATCTGTTCTCCCTATCCTCTCCGCAACCCTCCGAAACAATTTCTCTTGAACACGGCGCTCATCATCATCAATGCCCAACCTCTCTCACATTTAATTCAACCTCTTGATCTGAAAGGAAAACATAAACGGAACGGCGAAGCACAAAGCGAATTACCGATTGGGAGGTTGTCCGGATCGACGACGTCAGTTGAGTGCATGCTCTGATATAACGGCGGAGGTTCGTGATGCTTAGGTACGTCTTTGTAACGAGTTTCGTTTCCTCTTTTTCCTCTATTCTTATTGAACTCTTTTTCTGTGCGCGTATTGTCGAGCGTTGCTAATCTGTGGAACGGTTGTTGTTCTTGATTCAATTGTAGGTGTGTTGCGAATTGATGAATAGTCGTTGATTCTTGCTGGTGTTTGTTTGTGTAGAGAATTCTTTACAGAGGAAGAATTATTGATGAATGTTTTAGGAAGAAAATGGAAGATGATGATTGGAGCTTATCGGTGATGATGATGTTACATGAAGCTAATGAATATGTGCGGCGTCGTGGTGGGAAGCTGAAGGAAAGTTGCGGTGTTGCTATGGATTAAGAGCAAGGAGTTGGTTGTTTACAAATGATTGATGAAGAGAAAAATTGAGCTGGGAATTAGAGATTGATGAATCTGAAGAAATTAAGAGAGAAATCTGGTGTTCTGTTAGGTTTTTTCAGTTAGAGAATTACTCTGTTAGAAAAAATGTTAGAGGAATTCGTTAGTTTTTCGGTTAGGAGGTTAGAGGAAATTGTCAGCAGGTAGAGGAAATGTAATGGAGAGTTTTTGTATTGATTATGATGACAGTTAGAGATTGGAAGTTAGGAAAATCTGTTAGTTAACAATTTCAGTTATGGTGGTTTTTAATGTGTAGTTTGCCGTTAATTTTACCGCAAGCTGCTATGATATTTTTCACTCTTTCTGTTAACTTCCTGCGCTAATATCCTTCTATTTATCTCCCTGTGTAATTTTCCTTTTTTTGCCATCGGTATCGCTGAACATGTACGTTTCTTTTTGCTGTTATTAATTTTCTGTTTTGAACCTTTATTGCTGCCATCTCCTTTTCACTATTGTGTATGTGCTGTTAATTCTGTGACTGTGCCATAATGTCAAGACTTGGCATGTGAAACCCCTTTGTGAGATATCCCGGTTGAAGCCTTTTGCAAATGACACGTCCTGTAGTTCAACTACCCGAAGCTTTTACTTAATAGCCCACATCAATGGTAATGCATATTCTCCACTTAATACACATGATGATTCATTGCGTACATCAACAGCTTCTATTTCAGGTGTATCAATGCTCGAGCACAACTCAAAGAGTTGAGCAAAGTCAATATTCTTGAGGTCATCAATTAAAATCTCCCGGATGCATGGTTCTTGGATATGAAAAACTAATTGGTGATGGACATAGATGGGTTTGAAAATGGTTATGAGTTAAACAACATAGACTTAAAAAATGGATATTTAAATGTGGCTATGTAGTTAATCATTAACAATTGGAAATGGATGAATGTTTGAAATTGATTTAAGAATTAGTTAAAAATGGATATAAAAAATGGTCAAAAGGGTTATTGAAAGAAGAGTTAATTGGATGTTGGATAAAGGTTTTGGTTAATGATATGAAAATGGGTAATGAAGTGTGAATTCCAAGAGATCCACATGACCAGTCTTAACATGCTTAATTCACCTCAAATTTCAAATCTGAAGCAATCTCCCACTTCAATCAATAAATTCCGTTAACCATGAATACCATGATGCATTTGTCATGCAACCCTAATCTCATGATCTTCAACTGATAACAATCCACGAGCTCAACCATGAATAAAAACCTAGTCCTCCTTGGGATACACTGATAAATCTGGAAGAAGATGACCTACATTGAGAAGAAAACCAACCCTGGTTCACACCCATGAAACTCTGAGTCGATGCTTTGGATAAATCCTTGAATGAAGATGAGAGAGCCTCACAATAATATAGAAACCTGAGCTTGCACATAATACCTTGATCCCACGTCTTAGGAACCCAATGTACATGAATGATTGAGTGATGACCTAATGGATATGCAGATGAGAGCGAAGCGAAAGCCAGAAAAAGGTTGAAAAAGTTAGGGAAAATTTTGGGGTGCTACAGTATGATCTGATGTTGTTGTGGTTTCTTAAACCAAAAACCGTGCCTGGCCTTGATTGATGGACTTGGAAGCCCATTTTGTTTTTACCACACACACACCCCATGATGCTTCTCATGCCCCCTTGCTTTTCCATTAATTTTTTTTCTTAACTTTTGTTTTAAAAAATAAGTTTCTATTATTTAATTTATTTAAGTTTCTAGATTTGGATTTTTATTTCCTATATCACTAATCTTTTATCTACTATTTTCACTTGTTTCTTTTCATTGTTTTTTATTTCCATTTAGATTTTTTTTCATTTTGGTCTATGAAGTATAAGAATCATGGATTATTGATTGTTGAAGTTGATTAACCTTCATTGTTTCAAATCTATGGTGGAATGATCATTTGGATCATTCTTCATACTTTGGCGTCGTGATAGGTTACCTTCGATTAATCGATGGAAGTTCTTGATTAAGACGAGATCGTTCTCTTTTTCTTTTTGTGTGGCGCAATTTTCGGAGAATGATCTACATATCATTTTTCTATCGTGTTTTAACACAAACATTGTTATTGAACGGCCTCCCATAGTATGATCTTCCTCGTATATTGTGCTACAATTGCTTAACATAGCACTAAAGTAGACCCGGTTTAAAAAGTGATCAACCGATCAATGACAATTAACAACTAACGACTAACTTTAATTTCTGCTCCTTATTCTATTGCTTTATCTTTCTGTCATTTACATTCTTGCAAATTATATCATTGCCTACATATTATTGTCCATATATCCTTGCCCATATTATATTGCTCATTATCTTATTATTCATCTTGTCATCTTCATCTTAATTTGTTCATCTCATTGAGAAAAACACAAAAACATGATAAAATTATCGGAACCCTAAAAGACTTTCAAGTATTGGACTGTGGTTACTACCCTTGACATCTTGGAGATTGGGACTCTGTACAGAAACCCTAGAAATGGAGCTTTGGATTGATTGTATTTGTATTGTATTTCTTTGTCTTAGGACACTCTTGCACATCATTCATAGCTTACTCTTGGGCTTTCTTACAACGAGACTTATTCGATCAACTACTTCTAGTTGGTCGTCTAAAAGCCCACTTTGCTAGTGCATGTTTAGTTTAACATTTGGGTTGTGCTTATTATTTATTCCACACCCATTTGAACAAATGCAGCCCTACTCCCATGATGTGTAATAACTTTACCGCTTTCTCCTTGCTTGCTAGTTGCTTAGGTTTCCCTTAATCCAAAAATAAAATCAACTCCACCTTTTCAAAATATCACAAATAAACTTGATCCAACGTCAAGCATTTTCATAAATAAATCAATTCAATAGGGTTTCCATCACCATCAACCTCTCAACCAATCACACTCCATTTGCATTCACCCCTTTGCAAGTCGATTGCCTTGTGCATCGCCATCAACCTATCCATTCACCAAAACATTTTCATAATAAATCCAACAATCCCTTGATCCAACTTCAAATGGTTTTTTCTTAATCAAACTTAAAAACATAATAAGTTACGATTGAGATTGTGCGCCACCAGCCTTAAGTGGTGGAGAAGGGGTGAGAATGGAGGTTCCTTACACTCACTTTGATTATTTCGACACAAGGCGTTCGACTTGGTTTATTGAAATAATGACCTCTACCCATAGTCTTTAGTGCAATCCTAATCAAGAACAATCTCTTTTCAAAATCACAAAAACAACAATGAACTCATTCAAACTTCTCTTTTAGCGCCTTAAGGCCACCCTTTGGAAATCCTTTTTCAAGGTATAATTAAACCAACAAGTAATCTTTTTTTAGGCTGAACTACGAAGCTCTGACTTCCTCATTGCACCATAAGGGTATGTAGGTACGAGACCAACGCCGAGGCGAGAACCCATAATAAAAGACATTCCTTTTCCCATTAGCAGATAAACAACACTCTTTCATGCGTAAACAACCTAGATGGTTCTCGTTGAGTACAACAGATGTGAGGATTGTTAATACCTTCCCCTTGCATAACCTAATTCCAAACCCCTGATAATGGCTACGATGACCTTGTCCTATCCATTTTCTCGATTCCGTAGGGTTTTCTCGATATTTTCCCATTCCCTCTTTTAGGAATAAATAAACTTCAGTGGCGACTCTTCTGTCAAGTCCAATCATCGAGCTTTTCTTGCGAGGTTGTGTTCTCTCAATTTTTGAGGTGCGGCATATTGGCGACTCTGCTAGAGAGTCGAACCTAGAGTCTCTGGTTCTTCCTAAATAAGTCAACCCTAGTCTAGGCTTTCTTCGCGTGTTTGGGTGTTTATCTGTTTGCTTTATCTGCTTTATTTATTGCTTTTTGCTGTAAATATTTTGTATCATATCTTCTATTGTGGGTTGGATACTCTTCTTACAAACCCCATGGGAAAGGCTCTCTACGCGATTCTAAAGTTCAAAACATAAGATAGGAGAGGTTGAGTAGTATAAGGAACCAAGGAGTTCTCCTTGTGTCCTACAATACAAGAACCTCGCTTATAGTAGATTCTATTGAGGATATTGACAATCGTCAAGATCTTGGCGTGGAAGATAAAAGTTTTCCTTGGAATCCGTGACTCTAAGAACCTTTTTAGAACCCTGAACCATTGACCCAAACTAGGGTTGATTGTCACGTAGTATGGGGAACCGAGGTGTACTCCTTGCGTAGTTTGATACGAAGATCTCATTCATAATAGACTTTCTTGGTGGAATCATTTTCCTAGCAATCACTGACATATGCAATGAACAGTCAAGGAAGTATATTACTCTGAAACCCTTGTCTAGAACCCAATGTCGATGGTCACGTAGTATGGGGCACCAAGGTTTACTCCTCGTGTATTTTGATACGAAGACCTCATCCAAAAGAGATTCATATGATGGAGTCATAAACCTTCATGCTCATGGCGTGTCTAATGAACATTCATGTGGATTCATGACTTTGGAATTCCTTCTAAACTCTAGATCCTACCTGGTGAGATCCTAGTGAGAAGAGCAGTCAGACTTATCCTCCATCCGCTCTTCAAACCTTTGCGATCCTGTACCTGTGATCCTGGAATATTGCATTGCATTCATACATGTCATCACATTGCATTTACATTGCATCAATTGTGCATCTTGCATTTCATTTCAAAAACAAAAACTCATTTCACCTTCCTTCGTCTCTAGTAAATCAAGATGATTCCTCGACACCAATACCCAACTCAAGCCAACGCCAGATGAATGATGGATCATATTCAACAAGAGTAAGCGGCCATGAGAGAATATATGGACTATGTCAAGAGCAACATCGACCAAATTTTCGAGACCATAGATGCCCATAGCCAGAAGGGAAGATGAATTACGTGACATCGCTACCGCAAAGAACAATGTCTCTGTGCAAGGATCTACTTCACACTCAAGGCTTTCAGTTCCTGTTCCCAATCCCATCATCTATGGAATGCTTATGAACTTTACTCCTGCAGTTGAAGGGGCCACTACTCATCCAATTCCAACATCTTGAGTTACTGTTGATGCTATCCCGAAAGCTTAACTTGTTGTTAACCATATTCCCATTCCTTAAGCTGAAGAAGATCTGCAAGACAAGTATGAGATGAAAAATTATCACACTGTTGTTCCAATTGCCAATCCAACTCATGCTCAGGATTCTTAAGCCATCAAGATATGTCGTAATTTAGCTGAAAAACTACGAGTCATGGAAGGGCACAATTCCAACCTTTTTGAGTGCCTTAGAGATGTGCTTGGTGCCAGATGTCGTGATTCCTCCCAAGTTCAAGGTGCATGAATTCCTGAAGTACAAGGGCCTCAGTTTTCCCAACATTCATCTAAAGATGTACTGCCAAAAGATGGTTGCTTAAGCCAAATATGAAAAGCTTATGATCCATTGTTTCCAAGATAGCCTATCTGGGGCATCTCTAGAGTGGTACTGCAACTGGAGTGTAGCACTGTGTGCACTTGGGCTAAGTTAGCTGAAGCTTTTGTCAAGCAATACAAATACAACACTGACCTGGCTCTGAACGGTACTCAACTTCAGTGTATGGCTCAAAAGGACAACGAATCCTTTAAGGAGTACGCACAACGCTGGAGAGAGTTAGCTGCAAGAGTGCATCCACTAGTGGTTGACCATGAATTGATAGATATCTTTATAGGTACTTTGCAAGCATAATACTATGAGAAGCTGATCAACAATGTGTCTTCTGGATTCTCTGACATGGTAATCGTCGGCGAGAGAATTGAAGAAGGTCTGAAAAGTGGAAAGATCCAAGGAGGATTTAGCAGTCAAACTGAAGTGAAGAAACCTTTCATTGGATACAAGAAAAAGGAGGACGAAACGAATGCTACATCTTCTCAGAGAGGGCAAGCACAACAGATGGCGCCTGCTCTAATTCTTTACTTCCAGTACCCTTATGTTGTTGGTGCGTAATATGCTTTTATGCCTTATTAGCAAGTCGTTCAAGCTCTAAATCCTAATCAAATACCTCCACAACACGCTCTTCAACAACAAGCTCCCCAGCAACATGCTCCGTAGCAGCGCCAACCTAATTAATAGAGAATGATGAGGCTATAAAGACACTTTGATCCTCTGCCTGTGTCGTATGTTCATGTCTTTTCTTATTTGCTGAAGGATGGATCGATTACCTTGAGAGGCCTAGCTTCTCCAAATGTCATCCCTCCAGAATATGATGTCAATGCTCATTGCGAGTATCATAAGGGCGCCCCAGGGCACACCATTAAGAATTACAGAGCTTTCAAGCACAAGGTTCAAGACCTGGTTAAATACAAGGCTCTCACATTCACTCCAAGGACTCCAAATGTCACGACCAACCCCATGCCACCACCAAGCTAGTTCAGTAGCAAGGAAGTTCATTTCCTCGAAGAAGGCAGTCATCATGCCATCCCATCATTTCACATTATTGTATTTCGTTCTTGTTTGTCTAAGTACTATTTGCATTGAACATTGTCATTTGTATTTGGTTCGATTAATGAAGTGATTATGCATGTTCTGAATTATTTATGTCGTATTCACTTATTTTTCCCATTTACTACAAAGCACATACATATATTTCTCCATTTCACTATCAAATTGTTGTTTTAGCAAAGATTGGAGGGATGATAGCGAAAATGAAATACCCATAATTGAAAATTGTATGCTTTCAGATAAAATCATGCTGATGACGTACATGCATTGTTTCAAGCTCCCAAACACTGGAGAGACAAGGAGTTAATCCCTAATTAACCACTTCGATCCTAGAAGTAGGAGTTTCTTTTAGATTTCCTAAACCCTTACGCATAATCTGGGGTAGTGTAATGTTCAGTTAACCTGATTACACACTCAAATCACAAGACAAAATTCAAAGGTCATGTCGGTTATTCTTCGATAACCATTGACTTGGCAATCACAATAATTTAGCAAAATCAAAAATTAAAAAAAATCTGCTAGGTTGAACACCTCAAGAGGTGACTTACGCAAAAAACCAGGGCAATCCCGATCGACTTGAAAAACAGAATCAGCCCATTCAAAAGTTGGGGATCAAAAGAAAAATCAATCAAAAGAGGTCCTCAAATCCTCAGCAAAACCAAAATAAGATGCATTGATCACCATATCAAAATAAAAAGGTCACTGACATCCATGACAAAAGAAAAATATGGTGACTGCCATTTCAAGAGAATCTTGAATCATCATCTTCATCCTTACACCGTCAACCCTTTTGGAAGACAAATGTGTGTAGAATTAACTGAATGTAGGACTGGAGATAATCTCGAAGAAGGGGTGGGTACAAACCAAGTTTTGAGCCTTATATCCTTTGTTTCAATAACCGTGAACCAGACCACATTACAACCCTCAAAAGACCTAATTGAGGCAGAGTTTATTCTGAAAGCATACTATTGCAAGGTTGCGTAAACTAACTCCTAAAGATTTTCTAATCTTCAATCTGGTGTCATCTTCTTGTTGCAACTTTCACACACTAGCTAAATCAACATTGCGCTTGGACTAATGGTCTATTCGCCATACGCTATCACATCATTCCAATAAATAAATGTTTCTAAACTTGCATGAGCACCGTACTAAAATTACCATTAGTGAATGAACGATTTTAAATGCAAATCAGTGTTTGACATCAAGGTAATTACCACAAGGGGCAATCAAAAAGGAACTTGAACTTTCGTTGGTGTTGACCTGAATCAAGACTACATCCTAACCCTGAATCTGGGACTAAACCTTCGAAGCTCAATTAGGGGAAAGTCATCTCAGAATCACATTTAAAGCAGCTTCCAAAGATCAGACCATTCTAAGAATTTGTCAATCAGGGGCAGATTGCTACCATGTTCAGATACTGGGGCAAATCGTTTCATGGTAGCTCCCAAAAACTTCCGCTCAAAGAAGAATTCTTTCAAAATTTATATAGAATGGGGAAAAGCAAGTTGCAAAAGGCCAGATCCTCTCTATACTTTCAATTTGGACAAGGAGACCTTTCTAGACGCTAGCAACTATTGAGTTTAGAGAAAAAACACAATCTTCATGAGTTGATTACGTCGCTACGCTCATTTTTAGGTCACCCTGACCCTCAGGCATAAAAGTTTGATTCTCTCAGAAGCAAACACACGGCTTATCAACGAGTGATCAAGCTTGGGGCACAAAAACATCTTTGTCTACCTTCGATCATGTCATCTTCAGAGACTGCGTGTTAGGGAATCAATCCTTCCACCCAAATTCCAATATGCATTGGCAACCACCAAATAAAAGTCCACCATGCTGGCACCTTCATAGCATATCCAATCACCTATCTGTAATCAAACATACATCACATGCATCAAACATTCGCATGCATCATATGCATACATGAACCAAATTATATATCATTAACACTTGCATCTCAGCGTATTAGCATTTGTATCATGTTTCCATCCAATATGGAGTGCCTATTACAAATTCAATCATGCATACCTGCATAAGTCAAGATCCAGGATCAATCACAAGATTCCAAGAAGATCTTCAGCCCTACCAATGCCCTTTTCTCCAAGATAGTGGGTGTTCCCCATTGAATTATTCTCCTCAACCTTTTGTTGACGAAGGTTATTTTCAGCCCGACCAGGGGCATTTTCTCCAAGACAGTGGGTGTTCCCCATGGAGTTGTTCTACTCAACCTTTTGTTGATTGAAGTTGTTATCCCCATCAGTGGCATTTCTCTAAGTCAGTGGGTGTTCCCCATTAAGTTGTTTTCAACCTTTTGTTGATGAAGTTACTATCCTCAGACCACTCAGCGGTTTTTCTTTGAATTCTTACCTTCCTTGTTGGGCATTTCCCAGGGAGTTGGCTCCTTTTAACATTTTGTTGATAAGGATGATGATCCTCAGTAACTCTTTGCTTCAACCATTTGTTGATGTCTCCAAACAAATCTTACTCATTGATGTACCAACATATATCCAACAAGCTTAACCTTTTGTCAATAATCTTACTATCATCCTTTTTGTGGTAGCCATGCATGTTGTTTCAATCTGACCTTCATCCTTTTGGTGTTGGTGATTCTCAAAACTGAGACATTACTATCATCCTTTTGGTGATAGCAATCTGTGGTTTTCAATCTTACCATCATCCTTTTGGTGCAGGTAATCCTCGGATCTTTGGTATGTGTATCATCCTTTTGGTGAATGACAACCTCTAATACCATTGTGTGCTTACAATTATCCTTTTGGCAATATCAAGTTTTTACCTCACTTTCATCCTTTTGGTGAAGGATCATTGTGTTGTGTGCTTACTGTTATCCTTTTGGTAATAGCAAGTCGTGTGTGTCTACTATCATCCTTTTGGTGATAGGTCCATCATCCTTTTGGTGTCGGAAATCCTTGCGTGTGTTTACTATCATCCTTTTGGTGATAGGTCTGTCATCCTTTTGGTGTCGGAAATTTGTGTTTGCTTACTATTATCCTTTTAGTAATAGAAAATTGTGTGTGTTCTCTATCATCCTTTTGGTGATAGATTCGCCATCCTTTTGGTTTCGGAAACCTATGCGTGTTCTCTATCATCCTTTTAGTGATAGATCTGTCATCCTTTTGGTGATAGACCTGTCATCCTTTTGGTGTCGGAAATCCTTATGTGTGTTCTCTATCATCTTTTTGGTGATAGATCCGTCATCCTTTTGGTGTCAGAAATGTCTATGTGTGTTCACTATCATCCTTTTGGTGATAGATCCTTCATGTTTTTGGTATGGAAAACCTTTGCATTTGTGATCCAACCCTCATCCTTTTGGTAATGGCGATCTTTGTCAGTCTTATTTAACCTCATCCTTTTGATGATGATTATCTTTGAAGTCATTGGGTTTACTGTCATCCTTTTGGTGATAGCTAGCTTTGTTGACCTCACTGATATCCTTTTGGTATCAGCAATCTTTGTAGTTTTGACTTTATTGTCATCCTTTTGGTGTCAGTGGATTCTGTCATTCTGATCTCCTCGTCCTTTTGGCGATGATGACCTTTGTAAGATACTCTATGTCTACTCTAGGGTTGAGATTGGTAAGCTATTATTATTGTCTAAACTCAAGTTGTTACAAGGATGAGTTGGGTGTCGGGAAAAGCTATCAGGTCAGGTGTGTGTGCAGTATGGATTGAAGTTCATCTAGTTTGACCTAATATAGGTCAAACAAGAGTTTGTTTCTTGATCAAGGCTAGGGTGTTCATAATTCAAGGGATTTGTGTATGAGGATCCAATGAGGGCTTTTGTGCCAATTCAAGATAGCCGATGAAGTCAAGTTGCAGAGCCATCAAAAGGCAGGGCAGTTGGACAATATGTCAAGTTATTTGCAAGTCCTAGTCATGTGATTCATGTGTTTGCATAGGTTCAAGGAAAGTTTAAGTTTGCTATTTAGTCCAATATCATTTTAAGATGGATTCACTTGTTTTGGTGTCATTCATCACAGATTGATTTAAGGTTTCAGTTCATGACCAGCTTGATTTTATTGGAGAGTTTAAAATGGTAAGACTTGGTTTCAAGGATGATTCTTGGAGTTTAAGTTAAGCATGCTACTTAGTTCAAAATTAAGTCAAGTCTGATTCACTTTTCAGTCATATCTCAAGAGTTGGTTTAAGGATGAGTCAAAATTCAAGAATTGATCAAAGGCATTGTTCAAAAATTATGGAGGGTGCAAAGAGCATTACAATTCACAGTCCAAAGTTTCTATAAAATATCAAATCCATGAAAACAACAAAAATAATAATGTGGATCCAATACAAATCCCATTACCATTTCATTATACAATCCAAAAAAGAGAAGAGTTAAATTCCATAATAAAGGGCCCATGTTATTTTTCATAAGTCCACTTACACAACAAATTCAAAGATCATAAAGCCTTTACAAAATTGTGCCTAAGTCCATTTTTACATGTAACTCAAATTACAAAAAATGATGAAAGGCCATGAACATGATCAGCAAAACACAGTCCAACCAGCCCAAATAGCCAAATTAAGACCAAGCCTCTACAAACCAAAATTCCAAGCAAAGTCACGCTGCACACATGAGAATCTCCAAGCTAGCCATTCCACATCAACATGCCATAGCGTAATGCACAACCACAACCTACACATCACCCATACCACTCAACCATTTCCAAACAAGCCAACAACAAAATAATATTCCAATTCCGTCACGCATTACCTGCAGCCACATACATAAACCATCACAACACACATAACCGAAAGCATACACGCACAGCCAGCAATGAAACCTTTCAAAACTTCAAACAAACCATGATCAATACACGCACTAAGAAATTTCCACAATACAAGCCATTATTGCCAGATGATACAAACAATACGCACAAGCCACACACAATGCCAAACCTTGCCACACCCTCACGCATCACACAAACTGCAACACTCATAACCGACCTCACGTCCTTCTTCAAGCCACAATTGCCGAGAAAAAAACACAAACCTACTGACCCCACAACCTGAGGAAATTTCCAAACCACGTCACAATTAGTACAACACAAAACGACACAACACCAATTTTTTCACTCTCACTGCAAAACGAAAACAACAACAAATGAGAAAACAAAAAGCACAACACTTTTACAACCACCCTCTCCTATAAATCCCACCCACTACTCATCATTTCAAGAAGCTCTCAGGGCCAAACAAATTATGCAAAAATCCCTTTCCACCTTCATAAATGAACAAAATCAACAATCCTCATTTTCCCATTCAACCTTCCTCAACCTCTTTCAACCAAACCACTCAAATCCTCAACCACAATGCAAACAACCAACCCAAAACAGAGAAGTTGAGAAGAAGAAAAGGGATTCACGAACTAACACAAACCATTGAAACAACGCAAATCAGAGGAAGGAGACGAAATTTAGATCCAAACCTGAACAAACCATACGCGGATGAACCGAAGCAGAGACGGAAGCGATGCGAGGAAAGTTGGAACGAGGCTTTTGTTGTTCTTCTTCTTGACTTGTTCTTTGATATTGTTAAGTTGATGTTGTTTCTAAAATGCCATGACCCGTGTTTCATACCTTTCTTTTCATTTTTTTTAAATTTGCTTTTGTTGTTAAAATTAAGATATGATGGTGCTCTCATGCCCGTGTTTGATTTTTTCCACGATGCTTTTGTTCTAACTTTCTTTTGTTGTTGTTTCTTAAGTGAACCGAGCCCTGCCTTGTTAAATGGGCTTTGAAGCCCATATAATTTTTAACCATGGCTTTATTTACATTTTATTCTAAAGGTATGATTTGAGAAAATTTTATCTCATACCCTTACTTTTATTCTTATACCCCTATATTTTATAAAAAAATATCAATTGTACCCTTATATATTTTTAACTAATTTATTATTCTATTTTATAAATTTTATTTTTCATACCGGAAGACTTTGCAAAAGAGTTCCGGTACACAAAATAAAAGTTAAAAAATATTTTAAAAAATGACTACCAGAACTCTTTTGTAAAGTCTTCCGGTACACAAATTGATTACCGGAACTCTTTTGCAAAGTCTTCCGGTACACAAAATAAAATTTAAAAAAAAATATTCCAAAAAATGGCTACCAGAACTCTTTTGCAAAGTCTTCCGGTACACAAATATTGACTACCGGAACTCTTTTGCAAAGTCTTCCGGTACACAAAAAAGTTTAAAACATGACTACCGGAACTCTTTTGTAAAGTCTTCCGGTACACAAAAATTGACTAGCAGAACTCTTTTGCAAAGTTTTCCGGTACATAATAAAATTAAAAAAAAAATATTTCAAAAAATGACTACCGGAACTCTTTTGCAAAGTCTTCCAGTACACAAAAATTGACTACCATAACTCTTTTGCAAAGTCTTCCGGTAAACAAAAAAAGTTTAAAAAATGACTACTGGAACTCTTTTGTAAAGTCTTCCGGTACACAAAAATTGACTACCGGAACTCTTTTGCAAAGTCTTCCGGTACACAAAAAAGTTTAAAAAATGACTACCGGAACTCTTTTGTAAAGTCTTCCGGTACACAAAAATTGACTAGCGGAACCCTTTCGCAAAGTTTTCCGGTACACAATAAAATTAAAAAAAAAATTTCAAAAAATGACTACCGGAACTTTTTTGTAAAGTCTTCCGGTGCACAAAAATTGACTACCGGGACTCTTTTGCAAAGTCTTCCGGTACACAAAAAAAGTTTAAAAAATGACTACCGGAACTCTTTTGTAAAGTCTTCCGGTACACAAAAATTGACTATCGGAACTCTTTTGAAAAGTCTTACGGTACACAAAAAATAGGCTAAAAAATGACTACCGGAACTCTTTTGTAAAGTCTTCCGGTACAAAAAAATTATTAAAAAAATAAAATAATAAATTACTTCAAAGTATATAAAGGCAAAATTGGTAATTTTTATAAAATGTAGGGGTATAGGGATAAAAGTAGGGGTATGAGGTAAAATTTTCATGATTTGATGTTGTTGTGGTTTCTTTAACCAAAAATCGTGCCTGACCTTGATTGATGGGCTTGGAATCCCATTTTCTTTTTATCACACACATACCCCATGATGCTTCTCATGCCCCCTTGCTTTTCCATTCATTTTGTTTTTTTCTTAACTTTTGCTTTTAAAAATAATTTTCTATTATTTAATTTGTTTAAGTTTCTTGATTTGGATTTTGATTTCCTATGTCACTAATCTGTTATCTACTATTTTCACTTGTTTCTTTTCATTGTTTTTTATTTCCATTTCGTTTTCTTTTCATTTTGGTCTATGAAGTCTAAGAATCATAGATTATTGATTGTTGAAGGTGATTAACCTTCATTCTTTCGAATCTATAGTGGAATAATCATTTGGATCATTCTTCATACTTTGGGACCGTGATAGGTTACCTTCGATTAATCGATGGAAGTTCTTGATTAAGATGAGACCATTCTCTTTTTCTTTTCGTGTGGTACAATTTTTGGAGAATGATCCACATATCATTTCTCTATCGTGTTTTAACACAATCATTGTTATTGTCCGGCCTCCTATAGTATGACCTTTCTCATAGATTGTGATATGATTGCTTAACATAGCGCTAAAGTGGACCTGATTTGAAAAGTGACCATTCGATCAATGACAACTAACAACTAACAACTAACTTTAAATTCTGCTCCTTATTCTCTTGCTCTATCTTTCTGTCATTTACATTCTTGCAAATTATATCATTACCTATATATAATTGTCCATATATCCTTTCTCATATTATATTTCTCATTATCTTATTATTCATCTTGTCATCTTCATCTTATTTTGTTCATCTCATTAAGTAAAACACAAAAACATGATAAACCTATCGAAATCCTAAAAGACTTTCAAGTATTGGACTGTGGTTACTATCCTTGACATCATGGAGATTGAGACTCTGTACAAAAAGCCTAGCAAAGGAGATTTGGATTGATTGTTTTTGAATTGTATTGCTTTGTCTTAGGACACTATTGCACATCATTCATAGCTTACTCTTGGGCTTTCTTACAATGAGACTTATTTGATAAACTACTTCTAGTTTGTCGTCTAAAAGACTAGCCCACTTTGCTAGTGAATGTTTAATTTAACATTTGGGTTGTGCTTATTATTTATTTCATCCTCATTTGAACAAATGTATCCCCACTCCCATGACGTGTAATAACTTTGTCGTTATCTCATTGCTTGCTAGTTTCTTAGGCTCCCCTAATCCAAGAATAAAATCAACCACACCTTTTCAAAATATCAAAAGTAAGTTTGATCCAACGCCAAGCATTTTCATAAATAAATCAATTCAATAGGGTTTCCATCACCATCAACCTCTCAACCAATCACACTCCATTTGCACTCACCCTTTGTAAGTCGATTGCCTTGTGCATCGCCAACAACCTACCCATTCACCAAAATATTTTCATAATAAATCCAACAAACCCTTGATCCAACGTCAAGTGTATTTTTCTTAATCAAACTCAAAAACACAATAAGATATGATTTGGATTGTGCGCCATGAGCCTTAAGTGGTAGAGAAAGGGTAAGAATGGAGGTTCCTTACACTCACTCTGATTATTTCGACACAAGGCGTTCAACTTGGTTGATTGAAATAATCCCCTCTATCTATAGCCTTTAGTGCAATCCTAATCAAGAACAATATCTTTTTAAAATCATAAAGACAACAATCAACTCATTCAAACTTCTCTTTTTGCGGCTTAGGGCCACCCTCCGAAAATCCTTTTTCAATGTAAAATCAACCAACAAACAATCTCTTTTTTATGCTGAACTACAAAGCTCTAACTGTCTCATTGCACCATGAGGGTGCGTAGGCACGAGGCCAACGCCGAGGCGAGCACCCTTAATAAAAGACATCCTTTTCCCATTAACAAATAAACCTTTAGATAAACAACACCCTTTCATGCGCATAGAACCTAGATGGTTCCCGTTGAGTACAACAGAAGTGAGGGGTGCTAATACCTTCCCCTTGTATAATCGACTTCCAAACCCCGACAATGGTTGCGACGACCATGTCCTATCCTTTTTCTCAATTCCGCAGGGTTTTCTCGATATTTTCCTTTTCCCTCTTTTGGGAATAAATAAATTTCAGTGGCGACTCTTCTGTCAAGTCCAATCGGCGAGCTTTTCTCGCGAGGTCGTGTTCTCTCATTTTTTGAGGTGAGACACTGATCAAGCCCCTCAGGTCCAAGAGTTCCTTTCTTAAGTTCCACGAACCCAAGACGTTTGCTCATACTCTCAAGTACAAGACTTCTACTCAGACTCACAGTTTAATACTTTCTACTTAATCAACAATTGATAAATACTTTTAATGTTCTACCACATAGCATGAGACTTACTTGTCTCAAGCTTCTCAGAAAGAGACTTTGATGCTCAAGCACATAGCAAGAGACTTTATCTACACTACTAAACAATCATGTTTAGAAGAATAGAGAACAAGGCGTACTTGATACAAAATCAGAGGTACAGGGTAATCACCATAACAAAGACTTTAAGCACTTATGATTTCTAAGATATTCAATTTTTAAGAAATCCTAAGGCTTATTAAAATTTACAACATATAACAAAAATTCTGCATGCTCGATTGTGTTGCTTATTGTTGATCTTGTTATTCCTCCATCTAGACAGAAGTGTAGAACACTTATATCGTTCTTGGCTTTCCTTCTCTATTTGCCCTTTTGTTCCTTATTGAAGACTTTAGTTTGAATCTTCAACTGCTTATATAACAGTTGTAGAAGACTAGCCATTGAAAGAGATAATTGAACAAGTGTCTTTGTTTTTCCATAGTACAAGAGACGTTGAAGATAGTTTCACCAAAATATTTTAATCAATTGTGTAACATGTTTAACCATTGCGTCTTCTATGTAATCTTGTACTATAGATCCATTGAGAGTAGATATCTGTAAAGCATGCCAACTCTTCTTGAGCCTTGTGAACATAGACTCTAGCTGACAAATTGATTTGACAATGCAACTTAATTTCCGCAATACGGATAACTCAAGCTTTATTACTAACTCTAAATGTTCACCAAAAGCTGATACATTGACTTAGTGTAGAGACAATATGTTGCTTTTCTGATGCTGAAACCTTCAACTTCAGAGTCTACGCTAGACATCACTTAAAAAGTGTTCTTCATTTTATGATCCATTAGAAGCTAGTAACTCAACTCCTCTTAAATGCGTCCTTATATCATATTTTGAATGCCTTCTTTTCAAGATTTAGAACCTGCAAACTTGGAACACGCATTAGATAACACCATTGTTCTTTCAATATTTTGTTATCATCAAAACCCAAGAGATATATGTCATGAACAAATCTTGTTCTAACAAACTCAAACACCAAATCTTCTCATTTCTTCTTCTTCCTCCAACCAAACTCACTTCTCCTTCCTTCTCCTGTCTTCTTCTTCCTCACAACATAACTGAAACCAACATCTTCTTTTCGTCTCAACTAACAACAACATAACATCATCTCCTTCAAACTCCACTCAATACTAGAACATAACAACATAACCTTCATAATATATATATATATATATATATATATATATATATATATATATATATATATCACCTTCACCACTTAATCATAACAACTTCTACCTCAAAACCAACCCAACCTCACACCACTCTTCACCATCAACTCAAACCACTAACTCTATAACCATACTTTCATAAAAAAAACCTTCCATACATTATCATATTCTCTACACGTAAACCATAACCATACAACATACTCCCTTGATTTTACTATTCACACCAAAAATAAAAACAACAACCATCTGCCGTCACTATTGGTAGTTTGTTTTTCTTCCTTTTTATGAGCTCCACATGTTTTTGTTCTCTTTTTTTTCTTGTTATGGTTGTTTGCTCTTGTTAATCTTGAGAGGAGAGACATAAACGTGACCATTAGAGAGATACAAGGGAGAAATTTCTTTGAGTGAAAGCAAGAAATAATAGAGAGAAAGATGGAGGGGGTTCCGGCGCCGGGCCGGCGTGTCGGCCACCCTCTTTGTATGAACATCAGTGTAAAAGATAAGATAGTGTGGGAGACAGTAGAGAACTTTTTTCTCTTTTTGTGTTCCATGAGAGAGAGAGAGAGAGAGAGAGAGAGAGAGAAATAAATGCAAAATGTTTACATGATGTATGATGTGCAAAATGCAAATGACTTTGTTTTACAAGGAACTTTAACAAGTACGTCGTAAATATTTTAAGAAATGATAACACTCAGGATAACTGAAAAAGATCTTATTTTATTTAATGTATTCAAAGGATTACATTAATGGAATTACAAATTCAAAAAGATCTGGAACAAAGATGACAAAGGTTAAGCATGTGGGTCCTAAGGAAATCTTGTTGAACAAGATTCAGCCCCATGTTGTTGCTTCTTCTTCTGCCTCTTCAGTTGTGTATTTTCTATTATAAGCTGATCGACAATCTTTTTCCAAGCACCTGAGGTAGGAGGAATATGACCAGAGAAAAATAATTTCTCTTGTTCTTCTTGTCTCTCCACAACATGTTGCTCCTAGATTTCTATCAAGTTGTCTTTTTCTTTCAGTTGCCTCTTTAACTCTCTTCTCTCAGTCCTCACAGTATGGAATTTTTCTTCCCAAGTGTCTCTTTCCAGCTTCATCCAGGTTAAGAGCTCTTGATATTCTTCCCTTTTCTCGATAGGGATGGTGAAGGATAAATCAATGAAAGGCTGTGAAGGTTTCTCAAGAGGATAAGGCATCTTGAGCTCACAAGCCCTAGCATTGACACACTGAGTGTAGGGTTTGAAAGCAACACAATCTTTATTTTCCAGCTAATAGTTGCTCTTTTTATGAATAGTGTGCCAAGCCTTTATAACTTCTTTTCTCAAATTTGGATTCCCACCCTCATTGAGGTAGAAGAAACCTGACACTAAAAGACTGTTAGGTCTATCTTTCATGGGGTACCAAAACTGACGTCTTGCAAGAGCGGGGATTGTAGTTGGTTCCTCCATGTATACCAAGAAGGGGTACATTGGGAAATTCTCCATAGCTGTCGATGATAACTCCTTTTCCATAAGCTGGGTCATACCAATTCATATTAGTATGAGTGAGAGACATAAGTCTTTGAGACCATCTGAGTTTGTTAGGATTTTCAACAAAGAGTCTGGTCCTTGGCAAGTGTGACTTGAACCATCTGTACAACAAAGGTGCACAACACATGATTGTTCCACTACCCTTCATAGTCCTGTGATGAATTAAACGGTAAGTGTCCCCAAGTAAAGTAGGTACTGGGGTTACCACTAAAAAATATCTGGATGACATTGAGATCAACATAGTGGATGATATTTGGAAATAGTACAAGACCATAGATGAGTAGTGCGAAGATAACTTCAAAGGCACTCATGATATAAGCTTTAGCCAGTTCTGTAGATTTCTCTATCAGAAATTTGGAAGTTAAACCTTTGATTCCTTCCTTGGAAGTGAAGTTGTCTTTCACATCTGAAGTTTCCAAATGAAGGGCCTTTGCAATAACTGAGTACTTAGGAATTTCCTCTGAGCCATTGAAAGGGATCATGTTTAGTACTGGAAACCAATCTAATATGAATACTCCTCCAAAGTGGGTGTCTGTTGATTATCTGGAAATGTGAAACAGTGGTAGAGAGGATCATAGAATTGTACAAGGGTGTCAAGAATTCCTTCTTCAACATTGGTCTTTAGAATACCTAAGAGTCATTCATAACTTCTTCTGAAATTATCTGGACAAGAAATCATACGACCTAACTTTCTCAATTCTGTTGTATCAGGATCATTGAAGTTGTACTTCTTGGTATTTCTTTTCCCAAAGTACATGTTTAAAACCTATGATATTTGTCATAAAGGTTTTAAGTTCCTTGAAAAATTTTGTTTAGAAAATGATGTTTGAATGAATGTATGAATGTATGGATGCACACATATACAAAAATAACAAATATGGGTTCAAGGGTTCGACGTCACGGGCATGGAGTCATGGGTCTAACCAAACCAA
This sequence comes from Lathyrus tuberosus, assembly GCA_022829125.1. NCBI lineage: Eukaryota > Viridiplantae > Streptophyta > Magnoliopsida > Fabales > Fabaceae > Lathyrus > Lathyrus tuberosus. Next base: position 11,344,612 of record JALAZF010000045.1, read on the forward strand.
AATAACATGTACTAGGGGTTTATTGTACCTATAGAACATGTTCTAATATGGTTCCCAGAGTCATAGGTCCATCTTTAGGATATTATCGATACACCGACTACTTGGGAATCAATAATATTCTCAAGAGAAACTCGTATGAGTGTAGCATTGCATATCAACTATCTCAGGTCTACACCTAGATAATCACTGCACTACATCCTAAAAAGCCAAGTGGAGGGGGGGGGGGTAAAAGGATACTAAAGGTCCTCAGCTTCTCAGGCTCCCAGGTCAGAAAAAGTAATGCCAATATGACTACTCACATAACATCAGTAATTCGAAATGGGCCTCCACTGAGTGTGATTATATCATATGTCACCCATGCGTAGGATTACTCCAGACATGTAACTTTTAATTATATTAACATCCTATCTTATTTATGTACACTCTAATCCGGGTTAGGATTTGTCTCACTCATAGAGATCAACCAGAGAGCTCAAACAAGTAGGAAAAATAGCAAGTAAGTGATATCAACGGTAAAAATCAAAACTATATATATGCAAGATGGGCTTAATCCTTTTAGGGGGGAATGAAATCCCTAGTTCCCCAGTGAAGTCGCCATTTTTCGGTACAACGCAATTTTTCGAATGTTCGCCCTTTACATATGAACTTTTAATTTATCCCAAAGGAGGGAAGGGGAAAAAATCTGAATAATTCCGTGAGTGGTGTGCAATGCAAAACAATGCACTTGAGAGATCGGGAAATGGGATTGGTTATACAAAGGGAAGGTATTAGCACCCGAAGTATTTAAAGTATCCTATAGGAACCTCTTGCATATATTTGTGTTACTGTTGTTTTGAGTCATCTACTATGTAATAAGAATTTATTGATTGGTTTTAAGTGAGTGAGGATAGTGGGAAATGTTTTTGTAGGGTATGTTGAGATAAACTATGATAAAAGGTGTAGGGAACCTAATGGTTTTATTTAATATTGTTCTCACTAAGATCTCGCAATCTTATGTCTACGTATTCTCAAAAGGAAGTTGAGAAATCAAAGCGTTCGTAGTTCCACCCACTAATGAGTGGAATTGGTTTTATTGGTTTTTGAGAAGAGACAAATTGTCATCTTAAGGGAGATATCTCATCTATTCACCACAAACATTTTTGAGAAATAATAAGGGGAAGAAGCTTTAAACTTGGGAGTAGAAAATCCAGAGTAATTCCACATTCTTCCTTTAAAGGAAATCTTTGCATAATAAGAGAAGGACCTTAACTTGGATATAGAATCAACAAGTGTGCCACTTATATCACTTAAATGAAAGAAGTGTTTTTTGTACCATAATAAGAGAAGGACCCCAGCTTGGATTTTGAATCAACTTGTGTGCCACTTACATCACTTAAATGAAAAAAAAAGTTTGAAATGTTTGATTTATGTTGTGGAGAATAAAGAGACATCTCTTCTATAGGGATTATTCATGTCTCATCTATGGGGAACAATTTTGAATTTGAAGCCAAAGGTTGGCTAGGGTTTGACTTGAAGTTTGAGGTTTGAAGCCACAAAGGGGCTATGGTTTGAGTTTTGAATGAAGTTTAAAACTTCAAGGGGAATCCTAATGTTTTATTGAAGTTGAGAACCTCTAAAGGGATTCTTAGGGTATAAAATAGGTTGTAGTTTGAATCCTAAAGTTTGAACTAAGTCTAAATTAAGGATGAGTATTGAAATGCAACAGTTATATGAATGTTGTAAAATGTCAAGAGAAACTTAACAAGACAAGTTTGATTAAGCTTTTAAACAAAATGTATTCATCAAGGATGACATATTAAGCATGACATATCAATATGTGAATAAGTATTAGACAAGTAGATATTTTCATCATGGTGAGAGTTTATGAAGGAAATACTTGAACATGTGAGCAAAGATTTAATCTATAGAAGCAATCACAAGGAAGTTCAAGTAAGCATATATTCAAAAATGAATAGAGGATCAGATGAATATGGTAAAGGGTAATCAAAACCCTAGTGGAAATTCATGGAGATAATCATATAAATAAAGAATTCAAACATGGTTGAAACAAGGGCTTTGGGGAATCCAAACTCAAGTGGAAGCCCTAGTTATGTACAAAGGTGTTCTCACAAAATTGAAAACAAAACCCTAATTTCAAAACAATTAATCCAAGCTTTATTCAAAGTTCAAAGTTTAATTAATCATGGTATGAAAGGCAAAATAACTCAAGATGACATGTTATGAACATTGGACAAGAGTTAACCAAAGCATGCTATGGTCCCATGAAGATTTATGATCAATTAGATCAAGAAATAATAAAGGAAAATATTTTTAGAAAGTATAAAAACACTAAAAAAGGACCATACTTCAACCTAATAAAAAATGATCAAATAAATAATATTTTTGGAATATTTTTGTGGATTCATAAAATAGACAAGTTAATTGATGTGTGTGAAAATGAATGGCTCAAAAATGTTTAAGGAGCTCATAAAAATGGTCATTTGAAGTTGTAAAAAAATGTGAAGAAAAGTGGTAAAAAAGAAGGTTTTGCTCCCACCAAGGCTTGAACCCGTGACCAAAGGGTGATGGGCTCAAAGCTCTACCATCTGAGCCAACACGCGCATGGTGACAAGGAATGCCTAGTGCAAATAATATATTAAACCTTCAAAGTGAAAATGTTAAAAAAAAAATAAAAACCAAAAGGTCTGGGGTGAGGGGGATTCGAACCCCGGACCTGAGGGTCACACAAAGCCTTAAACACGCGCCTTCAACCACTGGGGTGGTGATACATCTGTGTATCAAACCACTCCCAATTAATTAAGTAGTGAACAAATCCCAGAAATTCAAACCCTTCGTGCCACCACCATTGTTGTCATCCTCGTGCATCATCATCTTCATCAACAATTTCAAATTTCCAGATTCTTTATTTCTCAACCAAATGAGAAGATGTAAAGATGAAACTTGTGTGGATTTTGATAAGGAATTGAAGTGTTCTATTCAATTTCATTCATTTTTGCTAGAATTTAAATTAGCCCGTAAGAACATATAAACCCTAAATTTGCAAAATCTAATGGGGAATCACATATGTTAATGATACAAAGTAATTGACTGATGGAAAATGATCACAACACCATAACAAGCATGTCTAGAAATTAAAATATCAAAAATGATGCATGGATAATAGAATTTGAAAGTTTAAGGCTTACCTTGCAAGTGAGAATTGAATTCTCTGTTGGAGGTGTTACAAAACTGATTTGATGATTCAAACAGCTTCCTTGACCCTCAAGGATGGTGTTGCAATGCTTATAATAAATTGAAACCTCCTGGATCACTTGGCTCAATTCAAACTACAACTTGATGCAAGTGAGATATGATGATGGTGATTCTGATGTTACAAAAATGATTTGAGGTTATGGATCACTTCTATGATGATTATGTGAAGTTTTTGGATGGTTGAATTGAGTGGAAATGGACTGGTTTGAGATTTCCAAGTTTTCACTCTTTGAGAACTTTGAATTTAGCAAGAGGTAGGATTTATGAGAAAACAAGCATTGGCAATGTTTTGGTGTGTTTAGAATGTTCAGAATAACCTCTATTTATAGGAGAAATACCTCTTATATTTTGAATTTGAAAGGATCATGATGCATGCTATTCTCCAATAAGTTATGTCATGAACCTATTTTTGAATGCCAAGGTACACATGGGCTATTCTTCACTTGACTCACATTATGATCTTTTGAGCTTTGTTCCACTAGGTTGCATCCTATCCTTTGATGTTCTGATCATCCTTGGGCAGATTGGAGGTTTTTTTGCAAAAATCACTATAGCACTTTAATGCTAGAGGACAAAATCTCACTTCATGGTTTTGAAATGATTTTTCCTCACATGCTAAGGCTAGAAATCTTGAAAATTCTGTTATGCTTTGCAGAGCACATGCTTCATGATCATTTTGGTGTTGATCTTGTAAAGATATTGAGTTTACAAAGTCATCTAAGTCGTGTGGCACCAGTAGGTTAGGCAAATCTGTCTTGAAAAATCAGTTGTAGCAAGGCATGTTGTGAAATTCATATCTCCTTGTTCAAATTAGGTAAATGTGTGTTCTTGGTCATTTTGGAAAGCTGAGATATCATACTTCAACTTTGATGTTCAATGTTTGTCTTGAATCATTGTGGATCATAGTGAAAAATAGCCTTAAAGTTGGCTCCAACATAAGACAGATTCTATCTAAAATTTCACTAAGTGTTTTAGGTTCAAATGCATGGAACCTCCAACTTCATGGCCTTATATCTTAAAATCTATGCATTTTTTGGAAATCCACCCACAAAGACAAAGTTGTAGTATGTAACAAGCTCTTGAATTTGATCTTTGGATCAAAGAAAATGGTTACTTAGTTTGGAAGTTATGGCCATCGAAAGAAGGGCAAAAATCATTGTTTTATAACTTAGAAAAAATCCAACTTCTCCAATGTTGCCGTTTTTACAAGTAACCCCACATTTATTGATTTTTCTTGATCAACCATGATCCAAATCACATATTAACATCATTATTGACTTGAAGAGACTATTTTTGACCAAAAACTTCAAAAGTCAAACTTCATTTTGACCACAGTTGACTTTTGTATCAGATGAACTTTGAACATTGTGATCCTTTATGAAATCAAACCCTTGGGCTTTTTTGAACACCATGGATGGACTCCAAAATTGTTTTTGAGTGTCTTGAGTCATGTCCCAAGGTTTGAGATCATGTCTTGTTTAAAAGTCAAAGCTACAGTTGACTTTACATCAAAAACCCTAGTTTGTGGACCAGGTGATTTTAACTTCTTGCATTGCTTATGAATCAAGTTATTTGGGTTAATCCAGTCATATGAAGGGATTAATATGAGGAATTTGAGGTCCTTGAAACATATTTGGAGGCTTGGTATCATGCCTTGATTCAAAAGTCAACCTAGGGACTGAATTAGGTCAAAACCCTAATTTGGATGCACTGAGGATCTTGAGGCTTGATGAGCTTGTCATGATGCTATCTTGCACTAGATTATTGATGAGTGAAAGCTCTTGATCTTCATGAATGATATAGGGACTTGAGATGTTGAACATGATTCTCATCCTCTGATAAGTCATCTGCTTGAGCCCTTGGGGTATCACCTAACCTGTGAAGCAAGTAAGTACACATATCTTGTACTTGTGATGCATTAGTGATGCATAAAGACATGTATATATGTAATGATGAATGTTATGCCAATGATGCAAATGAGGTGGCATCTTCGGGGGGTAAAAAATTATGGTATGACAATCCTTAAAAAGATTCAACTTGGGTCGAACTTATTGCTAGCTGTCCCATTCTGGCTACTTCAGCTATGGCTTAATGCCACATTCGAACCTTCGTTGCCAACCTGTAACATAATCAACGAAGAAACTGATGAGATCAAGACTAGAAGGGTCGATGTGACACACCTCGTCCAATTGACTCCTAGTGACGAAGGCCTAAATCTGCAGAAGACTTTCACTGAGTATTTAATGATGTATGCCAAGCGCTATAATTTTACTCCCTCTATGGCTCCCTTTTCCAAAAGGACTCGTGGCCCAGAATGGTTTACCAAAAAATTTCCTCCTACTTCAAACGATCAAGAAGTAGATTCCTTGGCCATATGGGAGGCATTCTTCACGCCCAAATTGATTGCAACAACACTTTGACCTTCCAAATATCAAATAATCCTCCTCAGCTACCAACCAAATCTTGTCTCTCGATAGTTTGGTCTTAACCAGATTTTGACTAAGCCTCTTTTCCCAAAGAAGAGCTATGTTATCCTTGACAAATTGTACTTTACTAAGGCTCAAAGTAATGAAGAAATGTCTCAGTACATTGGCACTACTCAACTCACTTCTATCCCTTTTACACCATCGTACCATTGTTCCCAAGAATATGATACTTGGTGGAGACATTACTACTCCACAAAAATGTTCAACTTTGATGCCTTTACTCAACACTTAACAACCACTTTTGCTCTTATACATGACAGATCCAAGAAAGGTACTTCAACTCACATCAAGGAAATCCAAAAATTTCAAAAATACTTTGAAACTTCCTACAAACCTCATGACCTTAGTCGAACCATCCACGAAGCATCAGTTACTTTGAGAGAAAAATTTATGAAGAAACTCCCAATTTAAAACTAACTTCATACGTTAAACCCAAACACATATATGAATTGTCTTTTAACTCACATCCACCAAGATTCCCTCGACTGCCATCGGCTGATTTCGGCATGGCTTTTAGCCCTCCATTTCCCGACTAGTTTGTCTGTGGGGACTTTATGAAAATCCTTCGACAAGACTCTCTAAAATTTGAAAAATGGGTCTTTCCGACTAAGCATACTCAGGATAGTTTCAAAGGACATCTTCATATTGGCATAGAGGATGTTCAAGTACTCTCTCCATTATATGAAGGTGTGGAATAAGAGGCATTTCAATTTAATTTATTTTTTTCTTCTAACAACTTGACACCCTTTTTACTTGTGGCAATTGTTTTTATCTCTTCCTATTTTAGCCATCGAAAGAAAACAACTAGCAAAAGGTCTAACAAAGAAAACTGCCAGTTCGACCAAAGACGAGGGTCAAGAAGGCAAAACAACCAAACCAACAACAAAGGTACACTTTGTGTTTTTCTATTTATTTCGTTTGACGGATTGTCTTCGTATGTTAATGTTTTTGTTATTTTCAGGTGAATCGAAAACCACCTCCAACTCCCAAGAAATGAAAGGCTAAAGAACCTCATGTTCAAGCAGTCGAATCAGATGATGACGACCTTTTGCCAGATACTTCTAAAGTTGTCAAGAGAAAGAAGAAAGTGAAAGTTTCTGATGCCACTTCCCAACCAAAAACCACTATCATCAAACTCAAACTGAAGAAACCCATCACTCCAAAAGTGCCTGAGTTAGTCCTGAACCTAACCCCCAGAGCACTCCGGAACGTATTGAAAGTGGCAATCCTTGCCCTGGTGCATATGGCTCTAAGGTAATATAAGTTTACCTCAATTGTCCTTAACCATTTTTCCTCTTCTTTTATTTTTGACTCATCATAATTCGACTCTTTTGCAGGGTGGCGCAGATGATGTCAAACAATCAAGCATCAAACACACTATCCTTGGGAGCACCAGCATTCCTTCGCACCAACCAACATCCAACAAGGATTCGACCAAAGGATCCATAGGCAAAGTAAATAAACCCACTTAAGAACAACAGGAAAAATCACTCTCACAGGACACTACCCGACACTCTCAGACCACTGATTCTGATCATGATGAGGAGGACAAAGAACAACATGTCATGGAAGTCGAGGAATCAATACAAATCCAATACACATAAAGGATTATACAAGACAAAGCAGATGATTCCTCACCAAAAATCTTCAACCAAGGTTAAGACCAAGACGAAGAAGAATATCAAGATGAAGATCAATCTTTGTTCCATTATGGAAACAACCCTCCGGATGAAGAAGAAGAAGAAGAAGAAGATGATGATGATGATGCAGGACCAAACAAAGTACCCAAAACTAACCAGGCCTCTGAGACTGTCAAGGAATTTAAAGTTCCTTCAACCAGAACAAACACTGCTCTCTCCCAGGTGTTGCACCCCAAAATTTGCTCTCCTTACTTTATTACTAACTGGCTTATGTTTCATTTCGTTTTTTGCATTGTCATGTATGCATATCATTAGCATGGGGTCAAGGTGCTTGAGGAAGTTCAAGAAGGTCCTATCTGGTCTATCACATCATTAAGAGTTCACAAGTGGCAAGGGATCTCAAGTGGATCAATCTCTCCTAACCAGTGCATGAATTAGGGTTTTGAAATTCTTGGGTTTATTGCTCCAATGGGCAAGCTCCTTGGGTTTTCATCATCACTAAATGGCATATCTTATCTTTGTTGGAGAGGATACACATCATATTCAGAGGAATTTGGATTTGGAGACTGTGTTATTTCCTTCTAGACTGAGGGTACCAAAACTAGGGTTTGTTATAAAGTCATTTTATTTCTTATTTTTTGGGCAAGACTTGATTCTATGGTATTCCTTGGGTCCCCAAGTATCTAGGGATGGGAGGTTGTCCATTAGTTTGGTTCAGGAGAGATTTAATTGATCAGAAGATTGAGAATCAGGTGAATTGGGTAAAAGTCAACAGTGAAAGGAGAAGTCAACTGTGGAAATTTGAGGTTCTCTCCAAGGTTTTCAAGGTCTCACATCCTCATATGGTCATCAAAAGTCAAGTTTCACACCATATATCAAAAATCAGGAGTTGGTGCAAAAGTTACTAAAAATGGAAATGACCTATAATTTGAAGTTTCCTTTTTGGGCAAGTTCCTGCACTGCATTCAACTTGACTTTTCACCATCAAGAAAGCTTCAAATGAATTTTTATCCAACAGGAAATTTGAAGATCTTTTTCTCCTCTTTCCAACAAGTACTAGTGGGTCTCCATATCATTTGTGAAACTCAACTTATGGTCAAAAGAAGGCAAAGTGGTTTTTAGGGTTTCATTCTCACAACTTTTAGATTTTGGGACATATGGACCTATGATTAATTCCATTGCTTTAAAACATGTTCCAACATCCAAGAACAATCCCTAAGGAGCATTTTTTTGGCTTTTTAATCAAGTGGTTTCATGGGTTATTATTCACTTATTTTCCATTATGCCAAAATGCCAAATCATTAAAAACTCATGAGTTAATTGGTATCAAGGCCCAATTCCAATATGGGTGTAATTATCAATTCAAATGCAAGTGATCTATCATGGAATTCTTAAGTATACATGCATGGAGAGAGGTGTAACTCACATAATGTGATTTTCCAAAATAATTCAAAAACTCATTAAACAAATAATTACCCAAGCCTAATTCATTATCAGTGAAAAACCCTAGTCTATATAAGATCATTCATGCACTGGTTAGGATTCATTCACGTGACATTTGGAGGATTGGAGAATTTGAACCCTAAAGCCTTCTTTCAACAAATCTCACAATCCACAAGGTCTTTGCAAAAAGTTCTTCCACAAACCTTCTCCTGGTGATCTCTAGAGTACAACCCAACCACTATTCGCAGCCAAAAGCAAAGATTAGAGTTGCACCATCTCAGGTTGGTGGATTTTTTCGTGGTCATGAAACTTGAATTTTTTACGTGTATGTTGTTGTGTGATTGTCACTGATCATGTTGATCTAATTGGTTTTGAATATGGACGTGTGTATGGCTTGTTATGTGCGTTTGAAGTTTTATGCCCTAACCTTAATCTCTTCGTTTTTCATTAAATATTGGTTGTTTGTGAATTTGGAGTGCACATTCGAAATCCTCGTGAAAATCTGGTTGGATTAGTGTAGTTTTTTTGCAGTTTTTGGGTAGTTTCAGGTCGACGTTCATCCTAGGCGGCGGACGGAACCCTAGCGCCATCGCCGGAGAGATTTGCAGGTCGCCGGAGGGTTTGAATGGGGAAAACAACCTCCCAGCCGTCCATCTTCCTCATCGTACGGTCCAGGCGATGCCATGTGTTTCTTTTTTATTTTTTTTTCTGAATTTTATTTTATGATCAGGTGTTTATTACCCCACCGTTGCTATGGTGTACGTCCAATAATGCTTTTCCATTTTGTGTACTTTTACTTGCGTTGACTTATCCGTGGACGTTGGATGCATCCCAAGGTAAGGACTCAGTCAACCCAGTTGACTGGGTCACATGCGTACACCCTCCCTTTTTTATTTTTTCTGATTTGTAACTTGGATTGGGTCACGCTATTTGCACCCCCATCTTCAGCCCATGTCACAATCCCAGTTCATTTTTCTTGCTTTCCGCACCCCCCATGCGCATCCATCTTAAACATTTTATTTTAATTATTTTGTTTTCATTTTTAATTATTAAAAATAGATTTTGCGTTAAAAAATTAATAAAAAATGTCATGCATTATATTTATCATTTTATAAAATTTTTACAAATTTTATTTTTCATTTTATTTTATTTTTCATCATCTAAATTAATTATTTTATTCATTTTCTTTTTGCATTACACATGTCATGCATACTAATTTTGCTTATTTTATTTCTCTGCATCCGTAAAATATTTTTTATCCGTTCTTTTTGTATTTGTTAGGTAACATTCTAAAATACATCAAAATATTTTTAAATCATTTTTAATTATTATTTCATATTGCCTTCTGGTCCTCTTTTTGCACACTGAACCCCACTTCTCACCTGAACTTTGCCTAATTGTTTAAGTGACTAACATCTTGAATTTTTACAGGAATTTTTGATGCGTTGTTTGTCTCTGGTTGAGAAACCTTGATCTTTAATTTGGGAATTTTAGGAGTTATTTCTCTAATTATTTAATTACTTTCACTTGAGATCTGCTTATATGCGTATTTCTGATCATGCCTAAGTCCTTGTTTGAAAGGCACTTGTGCCATTTGCTTTGGGGTTGTTTCTTTGATTTCTGAATTCATGTTTGGATTATTATCACTATTGTTTGCCATTGTTTGATTTCCACTTGCCTTGATATTATTTATGTCCGTTTCTCACTAACCTTTTATGCAGGGACTAAGGTAAGTTCTTTAAGGGTATGGATAAGTATCCATGGTCACCCTTACTTTTTCCTTCCCTCATTTTCTTCCTTTAGGATTTAGGTTGTCGTCAAACCTCACTAACCGTAGGTCACCCATGCATGATGACTTTAGGACTCTTAGTCCCCCTTAGAGTATCCCTTGTGTCTTCTCTCTTCTCATCTCAAATTTCTTTAAAACACTTAATAAGGTTAAATTGTATTGCGCACGAGCCTTAAGCGTGGGGAATGAGAAATGAGGGGCTTCCTCTCATCTATCTAGAGTGCTTAGCGAGCGTCCTGTCTTGGGACGATGCGTTAAGTATTCGCCCCCGTGCCCTAGACTTTGGTGCAATGCAACTTAGGGACAAACTTAAGCCACTTCTGTCCTTAAAAACACAAACCAACTTCAAACCTTTTTGTCCTTCGGGATTTCCAAACTTAAAGGCTATTTTCAAAAAGGGCACGTTATTTTCCATCTGAGACGCAAACAGGCATCGACCCTAACTGCCGGACGCGAACTTAACGTCGCTCATAAAAAACACAAAAAGAACTTGGTCCGAACTACGTTGACTCTGAATTCCCCATTGCACAAAGGGGGTACGTAGGCCTAGGATGTCGACGTCCTAACGAGTCGGTCTTTGTCTTCCCCTCTCCGTCTTAGTACAGCCATAGATGATAGGATAACTCACCCTTAGAATAGACAACAAGCGTGGATCCCATCGAGTACGATGGACGCGTGGGGTGCTAGCACCTTCCCCTCGCGTATCCGACTCCTGAACCCAGGTTATGGTTGCGATGACCATTCCTTTCCCTCTTCCTCAGGTTTATGCGGTGTTCCCTTTCCCTCTCTTGGGATAAATTTACACGGCTGGCGACTCTGTTTTTCCGCGCCACTCTCGCGTTTGTACCTGGATGAAAATCATGGGAGCGATAGCTGACGACTCTGCTGGGGGCTCTGGTTGACCTATGCTGGTCCATCCCTAAGCGAATCAATCCTAGCGCTTGCTTGTCTTTGTTCTCTTTGGGTGTTTGGTTTTTGTTTTACTTTATGTGTTGCATTTTATTTTTATTTTTACCGCATTTTTTGCATTTCATTTTTTATTACTGTCATGCTTCTGTGCTGTGCTGGCTGTCTCTGTTTTGCAGGTTGGGTGGGACCGAGAGATAAGCCCAATACCCAGGCTTGAGTATACCCTAAGACTAGAGTGGAAAGTAGTGGGACCTACGTGCCCGCTTGGTACATTTGTGTGTTCACGAAATTCACAACCAGACGAGGCTATCTTGGGACGCATTCTAACGTGTGTGTCTTGCGCATGTTGGGGTGTTGATCTAGAGAGCTGTCGACTCTGGTGACCGATCATTGAGGACCTTAGTGGAAACATCCCTCTTTAGTGGTGACAGTGGCAGACCACATCCCGTGACAAACCCATTCGCACCCGAGGGCCCGCTTTGGAACTCACGTAGTACTGTACCCCGAAGGATGAATGTACTATTGTTTCTCGACCTCAGTGCCAAAGCTGAGGACCTTCCGCTTTGGAGAATCAGTTGAGGCCTCCTCGATTGATGATGATGCCAAACCAGGTATGGTGAACGTATCATTATTTCTCGACCTGAGAGCCCGGGATACTGAACATCCTAGTACCCACATGTGAGAGGGGATGGGCGTTTGCAGGTTTGTAGGTAACCGAGACCTTCAACCTACCTTGTTCTCCGAATTTCACATCAATGTCTGATTATTTGGGTTCCTATCTCAGTGGTTCAGAATTTTGGTTTTCTGGGTTGTGGTTCTCGTTCAGCTAACAGCACAGCACATCCAGCAGTGTGCCTTGACCCCATGTTTGCATGGAGCATATCATTTTTCTTGCATTCTGACATGTTTGACATTTCTCAGGGCTTGCATCTTACTCTTGATTTCGGTTTTCTGAGGTTACCTTAGCATGGGTATCCAGAGAAAGAAGATTGTTACTTATTTATTCCCAGAACCGACTTTAACACTGATTCACAAACTGATTAATATGGCTGGTTCTGGAGTTCGTACAGAGTTTAGTGGAAGGTATGGAAGACTTCTGAAATTTGTCTACAACATCTCCAAGTATGAGAAGGATGCCATTCATACACTTCTTCAGTTTTACGATCCGTCTCTGCGTTGCTTCACTTTCCCGGACTACATATTGGCTCCAACGTTGGAGGAGTTCTTATTTATTTTGGGAATCCCCATCAGGCATGATATAGTTTTCTTTTCCGAAGAACACCCCGGGATAAAATAAATGGCTATTGCTCTTCATATTGATGAATCCGTTCTGAGCAGTAATATTGAGGAAAAACAAGGAGCTAAGGGTTTCTTATTGAAGTTCTTGTTTGACCAAGCTTGCATACATGTTAAAGAGAAGAATTGGACTGCTTTCCAAGCTATTCTGGCTATGTGTATCTATGGGATTGTTCTGTTTCCGAATATTCCTGATCTGGTGGATATGCACGCCGTCAGAATCTTTATTTCGGAGAATCCTATACCTACCTTGCTAGGTGATGTGTATCACTCAGTCCACTACAAGAATGAGAATAGGCGTGGTAAAACTGTGAGTTGTTGTGCACCGCTCTTAGCTACTTGGTTTCTGAGTCATCTCCCTGAATCTGGCGCTTTCGTTGATACGAAAGATTCTCTGAAGTGGTCAAAGAGGGTAATGGGCTTGACTGCTGACAACATTGTTTGGTTTAATCGTGACTTGCTAGGAATGGAGATTATTTGCAAATGCGGAGAATTCCCCAATGTACCCTTGATAGGAAGGAAAGGTGGAATTAATTATAATCCCTCCCTAGCTATCAGGCAGTTTGGTTATCCTTTGAAAGGTCCACCCGAAGAGCGAGATGTCCGAGAGTCCTTATTCTTCAATGGTATTAAGGATCAAGGATTGATAAGGAAAGTTGTGAATGCTTGGAAACAGGTGACCAAGAAGGGTAAAATTCCATTCGGGAAAAGTAACAATCGGGCTTTCCCTGCCTATAAAGAGTGGATTAAGAAGAGAGCAGAAGAGGAGCTTCTTCCATTCCCGATGGAACCACCTTTGTATCCTTTGGTGATCGAGCCTCCTACCACCGTTGAGTTGGAAAAGTATAACAAATTGTGGGTTGAAAAGGAAAAGCTGCGAGAAGAAAACAGAGAGCTACTAAGGGAGATTTATCAGTTGAAACATGAGTGGGGTGAAGCTGTTCATATTGCCAAGTTAAAGACAGAGCTTCTCGCTAAGGCAGAAAAGGAGCTAGCTGACATGGTCACAGTCAGACAAAGGATGAAGCAAGCTCTAGATGGTATCAGTAAGGTTCTCGAGTCTAAGAAGGAGGAATTGGACAAGGCTTTGTTAAAAATTCACAGGTTCAATGCTCACCAAGAAACTGCAATGGCTGAGAATAAGCAAAAAGAAGACGGTTATCTAGCTCAGATTGATCAATTGAAGTCGCAGCTCAAGAAGAAAGACGCTGAGATCCTATCAGGGGTATTCCAGAGACAAGCAGTCGAGGGTCGACTCAACGAAGCCATAGCCTCCATAGAGGAACTGAAGATCCAAGCTGAAGTGAAGAGATCTAGAAATGAGGGACCTAGTATGGGTGGTGTTTCTGGAGAAGACGCTTGGGAGTTACATTGCCGATACTTGGAAGGGATCATGCATAGGAGAGATGTTCTCATTCAAGAGCTAATTCAGAGACCGAAGCATCCCGACACTAAAAAGTTGTTCAAGGAAATTCAAGACTGGAGAAAAAAGCATAATGGATGGGGGGGATTGGTACTTGTAGACTTTGATGACATGCCGTAGTTTTCTATTTTCTTTCATTATTTGGACCACCGCCAGGCTTGTTGGCTGGGACCTATGATTTTTGTGTTCAGGTTTGTTACCTTGGATTGTGATTGTTGACATTTGGTTTTCCTCTGGTTTTCTTAATATATGAGCAGGATTTCTGTTCTATCTTGCTGTTAAACTGGAATCAAGGGGTGGATCGCCCTGCGAATATTCAAACATGTTCATTTGCATTTGCATATTCATAATCATTGTGCATAGTAGGTGTTCGAGGCTGGTTACTCTTGTCCTGATATGGTTCTCTCCGAAGCACAGACTCAACTCCTCAAGCCACTCAGAGGTTGATCATGGAACAAATTCAAGCAGAGCCGAGGGAAATACAGAGCCAAATGGAGCAGTTCATGGGGAAAATGCAAGCTTTGACTCAAGACTAGAAAATGATGAAAGAGGAAGTCAATCAACTGAAGCCTCCCGAGTAAACACTCAGACTGCGAGTATGTTATCAGAAATAATAAGTCCAGACGGAGCCAAGTTTCCTCAACGATGGCGATTTCCTGTTTCTTTATTGCATTTTCATATATAGCTTTCATTTGTTTGTTTAAACATTGTCTGCATGTAGAAACTTGTTTGTTTTTTGACAATCATAATACAATAAGCATGTTTTTCTTGAAGTAATCCATTCGTGTTCACTCTTAAATGTTTATATGCACTGCAATACCAATTTTCTTGTCTAGAACTCTTGAGGGAGGATGATGAGATGAAAACGCAAAATCTCTGGTTGTATGTTCAAGGATAGGACCCTGTTGAGGATGTACAGGCATTGTTTCAAATCCCTAAACACTGGAGATATAAGGGAGATAGACCCTCGTTAACCCCTTTGAGCCTTGAAGTAGAAGCTTCTTTCGTTCTAAAAACCCTCATACTTAACCCAGGGGCAGGGTAGGCGTCAGTTAGTTTGACCGAGCGTTTAAATTTCAAGGAGAGTGTGCATCTGAGGATCCATTACCTTCTATCCCACCGTCAAGAGGTCAAGAGATGTGAAACCACAATGGTCATCCATCAACAATCATAGAAGTGAGGCAGTCACAACCCTGTCAAGAAAGTAAGACAACCAGTGTCACACGCTTTGTTCAAAAAAGGGGAATAAAAAAAAAGAGAGAAAGCCCGCTAAGTCGAAACTTGAAAACAAGTGACTTAGGCAAAAGTTAGGGCATCCCGTTGGACTTCAAAATCGAAAAACTCAAAAGAGTTAGTCCAGGAAAAAATTAGGGATCAAAAAAAGGGGCAAAAGAAAAAGCAAAAAAGCATTACAAAAGAAAATCCTCGATAAGAACGAATTCGTGTGATTACAGACACAAAAGATAAAAAGGGGTGGCTGTCATTCCAAAACCTCCTTAGGTGCCAAACCATTAGTGGCGTGGGTCCCTTAAAAGATCATAAACCTTTTGAGAGATGAGCGTTTGGGTCAGATTAACTGAACATAGGACTAGAGAATATCACGGAGAGCGGGTGGGCACTGATAAATTTTGAGCCATAAATCCTTTTTTCTGAAACCGTGAACCAGACCGCGTTACAACCCTTAAAAGTCCTAATTGAAACAGGGTTTATTCTAAAAGCGCACTTCAACAGGATAGCGTTCCTGACTCCTATAAGTTGTGCTAATAAGACTTGTTGGTATTGCATGTGCGCATTGTCTTGCCATTCAAAAATCAAGGTCGCATCCCAGCAAGTGATTCGTTCACAAGGCTTGGCGACGCATTCAAGGTTAACATGAGTGTTGCATTGGAATTGTCATTCTCATAATAAACATTTTCTGTTTGCATATATGTGCCTAAGCATCAATGCAGCTTACACAGTGAAAGTCAGTCAAGAACCTTGATCCTGTCAAGTTGGGTTGTTTGAAAATTCTGAAGGGCAATCATATCAAATGGCGTGCTTCCAAGAGACTCAGTGTAGAGCGGGCTCTCCCTAGTAAGTCGTGTTAAGATGTAGCCAATCTGGGGCAGTCACGTCGAGAAATCTCTCCGAAATTCAGTTATTCTGGGGCATTAATTCTAGGATCAGGGGCAGGCCACCTCTAGAGCGTGGGAGATCGTCCACTCCTTAAAATGGTTAATTGAAAACACCACCTCAAGGTTCAAGATGCTAAAGCAGAGTATTGTCAAGTCATTACAATCCCCTTCGAGGTAATGTACGTCATGGATTATGAAGACTGGGGCAGTTATGTCGAGATATGATAAATCTCTCCAAGAGTTTGAAGACCCTGGGGCAGTGCGAACGCCCGATCTTCTGTAAAATCCTCTTGAGATGAAAAGTTCAAAGAGCCGCTTACGACCATAAAGACAAGTCAGGTTGCAGGGTAACAACATTGTACTCCCCCAGCAGTTGGCTCTCCCCAGCATTGAGATTGCTCCTTCCCCAACAGGGCAAAACTTTCCTCAGCAGAGCAGACCTTCCCCAGCAAGAGACTTGGGAAGCATTTTCTCCGGATCAAGACGTTGTCTCCCCACAGAATCAGGGTGTTCACCCTCCTCATCTAGTCAGGAAGCGTGCTTTCACCGACGATGTCATATTCTAGTCCCCAGTAAGGTGGGAGTAAAGTCGTTCTCCCCACCAGCAAACTAAGTTCAGCAGTATCCCCAAGCAGGATGGTATTATAGACTGGTTTCCCCAAGCAGGATGGTATCACGGACTAGTATTCCCCAGCAGGTTCTGAGCCAATTGGATATTAGCAATCCTCAGTAACAGACTTCCGGTTCCGTTATTGGCATTCATTCTCAACTCCCCCAACAGAGGAGAAATCTCAGGTTTTGGACGTTACCCTCAGTGAAAGACAGGTATGGCCCCGGTAGTTCTTTTGGGATTTCATCCCCAGCAGAAGTTGTTGACCCGAAGAGTCGATCAGTATGATCTTTCTCAGCAGAGTTCCTGGATTCAGAGGACAATTTATTTTTGTCATCCCCAGCCAAATCAATCTTTTCTCTCCGGCATTTATTTTGCTGGAGAGACCCCTTTTGCATATCATAAGCATTTGCATTGCATCCTCAAAACGCGTAGCATTTCCACTACGTGTGGAGCATTACGGCAAAATTCAAACATTTGCATTCGAAGCATAAGCCAGGTTTGATACTTTCTTTGCCATTTCTCTTTCTTAGCAGAGATAGCATAACTCAGGAGATTTTGGAGGGATGCGTTCCTCATACTAGTGCTCCCCGGCAGAGTCTTTTATTTAGACTTCTCCTTTCCCCGACAGAGTCATCTTATCTGTGGATCACGAGTCCATTAGAAGTTCGCCTTTATTTGGCCTTTCTCTTTTGGGAAATCCAGTTCTCGTATGGTAGTCAGTTCTCGTCTGACTTATTCTGTAAATCCAGTTCTCGTCTGGTAGTCAGTTCTCGACTGACTTAGTTGGTGTAAACCCAGTTCTCTCCTGGTAGTCAGTCCCCTTTATCAGCAGAGATAACAAACTTTTGGATATTTTCTTCGTCAGTTCCCTTTATCAGCAGGGATGGCAGTTACATTGCTAGTTCTCTTTATCAGCAGAGATAACAATCTTTTGAGATTTTCTTTTGTCAGCTCCCTTTATCAGCAGGGATGGCATTTGTTTTGCTAGTTCTCTTTATCAGCAGAGATAGCAATCTTTTGAGATTTTCTTTCGTCAGCTCCCTTTATCAGCAGGGATGGCATTTATTTTTCTATTTCTCTTTGTCAGCAGAGATAGCAATCTTTTGAAGATTTATTTCGTCAGTTCCCTTTATCAGCAGGGATGGCATTTATTTTGTCAGTACTCTTTATCAGCAGAGATGTCGTGGGAGAGTTTTGTTTCACGTTATCCCCAGTGAGGTCCACTTTATGTTGGTTATCCTTTGTGGGTACAATTGAGGTTGTATTCGTTTTGTGGATGTGATCGAGGTCGTATTCGTATTTCCTTTGTGGGTAGAGTGATTGAGGTCAGTCTTCCTTTGTGGGTACAATCGAGGTTGTATTCGTTTTGTGGATGCGATCGAGGTCGTATTCGTATTTCCTTTGTGGGTAGAGTGATTGAGGTCAGTCTTCCTTTGCGGGTGCAATTGAGGTTGTATTCGTTTTGTGGGTGCGATTGAGGTCGTATTCGTATTTCCTTTGTGGGTAGGGTGATTGAGGTCAGTCTTCCTTTGTGGGTACAATCGAGGTTCTATTCGTTTTGTGGATGCGATCGAGGTCGTATTCGTATTTCCTTTGTGGGTAGAGTGATCGAGGTCACTCTTCCTTTGCGGGTGCAATTGAGGTTGTATTCGTCTTGTGGATGCGATTGAGGTCGTACTCGTATTTTCTTTGTGGGTAGAGTGATTGAGGTCAGTCTTCCTTTGCGGGTGCAATTGAGGTTGTATTCGTCTTGTGGATGCGATTGAGGTCGTATTCGTATTTTCTTTGTGGGTAGAGTGATTGAGGTCAGTCTTCCTTTGCGGGTGCAATTGAGGTTGTATTTGTTTTGTGGATGCGATTGAGGTCGTATTTGTGTGCTCTTTGTGGGTGGAGTGATCGAGGTCAGTCTTCCTTTTTGGGTACGATTGAGGTCGTATCTGGTGGATATGGTTGAGGTCATATTCCTTATTTTTCAGCATACTCTATCTCATTATTCTTACCATTAGCAAATTTCCGGGGCTCTTTCGGTATTCAATCCCCGTGTACCCTGGAATGTCTGAGAGCCGTTGCTATCATACCTTCAGGACCAAGTTGATTGAATAGGGGCAGCTGTTGCACCCCAAAATTTGCTCTCCTTACTTTATTACTAACTGGCTTATGATTCATTTCGTTTTTTGCATTGTCATGTATGCATATCATTAGCATGGGGTCAAGGTGCTTGAGGCAGTTCAAGAAGGTCCTATCTGGTCTATCACATCATTAAGAGTTCACAAGTGGCAAGGGATCTCAAGTGGATCAATCTCTCCTAACCAGTGCATGAATTAGGGTTTTGAAATTCTTGGGTTTATTGCTCCAATGGGCAAGGTCCTTGGGTTTTCATCATCACCAAATGGCATATCTTATCTTTGTTGGAGAGGATACACATCATATTCAGAGGAATTTGGATTTGGAGACTGTGATATTTCCTCCTAGACTGAGGGTACCAAAACTAGGGTTTGTTATAAAGTCAGTTTATTTCTGATTTTTTGGGAAAAACTTGATTCTATGGTATTCCTTGGGTCCCCAAGTATCTAGGGATGGGAGTTTGTCCATCAGTTTGGTTCAGGAGAGATTTAATTGATCAGAAGATTGAGAATCAGGTGAACTGGGTAAAAGTCAACAGTGAAAGGAGAAGTCAACTGTGGAACTTTGAGGTTCTCTCCAAGGTTTTCAAGGTCTCACATCCTCATATGGTCATCAAAAGTCAAGTTTCACACCATATATAAAAAATCAGGAGTTGGTGCAAAAGTTACTAAAAATGGAAATGACCTATAATTTGAAGTTTCCTTTTTGGGCAAGTTCCTGCACTGCATTCAACTTGACTTTTCACCATCAAGAAAGCTTCAAATGAATTTTTCTCCAACAGGAAAGTTGAAGATCTTTTTCTCCTCTTTACAACAAGTACTTGTGGGTCTCCATATCATTTGTGAAACTCAACTTATGGTCAAAAGAAGGCAAAGTGGTTTTTAGGGTTTCATTCTCATAACTTTTAGATTTTGGGACATATGGACCTATGATTAATTCCATTGCTTCAAAACATGTTCCAACATCCAAGAACAATCCCTAAGGAGCATTTTTTTGGCTTTTTAAGCAAGTGGTTTCATGGGTTATTATTCACTTATTTTCCATTATGCCAAAATGCCAAATCATTAAAAACTCATGAGTCAATTGGTATCAAGGCCCAATTCTAATATGGGTGTAATTATCAATTCAAATGCAAGTGGTCCATCATGGAATTCTTAAGTATACATGCATGGAGAGAGGTGTAACTCACATAATGTGATTTTCCAAAATAATTCAAAAACTCATTAAACAAATAATTACCCAAGCCCAATTCATTATCAGTGAAAAACCCTAGTCTATATAAGCTCATTCATGCACTGGTTAGGATTCATTCACGTGACATTTGGAGGATTGGAGAATTTGAACCCTAAAGCCTTCTTTCAACAAATCTCACGATCCACAAGGTCTTTGCAAAAAGTTCTTCCACAAACCTTCTCCTGGTGATCTCTAGAGCACAACCCAACCACTATTCGCAGCCAAAAGCAAAGATTAGAGTTGCACCATCTCAGGTTGGTGGATTTTTTCGTGGTCATGAACCTTGAATTTTTTACGTGTATGTTGTTGTGTGATTGTCACTGATCATGCTGATCTAATTGGTTTTGAATATGGACGTGTGTATGGCTTGTTATGTGTGTTTGAAGTTTTATGCCCTAACCTTAATCTCTTCGTTTTTCATTAAATATTGGTTGTTTGTGAATTTGGAGTGCACATTCGAAATCCTCGTGAAAATCTGGTTGGATTAGTGTAGTTTTTTGCAGTTTCTGGGCAGTTTCAGGTCGACGTTCATCCCAGACGGCGGACGGAACCCTAGCGTCGTCGCCGAAGAGATTTGCAGGTCGCCGGAGGGTTTGAATGGGGAAGACAACCTCCCAGCCGCCCATCTTCCTCATCGTACGGTCCAGGGGATGCCATGTGTTTCTTTTTTATTTTTTTTTCTGAATTTTATTTTATGATCAGGTGTTTATTACCCCACCGTTGCAATGGTGTACGTCCAATAATGCTTTTCCATTTTGTGTACTTTTACTTGCGTTGACTTATCTGTGGACGTTGGATGCATCCCAAGGTAAGGACTCAGTCAACCCAGTTGACTGGGTCACATGCGTACACCCTCCCTTTTTTATTTTTTCTGATTTTTAACTTGGAATGGGTCACGCTATTCGCACCCCCATCTTCAGCTCGTGTCACAATCCCAATTCATTTTTCTTGCTTTCCGCACCCCCCATGCGTATCCATCTTAAACATTTTATTTTAATTATTTTGTTTTCATTTTTAATTATTAAAAATAGATTTTTGCGTTAAAAAATTAATAAAAAATGTCATGCATAATATTTATCATTTTATAAAATTTTTACAAATTTTATTTTTCATTTTATATTATTTTTCATCATCTAAATTAATTATTTTATTCATTTTCTTTTTGTATTACACATGTCATGCATACTAATTTTGCTTATTTTATTTCTCTGCATCCGTAAAATATTTTTATCCGTTCTTTTTGCATTTGTTAGGTAACATTCTAAAATGCATCAAAATATTTTTAAATCATTTTTAATTATTATTTCATATTGCATTCTGGTCCTCTTTTTGCACACTGAACCCCACTTCTCACCTGAACTTTGCCTAATTGTTTAAGTGACTAACATCTTGAATTTTTGCAGGAGTTTTTGATGTGTTGTTTGCCTCTGGTTGAGAAACCTTGATCTTTAATTTGGGAATTTTAGGAGTTATTTCTCTAATTATTTAATTACTTTCACTTGAGATCTGCTTATATGCGTATTTCTGATCATGCCTAAGTCCTTGTTTGAAAGGCATTTGTGCCATTTGCTTTGGGGTTGTTTCTTTGACTTATGAATTCATGTTTGGATTATTATCACTATTGTTTGCCATTGTTTGATTTTCACTTGCCTTGATATTATTTATGTCCGTTTCTCACTAACCTTTTATGCAGGGACTAAGGTAAGTTCTTTAAGGGTATGGATAAGTATCCATGGTCACCCTTACTTTTTCCTTCCCTCATCTTCTTCCTTTAGGATTTAGGTTGTCGTCAAACCTCACTAACCGTAGGTCACCCATGCATGATGACTTTGGGACTCTTAGTCCCCCTTAGAGTATCCCTTGTGTCTTCTCTCTTCTCATCTCAAATTTCTTTAAAACACTTAATAAGGATAAATTGTATTGCGCACGAGCCTTAAGCGTGGGGAATGAGAAATGAGGGGCTTCCTCTCATCTTTCTAGAGTGCTTAGCGAGCGTCCTGTCTTGGGACGATGCGTTAAGTATTCGCCCCCGTGCCCTAGACTTTGGTGCAATGCAACTTAGGGACTAACTTAAGCCACTTCTGTCCTAAAAAACACAAACCAACTTCAAACCTTTTTGTCCTTTGGAATTTCCAAACTTAAAGGCTATTTTCAAAAAGGGCACGTTATTTTCCGTCTGTGATGCAAACAGGCATCGACCCTAACTGCCAGATGCGAACTTAACGTCGCTCATAAAAAACACAAAAAGAACTTGGTCCGAACTACGTTGACTCTGAATTCCCCATTGCACAAAGGGGGTACGTAGGCCTAGGACGTCGACGTCCTACCGAGTCGGTCTTTGTCTTCCCCTCTCCGTCTTAGTACAACCATAGATGATAGGATAACTCACCCTTAGAATAGACAACAAGCGTTGATCCCATCGAGTACGATGGACGCGTGGGGTGCTAGCACCTTCCCCTCGCGTAACCGACTCCTGAACCCAGGTTATGGTTGCGATGACCATTCCTTTCCCTCTTCCTCAGGTTTATGCGGTGTTCCCTTTCCCTCTCTTGGGATAAATTTACACGGCTGGTGACTCTGTTTTTTCGCGCCACTCTCACGTTTGTACCTGGATGAAAATCCTGGGAGCGACACCAGGACATATGTTGTTATTTAGTTTTTGGGTTTGTTAATTGTGAACATTTCAACAATGTTCTTCAAAAGTTGTTAAAGAAATGTTATAATTCTTTAAAGAGATGTAGAACTATAGATTACAAAGTAAATGGCTTCAAAATAAATTACAAAACCTAAAATGTCAAAATTGGCTTCAAAGTAAATTGCAGCAAATATAAATGGCAAGAAGAATCTTAAATAATCTGGTAAAAGTGTAAAGTATGGTATTCACACGTACATTTTCACTTAAGAACACTTGTTTCTCACGCACAGGTACTTTGAGTAAATTTAGAGTTTTTGTACAAAGTTGAACACTTCGTCCTACCTGCTAAGTGTTCTATTTATAATTACTCGAAAATAACTGCTATTCAACGGTCTTTTCACAGAAGATGCCACGTCTTCGATTTGCATGCATTTCGTTGCTCCAAGCTCTCCATTGTCTTGAAAAAGGATATGGCCAAAAAACAGTTATCAACCTCAAACTTGAATCATATTACGTTGAAAATTACTCCAGGAAAGCTTCGTCGAACTCTAGTCTAGGCCAAACATATTTCTAATCAACTCCCTATACCAGAACTTCCTTGATAAAAATATCCTTCATCGAAATGTTCTTATCAATATTTTTCTCGAAGTCAACATATTCTTCTTCAGAATATATATTTGAATCCTATGACTTATTTCTAGCATTCATGTGTGTCGAAATCCCAGCCAAAACTTCCTTGACTATTGGTTACTACCCCATGCTTGGATGTTGGTCTTGTGGACTTAGGTTTAGGTTCTTGATCCTTTGCTTTGGAGTTGTGATTTGAGACCTTGGAATTCATCTGGTACCTTTTGTAACACCCCCTTTCTATACCCCCAAATAATCACAAAATCATTTAGGCACATATTAAAAATTCCGTCAGAGTATAATTATAAACATAGTATAAAAGAGGTATGTCACATCATACATGAAATTAAAACATTCAACACATGCTCAACAATTGATATGCAACAGTGGGGTAACTTTGCAACAGAGGGACTTAGTCCTTACACCCACATCTCAATATTTAGAATAAAAGCGGAAAATCTAAACATTGAATAACATCAAACATATATATATATATATATATATATATATATATATCATCAATTATTATCCACCAACATAATTCATGTTTACATAAACATTCATCAACAAGATACATGTACAATGTATCACAAAAGAATCATATACATCCTAGCTACCCGGTGCTACATATCAGAGCCGACCGACCAAAAGAATGAAGACACGCTTCACAAAAAGACCACCAGCATACCTACTCTGCAATGCCTCATAGAGCATCATAAAACAGCAGAAGGGTGAGAAATATTATCATAATAACAATACATATAATTATATATCTCAGCATAAAAATACACATATTCCACATTCTCACCACAATTCATCACAACTCACTCATATACATCACAATGTATATATATACAAAACCAAGCATATTCATCATGCATACTTTCACAATTCTCATCACTCCACATAAACATACATATTCATGTTTATTCATTAATACTCAATTATAAAGATGATAAATGCAAATCATAGAGACCGACTCATGACTCTATGCAAATGCAATGCGGTACCGACTTAATCATCTCAAGTTCACTCAGGAACTTATTGGAACCATCGCTCGTTACCAATGTAACTCCCCGT
Organism: Lathyrus tuberosus; assembly: GCA_022829125.1. NCBI lineage: Eukaryota > Viridiplantae > Streptophyta > Magnoliopsida > Fabales > Fabaceae > Lathyrus > Lathyrus tuberosus. Next base: position 11,369,276 of record JALAZF010000045.1, read on the forward strand.
CGGGCATACGATGTTCACCCATTGCTCACACCCCACATGGGCACACAATGTTTATGGATTGTTCACACCTCACATAGGCACACAATCCGATTGCTCACACCTCACCTAGGCACACAATCGTTTGTAATCATCGCTCACACCTCACATAGGCACACGACGTTACAACGGATTCTCATTAGAATCCCTCAACACAAGAATGTACATCATTATGCTTCACATACAAAATGACTCAAGACATTCTTGAAATTCATACATATTCACAATATATTCATGCATTCATCTCATACAATCACATACAATCTATATACATTCACATCAATGCACTATTGTATGATTCACATCCAAAACACACATTCAAAACGGTAAAAGTCGTTAAATAACACTATTCCCTACTTTCCAACATAATTAAATCGGCTAACAGTTCCAAACTCCTCACCATAAGAAACTACCGCTCAATAGCTATCCAACGCTTCGAACGGGGACCAAAACGGACTTACGGATCAAAAGTTATGAATTCTCAAAGAAAGGAATTTATTGAGATACAGCCAAATTCGCCTGGCTACTTAGGAATTCGCCTGGCGGATTTCCCTTCGCCAGCCATTCGCCATGGATTTTTCCTAGCGAATCCCATTCGCCAGCACTTCGCCTGGCGAGCTAGTGGCGAATCACCAATTAGAAAAACCCCAAGAGTTACAGAAGCTACCCCCATTCTGTAATTCCGATTTCGCCAGGCGACTTATGAATTCGCCTGGCGAATCTCCCTTCGCCAGCACTTCGCCTGGCGATCTAGTGGCGAAACTCAATTCGCCTAACGGATCCCAAATTTGCCTGGCGAATCACCCCAGAACCAGAAAAATGTTGTTACGGGTTACACGATCCAAAACCCCCAAAACCTCATTTTTACACCAATAGATACATCCATATCAGTACCTAAACCTCAAACAACATCAACAACACCTTTATGCATACAAAATCATGTTTTGATCATCATTCACAACATTTTCTACATTTAGGGTTTATACAAAAACTCATAAAAATCAACAACAACAACAACACAATCATACATAATGATATACATTGATGAGATAATAAGATTTCACACCCTTACCCGATTAAATTGATTCCTAGAAGTTGTTTTGAAGATTTCCAAGCTTTTCCTCTTTTTATTCTCTTTTCTCTTCTTCCTCTTTCTTTCTCTCCTTTTTCTCTCTATTTCTCTTTTCTTTCTCCTTCTCTCCTATTTCTTCTTCTTATATCTTTTTCTTTTCTATTTCTTTTCCTACTTTCTTTTTTTTCTCATTTTCTTTTTTCTTATTTTCTACTCAAATTCAATTAATTCATTTTCTCACATAATTCTACACTTAATCACTTTTCTACCAATTTTACTAAATTCCTAACTTATCATTAATTGAGAAATGTCCAAAATACCCTCCATTCAAATTTCCCCGAAAACTCTCAAAAACGGTAAAATATCATAATACGTCAACATAGCATATTAACACACCAATTTCACAAATAAAATAATTTATCACTCAATTTAAATAAAAGACTCAACAAAATGGGAATAATCGAAATCGGGGCGTTACAACTCTCCCCCACTTTAGAAATTTTCGTCCTCGAAAATATTACCTGATTCAAACAACTCCGGATACGACTCTCGCATCCTACACTCTAGTTCCCAAGTCATATTGCCTTCCGCAACGCCTCCCCACGCTACTTTCACAAGCGCCATATCCTTGCCTCTTAGCTTCTTAACTTCACGGTCCAAAATCCTAATCGGTAACGCTTCAACCGTCAGGTTATCTCTCACTTCAACCTCGTCCATAGGAATAACATGTGATGGATCCGGAACATACTTCCGAAGTTGCGAAACATGGAATACATCATGTAAATTCGAAAGATTCGGAGGCAACGCCACACGGTAAGCCACAACACCAACTCGTGCAGAAATCTGATACGGACCAATAAAACGAGAAGTCAACTTCTTCGACTTCAAAGCACGGCCCACACCCGTAACCGGCGTAACTCTCAAAAACACATGGTCGCCTTCTTGAAACTCAAGATCTTTCCTTCCTTTATCATGATAGCTCTTTTGTCTACTTTGAGAAGCTTTCATCTTCTCACGAATAAACTTCACTTTCTCCATCGTTTTTTGTACCATCTCCGGTCCAACTATCGTCCGCTCACCGTTTTCATGCCAACACAAAGGTGTTCGACATCTTCGACCATACAAAGCCTCAAATGGTGCCATACTTATACTTGAATGAAAACTATTATTGTAGGTTAACTCAATCAACGCCAAATAACTATCCCAAGCACCACCTTGCTCGAGCACACAAGCACGCAATAAATCCTCCAACGATTGAATTGTCCTCTCGGTTTGACCATCCGTTTGCGGATGATAAGCCGAACTCAATATTAGCTTAGAACCCAAAGCCTTTTGTAAACTCTCCCAAAACCTCGATGTGAATCTAGGATCTCTATCCGATACAATACTCTTAGGAACTCCATGTAACTTCACAACCGGGAGAACATAAATCTCGGCTAACTTCTCCAAGGGATAACTAACATCAATTGGAATGAAGTGAGCAGATTTAGTAAGCCTATCAACGATTACCCAAATAGAATTATGACCTCTTTGCGTATTCGGAAATCCCGTAACAAAATCCATCGATATACTATCCCATTTCCACTCCAAAATGTCCAATAGTTGCATCAATCCACTAGGCTTTTGATGCTCCACCTTAGACTTTTGACAAGTTAAGCACGCATACACAAATTGAGCCACATCCCTCTTTAATCCGGACCACCAAAAGATTTTCTTCAAATCTTGATACATTTTATTCGCTCCCGGATGAATACTTAAGTTACTTCGGTGTCCTTCTTCCAATATCATCTTTTTCAACTCCGCATCATCGGGAATACAAATACGACCACAGAATCTCAAAACTCCAAAATTATCAACCTTGAAATCCTCATTCTCATTCATCATCAAATCAACGAACTTCAAATCCAACTTTTGCTTTTCACATAGGGTTGCAAGAAAATCATTCGTAACATGTAGCATACCAAGTCTCACACTTCTCGGCGTCATTTCACAAACCAAACTCAAGTCTCTAAAATTCTCCAAAAGTTCCCATTCTCTCATCATCAATGCGGACATATGCAACGACTTCCGACTCAAAGCATCGGCCACCACGTTTGCCTTACCCGGATGGTAATTCAAACCAAAATCATAATCCTTCAAAAGCTCTAACCACCTTCTTTGTCTCATGTTCAATTCTTTTTGATCAAATAAATATTTCAAGCTCTTGTGATCACTAAAAACTTCAAATCTTGCACCATAAAGATAGTGCCTCCAAATTTTCAAAACAAACACCACGGCCGCTAACTCCAAGTCATGTGTAGGATAATTCTTTTCATGCACTCTCAACTGTCTTGAAGCATAAGCTACAACTTTTCCATCTTGCATCAAAACACCACCTAAACCAACCAATGAAGCATCACAATACACATCAAATGGTTCCGTCGGATTTGGCAAAATCAAGATCGGAGTCGTTGTCAACCTTCTTTTTAGCTCATTGAAACTCTCTTCACAATGAATATCCCAAATGAAAGCCTTTCCTTTACAAGTCAATTGCGTTAACGGAAGTGCTAATTTCGAAAATCCCTCAATAAACCTCCGATAATAACCCGCCAAGCCTAAAAAGCTTCGAATCTCCGTAACCGACCTAGGAGCCTCCCATTGCACCACCGCATCGATCTTGGATGGATCAACACTAATACCACTACCGGAAATAACATGTCCAAGAAAACTTACTTCCGACAACCAAAATTCACATTTCGACAACTTAGCATACAATTGTTTTTCTTTCAAAATTTGTAACACAATCCTCAGATGCTCTTCATGCTCCTCTTGAGACTTAGAGTAAATCAAAATATCGTCGATGAACACAGCCATAAAATGATCTAACTGTTCATGAAAAATACGATTCATGTATTCCATAAACACACCCGGCGCATTAGAAACCCCGAATGGCATCACAGAATATTCGTAATGGCCATACCGTGTCCTAAAGGCCGTCTTTTGAATATCCTCTTCTTTCACACGAATTTGGTGATATCCCGATCTCAAATCAATCTTGCTAAAAACACGCGCACCAACTAATTGGTCCATCAAATCATCGATCCTCGGAAGCGGATACTTGTTCTTAATTGTCACCTTGTTCAATTGTCAATAATCAATGCATAACCGCATACTCCCATCCTTCTTCTTTACCAACAATACCGGAGCACCCCAAGGAGAAACACTTGGTCTTACAAATCTCTTGTCCAACAAGTCATTCAATTGCTTCTTCAATTCTACCAACTCTGATGCCGACATACGATACAGTGCCATCGAAACCGGTCTAGTACCCGAAACTAGATCAATAGAAAACTCAACTTCTCTTTCCGGCGGTACATCCGTAATATCCTCTGAAAACACTTCTGGAAAATCACACACCACTGGGAACACATCGAGCTCAACTTTACTCTCCACCGTCAATGATGCCAACAAACCGAACAATTGAGCTTCGTCCGCTAAAAGTTTCTTCAACTCTTTAGTGGATAGGAAACTCTCATCTTCATCATCTCCCAAAGAAGGAAACCTCACTAACTTGTGATAGCAATCTATATGAACTCGATTAAATTGCAACCAGTTCATACCCAAGATTACGTCCAATCCCTCCAACGACAAACACACTAAATCCATAATAAAGTCTTTACCATACATGGTCAAAGGACAACTTACACACACCAAAGACGTAGTTACCGACCCTGAAGCAGGAGTCTCAATAACCATCTCACCACCCCAAGAAGTCATAAACAAATTTAATGCTTAGCGCACTCATGAGAAATGAATGAATGAGTCGCTCCCGTATCAATAATAGCAACTAAAGGCGTACTATTAATAAAGCATGTACCTTTAATCAAACGGTCTGCACTAGTAGTGTCCGTCCCCGCTAATGCAAACACCTTTCCGCCAGCTTGAGCTTGTGTCGGCTTAGTACACTTAGTACTAATGTGACCCACTTCTCCACAATTATAGCACTTCACCATATTCCTTCTACAATCGGTAGTAGCATGCCCAAGGCCTCCACAGTTAGAACATTTCACCACGCTCTTCCCACACTCAATTGATTTATGACCCATTTCACCACACTTGTAACACTTAATGGAACCAGAACCTCTCCCTCCAGATCTCTTCTCAAAGTTTCCCCTATGCTTGCCCTTATCAACGGGTGTCACATAAGGTCCACTTCTAGCTTGTTGCTTTCCCTTCCTCTCATTCAAACTTTTGTAATGTGTAGAACGAGCCTTGCTATCTTCCTCGAAGATTCTACAACATTCCATCAAATCTGTAAACCTTCTTATCCTTTGATATCCCACAGTTTGTTTAATCTCAGGACGCAAACCATTCTCATACTTAATACACTTTGAAAACTCAGCAGTAATTGCAGCATAGTGGGGATGGAATTGAACCAACTCGACAAACTTAGCAGTATAGTCCACCACGGACATACTACCTTGTTTCAGTTCAAGGAACTCCATCTCTTTCTTCCCTTTCACACTTTCAGGGTAATACTTCCTCAAGAACTCGGTACGAAATAAATCCCAAGTTATCTCTTCATCATCCACCTCAAGAACTTGACGTATACCGACCCACCAATCGTCGGCTTCTTCCTTCAGCCTGTGAGACCTAAGCCTCACCTTATTCTCCTCCGCACAGTCCATGACTCTAAAGGTCCTTCCAATCTCTTTCAACCAAATTTGAGCACCATCGGGATCAAACCTTCCTTTGAAGACCGGTGGTTGATTCTTCCTGAACTCGTCATTAGCATTCACGTTCGGCGCACCTTGCACCGCCCTAGTCATTGCTTCCAAAGCAGCAGCCGTCGCATTGTCGTTTCTACCAGCCATATTCTGATCATTCCCAAAAATGATAACAAGGTTAGACAACAGTTCAACCATCACCATAACAAGACAGACACAACTAACTCAACACTGGCTCTGATACCACTTAATGTAACACCCCCTTTCTATACCCCCAAATAATCACAAAATCATTTAGGCACATATTAAAAATTCCGTCAGAGTATAATTATGTATAAAAGAGGTATGTCACATCATACATGAAACTAAAACATTCAACACCTGCTCAACAATTGATATGCAACAGTGGGGTAACTTTGCAACAGAGAGACTTAGTCCTTACACCCACATCTCAATATTTAGAATAAAAGCGGAAAATCTAAACATTGAATAACATCAAACATATATACACACATATATATATATATATATATATATATATATATATATATATATATCATCAATTATTATCCACCAACATAATTCATGTTTACATAAACATTCATCAACAAGATACATGTACAATGTATCACAAAAGAATCATATACATCCTAGCTACCCGGTGCTACATATCAGAGCCGACCGACCAAAAGAATGAAGACACGCTTCACAAAAAGACCACCAGCATACCTACTCTGCAATGCCTCATAGAGCATCATAAAACAGCAGAAGGGTGAGAAATATTATCATAATAACAATGCATATAATTATATATCTCAGCATAAAAATACACATATTCCACATTCTCACCACAATTCATCACAACTCACTCATATACATCACAATGTATATATATACAAAACCAAGCATATTCATCATGCATACTTTCACAATTCTCATCACTCCACATAAACATACATATTCATGTTTATTCATCAATACTCAATTATAAAGCTGATAAATGCAAATCATAGAGACCGACTCACGACTCTATGCAAATGCAATGCGGTACCGACTCAATCATCTCAAGTTCACTCAGGAACTTATTGGAACCATCGCTCGTTACCAATGTAACTCCCCGTCGGGCATACGATGTTCACCCATTGCTCACACCCCACATGGGCACACAATGTTTATGGATTGCTCACACCTCACATAGGCACACAATTCGATTGCTCACACCTCACCTAGGCACACAATCGTTTGTAATCATCGCTCACACCTCACATAGGCACACGACGTTACAACGGATTCTCATTAGAATCCCTCAACACAAGAATGTACATCATTATGCTTCACATACAAAATGACTCAAGACATTCTTGAAATGCATACATATTCACAATATATTCATGCATTCATCTCATACAATCACATACAATCTATATACATTCACATCAATGCACTATTGTATGATTCACATCCAAAACACACATTCAAAACGGTAAAAGTCGTTAAATAACACTATTCCCTACTTTCCAACATAATTAAATCGGCTAACAGTTCCAAACTCCTCACCATAAGAAACTACCGCTCAATAGCTATCCAACGCTTCGAACGGGGACCAAAACGGACTTACAGATCAAAAGTTATGAATTCTCAAAGAAAGGAATTTATTGAGATACAGCCAAATTCGCCTGGCGACTTAGGAATTCGCCTGGCGACTTAGGAATTCGCCTGGCAGATTTCCCTTCGCCAGCCATTCGCCATGGATTTCTCCTAGCGAATCCCATTCGCCAGCACTTCGTCTGGCGAGCTAGTGGCGAATCACCAATTAGAAAAACCCCAAGAGTTACAGAAGCTACCCCCATTCTGTAATTCTGATTTCGCCTGGCGACTTACGAATTCTCTTGGCGAATCTCCCTTCACCAGCACTTCTCCTGGAGAGCTAGTGGCGAAACTCAATTCTCCTGGCGGATCCCAAATTCTCCTGGCGAATCACCCCAGAACTAGAAAAATGCTGTTACGGGTTACACGATCCAAAACCCCCAAAACCTCATTTTTACACCAATAGATACATCCATATCAGTACCCAAACCTCAAACAACATCAACAACACCTTTATGCATACAAAATCATGTTTTGATCATCATTCACAACATTTTCTACATTTAGGGTTTATACAAAAACTCATAAAAATCAACAACAACAACAACACAATCATACATAATGATATACATTGATGAGATAATAAGATTTCACACCCTTACCCGATTAAATCGATTCCTAGAAGTTGTTTTGAAGATTTCCAAGCTTTTCCTCTTTTTCTTCTCTTTTCTCTTCTTCCTCTTTCTTTCTCTCCTTTTTCTCTCTATTTCTCTTTTCTTTCTCCTTCTCTCCTATTTCTTCTTCTTATATCTTTTTCTTTTCTATTTCTTTTCCTACTTTCTTTTTTTTTCTCATTTTCTTTTTCTTATTTTCTACTCAAATTCAATTAATTCATTTTCTCACATAATTCTACACTTAATCACTTTTCTACCAATTTTACTAAATTTCTAACTTATCATTAATTGAGAAATGTCCAAAATACCCTCCATTCTAATTTCCCCGAAAACTCTCAAAAACGGTAAAATATCATAATACGTCAACATAGCATATTAACACACCAATTTCACAAATAAAATAATTTATCACTCAATTTAAATAAAAGACTCAACAAAATGGGAATAATCGAAATCGGGGCGTTACACCTTTGACCATGGGTTAATTTCTTGAAGACTTGGCTCTGATACTTTGGTTTTGACCTTTTCGCCTGAGTTCTTCTTTCATCTGATATATTGATATGTGTTTTGCTTACTTAGCTTGCTTGTGGCTTAATCCAAAGTATGGAAAGCTTGGTTTGACTTATGTCAATTGGATTGTTTCTCTTCTGGTTAGTACACTTGCACACACTTGCACTTTATTGCTTTTCTTAGGGTAGTCTCTTCATCTCCTCCCCTTCTTAAATTTTCAAAATCTTCTCCCTTTTTCAAAACCTTCTTGTTTTCAAACTTTAACCACTTTCTCAATAAACCTTGACTTTGTCAAGTGATTTTCAAACTCTCTTTCTTAAATAAATGTTAATTTATCTTAAGCATATCAAGACCATTTCAAAAGACATAAAAGATACACAACTCATTTAAACTATTTTGTGCCCTTTGCACACCTTTTTCTTTTAAATCTTTTCTCAAGGATTATACATGAGTCATTTTCATATTTGAGATGTAATTCTCCTATCTCTATTGTGATGTTTGATGTTGATTCTTTTCCACTTGAGAGAGTTAGTGACATACTTGTTGATTTCTATCAAAGTTCGAGCCCTTTTCAATAGTGCTGCAAAGGTCCATTTTCATATACTTGTGGGTGATTAGTTGAGTTTTCTCCTTAAAATGACAAGTTGTCTTTTCCATTTAAAATCAATCACAATAAACTCTTTTTGTTATTTTTACCACGAACTACGAGGTTTTGATCCTCCATTGCACTTTGTGGGTACGTAAGCACGAGGCTCAGGAAGTCTTGTCAAACACCAAAAAAACCCTAAAAATATTTCTCTTTTCATCTCCTCAATCTTTTGCAAACAACACCTTTTTAAGCCAAACATAGATTTTCAAGAGGTTCCTATAGAGTACTATAGATGTTTTAGATGTTAACACCTTTTCATTGCATAACCAACCCTCTTACCCTTTGTCTCTTTGTTTTATTAGTTTTGTTTTAAAGCTTATGTGAGTTTTGTTCACTCTTTTCCCATTCCTTTGGAAAAAATAAAAGTGCGATGGTGACTCTTGCTTTATGAGTTAAGATAATCAATAGCTTAATCTCAATTTTCCCCGCTACACTAACATTCAAAAATCAAAGGTTATGAAGAATCCAGAACCTAAAAATCCCAAGTCAAAGGTTCTAAAGAAAGTGAAACCCAAGACTAATGGACCAAAGGTTCTGAATGGTTCAAATGTCAAAACTTATCCAAGAAAAATTTTATAAGCAAAAATTATGGAATGAGTATACACCCTTCTATCAGAAAAATGCTCAAAATAGGAAAAATATCCTTTTTGGTCCTTTAACTTTACCTCAGGGTTCATTTTGATCCCTTAACTTTAAAAAGTGTCATATTGGTCCCTTAACTCTTCAAAATGTTCCATATTAGTCCTTTTCATCTTATTAGCAACGGAAAAATTCAAAAATCAGTCGCTAAATTCGTCGCTAATAAGACAAAAGGACTAATATGGAACGTTTTGAAGTGTTAAGGGACCAAAATGACACTTTTTAATGTTAAGGGACCAAAATAAACCCCGGGGTCAAGTTAAAGGACCAAAAAAGGTATTTTGCCCTCAAAATAAAACAAAAGCTTGTTAGAACTAACAATAGAGGACCCATAAGAGTACGAGTACCTAAATTTTAAATTGTTTTTGCTGCAGATATTCCTAAAAGGAGAAATAAGGAAACAATCATAGTACCTGAACAGTGGCTTCTCACGTCATATGACATGAGAAAAGCTTATATTTCAAACCCTGACTCTGAAGGAGTAAGGTAGTGTGGGGTTTAGAGGACAAAAAAAAGGAAGATTATTGGTATGGGCACTATTGGTAACTCTCTAATCTCTGTCAATAATGTTTGGTTAGTAAGTGGACTTAAACATAACCTTCTGAGCATAAGTCAATTTTGCGACAGTGGTTATGAGTCTAATAAATCCATTATGTTCAAAGGTAAGAGGAAGGGAAGTTTTTATAAAATTAACCTTTTTGAATTGATTAAACAAAAGGTTGTTTGCCATATGTCAGTGAGTGATGAGAAATGGGTCTGACACAAAAGGTTAGGTCATGATAACTTGAGGTTGATCTCTAAACTTAGCAAGCTAAAACTTGTTAAAGGGCTGCCAGATCTTGATTATTACCCAGATGCTCGTAATGGAGCATGTCAAGTAGGAAAGATTAACACAAATTCTTTCAAATCCAAAAACATTCTCTCAACCTCTAGACCCTTATAATTACTTCACATTGATTTATTTGGCCCGGTTAGGACTGCTTCAACCAATGGGAAGAAGTATGTATTGGTCATTATTGATGATTACAGCAGGTGGACTTGGTTTAAATTATTCATATCCAAAGATGAATCATATGAGGTATTCAGCATCTTCTGAACACAAGTTCAATTTGAAAAGGAACTAAAAATTATGAAAGTAAGAAATGATCATGGTGGTAAGTTTGAAAACGAGCCTTTTGAGATTTTTTGTGATGAACATGGAATTATCCATGAGTTCTCTTCTCCTAGAACTCCACAACAAAATGGGGTTGTAGAAAGAAAGAACAAATCATTGCAAGAAATTTCTAGGACCATGATCCATGAAAATCATCTTCCTAAATACTTGTGGGCAGAAGCTGTTAATACTTCTTGTTATGTTCAGAATAGGATCTATATCAGACCAATTCTAACCAAAACATCATATGAGTTGTTTGAAGTAAGAAAGCGAAGCATATCTTACTTTCATTAGTTTGGGTGTACTTGTTACATTCTGAACAATAAGGCCAATCTAAAGAAATTTGATGCTAAGGCTAAAAATAGAATCTTTTTAGGATACTTTGATCACTTTAAAGCATATAGAGTGTAAAACTCGAAAACCAAAAGTGGTTGAAAAGTCTATACATGTCAAATATGTTGAAAAATGGCCTGACCATGATACGTCAGAGGCTGTTGAAAGTTTTACAGATATTCAAGTTTCTAAAGATTATCCAGAGATTGGATATTCAGAAGTTAGGATCTCAGAAGTCAGAGGTTTAGAAGCTGTTGAACCAAAAGTTAACCATATCTTTAAAGCTCTTCCATATGTTGCAGATTCAGAAGAAACCCGAGATGGTGTAGAAGTGTCTGCTCAACCCAATAAGTGCTTCAAATATAAAGATTCTCATCCAAAAGATCTAATTATAAGAAATAAGGACGGTCCCTTGAACTAGATCAACTTTCAGAAATGATAACTACATACTAGGGTTTATTTCCTTGATTGGGCCAACTTTGTGGATGAAGATTTATTAGATGATTGATGGATTGTGGCTATGAAAGAAGAGCTGAATTAGTTCCAGAGGAATGATGTTTGGGATCTAGTTCCAAGACCAAGTCAGAAGACCATTATTGGAACAAAGTGGGTGTTTAGAAACAAACTGAATGAGCAAGGAGAAATAGTAAGGAATAAGGCTCAATTGGTAGCTCAAGTCTACAGTTAGCAGGAAGGTATAGATTTCTCTGAAACCTTTGCTCATGTGGCATGGTTAGAGGGAATCATACTTCTTTTCTCTTAAGTTGTTAATCATGATATTGTTTTATATCAAATGGATGTTAATAGTGCCTTCTTGAATGAAGTCATTTCTGAAGAGGTGTATGTCAAACAAATCCCCTAGGTTTTAGGACTCAGTCCACCCATATTATGTGTTTAAACTTAAGAAATCACTTTATGGACTCAAACAAGCTCCTAGAGCTTGGTATGAGAGATTAAGTAATTTCTTGTTGGAAAATGGCTTTGAAAAGGGTCAAGTTGGAACTATACTATTTAGAAAGACTCTGAACAAGGAATTCTTAATTGTTCAAATTTATGTTGATGACATAATTTTTGGTTCCACTAATGCCTCTTCGTGCAAAGAATTTTCTAAGACCATGCATGCTGAATTCGAGATGAGCATGATGGGAGAATGGAAATTCATCCTGGCAATCCAAATCAATCAAGACAAAGATGAAACTTATGTTCATCAGTCTAAATATACAAAAGACCTTCTGAAGAAGTTTACTCTTGAAGATTCAAGATTATGGAAACTTCTATGCATCCAACCAGTAGTCTGAACAAGGAGAAAAGTATCTCCAATGTGGATCAAACGCTTATAAGAGGTACAATCGTTCTTTATTTTACCTCACAGCTTCTAGGCCTGATTATTATTCAACGTGTGTTTGTGTGCAAGGTTTCAAGCATATCCTAGAGTAACTCACATAACTGATGTTAAAAGAATCTATAGGTATCTAAAAGAAACAGCAAATCTGGGACTTCTTTATAAGAAATCTCTAGATTATAAGCTGGTTGGATTCTACAATGCTGACTATGCTGGGGACAGAACTAAGAGAAAAATCCACTAGTGGAAATTGTCAATTCATAGGTGAAAACCTAATATCCTGGGCTAGCAAGAGACAAACAACTATTGCTCTTTCTATAGCAGAAGTAGAATACATCCCTGCTGCTTAGTGTTAAGCACAACTATTTTGGATGAAATATCAGCTAGATGATTATCAGATTTGTGGAAATAGAATCCATATCTTTTGTGATAATACTACTGCTATTTGTCTAACAAAGAATCCCGTCTAGCACTCTAGAACCAAGCATATTGAGATTAAAATCACTTCATAAGAGACTATGTTTAGATGGGAGTTATAAATATTCAATTCATTGATACAGATCATCAATTGGGCTAACATATTTATAAAACCCTTATCTATTGAAAATTTTAATTTTAATAAGAAGAATCTGAACATGGTGTATCTTGAAGACCAATGCTTGTTTCTGACTAAAGTATCAAAGTCTGATGTTGCTCAAAAGTAGTTTCAATCAGAGTCTAGGAAAATGCCTCTGAGGAAAAGTGTCTTCTGAAAAATATCAGACTCAGAGACTCTGGAGGTCGATTATTTACTTCAGATAACATTCAGATGTCTGATAATTGTCTTGTAGAGTAGCTGTTTGGGTAAAGACTGTTGTTTAATGATGTAAAACTTCTTGATTTTTGTGAAACTGCCCCTCTGTCATCACCTCATGTTTTCCTACTTGTTTATTTGTGTTTATTGTTTCATTTCCTAAAGATTATCTTTGAGTGGTCTTAAAGCAAAGACATGTATCTTGCATATTTCTGACAAATCATTGTCTATATCTTTGGGAACATCTTTTAGTTTATTTGCATCTTTCTTCTCTTTCTTGTGTTATTCCCTATCTAAGATGGCCTCTTGATCTAATATTGGTATGGAAAACTATTTGATTGTTATCATTAAAGGACTAGTTGATTTTAAAGAGATGATGGCTCATGGCTTTGATCTTCAAAGCATTGCCTCCTAGAATGGTTGAGATAATTTATTTGATATACTCTATGGTCCTTCCCACCCTAACCTGATCAAGGATTTTTGTGTGAATGCTTCCATTCAGGAACTTAATTTATAATTTGTTATTCTTTCTGTAGTGTCTGGAGTTCCTATAATCATCACCCCCACTACTATTACTAATGCAATAAACTATGAGGATGTAGGTGTGGTTCTGGATACGCTCTTTTGGTTTGTCTTTTTATCTTATCTTTGATGATCCCTCTGACCTATCCAAACTTTAAAATCTCGATTCCAAAGCATTAGTCTGGTATCACTTGCTGATTTCAAACTTCTTGCCAAAAAATAAGGACCTGACTTCTTTGGATATTGATGAAAAAGATTGTTTTGTTACTTCTCAACTCAAATTTGAAAATTAACCTCCCTCAAGTTATGTTTGATTATCTAAAAATGACTCTGACATCCTTTAAAGAGGGAAAGTCACGTTTCATTTCTTATGGAAGGGTTCTCTCTGAACTCTTCATTCAACAAGGAGTTAAGTTAATTATGACTGAGGTTAATTCATAATTCTGGGGAGAAAAGTTTAAGCTTACAAAAGTTTTGAAAGTTGTTGAACCTTTTAAAGTTTAAGCTTACAAAAGCATTTGCTTAGTTGTTTTTTTTGTTTTGTGTTTTACCTATGTAGCTTGTATGTTTTTTAATAAAGAGTTCTTTATTTGTTTTTATTTGTTTTTTCTTTCTTGTTTCTCTTACTGACTGATTAGTAAGCATAACCGCTTATGAAGGATTTCAAAGGAAGTTTGTGACTAATGGAAAAGAAATGAAAACTTCATTCATTCATATGACATTACATGATCAGTTCCTAAAAACTATTACATATGTCTTTAAGTTTGATCATCTGTCTCCTTATATGTCTCTAGAAAAGTTTTATAGTCTTCATCCCACTATTCCTCTGCATCTGGAATCTTGTTCTCTTCAGAGACTCCACCAGATGTGCCTTTTACATCTTCTGTTGTGGATCTCTGAGTCTTTGTCAATTCCTCATCCTTCTTCTTCTTTTTCTTCTTCTTCTTCTTCTTCTTCTCCTTTCTTGCATCCTTTTTCATCATATCGTGTATCTCTTTTGCAAAATCTTTATTGTTTGCCTTGAATGTATTTCTTTTGTCCATTCTTATGTCTACCCAAAGAAACTCTAGAGTTGTGTGATTTAGTGTTGTTTCTACATCTGCTTTTATATGGGTATGGTTAGATTTCCTCAATCTTGAAGACTGTGTTCTTTGAGTCTTGTGCCTCTATGCTTATTGTTTCTAGGAAACCATGCGTCAGAGTATACTTTTGACCATCTTGAAATCCGTGGTACATATGCTTATCAGTCATCAGTATCTGTATTTATTATCTTTTTGTTGATGACAAAAGGGGGAGAACTTCATGGGAGTATTTAAGAAGATTAAAAGTATTTTTTGAATGCTTTTATTTTACTTGAACCCTAATTATTCAATTATTTTGATATTGCTTGCATCCGAACATTATTTTATCAAAATAAGTTTAAATTAACTTGGATAGAACTTAGAGGGAGCTCACAAAACTCAACCTTTAGACTATTAGACTCAGGGGGAGCTTACAAACCTCAGACTCTGATGTTGTCAAGTTAGTTAAACTGACCAACCATTGTTCTTAAATACATTTGTTTGTCATCATCAAAAAAGGGAGATTGTTCGTGTCTCATGGGTTTTGATGATAACAATGTATTTAGAGAACAAATGGGTATACTAACATATGTTCAAGTGTGTAGGATCACGAGCTTAGATTTCACTATGAATTAATCTTATTGAAAGCATATGTGGAGAAGCAATGTTACTCAGATTGTGAATGATCAGAATCTGGTGACTCTGAATGTGTTCATCAGCCTCTAGTCATGTGTTCCAGCCTATGGTGGCAGGTCAGACTCTGTAGACAAAAGGTGTTAGACGATGGCTATGGATCTAGAAGGGGGGGGGGGGGGGGTTGAATAGATCCCTTGAGTTTTACAAGCAAAAGGTTACCAAAAATTTAGTTTTAAAATGTTTAATGGAAGCAACCACTGGACTGTACGTCTACCACAAACCTTCTACTAAAAGGATCGGATATGCACAAATATATTGAGAATGAGTATGGAAGAGAAAAATTCAGTTTGATTACTACACTTAAAAACTCAATAAACAAAATATCGCTTGCTTGATGTTTAATCCAAACCAATGAGGAAAAATGATAAACAAATAAAAGCAATGCGTTCGATTTTTTCTTTGAAACAAATTATCAAACACCTAGTGTGCGTAAACACACTAAGTGCAGAATTTCTATGGAATGTAATTGCGTAAACACACTAAGTGCAGAATTTCTATGGAATGTAATGTAAAGCTGCTCCAAGATACAATTCAAGGAATTGTATCAATTTAACAAAACAGTTTCTCAGCTTAAGATTACACTACGACAGAAATTTCGATAAATTGCGACTTCACAAATTCGAATAAACTGAAATGTAAAAGAGTTCAGGGAAAGAGAGAACAAACGAGATTTGATTAGGCAGTTCCCAAATCGTCCTCGCTTTGGGTACCTCTGCCCCCAATTCCACAATTGGAATTGAGATATATATATATATAGCTGTTGCAAATTGTTTATTACAAGAGAAGAACATTGAACATCCAAACCCTCGAACGTCTTCGATTTTTGATGTAGAGTCTTCTCTCCCCTTGATTCAAGATGAATCAAGTCCTTCGAATATGGTTGATCCAATTACCGTCCCACGCTACTAAACTGAAAGAAACCACCGTTCTTCGGTTACCTTCACTCGATCAATTGCGATCTACCAAAAATTCGAACCTAAACCTCTCTTCTATGATCCTTCGATTACAGCTACTAAACCGAACGATTACTCCAATCTTCGGTTACCTTCGCCCAACTGAATCCCTGTAGAACAAAACAGTTTGTGCAAAATCCCCCAAAATCTACTCGATTCTTGGAGGACAAAACCAATTGGTTTTATTCAAGAAACACCTACCAAGCTCTCAACCCAGAAAATGAAGATCATACACTTCCTAAATTCTGAACGTTATCACTTCGATCAATGGGCAACATAAACAAAGATGATTATGTGTGATTGTTTGTTTACTCAATGAAGAAGATGAAGATGAAGAGAAAAATGGTATCTATTTTCACGTTTCTTGTTGTTTTGGATAATGAGATGACCAAACTATTTATAGAGAATAAATTGACCCTCTAAAAATTATAACAGAAATAACAGAAAAAAAATTTAATTGAAAAAATCAGTTCAAGCAGGTTATAGGTCGACTCATACTTTAATGAGGGTCGGCGCGCGCTGACCCGTGGAAAATACTGTGAAAAATTGACAAGTATACGTCGACCTAAAGGCATCATGCGTCGACGCATGAATGCAATTTCTGCATTCCCAGAATCACGCGCTTTCCCAGTTATTTCACAAGTCTTGCACCAGTATTCATGCGTTAACTCATGCATATGGTAGGTCAGCGCATAACCTGTATTTTTACATAAAATGCATTTTTTGCACATTGTAACTGACCAAGACCCAGACAAACATACTAGACACCAGTATAAAGATCATGCACATATATTTATGGATAAGACAAAGTCCTATATGTCTAGACACATGAACAACAATGACTAGATGCAATTTGCCCGACAAGTGAAGTGATACCCCTCAAATTACAATCTAATACTCAGCATATTTATTGACATCATTAAAACGAAATAGATGAAAGACCATAGCCCTCACATACTCCCCTTTTTTTATGATGGCAACACTGTTTTAGCTTTCTCGTGATTTGTAATTTGTGAACGAACAAGCTCCCACTGTCTTTAACATTTGATTAATTTCCTGCTAATTTTCTGCTTGCTATTCTTCTCCCCCTTGGCCAACATCAAAAAGAAGAGAAGAAGGTGGTCAAAATAAAACTATAACACATAAGGATCCATCACATATTTGCAACACAACAACATTAACACGCATCCACATATGATACAGTTAATGTAAAATTGGAACCGGATAAATACAGAACATAAATCGCAAAGACAATTCATTCCATACGTAAGAATTCCAAAACAAACTGAAGCAAAAGTCAAAGTTTAAACAATAGGATAAAACATGCAAACCAAATAACAAAACATAAATGCAAAACAAAAGTAATATGATGCCCTAATCTCTATGGTCTCCTCCCCCTATATGGATGACCTCTTCCCCCATAGTGTTGGCCGGGTGGTGGCAAATCCTCTAGGTACAGGTTAAGTTAGATTAGCGTGCGATTGAGAGTACCAAGAGTGTTTGCAAGATTCAGATTCTGTTGAGTCAAATTCTAGTCCAGTTGGGTGAATCGATTCATAGAGGCGTCAGCAAACCTGTTGAAGTTAGTGATGTGAGTCGAGACTTGATCAGATAAGTTTGTGAACCTTTCTTCCTGGGAATTATAGCGGCTCTCTTGCAATGCTTGGAATTCTTGTTGTTGAAGATTCATTTCATTTAACCTTGCCAGAATCTCTTCAGATGCCTGGAAATCATACTGAGGCTGTGGAGTTGGAGGTGCCGAATAATCAGGTTGCTGCCAACCATACTCCTCGCCATAGGTGGGAGGAACATATGCGTCACCAAGAGTAGTCCAGCAGTTGTTTTGCCAATCTCCCCAGCCCTGATTCTCATAATTGTCCTCATGTTGATCGCCCATCCATGCTTCGTTGTCTTTCTCTTGCATAACCACATCAGCATTATTAACATCTTGATTGTCACTATCAAATACTTCCTCATCATCATTTCCTTCATAATGAATAGGTTCTTCAGATTCAGGTTGAAAAGGATGAGTGGATCTGTGTCGGTAGTTGAATCTCTTATTAACGGAATCCTAATTGTAACCCATCATGGTGAGAGTTTTGGGTTGAAATTGTTGTTCAGATGTAATCTCAATGTAAGGAATATCTGGAACCAAAGTGCCAGCCTAGTTCAAAATGTTCTGAATGCAGGATGCATAACCTAGAGCCAGAAATTTGTTGGAGCTGCGGGTTACGAACATCCGATATGCAAAATAGTATGGCTAGTTGATTTTGATCCGATTCTTCAGAATATACATGATATGAACCTTTGCCTTCTCAACTCGTGAGTATCCACCATTCTTAGGTCTCAAAATACGAGCAATAATCCATTGCAAAATGCGGTCTTCAAATTTTAGATGACCGGTAGTGACATTTCTCGGAAAGACGTCACTTGTCACAGCATCATCAGGATATGGTTCCCGTAACATAGAGTTCAGAGCTGTCTTGAACTCAAAGTTTTGAACAAATGTTTTGTAGTTACTTTGGGCAGATTGTCAGCAGTATCCATATTAAACAAAGTAGACCATAAATCATTGTTCACATCTTGAAGTGCATTATTTATAGAAAACTTAAACTCAGCCCTCTTAAATTTACCCTTAATGCCACAGTAGAACACTCGAACCAAATCACTATTGTACTTATCATCACATTCCAGAAACTCACCAAGATTCTGAACATTGAGCATTTTAGTTATCTCAGGAATGTGATAATCTGGACCCATCAATACTTAGAAACCATGTTGTGGTATAACAACACGATTACTAAACAATACCTCATAAGGACCAGACAGTGCATTAGAAATTAAAGAGTTAATAGTTATCGATTGTGAAGAGGTTCCGGCAGATGAAGCTCTGGTTGTTCTTTTACCGGTTGTTCATCGGGAAGCCATTTTTGATGAAGGTTTGAGGAAGATGAACAATGCACACAGTGGTAGAGAGGATGATGAACAGTTCGCGAAAGTAGAGAGGATGATGATCAGCCGTTAGAAACCCTTGTTTTTATACCCTTGAGGATTCACTCTTTGTGGGTTTTTATTTTTAGGGGTTTTGATGGAGATTAATGGGTATTTATGAGGTTTAATGGAAGAAATAGAGAGAGGGAGACCACAAAATCTGATATGTTTACATGCAATGAACAAGGAATTAAGAGTTATGCAGATATGTAGTGGGAATAGGTAACACTAGGTCGGCGCACGCATCCAAACTAAAGCAGGAATTCTGATCGCAACAGTTATGCATCGACCTATGTACAGGGTGTGTCGATGCATGCAAGTACTGGAAATGAAAAATTTTAAACATATAATGATGCGCCGACGACAGGTTATCCTGCGCTAACCCGCTTGTTTCCCTTAATAGATGCATCAGTTTATGAGTCGACCCATGATATGGTTCGGTCGACGCATGCAAGGCAAAAATGAGAAAAAATTGAAATTTTGCAAATACAAGTTCCAAAAGGATAAATAAACATGCACACACATAGAACAAACATCTACATGAACAATATGTGCTTAAAATGCAATAAACATCAAGTTTAAGGTACTTAATATGGCACAAAATATGTTAAACATCTATAAATCGGAACGATATTACCTTGATCACCATGACAATAAGAGCCCTTACATATAGCTAAATATCTCTTTGCATTGTTAGTTAAAAGAATAAACAAGCATGTATATATGTGAAGATCATTATCATAAAGAATTATCAAACACGATCCGAGATATCGAGAATGCCAAGTTCCCTACGGATGTGAAAGAAAGGCTTTGTAGCTAATGGTTTTGTAAAGGTATCAGCAAGTTGATTTTTAGTGGCAACGTGCTCAAAAATCACATCACCTTTCTCTACATGATCCCTAAGAAAATGATGGTGTATTTCGATATGCTTGGTGCGTGAATGTAATACGGGGTTCTTAGTTAGGTTTATTGCACTAGTGTTATCGCACAAAATGGGGATACGCTCAAGTTTTAAATTGAAATAAAGCAATTGTTGTTTAAGCTATAAGACTTGAGCACAACAACTGCCTACGACAACGTATTCCGTCTCGCCTGTTGACAAAGCAACCGAAACCTGTTTCTTGCTATGCCAACTCACCAAGGAATTTGAAAAAAGGTGACACGTGCCACTAGTACTTTTCCTATCCAACTTGCACCCGGCAAAGTCGGAATCGGAATAACAAACTAAGGAACAAACACTATCTTTGGAATACAACAACCCATACTTTGGAGTACCGAAGAGGTATCGAAGTATGCACTTAACTGCTTTAAAGTGGGATTCCATGGGACGTGCTTGATACCTCGCACACATGCATACACTGAACATAATGTCGGGTTGTGATGCGGTAAGATAAAGAAGAGATCCAATCATACCTCGATACTTCTTTACCTCTACATCCTTACCATTTTCGTCACGATCAAGATTGGCACAAGTGGGCATTGAAGTATCTATTGCTTTGCAGTTTAGCATGTTGAAACATTTGAGAAGCTCAAGACAGTATTTCGTTTGACTCATGAATGTGTCCTCTTCGAGTTGTTTGATTTACAATATGAGGAAATAGTTAAGCTCCCCCGTCATGCTCATTTCAAACTCCCCCTGCATTAAACTAGAAAACTCCTTGACCAAGGTCATGTTAGTAGACCCAAAGATAATATCATCAACATAAATTTGTACTAAGATTAAATGTTTTCCTTGACGTTTAATAAAGAGGGTTGTGTCAACCTTCCCTCTTGAATACCCTTGATCAAGTAAAAATTTGCTTAGACGTTCCTACCAAGCCCTAGGGGCTTCTTTAAGTCCGTTCAAAGCATGTTTAAGTTTGTAGACATGATCAGGATATTCATGGGATTCAAAACCTGGAGGTTGGGCAACATAAACCTCTTCATTTATATATCTATTAAGGAAAGCACTTTTAACGTCCATTTGGAATAATTTAAAGTTCTTAGTGCAAGCATAAGCAAGTAAAAGGCGTATAGCCTCGAGTCGGGTAACCGGCGCATAAGTTTCCTCATAGTCGATTCCTTCCTCTTGGTTATAGCCTTGCGCTACAAGCCGTGCTTTGTTACGTGTTATTACTCCATTTTCATCAAGTTTATTCCTAAACACCAATCGGGTGCTGATTACTCGATGATCTCGCGCAGGGGGCACAAGGTCCCAAACCTCATTTCTCCTGAATTGATTTAGTTCATCTTGCATTGATAGAAACCAATGCTCATCGAGTAACGCCTCCTTAGCGTTTTTAGGTTCTACTTGTGACACAAAAGCAGAGTAATAGCAAAAATTACTATGTTTAGAGTGAGTGGTTACTCCCTTAGAGATATCACCGAGAATGATGTCAATTGGATGGTCTTTTGAAGACTTCTAAGCTGGAGGAAGTTCATCTTTATCAGAATGATGATCATCCTCACTTTTCACTGGTTGGTGATCCTTTTCCTCCTCAATACGCACTGCTTCAGGCTGATCAGTTCCCTTATCAATTTCCTTGAGTAGGTCTTCAGTAGGTACACATGCACCATGAAAAGAACTACCTTCTCCGACATTTCTCGGATAAGACTCATCAAAGGTAACATGAACTGACTCTTCAACTACACGTAACCTTTTATTATAAATTCTATACGCTTTACTTGACTGAGAGTATCCAAGAAAAATACCCTCGTCGGCCTTGGCATCAAACTTACCAAGAGTCTCTTTCCCATTGTTTAACACAAAGCATTTGCAACCAAATACATGAAGGTGAGTGATATTTGGCTTATGCCCTTTTAAAAGCTCATACGGTGTCTTGTTTAGAATAGGCCGGATGAGCACCCTATTCAAAACGTAACTGTAGCACCCCAAAATTTGCCCTCTCTTCTTTTAACTTTTTCTGGCTTTTTTTTCGCATTCATTTTGCATCTTCACTAGGTCATAACTCATAATCATATCATGGCATTGGTTCTTAAGACATGGGATCAGGAGTTTCTCTGAGTCAGGGCTTCCTATTGGCCTTGAGATACTTTCATTCAAGTTTGGCAGAAGGTTGAATTCTTGTTGTTGTAATTTCATATCAAAGTTCGTCAAGCTTCAATTTCGATTTCAAGTCAGGTGTCGTTGTTCAGTTGCGATCTAATTCAGGTAGTGTGTTGCCAAGGTTGAGTTGTGGACTTCATCAGGTTATCAAGTAGTGGTTCGTGTGACGTTTGGTTTAGAAAATCAAGTTTATCATTCCATTAGTGGATCAGATGTGGATTTATTTTCCTCAGCGCTGATTCAGTGATCAGGGCAGGGTTTAAAATTGATTAAGATGATTATTGACTCAAATTCAAGTTATGTATTGGTCCGAGACCCATTCATTCATCTTAATCAGAGGTTGGTGGGAAAGTTCAAGGGTGGTCAAGGTTTGTATTGAGAATGCATCTTGATTTTCATTGAGAATTAAAGAGTTTGTTGGAGTATTCATTCACGTGATCGTTTGACGGTTTGAGTTCAAAATCCGATATCCATGCATTTCACCATAACCAATTTTCTTTCCACATTCAAAACCATTATCCACTTCTTAACCTCCATTTTAATTTTAATTCATTTTCAAATTCCATTCAAATTCATGTTAATAACCATTAAACCATATTTTCCCCCCATAAACCACTTTTAAATCCATTTCATAATTCCTAAATTCACTTCCAAACCAATCCATTTTCATTTTAATTCATGGCCATTTTGTTTAATTCAAGTGTCACATACTAAGCCCATATCCCTTTTTGTTAAGCCCATGCTACCCTTTTTGTCAATGTAATAAAAAAAGAGAAGGTTAATCTAGCTATAAAGAGAGAGTGGGGCACTGATTTTTAAAAAAGGGAAAGAAAACAAAAATCTGAAAAGGAGGAAAAAGAAAAAAATGGCGCAAGGAAAAGCAGGTGGTCTCTCGCGATCCACCCTTCGACCTCCACCGGTGCAATCATCACCATCGAATGGTTTCCGCCATCAATGCAGCGAATGACATTGACTTAGAAACTCTGATACGACGTCGTTAGATTCACGATGCCGACATCAAAAGCAGAGAAATCAAAACGCGCGAGAAGATGGCATGGTCTGGTCTGAGCGCAACATTAAGCCATAAACAAGTGGTATTTCAGTGATGTAGCAACGACAACATCAAACAGCTTATTTCGATGAATTCCTCAACTTTTCAACCGCCGACATCCAAACAGAGCCAGTGTCGTAACTCGGTGTACGACGTAACTTTTTTGAGTTAAGTCTAGCTTGCAAGGTGTGATAATCGTAACGCCAACGCCGACACATTCTTGCTCGGTTTCACACCAATTCACCGCAGATTCAGAATTGCATTAATTTAAATTGGTCTATTTCGAAATTTGTTTTCCTGTTTGGGTGTTGTCCGCTCTTGTGCAGGTCCAGGTTCGACTTTGTGCACGATTGGGATCAAGCTGGTGTGACGAGTACGCATTGTGCCATCGATTTTGCAACTCCAATTCCGCCATGTCTAACACAACAACAACTCTGCAGCGTGTTACGACACAAGCAGTTCAGCAAGATTCCTATCACAATAATTGTTTCGCATTCGGTAAATCTTTCAAACCAAGTTTACTACTGTGATATGCTGAATGTTGTCGTGTTCATGTGTTTTTCAATTCAGTGATTTATAATGAACATAGATTTGAATGTGAGTTTCAATTCGGTATTCGTTTCAACTGTAGCTCGGTGAACTTGTATTACAATTGCTACTGATGCAATTTTGTTTTGGAATCTTTACTGCACAGTGTATTTGTTGATCTGTTTTTGTTGCACTTGGTTTCAAATATCGTATTAATTTTGGACTGATATAGTATGACAGATAATGTTACTGGCATAGCGATTCATGTTAAGAGTTTCGTTCTAAATTCCAATAGTGGTTTGCTATGATGGTATGATTTGCACTTATAAATATTGTGTGGGTTGCTGCTTCGATTTGGTTGGAATCGTCATTTCGGTTACGATACTTTAGGATATATAATTCTTAATGATACATTTTCTATGATTTCAAGATCAGTTCTAGAATAAGTGTATGGGGCTGTTTGGATTTAGAGATGTTTGCGGCTTTTGCATTGGAGTTTCCTTGGGATACATAAAGCATTGAGCATGATATGAATATGACTTTAATTTGCTACTGTTTATGTTGAAGGAAGTGGGAATTTCTGTTACATGATTTTCATAAAAGGGTGTCGTTGGTGTACTGATCCTATTTTTCTTATGTAGTTTTAATTGTGGCTTAATATGTTTTGTCTGAGGTGAATTCAAAATTTGTTTTTTATTCTAAATTAAATTTGGTCTTTTAATTGTTGATTTTAGTTTGAGTAAATTTTGGTCTTAGTGTTTTAGATTTTTATTCTAAATACTAATTTTGGTTAAATTGTGAATGATGATTAAACTTCAACTTTGATTTTGCATTGAATCTTGATTATGATTAATTTTTTATTTAATTTTAAAATTAGATTTTAATTAGAAATTAACTTGAATTAATTTTAGGTTTAATTTTCGAATTAGTTTTTTATTAACTCTTTTTCCTTAGAATTTATCTTGATTTTAATTAGCATTTTAATTTTTGTGGATATTCTTGATTAATTGTTGATTTTGATTTTGATGTCTATTTTGATTAATTTCGGATTAAATCCTTGGTGATACTTGCTTCTTACTTGATTTACTTTTTGCGATTGAGTTGTCAGGTGTTTACTTGTTGATTACTCTGTATTCACATGCTCCCTTAAGGCTCCTAGTCCGACTTAATTTCTGATTAAGCTCGGAGTAGGATAGACATTAGGCTCTCAATCCAAGCATGATAACAATAGGTTAGCTCCCTCCTAATCCTGACAAGTGGTGGTCCGATTTATCAAAAATAATATCATCTACCGTTATGGTGTTCCGAGCCAGATCATTACTAATAATGGATCTAACTTGAACAATAAGATGATGAAAGAGTTGTTCGCAGAGTTCAAGATCGAACACCGTAACTCATCTCCCTACCAACCCAAGATGAACGGGGCGGTAGAAGCGGCTAACAAGAACATCAAGAAGATCGTTCAAAAGATGGTTGTAACCTATAAAGATTGGCATGAGATGCTTCCCTTTGCTCTTCAGGGTTATCGCACATCTATCCGCACTTCAACGGGGGCAACCCCTTTCTCTCTATTATATGGCATGGAAGCAGTGCTCCAAATCGAAGTAGAGATCCCATTAATACGGGTATTGATGGAAGCTAAGCTTACAGAAGCTAAATGGTGTCAAAATCGACACGATGAACTAAATTTGATTGAAGAGAAGTGAATCACGGCACTATGCCACGGTCAGTTGTATCAACAGAGAATGAAGAAGGCGTTTGACAAAAAGGTTCGACCTCGCGTCTTCAGGAAAGGAGACCTCATGCTCAAGAGGATACAATCATTTCTCACCGACTCCCGGGGCAAATGGACTCCGAATTATGACGGCCCCTATGTGGTCAAGAAAGCTTTCTCAGGCGGCGCCTTGAGACTTGCAACGATGGATGGAGAAGAATTTGCCAACCCCACGAATGTTGATGTAGTCAAGAAATACTTCGCCTAAACTAAAAAAAAACGTCTCGATGGATTGAAAACCCGAAAGGGCAGTCCAGGCAAAAGTTAGAGACAAAATAAAAAAAAATCATCCTGGTAGATTGGAAATCTCAAAGTACAATCCAGGAAAAAATTAGGGATAATTGCAAGTAACTATGTTCGACAGAGGCAAGTCCCTGCGCAGCAGTTACATCATCCATCAGAAAAACTCCAGTCAGGGTCATCTACGACAGAAGCTCAGGATGCCCAGAATTCAAAGTTGGTAGAAGGATAGTGGTCGTTATGTTTCAACGTAGCCCTTTTCCCTGTAAATTACCATTTTCTAACTTTATATATACTCTATGGAATCACACGTTTGGCTGATCTCCATCCTATCAATAAAATTTGAGCCCTTGTGCTTTTGTTTGCAATTCTTATTTGTTTTAGCTTTACAGAACAACATTTTAACATGATTAACAGTTCTTGAAATAAAATAAAAAATGAATTTACTTGATAAAAATTTTCTGCTTTTTAATAAAGATGACAATTTCTTTTGACTGTTGAACATCAAAAGAACATCGATCGCTTCTCCAGAAGTAATCGAACCTCAAAGTGCAGAATCAAAGTACTCCTTCTAAAACAGTACGTCTGAACAAAGGATCGATTGTGTCAGAGATCATGTTTCATCTGACACCCTCGGCAGAGTTCTTACCTCCTAAGCCCGACCAACATATTTCCCCGCAGGGACTATTTCTCCTAAGCAAGGTAGAATTGCTATCGTGAACTAATGATACTTTTCGTCTCCCACCGTGGCCGAGTATCCAGTCGTGTTCATCTGCTAGTCTGTATGTCGCGTCAATTTTGTCAGCATAAACATGCATACATCATGCATTATTGATTTACATTCATATTTATATCGCATCATTATCACTCTAGTCGGTCTTCTCCCCTAGTGATAAAGGTCTTCACAATCGAGTTGTCAGTTCTTTCCTCGTCAAGAAATGTTGCGTCTGAACAATCTCTCTCCTCCAGTTTATTTCTGGATTAGAGTTGGCCCTCGACCACTTTGATAACTTGAACCTCTGAAAGACCAGAGAACCCTTGACAAATTTCACTCTTCGTCATTGAAGATGATATCTTCGCTTTCCCGGATTAAGGAAAATCCCCAGAGAAAGCCTCTTAATCATGGATTCGACAATACAACAGTTTTTCTCCGAAAAATTCGTTGACGAAAAGGTCATCAGCACCTCAAAATTGGATCACATCACGTGGCATTTCTCCGAGAAGATCTCGAAGAAAAGTATGATGCAGTATCCCCAGGCCGAAAGCAGTCTCTCAAGAGACTCGTTTTCCTCGATAGAGTCAACAAATGGGATCTCCAACAGAGAAGTTTGTACCCCTCTACAATTCAGACAGATGGGTTCCCCAGCAAGTATGACATCAAAAATTTTCCACTCAAATGGCATCTCCCCAGGAAAATTCGGCGAGAAGTTTGAGGAAAACCGCTACGCATAGCGTCCCTTGTCAATAAAGTTTATTGTCAAGAGAAACTAAGACCAGTTCCTTGGTAGGAAACTAGGATCGAGGGGAAGTTTAAATCAGAAACTAAGACCAGTTCCTTGGTAGGAAACCAGGATCGAGGGGAAGTTTAAATCAGAAACTGAGACCAGTTCCTTGGTAGGAAACCAGGATCGAGGGGAATTTTACCTTTTCTAAGCATCATTTCTCAGCAAAAGAAGAGGGATGCGTGAACTACCATTCCTAACCACCGTCAAAATTTTGGGTATTCCGATATTTAATCCTCTTGCACCCCGAATACCCGAATACCTTCGCCATTCACACCTTCGGGTCCAAGAAGATTAAATAGGGGCATCTGT
This sequence comes from Lathyrus tuberosus, assembly GCA_022829125.1. Lineage (NCBI taxonomy): Eukaryota > Viridiplantae > Streptophyta > Magnoliopsida > Fabales > Fabaceae > Lathyrus > Lathyrus tuberosus. The sequence goes on from JALAZF010000045.1 coordinate 11,397,446, forward strand.
CATACCCCAAATTTTGACCACCAATATTTCCCATCATTGTGCAAATCATCATCACAATATGGATGTACTTTCATGCCTCATCAGTCTCCTCAAGGAGGATTGAGCATTTACTACAATCAAGAATTAGGGTTTTGAGCCCTCTTAGGGCACTTAGACAAAGAATCAATCAAGGAATGACATGATCTTCAACTTGTCTAACCTCTCCAACATCCACAATGGATCAAGAGGACTCCCACATCAAGGATTAAGCACGAGGTTGCTACCTTCCAGGTGGATTAAGCCTCCAGATCGCCAGTGTCACCAAATTAGGGTTTTGCTCGACCAGGGCCTCCAGATGGAAATTTTCCTCTGGGCATGAGCCAATGCTTCAAAGCACAACCTAAGATGCTCCAAGGGACATCATGAACCCAATCATCAAGTCAATTTAGCCTCAGGGGATGCATTCATAAAAAATCAGGAATTAGGGTTTCTTAACCTAATTCACCCCTAAGTTAACTTTTGAGGCAAGGCATAAACCAAGACCTCAAGACATGATTTGAGGGCCTCTAATACACTACATTGATCCATTTTCAACAATGTATTGATCCAAGAAGCTTGAGCAACAGGTTCCAATTTCATATGAACCACAGTTAGGGTTTTGCGGGAAAAGTCAACTATAGCTTTGACTTCTGACCAGGACATGCTCCCAAACCCTAGGACATGATTCAATACACCCTATAACGCCTATGGAATCAATCCATCAAGTTTTTATTTAGGTCAAGGACTTGATTTCATAGAGGATCGCACAGTTTGGAATTCATCTGATAAAAAGTCAACTGTGCACAAAAGTCAAACTTTGACTTTTTGAGATTTTTCATAAAAATGGTTTTTCAACTCTAAAATGATGTTAATCTATGATTGGAATCCTCATTCATCATGAAAAATCATGAAAAGTGGGATAACTTGTAAAAGGGGTAACCATAAAAAACTTAGAAATTTTCTAAGTTATGAAATAAAGTGGCTAGGGTACCAACTTTGAAGGATCGTAACTCCTAAACCACAAGGCCATTTTTTCCCATCCAAAGCTGGATTTATAGCCCTCATGGCCCTCTACAAAAGCTTCAACTACGTCTCATTCCAATTCCTCATGGAGTTTGAGTTATGGAATGATCAAAATGGCTGAAAACATGAAATGTCACTTTTTCCAACATTTAGTGAAATTTTCACTAAGTCAGAATTTGCCTTACTTTTTTCCAAATGTAGGGGGATTTTTCACTTGGATCCAAAAAGTATCAAAACCAATTATGATCAAACAGTTGTTGTATCATATGAGGGCTTTCCAAAATGGCCAAAACATCACCAAACTCAACTTGAGCCATGAGATATGACCATACCAATATGCCTTGCTGAAAACTGCCAACACAAGGAAGATTTTGGAGTTTTGCTCGTTTTACTCAAATTTTGCAAAGGGCAAGCAACTCTATCCATCTGAACACCTCAAGGGGGGACCAAGGAGGAACCAACTCTGATCCCTAGCCTCCCAAGTCTTTGGAACAAGAAGTAGCATGCCAAACCTAGAAATCCCTAAAAGATGGACAAGACTCCAATTTTGGATTGAAGCATTTAATGGATGCTTAGAGGTGGCATGGACTGACACATTAGCAACTAAATTCAGTCAAGAATGATCCAACAACTAGGGAACCAAAGGCCTGTGCCCTAACCTCTAGTCAATGGCTAGAGGAGACTTGGCTTCCCATTGATCAACATTGGCCAAACCTCTGCCGTGGTTGCCATTCACTATTGATCCCAAAACAAACTTGCTCTACTATAAATAGCGCTCATTTGTGCTCAGTTTGAGTACGCCAAAGCCATCAAACAGATGCTTTCCTCAAAATCCCTCTCTTTAGGCCAAAATGCCTTCTTTAGCAAGGTAACTCTGAGTTTTTGAGTTAGAGAGAATTTTCACCACAGCTCATGATCCAAACACATCCAATATGTCATATCTAAGATGTCCAAACTCACACAAGTGACCTGTAATCCTTAAATCACAAAGTCACATCTCAAAACCTCAAAATAGTACTTTTGTGCATTTTTCAAGCCATGTCTTGATTCAGACACTTTCCAAACCAGATAAAACCTCAAACACACTCCAAATATCATCCTTGAACTGTCCCAAATGGCTCCCAACATCTGGAACACCATTTGAGAGAGTTGCTATTTTGGCCATTCTAACCCCTTTTGCAAGAAAGGGCCAGTTTGTGTTTTTGCAGGTTCGAGCTAATTCCACACATCCTAAAAGCTTCTAAGGGATCATTTAAGAGTGTCCAAAGCATTAAATCACTTCTGAAACAAGTGGCTTGGCAGATTGCACAGAAAACTCCAAAAGCTCAAAAAGAGGTGAGCATCATGACTTGAACTTCCCAAAATATGCATTGCTTTGAGGTCCACTGATTATGTACATCTTATACATGTTATATATGTTGTGTTTGAACCAATTCATCATGTAATTCATGTCTGTACCAAAGTGTAGCATAGAAAATGCAATTATAGGCCTATTTCAAAACCACTATCGGATTTTGAGGAGGGAGCATGATCTAGAAAAAATACCACCACCATTGGATTCCTTGTGAAATTATAGGCCAGATGCATATAAATTTTGTCCCCAAACATGGAGAAATGAGAAAGTTATGGACCTTCCTGTTTCTTGCCAAAACTTGCCTTGCCTTGGTCAGGCCTAGAAAACAAGGCAAGCCTTGTGTATTTGTTGGTGTGTTTCAATCAACGGATGTATCACCACCCCAATGGTAAGGCGCGCGTCCTATAACCTTGAGGTCGTGGGTTCAAACCCCACCCATGCCATTTTATGTTTTTTTCACATTTTGCTATTTTTTCCAATATTTTCATGTTTTGTTAATTAATTGGAAAATTAATAACTCTTACAATTTTAATTATTTTTTATTGGTTCTTTTTGCAAAAAATCACAAAAATGTTAAAATATTTTATTCCACAAAAAAAATTAAGTTTATATTAGTTATTTAATATAATTAGTATTTTTGTGAATAAATTCCTTTTTTAATTATTTTTAAACATTTAAAAGTGAATATTTACTTTGAAAATCAAAACCAAATGAGTTCTAAATCATTTTGTGATCAACCCTTCATTTTTTCAAACCTAAAATAAAAATCACAAGTGGTTTATTCAAATTTATTTGGTATTTTTATCATTTTATATTTGATTTTCTTTAAATATTTACTTTTAAAGAAGATGAAATTAGGGTTTCGTCGATTTTCACCCTCACAAATCATTTTGGGCCTCTAATAAAGTGTAAGACCCAATCCTTTGTAAATACAAACCTATTTTGGGCCTCACTCATTGTATAAGTCCCGTTGTATTTCAAAAGTTCGGTGCGATCGTCGCCCGTTTAAAGCAAACCCTGGGCCTTTCCTCGAGCTATAAGACCCATTCAAAATCATTTTGGGCCTCTAATAGAGTGTAAGACCCAATCCCCTTTTAACCAAAATAATTTTGGGCCTCAGGTATTGTATAAGTCCCTCTGTGTTAAAAGAAAACTTTGGCGCGGTCGCCAGTTCAAAAATCAAATCATCTGGGCTTACCCTCATGTTATAAGCCCCATTTCTTTTCTTTAAAACTTTTTAGGCCCCTTGAGAGAGTGTAAGACCCATCCCCATTGAACAGAAAACCTTTCCCGGGCCTTAGTCACTTGTATAAGTCCCTGTATAAAACAACAGTGCGATCACTGATTAAACCTTGGGCCTCTCCTTGAGTTGTAAGCCCCAATTTTCCTTTTCAAAGGCACTTTCTCCTTTGATTTTGTAATATACTATTTTCAACTTTTCTTTGTTGAACAAACTAACAATACAGCATGGAAGCTCTACAACCGAGTAAGTGTTTACCCGCTTTCATTTCCCGCTTCTGTACTGTGGGGCAGTTTCACTGTAAGTCTTCTTTCATAAACTCACATCAACTATGTAATAATAGTATAGATATTTAGAGTTTCCCCGGCAACTACATCTAGAACTAGACAAAACCTCGTCTCCTTACATCAATTTTAGATAACTAGATCTAAGAAATTTTCCCCCTTGAACAGTTCATGTACGAAAGGCCATTGTTCCATGTGAAACCCCTTCTGGAACTGTTCATCAGCCTCCTCTTGGGCTTAGTGCAAGGACCCACAGGCTTCCTAAAAGCATACCGCCTCCTCTTGGGCGTTGTACAAGGACCCGTCGGCTTATTAGAAGTTTTCACAGCCTCCTCTTAGGCTTCGTATAATGATTCTTCCTCCGGGAAGGTAGCCTCCTCTTGGGATTAGTACAAATTGTCCCTCGACTTCTTAAAAGTTTCCAGCCTCCTCTTGGGCTTCGTAGAAATTGTCCCGACGACCTCCTAGAGGTAAAGGAACATAAATTAGTCATCTTAATAGAACAGTCTTTCGAAGAGTCTAGATCTCACTACTACTGTTTCTTAAGCATAGTACAAAAGATGAAACCCGTAGAGTCGGACAGTCTAAAGTCCCATTGGATTCCCCGTTTTCCTAGAGAACATGAAATAATCCCAACCCTCAGATCAAATCCATGAGTATAACATTACTCATATAAGAACTGATTTTCTCTTTTAACCAACATACTGGACCTGTCACTCGACTGAAACGGTTACTCCAGCCTCCAAACATTTTCAGCCTCCATCTCGGGCTTCATACGAGATACAAAAAGACTCTCTTGTTGAGTCAAACATTTTCAGCCTCCACTCGGGCTTCATAGGAGATATAAAATCACTCTCTTGTTGAGTATAAAAGACTCTCTTGTTGAGTCAAAACCTTTAGCCTCCATCTCGGGCTTCGTACGAGATACAAAAACACTCTCTTGTTGAGTATAAAAGACTCTCTTGTTGAGTCAAATACTTTTAGCCTCCATCTCGGGCTTCGTACGAGATACAAAAAACACTCTTGTTGAGTATAAAAGACTCTCTCGTTGAGTCAAACAACTTTTAGCCTCCGTCTCGGGCTTCGTACAAGACACATACAAAAGCACTCTCTTGTTGAGTCAGCCCTTTTAGCCTCTCTCTTGGGTTTCGTACAAGATACACAAAAAGACTCTCTTGTTGAGTCAAACCCCTTTTAGCCTCAATCTTGGGCTTTGTACAAGACAGAAAGAACATTTTCCCCAGAAAAGTCAGCCTCATAGCCTCCTCTTAGGCTTTGTATATGGAAACCCCGGTTGAGACAATCAACCTTTTAGCATCAAAATCATGCTTTGGTCACAACATACAAACATCAACAACTCCTTTCCCCCATCTAATTGCTGTAAGCGGCAAGCCTCTGGATTATTTACATCCATGTCACTGTCCCTCTTTTAGCATGAGAAATTCCTAAGGAAAGATGGCATTACTCTAAGCTGAGTTAAAAGTCTTCTCCTTCAGGTTAAAAAACTCCTATAAAGGAAATTATGGCATTGTTGGATTCACATATCCCAGTTAAAGTAATTCTCCTTTATAACCCTTCACCCGACAATTGTGACGAACAGACCAAAAATCCCCTCCTTAGAGATGACAAATTCTCTCTAAAGTCAAAACCCTTTAGCTTCATATCTTGGGCTTTGAACAAGATACAAATAAACCCTTTAGCTTCACATCTTGGGCTTCGAACAAGATACAAATAGACCCTTCAGCTTCATATTTTGGGCTTTAAACAAGATACAAATCACTTTTAGCTTCACGTCTTGGGCTTTGAACAAGACACCAAAACACCATTTCCTCCCATAGAATAGGAGGAACTACGATCGCTCTGATTTCCCTGTTTCGGTAAACGGGAATACGTAGGCATAAGATTGAAAGAAAAATCTTAGCGAGCACACTAATCAGTCAAAAAGCTTGTATAGCATCAGTCAAAAAGCATCAGTCCTAACATCCTACCAATAGCATAGCCCCGTCATTTCAGCCTTAACAAAGTAAGAAGAAAGAGGCCCCACTTTCATATAGCATCCGTAACCTAACAGACCGCTATTTAAACTCAGTATGCAAGCAGGGTTAGTTGGAGACATCTATTTCCCTTCATTCATCAGCTTCAATAGGATAAAAAATGAATCGAACTGTAGTCCCCCTAAAGAGCGACAGTGATTAAGAACCACGTCCAAAATTGCTCGCCACACTTATTTTTAGAAAGAAAATGAAAAGATACAACCTCCCTGAACAAATAGAATATGCACGAGCATTTCACGAGAAGCTCTAGAACAAGAGCTTTAACAAATTCCAACCGTACCATCAACAAAATCTTTTCAACATATCTTCATTCATCTTCACCTTTCTAAGTTGTCTCAATATCTTTCACCAAGGGGCTTTTTCTTGTTTATGCTTCTAGAAAACATATTCCTTCTTCTTGACACCAAGTCAATTTGATTTGAATATGTTATCTAACAAGTGTCTTGATATTAATATGAACAAAGCCCCATAGTTTCTTCATAGAATCAAAACACTTCTTCCTGCAAAATCAATAAGATAAACTAGGTACCCAATCTTTGTTGGGTCCTTGAGGACGAGTGACACAATTATTGCACTTAGGTGACCACTGAGAAATGCCATTAGGGATTGAAAGACTCCTAAGTTTGCATTTGGAAATAGTATTACCTTTCATACAACAGTAGTAACAAGTTATATTCCGAGAAATGTCATATTTCCTATTCAATTTCTTTTTAACAAATATGTACTTACTATACGGTGGATTCAAAGGTTTGTTGAACTTTGTTGTATCTATAGCATAGGTGATCTTTGGTTATGGAGCCTTGACTAACTTGGCCTTAAGAGTCCTAACCTCTTTTTTCCAAATATAACAAGTATCACATCCAAAGTTAAATGGATTTTCATCTTCTTTATTATTGACTTTTTCATCATCTACTAACGAGTTCTTTAATGCTTTCACTTTCTTTTCCATTTCTGAAATTTTTGCCCCCAAGTATGAAAAGATTTGTCTATTTGAGGCTAACTTTTTGAATGCTTCAATAGCTTCTTTGTGTAAGATTTCAAAAGCATTAAGTAACTCTAAATGAGCCAATTCATCAACATATTTATTTTGAGAGGAGTTTACCTTAGTTTTCTTACCTTCTTGATGATGACTAGAGAGACATATCTCATCGTGTCTCGATGATTCATAGTCCTTCTTCTTGTCTTCACAATAATGACCGGAGAAACAGACTTCATCATGCTTTGATGGTTTGTACTCCTTCTTCTTTTTATCTTTGATGTGAATTGTAATGCAGAAGTTGGATAATTCTTCATCATCATTATATTCTTCATCACTCAAGGATTCAATGTCGCTTCCCCAGGCCACATAGACCTTCCTAGGTTTGACATGTTGTTTACGTTGATTTCTCTTCTCATTTTTGTTGGAGTATGAAGGTATTGTATTTCTTCCTTTGGACTTATCTTCCCTTGAGGATATAGATTGTCTTTTAGACTTAGTACCTCCTTTATTTAAGTCCTTTTCACCTTTCTTTTGCAAGTATTTATGATACGTTTTGACAAACAAATTCATCTCTTCATCATCCGAAACATATTTGTTGATACCATCATTGTCATAAAGATGCTTATCCTTTGAGGACTTAAAATTTGAAGCCCTAAGAGCTTTAGACTTCATTCCTTCCTCCTTATTGGCTTTCTTCTCCTTTTTCTTCTTTTTCTCAAGCTTCTTTTCATGTTCATCCAAGCAATTTAGTTCTTGCTCGTGTTCTTCTAACTTTGCGAACAAGGTGGTGAGATCAAGTGTTGTAAGATCGTTGGCTTCTTTGATGGCCGTAACCTTCGGTTGCCAATTCCTAGTAAGACATCTCAAAACCTTGTTAGTAGCAATAGCATTGGAAATAGGATTACCCAACAAGTTTAAACGATTAATAAGATGTGAGAACCGCTTTTGTATTTGAGCAATGGTTTCACCATACTTCATGCGAAAGAGTTCGAATTCTTGATTAAGTTTGTTAATCTGAGCTTGTTTGACCTCATTAGTTCCCTCATGGGCAACTTGTAAAGTGTCCCACATGTCTTTAGCGGTCACACAATGAGAAATACGATAAAACTCATCAACACCAATAGCGGATACAATAATGTTTTTTCGCTTTCCAATCGTATGCCCACTTCTTATTATCTTCCTAATTCCATAGTGCTTCGGGCTTAGGAACATCAACACCATCAACACGATATGTTATCGGTGTAGGACCATTTTGAATGGCCTCCTAAACACCCTTATCATAAGATTTCACATGAATTTGTATACAAGCTTTCCAATAACTATAGTTTTCTACTGTGAAAATTGGAGCTCTCTTATAGTCCCCTTTATGTTCGTGAGCCATTTTCTAATAAGAGTTTCGAAGCACGGAAAAAACTGGGCTCTTTACGCCACTTGTTAGACGATGGAGACTTGTCTAGAGGAGGGTGAATAGACACCCAATCCAAAATCACTAAATAAACATTGAGTTTTTAAAGTTGCTAGAAAAAGAGCGCGCGGAAGGTTTTGGTATGGATCGATAAAAGTCATCTATACGAACCTAGTTATTGGAACTCGGATATGCAAAGCCAAATATGGAATGAAAAACACAATAGTCGAAATTAACCTTTAATCGAATATTACTATATTACTCGTTTAAACTAATGAACTTAGTAATGCTATTTCCAATGACAATAAGCAAATATATTGAACAATGCAATTTAGAACACTTGGTGTGCGAACGAATTTTCAGAATTTCCTTTGTGTTGTTGTTGATATGAAAACCACTTATAATCAAAATTTATTATAAGCTAATCAACAATCAAGTTTAAAACAAAAATATCACAGGAAAATTCTTACGAGTCGATCGATTAATCAATGTTATTCGACAAATTGCGTAATGAAAAATAAAACGAGTAAGGAGATAATAGAGAGATCGACACGAGGATTTGTTCATGCAATTCCCCACTTTCGTCCTCGCGTGTGGGAACGTTTGTGCCTAATTTCCAATGTGGAATTAGGATACTTTCTTACTATGCAAAAAGTCGATATACAAGTGTTCAGAGCTACCATACAAACACTATTGCTTCTGATGTTGATTCAACCCTTTTTTCTTCTTTTGAACGTGAGTAAGACCAAGACAATAATGGATGCCAATTTCCTTGTCGATATTGATACTCCTTTGCATTCTTTATCTCCAAAGCTTCCTAGCACGATCAATTGCACCGATTGTTCCACAAGACTTCAATTCGATTCGCCGTTCTCCGCTACTTCCTTTACGTTCTTTATCTACAAAGGGTCCTTTGCATTCTTTATCTCCAAAGGATGAAAACCCCCAAATCTTCACACGACTTGGAGGACAAACCCGTGGTTTTTCCGGATGAAAACCCCTTCAAATCTCAACCCGATATTCTCGGCTACACAAGAACCTAATCAGACGTTATCAGGCCTTCGCCTAGATGGCATCCCAACAAAAGATTATTATGTGTGATTTGTCAGTGTGTAGACATAGGACGGAGGTTGAAGATGATGAGAAAATGCAGGCTAATTTTATGGTATCACCAAGTTGAAATGAAGCATGAATGATGTATTTATAGTTTTGGAAGATTGGTGGCAAAGAGGAAACTTTCTAAATAAAAGAGAAAAATATTGACCAACTTAACCAGTATGTGCCGTCCTGAAGGTTGGATGTGCTGGCACATATTGTCAAAAATAACAGCATGTGCCGACCCAAAAGAAACAGAACCTACAGCCTTATTTAGGACAGTAGATGTGCTGGTCTGAAACACGTATGTGCCGACACATAATGTTGAAACTTCCAGTATGTGTCGACCCGAAGAAGGCATGTGTCGACCAAAACCAAACAGAAGCTATAGGCTTCAAAAATGAGTTACATGTGCCAGCCTGAGTTGTGTATGTGCCGACACATGCAGTGCATTTTTGTGCTGAAACTGATTTCATGATTTGAGTTGATGATTCCTAAGACCTTTAATGCAACGGTGCCACACAAACTTAGAGATACCGTCCGACATACAAAAAAGCTAAGTTTTCTTATATTTTTGACATCATGCAAAACATCTAATGGAGAAGTTGCACTCAGAATTCCAACTTCCTTGCCTTTATTTTCTTTTGCTGATTGCGTCTGCAAAGCCATATCACCCTTCGACTTGCTTGCAGCTCTTACAGCCATCCTTTGTCCATGAGATTCAAGCATCCCTTGAAGATCTTCCTTTGTCAATTTTGACAAGTCTTTCAGCTCTTCTATGTTTACTACCACGTGGTTAAACTTTGGAGCCAATGACCTTATGATCTTTGCAACAACTGATCTTAATGTCAACACTTCTACACATACCTTGATTTGATTCACCAATTTAGTACCCCTAGTGAAGAAATCAGTTATGCTTTCACTTTCTTCCATCTGAAGCAATTCATATATCCTTTTGTGAGTTTATAACCTCATCTCTTTCACCTTTTTTGCACCTCTAAACGATTTCTCCAGAATTTCCCATGCTTCTTTTGTTGATTCTACATTACTAACCTTTTCAAAATTATCTGGATTAATACATTGATGAATTATAAAGAGAGCTTTAATAGCTTTCTTTTTCAATTCTTTGTATGTAGCCTTTTCTTGATCCGTCGCGTTTTTTCCAAGCAGTATTATTCTTTCCTTCACAAGATCCCAAAGATCTTGATAACAGAAAACCACATTCATCTGCTTGCACCAATTCTCATAATTATTGTTCTTGAGAATCGGAAGACTCACCAAAAAATGCCTGTTTGGATGATTCATCATCATCGTGATTTTCTTCCCACGAATCTCTTAGCCAGTGCTCTAGATACCAGATGTTGGAATTAACCCAAAACTTTGAGAATTCTGGATCAATCTTGATGAACAAGATTCAATCAAGGAATTTTGACACATCCTTGTTTATGTGGAGCTACACTTGCTTCGACACAAGAAATTACATTCTCAACAGAAATATCAAATGGAGATATTTTACACCATTATATATTATTATATTATATATGTATTATATATATATTTATGAAGAATGGAGAAAAGAAGAAAATATAGTAAGAAAGAAGAGAAAGAGGAAGGGAAAAGCTCTTAGTGGAAGAAGAGGAAATTCATCAACAACATTCATCTCCATCATCAATCTTCTTATCAATGTGAGTTTCATTAGATAGTATAGCTTTTAGGGGGAAAGTTGGAGAATATTGGGAAGTTAGGTTTTGTGTGAAAAACATGTTTAATTGGGATGTGCATGTTGATACTTGATGATATTGATGAATTATATGCTATATTATGTTAATCCATGATTAATTAGGGTGTTACATGATTGCTCTAGGATCTGCAATATTCTATGGCGGAGGAAGAGGCGATTAATTACTTGCTGCTAAAGCAACATTAACAGCGGATTTGGTAGCCTAAGATCCATTCATCTCTGGTGAAGGTAAGAATTAAAATTCTTAAAAATATCAAGGAAATGAAACTGAAGTTATGCTAAATCGAATCAGAACATAGTAGATTCTCGCATTTAGTTAAAAACACTTGCTACACAGAAATAGTTACAAACTGCAAAAGTTAGAGAGTAAATGTGCATTCGTGAAAATCGTAAAAATCAAAAGTTAATTCCTACAGACGGCGCCACTGTTTTATTCTAGGATCAAAAACGAAAAAGGTAGATGACGATGATGGTCAATCACGTCTTTCGATGCGATGGAGTTGAGGAACCTGCAAGGTTAACACTCCAAATTCAAATTCAGTATATGATGAAGAAGAGTAAAATAAAATTATATTTTAAACTTGTTACCTTTGGCGCCTAATATATATATATATATATATATAATAACAACAAACTAGTTATTTGCTCGTCGTTCTTTGTAGATAGTCGTTGGAAGTGCTTTATGGACCACATCTTTTGAGATCATAAAAATGATAATATGCAGTGATTTAGAAAGAATATGAAAAGAGTGAGACCTTCATTGAATTGCAGGTCAGAATTGGTATGGCCGATATAAATAATTTAGGCTGGTCCAAAATACTATCTAAGTCCATTATCTCAATCCATCCATTATCTCAATCCATTCACAATTTCTTGATTAACAATGAAACAATTATTATTCATAAAAGAAGTCATGATAAATGACATAAAATATATTTGTATGAAAAAAAATGTTAACCAATTTTTCATTTAATTTTTTAAAAAGTTATTGACCTTACCTGCTTAGAAAGGAACCAGTGGCCAGCAGCGCCATGATCTCCGCAACTCCGGTGGTGATGAAACGGCGGGGGGGGGGGGGGGGGGGGGGGGGGTACCTGCAAGGCACTCTGATGCCAAAGTCAGGAAAAGGGAGTAAGTAAGTACAGAAAAGCAGGTATTAGAGTTAGAATGAATGTGTAACCTGACCCTCTCAAGAGAGAGGGTACTTATAGGATGCCTCCAGCGCGGGGTCAACGGTCATCTGTACTAGGCTGGATTGAAAGGCCCAGTCCAGGTGACTGCCAGGGCTTACATGGCGTAAGAAAGGCCAGCACGTGGTCTTTGCCTTGGGGTAACGGTCCCGAGATCTCAAGAAGAAGGGCAGACTGATTCTTTCGGAGGTGGGAGGTTACGTGGTGACGTGTCCTCGTGAGGAGAAGCATGTAGAGATCATGGGGAGAGGTGTGGCATCTCCTCGGTGCACGTAGCCTCTGCTCAACATATCCTACCAGCATGTGCTCGACGATGAGGAGGTTTGAGTGTGCTCGGCACTGAGGGGACTAGGGTCTTATTGGGCCACACCAGTATTGGGCTAGGCCTGTCTGACGGATGGGCAGGCGCCGGCCCAGTCCAGAACTGGAGTCCCCCCAAGTCGTTGCATCGAAGTGTTGGAGTAATGACTTAAGGGTCAGCCCAGATGTCGAGGATATAATAAAGGTCATCCTTTGTCAGGGAGATTCGTCGCATGGGGTATTGTTCCCGTAATAACGATCTGGTGACAACGTCAGGGTCCAAAAGCAAATCCGATCACTAGTGTTGAGGGACGGCCACCAGAGGATGGGCTAGCGAGGAGCCTCTGGGATTCGCGTCTCAGTTCGTCACAAGTGCCGAGGACGATATCTTTTCCACCGCCAAGCATCACCTCGTGGGCTCCTCAAAGAATTGGTTGGTGTATAGGCCTCTAGATCACCACCGTATCTGCTCAACGTTCAGAGGGATAAGATTTCTCATGTATGAGTTTATGTTCGACAAGGAGGGCTGACGCCTGTCCTTCAGCGGTTTTCATCGAGAGGTGTTCATTTGGCTGCGCCTAGAACCATCGCAACTCCACCCCAATGCTCTCACCTTCATTCGCGCCTTCGAGCTCATCTGCCGGCACCTCCGCATCGGGGCGACCATACCTCTATTCTTCCATATATTCCACCTACAGAGGCATACGATTGACGGAAAACATGGCTGGGTGTCTTTCAAATAGGTGAGCAGGTTGTTCCAGACTTACATGGATTTTGTTCGCCGCTTCAAGTCCCGGTATTACATCGTGAATCTTGTCTCGTTCGAGGTCGCGGAGACGGTGTACAAAGAAATAGATGGGCAGTGGGTGGAGGTCCTCGAGGTGAAGTTTCCCCTATTCTAGATGGAGGAGCACTTCAAGAGGGGCACAGACAGCTATATATTTAATCCTGGCAAACTGTACGAAGGTGATCGTCTGGCCCACGAGGAGATAGTCAAGTTCGTCGCCGGTTTCTCCCCTGCGCAGCTCGTGACCTCGGACAGGAACCCTATCCGTGGTGACGACGGGAAGATCTTGGAGAAGGCCCGATTGATTAATATGAGGGCCCTCCTAAAGACGTTTTTCTACGAGGATGCCCTCAAGTTGTTAGGTGGTAGACGCCTCTTTGGCTGGATCTTCCTGTGCATTTTTGTCTTTGGCTTACTGATGTGTTTCTATTTTCTTTTGCAAGCACAATGTCGAGCACGGAGGAGCATATCAAGAAGTTGGCAGCTACTCAAATTTCGAAGGAGAGCGGAAAGGGGCGGGTCGAGCAGATCCGGTAGCAGCGCCCAGGTCTAACTCCGGCAACTGGGGACTCCTCCAACTCTCCCCAGGGTATCCAATCTCCCAACATGCAGGGGTCCCTAAAAAGACAGCGACTCAGCAAGAAAGTGCACGTCAATCTTACCGAGACTGAGAGCCCTCTTGCTGAGAAGTTCATGCTCCCGCCTTGTCACTCGAGACCGAATTTCTTCTCGGGGACCAACTCCTCGTGCGTTGGTGCACATGAGGCCCAGTCCATCTTAGGCGCTGACCGAGCTTCGAGGAGAAAAGCCTTAGTAGAGGACATGTCCACGGTGATGCGGGTTTGCGCGCCTGCCCTGGTCCTGAATGATGAAACCTACCCAGCAGTGAAGCTAACCAAGCTGCAGGAGAGCTTCTAGTCGATTGCGGCCGAAATGGAAAAGGTGGGAAAGGACCTGTCAGAATGAAAAAAGCAGAACGAAGCCCAGGTCGACCTTCAAGGGCAGTTAGAGGAGAAGTGATGTGCCCGCAAGTGCATAGAAATATCGAAGTAATATAAAAGATTGTCGAACCCACAGAGACCAATGTCAACCTACCGTTATCTATTGCTGCGATGTAAAGCTAAGGCTAATGATATTCGATGAAAGGGAAACTAAAACTAAAACTAAAATAAAACTAAGAAAATATAATAGAAAAGAGAGGCCGGAATATGGATTCCGCGTTCATAAAGGACTTTGTAGAATTCGGGTACTAATTACAACTATAACTTAGTTCCGTAGAATATACCGACTTAAAAACTCCGCCTCACCCTCTCGCGGTATTAACTAAAGCCATGTCCCTAATCCCAATATTTTGCTCTCGCTCACCAAGTAATTAGGAAATATATTTTGAAAGCCGATAATATCCTAAACGTATCTAAAGCGCTCTCGCTGTATTTAGATATGTTGCCTAATTTCCACTATCCGGTTCGATCCCCACGCTCTCGCAGTGCCGACTCTAACCTTAATTAATTTCTCACTCTCGTGACAAAATCGTGTTAAATACCCTCTCACTCTCATGACAAAACTATTTAAATTAGACTTGGAAATTAAAATCAAAACAGAATTTTAATCATAAATTCGCACCTATTATTTTCTACTGAGTCCCGTCGGTAACGACGGTCCTCATACGCCGGACTCAAGAATGCTTAGAAAGACATAGATAGGAAAATAAACATGCTATTACGAAAATTAAATATAAGGCAAGGCATAACTAAGAAATTAATTGAGAACATAAACAGCAAAGTAAACAATAAAAATAGAACCTGTAATTAAATAGAATTGGAAACAATGCTTGAACTGAAGTCGTAATACGCCGGCAGGCTTGGAATCAAATACATAAATTAAACTACAGAAATAAATCCTAAAATTATATTTGTAATAGTCCTCCGATGTGGAGAACTATTACTTTTACAGAGTGAATCAAAACTGCTTAAAATCTAAAGAAACAAAATCTGGCCAAGAGAGAGTCGACCAGTTAATAGAGGCCTTCGGTTGCTTTTATGCTGAGTTGGGCTACGGAAGAAGTGGTTTAGTGGCGTGAGAATCAGGGACCGAAGACTTGGCTTTTGCTGAGCGTGAAAGTCTGAAGAAGTGGAGAAAAATACGGAAGGTTGAGATCTTCTCTCCTAAAACATAGGTGGCTCACGCCACCTATTCTTATAAGTGGGAAAAGTGTGGGCAAAGTGGCTGGTGACACATTTGTGAAGTGGCTGGCACCATGAATGAGGTGGTGGGCGCCACTCCCATGTGGCTTGCGCCACATGTGTGATGGTGGGCCCCACCCCTTTATATATTTTTTTTCTCAATTTTCGATTCTTCATTTTCTCTCTTTTCTTTTTCCTTCCTCCTATTTTCTTTCCATTCTTCTCTTTTTCTTCAATGAATTCTTTTATTTTCTTTCTTTTGTACTTTAATCCGATTTAATCCAAGCTACCTGAAAACATAATAAATGAGACATAAATCGAAGCAATAGTCAAATAAAATAAAGGAAATCATAACTAAAATTCATGTAAGTCAAGCCAAATAAACGATATAATTTAGTGTTATCAAACTCCCCCACACTTAAACCTTTGTTTGTCCTCAAGCAAACCTTGACTCGCGAGAAAAATAGGGTATACGGATACTCATCCTAGGCTACCAACTCTACTTCGGTTAAGTTTGTATCGATAGGTACTTGTTCACACATTAAGGATATCGTAACAACACAATTCCGCTTTTGCGGTCATCAACCTCCATCCTATACAAACCAATCTAAATCATGTCATTATACCCAAGCCTAACTTACTCATCCTTCTTTTATCCCTTTTCGTTCTGGCGCAATCACATTAAGCCTGTTATCCTTTCACACTCATGGTAGGATAGCCTGTTAGTGACTATGATCTCATCATCATTTTTTCTTTTGCACGTTGTCTTAAATATCAAGAAGTTCGCACCGTTGGGCTAAATGATCGGGTGAGGATCACCTAACTTAGAAGGAGCATTTCCTTTCATTCATTCATTTTTTCTTTTCTTAATTTACCTTTTAAGCCTGAGATCATACACTTATTTGCATCGGCTTCCTACTTAGTGCGTGCTTAGGATGGTGCTGACTGCTAAATAAACTACTTAGGGACTACTAAAGGGGTGAGAACTTAAGGCTATGGCATAAAAACTACTCAAATTGATTTCCATAATTGGGAGGCTCACGGTGTTAGAACGATACCGATCTTGCGGAATTTTCCCAAGTCTCACAATCCAACCTCAATTTCGTCTGTAACCTAAGATTTTCAAAAGAAACACTATTTTTAACTCAAAATTTTTTAAAATATTTGGTATGGCTCAAGAGAATGGGAAAATCGATAAACAACATAAAATCAGCACAAAGACTCGACAGCACATGCACAGACGAACGAAACATTTAAAACAGAAAAAAATTTAAAATCATGCTAGAAAACAGTAAATCTAACTAGAAAGCGGTAAAATAAAAGCGGTAAATGTTCCTCCCCAACACTTAAACCAAACATTGTCCTCAATGTTTTGATAAAAGGTGGTAGAGGAAAGATAGTACCTGTATGAATGTCATTGCGTGCTACCACGGCCAAATTCGCGTTGATTCTTCCCTTGTTGTCCCTGTCTTCGCTGGCCACTTCTACTCCGGCGTCTTGTACTACGAGTTATCTGAATTTGCTAAAACTTCACTTTACTGAAGCCGCTCATCATACTATTTATTTCTGAAGGAAGTACCTGCAAAAAATGTTAGAAAAATACGGTGCGGTGTGTGCAGGTGGAACCTGACCATGCGAAAGGATGAGGAGGAGGTGAGTTATGAACTTGAGAGATATGCTCTCTCATATCATACTTATCATCGGTGTCACCACCAGCAGCGACATTCGTAGGAATGTGCGTGGGCACCAACTCATCTTAAGGGATTGTCATCTAGAGATCGTTTGCCTAAATGTAGCTGAGACGTAACAAGCGATACAATTCTTTATTTTCTGCAAACACAAACAATAAAAGGAAAACATTAAATTAAAAACTCGTGGGTTTCCTCCCACGCAGGGTTTGTTTAACGTCGATAGCTCGATGGTTAGGAATGTTAATCTTCGGTTTCCATGGCCATTTATCAAGCCATCTCACATATCCCTCACCTTTTCTTTTCTTCCTTCTATAGGGTGGTTCATTCTTTTGAACTTGTGGTGGTGGTTCTGGATCTATGATAAGTATTAGCTTTTCGAGTTTAGGCTTAGTCATTGAAGAAAAGAAAAACACAAGAAAGGGGGTTTGAATTGGGGTTTTCAAAAAAAATTTAAGACAAAATGACACGTTTGGTTATCCTGGTTCGTTTGAACTCAAACTACTCCAGTCCACCCGCCAAGGTGATTTCGCCTCTCTCTCTTGAGGTCTTAATCCACTAATCAAAACTTTGATTACACAAACACAAAGACTTACGTCAATGTCTTCTTGAGATAGAACCACAACTTGGTTTCTCAAGGAATCACAAAAACAGCAAAGTAAAGAGTAAAAAGTTGCTTCTAGAAAGCAGTATCACAACTGTGATTTTACAAAAGTTTAATCGAAAATGTGATGAACAGTAAGATTTGTATGTGAGCAGCTGTATCTTCGTCCTTTCAACAATCCCCTTTATATAGATGACTTTTTGATCCATTGGGCTTTATTTTTGGATGTCAATCAAACTCATTTAATGAGCTTTCCATAGATAGAGATCTCATCTGATTCTAGCTGATACTCTTTTAAATGAATAATAAAGTATCAGAATATTCGTGAAGTTCTGGAACATCAGAGTCTTTTAAATGCGGCTGGTGCTGATAGCGTGAAACATTTTTTATCAGAACTTCGCTTGATTAGAACTTCGCTTAGTTAGAACTTTGCTTGATTAGAACTTTACTGGATTATATCTTGTGTGATACTTCCATATCAGAACTTCGCTTGATTAGAAATTGTTAGCGCAGAATGTGCTTTTGCTTTTGAATCATAATTTCTTTACTTTAGAACTTCCCTACATATCATAATAACTAAATTAGGGAGCATCAAGTTCTAAATAATAATATAGTATTTGTTATCATCAAAACTATTAGGAATGTAGAATCAATTCTTGTTCTAACAATCTCCCCCTTTTTGATGATGACAAAAACTTATATTTTGATAATCAATTAAAAGAGTATGGAGTAGAGGACTCCCCCTGAGTTGAAGATTTCCTTGAAGATGTTTTGTTTGAAGCTTCTTGAAAAGAAGTTCTGATTGTCATTTTCCTGCTTACTTAACAATATGTGGAAACAGAGAGGTTAAAATGTTCGAGACATAGTCCCGGTGCACTGTTATATTTCAAAATTTTCTACGTTTTCCCCCTTTTTGTCATTAATCAAAAAAGCAAAAAAATACATAGATGAGAAGCAGAGAACATAAGTAAACAACATGAGCAGGATAATAGCACAAAATAAGCAAGATAATAGAAACATAAAAGAATCTAAGGTTGAGGAGCAGGTGGAAGTCTTGTGCACAATGCTTCCAGAAGGCTTTTGATATGATTAGCGAATTCTTCTTGCTTGCCAAGCATCCCTTTAATTTATACGTTTGTTTCATCCTGTTTGTCCAATCTTTTTCTTACTGCCTCATTCTCTTTCTTCAACTCATCCAGAGTTTTCAGCACTAGAGAGGATGAAGTTGACTCGACAGAAGGTACCAAATCCTCAGAGCTTTTAGCAGAATCTTTCTTTGGAGAGGCTTCAGGAGACTTTTCTTCGACTTCAGCAATTACTAGAGTTTGATGTTCAGAGATTTCTTCCTGAGGTTCTAAAACCATAGGAGTTTTCCAGCCTAGATGAAGAATGGGTTTCTTTTCCCAGAATCTTAGAACCTGCTCATTGAAGATCTTCATATGGTCACAGAAGTTCTGTTGAGCTATGTCATGGCTGAGTTCCTTCATCTTTTGAGATTCAGAATTAAACCACTTTCTGAATTTGGTCCAGATATAGTCAGAAGCAGTTGGATTCAGATTCTCCATACAACCCTGCTTTAGAAAGTTAACCCATTCCTGCATTTCTACCTCGAATGCCAATAAAGAGTTACCAACATTTGTTTTGGAGGTTTTTGGTTTTGGTTTGGGAATGGCTATTTTGAGAGAGGTTGAGGTAAGTTTGTCTAGAGCTTCTAAGTCAATTATAGTTCTGAGGGGATTTTCTGAGAGATTTGTTGAAGGAGAGTCAGAAATGAGAATGGGAGAGGTAGGTGATGTATTTTCTGGAGAGATAACATCTTGTGGGGGACTGGTGAAATTAGGTGAGGATTGAAGGAAGTTGAGAGGACAGTTGATACCAGGAATTGAGGTGTTTGGGAATGGTTCAGAATTTTGAATTTGATGTTCTGGTTGGGAAGCAGTGAAGAGAGGTTCAAGATCAATGTCAGATAGAACTTGTGCAAGTTCTGGTTGTGGGTCAATAAAATCAGAAGGAGTGGGGTCAATGTCGATGTCAAAATTGTCAAGGGTTTGTGGTGATGGTGAAGGATTTTTAGAAGGTTTAGGAAAAGATGAGTTTTCATATGTGGATACCAATATGGATTCGACGACAGAAATGAAAGACGAGTTACCTTTCTTTTTAGCAGCTTTGGGGGTTTTCTGAGGAGTTCCTTCAGAGGCTTTCCTTTTTCTTGATATTCTGGTGGCAACTTCTGGAGGTGCTTGCCTGAGATTTTGCAAAGAAACCTCTGGAATGGTTCCATCAGATTTACACGCATCCAGATATCTGAGAACAATTTCTGGATGAGTATCTGCTGAGAAGAGAGGAAAATCTTTCAGAGGTATTTTCCTGGTGGTGATGACTTCCTTAGTGAGTTGGGTTGGGTCCTTCTTAATGGTCTCAATGATTTTCATCTTCTTGAGGTTCTTTGCATTTAGAGGTCTTCCATCAATAGTTTCTAGATCAGAGATTTTCTGAGCTTCAGTCAGGTGTTCTATCAGCTTATTCTCTGTTAGAATATCTGAGATTAGTCTACCTAGAGGGATCCAATCTCTCTTGGTTCTTTCATGTTCTCTTGTTTCCTTGACACTGTTCTTCAGATGATTGAATAGACTGTGAGGAAGATTTACTTTAGTATAGGTGGAGATGAGGTACAGAAGGTACTGTTGATCGTTGTTGCTGTAGTTAGAAGAGTTTGTAGGTTTCCTGTGATAGATACAACCTAGAATGATTCTGGCCCAAATTATGTGACGATCCTTTAGGTCTTTGATTTTGTTGAAGTGTTGTCCGGAGGTGAAGATTTCCTTTGAGATAGGTTTTAGGTAAGAGCTCTTTTCCATCTCACTGCATCTAATTCCTGATCCATCATGATCAATCAGTTTACCAATAAGATCTTCAGTGATGACAATCTTCTTTCCCATTACATACGAAGTTACTTGATGATTTGAGACAGATGCAAAAATCCAGAATTCCTTAACGAGTTAGGGAAAAACTGGACCCATTAAGCGATTAAAGTACTTGGTCCATCCTTGAAACTCAACCTCAGGAGTAAGGTCATACCCATTTTCTTTCATGCTTTCAAAATCCACGATGAGTTCACAGAGAACTTCAAGAGAGGCAATGGGAGTGAGAAGAGTTCTTGAAGGCTCAACGTACCTTTCTTCAATGATTTGGTCAGCAGATTCTTGAGACATCGCTTGTTGAGAGCTTTGTTGAGAGCAGGAGGCCATTGTTCATAGACTTAGGGTTTTGGAGAACACACAGAGGAACAAGAATTGTAGAAAACAAAACAAGAATTACAAATAAGAAGGAGAAAGCGAGAGAGCTAAGTGAGTGATAGTGAGCGTGTGAGGGTGTTAGAAGTGACATATATATAAGAGTGACCAAGAAAATAAATAGCAATTAAAGACAATAAACATAATGATTAATAGCTGTAATGATTTCTGACAAGGGAGATAGCGTGAAAAATTTTGGGAACAGTTACCGATGTGACTTGGCGCCTCGATAAGTCAACACAGCCGTTTCAGTTTTCCAGAGTTTGACACGTGTTCAACTTCAGAGAAATATCGGGAGCGTAGGTTGACAGGTGTTTGCTAGGGTGAACTTAGTGATCTATCCTTGAAATAAAAAGTTTAGATCTTTTGAATAGATTCTGAGACAATCTTTCTTCTCACTTCTGAAGAATTATTGGTCAGATGTTCACAAAACAAAAATTCTAAGAGTTGAAAATACAGAAATTACATTTTCATTCTGGACATAATTCCATACAGAGATTTTTCAGAATGAAATTAAATCTATCTTCAGCAAGGGGTTTGGTGAAAACATCAGCCCATTGATGGTCTGTGTCTGTAAATTTTAAACAAAGAATTCCCTTCTGAGTATAGTCCCTAATGAAGTGATGTTTAATTTCTATATGTTTAGCCCTAGAATGTAAAATAGGATTTTTAGAAAGACGGATGGCAGAAGTATTGTCACAGAGGATAGGGATGTTACTCTCGTAAATGTGAAAATCTTCAAGTTGATTCTTCATCCAGCGCATCTGAGTACTGCATCCAGCTGCAGCTATATATTCAGCTTCAGCAGTTGATAGTGCAATGGTGGATTGTCTTTTGCTGGACTAAGAGATTAAGTTGTCTCCCAGAAACTGGCAGCTTCTAGAGGTACTTTTTCTTTCTATTCTATCTCCAGCAAAGTCAGCGTCGCAGTATCCTACCAATTTGTATTCTCTGGACTTTCTATAGCAAAGACCAAGATTAGTAGTACCTTTCAGATATCTGAAAATTCACTTAACTGCTGTTAAGTGGGATTCTCTAGGATTTGATTGGAATCTAGCACAAAGACAGACGCTATAGAGAATATCAGGTCTTGAAGCAATTAAATAAAGGAGAGAACCAATCATACCTCTGTAGAGCTTCTGTTCTACTTTCTTACTTACCTCATCCTTTTCCAGAATGCATGTGGGATGCATAGGAGTTTTGGAAGGCTTACTTTCTGACATGTCAAATTTCTTCAGAAGATCTCTGACATACTTGCTTTGATGTACGTAAGTTCCTTCTGGAGTTTGAATGATTTGAATTCCCAAGAAAAACTTGAGTTCTCCCATTAAGCTCATTTCAAATTCTGCCTGCATAGTCTTAGCAAATTCTTTGCCCAAGGAGCTTTTAGTGGATCCAAAAATTATATCATCTACGTATATTTGACAGATCAGAATGTGATTTTTAAATGACTTACAGAATAGAGTTGTGTCCACCTTCCCTCTGATAAAATCATTTTCTAAGAGAAAGTTACTTAGTCTCTCATACCAAGCTCTGGGAGCTTGCTTTAGACCATATAACGATTTCTTGAGTTTATAAACATATTCTGGATGTTTTGTGTTTTCAAAACCAGGGGGTTGATGTACATAAACTTCTTCATCAATGTAACCATTTAAAAATGCACTTTTGACATCCATCTGATAAAGAGTGATGTCATTATTTACAGTAAATGAAATTAAAAGTCTGATAGATTCTAACCTTGCGACTGGAGCAAAGGTTTCTGTATAGTCTATCCCTTCTTGCTGACTATAACCTTGTGCAACCAGTCATGCTTTGTTTTTGAAAACTTCTCCTTGTTCATTCAGTTTGTTTCTGAAGACCCATTTGGTTCCAATGATGTTGAAGCCTTTGGGTTTAGGAACTAGATCCCATACGTCGTTTCTGGTGAACTGATTCAATTCTTCCTGCATTGCGAGTATCCAATCATTGTCTGAGAGTGCTTCGTCAATAGAAGTGGGTTCAACCAGAGAGACTAATCCCATGAGAGATTCTTCAGTCTTTTTGAATGAGGATCTTGTTCTGATTGGATCATCTTTCTTTCCCAGAATTTTGTCTTCGGGATGTGTAAGTGTAGTTCTGGATTGTCTTTTCTGGATGGGTTCTTCAGAAATTGTTGTGATATTTGAATTTCCTTCTGCTGTGTTTGACTGTTTTTCTGGTGATCTGGTTTCAGTGCCTGTAATTTGAACTTCTATTTCTGCAAGAGATTCATCATGTTTTGGCTTTTGAAGGCCAAGCTTATCATCAAATCTGAAACAAATGGATTCTACCACATTTCGTGTTTCTGTGTTATATACTCTGTATCCTTTTGAACGTTCAGAGTATCCTAACATGAAACATTTTTGTGCCTTAGAATCAAACTTGATCAGAGGATCATTAGTGTTTAAAATAAAGCAAGTACATCCAAATGGATGAAAGTATGAAATGTTGGTCTTTCTGTTCTTCCACAGTTCATATGGAGTCTTTTCCAAAATAGGTCTTATAGAGATTCTATTCTGAATGTAAGACGTTGTATTAACTGCTTCTTCCCAAAAGTGTTTAGCCATGTTGGTCTCATTGATCATGGTTTTGGCCATTTCTTGTAGAGTTCTATTCTTGCGTTCTACAACTCCATTTTGTGGTGGAGTTCTAGGACAAGAGAAGTCATGAGAAATGCCATTTTCATTAAAAAAATATTTCCATTTTCTTGTTTTCAAATTCCCCACCATGATCACTTCTGACTTTTACAATTCTAAACTCTTTTCATTTTGAACTTGGTTACAGAAGGCAGAAAATACAGAGAGTGACTCGTCCTTGTGTTTTAAGAACTTTACCCATGTCCATCTGCTATAGTCATCTACGATCACTAATCCATACTTCTTTCCACTGATGGATGCAGTTTTCACTGGTCCAAACAGGTCTATATGTAGAAGTTCTAATGGTTTGGAGGTAGAGACAACATTTTTTGATTTAAAAGAGGGTTTAGAAAACTTTCCTTTTTGACATGCTTCACACAGAACATCTGAGCTGAACTTCAGGTTAGGAAATCCTCTGACCAGATTGAGTTTGTTAATCTGAGATATTCTTCTCATACTAACATGCCCCAATCTTCTGTGCCAGACCCAGTGTTCGTCGTCAGCAGACAAAAGGCATTTTACATTCTGATTCTTTAGTTCAGAAAGTTTTATTTTATAAATGTTGTTCTTTCTCTTTCCATTAAAGAGGATTGTTCCATCTTTCTGACTAACTGCCTTGCAGGACTTTTGATTGAAGATTATATCATAACCGTTATCACTTAATTGACTTATGGATAACAAGTTATGCATTAATCCATCTACTAATAAAACATTAGATATAGAAGGTAGAGTTCCGTTACCTATGGTTCCCGAGCCAATGATTTTCCCTTTCTGATTGCCTCCGAAACCTACATACCCTCCAGCTTTAAGTTCCAGACTTTGGAACATATGCTTTCTTCCCGTCATGTGTCGCGAGCATCCAGAGTCCAGGTACCATGATTGGTGTTTCAATCTTGCTGTTAAAGACATCTGCAACGTATAGGATTTTATCCTTAGGTACCCATATTTCTTTGGGTCCTTGTTTGTTAGTGTTCACAGAATTCTTATTGAGTTTTGGTTTCTCAATAGAATTTGAAGAGTAAGATTCACTAGTATATTTTATATCATGTTTGTGTCCATATGTGAAGTGAGAGTTTAAAGGTGCGTATTTTATGATCATATCATCAACTTGTTTAGGTTTATATGGTGCTTCTCCTCTAGGATTAACATATCCTATGCCTTTTCTCCCATTTCTACTAACTCCATAGATCATTGAAGTTGTCGCTCCCGGGATTTTCATCCAGGTACAAACGCGAGAGTGGCGCGGAAAAACAGAGTCGCCAGCCGTGTAAATTTATCCCACGAGAGGGAAAGGGAACACCGCATAAACCTTAGGAAGAGGGAAAGGAATGGTCATCGCAACCATAGCCTGGGTTCGGGAGTCGGTTACGCGAGGGGAAGGTGCTAGCACCCCACGCGTCCATCGTACTCGATGGGATCCACGCTTGTTGTCTATTCTAAGGGTAAGTCATACTATCATCTAGGGCTGTACTAAAATGGGAGAGGAAAATCTAAGACAGACTCGGTAGGACGTCGACGTCCTAGGCCTACGTACCCCTTTGTGCAATGGGGAATTCAAAGTCAACGTAGTTCGGACCAAGTTCTTTTTGTGTTTTTTATGAGCGACGTTAAGCTCGCGCCCGGCAGTTAGGGTCGATGCCTGTTTGCGTCTCAGACGGAGGGTAACGTGCCCTTTTTGAAAATAGCCTTTAAGTTGAAGGTCCCGAAGGACAAAAAAGTTTGAAGTTGGTTTGTGTTTTTTAGGACAGAAGTGGCTTAAGTTAGTTCCTAAGCTGCATTGCACCAAAGTCTAGGGCACAGGGGCGAATACTTAACGCATCGTCCCAAGACAGGACGCTCGCTAAGCACTCTAGAAAGATGAGAGGAAGCCCCTCATTTCTCATTCCCCATACTTAAGGCTCGTGCGCAATACACCTTATTATTATTAAGTGTTTTAAAGAGATTCGAGATGAGAAGAGAGAAGACACAAGGGTAACTCTAAAGGGAACTAAGAATCCTAAAGTTATCATGCATGGGTGACCTACGGTTAGTGAGGTTTGAAGGCAACCTAAATCCTAGAGGAAGAAGATGAGGGAAGGAAAAAGGTGAGGGTAACCATGGATACTTATCCATACCCTTAAGGAACTTACCTTGATCCTGCATAAAAGGTTAGTGAGAAACGGACGTGAATAAGAGAAATGAGGTGAATGACAATCAAGCAATGATAAACAGTAATGAGAATAATCCAAACATGAATCAAATAAACAAAGAACAGCCCCAAAGCAATTGGCACAAGTGCCTTTTCAAACAGATAACCATAGAAGGTCAAAGATGCGCCTGCAAGAAAATCTCAAGTGAAAATAACTCCGATAATTAGAAAAATGATTCCTAAAATTCCCAAATTAATCACTAGGAATCCTCAACCAGAGGCAAACAACATATAAAAATTCCCTGCAGAAATCCAAAATTATAGCCATTCAAATAAACACACAAAGCTCAAGTAATGGATAGGGTTCAATGTGCCAAAGAGAAGGACCTAAATGCGACGTGAAGAATATTTAAAAATGCAAGAAAATTATTTTTAAGCACTTTAGAATGTTCATAAATGAATGCAAAAGGAACGGATGAAAAATGTTTTATAGGTGAAGAGAATTAAAATAAAGAAGTTTATGTATGCATGAGATGTGTAATGCAAAAAGAGTTGAATTAAACAATTAATTTAAATGATGAAAATAAAATTAAAATAAAAAAAATAAAATTTGTAAAAATTTTATAAATTAATAAAGATGATGCATGAATTTTTTTGGTAATTTTTAAATGCACTTAGGTATTTTTTTAAAGTAAAAATATGAAAATGTAAAATTAAAATAAAATAAAAAGAAATGAAATGGGCAGGGGTGCAGATAGTAGAAAAACGTGTTGGAAGTTGAATTGGGCCAGGAGAATGGGGGGTGCGAATAGCACGGCCCGCCCATATGTATTAGAAAAATAAAAATAAAAACGGAGGGGTGCACGTGTGGGTTTGGTCCAAGGTTGACTCAATCCTGGCCTTTGGATGAGTCTTTTAAGGAAAATCAGGAAAAGTCAATTGATCACGTGGTTCATGAGAGCGCGCGCATGGTAAACCTAAGTCAACGCACCACACCCAATACACTGACTCAGGAAATAACGTAGCCGTTGGATCCAACTCGCATCAACGGTCCAGATTGAAACTGGGGATGGGGCTAGGGTTTACTGTAGCTGCCGGCCGGAGAAGATTCCGATCGTCTTCTCCGGCGAGACTCCGGCCACCTGCTCAAAAAAACTCCAGAAAATGCAAAGGAGGACATCATTTTGTCCAGAATTCCACGAGGATCCCAGATGTACAACCCAAATCGTCAAATGATCAACATATAAATCAAACCGAAGAGAAACATAAACGTGCCAAAAAATTCAAATCGACAGTTCAAGCAATTTACGCGTCCAAAACCAAAACCAAACATAGCATGATGGTCAGCAGGCATACCACATCATTATACATATCAAAAAGAGAGGTTTGGTGACCACGAAAAAAACGATATACCTGAGATGGCACGACCTTTGTTCCTGCTTTTAGCTCCAAGCGACGGTTGGTTTTCGTCCCAGAGATCCCTAGGGTTGAGTTTGTGGAAGAATTTTGTGATGAGACCTCCTGAATCGTGAGCTTTGATGAAGAATCCTCCTTTTGGTTTTTCTTGAGATCTCCTCTAACTTCACGTGCATCTCCTTCAACCCTAACATGAATTGGCTTATAAAGACTAGGGTTTTCTTCTGACAATGACTTGGGCTTGGGTAAATCCAAGTTTAATGATTTTTGCATTATTTCATTTAATATTGAATTTTAACTAATTAAATCCAATAAAAATAAAATAAAATGAGGAAAAATCAAATATATGCTCTTTGGGTCGTGCATGGCTTTATGTTTGAGTTTGGTTTAAGAAACTTATGGCCCATTTTTAGCTCCTTAATGCAAACTAATACTTTTTAGAAACCTCAAGATGTCCTCTAACCAAACCTTTTGGTCCCATGTCAATTTGATCTTCCATGTTCAAGTTATGAGCTTTTGAAGAAGGTTGACTTTTGTTGACTTTCAAAATGACCTATAATCTCTTAGCTCATATCTCCCAAATGAAGCATTTCTGTCCTTGGCTTGTGAGACACAAAGTTGTAGGGAATTAAATTTCCTTCAAGATGGGCTTTGGTTGAGGAATTTTTGATGAAGTATGTGGAAGTTAGGCCTGGTCAAAGTACAGTTGACGTTTCCTACAAAAACCCTAATTTAGTAACTCCTGATTCTTGATGATTCTGAGGTTTCCTTGATGAATCATGACCAACCCTTGATCAAATGATGAATTTCACCCCATAATCTTGATGTTGACCGAAAATCTTGAGGTTTGACTTTGTGTTGACCACAGTTGACTTTTTGACCAAGTTAACTGATTTTCAATCCATTGACCAATTGAACCTCTCCTGAATCAAACTGATGGCCAATCTTCCACTCCTAGGTACTTAGGGACCCAAGGAAAACCATGGAATCAAGTCTTGCCCAAAAAATCAGAAATAAACTGACTTTATAGTAAACCCTAGTTTTGGTACCCTCAGTCTAGGAGGAAATAACACAGTCTCCAAATTCAAATTCCTCTGAATATGATGCGTATCCTCTCCAACAAAGATAAGATATGCCATTTGTTGATGATAAAAACCCAAAGAGCTTGCCCATTGGAGCAATAAACCCAAGAATCTCAAGACCCTAATTCATGCACTGGTTAGGAGGGAGTAATCCACTTAAGATCCCTTGCCACCTGTGAACCCTTGATGATGTGATGGACCAGATATGACCTTCCTGGATTGCCTCAGGCACCTTGACCCCATGCTAATAATATGCATACATGATAATGAAATGAAACATAAGCCAGTTAGTAAAAAGTAAGGAGGGCAAATTTTGGGGTGCAACAGCTGCCCCTATTCAATCAACTTGGTCCTGAGTGGTATGATAGCAACGACTCTCAGACATTCCAGGATACACGGGGATTGAATACTGAAAGACCCCCAGAAATTTGCTAGTGATGAGAACAACGAGACGGAGCGTACTGGAAAAAGGGAATATGACCTCAATCATGTCCACAAGAAAACGAATACGACCTCAATCGCCCACAAAGGAAGACTGACCTCAATCACTCCCACCGATAAAATACGAACACGACCTCAATCACACCCACAAAATGAATACAACCTCAATTATACCCGCAAAGGAAGACTGACCTCAATCACTCCCACAAATAAAATAAGAATACGACCTCAATCACACCCACAAAACGAATACAACCTCAATTATACCCGTAAAGGAAGACTGACCTCAATCACTCCCACAAATAAAATAAGAATACGACCTCAATCGCACCCACAAAACGAATACAACCTCAATTATACCCGCAAAGGAAGACTGACCTCAATCACTCCCACGAATAAAATACGAATACGACCTCAATCGCACCCACAAAACGAATACAACCTCAATTATACCCGCAAAGGAAGACTGCCTCAATCACTCCCACCAATAAAATACGAATACGACCTCAATCGCACCCACAAAACGAATACAACCTCAATTATACCCGCGAAGGAAGACTGACCTCAATCATTCCCACAAATAAAATACGAATACGACCTCAATCGCACCCACAAAACGAATACAACCTCAATCGCACCCACAAAACGAATAAAACCACGATTGCACCCGCAAAGGAAGACTGACCTCAATCACTCCCACAAATAAAATACGAATACGACCTCAATCGGACCCACAAAACGAATACAACCACAATTGCACCCGCAAAGGAAAACTGACCTCAATCATTCCCACAAATAAAATATGAATACGACCTCAATCGCACCCACAAAACGAATATAACCACAATTGCACCCGCAAAGGAAGACTGACCTCAATCACTCCCACAAATAAAATACGAATACGACCTCAATCGCACCCACAAAACGAATACAACCACGATTGTACCCGCAAAGGAAGACTGACCTCAATCACTCCCACAAATAAAATACGAATACGACCTCAATCGCACCCACAAAACGAACACAGCCTCAATTGCACCCACAACGGAAGACTGACCTCAATCACTCCCATAAATAAAATACGAATACGACCTCAATCGCACCCACAAAACGAACACAACCTCAATTGCACCCGCAACGGAAGACCAACATAAAGTGGACTTTACTGGGGATAACGTGAAAACAAAACTTCTGTTTTAAACCGCCTCGTTTCAGAACCTACTAGTAAGATGACTCCGTTGGGGAAGAAGAAGTCTAAATAAAAGACTCTGCCGGGGAGTACAAGTATGAGGAACGCGTCCCTCCAAAATCTCCTGAGTGATGCCACCTCCTGCTGGCAAAGAAAGTATCAAACCTGGCTTATGCTTCGAATGCAAATGAAAATGCCATGTTTTTGAGGATGCAATGCAAATGCTTATGATATGCAAAGGGGTCCCTCCAGCAAAATAAATGCCGGAGAGGAAATACCAATTCAGCTGATGACAAAAATAAATTGTCCTCTGAATCCACGAACTCTGCTGAGAAGGATCACTCCGACCGAATCTTTGGATCAACACCTTCTGCTGGGGATGAAATTCCAAAAGAACATCTGCTCTACGGGGGATTATACGTAACTCTTTGAAAGGGGAGGCCACGGCCTGAATCAGAAGAGTTCCAGATATCACTTAGATTTAAAACCTGCTAGGGATGTCAACCCCTGTTGGACAAACTGTTGCGAGGATCACTACCAAACTCTGCTTGGGGGAACGGTAAGTGCTGACATCCACCCTGCTAGCGGATAACATCAAGCTTACTTATTTGTTGAGGATTAGATTGCACCGTTGCTGCTGAGAAAAACATTTCCTGAAGCGTTCACACTCTGTGGGGAAATATGTCTTAATCCAGAAAAAATACTTCTCAAGTCTCCTGCTGGGGGAGGTCTGCTCTGCTGAGGAGAGTGCAATCTCAACGTTGGGGAGAGCAAGCTGCTGGGGAAGTATGATCCCGTTGCCACTCAACCTGACCGGTCTCTATGTTCATAAACGGCCCTTTGAACTTTCCCCTTGCCCCAGACCACCAGGTCTAATGGAAGAAATCATCTCAAGAGGATTTTACAGAAGACCGGGCGTTCGCACTGCCCCAGGGTCTTCAAGCTCTTGGAGAGATTTATCATATCTTGACATAACTGCCCCAGTCTTCATAATCCATGAAGTACATTACCTTGAAAGGGATTTACAATGACCTGAAATATTCTGTCTTGAAGTGGCACTTTCAATTAACCATTTTCAGGAGTGGATAATCTCCCACGCTCTAGAGGTGTCCTGCCCCAATATGATCTTTGAAGTGACTTTGCCCCTGATCTTAGAATGAATGCCCCAGAATAACTGGATTTCAGAGGGACTTCTCGACGTGACTGCCCCAGATTGGCTCCATCTTAACACGGCTTACTGGGAGAGCCTACTCTACACTGAGTCTCTTGGCAGCATGCCTCTTGATATGATTGTCCTTCGGAATTTTCAAGCAACCCAACTTGGCAGGATCAAGCTTCTTGACTGACTTTCACTGTGTAAGCTACATTGATGCTTAGGCACATGTATGCAAACAGAACAAGTTATCTATGAGAATTCTAATGCAACACTCATGTTAACCTTGAAGTTTTTATTGAAAATGCGTCGCCCAACCTTGTGAACGAATCGCTAGCGGGGACGCGACCTTGATTTTTGAATGGCAAAACAATGCGCACATGCAATACCAACAAATCTTATTAACACAACTTACAGGAGTCAGGAACGCTGTCCTGTTGAAGTACGCCTTCGGAATAAACCCTGTTTCAATTAGGACTTTAGAGGGTTGTAACGTGGTCTGGTTCACGGTTTCGGAAAAAAGGATTTATGGCTCAAAGTTTATCGGTGCCCACCCACTCTTCGTGATGTTCTCCAGTCCTATGTTCAGTTAATATGACCCAAACGCTTATTTCTCGAAAGATTTATGATCTTCAAGGAACCTATGCCACTAATGGTTTGACCCCTAAGGAGGTTTTGGAGTGACAGTCATCCCTTTTATCTTTTGTGTCTGTAATCACACGAATTTGTTCTTATCGGGGATTTTCTTTTCGCCTTTCGCTTTTTCCTCCTTTTTTTTTATCCCTAATTTTTGCCTGGGCTGACTCTTTTGAGTTTTTTCGATTTTGAAGTCCAGCGGGACGCCCTAACTTTTGCCTAAGTCGCTTGTTCTCAAGCTTCGACTTAGCGGGCTTTCTCTTTTTATTCCCCTTTTGAACAAAGTGTGTGACATTGGTCGTCTTACTTGCTTGAAAGGATTGTGACTGCCTCACTCCTTAGTTGTCGACGGATAACCATCGGGGTTTCATATCTCTTGCACACTCTCCTTGGAATTTTGAGCGCTCGGTCAAACTAACTGACGCCTACCCTGCCCCTGGGTTAAATATGAGGGTTTTTTCGTACGAAAGAAAACTCCTACTCCGAGGCTCAAAGGGGTTAACGAGGGTTTATCTCCTTATCTCTCCAGTGTTTATGGTTTTGAAACAATGCCTGTACATCCTCAACAGGGTTTTATCCAAATGCGCACCATTAGAAATCGGCGTTCTTATTTCGTCATCCTCCCTCAAGAGTTCTTAACAAGAAAAATTGATATTGCAGTGCATATAAACATTTAAGAGTGAATACGAATGGATTTCTTCAAGGAAAACATACTCATTGCATTAATATCATCATAAAAAACAAACAAGTCTTGCATACATAAGATGCTTTAACAGAAAATAAAAACTACAAATGAAAATGCAGTAAAGAAGCTGAAGATTTCTATTGCTGAGGAAGATTAATTCTGCCTGGACGTACTTGCAGACTGAGTGTTCATTTGAGAAAGGAGGCTTCCATTGATGTACATATCGTCTTCAGTGAATACAATGACCTCTGAGTCCACCAGGTCTTGCACCTTATGCCTGAATACATTACACTCATCAATCGTGTGCTCGAACGTTCCAGAGTGGAACTCGCACCTAGCAGTCATGTCATAATCAGGAGGAATAGGGTATGGTACTGGCGTGGTACCCCTTGTTTGAATCAGCGACTTCTTAAGCAGGCACGTAAACAGCTGACTATAAGGGATAGGAATAGGATCAATTATCCTTTTGGGCCTTCTTGGTCTCGATTGCCCCTGTTGCTGATAATTCTGCTGTCGGTGCTGATTTGGGCGCCCATTCTGGCCCTGCACTTTCCTTTCTGCACTCGGCTGAGGCACAAACAAGGGTTGTGGAAGAGATCCCTGAAGCGAGGTGGATCCTTTGGCAAAAGAGGGAGTCATCAGTCCCTTTGCAATACTGGGAGTAACATCACTTTGTTTACCAGTGCCAACCGATGTAAACTTGATTGCCCCTGAGTCAATGAGCTCTTGGACTTTATACTTGAGCATCTTGCAATCTTCAACATTATGACCAGGCGCCCCTGAATGGAATTCACACCTATCATGGACATTGGAACCCATACGAAACTTGGTGTGTAGAGGTCCCGCAACAATCAATTCAATCAGCTGAAACTTGAGCAGGTGCTGAAGCAACTGAGCGTATGGCACCGGAATCTGGTCAAACTTCTTTTCAAACTTTTCCTCAAAAAATGGTTATTGATGAAAAAGTTCAGATGGTGGAGAGGATCCACGAGGCAATCCATGGTCTAGAGGAGACCCCAAAGAGATAGGAAGAGTAAGGACCTCTGTTGAGGAAGCGGGCACAGAACTGTCTTCCTTTTTCAACACCCTATTCAAAATTTCCATGATCAAACCCATCTGAGTCTTTATCTGATTGATCTCTTCCCTTAGCATCCTCTGCTCCTGGAGCATGTCTTCCCCAAATTGCCCCATCTGGCTTCGTATTTCCCTCAACTCAGCTTGAACTTGCTCCATGATCAACCCTGAACGGCCTGAGGAGTTAAGTCTGCAATTCTGAGATGAGAACAAGATAAGAATACCGGAGATAAACACCTGTCATGCAAAATGATTATGAATATGCAAATGCAAATGGACGTGTTTGAAAATTCACAGGGCGATCCACCCCTTGATTCCGATTTAATAACAAGATATAATGGAACTTCTGCTCATATATTAAGAAAACCAGGGAAAAGCCAAATGTCAACAATCACAAATCCGAGATAACGAGTCTGAATATAGGTCCCAACCAACAAGCCTGGTGGTGATCCACATATAATGAAAGAAAACAGAAAACTATGGCATATCATCAAAGTTTACGAGCGTTAATCCCCCCCATCCATTATGCTTTCTGCACCAGTCTTGAATCTCCTTGAACAACTTTCTGGTATCGGGATGCTTCGGTCTCTGAATCAGTCCTTGGATAAGAAGGTCTCTCCTGTGTATGATCTCATCCAAGTATCGGCAATGTAACTCCCAAGCGTCTTCTTTAGTAGCACCATCTATGCTAGGACCCTCATGTCTAGGTTTCTTCACTTCAGCTTGGACTTTCAATTCCTCTATGGAGGCTATAGCTTTGTTGAGTTGATCTTGGATAGCTTGTCTCTTGAATATCCCTGATAGAATCTCGGCGTCTTTCTTCTTGAGCGTAGACTTCAACTGATCAATCTTAGCTAGGTAAGCATCTTCCTTTCTTTTATTCTCAGCCATGGCAGTTTCTTGGTGATCATTGAACCTGTGAATCTTTAACAAAGCCTTGCCTAATTCCTCCTCCTTGGACCTGAGAACGCTACTGATACCATCCAAAGCTTGTTTCATTCTTTCCCTAGATGCAACCATGTCAGCAAGCTCTTTTTCTGCTTTAGCAAGGAGCTCTGTCTTCAACTTGGCGGTATGAACAGCTTCACCCCGCTCATGCTTCCACTGATAAATTTCTCTCTTTAGCTCATTATTTTCTTCCCGCAACCTTTCCTTTTCAGCCCATAATGTGTTATACTTCTCCAACTCAACGGTGGTAGGAGGCTCGATCACCAAAGGATACAGAGGTGGTTCCACCGGGAATGGGAGAAGCTCCTCTTCTGCTCTCTTCTTAATCCATTCTTTATATGGATGGAAAGCCCGATTGTTACTTTTCCGAAATGGAATCTTACCCTTCTTAGTCACCTGTTTCCAAGCATTCACAACTTTCCTTATCAACCCTTGATCCTCAATACCATTGAAGAATAAGGATTCTCGGACATCTCGCTCTTCGGGTGGATTCTTCAAAGGATAGCCAAACTGTCTGATAGCTAGGGAGGGATTATAGTTAATTCCACCTCTCCTCCCTATCAAGGGAACATTAGGGAATTCTCCGCATTTGCAAATGATCTCCATTCCTAGCAAGTCACGATTAATCCAAACGATGTTATCAGCAGTCAAGCCCATAACCCTCTTAGACCACTTCAGAGAATCTTTCGTATCAACGAAAACGCCAGATTCAGGGAGACGACTCAGAAACCAAGTAGCTAAGAGCGGCGCACAGCAACTCACAGTTTTCCCACGCCTATTCTCATTCTTATAGTGAACTGAATGGTACACATCACCTAGCAAGGTAGGTATAGGATTCTTCGACATAAAGATCCTGATGGCGTGCATATCCACCAGATCAGGAATATTCGGAAACAGAACAATCCCATAGATACACACAGCTAGAATAGCTTGGAAAGCAGTCCAGTTCTTCTCTTTGACATGTATACAAGCTTGATCAAATATGAACTTCAATAGGAAACCCTTAACTCCTTGTTTTTCCGCAATGTTGCTGTTCAGAACAGGCTCACTAATATGAAGAGCGACAGCCATATCTTTTATACCGGGGTGTTCTTCAGAAAAGAAAACTATATCATGACTAATAGGAATTCCCAAAATAAATAAGAACTCCTCCAACGTCGGAGCCAAGATGTAGTCCGGGAAAGTGAAGCAACGCAGAGACGGATCGTAAAACTGAAGAAGTGTGTGAATGGCATCCTTCTCATACTGGGAGATATTATAGACAAATTTCAGAAGTCTTCCATACCTTCCACTGAACTCTGTACGAACTCCGGAACCAGCCATATTAATCAATTTGTGAATCAGTGTCAAAGTCGGCTCTGGGAATGAATAGGCAACAGTCTTCTTTCTCTGAACATCCATACTGAAGTAACCTCAGAAAACCGGAATCAAGAGTAAGATGCAAGCCCTGAAAAATGTCAAACACGTCAGAATGCAAGAAAAATGATATGCTCATGCAAACATGGGGTCAAGGCACACTGCTGGATGTGTTGTGCTGTTAGCTGAACGAGGAACCAGAAAACCAAAACTCTGAACCACTGAGGAACCCACATAATCAGACATTGATGAGAAATCCAGAATAAGGGTATGTTGAAGGTCTCGGTTACCTGCAAACCTGCAAACACCCATCCCCTCTCACGTGTAGGTACTAGGATTTTCAGTATCCCGGGCTCTCAGGTCGAGAAATGATGATACGTTCACTATTTCTGATTTGGCATCATCATCAATCGAGGAGGCCTCAACTGATTCTCCAAGGCGGAAGGTCCTCAGCTTTGGCACTGAGGTCGAGAAACAATAGTACGGTGGAGAAATGACTTTTTACTTTTGTTTTTCGCAAAACATGTTGCGGTTAGCAAGAGTCGCCACCGACTTTTCTTTTATCCAATTTATTTAGGAAAGGTGAAAAGAACAGGAAAGACCGTTTTGAAAAGATTTTTGAGTTCGGGGGGTAAGTTATGAAAAGGGAATGTGTTAGCACCCCTTTTCATCCGTAGTTATCTACGGGATCTTAATTGCTAGCTCACTTTAACTTGCTTTTTTTGAAATGTGGTGTGTGTTTAGAAAATATTTCGTAAAAGTTGACTTTGTAATAATTCGTGTAAGAACGTATACAAAGTGTTTGTTTTTTTGAAAATATTTTTGAAAGTGTGAGGTGTGAAAAGTTTTTTTTTTTTAGTTGTGAGCGAGCATTTAAAAGTTACCTACCCTTAATTTATGAGGTCTTTCTTGTACTTATCATTTTCCTTGAGAGATAACACTATCCATACCATTAGTGGGTAGGTAGTCCTATCTATTGGATGTGGAGGGACAGCGAAGGGTCATCAAATGGTCATAGGAGGCAACATGTAAGGATACCTTAGCAATTCGTAGGGACTACCATCATTTTTCCGTAGGGTCATCGAGGGACAAGATCATTTTTTGTAGGCAACTTGAAGGGTCATCGAGGGACTATGATCTTTATATCGAAGGGACTGTGATGATATTATTCGTAAGCATCTTTTGCTAAAGTATCCTTACGTTCGAGGGGCATTCATTCCTCGGGGTACCGTACTAAAGTCAATCGAGGAGTGCCTCCGCTGATTCTCTTCAAAACGTAGGGGCCGTCCTATGCGAGTTCCAAGCGGGCCCTCGGGTGCGAATGGGTTTGCCACAGGATGTGGTCTGCCACTGTCACCACTAAAGAGGGATATTTCCACTAAGGTCCTCAATGATGGGTCACCAGAGTCGACAGCTCTCTAGATCAACACCCCAACATGCGCAAGACACACACGTTAGAATGCGTCCCAAGATAGCCTCGTCTGGTTGTGAATTTCGTGAACACACAAACGTACCAAGCGGGCACGTAGGTCCCACTACTTTCCACTCTAGTCCTAGGGTATTCTCAAGCCTTGGTATTGGGCTTAGCTCTCAAACCCACCCAACCTGCAAAACAAAGACAGCCAACACAGCACAGCAGTATGACAGTAATAAAAAATGAAATGCAGAAAATGCGGTAAAAAAATAAAAATAAAAATACAACACTTAAAGCAAATCAAAACTAAACACCCAAAAAGAACAAAGACAAGCAAGCGTTAGGACTGACTCGCTTAGGGATGGACCAACATAGGTCAACCAGAGTCCCCAGCAGAGTCGCCAGCTGTCGCTCCCGGGATTTTCATCCAGGTACAAACGCGAGAGTGGCGCGGAAAAATAGAGTCGTCAGCCGTGTAAATTTATCCCACGAGAGGGAAAGGGAACACCGCATAAACCTTAGGAAGAGGGAAAGGAATGGTCATCGCAACCATAGCCTGGGTTCGGGAGTCGGTTACGCGAGGGGAAGGTGCTAACACCCCACGCGTCCATCGTACTCGATGGGATCCACGCTTGTTGTCTATTCTAAGGGTAAGCCATACTATCATCTAGGGCTGTACTAAAACGGGGGAGGAAAATCTAAGACAGACTCGGTAGGACGTCGACGTCCTAGGCCTACGTACCCCCTTTGTGCAATGGGGAATTCAGAGTCAACGTAGTTCGGACCAAGTTCTTTTTGTGTTTTTTATGAGCGACGTTAAGCTCGCGTCCGGCAGTTAGGGTCGATGCCTGTTTGCGTCTCAGACGGAGGGTAACGTGCCCTTTTTGAAAATAGCCTTTAAGTTGAAGGTCCCGAAGGACAAAAAAGTTTGAAGTTGGTTTGTGTTTTTTAGGACAGAAGTGGCTTAAGTTAGTTCCTAAGCTGCATTGCACCAAAGTCTAGGGCACAGGGGCGAATACTTAACGCATCGTCCCAAGACAGGACGCTCGCTAAGCACTCTAGAAAGATGAGAGGAAGCCCCTCATTTCTCATTCCCCATACTTAAGGCTCGTGCGCAATACACCTTATTATTATTAAGTGTTTTAAAGAGATTCGAGATGAGAAGAGAGAAGACACAAGGGTAACTCTAAAGGGAACTAAGAATCCTAAAGTTATCATGCATGGGTGACCTACGGTTAGTGAGGTTTGAAGGCAACCTAAATCCTAGAGGAAGAAGATGAGGGAAGGAAAAAGGTGAGGGTAACCATGGATACTTATCCATACCCTTAAGGAACTTACCTTGATCCTGCATAAAAGGTTAGTGAGAAACGGACGTGAATAAGAGAAATGAGGTGAATGACAATCAAGCAATGATAAACAATAATGAGAATAATCCAAACATGAATCAAATAAACAAAGAACAGCCCCAAAGCAATTGGCACAAGTGCCTTTTCAAACAGATAACCATAGAAGGTCAAAGATGCGCCTGCAAGAAAATCTCAAGTGAAAATAACTCCGATAATTAGAAAAATGATTCCTAAAATTCCCAAATTAATCACTAGGAATCCTCAACCAGAGGCAAACAACATATAAAAAGTCCCTGCAGAAATCCAAAATGTTAGCCATTCAAATAAACACACAAAGCTCAAGTAATGGATAGGGTTCAATGTGCCAAAGAGAAGGACCTAAATGCGACGTGAAGAATATTTAAAAATGCAAGAAAAGTATTTTTAAGCACTTTAGAATGTTCATAAATGAATGCAAAAGGAACGGATGAAAAATGTTTTATAGGTGAAGAGAATTAAAATAAAGAAGTTTATGTATGCATGAGATGTGTAATGCAAAAAGAGTTGAATTAAACAATTAATTTAAATGATGAAAATAAAATTAAAATAAAAAAAATAAAATTTGTAAAAATTTTATAAATTAATAAAGATGATGCATGAATTTTTTTGGTAATTTTTAAATGCACTTAGGTATTTTTTTAAAGTAAAAATATGAAAATGTAAAATTAAAATAAAATAAAAAGAAATGAAATGGGCAGGGGTGCAGATAGTAGAAAAACGTGTTGAAAGTTGAATTGGGCCAGGAGAATGGGGGGTGCGAATAGCACGGCCCACCCATATGTATCAGAAAAATAAAAATAAAAACGGAGGGGTGCACGTGTGGGTTTGGTCCAAGGTTGACTTAATCCTGGCCTTTGGATGAGTCTTTTAAGGAAAATCAGGAAAAGTCAATTGATCACGTGGTTCATGAGAGCGCGTGCATGGTAAACCTAAGTCAACGCACCACACCCAATACACTGACTCAGGAAATAACGTAGCCGTTGGATCCAACTCGCATCAACGGTCCAGATTGAAACTGGGGATGGGGCTAGGGTTTACTGTAGCTGCCGGCCGGAGAAGATTCCGATCGTCTTCTCCGGCGAGACTCCGGCCACCTGCTAAAAAAACCTCCAGAAAATGCAAAGGAGGACATCATTTTGTCCAGAATTCCACGAGGATCCCAGATGTACAACCCAAATCGTCAAATGATCAACATATAAATCAAACCGAAGAGAAACATAAACGTGCCAAAAAATTCAAATCGACAGTTCAAGCAATTTACGCGTCCAAAACCAAAACCAAACATAGCATGATGGTCAGCAGGCATACCACATCATTATACATATCAAAAAGAGAGGTTTGGTGACCACGAAAAAAACGATATACCTGAGATGGCACTACCTTTGTTCCTGCTTTTAGCTCCAAGAGACGGTTGGTTTTCGTCCCAGAGATCCCTAGGGTTGAGTTTGTGGAAGAATTTTGTGATGAGACCTCCTGAATCGTGAGCTTTGATGAAGAATCCTCCTTTTGGTTTTTCTTGAGATCTCCTCTAACTTCACGTGCATCTCCTTCAACCCTAACATGAATTGGCTTATAAAGACTAGGGTTTTCTTCTGACAATGACTTGGGCTTGGGTAAATCCAAGTTTAATGATTTTTGCATTATTTCATTTAATATTGAATTTTAACTAATTAAATCCAATAAAAATAAAATAAAATGAGGAAAAATCAAATATATGCTCTTTGGGTCGTGCATGGCTTTATGTTTGAGTTTGGTTTAAGAAACTTATGGCCCATTTGTCAAAATTTGGATTTTAGGCATAGTTTGCTTTGTGCACCTCCTCAAAATTGCCCAACTTTGACTAAGCATAACTCCTCCAATTTTTAGTTACTTAATGCAAACTAATACTTTTTAGAAACCTCAAGATTTCCTCTAACCAACCCTTTTGGTCCCATGTCAATTTGATCTTCCATGTTCAAGTTAGGAGCTTTTGAAGAAGGTTGACTTTTGTTGACTTTCAAAATGACCTATAATCTCTTAGCTCATATCTCCCAAATGAAGCATTTCTAGCCTTGGCTTGTGAGACACAAAGTTGTAGGGAATTAAATTTCCTTCAAGATGGGCTTTGGTTGAGGAATTTTTGATTAATTATGTGGAAGTTAGGCCTGGTCAAAGTACAGTTGACTTTTCCTACAAAAACCCTAATTTAGTAACTCCTGATTCTTGATGATTCTGAGGTTTCCTTGATGAATCATGACCAACCCTTGATCAAATAATGAATTTTAACCCATAATCTTGATGTTGACCCAAAATCTTGAGGTTTGACTTTGTGTTGACCACAGTTGACTTTTTGACCAAGTTAACTGATTTTCAATCCATTGACCAATTGAACCTCTCCTGAATCAAACTGATGGCCAATCTTCCACTCCTAGGTACTCAGGGACCCAAGGAAAACCATGGAATCAAGTCTTGCCCAAAAAATCAGAAATAAACTGACTTTATAGCAAACCCTAGTTTTGGTAGCCTCAGTCTAGGAGGAAATAACACAGTCTCCAAATTCAAATTCCTCTGAATATGATGCGTATCCTCTCCAACAAAGATAAGATATGCCATTTGTTGATGATAAAAACCCAAAGAGCTTTCCCATTGGAGCAATAAACCCAAGAATCTCAAGACCCTAATTCATGCACTGGTTAGGAGGGAGTAATCCACTTGAGATCCCTTGCCACCTGTGAACCCTTGATGATGTGATGGACCAGATATGACCTTCCTGGATTGCCTTAGGCACCTTGACCCCATGCTAATGATATGCATACATGATAATGAAATGAAACATAAGCCAGTTAGTAAAAAGTAAGGAGGGCAAATTTTGGGGTGCAACAGAAGCCATTTTGCTTCTGTCTATGTTTTTAGCTAGAAATTTTTGAAAATCATAGTCGTAATTTTTTAAAATGTTATCAGAACTAGTGGGAACTACTGAGTCAGATTCTTTTTGAGATTTTTGAGATTCAAAGGAGTTGAGTTTTGAAATGGTTTCTTTTAACTCAGAATTTTCTGCTTTCAGTTTTCTGTTCTCTTCAGACTCAGATACCAGACCATGTTTCAGATTCTTATATTTGAGCTGAAGTTTCTGATAATTTTCAAGAATTTCAGATAGACTATCTTCTAATTGAGATCTAGAAAATTTAGAGAATACCTCTTTAGTTTCTGAGTCAGAATCTGATTCTGATGAGTTGGAGTCATATGATATGTTGGCCATTAGGGCAATGTTGGCGTGTTCATTTTCTGATTCGGATTCTGCTTCAGAAGATTTCGAGTCATCCTAGGTAGCCATAAGACTTTTCTTTCTTTCCTTGTTAAACTTCTTCTTTGGCTTTTCTTTCTGCAGCTTAGGACAATCACTTTTGTAGTGTCCAGGTTCCTTGCATTCGTAACACACCACCTCTTTGTTTCTTGACTTTTTGTGGCCAGAAGATGGTTCAGAATAACTTCTTGATCTTCAAGAGTTTTTGAATTTCCTTTGTCTATTTTTCCATAGTTGTTGGACTCTTCTGGAGAGGAGTGATAGTTCATCTTCTTCTGAGGAGCCACCAGAGCTTTCTTCTTCTTCCTGAAAAGCTTTAGTTTCATATTTGTTATTAGATTTAAGAGCAATAGGCTTACCTTTCTTCTGAGGTTCATCTTCTTCTAGTTCTATCTCGTGACTTCTTAGAAAGCTGATCAGTTCTTCAAGAGATATTTCGTTGAGGTTCTTGGAAATCTTTAATGATGTGACCATGGGTCTCCATGCCTTTGGTAAGCTTCTGATAATCTTCTTAACATGATCTGCTGTTGAGTACCCTTTATTCAAAACTTTCAATCCAGCAACCAGAATTTGAAACCTTGAGAACATTTTCTCAATTGTTTCATCTTCTTCCATTTTGAAGGCTTCATACTTCTGGATGAGTGCCAGAGCTTTAGTCTCTTTGACTTGAGTGTTGCCTTCATGCGTCATTCTCAGAGAGTCAAACATGTGTTTAGCTGATTCTCTGTTTGTAATCTTCTCATATTCTGTGTGCGAGATAGCACTTAAGAGGATTGTTCTGGCCTTGTGATGATTTCTGAAATCTTTCTTTTGTTGATCTGACATATTTTTCCTTTCAATCTTCTGACCGTCTTTTCCAACAGGATGAGTGTAACCATCTGTTACCATATCCCAGAGATCTCCGTCATGAGCCAGAAAGAAACTTTCGATTACGTCCTTCCAGTATTCAAAATTTTCACCGTCGAATACTGGTGGTTTTCCACTGATTTTATCATTGTTGTTCTGAACTGGTTCCGCCATAGTGTTTTTCTTTAAAGGATCTTTTCAGACACAGTTAAGTGTTTGCACCTAGAACCAGGCGCTCTGATGCCAATTGAAGAAAAGAAAAACACAAGAAAGGGGGTTTGAATTGGGGTTTTCAAAAAAAATTTAAGACAAAATGACACGTTTGGTTATCCTGGTTCGTTTGAACTCAAACTACTCCAGTCTACCCGCCAAGGTGATTTCACCACTCTCTCTTGAGGTCTTAATCCACTAATCAAAACTTTGATTACACAAACACAAAGACTTACGTCAATGTCTTCTTGAGATAGAACCACAACTTGGTTTCTCAAGGAATCACAAAAACAGCAAAGTAAAGAGTAAAAAGTTGCTTCTAGAAAGCAGTATCACAACTGCGATTTTACAAAAGTTTAATCGAAAATGTGATGAACAGTAAGATTTGTATGTGAGCAGCTGTATCTTCGTCCTTTCAACAATCCCCTTTATATAGATGACTTTTTGATCCGTTGGGCTTTATTTTTGGATGTCAATCAAACTCATTTAATGAGCTTTCCATAGATAGAGATCTCATCTGATTCTAGCTGATACTCTTTTAAATGAATAATAACGTATCAGAATATTCGTGAAGTTCTGGAACATCAGAGTCTTTTAAATGC
This sequence comes from Lathyrus tuberosus, assembly GCA_022829125.1. Classification (NCBI taxonomy): domain Eukaryota; kingdom Viridiplantae; phylum Streptophyta; class Magnoliopsida; order Fabales; family Fabaceae; genus Lathyrus; species Lathyrus tuberosus. The sequence continues at coordinate 11,441,186 of JALAZF010000045.1, forward strand.
GGCTGGTGCTGATAGCGTGAAACATTCTTTATCAGAACTTCACTTGATTAGAACTTCGCTTAGTTAGAACTTCGCTTGATTAGAACTTTACTGGATTAGATCTTGTGTGATACTTCCATATCAGAACTTCGCTTGATTAGAAATTGTTAGCGCAGAATGTGCTTTTGCTTCCGAATCAAAATTTCTTTACTTTAGAACTTCCCTACATAACATAATAACTAAATTAGGGAGCATCAAGTTCTAAATAATTATATAGTATTTGTTATCATCAAAACTATTAGGAATGTAGAATCAATTCTTGTTTTAACAGTCATTTCATCCATCACCTCAAATTTTAACCTTACCCTCTTAGCACTAATGATTTCCCTAGTTTCATGGTCCTCTAAGTTTCTTTTTTTATACAAGACCTCAGACAAAGGTGTGTTAGTGTGGATATTTTCCAATATCTCCACATACGTTTTGGGTTAGGAGTCTACCTTAGTCTCTTCAAACCTTTGCGGAAAAAGAATTGGTGGGGTATAGGGATGAGGAACAACCTTAGGTGCTACTTTCTCTACCTCTTTGACGAACTCCCTTTCAGGTGGTCCTAGTGAATTTTTCTCGATCTCTACTCTCTTCTCACCAGAACTCTCCTCAACCTCAATATCACTCTCCTCAACCTCATTATCACTCTCCTCGGGATTCTCAATTTGTTTTTCATTAATGGCTGTTACAACATCCACATGCTCCTCAGGGGAGGGTCCTATAGGTGTCTGCGCAAGCAGGGAGATTTGAGTCTCCAATGCCTCAATGTGAGTCGCGAGGGACTCAACCATAGTGTTTATCTGCCTAAGGGTTTCATAAGTATCGAGATGTTGTCTTCTAAGCTCTTCATTATGGAGAGTTTGTGTCTCCACAAATTGCTCCATCATAGACTCTACCCTAGAATTAGTTGTTGTTTCAATGAAGTCCTCCATTAATTCTTCGAGGTTGGAATTAACAGATTCTTGTGGTTCCTCGAAATATTGGGAATGGTGATCGTAGAGGAAATTTTGGTACGGTTCCTCGAGATATTGGGAGTGAGTCATTGTCGCATTGAAATCCTGCATTAATATTTCTAGGTTGGAATTATGAGATTCCTGCGGTTCCTCAAAATTTTGGGAATGGTAATCATAGGAAAAATTTGGTTGCGGTTCCTCAAAATATTGGGAGTATTGCGGTTGGTAATTGTAGAGAAAATTTGGGTGCGGCTCCTCAAGATATTGTGAGTGGTTATCATAGAGAAAATTTGGGTGATACATAGTTTTTAATTTTTTAAAATTTTTTTAATATTTTTTTATGGGAGTGCCTTAGTCTATACGGTGCAACAACAGAATAACAATATTAACTGTTGGTCCCCGGCAACGGCGCCAAAAACTTGATGTGTCCGCAAGTGCACAGATATATTGAAGTAATATAAAAGATTGTCGAACCCACATAGACCAATGTCAACCTACCGTTATCTATTGTTGCGATGTAAAGCTAAGGCTAATGATATTCGATGAAAGGGAAACTAAAACTAAAACTAAAATAAAACTAAGAAAATATAATAGAAAAGAGAAGCCGGAATATGGATTCCGCGTTCATAAAAGACTTTGTAGAATTCGGGTACTAATTACAACTATAACTTAATTCCGTAGAATATACCGACTTAAAAACTCCGCCTCACGCTGTCGCGGTATTAACTAAAGCCAAGTCCCTAATCCCAAGATTTTGCTCTCGCTCACCCGGTAATTAGGAAATATATTTTGAAAGCCGATAATATCCTAAACGTATCTAAAGCGCTCTCGCTGTATTTACATATGTTGCCTAATTTCCACTATCCGGTTCGATCCCCACGCTCTCGCAGTGCCGGCTCTAACCTTAATTAATTTCTCACTCTCGTGACAAAATCGTGTTAAATACCCTCTCACTCTCGTGACAAAACTATTTAAATTAGAGTTGGAAATTAAAAACAAAACAGAATTTTAATCGTAAATTCGCACCTATTATTTTCTACCGAGTCCCGTCGGTAACGACGGTCCTCATACGTCAGACTCAAGAATGCTTAGAAAGACATAGATAGGAAAATAAACATGCTATTACGAAAATTAAATATAAGGCAAGGCATAACTAAGAAATTAATTGAGAACATAAACAGCAAAGTAAACAATAAAAATAGAACCTGTAATTAAATAGAACTGGAAACAATGCTTGAACTGAAGTCGTAATACGCCGGCAGGCTTGGAATCAAATACATAAATTAAACTACATAAATAAATCCTAAAACTATATTTGTAATAGTCCTCCGATGTGGAGAACTATTACTTTTACAGAGTGAATAAAAACTGCTTAAAATCTAAAGAAACAAAATCTGGCCAAGAGAGAGTCGACCCCGTTAATGGAGGCCTTCGGTTGCTTTTATACTGAGTTGGGCTACGGAAGAAGTGGTTTAGTGGCATGAGAATCGGGGACCGAAGACTTGGTTTTTGCTGAGCGTGAAAGTCTGAAGAAGTGGAGAAAAATACGGAAGGTTGAGATCTTCTCTCCTAAAACATAGGTGGCTCACGCCACCTATTCTTCTAAGTGGGAAAAGTGTGGGAAAAGTGGCTGGTGCCAAATTTAAGGTGGCTGGTGCCACATTTGTGAAGTGGTTGGCGCCATGAATGAGGTGGTGGGCGCCACTCCCATGTGGCTTGCGCCACATGTGTGATGGTGGGCCCCACCCCTTTATATATATTTTTTTTCTCAATTTTCTTTTCTTCATTTTCTCTCTCTTCTTTTTCCTTCCTCCTATTTTCTTTCCATTCTTCTCGTTTTCTTCAATTAATTCTTTTCTTTTCTTTCTTTTGTACTTTAATCCGATTTAATCCAAGCTACCTGAAAACATAATAAATGAGACATAAATCGAAGCAATAGTCAAATAAAATAAAGGAAATCGTAACTAAAATTCATGTAAGTCAAGCCAAATAAACGATATAATTTAGTGTTATCAAGAAGCTGAAGAAGGCCGATGATGAGTTGGAGCAAGCTGTCCGTCCTGCTGAGGAGGAAACTGAGGACGACAGGCTATTGACGTCTCGGGCAGAAATGATCGCGAAGCTCAGGCAGACTGAGCAGGATGTCCTGGCAGCTGCCGAGGTGGGCTTTAATAATGCCGTGAAGCAGCTCCGGATTGTGAACCCCGACCTTATCACTGAGGGGACTGGTCTTTACTATGAGGTGGTCGAAGGTCAGATTGTTCAGCCAGCGTCTGAGGAGAATGATGACGGCGAGGCTACGGGAGATGAGCAGCCTGAGGAAAACACAGCCGTTTAGCTTTCCCTTGCTTATTTTGTTTGTCCTGTGAGCCATTTTTTTGTAATGACTTTTGCCCAGCCTGCGTGCGGGGGCTTTATGATATTTTTGTACTATTTGCACAATGGGCTTCTGCCCAGTTTAATGCTTTGTCTTTTGTCTATCTGTGTGTGTGATGTTTGTATGCTTGATATACCTGTTGTTTTTTATCTAAGTAATTTGGGGGTTTGCTCAACTTCGGTTGTCCTCGACCGTGTGTGGAACTGGTCGAGTGGCTAGAGCTGTATTCTGACCTTTGACGAGGCTAAGAGCACGGCCGAGGTCTTAGCTTCGTGGCATGAACTTCCCATCGTGAGATGGGCGTTCTTCTTGATTGGTACGACGACGACGGAGCTCGGTCGAGGTATCCTCGTCGGATCAAGGGTCTTCGCGCACTCACAATGCGGCCCTTGTTCTTGTTGTCTCGTGGAGGGGAGTCGCGCTTGTACCTTAGTGCATCCCCGTGGTCGCGACGTAGCTGGGTCGCGGGCAGTGTCTAACTGTAATACTATTTAAGCTTCTCAGCATTCCATAGTCGAGCAATTTCCTCCCCGTGTAGATTTTCGAGGTAGTAGGCTCATGTCCCCGTTTTCGCGCTGACGTGGTAGGGACCCTCCCAGTTCGTGGCGAGTTTGCCTTCTCGCGAATCTTTCTGGTTCCTTCAAAGGACAAGGGTGCCTACTTAAAAATAACGTTTAATAACTTTGTTGTTATAACGTAGAGTTATCTTCTGCTTAAATGAGGCTTCGTGGAGGGACGCGCCCGACCTTACCTCTTCGACAAAGTCGAGCTCCTCCCTGAGGGCCTTATCGTTTATCTCCTCATCGAGGGGAGACTCTGTTCTCCTCGAGGGTTCCCTTATTTCCACGGGGATCACCACTTTTGTTCCGTAAGTCAAGCAGAAGGGGGTCTCCCCGGTCGTGGAGTGTGGGGTCGTTCTATAGGCCCAGAGGACGTTGTGCAGCTCCTCAGCCCATCTTTTCTTGGCATCGCCTAGTTGCCGTTTCAGTCCGTGCAAGATCACTCTGTTTGCCACTTCAGCTTGCCTTTTCTTTTGAGGGTTCTCGACCGACGTGAAGTGTTGCTTCGTGCCCAGCTTGGTGACAAAGTCTTGGAAGTTCTTGCCGGTGAACTGTGTCCTGTTGTCGGTGATAATCGCTTGGGGCACGTCGAACCGGGCGAGTATGTTCCTCATGTAGAAACATAGTATTTTGTGAGCCATGATTTTGGCCAGGGCTTCCGCCTCAATCCACTTCGTTAAATAATCCACGCCGACGATCAGATACTTGTTTTGGTATGAACCCACAACGAAGTGCCCGAGGATATCCATCCTCCACCACACAAACGACCATAGGGACGACAGTGTTTTGAGCTCACTGGGCAGGGCCAGGTGCATGTCCACGTGTCGTTGGAATCTGTCGCACTTCTTGACATGCTCCTTGGTGTCTTGTTGCATGGTGGGCCAGTAGTACCCTGCCCGTAACGCCTTGCGGGCTAATGAGCGTCCGCCAAGGTGTTGTGCATTGATCCCCTCGTGGATTTCCTAGAGTATACCGAGAACCTTATATTCCTCGACACATCTGAGAAGAGGGATTGAGAAGCCGCGTCGTTATAGCTTGTCCTCGACGATTGTATAAGAGCATGCCCGTTACTTAACCACTCCATCCTCCTTGGGATCGTCGGGCAACTTTCCAGTGGCGAGATACTTGTATACCGGTGTCATCCAGCAGTTGCTATCCCTGATGGCTTTCACGTCAGTCGCGGGGATAGGTTTGTAGATGCTCGGGCGCGAAAGCACTTCTTGTATGACAGATTTATTCCCGTCTTTCTTATTTGTGCTCGCTAGTTTCGATAAGACATCCACTCGAGTGTTGTGCTCGCTCGGGATATGGGTTACTTCCGCTGCAGCGAAGTTTTTCATCTTTTCCTTCACCAGGGTCAAGTAGTCGATGAGGTTGTCGTTCTTGGCTTGGTACTCTCCTCGGACCTGGGAACCACGAGCTGGGAGTCGGTGAAAATTTTGACTTCTTTGGCGTTGAGGTCCTCAGCCAACCGTAGCTCGGCAAGGAAAGCGTCGTATCCAGCCTGGTTGTTCGACGTCGAGAAGGACAATGTGAGGGAAACTTCGATCAAGATGCCTTCCTCATTTTAAAGGATAATGCCCGCCCCGCTACCCTTCGAGTTGGATGCCCCATCGACGTAGATTGTCCACTTTTGGTATCTGTTGGTCGAAGGTTCCGGGAGGGTCATTTCTGCCATGAAGTCGACCAGCACCTAAGCCTCTAGGGCCTTTCTTCCCTTATATTGAATGTCAAACTCGGCACATTCGAGCGACCATCTGAGCATCCTCCCCGCCATGTCTGGTTGATTGAGGAGTTGTCTTACGGGATGCTCGGTCCTTACCACGACTGTGTGGGCCAAGAAGTAGTGCCGCAGCCTTCTGGCTGCGGTGACGAGGGCCAGGGAAACTTTCTCGATTTACTGATACCTGAGCTCGTGGCCTTGGAGGGCCTTTCTGGTGAAGTAATCGGCTTCTTCCCGTCGGGGGTTTCCCGATAAGGACTGCGCTAACTGCTTCTCTCGTGATGGCGAGGTACAGGAACAACGTCTCCCCGTTCTCTGGTCGGGAGAGAACCAGGGGTTGTGAAAGGACTTGTTTGAGGTGGAGGAGTGCTTGCTCACATTCCTTGGTCCATTCGAACATGGCTTTCTGTCGTAGAAGCTTGAAAAATGGGAGTGCGTACTGTGCAGATTTGGAGACGAAGCAGGAAAGCGCAGTTAGCATCCCGTTCATCGATTGTATCGACTTCTTTGAGTTCAGGGTCAAGATCTAGGAGAAAGCCCTGCACTTGTCGGGGTTTGCCTCGATTCCTCGCTTTATGAGGTAGAAACCGCGGAACGTTCCCGCCTGAACGCCGAAGGTGCATTTGTCGGGGTTGAACCTCATCTTGCATTTCCTCGCCGTGTCGAAGACCCTCTTGAGGTGGGCAGTGTGGTCGACTTCTTCTGTAGACTTTATGATCATGTCGTCCATGTAGACCCCGAGCATGTCACCGATCTCTCCCCAGAAGACTTTGCTCATCATCCGCTGGTAGGTCACGCCGGTGTTCTTCAGGCCGAAGGGCATTACGTTGTAGTAGTATTTGCCCAACTCGGTCATGAAGGCGGTGTGCTGCTTGTCGGCCTTAGCCATGGGGATTTGATTATACCCCGAGTAGGCATCCATGAAGGGGAATAGTTTAAAACCTGCAGAATTGTCGACCAACTGGTCGATGTTAGGTAATGGATAAGAATCTTTCGGGCATGCTCGGTTAAGGTCGGTATAGTCAATGTACATCCTCCATTTTCCACTATTCTTTTTGACAAGTACAATGTTGGACAACCAGGTCGTGTACAACTGTCTAGAACCCATCTTCTTTCAGTGGTCTCAAGACTATGTACCTACAAAAGAGATCCTATCTGTCATACCCAAAATTTTGACCACCCAGATTTCCCATCATTGTGCAAATCATCTCCATAATATGGATGTACTATCACGCCTCATCAATCTCCTCAAGGATTGTTGAGCATTCACTATAAACAAGAATTAGGGTTTTAACCCCTCTCAGAGCATTTAAACAAAGGATCAATCAAGAAATGACATGATCTTCAACTTGTCTAACCTATTAAAACATCCATGAAGGATCAATAGATTTCTCATATCAAGAATCAAGCACAAGAGTTCAACATCTCAAGCTGATCTAGCCTTAGGATCGTCAGTGTCACCAAATTAGGGTTTTGGTCGACCAAGGCCTCCAGATGAAAATTTTCATCTGGGCATGAGCCATTACTTCAAAGCATGGCCCACATTGCTCAAAGGGGCCTCATAGACCCAATCATCAAGTCAAAATATCCTCAGGGGAAGTATTCATCAAAAATCAGGAATTAGGGTTTCTTGACCTAATTCACCCCTAAGTTGACTTTTGAGGCAAAACATGAGCCAAGACCTCAAGACATGATTTGAGGGCCTCAAGTACACCACATTGATCCATTTAAAACAATGGATTGACCAAAGAAGCTTGATTCACAAGTCTCATTTTATCAGGATCACAATTAGGGTTTTGAAGAAAAAGTCAACTGTAGCTTTGACTTTTCACCAAAACATGTTCCCAAACCATGGTACATGATTCAAGACACCCTAAAACACCTATGGGATCCATCCATTAGGTTTTAATTGGGTCAAGGACTTGATTTCATAAGAAATCACACAGTTTGGAATTCATCTGACAAAAAGTCAACTGTGCCTAAAATCAAGTTTGACTTTTTGGAATTTTTTACAAAAAAATGGTTCCCCTAAGTCAAAAATAATGTTAATGTATGATTTTGATCATCATTCATCAAGAAAAATCAAGAAAAGTAAGGTTTCTTACAAAAGGGGCAACCTTGAGAAACCAAAAAAAATTCTAAGTTATGGAACAAAAGTGTTTTGGTACCAACTTTGCAAGGTCATAACTCCTTAACCATAAAGCCATTTGCTTCCATCCAAAGCTCATCCCACATACTACAAAAGTGTAGGATTGGTCCATAGCCAGAAAATGTTTGGATTTTAAGTTATGAAGTGATCAAAATCAAGAAAAGTGTGAAAAGAGTTCTAGCACTTAGAAATTTTTTTAGGCAGAATCTCGTTCACTTTTTCTCAACTTTAAGGCCATTTTTAACCTTGATCCAAGTTGAACTAGGTCTATTGGTGGACATCAAAGTTGAAGTACATTATGCAAGCTTTCCAAAATGACCAAGAACTCCATCAAACTCCCTTTGATCTAGGAGTTATGGACCTCTCAAGTTACCTTGCTGCAACTGTTTTCAAGGCAAGTTTTGGTGCAAACTTGCACCCCACGATTCCTTGGACTGATTTTGAGCACTTTGATCATTCAAATTCTATCCAATTACAACACATATGAATGAATGATCTGATCCATAACAAAAAATTCCAAAAGCCTATCCTTCCAAGACAAAAGAGCATCATTGTGGCATGTGATATCTCAAGATGCAAAACCTTAAATTTTTAATTTTGGCACCAAGCATTCAATGGATGCATCAAGGTGGCATGAACTGAAGTAAGTCTAACTGAATGAGTCAAGCCTTATCCCTGCAACAAAGGACTCATATCCTGCTCCCTAATCTCAAGTCAATGGCTAGAGAAGACTTGAACACTCATCCTTGATCTGAAACACCAAAATCAGAAAGTCAACCTCCAAAACCTCAAATTTTGACTTTTTTTGCATTTTTCAAGCCATGTCTTGATTCAGTCACTTTCAAAACCAAACAAAGCCTCAAACACACTCCAAATATCATCCTCAAACTGTCCCAATTAGTTTCCCTCATCTGGAACACCATTTGAGAGAGTTACCATCTTGGTTACTTTTGGTACTTTTGCAAGAAAGAGCCAATACTTGTTCCTGAGGATTCCAGCTGATTTTGATCATTCTAAAAGCTTTTAAGGGATCAATCAAGAGTGTCTAAAGCATTGGATTACTTTTGGCACAAGGATCTTGACAGTTAGCACAAGGAGCTTCTAGAGGTAAGTGCATCACAACTTGAACTCTCTAAATCATGCATTGCTTTGATGTCCATTGATTATGGACATCTCATACATATCATATATGTTGTGTTTGAACCAATTTGCCATGCTATTGTTGCCTGTATAATGAGATTGCACAGAACATGCAAATATAGGCCTATTTTGAAACCACTATCGGGTTTTAAAATAGGGACATCTTTAGAAAATCTAAAAGCACCATTGGATTCCTCATGAAATTCTAGGCAAGATACAGCTAAATTTTGTCAAAATCCATGGAGAAATGAGGAAATTAGAGCCTTCATGCAAGAGGCAAAAATCAGGCCTTGCCTTGGGCAAGGGCCAGGCCATGACGCCTTGGCTAGGCCTGAAATCCAAGTCACCCATATATGTTGATGGGGTGGTTTTGATACACGGATGTATCACCACCCAAGTGGTAGCGCGCATGTGTGTTTGGTTGGGAGGTCGTGGGTTCAAGACCCACCCAGACCATTTTGCCATTTTCTCCTATTTTGCTATTTTTTTCACATTTTTCATGGTTTTTATTAATTAATTCCAAAATTAATTTCTCTCTCAATTTTGATTATTTTTTATTGGTTCTTTTTTTGAAAATTCCCAAAAAATGTTAAAATATTTTATTCCACAAAATTTTCACAAAAATATTATTTATTTCATGTATTTGGTATTTTTGTAAAGAATTATAGTTTTATTTGTTTTTTAGGCATTTAAAAATATTTCTTTCTCTTGATTTTGCAAATTCAAATGATTTTCAAAGCATTCTATGAATGAAACATGATTTTTCAAACACTAATCCAAGATCAAAACTTGTTTTTAAACACATGTTTGGTAAATTTGGTCAACAGTGGTTGACATCCCCGGCAGATTCCAAGTCGAATGGTTATTGGCACCTTTTCTATAGCAGATCTTCGGGTTTTCTCTTCAGCAAAGGTTATATCAGGAAGCCCGCTCGGTGTGACTTCTTCAGCAGGGTTCGTGACCTCGGAGACAGTTCAGTGTGTCATCCCCAACGGAGTTGGCCTCTTCTCTTCAGCATTTATTTTGCAGGAGGGGTCCTTTTGCATATAGTAAGCATATTTGCATTGCATCCTCAAACGCGTAGCATTTCCATTTTGTATGGAGCATTACGCCATAGAAAGAAAATTCAAGCATATGCATGCGAAGCATAAGCCAGATTTGGTATCTTGCGCATAAACCCAAATCAGTTTTCAGTCAAGACAGTGACATATCCCCAGAGAGAATGCCAAGCTATTCCCCAGCAGGCAGTTTCTTTCCGTCAAACCCCTTTGACGATGTGTTCCGAGCTCAGGTGTTGTACCTTCAGATATGTTTAGTTTCTTCCCGTCAACCCCTTGACGATGTGTTCCGAGCTCAGGTTGTGTACCTTCGGATATGTTCAGTTTCTTCCCGTCAACCCATTGACGACTTGTTACGAGCTCAGGTTTTGTACCTTCGGATATGTTCAGTTTCTTCCCGTCAACCCCTTGACGATGTGTTCCGAGCTCAGGTTTTGTACCTTCGGATATGTTCAGTTTCTTCCCGTCAACCCCTTGACGACGTGTTCCGAGCTCAGGTTTTGTACCTTCGGATATGTTCAGTTTCTTCCCGTCAACCCCTTGACGATGTGTTCTGAGCTCAGGTTTTTTACCTTCAGATATGTTCAGTTTCTTCCCGTCAACCCCTTGACGATGTGTTTCGAGCTCAGGTTTTGTACCTTCGGATATGTTCAGTTTCTTTCCGCCAAACCCCTTTGACGATGTGTTCCGAGCTCAGGTTTTGTACCTTTGGATATGTTCAATTTCTTCCCGTCAAACTCCTTTGACGAAGTGTTCCGAGCTCAGGTTTTTTACCTTTGGATGTGTTCAGTTTTGTTCCGTCAACCCCTTGACGACGTGTTCCGAGCTCAGGTTTTGTACCTTCAGATATGTTTTGTTTCTTCCCGTCAACCCTTTGATGACGGCATTCCAAAAACAAGTTTCCTTTCCGTCATTTCTATGACTATGTGTTTCTTCGGACAGGTTTTCTTTCTGCCATCCCTATGACAATGTGTTATCTTCGTTCAGATTTTCTTTCTATCATCCCCATGATGATGTGTCCCTACGGTGGAATTTCTTTCTGTCATCCCTATGACGATGTGTTCTCTTCGGTCAGACTGTCTTTCCATCAATTCTTTGACGATGTGGTCCGTTGGGTATCTTTTCTTTCTAATGCGGTTCTGGGGTTCACTTTTCTTTCTCTGGGTATGTTGTCTTTCTGTCAAATCCCTTCGACGAGGTGTGACTGGGCTCCAACTATATTTTCTCTCCCCACAGTCTGCAAATTTCTGGGTTTTTTTGGTATTCAATCTCTGTGTACCTTGAATATTTGAAAGTCGTTGCCATCATCCTTTCAGGTCCAAGTCGATTGAATAGGGGCAGCTGTAGCACCCCAAAATTTGCCCTCTTTTCTTCTAACTTTTTCTGGCTTTTGTTTCACATTCATTTTGCATCTTCACTAGGTCATAACTCATAATCATATCATGGCATTGGTTCTTAAGACATGGGATCAGGAGTTTCTCTGAGTCAGGGCTTCCTATTGGCCTTGAGATACTTTCATTCAAGTTTGCTAGAAGGTTGAATTATTGTTGTTGTAATTTCATATCAAAGTTCGTTAAGCTTCAATTTCGATTTCAAGTCAGGTGTGGTTGTTCAGTTGCGATCCAATTCAGGTAGTGTGTTTCCAAGATTGAGTTGTGGACTTCATCAGGTTATTAAGCAGTGGTTCGTGTGAGGTTTGGTTCAGAAAATCAATTTTATCATTCCATTAGTGGATCAGATGTGGATTTATTTTCCTCAACGCAGATTCAGTGATCATGGCAGGGTTTAAAATTGATTCAGATGGTTATTGACTCAAATTCAAGTTATGTATTGGTTCGAGACCCGTTCATTCATCTTAATCAGAGGTTCGTGGGAAAGTTCAAGGGTGGTCAAGGTTTGTATTGAGAATGCATCTTGGTTTTCATTGAGAATTAAGGAGTTTGGTGGAGTATTCATTCACGTGATCGTTTGATGGTTTGAGTTCAAAATCCGATATCCATTCATTTCACCATAACCAATTTTCTTTCCACATTCAAAACCATTATCCACTTCTTAACCTCCATTTTAATTTTAATTCATTTTCAAATTCCATTCAAATTCATGTTAATAACCATTAAACCATATTTTTCCCCCATAAACCACTTTTAAATCCATTTCCTAATTCCTAAATTCATTTCCAAACTAATCCATTTTCATTTTAATTCATGGCCATTTTGTTTAATTCAAGTGTCACATACTAAGCCCATATCCCTTTTTGTTAAGCCCATGCTACCCTTTTTGTCAATGTAATAAAAAAAGAGAAGGTTGACCTAGCTATAAAGAGAGAGTGGGGCGTTGATTCTTAAAAAAGGGAAAGAAAACGAAAATCTGAAAAGGAGGAAAAAGAAAAAAATGGCGCAAGGAAAAGCAGGTGGTCTCTCGCGATCCACCCTTCGACCTCCACCGGTGCAATCATCACCATCGAATGGTTTCCGCCATCAATGCAGCGAATGACATCGACTTAGAAACTCTGATACAGCGTCGTTAGATTCACGATGCCGACATCAAAAGCAGAGAAATCAAAACGCGCGAGAAGATGGCATGGTCTGGTCTGAGCGCAAAATTAAGCCATAAACAAGTGGTCTTTCAGTGATGTAGCAACGACAACATCAAACAGCTTGTTTCGATGAATTCCTCCACTTTTCAGCCGCCGACATCCAAACAGAGCCAGTGTCGTAACTCGGTGTACGTCGTAACTTTTTTTATTAAAGCTAGCTTGCACAGACAATTAAGTTTAGCTCTAGGTTTTTTCATTGAATCCCACTGCTGCAAGGTGTGATAATCGCAACGCCAACACCGACACATTCTTGCTCGGTTTCACACCAATTCACTGCATATTCACAACTGCATTAGTTTAAATTGGTCGATTTCAAAATTTGTTTTCCTGTTTGGGTGTTGTCCGCTCTTGTGCAGGTCCAGGTTTGACTTTTTGTGCGATTGGGATCAAGCTGGTGTGACGAGTGCGTAATGTGCCATCGATTTTGCAACTCCAATTCCGCCATGTCTAACACAACAACAACTCTGCAGCATGTTACGACACAAGCAGTTCAACAAGATTCCTATCACAATAATCGTTTCGCATTCGGTAAATCTTTCGAACCAAGTTTACTACTGTGATATGCTGAATGTTGTCGTGTTCATGTGTTTTTCAATTCAGTGATTTATAATGAAGATAGATTTGAATGTGAGTTTCAATTCGGTATCCGTTTCAACTGTAGCTCGGTGAACTTGTATTGCTATTGCTACTGATGCAATTTTGTTTTAGAATCTTTACTGCACAGTGTATTTGTTGATCTGTTTTTGTTGCACTTGGTTTCAAATATCGTATTAATTTCGGACTGATATAGTATGACAGATAATGTTACTGCCGTTGCGATTCATGTTAAGAGTTTCGTTCTAAATTCCAATAGTGGTTTTCTATGATGGTATGATTTGCACTTATAAATATTGTGTGGGTTGCTGCTTCGATTTGGTTGGAATCGTCATTTCGGTTACGATACTTTAGGATATATAATTCTTAATGATACATTTTCTATGATTTCAAGATCAGTTCTAGAATAAGTGTATGGGGCTGTTTGGATTTAGAGATGTTTGCAGCTTTTGCATTGGAGTTTCCTTGGGATACATAAAGCATTGAGCATGATATGAATATGGCTTTAATTTGCTACTGTTTATGTTGAAGGAAGTGGGAATTTGTGTTACATGATATTCATAAAAGGGTGTCGTTGGTTTACTGATCCTATTTTTCTTATGTAGTTTTAATTGTGGCTTAATATGTTTTGTCTGAGGTGAATTCAAAATTTGTTTATTTTTTTTTTCTAAATTAAATTTGGTCTTTTAATTGTTGATTTTAGTTTGAGTAAATTTTGGTCTTAGTGTTTTAGATTTTTATTCTAAATAATAATTTTGGTTAAATTGTGAATGATGATTAAACTTCAACTTTGATTTTGCATTGAATCTTGATTATGATTAATTTTTGATTTAATTTTAAAATTAGATTTTAATAAGAAATTAACTTGAATTAATTTTAGGTTTAATTTTCGAATAAGTTTTTTATTAACTCTTTTTCCTTAGAATTTAATCTTGATTTTAATTAGCATTTTAATTTTTGTGGATATTCTTGATTAATTGTTGATTTTGATTTTGATGTCTATTTTGATTAATTTCAGATTAAATCCTTGGTGATACTTGCTTCTTACTTGATTTTCTTTTTGCGATTGAGTCGTCGGGTGTTTACTTGTTGATTACTCTGTATTCACATGCTCCCTTAAGGCTCCTAGTCCGACTTAATTTTTGATTAAGCTCGGAGGGGGATAGACATTAGGCTCTCAATCCAAGCATGATAACAATAGGTTAGCTCCCTCCTAATCCTGACTTTAGGGCCACTTTATATGCTAACATATAGGATTCAGCTTCCCTTAGACCTTCCCGACTCTTCTCTCGCACCCATGCGATCGAGACTCTTCCACCCTTTCTTCCGTAGTCCCGCGAACTACGGATGCTCTGATTTCCTCCTTCTGGATAGATTGAGGATACGAAGGCACGAGGATCCCTATCCTTGGCGAGCACACTAACAACTAACTTCCCCTCTTCTCTCCACCCTTGCGATCGAGACCAACCTGCTAACTGAACCTTTTCTCTCGCCCTCGATGCGATCGAGACCTTTCTGACTCGTAGGTCGAACTATGACTGCTCTGATTTCCTCTCTCTAGTCCGATTGAGGATACATAGGCACAAGACGGCGATGTCTTGGCGAGCAACCTCCCCCCTTAGTTCGTGTTCGAACTACGTTGACTCTGACTTTCCCATTGCACGAGGGAATACACAGGCATAGGACGAGTGATGTCCTATCGAGTCACTTACTTTTCTTTTCTCCCCCCGTTTCTTCATTCTCTTCCGTTCTCATTCCTTTTCCTTTCCAGTAGCAGTGGAGCTCCAGACGACGACACCCTTTGATCGAGACAACAAGCGTGGATCCCATCGAGTACGATGGACGCGTGGGGTACTAACACCTTCCCTTCACGTAACCGACTCCCTTACCCGTTTCTCTTGGTCGCGAGACCATGCTCTTCCCATTCCCTCAGGTTTACGCAGTGTTTCCTTTCCCTCTCTTGGGATAAATACACATTGATGGCGACTCTGTTTCCGCGCCACTTTCGCGTTTGTACCTGGATGACAATCCCGGGAGCGACAATAACAAGCTGTACTTATGGCGTCAGCCCAAAAGTATTTTGGTAGTCCATTATCATTGATCATAGTCCTTCCAAGTTCCTCCAAAACTCTATTTTTATGTTCCACTACCCCATTTTGTTGAGGGGTACGTGGTGCGGAAAAATTATGATCAATTTCGTTGTAATCACAAAATGCTTCAAAAAAATGATTGTCAAACTCACCCCCATGGTCACTTCTAATTGACCCAATGTTTGTGTTTAACTTGTTCTGAGATAACTTAGCAAATCGTTCAAAGGCCGAAAAGGTATCACTCTTATTTGCTAAGAAAATAGTCCAGCAAAACCTAGAAAAGTCATCGACTATTACAAAACATAATAGTTACCACCTAGGCTTTTAACCCTAGATGGTCCAAAAAGGCCCATATGGAGGAGCTCAAGGGGTCTCATAGTTGAAACGATGTTTTTAAATTTGAATGAGATCCTTGTTTGCTTCCCCATTTGGCACGCATCACAAAGGTGGTCCTTTGTGAATTTGATTTTGGGCAAACCGATGACTAGGTCTTTAGAGACTATTTTGTTAAGCAAATCAAAGTTGATGTGCGCCAACCGTCTATGCCACAACCATGAATCCTCATTCATAGTGACTAGACACTTGTTGCCATTCAACGATACTTCATCTAAGTCTAGCATATAGACGTTGTTCACCCTCAAGCCCTTAAACACGTTCTTTTTGTCATTATCTTCAACTATGCAACAATCTTTTGAAAACGATACTTTATAATTCTTGTCACATAGTTGGCTAATGCTTAAAAGATTGTGTCTAAGGCCTTCCATAAGAAGTATATCAGAGATAATAGTAGATGAGGGGTTACCTACACTACCTTTACTAGGAATTTGTCCCTTGTTGTTATCTCAGTAGGTGACAAACCCCTTTTTCTTCGCCACAAAGTCGATAAAAAGAGATATGTCTTCGATCATATGTCTCGAGCAGCCACTATCCAGAACCCATCTTCTTTCGGTGGTCTCAAGACTTTGTACCTATAAAAACAATCAAGGGAGATTAGGTACCTAATTCTCATTGGGTCCTTTAAGGTGAGTGAAACCAAGACCGCACTTGGGCAACCATTGGTAGATGCCTTTCGGAACAAGAAACCTTCTGAAGCGGCATTTTGCAATAGTATGACCAGGCTTACAACAGTAAAGACAATTACGGTTCATTTGGAATTTATCTTTGCTATCACTATTTCGAATCGCATAGGTATACTTTTGATATGGATTATTCATGCTCTCACGAAAATGTGATCGATCGATAGCAAACGTAACTTTTGGCTTAAGAGCCTTGTCCAATTTGGCCTTGAGGGTTCTCACCTCTCATTGCCAAATGTGACAAGTGTCACAGTCCCAATTGAACCAAGAGGTAGGGTCCTCTTCAACCTTGGCTTTTGATGTGTCCACTATAGAGTTTTTGAGGGCTTCCAATTCCTTTTCGGAATCGGAAACCTTCTTCTCCAAATACGAGAAAATCTTTTTATTTGAGGCTAAGCGTTGAAATGCTTCCTTTGCCTCATAATGTAACATGTCAAAAGCCTTTTGTAACTCTAAATGCGACATAGTATTAACATGATCATATTTAGAGTGCTTTACCTCTTTTGCTTTGTTGTGGCGTGCCATAAGACAAAAGTTAACGGATTCACTTTCGTCGCTTGATGAATCATCTTTCTCCGACTGACTATTGCTTTCCCAGGCGATGTATACTCGTCGAGACTTGTTGGACTTTTTGTTTGAGCGACTCTTGTCATTATCCCTATCTTTATCTTTCTTTAAAGATGGACAATCCGGCTTGTAGTGCCCAGATTTTCCACAGTTGTAGCACGTCCCTTTTACCTTGCCATTCTTATTTCCTTCGCTTCTAGATTGCTTCCTAAACTTGACTAGATTTATGTCCGAGTGTTGAATCTCGTTCTTACGAACGTATCTATTATACCTCTTCACAAATAAGCCCATATCATCACCGGATTCTTCATCTTTGTCATTATTGGCTTCATGATCACTTAGCTCTTGATGTGTGGACTTTGAACAAGAAGCCTTAAGAGCTATCGAC
This sequence comes from Lathyrus tuberosus, assembly GCA_022829125.1. NCBI lineage: Eukaryota > Viridiplantae > Streptophyta > Magnoliopsida > Fabales > Fabaceae > Lathyrus > Lathyrus tuberosus. The sequence goes on from JALAZF010000045.1 coordinate 11,458,481, forward strand.
TTCTTCTCCGTATCTTTTGCCTTCTCTTTCTTGATACTCTTTTCATGTTTATCCAAGCTAATGAGCACTTGCTCATGCTCATCGAGTTTACCAAAAAGTGTTGTGAGGTCTAGTGTAGCAAGATCGTTGGCCTCCTTGATAGCGGTGACCTTTGGTTGCCATTCCCTGTTTAAACACCTCAAAATCTTGTTAGTAGCAACCTCATTTGGAATTGGTTTACCAAGAACATGCAATTTGTTGATAATGTGAGTAAATCATTTTTGCATATCCGCAATGGTTTCCCCTTGCTTCATGTAAAAAAAATCAAACTCTTACGTTAGTGCATTAATACGAGCCATATTAACATCATTAGTGCCTTCGTGGGCTACTTGTAAAGCATCCCACATGGCTTTTGCCGTTTCACAATGGGAGACTCGATAATACTCGTCAACTCCCAAGGAGGAGATGATGATATTACGAGCCTTCCAATCATAGCTGTACTTTTTCTCGTCCTCCTCATTCCATTGAGCTTCAGGTTTAGGAACGACAATGCCTTCCGCATTTGTCATAGTGATTTCCATGGGACCATTTAAAATAACGTTCCAAACCTTCCGATCTATGGAATTTATATAAACGCGCATACAATCCTTCCAGTAGCTGTAATTTTTGCCTGTAAAAACTGGAGCTCTATTATAAGCCCATTTAGGTTCGTTTGCCATGATCCCAGAAGTTTTACCGAAGCACCAGAATAAACCGGAGCTCGTGATACTACTTGTTAGACGATGGCTATGGATCTAGAAGGGGGGTTGAATAGATCCCTTGAGTTTTACACGCAAAAGGTTACCAAAATTTTAGTTTTAAAATGTTTAACGGAAGCAACCACTAGATTGTACGTCTACCACGAACCTTCTACTAAAAGGATCGGATATGCACGAATATATTGAGAATGAGTATGGAAGAGAAAAATTCAGTTTGATTACTACACTTAAAAAGGCAATCAACAAAATATCGCTTGCTTGATGTTTAATCCAAACTAATGAGGAAAAACAATAAACAATTAAAAGAAATGCGTTCGATTTTTGCTTTGAAACAAATTATCAAACACCTAGTGTGCGTAAACACACTAAGTGCAGAATTTCTATGGAATGTAATGTAAAGCTGCTCCAAGATACAATTCAAGGAATTGTATCAATTTAACAAAATAGTTTCTCAGCTCAAGATTACACTACGACAGAAATTTCGATAAATTGCGACTTCACAAATTCGAATAAACTGAAATGTAAAAGAGTTTAGGGAAAGAGAGAACAAACAAGATTTGATTAGGCAGTTCCCCAATCGTCCTCGCTTTGGGTACCTCTGCCCCCAATTCAACAATTGGAATTGATATATATATATATATATAGCTGTTGCAAATTGTTTATTACAATAGAAGAACAATGAACATCCAAACCCTCGAACGTCTTCGATTGTTGATGCAAAGTCTTCTCTCCCCTTGATTCAAGATGAATCAAGTGCTTCGAATATGGTTGATCCAATTACCATCCCACGCTACTAAACCAAAAGAAACCACCGTTCTTCAGTTACCTTCACTCGATTAATTGCGATCTACCAAAAATTCGAACCCAAACCTCTCTTCTACGATCCTCCGATTACAGCTACTAAACCGAACGATTACTCCAATCTTCGGTTACCTTCGCCAGGATGAATCCCTGTAGAACAAAACGGTTTGTGCAAAAACCCCCAAAATCTACTCGATTCTTGGAGGACAAAACCAATTGGTTTTATTCAAGAAACACCTACCAAGCTCTCAACCTTGAAAATGAAGATCATACACTTCCTAAATTCTGAACGTTATCACTTCGATCAATGGGTGACACAAACAAAGATGATTATGTATGATTGTTTGTTTACTCAATGAAGAAGATGAAGATGAAGAGAAAAATGGTATCTATTTTCACGTTTCTTGTTGTTTTGGATAATGAGATGGCCAAACTATTTATAGAGAATAAATTGACCCACTAAAAATTATAACAGAAATAACAGAAAAAAAATTTAAGTGAAAAAATCATTTTAGGCATGTTATGGGTCGATTCATACTTTAATGAGGGTCGGCGCGTGCTGACCCGTGGAAAATACTGTGAAAAATTGACAAGTATGCGTCGACCTAAAGGTATCATGCGTCGACGCATGAATGCAATTTCTGTATTCCCAGAATCATACGCTTTCCCGGTTATTTCACAAGTCTTGCACCAGTATTCATGAGTCGACTCATGCATATGGTAGGTCAGCACATAACCTGTATTTTTACATAAAATGCATTTTTTGCACATTGTAACTGACCAAGACCCAGACAAACATACTAGACACCAGTATAATGATCATGCACATATATTTATGGATAAGACAAAGTCCTATATGTCTAGACACATGAACAACAATGACTAGATGCAATTTGCCCGACAAGTGAAGTGATACCGCTCAAATTACAATCTAATACTCAGGATATTTGTTGACATCATTAAAATGAAATAGATGAAAGACCATAGCCCTCACAAAAGGTTCCTCTGATTTGTACCTTGTATCAAAAGCAGACCACTCTTGTCGAAGCGCCAGATTTCTAGCGATAAGATACGACAACACTAGCTTCATAAACCTCACTAAAAACTTGATTCTTCACTCTTAGGCTAAACACATTGAGGTTAGACACCACTTTATTAGGGATCATGTTGAAAAAGGGGAATGCATACATGAATTTGTGACCTCTTCTAATTATCTCGCAAACATTTTTACAAAACCACTTTCTAAAGCAAGCTTTTTCTTTATAAGAATTGAACTAGAAGTCTTAAATAAATCATGCATGTACTATTATGCTTATGTGCCTATTCTCCCTCTTCTACATACCTTTCTTTGTATGATATTCTATGATCTATGTGTTATGTATGTTTCCCGCCTTTTTGCATATGACAAAGGGGGATAATTATACTCTTAAAAGGAGTATAACATACTTTCTACTCATGTGAGGGGGAGTTTAACCACTCCAATTCTTTATCTATATATTTTTCTTTACAACTACCCTACGAGATCCGTTTTCTTCATAAAAATGAGGGATAATATGGAGCTATGTACTTGCAGGTATGAAGCTGGTGATCCTAGTAACAACCTTCATAAGTCTAAAGTCCAAAATTTAGAAAATTACTAATTTGTCAGATGTATTAGAAATTATAACTCAATATCATAGAGTGGTTTTCCAATTAGAGTTCTTTTATTATGAAATATATTATTTCAATTTGACATCTACTCATATTGACGTATATAGTTTAATAAATATATAATTAATTATTAAACTATAAATCTAATTGATTTTATTATTTAATTTGATCATCAATCATGATTCCTAATTTTTTATAAGCAATTTACACATATTATGATTCGAACTTAAGACCTTGACAAGAGTACATTTTTAAGATTCAAATATTTACCATTAGATACACATATTCAAGATTCTTAATTAATAATTAGCTAATACAATTATATATATATATATATATATATATATATATATATATATATATATATATATATATATATATATATATATATATATATATATATATATATATATATATATATATATATATATATAATGATGTTGGAATATCATAATTAAATTCAAAATTTATTAAAGTATTCCAACACATATTATTAAAATATAATATTACAAAAAATGAGTATTTATTATTTTTAAAACAAATAAAATGAAAAATAGACTTTATTAAAGTAATAAATATTGTTGAAAAAATTGATAACCAATAAATAATAAATTGATACAACAAATTATAATAATAAGATAAATAAGTATTAAAATTACATACATTGTTGAATGGAATTTAAAATATAATGTGATTCAAATAATTATTACAAAATATATATATGATACTTTTTTTTAACAAGTTTGATAAAAAAACTATAATTTAAGTACCACTCTTGAATCTTGATATATTACGAGTCTTTTTAAGTAAACAGTCTATTTACAATTTATACAATAAATACTTATTAACATAAATGTTATAATAAATTATTTTTAAAATAAAAAATAAAATAAAATTGATTTATTTTTATACATATTATAAATTATTTTCATATGTTATTTTTAAAATTACTAAAAATAAAATAAAATATAATAATTTTATAAAAATTATTGTAAATTGTTTTGTTAAAGATTCTTAAACAATGTCACAAAATTTATATTAAGAAATAAGTTAAATTAAATAAATTCAAAGCTTAAATGCACTTTTGGTCCCTCTATTTTAAAGTTTTTTGAAATTTAGTTCCCTCATTTTGAAAATAAAATTTTTTCCCCTAAAGTTTTCTTCCTTTGGGATTTCTATGATTCCTCTCCATTTAACACTCTTATTAATGACATGGCACATGTACATCCACATTTAATGAATATTTTATTTCACAATATTTAATTTTAGTACTAAAAATTAATTTTTATTTAAATAATTACTAGGATATTTTTTTTAATAATTTAATTATTATTATTTATTTTGAGTTTTAATTATTATTATTTATTTAAAATACTTTTTCAATTAATTAATTCAAAATTTTAGAAGAAGTATAGTATTTGGGCTTGAGGCCCATCAGAACCTTTCAATAGAATCCCTAACCACAAATAGATGCTAGTAGGTGTTAGTGTAAACTTTATAAAGTCTAAAATTATTTGTGAGTAATCCAATGTAGAGCTTCAATAACAATTTGCTTCTAGTTTTTTTTTTTACTGCTGCTTCTAGCCATGCATCACTCTCTTCCTTACAACACCATCATTCTTCCTCAACTACAACAGTTAGTAATTACCAAAAGTGTGTAACATGAATCCAAAACAAGAAAAACATTTTCACTAATTAATTAGATTCAACGCCACAACTCATTAGTAATTTAACAACCTTGTTAATATCATTTTGGTCTCCTTTGATAACATTCTCAGTATTGCTTCCTTCTGCTGCAGCTTGTTCTCTAAGCATTCATCAATTCTTGAAAAACTATGAAGATTTGAGTGTATTCATTTTGACTGGGGAAGCCTTATGTGGAATTGAAGTAGTTGAGTTCAAGCAGGAGTTGAAGGTTGTTTGCGAAAACTATGTCATAGCATTTCATCGGCAAAATGTGCATGTAAGTGTCATCAAGGCTTCTCATTCTCTATTGTTGTTAGAGTCATTTAATGTTGATTGTTATTTTTTATGCATTGTCTTTTGAGCAATGTATAATATACATGTAGTACATCTAATAATGTGTGTATAGGTAATTTTTCACTACTACATTATCTTATTGAGTATCATTGTAGACATTTGCAAGTGCCTATAAAGTAATGAGTTTATACTATAGCATGTTATGGCTTAAAGAATTTGGATAATGTTTTATACTGGCTTATGCAAAATCAGGCATGATAGGCATCTTGCTGCCATGCTTTATTAATTGAATTTCATAATTTCCTCTAGAGTTATACAAAGTACTGCACCTCAATTGCGATGATGATCTATCATGCACTTAAACTTAAGTGATTCGTATGAACTAGCTGATATATTTTTGGCTGCAAATTTGGGGTTTCATTACACATATGGTGTAAACTATATCCGACATAGATAATCAATACACAAATTTCTTATAGCAAAAAACAACACAAGTTTCAACATAATCATTGGTTGTTGTAGCAGTGACCTTGCATAATTAACCTTCCAATTCCAAACCAGAGGTGCGTCAAGGGCGATTTGTATCAATGGTGAGGGTGAAAATAAAAACTTGTTAGCGATAGTCACTCGAGCTTAGTTGTATGTTTGGAGTGGGTATACTCTAAAGCTTTGAAAACAGAAGAATATTTATGTTGACGAATATTCATGACCAAGATGAATATGTTGGCGGCAAGAAACATGCCTGACGAATAATCATGCCTGAAAGTTTGTTGTAGATCAAGAAGAAGAGTTGTGGGACTAGTGCAGCAGCTTCAAGTGGTAAGCTGAGTCCCATATTATTTGGATTGTAATTTACCTAAGTGTTTATATATATATATATATATATATATATATATATATACTTTTTAAATTGGTGAGTTAGGCTGATTTTGACGGTATGTTTCAAATATTAATTACTATCCATTTTTCTTATTGAAAAAGAATTTATTATTTTTTAGTTCCTTTCTAAGTGTCACTTTTTTATTTTTTACATATACTAAGAAAATTAATTAGTATTATTATTTTTCATATAATAATTATTTTTACCTATACTACCCCTAATTATTTATTACATTTATTTTACTTTTATTTATGCATTTAATATCTACCATAAAAGAAAATCTAACACCACCAAAAATATCATTTTACCCTTCTGGACACGTGTCAAATAATTGAGACCCCTTTTTGTTTTGCCACAAACCACATCCTGTAATTCTAACCCTCTCTCTCTCTCTCTCGTCCTTTCTCTCTTTCTTTCTCTCTTTTCTTCTTCCTTCTTCCTCTTCATCTTCCCCTTCTTCTCTCTCTCTCTCTCTCTCTCTCTCTCTCTCTCTCTCTCTCTCTCTCTCTCTCTCTCTCTCTCTCTCTCTTCTTTCTTCTTCCTTTTCTTTTTCTTCCTTCTTCCTATATTTTTTTTATCTGAATCAAACTTGAATCAAGTGATGATATGCGACACACACGATGTCGCTTCGTGGGGTTGACAGATCGAAAGATGCAGATGTGGTTCTGCCACAGTTGGTAAGTTGTTCAGTTAAGATGTTGTTATTTTTATTGTTAGGGTTTTGACTGGTTTTGTTATTGTTGTTGTTTTATCTTTGAATCAAATACAAACAAGTGAAAAACTGCAACATCTGTAATGAACCCCTAAAAGAAACAGCTTCGTATCTGCTAAAAGCTATGGTTTTAGATCTTGAAGGTAGAACCTGTTATCTTTGTAACTTCATCTGTTTTGGTTTGGAAGTTTATTTGATTTTTGTGGTTGTTGCAATCGATATTTGAGTTAAAACAGGGATGGTGGCTTGAGTGTTTTACGACGGTGTGCGGTTTCGCGGTGGTGGACCTGTGGTAAGTATTTGTTAATATTACAGGTAGTCTTCATATTAAACCTTCCACTTGAAATATCTGTTTTACATATTTGTTTATGCTATTTAACTTGAATAATATAATTTTTTAGGGCATCACTAAATAGGATGCAGATTTAGCAAATTGGGATAAGACAACTACATTGGTAAACTGCAAATTTGTTTTGTGATTTTATGATTATTTGTGAGTTTCTTATGTTATGTAAACTTAACATCAACAAGTTTTTTGGTATTGTTGGGAATTATAATTTGTGTTCATTTTGAATTTTGTAGAATGGGCTTGATACTAAGGTTGACAAATCAAGGAAGCAAATGAAGGAGAGGAAGAACAGGGTCAAGAAGATTCGTGGTGTAAAGAAGAATGTAGTAACTGGTATTTTGGCAAGAACTATGTAGTCATTACTTATTTTGATTTGTATTTTGGCATTCATTTTAAAAGAATTTAATTAGCTCTTGGTCTAAATATCTAGCTGAAGCAATGTTGTCGGCAGATCTTGATCAAGATATAGTCAGTCGCAGCTGGTCTCTGCTTTTATGATTAAATTTGAGATTTATATTGAATGCTTTATATGTGTATTCATTCCTTGCAGGTAGGAGAAGAAGAAGCAATTCAAGAACCATCCATTTTGGCTAAAACAGTCACCGATACAATCGGAGCTGCCGATACTTTTACCGCTTCTTTTGTTGTAGCGCTAGGGGAGGGAAATTCCAAAAAGGAATGCTTCAGATTTGTCGGTACGTATTTCATTGGTTGTGATTTACCGATATAATTGAAGTTTTCATATCAAAAGTGAATACAAAACATATATTTCTTTGGGAAAGTCCAAAAAGGAATGCCTCAGATTTGCTGGTACGTACTTGATTGGTTGTGATTTATTAATATAATTGAAGTTTTCATATCAAAAGTTAATACAAAACATATATTACTTTTTGATATGGAGAAGTTGCTGAGCAATTTGCACTAAGTAATCTTCGAGTTGAGCAGCTTCAGTTCTTCGTATTACGAGTCTTCAACATTCACTCTCCACATTTTTTTTATCAAGTTTATAGAGGGTGCGAGAGGGATCAAGCCTTATTAGAAATATTTATTCCCAAATTTTCCTCATAATCATTGTGCTTTAAACTTTGTGGTTTCTTTTTGGCCTTTCTCATTAAGCATTTAATTAGTTTGTTTCACATATGATGAAGCTTATGCATTAATGTGCTATAGGTGGATTGTGATGAACATAAGAGTGTATGCATCAAATATGGAGTCTCTGGGTACCCAACGATTCAGTGGTTTCCAAAAGGATCTCTAAAACCCAAAAAGTGAAAACCTTAGCTTTTGAAAAAATTGTATTAATATGATTTTGTATCTCAGCTCATAGTTCGTTACACTGCATTTTCACGTCTATTTTTTTAATATCTCATACATGATTTTTGATAACTACTATAGGTTTGAAAGGCCACGCACTGCAGAAACACTTGCGGAGTTTATAAATACAGAAACAGGTACTTTTTGTAGTTTTATAGTTTTAAAGCCATCTGTTGTATAACTTCTAAAGAAATATAGCGCCTCTCCCTACAAATATCAGAAACAACCATTATGTAGCATCATATATAATTCTTTTTAAAGTATTTTATATGCATAGTAGACTTTACTGAGATAGTAAAGTAGTATTAGTGTGTTGAGCACACACGTGAGCATGATTTGGTTTTCTCCCTTTCTTCTTTTGTGTATTTTATTTGCGTAGATTACCTAAACAGAGGTTTTGATTTGCAGGTACTAATGTAAAGATTGCTACAACTCCATCTAATGTATTTTGGTTGAGTTTTTTGCACCATGGTTAGTTAGTAGAATTATTGTTAGTTAGTAATGTTTCTGGCCTACAGTTTTATTCAATCGTGGAGTGTTTGTGAAGACTCTCAATTACTTCTAATATCTTGCAAACTTTTGTTATTTTGCTAAATGTGGACATTGCAAAAGTCTTGCTCCTATAAGTTAATATCATTGCAGTTGCCATTTTATCAATATAAAGTTGATGCATATCTTTTTTGAAAATATATATTTGACTTGGCTGTGTTTTTTTTTCCATCAGATTTATGGAAAATTTGCCGCAGTTTTTAAATCAAAGAACGATGTAGTGATTGCAAATTTGGATGCCGACAAATATAATAGAGAATTTGGACGTGTTGTAAAGGAGTTTGTAGCTACTAATGATGGTGTTAAAGCAAGGGAAATTATTTCAACCGCTGCTTCAAATTAAATGGGTTACCTTAGTATTGTGATTACAATATACTGCACTTCAAATAAAATAATGTAAAGTTGTTGGAAAATATAAATGATAATATTTTGTATTGGGCAGTGCATTTTATTAAAAATAGGTGAAAGACTGACTCAAATATCAAAATATATTTGATTGTCAAATCATTTGTATTTTTATCTTTTAACATTTTCACAATCTTACCATATCTCTTATCAATACTTTTCGATTTTCCAACCCATTTAATTTAACGATCTTGCCATATCTCTCTTCTTAATTATTTACAAGTGTTTTATTTTTAATTTAAAACATCAAAATTAATTCCTTGTTCTTTAATGGGAGAATCAAATTAATAGTGTAAAATATTATTAAGAATTAACGTTAATGAATACTAATCAACTAATTACCTATAAATGGAATATGCTACCAAACCACCATAATTACCCTTTCATTAATTTTTAATTACCCTAACACAAAGCCCTAAATTGTCATTTACTAAATACAAAATGAGTATCCAATAAAAATGCCTCATTTTGCCACTTGGCTCCTACAATTCAAACTACCATTTCAATTTTCAATCACCCTATTCCCTCTCTTTTCTTTTTCAAAATTCACACTCATTCTCTCTCTTTCTCCCTCTTTCCCGGCTGCTCATTTCTCTCTGTATTATCTGTCAAACCAAAAATGCATCTCTCATCTCTCCTCTCTTTCTCCTCTCTCGTCTGAATGTTACAGGGTGTGGAAGAAACATGTCTCACATTTCAAACCATAAATTCCTCTCTCGTCTCTTGTCTGAAACTTTTAGGGCTTGGAAGAAACCTGGTTCTCAATCCATAAAAGCAAATCAAACTATATAGCAGCGCGTAATTTCGGCTGTGGAAGATGCGATTCCGGCGAAAGGGGGTCGCGGTCTACAGTGATGGTGGCGTTCAAACACGTGCCGTGGAGGATGGGGTAAGAAAGAAAATCGCGACCGGAGGTGGTGGTGGAAATTTCTTTTCTCCGCGAATTCAACTTTTTTGGTGAGTCTTCTTCTTCTTTTCCCGTCTGATTTTTGTTACGGATTCGTTGTTGTGTTAATTTCTTGTTGGTGATTGATGCTTAAATTATGGTTTGTGAATTGGTGAAGGATTGTTACCGCTGCGCTTTGCTCACCACGTGTTCGATGAAAGGTCTCCGCCGAATTCTTTTTGGTTTTGTCTTCTATTATATTATGTTATTCTATGTATTCTATCACATAAGAATTTATTTATTGTTTATTCACAACCTCTGGCCTCCACAGCCTCTTCTTGGAGCCACCGAGTATGGTGTAGGAGTGGACCTCTGGAGTGCTAGCTGCATTCTTGCAGAATTGTTGGCTGGAAAACCATCATGCCTGGTCGAACCGAGGTAATCTCTATGTTTAGACACATTATATGATTTTAAAGTGCTTTTAAATAGAAGCTATAGCAGCGCCATAACACCACAACATATAGCAGAATTTGAACAAACAACTATTTTCCGCGATTGACATCAGTATGTTATATAATTGGACTTTTTTGGAGCATAATATTTTGTTTACTGATCTATACTGCAATATTTTTGCTGATATAGTATCCATTATGGTTTACCGAGGTTTGAGACTAATTGTATTTTAATTAGATATCAATCAGCAACAAGAGCTGCAACCAGAGATGTTTCTTCTTACATGTTTGATGGAAGCAGAACACCGGTAAAGTGTTTGACGTTATTTGTTTTCTTTAAAACTTGCATACTTAAAACTCATGGTTATATCAAGTATTAGGACGATAACTTGTCAGGACGGCAGCTTTATAGTACTAGGTTGCCCTTTTTTTCCCCGCTGTCTTGAGGTTTGGTCAACTGAAGATGTTAGGAGTACATGATAACATGCATAATGAGTATTGCACTTTCTAATTATTTGTCTATTTTGCAGCCTGTTTTAGAGCCTCATTCCAATAGAAGAAGTATAACATCACTTGATGATAATGATATTCAGGTATATAAGATGTCTTTTGATTTATGGTAATTGACACGGATGCATATTTCATTAATACGAGTTATTTCTGTCCTCTGTCCTACCTTGGTCAGAATGTTAGTCAATTAATTTTGTATTATTAGAATTACGTAAATACATGTTTTGCTTGATTGTCCTCTTGTCTTTGTTTTTTTTTGTCTTCAGTTTATGACACAGAGATGTTTGCTTTTGTTGTTGATTATATTGTGAAAGATTTGTTTTCATCATTGAATGATTTTTAACATAACTCTTTTCAAAATACTGGTTATCTGTTGGGAAGGATAAGTGGAAAGAAAGAGCTCCTCAAGAATGTATCACTATCTCTTGTACTCTTTAGGAATCTTTATTTAATTATTTGTTATTCTCTGTGCTTTTGTTATGGATAAGTACATTGTTCTATGAGTTGTTTTATTAATGTCTCGTGGCCAGAGTTTGCAGACAGTTTAGTATATCAACAGATAAGATCTCTGACATCAATCAATTATTGACAATCCATTATTGTCATCCTACTGAATTTGATTTCTACTTATGCCGTCATGCTGGAATTCAGAAGGGATTATTTGAAGCTCTAGCAGTGGCAACTACATGTCTATAATAAGAAGCAGATTTGTGGCCTTACATGGACGATGTCATAACGGCTCTTACGCATCTAGCAGTTCACAACATTGACAAATGCTTAGCGGAAATTGCTAATGGGGTAGGTTTATTATCTATTTACTTACTGCATTATTTTTGTCTACTAAACTGTTGTCCTTCAAACCTCATTTGGCAGTGACAGGAAGTGTTGAAAATTATGTGTAAGTTTATATGTGTATATAGATGAATTAGACACTTTCTGTAGCATAAGAAGGATGTCCTTGTTTTCCCAAAGCTGAAATTTATGATGTGTTGAGATTAAGTTATGGAGGATTGGACCCTGAAGAGAAGAATATATTTCTAGATATTGTCTGCTGCTTGAAAGGAGAAACAAAAAGCAAAATAACAAGTATATTAGATGCTTGTGGTTTTTCTACCGAAATTAGGATGAGAAGCCTTGAAGACAAATCTCTTATAACTGTTTCTAAAAACAACACAGTACAAATTCATGATTTCATACAAGAAATGGGACGTTTTGTAGAATATATGAAAAAGCCCGGAGAACGAAGTCGGTTGTGGGATCCTAAAGAAGTTTACAATGTCCTAAAGTATTGCATGGTAGAGATCAAATTGCTTAATCCACACAATACATTAGTAAACTTTTATGCTCATCACTATGTTTAATTTTGATTATTCTTGTGTTTGGCAGGGTATTGAAAGTATTGAATGCATTGTCTTGGACATGTCACAAATCAAAGAGCTGACATTTAGCCCTCAAACATTTCAAAGAATGTACAGACTAAGGCTTTTGAAATTTTATATACCCTCAGGCAATACAAGAAGAATCAATGTGCATATTTCCAGAGGTCTTGATTGCATGCCTGGTGAAATATGTTATTTCAGATGGGACTGTTTTCCATTTAAATCCTTGCCACTACAGTTTTGTGCAGATAAGCTTGTTGAACTCGATATAAAACATAGCCGAATTGGAAAACTCTGGGATGGAGTGCAGGTATTTTGTCAAAACTTGTTTGCTTCATAGACAGAATTGTGAAAATAAAAAATCCACAAATTGTCAAATATGTTTTACATTCTTATTATACAGGATCTTGTGAATTTGAAGTCATTATGCCTAAGTGGTTGCTTGAACTTGGTTGAGCTCTCAGATTTGTCTTTGGCCTCAAAACTTGAAAAAGTACATCTTGATAATCGTACAAGCTTGATGAATGTTCCTTCATATATTTTGTCACTTGATAGTCTGCTTGCAATAAATCTGAGAGGCTATAAACAGCTTTGTCGCATTGAAAGTGAGAAGCGATCTAAATCTCTTCGATGGCTTAATCTAAGAGGGTGCTCAAGACTTGTAAAGTATTCGGTTGTTTCAGAGGAGCTGGAGTACTTGAACTTAGATTGCACTGCAATTGAAGAGCTCCCTGATAACCTCAACCTCTTACCGAAGTTAAATAAACTCTCATTACCAGGTACTAATATTGAGACCTTGCCTGGTAGTATACAATATCTCTCCCTGTTGAAAGCCCTCGATGTAAGCAACTGCAGGAGGCTTCGTTCCTTGCCCAAGCTCCCGCTCTTGCTACAAGACGTGAATGTAAGCAATTGCATTTCCTTAGAAACAGTATCAAATTTAGGGATCGCAATGTAAGCAAGTTTTTGATGTTGCAGATTTCACAAGGAATATTCCTCGGAAGGTCTACTTCGAGTTTTTTTTGTCTGGTAGTTCAGGATCTATGGTGAAACAGTGTGGAATTCGACCATTGTATGCTCCATTGGACATCATGCAAAGTTTAAATGAAGAAGTAAGTAGAGAAGCCAAGAGAGCATACCATGACTTTGAATACAACAGAATTCCAAGGAACTACTGGCTTGTTCGTCACTATACTCATCGTCTGGACAGCCAAGGATTTCCGTCAAAACAACCAAGGATTTATGTGTATAACAATGGACAATTTGGGGAAGCTATTCCACTAGCTTATTGTGCTGATGGTGTTGATGAAACACACCTGCATTGATGAAGTATTGGTTTATTTTGGCCTTAATGGTAGTAGCCACCACCGACGTGATTTGTTGCGTTTAGCCCAACTGCTTCTGAATGACTACTACTATTTTGGTGAACTCTTGGACAACATCAACATTTTTTCATCCCTGAAAAGTTTGTCGATACATTTTTTCAAGTAAGTAACTATCAAACTTTTACTTCTCTTTGTTTTCTGTAGATGTATTGATATTTCTTATTAAAATACAATTTTGACCATGATTGCAGTCTTCATTGGAGCATAATAGTAATTTGTCATTCTGGTGAAGTCGTTAATATTATTAGTGAGTTTTTGAATTTTTCAAATCAAATCATTTCTTGTAAACATTTTTTTTTTCTTAAAAATTATGTTATGGTTCATATTTCAGATAAAGAGTTGGACAAATCACTTAAAATGCCCTGTATATTACACTTGGATTCCATCAAGAGATAAAGAGTTTGTGTTTTTCTGACATTTTCTTTCTGGTTTCATACATGCTAAATATGTTGTGTACATTTTAATATTTATCTAATTTATTCATATTTGAGTGTGAGGCATGTTATGAAATCTGTTTTATAACAATCAGCATGTTATGTTTCAACATGGTTCATGAATGCTTTTGAACTTGTAATTTCAGCATATTATGTTTGATTCTCCAATGAATTTTTAAGCTTTGATTATTGTAGAATTGAGTTGGTTAATTTGAAGCTTTGGTATGGTTCATGATGTATACAAATGTGGTGGATGTGGAACTGACCTTCAAGGTGAAATTTCTATTTGATTTTTGTTTTGTATACTTTTCAAATTTTACTGTTGCAAAGCTATGCAGAACAAATTAGAAATAAGTTGGGATGTTTATAACGGTTACATTTATTGAACTCTTGCATAGTTTGAAATTAGAAATGAGTTCTGTTATAATTTCTGTTATAATTAGAAATGGCTTAAAATTTAAAACAGGCACCAAGAGTTTGGTGTAAGAGGCTAAAAGTTATTTTGCTGGTTCTAGGGTTTAAATAAAGTCGGCGTGATCTTTCGCTTTTCATTTAACAAATTATGCTCACACTATTTATCAACTTGGTTTTTGTGGTTCATATTATATTATATTCATATGCAATTCATCTTAGTTGTTTCAGTAGCCAATCACAAACTACACTGATGAACCAACTACACACACCTCCTTTGTATGACGTGGTTTGATTAGTGTTGATCTGTTTTTGTACATTAAAGAAATATGTAAAATTGCTTCCTTGCCTTTCTTCATGAAGGGGTTTGAACAATTTCAACAAGCTTTAAAGATTTTTCCAGATTGCGTGCCTGCGCAATTTGGACTTGCTTTGGGGCTGCTTAGTTTGGCAAAAGATTGCATTAACCTAGGAGCATATTAGTGGGGAGCTTCATTGTAAGAGGTTTTTTCTCTTCTCCTCTTTTAATAATTGTACATCATTTGTTATTAGTTGAACTCTATTTTGGCAATATTTAGTTAAATCCCGTTGAGCTGATTGCAGGAAGCGTCCGAGGTTGCCAGAGAGAGTGCTCGTTCTTTCAGGAATATCTCATGTATTTGGAAACTGCATGCAGATATTCAGGTATCATTTTCTTTTTCAGCTTTCAAAGATTTCCTTTGTTTAAGAAAATTATTTATTTTCGGTATTATTGGCTGCAATAGTGCTTAAATATGTCAATAAGTTGGTATTACGACTTCGAGTTTTCTTCACTGCTATTTTTTAGTATTATTTGTTGCTCATGTATTATCGTATGCTATTTTATTTTGATCTATGGTAGCTTGCATATGCAAAATGTAATCCTTGGATTGAGGAGGTCCAACAATTGGAATCTAATAAGGAAGCCTTCAGTGCTTCTATTAATTCATGGAGGAAGACCTGCTTTTTGGCTGCAGGACGTTCTAAATTTTTGTACCAACGAGCCTTACAATTGTCTCCATGGCAAGCAAACATCTATAGTGACATTGCAGTAACTTTAGATCTTATTACCACATTAAGCAAAAATTACAAACAAGACTTAAGTGCAAGGTATGATCTATGTAATTTGATTATTCTTAATGATCTTTTCGACCATTGTGGTCCTCAACACATTTCAAGTTCAAATATCAAGTTGATGTGCTAGCAATTTGATTCTTCTTTTGCTTCTTGGATTGCGTGTTGTGGTATTTACTCAGTTTGGCTATTATTTTGATGTGAAAATATATATCTGTATCCCTTTATCATTTTTAAAAGAAATTTCTATTATTATATTGATATTCCTCTAATTTCAGCGGGGGAGAGTATGGAGAATGCCTTAAGAGCATGTTGTAAAGGTATTAGCATGGTTATGTGTCTTTGCGATTTGGTTATCTGCTAGATAAATGCAATAACATGCTCCTCAGAAACCTCAATTCTTTCACACTAGATTAGTTATTTGTTTTTGAAACTGCTTTTCATACTATTGGGTTGAATGTTGGACTGCTATATTGGGGAATTGCAAATATTAATGGTGCAACATGTTGGGCTGATATATGGTAACTTAATTAATGTCATAACATAACTTTCTATATGCATCATGTTAGTGTATAAAAGTAGGAATGTGTTAAGATTACTTGATTATGAAGTAAGACCTTATGCAAACATGTATATTTGAACATTTAATTAGTTGAAACTTAAAAAAATGTCATATTTATTCCGCATGTACTGAAATTGCTGCATCTTCTGCAGACATAAATATTTTCTTGTAATTGTCAATTAAATTTAAAAATAATAAAGTTTTAGTTAACTTACAATTCTACAATTCTTGTAAGACCTATCAATATGTGCATTTGGCTAAATTTTAGGAGGAAAAAGGCTACTGGTAGTGGAAGAAGCCTCCACCACTAATGGATATAAGTTACAAGATATGGTCATAACAGGTTTTTCATTTCCCTTCTACAACAATATTGTCAAGTAGCAGTTATTGCAGCCCTTAGCCGAATTTTAACAAATTGTAATTGTTCCACGATACGCTCTTTAATACATACTTCAAAGAGTTTTCAAATTGCAGCACTAGAGCATTGTAGCGTAATCGCTACTTTTCGCAGTCTATAATTGATAAATGTGACTTCAGTTTTTTTTGCGCTTAGTGATGTTTTGCGGTCTAAACTCTGATTTTTATGGACATTACTAGGTAATAATGGAACTATTGATGGCATGGGATTGACTTGGTAGGAATCATTTAGATCTCATTCCTTAAACTATAGTTGTCATCATCTGGTATCTGGTTGAATTAGTCGCACTTAATGATGTGGTAGTTCAACTCAATCATGCACAAATCATTTAGATACAATGTGTTTTTGATGAAAAGTGCAGTTGTCAAATTATATAATGTGTTTTTGATGAAAAGTGCAATTATGTATGTTGTGTATCATGGACCTGAATGTAAATTTCTCAGATCAATTCAATGCAAAAGGTAAATTTACATGTTTAAGAACTCTTCTTTGTAACATCACTTACCTCTATATTGACTTCATATCTTTGGCATCCTTCTACAGGACTGCTTTTGCACAACTATTGGTAAAATCAAGAGATTCAATCCAAGCAAAAATGGTGGGTACTATGAATGTTCTGGTGGAAAAGATGTCCTCCCCATTGAAGTTGAGTATGAATGTCATGTTAGAGATTTTATGTTTTGGAACAAACAGTGTGTCCCCATTGTTGAAATGACGGTTGCGGCTTTGAAAATTTTCATGAACGAAGTAAGTTATAAAACATTTCCATTGTAGTTAAGGTAGTTGGATGCAAGGCAGGAGTAAAGAATCATGGCAAGTTAAGAAAATAATTTATAATTATTCTGGTATGAAATTGAAAGCTGAATTAACATTAAAGTAAAGAATCACGTATAAGGTTATATGTTGCAATGTTGCTACGTTATACATACTAATGGTAGTATGGTGGTGTTTTTTTTTGTCATTAACATGATTGAATTTATATTTACATTTGCTTTTGAATCACTGACTGTGATTGAATTCAATTATGCATTATTAGCAATAAGTTAAAGAAATTTTGTAGTGTGTGTAGATATGAGTTTATTTAAGAAATAGCTACTAGTGTCTCTATATTAAAGAAATAGCTGATAACATTTTGTTGAACTTCTTTTTAGAATAAATAGCATCTAAAAATAGCTTATGAGTTTATTTATTACTATCTTTTTTTTTTAATTTCTTTTTGGAATAAATGGCTTATGAGTTTATTTATTACTGTCTTTATATTAAATAAGTAGATTATAACATTTTCTTTTCATAATTAATTTCACATTGTCTCTTTACAAACATAAAACATCCTTGAGATGAAATATTTTCTCATTGAAAGACATCTTTCAAACTTCCTAAATAGTTAATGTGATTTTGAAAGACAACTACTATATTTTATGCTACAAATTATTCAGGAAATTTTTTACATAGTTATTTCTAAAGTTGTTCAAAAAAAATTATGAATTAAACCAATCGTCGAACTAAACTGTACTGAAGTTAAAATAATCGAACAATTATGTTTGGTTAATGAACCAAACCATATTAAAGTAGCACATGACACAACCAATTAGATTTAGTCAATAAAACATTCTTAAATATTATTCTCAATGTGCATTGAATACAATTGTGTTGTACAAAATAATTTTTTATTAACTTTAGTTCTATTTCAAATAGATAATTTAAAATATAATTGCTTTTACCCGTGCGGACGCACGGGTCTTCTACTAGTAATATACTAAAAAAATTTGTAAGAGTATTTACTTAGCCAACGTTATTATTACTATTATTATTTCTATTTTCATTTATGCTGAAATCTCATTTATATTTATTGATTTGACAAAAAGTTAAAAAATTGATTTGTAAAGATTTGGTTTGTAGAATGCAGGATAAAAAGTACAGATACGAAAAGAAGATGGATGAAGAAGGAAAGTAAAGATAAAGATAACAGAAAAAATTGATTTGACTAAAAGTTGAAAAATTGATTTGCAAAGATTTGTTGTTGTTACTATTATTATTAATATTTCCATTTATATTTATATTATATTAATATTACTATTATTATCTTATTATTATTATTATTATTATTATTAACAAGTATTGTTGTTGTTACTATTATTATACTATTATTATTATTATTATTATTATTATTATTATTATTAGCAAGTAGTGTTGTTGTTACATGTTGCAGGAAAAAGATGAGGAAGATAAACAAAGTTTATTATTAGTATTTGGTGAAGTGATTATGTGTAATACCCCGTAAATTATTTTATTCCGAAGAATATTAGTTGTGATCAACTGAGTCCCAGTGTACTCTAATAAATTATCTGCAGAGATAATTAGGGTAACTGTTGGACTTAGAGTAAATCCAATTAATTTTATCTGACTCTGAGATATTTAAATATTTGGACTTTAAAGACTTTTTGGACAATTAGTAGTGTTGCTAATTGATGATATTTTCTATATCATTTCTTTTCCTCTCATTTCCAAACATAGTTAACTTGGAGAAGAAAAGGAAAGGAAGGAAAAGGGAGAGGAAATGAGAAAAAGCTCAAGAACATTCAATCTTCAACCATCATCCAATCTTCATCGAATCAACTCATCTTCTTCATCATCATCCTCTGTATAAGGTGGGTTCTAGATAGATACACTAGATGTAGAATTCCATGTGTTTTAGAGTTAGGTTGGAATTGTGAGAAAATGAGTAGTTATGTTAAAATCATGAATTTAACGGATGAAATGCGAGATAATCGTTGTTAAATGCTTGCTGTTATGATTATACCATGTTTTAATGACTATTAGGAGGTTTGGATGTGGTATGATTGGAAAATATTTGGTTTTGGGTTCAAGAACAGCGCTGTGGAGAAGTGGGATTTTCCAGGATTCGCATAGCGAACCTGGGGCGAGTCCCAGTGAACGGATTTTCAAGGGTTCGCCTAGCGAACCTGCCAGCGAGTGTTCGCCTAGCGAACTTTGGGTGCTTTCAGTGCTGTTTGCTACTGCCTTGCTTCGCTGAGTTGTTCGTTAGGCGAGGGGAGAGGCGAGTGTTTGCTAGAGTGTTCGCGAAGCGAACTTTATGTCTGTTTTTTTTTCTGTTTGTGCATTCGCCAGGAGCTTCGCCTAGCAAAGGCTGGAGCGAAGGCTCGCTGGGACGTTCGCCTAGCGAACATGGCTGTGTATGAAATTTTGTTTCTTTCATAACTTTTGCATCGTTTATCCGTTTTGCGTATTCTTGATATCCATGTGAAACTGTGAATAACCTCTATTTAATAGAAGGGAGAAATACAGGTTTGATGCCCGATTAAATAAATCGGAGGGAACCATTAATCGGCGTAATATGCGATATGGGGAATTATGTGTTTTAATTGTGTGATTGATGAATAATTGCCTATGTTCCTATTGTTATGCATGTTAAAATATAAAATAGGTAGAGGGAGGAATATCACCGTAAACAAGTGTCGGATAGTGTGGAATAACATTGTGACAACGCTCGTGCAGAAGAGGCCGAGGCGTGTGTCTAGTAATCATAACCGATTGATCTTGCAGTGTAGTTTCATGAGACTCGAGCACCTCCTCTGAAACGTATGCACAATTACTTGGCAGGTTTGATTCCCGCGTATAGTACGATTGGAGCCTACGGGTAAAGAGACTTGTGACGGTGTACGGGCCGTGTGAAGTGACGGATCACGGTGTACGGGCCGATGATCCCAAATCCAATTCGTATGCCAAGTAAATACAAGGATCCATGACTCGGGTCGTCTTCTAGACGTAGAAGCGGACGGGAATAGGGGATGCCTTGGTACAGTTATTGATTTGTTAGATTCTGGAGTAACAGGCTCAGAACTGTGAGTTAACAAGCTCACTAGGGTGTATGTATATTGTGTGTGTACTCAAGTCACTTCCCTTCCCTTTGACTTGAGTTAGGCTTATTAGAACCTTGTAAAGCTGAGAGGACTATAAGATAGCGAACTCACTGAGATTTGATGTATCTCACCCCACTGTTGTTGTTTACATCACAGGTTCTGCAGGTTCGGCGAAGGGTAAGGACAAGGTGGTTTGACTTTTCCTTACGGATCGTGGGTTTTGAGATGGCATGGCTTCCGCTATGGCGTTTTATTTTGAGATCATTGCATTGATCTAGTTCTTAGTGTATTTCTTTTTGGACATCTTGTATATGTTGTGCCGTAGGCTTTAGAACTTTGTATTTAGGGTATTAATGTATATAATGTGCTAACTAGGAACTTGTACGTATATTTCAGTACCAAACGTATTATTCATGTATGATATATGCTTTGATGTATGTATGTATATGTGGGCTTTACATTATGAAATATTCTATCAAGATAAAATAAACAATCTAACTATAAACAAATTTGAAATGATATGTTATTTAATTTTTTTTGTTTTATATTTAGGAAAATTAATCAAAATTCGTTCTAATTCACGGGTTATTATATTTTTTGTACAATTAAAAAAATAAAAGTAAATATATTTAAAAGTAATGCATGAATTCAAACACGAGAAAATTGTATTTTTTTTTTAAATTATTTATGTTACAAATATTTTTATTTTAAAATTATTTTTAATTTTAAAAACTTTTTTTTTTTATGATAATATATGAAAAGTGAGGTATATATTATTGATGTAATCATTTCATTAATATATGTTATTAAAGTTGTATAATTTATTTTTACGTGTTTCTTTATTTTTTTAATTCTGTTTTGTTTGAAAATAATTTAAATAATACTCAGGCGAACACACAGGTACTGATATGGTTATCCCACAAAATAGATATTTGTAATAATACTTACATAAAATGTATTTTTTTATGTTAATAATATTTATTTATAAAATTAAAATAATATTTACAAATACTATAATATTATTTGATATTTATAATACTAAATCTTTGCATAAATATTTTTATAAAAAATACCAACTGATGCCTATGGGTATTGATTCAATCTTTTTTTAAAATACTAATTATATTTTTTATATTTACTAATTTTTATTAATCCTATTTAAAAAAAATACGCGTACCACACAAGTACTCGGGTGAACACACATATACTGATATGGTTATCCCACAAAATAGATATTTGTAATAATACTTACATAAAATGTATTTGTTTATGTTAATAATATTTATTTATAAAATTAAAATAATATTTACAAATACTATGATATTATTTGATATTTATAAAACTAAATTTTTGTATAATTATTTTTATAAAAATACCAACCGATGTCTGTGGGAATTGATTCTATTTTTTTTTTAATATAAATTATATTTTTATATTTACTGATTTTTATAAGTTTTATTTTATTTTTTTTCAAATTTTAAATGAAAACAAATGCACGTCACCGACGGGTACCCGTGCGAAGGCACGAGTATCCCGCAAAAAACAATATTTTTAATTAAAATTATATTTAGTCTATTTAAAATTAGTAAATTAATTTTTATTTTAATCTATTTAAAATTATTTATAATTTTAAAAACAAATTTTTTTTAAAGATAATATATGAAAAAGTGAGGTATATATTATTGATGTAATTATTTCACAAATATATGTTATTAAAGTTGTATAATAGATTTTTATGTGTTTCATTATTTTTTAAAATAGATTAAAGTAAATAAAAAAATACAAGTAAAATTTATATACGGGAATAAGTTTAATATTGATTCAAATATTTTTATAAACGGAAGCTTGTGTACCACACATTATCCGTATAAAAACATGGGTACTGATATGGACATGTATATGATACTGGTATTAAGCTATTGATTTAAATATTAAATAATAACGGCAACAACTTTACTATTTTGATTTTCTAATTCTATTTTGTTTGAAAATAATTTAAACAGTACCCAGGCGAACATACAGGTACTGATATATTATCTCACGAAATAGATATTTGTACTAATGCTTACATAAAATGTATTTGTTTATGTTAATAATATTTATTTATAAAATTGAAATAATATTTATAAATACTATGATCTTATTTGATATTTATAAAATTAAATTATAGTATAAATATATTTATAAAAAATACCAACCGATGCCCGTTGGTATTGATTCTATTTTTTAAAATATAAATTATATTTTTTATATTTACTAATTTTTATTAATTCTATTTTTTTTCAAATTTTAAATAAAAACAAACGCGCGTCACCGACTGGTACCCGTGCGTAGGCACGGGTATCCCGCTAGTTACCTTAAACTTTGCAAGTGATAATTAAAAAAAAAATTAAAAAAATTATCCAAAAAGTGACATTTAAAAAGAAACAGATAGAGTAGCATACAAAAATTTATTTTATTTGCATCATATTATTTAGCTTTTCTATTTATTTTATTTTATATTTTATATGATATGTATATTGAAATATAAATTAAGAAAATAAAAAAACTGAATACTATATATATGAATGATAATATATTGATTTTAAGAATAACATATATTTTATTTTATAACTCATTATTTATAATAAATTTAATTAAGTTATCATAACATATTAATAAATCAATCCAACCGTAGGTCATCAAGACAATAATCATTTCAAGACTTAAAAAATATATAAAAAAATTACTTGATAAAAAAATTTATTTTCCTAATATAAAAATTAAAACTAATAAAATTTTGTCTAAAATTAATAGACTCTTAAAAAAATATAACTTTGTAACTTTATCACAATATGAAAAGTAATTTTAAATGAAATTAAATATGTTATTTTAAGAAATATTAAATAAAAAATAAAAATTTAAAAAAATATTATTATAAACTTTAAAATAATTTGTCTTCAATTCGATTTAACGGATGTAGAATTTTTCATATCACAATTCACATGTCTTTCACTAGAATGAATCCTTCTCAACTGAATCTTTCCTTCACTAGAAGAACACCGTCTAAAATTTCCAATATCAAATCGTACACATCGTGTAAAATTGACTAAGAAATAAATAAATAATTTTTTTTCATCGATTGTACTCTTAGAGGTCCAATGTCACCTACCCATATCACAATTGACTATACTTACTTCACTGAAAGAACACGATTAGATTTTTCAATATTAGACCGTCAACATTGTGTAAAATGATCTACATACAAAAAAACTCAATAAAATTCCCGGAGGTCCACCATCACCTTCACACATCACAATTCACAAGTCTTACACTAGAAAAGTCATACTCAATCGACTATTTCGTTCACTAGAGGAACACCGACTAGAATTTTCAATATTTAACCATCTAAGAAACAATATTTGACTAATAAACAAACAAATTAAAAAATTTCATCATTCGGTCTCCCAGAGATCTACTGTCACCTTCTCAAATCACAATTCACAAGTCTTCAACTAGAATGGGTCTTTCTCAACTGACTCTTTCCTATACTGGAAGAACATCATTTAGAATTTTTTATATCAAACCGTACACATCATGTAAAATTGACTAAGAAAAATAAATTCAAACATTTCATCAATTGAACTTCTGGAGGTCCACTGTCACCTTTCCAGATCACAATTCAAGTGTCTTCCACTAGAAAGGATCCTTCTCAAGTGACTATTTCCTTCACTAGAAGAACACCGACTAGAATTTTTAATATCAAATCGTCAACATCGTGTAAAATGGACAAACATAAAAAAAAATCAAAAAATCCATCAATCGGACTCCTAGAGGTCCGCCAATACCTTTGTAGATCACAACTCACAGGTTTTCCACTAGAAAGGGTCTTACTTAACTAACTCATTCCTTTACTAGAAGAACACTGACAAAAAATTTCAATATCGGATCGTCCAAATTGTGTAAAATAGACTACATTCAAACAAATTCAATAAGTTCATCAACCAGACTCCAGGAGGTCCACCATCACCCTTCTAGATCATAATTCACAAGTCTTCCACTAGAAAATAGTCTTACTCAAATGACTATTTCCTTTACTAGAAGAACATGAACTAGAATTTTCAATATTAACCGTCAACGTGGTGTAAAGGCCATGTAAGGCTTCATGTTGAGTAGCTAGAAGTTGAACATGAGTTTCTACTAGATTAACTTGAATAGATCTAGACACTTGTGAAGCTCGAACTAGATCTAGATATAGCGAAGGAAGAGGTGATTTATAGTATCCCATATTTCCTTAATTGTTCAATTGGGTGTCAGTTGAGATCAACAAAGTTCCTATGTACTCTATATTTGGAAGTTAGAATAATTGGAACTCCCATGTGCTCTAAATCTTATCAATTGAGACTAATAGAGTGAATAGTGAAGTCTGAAGAGAGAGTAATCATTAATGTAAGAGACAGACCAATATTAATAAGTATAAGAGAGGACATTTTGGTAACTATAATATTTGGTCAATTGGTGTCAGATGACAAAATTATTGGAATTAACCCAAAACTTTGAGAATTCCGAATCAATCTTATTGAAACCATATTTCTTCTCTTCAGATATCTGATGTCTTTAAAGTTGAGATGACCAAGTCTATAATGCCATATCCATTTATCCCTGCTGGCTATAGTTGCAAGGCACTTATGCTCCATCACATTAAGTTCAGTCTTGAAGGTTATATTTTGAGACATATGAGCCTTCAAGATTAACCTTCCTCCTGAGTCGAGAACTCTCATCATCTTGTCTTTGATCACCATGTTCTTCATCGAGGGCTTTATGTTGACAAACCAATCTTTCCTACCAGTCATGTGTGATGAGCATCCTGAGTCCAAGTACCATTGGTCATATAATCTTTCTTCATCTCTTATTGTGACAATCAACAACATCTCTTCTTCTTCATGTTTCGTCAGCTTTGCATCAGTTTCTTGATTCTTCTGCTTTTTAGGACAATCACTAGAATAGTGACCATACTTCTGACAATTATAACACTGAATGTGACTTTTGTCAAGTTTTAGACCACCACCTTTTCCTCTACCTACAGCACCACCCCTTTGGTTATCTTGGTTCCAAGGTTTTCTCTGATTCGACCAGTTTCCTTCTTGTTGATTTTGACCAGTCGAATTGTTGTAGTCTACTCTGTCTTTGTTCTCATTCATGTTAGACAACAATGACTTGTCTAGAGGGGGGGGGGGGGGGAGGTGGTGAATAGACACCCAAGCCAAAATCACCAAATAAACTTTGGGTTTTTAAAGTTGTTAGAAAAAGAGAGCCCACAAAAGGTTTTGGTATGGATCGATAAGAGTCGTCTATAAGAACCTAGTTATTGGAACTCGGATATGCAAAGCCAAATATGGAATGACAAACACAATAATCAAAATTAACCTTTAATCAAATATCACTTTATTACTCGTTTAAACTAATGAACTTAGTAATGCTATTTCCAATGACAATAAGCAAAAATATTGAACAATGCAATTTATCGAACACTTGGTGTGCGAACGAATTTTCAGAATTTCCTTTGTGTTGTTATGGATATGAAAACCACTTATAATCAAAAGTGATTATAAGATAATCAACAATCAAGTTTAAAACAAAAAGTTCACAGGAAAATTCTTACGAGTCGATCGATTAATCAATGCTATTCGAAAAATTGTTTAATGAAAAATAAATCGAGTAAAGAGATAATAGAGAGATCGACACGAGGATTTGTTCACGGAGTTCCCCACTTTCGTCCTCGCGTGTGGGTACGTCTGCGCCTAATTTCCAATGTGGAATTAGGATACTTTATTACTATGCAAAAAGTCGATATACAAGAAAAGTGTTCAGAGCAACCATACAAACACTACTAGTTCTGATGTTGATTCAACCTCTTTTCTTCTTTTGATCTTGAGTAAGACCAAGACAACAATGGATTCCAATTGACTTGTCGATATTGCTACTCCTTTGCGTTCTTTATCTCCAAAGCTTTCGTGCACGATCAATTGCATCGATTGTTCAACAAGACTTTAATTCGATTCGTCGTTCTCCACTACTTCCTTTGCGTTCTTTATCTCCAAAGGGTCCTTTGCGTACTTTATCTCCAAAGGATTTCACAACGTCCCAATCCTCTCTTGAATTTCTTGCACGAAAACCCACAAATCTTCACACGATCTCGGAGGACAAACCCACGGTTTTTCCGGATGGAGACCCCTACAAATCTCAACCCGATATTCTCGGCTACACAAGAACCTAATCGGACGTTATCTGGTCTTCTCCTAGCTGGCACCCCAACGAAATATTATTATGTGTGATTTGTCAGTGTGTAGACATATAACGGAGGTTGAAGATGATGAGAAAATGCAGGCTAATTTTATGGTATCACCAAGTTGAAATGAAGCATGAATGATGTATTTATAGTTTTGGAAGATTGGTCGCAAAGAGGAAAATTTCTGAATAAAAGAGAAAAAAAAATGTTCAACTTAACCAGTATGTGCCAGCCTGAAGGTTGGATGTGCCGACACATACTGTCAAAAATAATAGCATGTGCCGACCTGAAAGGACACATGTGCCGACCCAAAAGAAACAGAACCTACAGCCTTATTTAGGACAGTAGATGTGTCATCCTGAAACACGTATGTGCCGACACATAATGTTGAAGCTTCCAGTATGTGTCGACCTAAAGAAGGTATATGTCGACCAAAACCATACATAAGCTACAGGCTTCAAAAATGAGTAATATGTGCCGGCCTGAGTTGCGTATGTGACGGCACATGCAGTGCATTTTTGTGCTGAAACTGATTTTCATGATTTGAGTTTATGATTTCTAAGACCTCTAATGCAAGGGTGCCACACAAACTTAGAAATACCGTCCGACATACAGAAAAGCTAAGTTTTCTTATAGTTTTGACATCATGCAAAACATCTAACGGAGAAGTTACACTCACATACTCCCCCTTTTTTATGATGGAAAAACTTGTGACAAGGCATTTCATGTTGATATCAAAGGCCCCCTCTGACTTTGTGATTTCCTTCTTCATCTCGCATATGCTTCTCCCCCTTTGACAACATCGAAAAGAATGCAAGCAAATCGTGAGAAGTATCATATTCCAATACAAATATTAATATATCACTCAAAGGCGTTTTTGCAGAGAAGAACAACAATCACATATCCCCATATATATATATATATGTAATGATGCGAAATTGATAAATAACCAGCAACAAAGAGAAAACTATTCAAGTTTCTTCTAATAGCGTCACAACTATGTAACACAATCACAATGGAACTCCCGATTCCACACATGCATGAGCCAAGCATAGAGACAAGAACATGTCACTAATCAATTCAATGTGAAAATATGACATAACATATAACATATCCACAACAAGAACAATAACAATCAATTATCATGCTAGAAGAAATAATACTAGATAGGGACAATATCAAAACATATTATCCATTAATACATAACCAAGCAAAGTTGCGCACAAACATTGTTCAAATAACATAGCCAAAATAATAACTGGTTCAAAACAAAAATAACATGAAACTGAAATGCATGAAACAAAGACAGCAATGTGAGAGCAAGAGTTGTCTCTATAAGTCAATCTATGTTTTGATGATAACACTAAGTATTTGTGAAAGAACTATTTTATGTTCTAACGTGTGTTGTGTGCAGATCATAATCATAGAAGATATCAGATCCAACAAACACCAGCCAGATGTGCGTAATTGATAATATGAAAAGTTACTATGTGTGACACAAGTCGCAAGAAGCAAGAACGCTTCTGTATCTTATCATGATCAGTCAGATCCAAGGATGCCGATATTGCTGTTGCAATGCTTTTGTGGATGCTCTCTGAAAGTGGTTGAGATTCTGAAGACAGTGAAGCTTCTGAAGAAGATAATCTTCTGGAGAACCAAAGTGCTGAAGACTCTCATGACTTGAAGCTCTGAAGGCGGAAGGCTCTGAAGACCAAGTGCAGAAAGACTTTGAAGACTTATGTGTTCTGAAGATTACGGTTCCAAAGGTCAAGTGCTGAAGACTTTGAAGACAGATTCCTAATGGACGAGTTCTGAAGTTTGGAAGACTTGAAGTAGTAAAGGATAATGTTCTTAAAGATAAGTGTTGAAGTTCTGAAGACTGATTCCTAATGGACTTCTTCAAAAGACTGAAGACTTGACGTATCAGATATCCTGTTAAGAAGTCTCTACTCATGCTTCAAATAATTACCAGCAGAAGCCTCTTAAGATTTGAAGACAAATGTTACCGTTGTGAGTAACTGTACACAGTGACCAAGAAAGATATATCCCGTCACTTCTCCCACAACAAAAAGGAGATGTGTCAGTACAGCTAATTATTAAACAACGTCTCTTTTCTAACAGCCAAAAGTATTTCAATGACTATATTTTATTGGGCAATTTAAAGAAAGGAGTAAACGCTTCTGAAGGTATCGATTCAGTCCATGAATGGAGAATTGATCAAAGTCGTTGTGTGAAGATAGCAACAACGATGAGTTCTCGTTGTAACACTTAAATAACAAAAGCTATCACCATTTACACATGGCTATTGTTGTTGAAGCTCAAAGATCATCATTCAACACAACAACAATGAATTGGTACATAAGTTGTTGATGAAGAAGACAACATTGCAAATCAGTCAAGTCATCAACCACCTTCTCGTCAGCGCAACATTGAAGATCTGAAGCAAGGAGTTGTTGATCAAAGCTTGCTCAACCAAGAAGACGAAGAAGAAGAAGATCTACAAGATGTCAACAACTGTCAAATTAACAATACATCTTTGTAGTTTCTTAAGCTAGCAAGGAGTTGTTGCTCATATCTTGCTTGAACACTTGTGTGTTCTTTGTATTTAAACTTAGGAGTAATTTGTTTGTTAAGAAGCATTATTATAATCTCCTATATAACTAATTCTTGGTGAATTAGGATTCCTTGAGTGGTCAGTGTGACCGGAGACTCGAGAAGACAATGGCGAGATGTCATTGTTGGAAATCCTGAAATAGGGGTAGCGTTATATTCATTGCGATGAATCCCTGAACGTCTAGCTGTGAAAGCCTAGTAGTAGATCTTGCGAGATTGGAACCTGCAGGTCAATGTTTGTTATATTCATTAAGTTGAATCCCTGAACGGTTCATTGCATGTTAGTCACAGTGCGGCTGTGCAGTTTGTTAGTCACCAGCTATGTGCTTGTGCATCTGTAATCGAGATTGATTATAGTGGATTAAGACCTTGTGTTCAAGGAGAAATCACCTGAGGAGGGTGGACTGGATTAACCTTTGTGGTGAACCAGGATATATCGCGTGTTCTTTACTCTTATGCTTAATGTCCTTGTTTATGTTTCTATATTGAGGATCAGAACCTTACATAAGCAAGTCAGAACCTTGCAACTCTGATAAGCTTCCGCTCTGCAAGTTCTGAATAAGGTACATAGCGTTCAGACTCTTATTGGTTCTCATGCTCTAAGCTTTGTCAAGTCTGAATATAACTTCGCAAGTCAGAGTCTCTCAACGAACTTTGATGTAACGTAAAGTGTCTTATTGACAAGAAGCGAAAAGTTGTTAAAAGAGTAAATACACAATTCAAACCCCCCCTTTCTTGTGTCTTTCTCGCACCTTTAATTGGTATCAGAGCACCGGTTCTGTTATTGATTGATATCAAACACTTAACAGTGTCAGAAAAAGATCCAGATGCAATGCGTAGAAATACTCTGGGTGAGATTGAAATCCACTTACAATTTCTGTAACAGTTCAGAAGATGACTGCGTACAAAATTGTAATCAATATGAGTACTTGAGCAAATCGCTGATTCTGGAAGTGTAGCAGTTGTCAAACAACTAAATCTCCCTCACTTAAGTTTTAATGAAGATTGAAGAATTAGCTGATAAGATAGATTCATCATATAAGAAGTAGTATCTGTTGAATGCTTATCTTGGAAGATACGTGTGGATGAACCACGTATTTGGTCAAAGTTGAATCATCATAAACAAGAAGTCTTGTTTGTTGAAGAATAATTCTTTATGATTTTTTGAGATGTTTTCAAGAAACGGATTAGGTCCACCCTTGACTTTCTCGTTTAAAGCTCATTCAAAACTTCTTCATGTAAAGAAGAAAGATTGTTGTTCTATGATTTTGAACTTCAGAGTGAAGTCTGTTGAAGTCAGAAAATCTGAAGAATTCAAACTCTTAGAAATGATTCAACATCTAAATCTTGAATGATCAAGAGGTTAAAAGATTCATGAAGAACTGAATATTGTTTTCTTGGTGAGTTATGCAGAAAAGTGATAGAATATTCAGAAAGAAGAATTTCAAAGATTCATCAAGCACTTGATCGAGTATGAACTCTTAAGTTTTGACTGAATTAGCACAACTAAGTTCTGATAACTTGAGACTATCTCTCAGTTGAATCAAACGTTATTGATCAGATCTCTATCTGATAAGTTTCTCAGAACTTCCTTAGTCCAGGATCAGAAGGCGAGATTCAGCATTGGTCCAAATAAGCCACTCAGAATGGAAAGCTCTCAAATGGTCAGTAAAGATCTCAATATTATTAAGAAGTCAGAATACAAAAGAAAACCTCTGAAGAACATGGGAACCAGCAGCAGTTAACTCAGATGCAAACAGATTCAAAAAGATGATGATCAGCAGTTCTGAGTCAGAACTAAATACAAAGTATGACAATAGAGATTTCAGAATATCCAAGGTACGACTCCTTTCACTTAAACTAAAAATATATGATCTGAAATATTCCTGTCTTATAAGAAAAATCTTTTGACTATACGTGCACTCAAAAGTAACTTCAATCATAATTGCACATCTTGGGTAATCATAACATATCTCTGACAACACGAGCTCTTTAGCAATCTTAATAAAATCTTTCTCGTACTTGATCTATGTTTTTCCTAGACTAGGTACAACTCATCCTATCTACTTATATGTATAAAAATCGTCTCTCTTTGTCAAAACAATTCATACTCAAGTCCTTCTATCATAAAACCTTAAGTGTCAAAACTTCCATTGTCCATCTGCCATCATGCCTCCACTGACTTTTCTTGGAGATCAAGATCTTCTTGAAATTATTCCTGAAAAACAGTTTGTAATCAACACCCCTCCTTTTCCAAGTCACATTGCTTGCAGTATAGCAGATGTTCTTTACACTCAACAATGGACTAGATACTCCACTATGCTAGAAAAACCCATTTATGTAAATTTAGTTAAGGACTTCTGGAAACATGCTGATCTTGATTTTGAAAGTAAGTGCATCACCTCCTTTGTTTTTAAAGTCCCAATCACCATCAACCCGTTCTCAGTCACTCTAGCAACTGGATGTGAGAATGTTGGAATCATTTGTCTGAGATTTTCTTTAGAGATGGAATTGTGGACATGATTAAAGAGAAAATTGAAGAAGATGGTCCTGAAAGCCTTCCAGATAACTGCTTGTTGAAGACTAAGTGTGAAATCTTTAGTAACTAGGAAAACTAAATCTATCTATGTTTTAACTATGTATGCGGAGTGCATGTTTGAAATAGTAGTTGTTCTAAGTTGTTTCAATAGTGTCAATTTGCCCTAAGTTATTTAAGATTAATGAACTGTGCCTGTGAATCATTTTGATTATTGAACTTTTAATTCTAAAAATTATAAAATGTCTGACAAGCTCTAATGATAGATTGATCTCTTTAAAAGTTATCTGAAAGATATTTGAAGTGGCTCAAGAAACCATCATTATTCAAAAGGCATCAGTCTCAGCCACCACTCACCATTAAATAATTAATATTCATAACCGATCAATTTTTCAAAGTAAATTAGTAACTGCTTCATTTTCTTTTCCCACACAGTTACGCCTTTTAGCATACCCTAAGTAATCATAACTACCTAGGAAATAGTAAACCCAAATCTTTTGTACTGATTCAGTCATTACTCTCCACTTTCACTCACTTATAAATAATGGGATTATCTTTCACCCTAATTCATCCTCAAACCTAAAATATCATCTTCCTAAAAATTTATTTTTACCACAATAAAGATAATGACCTCTCAAAGGACTGGTCCAACGTTTCGAGGAAGAAAAGAGAACCTAGAAGTCATTCCTGAGAAAAGACCCAACCTCGCTCGTCTAAAAAATGATGGCTTAGAGATAATAAGAAGCATTCAAGCGCAGTCTTGGCAGTGCTATTACTCTCTACTAAATGGTCCTATCTTTCCTGACCTTGTTAAAGAGTTCTGGAATTTTGCTAGGGTCAGCAACGGTGAAAACACCATCTGGTCTGAGGTCTACTATCACCCCATCGCAATCTCTGTCTCCTCGATAGAGAAATTCACTGGCTGTATCTCCGACGGAGTCACGATTAATAACTTTCAGTCTGACTTAAGCATGGTGGAAAGGTGCAGAATCATGTTTGATGATTCAGTTCCTTACGAACCAAATAACCCTGAGAAGCTCCTTCCTTCTCCAAAAACCTGGTTCAAATTCTCTCTGTCTAACCTTCGTCCTCGTTGGACTGCAAGGGGCACACTGACTCATGATGACAGAATCTTCGTCTTTCTCCTAACTCATCATGTTACAATA
The DNA here is from genome assembly GCA_022829125.1 of Lathyrus tuberosus. Lineage (NCBI taxonomy): Eukaryota > Viridiplantae > Streptophyta > Magnoliopsida > Fabales > Fabaceae > Lathyrus > Lathyrus tuberosus. Next base: position 11,491,851 of record JALAZF010000045.1, read on the forward strand.
GACCTTCCCAAGACCATTTTTAATCACATGAGACACTCTATCAGAGTATCAAGAAACAAGAGGTCCTTTCACATTCCTTATGGAAGAATAATATCTGAAATAATTTTGAAAGAAAAAGCCTGGGGATTAATAACCAGGCTTGGACCAGGACCTACGCCAGCCGAAACTAGATGTGAAAGAGTGGATGAAGTGGAAGATTTTGATGATTAAGCTTTAAACCTTATTATATCTGAAATTGTTTTGTGTGATTTTGTGCTGATGGTTCTATATCATTTAAATCAATGAATTAATGCTGCTTTCTGTTTTATCATCTATAATCATATCAGTATTAAATCCATAACTCAAAATTCTTATCATTCTCTGAGATGCTTACATTGCTTAAATAAAACATTTAAAATATTATCATAATCTAACGATGATCGTTAGAATCAAAGTCTGTCAATGATGCATTAACATCCTTCAAGAATAATGCCATCAACAAAATCCAAAGCTTAGTAGATGCTTCCAGTTCAAGCATAGATCCCTTAGAAATAAGACATATCTGGACTGAGTTCCATGAATGGATCTCAGAGGAAATTATGAAGAGCAGAGGTTGGCAATTACTCAAGCAGAAGAAAAGCTGCATACCTCAAGAACAAATGGTTCTGAAAGCTCGTTCTCATCTTCCTCTTCATCATTAGGCTCCTTTTAGTCTAACCTCTAGGAACCTGTCCTCATTAGGCCTATGTTTTGATTACCTTGAACCTTTTAGGATTAAGCTCAACCTATGCTTTATGTTTTAAAACTACTTTATGGTTTTGAGTTGAAGTTTCAATCTAACTGTCCATCTATGATAAATGCCTTATCTGATCACTGTTCTTTATCATTTTGACCTAAATATGCTAAATGCTTAAATGATAATATCTTTTGAATCTATCATATCAATTTAATGCTTAAAGCTTAAATGCTCAGATGCTCCAAACTTTTTGATGATGTCAAAAAGGGGGAGAAATATAATATGATTTTGATTGGAAAGAAAAATCTTAAAATAGAAAGAATGCAAACTCAAACAAGTAATCAATCATATAAAATGCATTACTACTAACGTTTGTTGTTTGATGTTTAACCGAGGAACTCTAAACAAGTTCACTAGGCATTCTAAGAACAGGTTAAGAAAGAAGAACTCTGTTAGAAGTTCTTATGAACTGTTGGTCATATGATAGAAGTTGTACATTTCGTGAACATGTGTTCAGAATCAGATTTACTCAGTACTATTCAGAAGTTGAGAACTGTCTGAAAGTCAAAGTTTATTTTGATCTCTGTCTCACTTGGTTCAGAAGCTATAAGTTGTCTAAGAATATGAGACTCAGAACGTAAGAATCAGAAGAAGGAAACTCTGAAAGTAGTCAAGACAAAGTCTACATCTCAACATGCTTATTCAGAAGAACTGTGCAAACCAAAAGTCAAGAACTGTCTGAAGATCCGGATTGAAGATCCAAGAACAAGTAGTTCTGATATCTAGCAAGAATCAATTAAGAAGAAAATGATTTGGTATCAGACAAAATCAACAAATGGTAATCAGACTCAGTATACATAAAGATTGGTATCAGGCTCAGTCTGCAGCAATATCAATCAGAGCTAAGCTGTGAAATATTTTCTATACCTTCATTGGTATCAATCTCGACACACTAAGGAAATACCCTTCAAGTGGTATGAAAAGAATTCCTTCAGTTGGAATCAGACACAACATACTCTAGTATAACTCAGTATCAGACTAAGATTAAAACATGTGTACCAAATTCAGAATTAAGTGTTGATTGATCACAATAATTAACCTTCAATTGGTATCTGATCAAAAATCAAGCTTTAATGAACCACTGAGTTATGACAGTAACAAGGTTCTGAGATGAAGACCTGTGTTCAAAAGTCAAACTCTGAAAAAGTCATGATCTATATTGGTGATTAAAAACTCATATTCCTGAATTACGATTTTGAAGATCCCAATACCTGACTTATGGAAATTAGGGGGAGACTACCCAGAAGATTCAATTGCTAAAATCTAAAATCTTCACAAAGTCTGAAACTCAGGGGGAGTTTCTCAAAAGACAGTGTCTGTTTCTAATGAATAGCGATGCTATGTTGTTAGATAAGAACTGTTCTGTTTGTGCTTAAATGAATCTGCTGAAAATTAGAAACGCTTCAGATGTCTCTGAAGATTATAAGCTCTGATACGACTACAAAGGAACCGAGTTTTGAAGATCTGAAGATGGAAGTTCTGATGAACTAGTCCAGATGCTAAAGACTCTATGTTTTCTTATAGACAAGATAGAGAAGTAATCCTTTTCTATTCTTTGTTCTGGCAACTCAAGTTGTTATTCTGTATATCTTTGGATCATATAAGATTCTAGATGATCAAAGATAAAACTTTGAGGATAACACATTCAGGGGGAGTTGTTGTTCCACACTCTAACTATGTTTGTTTGGTGATTACCTTGTATAAAATGTTCAATCAAAATACTTAGTTTTGTCATCATCAAAAAGGGGGAGATTGTGAGTGCAAGAGTTGTCTCTACAAGTCAATCTATGTTTTGATGATAACAATACGTATTTGTGAAAGAACTATTTTATGTTCTAACGTGTGTTGTGTGCAGATCATAATCATAGAAGATATCAGATCCAACAAGCACCAGCCAGATGTGCGTAATTGATAATATGTGAAGTTACTATGTGTGACACAAGTCGCAAGAAGCAAGAACGTTTCTGTATCTGATCATGATCAGTCAGATCCAAGGATGCCGATATTGCTGTTGCAATGCTCTTGTGGATGCTCTCTGAAAGTGGTTGAGATTTTGAAGATAGCGAAGCTTCTGAAGAAGATAATCTTCTGGAGAACCGAAGTGCTGAAGACTCTCATTACTTGAAGCTCTGAAGGCGAAAGGATCTGAAGACTAAGTGCAGAAAGACTCTGAAGACTTATGCATTCTGAAGATTACGGTTCCAAAGGTCAAGTGCTGAAGACTTTGAAGACAGATTCCTAATGGACGAGTTCTGAACTTTGGAAGACTTGAAGTAGTAAAGGATAACATTCTTAAAGACAAGTGCTGAAGTTCTGAAGACTGATTCCTAACGGACTTCTTCAAAAGACTGAAGACTTGACGTATCAGATATCCTGTTAAGAAGTCTCTACTCATGCTTCAAATAATTACCATCAGAAGCCTATGAAGATTTGAAGACAAATGTTACCGTTCTGAGTAACTGTACACAGTGAGCAAGAAAGATATATCCCGTCACTTCTCCCACAGCAAAAAGGAGATGTGTCAGTACAACTAATTATTACACAACATCTCTTTTCTAACAGCCAACAGTATTTCAACGACTATATTTTACTGGGCTATTTAAAGAAAAGGAGTAAACGCTTCTGAAGGTATCGATTCAGTCCATGAATGGAGAATTGATCAAAGTCATTGTGTGAAGATAACAACAACGATGAGTTCTCGTTGTAACACTTAAATATCAAAATCTATCACCATTTACACATGGTCATTGTTGTTGAAGCTCAAAGATCATCATTCAACACAACAACAATGAATTGGTACAGAAGCTGTTGATGAAGAAGACAACATTGCAAATCAATCAAGTCATCAACCACCTTCTTGTCAGCGCAACATTGAAGATCTGAAGCAAGGAGTTGTTGCTCAAAGCTTGCTCAAGCAAGAAGATGAAGAAGAATAAGATCTACAAGATGTCAACAACTGTCAAATTAAAAATACATCTTTGTAGTTTCTTAAGCTAGCAAGGAGATGTTGCTCATATCTTGCTTGAACACTTGTGTGTTCTTTGTACTTAAACTTAGAAGTAATCTGCTTGTTAAGAAGCATTATTGTAATCTCCTGTATAACTAATTCTTGGTGAATTAGGATTCCTTGAGTGGTCAGTGTGACCGGAGACTCGAGAAGACAATGTCGAGATGTCATTGTGGGAAATCCTGAAATAGGGTCAGTAGCGTTATATTCATTGCGATGAATCCCTGAATGTCTAGTTGTGAAAGCCTAGCAGTAGATCTTGTGAGATTGGAACCTGCGGGTCAATGTTCATTATATTCATTAAGTTGAATCCATGAATGGTTCATTGCATGTTAGTCATAGTGTGGCTGTGCAGTTTGTTAGTCACCAGCTATGTGCTCGTGCATCTGTAATCGAGATTGATTATAGTGGATTAAGACCTTGTGTTCAAGGCGAAATCACCTGAGGAGTGAACCAGGATATATCGTGTGTTCTTTACTCTTATGCTTAATGTCCTTGTTTATGTTTCTATATTGAGGATCAGAACCTTACATAAGCAAGTCAGAACCTTGCAACTCTGATAAGCTTCCGCTCTGCAAGTTCTGAATGAGGTACATAGCGTTCAGACTCTTATTGGTTCTCATACTCTAAGCAATTTCAAGTGTGAATATAACTTCGCAAGTCAGAGTCTCTCAACGAACTCTGATGTAACGTAAAGTGTCTTATTGACAAGAAGCAAAAAATTGTTAAAAGAGTAAATACACAATTCAAACCCCCCATTTCTTGTGTCTTTCTCGTACCTTCAAGCATGACATCACAAAACAACATAACACATCAACGTCCACCAGCTCCATCATGACGTTTACGATAGGTCCTTCCACCCCTACGCATTTCTTTATAAAAGTTAGATGCTTCCTCATCATGCTGAGTAACAGCAGAGTACACGTTGTTGATCTTCCCTTGTACAATCCCATTATTTATGTTCATGATATCATGGATTAATTTTAATTGTGAAGTAGCAACTAATGAAAACATCTCAAAATTAGTGTCTTGAGCGTTCAGCCTTTCGTACACACCAACGTGAAATTCAACCCTCCACTTTTGGTCTTCTTCATATCTCTGATTTTGTTGCTTCTGCATAGTTTGAAGTATTACCATAATTGCACTGTTATTTCCAGTATCAGATTCATACTTGTTTTTATGAGACCCAGATCCATACTCATAGGATTCACCTTCATACCCCATGTAGCCAGCATCATATCCTCTGTAATTCGCACCTTGTGTAGTCCAACAATTTTGCTGCCAATCATCTTCCCAAGTCTGTTGATGCTCTTGTTGAACATCTGCAGTGGCATTCATCTAGGTTGCATTTCCCTTAAGATTCACATCAGTCATAGGAACATCTTCTTGATCATCACCAACTTCTTCCTCATAGCCTTCCACCCCAATGATCATCACCTACTTCAGTAGACTCAAAAGGATCATCAAATTTGTAAATTTTCTTCTTTGATGAAGGAACTTGGTAGGAATACACTTTTCTTTTGGAATCCCAATGATACCTCATATTAGTTAAGGTCCTTTGAGTGAACTAATTTGTTGCACTTGGAGAGACATAGACCAAGTTTGGGAAGGTGATGTTAAAATGGTTGAGAATCTTGGCAACCATAGATGGATAGCAAAATGCACTCCCTTTGTTGCAAGCTTGAATGTTGAACATGCGATGCACAAAATAATACGGCCAGTTTATCTTAATCTTGTTGAGAAGAAGATAAACAAGGTGAATCTCCGTATTATCAACCCTTGAAAAAAAACTCACTTTTGGGACGCAATACATGAGAAACTATCCAATGGAGAATGCAGGGAAATTTCTTAAGGCACCCCGTAGTGATCTGCTCATTATTGTAATCTCCACTTAAAATTTGCGTCCTTAACTAAAGGCTCATTTCCTATTGTGATACCAAAGACAGATTTCTACAAATCATTTGTAACTGTGTAGGATTTACCTCCGATTTGAAAACTGAACTCAACTTTGTTACGCTTGTGCATCCCCACATAAAAGATTCGAACCAAGTCTTCATTGTAGTTTTGATTCAATGATAGAAAGGAATTGATTTCTTGATGATTGATGCGATCCACGACCTCAGGAATGCGGAGTTTCTCAGCAGTTTGAAACTTATCGTAATTTTGCCTTGACACACTCCTGCCTCGACACCTTCTTCAAAGAAATCCAAATTTTCTTGGCCAACCAAATCAAAAATAGTTTATGGTGCCCTAGATGAGGAGCCGACCTTGTCTTTATCTCTACCAGCAGCCTTACTTCTTGCAAGCTTAGGAGCCATGATGAAATTTCACAAACAGAAGACGCACGCATAGTGTTTGACAAAATGTCCCAACCAGAACAGTTGGAATTTGAGAGATTAAAGTAAACCCACAACCAACAATGTTGTTATATCAGATATAGATGCAGAGAAACAACAGATGAGTACACAAAATATAGGAATTTTGTGTGAAGATGCAATGTATGAAAAAGGGAAATCTAAAGACCACACTAGTGGGTTTTGAGTGACATTAAAGAGGGAATATTGAAGGAGTTTTAGTGGGTTTTGAATAGCTTTGATGACCAAATTAAAACAAGGAAGAGAGTTTGACCGAAAAATTTATGATTAGGAAAGAGATTTGATTTGAAGTTATGAACAAGAGGGATAATGAAAAGGTAGAGAATATGAAAAAAGATAAAACTCTTACTCTTCTTTTACACGTGTCGGCCTGACTTGATTACGTGCCGACACATGTGTCTCATGCGCCGACCTGTACTGAAGCATTTTTAGAAAATTCAACATTATGTGTTGGCCTGTATGACTTTTGTTCCGGCACATACTGAACCAGCTTTTAAAACAAAGTTGAAAAACAAATTTATGTGTCAACATTATGTGTCGGCACATACGAATTATGTGTCAGCACATACTGAGACAAACTCAACAAACATAAAATTACTACATCATGTGTCGACACATGCTTGTAGGTTTTTAGAGAAACACCTAGGGACACAATTTTACCTATTTGGAGACATGTGACTTGACTCATGCATGACTGAAAACTACTTATATGTATGTTTTGAACCATATTTGTAAAGGCTATGTATTTGAACAATTTAGAGAAACAAGCATGCATAGATAAGAAATAGAAGGAAAAAAAAACATATTTGCATCATTTGATCTAGGTCACTATAAAAATGTAAATTGAAATAATCACATATTCAATATAAATTTTTTGAAGTAAACACAAGACCAAATAACATCTAGCATGTATTTGAAATACCTTTAAATAAAGTGGGATAAAAGACATATCTTATTGTCATACCCCAAATTTTGACCACCAAGATTTCTCATCATTGTGCAAATCATCAGCACAATATGGATGTACTTTCATTCCTCACCAGTCTCCTCAAGGAGGATTGAGCATTTACTACAATCAAGAATTAGGGTTTTGAGCCCTCTTAGAGCACTTAGACAAAGGATAAATCAAGGAATGACATGATCTTCAACTTGTATGACCTCTCCAACATCCATAATGGATCAAGAGGACTCCCGCATCAAGTATTAAGCACAAGGTTGCTACCTTCCAGGTGGATTAAGCCTCCAGATCGCCAGTGTCACCAAATTAGGGTTTTGGTCGACCAGGGCCTCCAGATGGAAATTTTCCTCTAGGCATGAGCCAATGCTTCAAAGCACAACCTAAGATGCTCCAAGGGACATCATGAACCCAATCATCAAGTCAATTTACCCTCAGGGGATGCATTCATAAAAAATCAGGAATTATGGTTTCTTGACCTAATTCACCCCTAAGTTGACTTTTGAGGCAAGGCATGAACCAAGACCTCAAGACATGATTTGAGGGCCTCTAATACACTACATTGACCCATTTTCAACAATGGATTAATCCAAGAAGCTTGAGCAACAAGTTCCAATTTCATATGAACCACAGTTAGGGTTTTGCGAGAAAAGTCAACTGTAGCTTTGACTTTTGACCAGGACATGCTCCCAAACCCTAGGACATGATTCAATACACCCTGTAACACCTATGGAATCAATCCATCAAGTTTGATTTAGGTCAAGGACTTGATTTCATAGAGGATCGCACAGTTTGGAATTCATCTGATAAAAAGTCAACTGTGCACAAAAGTCAAACTTTGACTTTTTGAGATTTTTCATAAAAATGGTTTTCAACCCTAAAATGATGTTAATGTATGATTGGAATCATCATTCATCAAGAAAAATCAAGAAAATTGGGATAACTTGCAAAAGGGGTAACCATAAAAAACTTAGAAATTTTCTAAGTTATGAAATAAAGTGGCTAGGGTACCAACTTTGAAGGATCATAACTCCTAAACCACAAGGCCATTTTTCCCATCCAAAGCTGAATTTTTAGCCCTCATGGCCCTCTACAAAAGCTTCAACTACACCTCATTCCAATTCATCATGGAGTTTGAGTTATGGAATGATCAAAATGGATGAAAACACGACATGTCACTTTTTCCAACACTTAGAGAAATTTTCACTAAGTCAGAATCTGCCTTACTTTTTTCCAAATGTAGGGGGATTTTTCACTTGGATCCAAAAAGTATCAAAACCAATTATGATCAAACAGTTGTTGTATCATATGAGGGCTTTCCAAAATGGCCAAGAACATCACCAAACTAAACTTGAGCCATGAGATATGACCATACCAATATGCCTTGCTGAAAACTGCCAACATAAGGCAGATTTTGGAGTTTTACTCGATTTGCTCAAATTTTGCAAAGGGCAAGCAACTCTATCCATCTGAACACCTCAAGGGGGGACCAAGGAGGAACCAACTCTGATCCCAAGCCTCCTAAGTCTTTGGAACAAGAAGTAGCATGCCAAACCTAGAAACCCTAAAAGAGGGACAAGACTCCAATTTTGGATTGGAGCATTTAATGGATGCTTAGAGGTGGCATGGACTGACACATTTGCAACTGAATTCAGTCAAGAATGATCCAACAACTAGGGAACCAAATGCCTGTGCCCTAACCTCTAGTCAATGGCTAGAGGAGACTTGGCTTCCCATTGATCAACATTCTCCAAACCTCTGCTGTGGTTGCCATTCACTATTGATCCCAAAACAAACTTGCTCTACTATAAATAGAGCTCATTTTTGCTCAATTTAAGTACACCAAAGCCATCAAATAGATGTTTTCCTCAAAATTCCTCTCTTTAGGCCAAAATGCCTTCTTTAGCAAGGTAACTCTGAGTTTTTGAGTTAGAGAGCATTTCCACCACAACTCATGATCCAAACACATCCAATATGTCATATCTAAGCTGTCCAAACTCACACAAGGGACATGTAATCCTTAAATCACAAAGTCACCTCTCAAAACCTCAAAATAGTACTTCTGTGCATTTTTCAAGCCATGTCTTGATTCAGTTACTTTCCAAACTAGATAAAACCTCAAACACACTCCAAATATCATCCTTGAACTATCTCAAATGGATCCCAACATCTGGAACAACATTTGAGAGAGTTGTTATTTTGGCCATTCTAACCCCTTTTGCAAGAAAGGGCCAGTTTGTGTTTTTGCAAGTTCTAGCTGATTCCACTCATCCTAAAAGTTTATAAGAGATCATTTAAGAGTGTCAAAAGCATCAAATCATTTCTGAAATAAGTGGCTTGGCAGATTGCACCGAAAACTCCAAAAGCTCAAAAAGAGGTGAGCATCATGACTTGAACTTCCCAAAATATGCATTGCTTTGAGGTCCACTGATTATGCACATCTTATACATGTTATATATGTTGTTTTTGAACCAATTCATCATGTAATTCATGCCTGTACCAAAGTGTAGCATAGAAAATGCAATTATAGGCCTATTTCAAAACCACTATCGGATTTTGAGGAGGGAGCATGATCTAGAAAAAATACCACCACCATTGGATTCCTTGTGAAATTCTAGGCCAGATGCATATAAATTTTGTCCCCAAACATGGAGAAATGAGAAAGTTATGGACCTTCCTGTTTCTTGCCAAAACTTGCCTTGCCTTGCCTTGGTCAGGCCTAGAAAACAAGGCAAGCCTTGTGTATTTGTTGGTGTGTTTCAATCAACGGATGTATCACCACCCCAGTGGTAAGGCACGCGCCCTATAACCTTGAGGTCGTGGGTTCAAACCCCACCCATGCCATTTTGTGTTTTTTTCACATTTTTCTATTTTTTCCAATATTTTCAAGTTTTGTTAATTAATTGGAAAATTAATAACTCTTTCAATTTTAATTATTTTTTATTGTTTCTTTTTGTAAAAAATCACAAAAATGTTAAAATATTTTATTCCAAAAAAAAATTAAGTTTATATTATTTATTTAATATAATTAGTATTTTTGTGAATAAATTCCTTTTTTAATTGTTTTTAAACATTTAAAAGTGAATATTTACTTTGAAAATCAAAACCAAATGAGTTCTAAATCATTTTGTGATCAACCCTTCATTTTTTCAAACCTAAAACAAAAATCACAAGTGGTTTATTCAAATTTATTTGGTATTTTTATCATTTTATATTTGATTTTCTTTAAATATTTACTTTTAAAGAAGATGAAATTAGGGTTTCGTCGATTTTCACCCTCACAAATCATTTTGGCCCTCTAATAGAGTGTAAGACCCAATCCTTTGTAAATACAAACCTATTTTGGGCCTCACTCATTGTATAAGTCCCGTTGTATTTCAAAAGTTCAGCGCGATCGTCGCCCGTTTAAAGCAAACCCTGGGCCTCTCCTCGAGCTATAAGACCCATTCAAAATCATTTTGGGCCTCTAATAGAGTGTAAGACCCAATCCCCTTTTAACCAAAACAATTTTGGGCCCCAGGTATAGTATAAGTCCCTCTGTGTTAAAAGAAAACTTCGGCGCGGTCGCCAGTTCAAAAATCAAATCATTTGGGCCTACCCTCGTGTTATAAGCCCCATTTATTTTCTTTAAAACATTTTGGGCCTCTTGAGAGAGTGTATGACCCATCCCCATTGTACATAAAACCTTTCCCGGGCCTCAGTCACTTGTATAAGTCCCTGTACAAAACAACAGTGCGATCACTGATTAAACCTTGGGCCTCTCCTTGAGCTGTAAGCCCCAATTTTCCTTTTCAAAGGCACTTTCTACTTTGATTTTGTAATATACTGTTTTCAACTTTTCTTTGTTGAACAAACTAACAATACAACATGGAAGCTCTATAACCGAGTAAGTGTTTACCCGCTTTCATTTCCCGCTTTCATTTACCGCTTTCATATGTATATAACTGTACTGTGGGACTGTTTCACTGTAAGTCTTCTTTCATAAACTCATATCAACTGTGTAATAATAGTATAGATATTTACAGTTTCCCCAGCAACTATGTCTAGAACTAGACAAAACCTCGTCTCCTTACATCAATTTTAGATAACTAGATATAAGAAATTTTCCCCCTTGAACAGTTCATGTACGGAAGGCCATTGTTCCATGTGAAACCCCTTATGGAACTGTTCATCAGCCTCCTCTTGGACCCACAGGCTTCCTAAAAGCATCCCTGCCTCCTCTTGGGCGTTGTACAAGGACCCGTTGGCTTCTTATAAGTTTTCACAGCCTCCTCTTAGGCTTCGTATAATGATTCTTCCTCCGGGAAGGTAGCCTCCTCTTGGGCTTAGTACAAATTGTCCCTCGGCTTCTTAAAAGTTTCCAGCCTCCTCTTGGGCTTCGTATAAATTGTCCCGACGACCTCCTAGAGGTATAGGAACAGAAATTAGTCATCTTAATAGAACAGTCTTTCAAAGAGTCTAGATCTCACTACTACTGTTTCTTAAGCATAATACAAAAGAGGAAACCCGTAGACTCGGACAGTCTAAAGTCCCATTGGATTCCCCGTATCCCTAGAGAACATGAAATAATCCCAACCCTCAGATCAAATCCATGAGTATAACATTACTCATATAAGAACTGATTTTCTCTTTTAAGCAACATACTGGACCTGTCACTCGACTGAAACGGTTACTCCAGCCTCCAAACATTTTCAGCCTCCATCACGGGCTTCGTACGAGATACAAAAAGACTCTCTTGTTGAGTCAAACATTTTTAGCCTCCATCTGGGGCTTCGTACGAGATACAAAATCACTCTCTTGTTGAGTATAAAAGACTCTCTTGTTGAGTCAAAACCTTTAGCCTCCATCTCGGGCTTCGTACGAGATACAAAAACACTCTCTTGTTGAGTATAAAAGACTCTCTTGTTGAGTCAAATACTTTTAGCCTCCATCTCAGGCTTCGTACGAGATACAAAAAACACTCTCTTGTTGAGTATAAAAGACTCTCTCGTTGAGTCAAACAACTTTTAGCCTCCGTCTCGGGCTTCGTACAAGACACATACAAAAGCACTCTCTTGTTGAGTCAGCCCTTTTAGCCTCTCTCTTGGGCTTCGTACAAGACACACAAAAAGACTCTCTTGTTGAGTCAAATCCCTTTTAGCCTCAATCTTGTGCTTTGTACAAGACAGAAAGAACATTTTCCACAGAAAAGTCAGCCTCATAGCCTCCTCTTAGGCTTTGTATAAGGAAACCCCGGTTGAGATAATCAACCTTTTAGCATCAAAATCATGCTTTGGTCACAACATACAAACATCAACAACTCCTTTTCCCCCATCTAATTGCTGTAAGCGGCAAGCCTCTGGATTATTTACATCCATGCCACTGTCCCTCTTTTAGCATGAGAAATTCCTAAGGAAAGATGGCATTACTCTAAACTGAGTTAAAAGTCTTCTCCTTCAGGTTAAAAAACCCATATAAAGGAAATTATGGCATTGCTGGATTCAAATATCCCAGTTAAAGTAATTCTCCTTTATAACCCGTCACCCGACAGTTGTGACGAACAGACCAAAAATCCCCTCCTTAGAGATGGCAAATTCTTTCTAAAGTAAAAACCCTTTAGCTTCATATCTTGGGCTTTGAACAAGATACAAATAAACCCTTTAGCTTCACATCTTGGGCTTCGAACAAGATACAAATAGACCCTTCAGCTTCACATTTTGGGCTTTGAACAAGATACAAATCACTTTTAGCTTAACGTCTTGGGCTTTGAACAAGACACCAAAACACCATTTCCTCCCATAGAATAGGAGGAACTACGATCGCTCTGATTTCCCTGTTTCAGTAAACGGGAATACGTAGGCATAAGATTGAAAAAAAAATCTTAGCGAGCACATTAATCAAAAACCCAAAATCTCGTACCTTCACACATCAATCGAAAACCATCAGTCCTAACATCCTACCAATAGCATAGCCCCGTCATTTCAGCCTTAACAAAGTAAGAAGAAAGAGGCCCCACTTTCATATAGCATCTGTAACCTAACAGACCGCTGTTTAAACTCAGTATGCAAGCAGGGTTAGTTGGAGACATCTATTTCCCTTCCTTCATCAGCTTCAATAGGATAAAAAAATGAATCGACCTGTAGTCCCCCTAAAGAGCGACAGTGCTTAAGAACCACGTCCAAAATCGCTCGCCACACTTACTTTTAGAAAGAAAATGAAAAGATACAACCTCCCTGAACAAACAGAATATGCACGAGCATTTCACGAGAAGCTCTAGAACAAGAGCTTTAACAAATGCCAACTGTACCATCAACAAAATCTTTTCAACATATCTTCATTCATCTTCACCTTTCTAAGTTGTCTCAATATCTTTCACCAAGGGGCTTTTTCTTGTTTATGCTTCTAGAAAACATATTCCTTCTTCTTGACACCAAGTCAATTTGATTTGAATATGTTATCTAACAAGTGTCTTGATATTAATATGAACAAAGCCCCATAGTTTCTTCATAGAATCAAAACACTTCTCCTGCAAAATCAATAAGATAAACTAGGTACCCAATCTTTGTTGGGTCCTTGAGGACGAGTAACACAATTATTGCACTTAGGTGACCACTGAGAAATGCCATTAGGGATTGAAAGTCTCCTAAGTTTGCATTTGGAAATAATATTACCTTTCATACAACAGTAGTAACAAGTTATATTCCGAGAAATGTCATGTTTCCTATTCTATTTCTTTTTAACAAATATGTACTTACTATACGGTGGATTCAAAGGTTTGTTGAACTTTGTTGTATCTATAGCATAGGTGATCTTTGGTTATTGAGCCTTGACTAACTTGGCCTTAAGAGTCCTAACCTCTTGTTTCCAAATATAACAAGTATCACATCCAAAGTTAAATGGATTTTCATCTTCTTTATTATTGACTTTTTCATCATCTACTAACGAGTTCTTTAATGCTTTCATTTTCTTTTCTATTTCTAAAATTTTTGCCTCCAAGTATGAAAAGATTTATCTATTTGAGGTTAACTTTTTTAATGGTTCAATAGATTCTTTGTGTAAGACTTCAAAAGCATTAAGTAACTCTAAATGAGCCAATTCATCAACATATTTATTTTGAGAGGAGTTTACCTTAGTTTTCTTACCTTCTTGATGATGACTAGAGAGACATATCTCATCGCGTCTCGATGATTCATAGTCCTTCTTCTTGTCTTCACAATAATGACCGGAGAAACAGACTTCATCATGCTTTGATGGTTTGTACTCCTTCTTCTTTTTATCTTTGATGTGAGTGGTAATGCAGAAGTTGGATAATTCTTCATCATCATTATATTCTTCATCACTCAAGAATTCAATGTCGCTTCCCCAGGCCACATAGACCTTCCTAGGTTTGACATGTTGTTTACGTTGATTTCTCTTCTCATTTTTGTTGGAGTATGAAGGTATTGTATTTCTTCCTTTGGACTTATCTTCCCTTGAGGATATAGATTGTCTTTTAGACTTAGTACCTCCTTTATTTAAGTCCTTTTCACCTTTCTTTTGCAAGTATTTATGATACTTTTTGACAAACAAATTCATCTCTTCATCATCCAAAACATATTTGTTGCTACCATCATTGTCATAAAGATGCTTATCCTTTGAGGACTTAAAATTTGAAGCCCTAAGAGCTTTAGACTTCATTCCTTCCTCCTTATTGGCTTTCTTCTCATTTTTCTTCTTTTTCTCAAGCTTCTTTTCATGTTCATCCAAGCAATTTCGTTCTTGCTCGTGTTCTTCTAACTTTGCGAACAAGGTGGTGAGATCAAGTGTTGTAAGATCGTTGGCTTCTTTGATGGTCGTAACCTTCAGTTGCCAATTCCTAGTAAGACATCTCAAAACCTTGTTAGTAGCAATAGCATTGGAAATAGGATTAACCGACAAGTTTAAACGATTAATAAGATGTGAGAACCGCTTTTGCATTTGAGCAATGGTTTCACCATGCTTCATGCGAAAGAGTTCGAATTCTTGATTAAGTTTGTTAATCCGAGCTTGTTTGACCTCATTAGTGTCCCACATGTCTTTAGCGGTCACACAATGAGAAATGCGATAAAACTCATCAACACCAATAGCGGATACGATAATGTTTTTTCGCTTTCCAATCGTATGCCCACTTCTTATTATCTTCCTAATTCCATAGTGTTTCGGGCTTAGGAACATCAACACCATCAACACGATATGTTATCGGTGTAGGACCATTTTGAATGGCCTCCCAAACACCCTTATCATAATATTTCACATGAATTTGCATACAAGCTTTCCAATAACTATAGTTTTCTACCGTGAAAATTGGAGCTCTCTTATAGTCCCCTTTAGGTTCGTGAGCCATTTTCTAATAAGAGTTTCGAAGCACAGAATGAACTGGGCTCTTTACGCCACTTGTTAGACGATGGATACTTGTCTAGAGGGGGGTGAATAGACACCCAATCCAAAATCACCAAATAAACATTGAGTTTTTAAAGTTGTTAGAAAAAGAGCGTGCGGAAGGTTTTGGTATGGATCGATAAAAGTCATCTATACGAACCTAGTTATTGGAACTCGGATATGCAAAGCCAAATATGGAATGAAAAACACAATAGTCAAAATTAACCTTTAATTGAATATTACTTTATTACTCGTTTAAACTAATGAACTTAGTAATGCTATTTCCAATGACAATAAGCAAATATATTGAACAATGCAATTTATCGAACACTTGGTGTGCGAACGAATTTTCAGAATTTCCTTTGTGTTGTTGTTGATATGAAAACCACTTATAATCAAAATTTATTATAAGCTAATCAACAATCAAGTTTAAAACAAAAATATCACAGGAAAATTCTTACGAGTCGATCGATTATTCAATGTTATTCGACAAATTGCGTAATGAAAAATAAAACGAGTAAAGAGATAATAGAGAGATCGACACAAGGATTTGTTCACGCAATTCCCCACTTTCGTCCTCGCGTGTGGGTACGTCTGCGCCTAATTTCAAATGTGGAATTAGGATACTTTCTTACTATGCAAAAAGTTGATATACAAGAAAAGTGTTCAGAGCTACCATAAAAACACTATTGCTTCTGATGTTGATTCAACCCTTTTTTCTTCTTTTGATCGTGAGTAAGACCAAGACAACAATGGATGCCAATTTCCTTGTCGATATTGATACTCCTTTGCATTCTTTATCTCCAAAGCTTCCGAGCACGATCAATTGCACCGATTGTTCAACAAGACTTCAATTCGATTTGCCATTCTCTGCTACTTCCTTTACGTTCTTTATCTACAAAGGGTCCTTTGCGTTCTTTATCTCCAAAGGATTTTACAACATTGCAATCCTCTGTTGAACGTCTTGCACGAGAACCCCAAAATCTTCACACGACTTGGAGGACAAACCTGTGGTTTTTCCGGATGAAAACCCCTTCAAATCTCAACCCGATATTCTCGGCTACACAAGAACCTAATCAGACGTTATCACGACTTCGCCTAGATGGCATCCCAACAAAAGATTATTATGTGTGATTTGTCAGTGTGTAGACATAGGACGGAGGTTGAAGATGATGAGCAAATGCAGGCTAATTTTATGGTATCACCAAGTTAAAATGAAGGATGAATGATGTATTTATAGTTTTGGAAGATTGGTGGCAAAGAGGAAACTTTCTAAATAAAAGAGAAAAATATTGACCAACTTAACCAGTATGTGCCGTCCTGAAGGTTGGATGTGCTGGAACATATTGTCAAAAATAACAGCATGTGCCGACCCAAAAGAAACAGAACCTACAACCTTATTTAGGACAATAGATGTGCCGGTCTGAAACACGTATGTGCCGACACATAATGTTGAAAATTCCAGTATGTGTCGACCCGAAGAAGGTATGTGTCGACCAAAACTAAACAGAAGCTATAGGCTTCAAAAATGAGTTACATGTGCCAGCCTGAGTTGTGTATGTGCCGACACATGCAGTGCATTTTTGTGCTGAAACTGATTTCATGATTTGAGTTGATGATTCCTAAGACCTTTAATGCAACGGTGCCACACAAACTTAGAGATACCGTCCGACATACAGAAAAGGTAAGTTTTCTTATATTTTTGACATCATGCAAAACATCTAATGGAGAAGTTGCACTCACAATTCCAACTTCCTTGCCTTTATTTTCTTTTGCTGACTGCGTCTGCAAAGCCATATCACCCTTCGACTTGCTTGCAGCTCTTACAGCCATCCTTTGTTCATGAGATTCAAGCGTCCCTTGAAGATCTTCCTTTGTCAATGTTGACAAGTCTTTCGGCTCTTTTATGTTTACTACCACGTGGTCAAACTTTGGAGCCAATGACCTTAAGATCTTTGCAACAACTAATCTTAATGTCAACACTTCTCCACATACCTTGATTTGATTCACCAATTTAGTACCCCTAGTGAAGAAATCAGTTATGCTTTCACTTTCTTCCATCTGAAGCAATTCATATATCCTTTTGTGAGTTTATAATCTCATCTCTTTCACCTTTTTTGCACCTCTAAACGATTTCTCCATAATTTCCCATGCTTCTTTCGTTGATTCTACATCACTAACCTTTTCAAAATTATCTGGATTAATACATTGATGAATTATAAAGAGAGCTTTATAATCTTTCTTTTTCAATTCTTTGTATGTAGCCTTTTCTTGATCCGTCGCGTTTTTTGCAAGCGGTATTATTCTTTCCTTCACAAGATCCCAAAGATCTTGATAACAAAAAACCACATTCATCTGCTTGTACCAATTCTCATAATTATTGTTCTTGAGAATCGGAAGACTCGCCGGAAAATGCCTGTTTGGATGATTCATCATCATCGTGATTTTCTTCCCACGAATCGCTCAGCCAGTGCTCTAGATACCAGATGCTGGAATTAACCCAAAACAAGATTCAATCAAGGAATTTTGACACATCCTTGTTTCTGTGGAGCTACACTTGCTTCGACACAAGAAATTACATTCTCAACAGAAATATCAAATGGAGATATTTTACACCATTATATAATATTATATTATATATGTATTATATATATATTTATGAAGAAGGGAGAAAAGAAGAAAATATAGTAAGAAAGAAGAGAAAGAGGAGAGAAAGAGGAATGGAAAAGCTCTTAGTGGAAGAAGAGGAAATTCATCAACAACATTCATCTCCATCATCAATCTTCTTATCAATGTGAGTTTCATTAGATAGTATAGCTTTTAGGGGGGAAAGTTGGAGAATATTGGGAAGTTAGGTTTTGTGTGAAAAACATGTTTAATTGTTATGTGCATGTTGATACTTGATGATATTGATGAATTATATGCTATATTATTTTAATCCATGATTAATTGGGGTGTTACATGATTGCTCTAGGATCTGCAATATTCTATGGCGGAGGAAGAGGCGATTAATTACTTGCTGCTAAAGCAACATTAACAGCGGATTTGGTAGCCTAAGATCCATTCATCTCTGGTGAAGGTAAGAATTGAAATTCTTAAAAATATCAAGGAAATGAAACTGAAGTTATGCTAAATCGAATCAGAATATAGTAGATTCTCGCATTTAGTTAAAAACACTTGCTACACAGAAAGAGTTACAAACTGCAAAAGTTAGAGAGTAAATGTGCATTCGTGAAAATCGTAAAAATCAAAAGTTAATTCTTATGGACAGATCCATTGTTTTATTCTAGAATCAAAAACGAAAAAGGTAGATGACGATGATGGCCGATCATGTATTTCAATGCGACGGAGTTGAGGAACCTGCAAGGTTAACACTCCAAATTCAAAATCAGTATATGAAGAAGAAGAGTAAAATAAAATTATATTTTAAACTTGTTACCTTTGGCGCCTAATATATATATATATATAATAACAAACTAGTTATTTGCTCATCGTTCTTTGTAGATAGTCGTTGGAAGTGCTTTATAGACCACATCTTTTGAGATCATAAAACTGATAATATGCAGTGATTTAGAAAGAATATGAAAAGAGTGAGACCTTCATTGAATTGCAGGTCAGAATCGGTATGGCCGATATAAATAATTTAGGCTGGTCTAAAATACTATATGAGTCCATTATCTCAATCCATTCACAATTTCTTGATTAACAATGAAACAATTATTATTCATAAAAGAAGTCATGATAAATGACATAAAATATATTTGTATGAAAAACAATGTTAACCAATTTTTCATTTAATTTTTTAAAGTCTTTTTTAAAAAGTTATTGATCTTACCTGATTAGAAAGGAACCAGTGGCCAGCAGCGCCATGAGCTCCTCAACTCCGGTGGTGATGAAACGGCGGGGGAGGGGGGGAGAGGGGGTGTATCTGCAAGGCACTCTGATGCCAAAGTCAGGAAAAGGGAGTAAGCAAGTACAGAAAAGCAGGTATTAGAGTTAGAATGAATGTGTAACCTGACCCTCTCAAGAGAGAGGGTAATTATAGGATGCCTCCAGCGCGGGGCCAACGGTCATCTGTACTGGGCTGGATTGCAAGGCCCAATCCAGGTGACTTCCAGGGCTTACATGGCGTAAGGAAGGCCAGCACGTGGTCTTCTCCTTGGGGTAACGGTCCCGAGATCTCAAGAAGAAGGGCATACCAATTCTTTCGGAGGTGGGAGGTTACGTGGTGACGTGTCCTCGAGAGGAGGAGCACGTAGAGATCATGGGGAGAGGTGAGGCATCTCCTCGGTGCACGTAGCCTCTGCTCGACATATCCTGCCAGCATGTGCTCGACGATGAGGAGGTTTGAGTGTGCTCGGCACTGAGGGGACTTGGGATTTATTGGGCCACACCAGTATTGGCCTGGGCCTGTCTGACGGATGGGCAGGTGCCGGCCTTGTCCAGAATATGAGCCCCCCAACTCGTTGCATCGAAGTGTCGAAGTAATGACTTAAGGGTCAGCCCAGATGTCAAGGATATAATAAAGGTCATCCTTTATCGGGGTGATTCGTCGCATGGGGTATTGTTCCCGTAATAACGATCTGGTGACAACGTCAAGCATCGTCTAGTGTCGAGGGACGGCCACCAGAGGACTGGGCTAGCGAGGAACCTCTGGGAGTCGCGTCTCAGTTCGTCACAAGTGCCGAGGACGATATCTTTGCCACCGTCAAGCATCGTCTCGTGGGCTCCTCAAAGAATTGGTTGGTGTATAGGCCTCTAGATCACCACCGTATCTACTCAACGTCAAGAGGGATGAGATTTCCCATGTATGAGTTTATGTTCGACGAGGCGGGCTGACGCATGTCCTTCAGCGATTTTCAGCGAGAGGTGTTCATTTGGCTGCGCCTGGCACCATCGCAACTCCACCCCAATGCTCTCACTTCATTCGCGCCTTCGAGCTCGTCTACTGGCACCTCCGCATCGGGGCGACCATACCTCTGTTCTTCCATATATTCCACCTGCAGAGGCATACGATTGACGAAAAGCTTGGCTGGGTGTCTTTCAAACAGGTGAGCAGGTTGTTCCAGACTTATATGGATTCTGTTCGCCACTTCAAGTCCCGGTATTACATCGTGAAGCCTGTCCCGTTCGAGGTCGCGGAGACGGTGTACAAAGAAATAGACGGGCAGTGGGTGGAGGTCCTCGAGGTGAAGTTTCCCCTGTTCTAGATGGAGGAGTACTTCAAGAGGGGCACGAACAACTATATATTTAGTCCTGGCAAACTGTGCGAAGGTGATCGTCTAGCCCACGAGGAGATAGTCAAGTTCGTCGTCGGTTTCTCCCCTGCGCAGCTCGTGACCCCGGGCGGGAAGCCTATCCGTGGTGACGAAGGGAAGATCTTGGAGATGGCCCAATTGATTAATATGAGGGCCCTCCTCAAGACGTTTTTCGACGAGGATGCCCTCAAGTTGTTAGGTGGTAGACGCCTCTTTGGCTGGATCTTCCTGTGCGTTTTTGTCTTTGGCTTATTGATGTGTTTCTATTTTCTTTTGCAGGCACAATGTCGAGCGTGGAGGAGCGTATCAAGAAGTTGGCAGCTACTCAAATTTCGAAGGAGAGCGGAAAGGGGCGGGTCGAGCAGATCCGGCAGCAGCGCCCAGGTCTAACTCCGGCAACTGGGGACTCCTCCAGCTCTCCCCAGGGTAGCCCATCTCCCAACATGCAGGGGTCTCCAAAAAGACATCGACTCAGTAAGCAAGTGCACGTCGATCTTACCAAGACTGAGAGCCCTCTTGCTGAGAAGTTCATGCTCCCGCCTTGTCACTCGAGGCCGAATTTCTTCTCGGGGACCAACTCCTCGTGCGTTGGTGCACCTGAGGCCCAGTCCTTCTTAGGCGCTGACCGAGCTTCGAGGAGAAAAGCCTTGGTAGAGGACATGTCCACGGTGATGTGGGTTTGTGCGGCTGCCCTGGTCCTGAATGATGAAACCTACCCAGCAGCGAAGCTAACCAAGCTGCAGGAGAGCTTCTAGTCGATAGCGGCCGAAATGGAGAAGGTGGGCAAGGACCTGTCAGAATGAAAAAAGCAGAACGAAGCCCAGGTCGAGCTTCAAGGGCAGTTGGAGGAGAAGCTAAAGAAGGTCGATGATGAGAGGAAGGATCTCTTGGCGAGGATTGCTGAGTTGGAACAAGCTGTTCGTCCTGCTGAGGAGGAAACTGATGACGACAGGCTATTGACGTCTCGGGCAGAACTGATCACGAAGCTCAGGAAGACTGAGCAGGATGTCCTGGTGGCTGCCGAGGTGGGATTTAATAATGCCGTAAAGCAGCTCCGAATTGTGAACCCCAACCTTATCACTGAGGGGACTGATCCTTACTATGAGGTGGTCGAAGGTCAGATTGTTCAGCCAGCGTATGAGGAGAATGATGACGGCGAGGCTACGGGAGATGAGCAGCCTGAGGAAAACATAGCCGTTTAGCTTTCCCTTGCTTATTTTGTTTGGCCTGTGAGCCATTTTTTGTAATGACTTTTGCCCGGCCTGCGTGCCAGGGCTTTATGATATTTTTGTACTATTTGCACAATGGGCTTCTGGCCAGTTTAATGCTTTGTCTTTTGTTTATCTGTGTGTGTGATGTTTGTATGCTTGATATACCTATTGTTTTTTGTCTAAGTAATTTGTGGGTTTGCTCGACTTCGTTGGTCCTCGACCGTGTGGGGAACTGGTCGAGTGACCGGAGCTATATTCTGACCTTTGACGAGGCTAAGAGCACGGTCGAGGTCTTAGCTTCGTGGCGTGAACTTCCCATCGCGAGATGGGCATTCTGCCTGATTGGTACGGCGACGACGGAGCTCGTTCGAGGTATCCCCGTCAGATCAAGGGTCTTCATGCACACACAACACGACCCTTGTTCTTCTTGTCTCGTGGAGGGGAGTCGCGCTTGTACCTTAGTGCGTCCTCGTGGTCGCGAAGTAGCTGGGTCGCGGGCAGTGTCTAACTGTAATACTATTTAAGCTTCTCAGCATTCCATGGTCGAGCAAGTTCCTCCCCGTGTAGATTTTCGAGGTAGTAGGCTCCTGTCCCCGTTTTCGCGCTGACGTGGTAGGGACCCTCCCAGTTCGCGGCGAGCTTGCCTTCTCGCGAATCTTTCTGGTTCCTTCGTAGGACGAGGGTGCCTACTTGAAAATCACGTTTAATAACTTTGTTGTTATAATGTAGAGTTATCTTCTGCTTAAATGAGGCTTCGCTGAGGGACGCATCCGACCTTACGTCTTCGACAAAGTCGAGCTCCTCCCTGAGGGCCTCATCGTTTGTCTCATCGAGGGGAGACTCTGTTCTCCTCGAGGGTTCCCTTATTTCCACGGGGATCACTGCTTTTATTCCATAAGTCAAGCAGAAGGGGGTCTCCCCGGTCGTGGAGTGTGGGGTCGTTCTGTAGGCCCAGAGGATGTTGTGCAGCTCCTTGACCCATCTTTTCTTGGCATCGCCTAGTCGCCGTTTCAGTCCGTGCAAGATCACTCTATTCGCCGCTTCAGCTTGCCTGTTCTTTTGAGGGTGCTCAACCGACGTGAAGTGTTGCTTCGTGCCCAGCTTGGTGACAAAGTCTTGGAAGTTCTTGCCGGTGAACTGTGTCCTGTTGTCAGTGATAATCGCTTGGGGCACGTCGAACCGGGCGAGTATTTTCCTCTTGTAGAAACGTAGTATTTTGTGAGCCGTGATTTTGGCCAAGACTTTCGCCTCGATCCACTTCGTGAAATAATCCACGCCGACTATCAGATACTTGTTTTGGTATGAACCCACAACGAAGTGCCCGAGGATATCCATCCTCCACCACACAAACGACCACGGGGACGATAGTGTTTTGAGCTCACTGGGCAGAGCCAGATGCATGTCCGCGTGTCGTTGGCATCTGCCGCACTTCTTGACGTGCTCCTTGGTGTCGTGTTGCATGGTGGCCAGTAGTACCTTGCTCGTAACGCCTTGCAGGCTAATGAGCGTCCGCCAAGGTGTTGTGCATTGATCCCCTCATGGATTTCCTGGAGTATACTGAGAACCTTAGATTCCTCGACACATCTGAGAAGAGGGATTGAGAAGCCGCGTCGGTATAGCTTGTCCTCGACGATTGTATAGGAGCATACCCATTACTTGACCACTTCGGCCTCCTTGGGATCGTCGGGAAACTTTATAGTGGCGAGATACTCGTATACCGGTGTCATCCAGCAGTTCCTATCCCCGATGGCTTTCACGTCAGTCGCGGGGATAGGTTTATAGATTCTCAGGCGCGAAAGCACTTCTTGTATGACATATTTATTCCGGCCTTTCTTCTTTGTGCTCGCTAGTTTCGATAAGACATCCGCTCGAGTGTTGTGCTCGCGCGGGATGTGGGTTACTTCCACTGCAGTGAAGTTTATCATCCTTTCCTTCACCAGGGTCAAGGTTTCAATGAGGTTGTCATTCTTGGCTTGGTACTCTCCTTGGACCTGGGAACCACGAGCTGGGAGTCGGTGAAAATTTTGACTTCTTTGGCGCTGAGGTCCTCAGCCAACCGTAGCCCGACGAGAAAAGCGTCGTATCCAGCCTGGTTGTTCGACGTCGGGAAGGACAATGTGAGGGAAACTTTGATCAGGATGCCTTCCTCATTTTCAAGGATGATGCCCTCCCCGCTACCCTTCGAGCTGGATGCCCCATCGACGTAGATCGTCCACTTTTGGTATCCGTTGGTCGAAGGTTCTGGGAGGGTCATTTATGCCACGAAGTCGACCCGCACCTGAGCCTTCAGGGCCTTTCTTCCCTTATATTGAATGTCAAACTCGGCACGTTCGATCGACCATCTGAGCATCCTCCCCGCCATGTCTGGTCGATCGAGGAGTTGTCTTACGGGATGCTCGGTCCTTAACATGACCGTGTGGGCCAAGAAGTAGTGTCGCAGCCTTCTGGCTGCGGTGACGAGGGCCAGGGAAACTTTCTCGATCTGCTGATACCTGAGCTCGGGGCCTTGGAGGGCTTTGCAGGTAAAGTAATAGGCTTCTTCCCGTCGGGGGTTTCCCGATAAGGACTGCGTTGTCTGCTTCGCTCGTGATTGCGAGGTACAGGAACAACGTCTCCCCGTTCTCTGGTTGGGAGAGAACCGGGGGTTGTGAAAGGACTTGTTTGAGGTGGAGAAGTGCTTTCTCACATTCCTTGGTCCATTCGAACGTGGCCTTTTGTCGTAGAAGCTTGAAAAATGGGAGTGCGTACTGTGCAGATTTGACGACGAAGCAGGAAAGCGCAGTTAGCATCCCGTTCATCGATTGTATCGACTTCTTCGAGTTCGGGGTCAAGATCTAGGAGAAAGCCCTGCACTGGTCAGGGTTTTCCTCGATTCCTCGCTCTATGAGGTAGAAACCGAGGAACTTTCCCGCCCGAACGGCGAAGGTGCATTTGTCGGGGTTGAACCTCATCTTGCATTTCCTCGCCGTGTCCAAGACCCTCTTGAGGTGGGCAGCGTGGTCGACTTCTTCTGCAGACTTTATGATCATGTCGTCCATGTAGACCTCGAGTATGTCACCGATCTCACCCCAGAAGACTTTGTTCATCATCAGCTGGTAGGTCGCGCCGGTGTTCTTCAGGCCGAAGGGTATTATGTTGTAGTAGTAATTGCCCAACTCGGTCATGAAGGCGGTGTGCTGCTTGTCGGCCTTAGCCATGGGGATTTGATTGTACCCCGAGTAGGTGTCCATGACGGGGAATAGTTTGAAACCTGCAGAATTGTCGACTAACTGGTCGATGTTAGGCAATGAATAAGAATCTTTCGGGCATGCCCGGTTAAGGTCGGTATAGTCAATGCACATCCTCCATTTTCAATTATTCTTTTTGACAAGTACAACGTTGGACAGCCAGGTCGTGTACCTAGCCGTCGAAATGAAATTTGCCTCTAAGAGGTCTTTTACAGCTTTTTCAGCATCCTTCGCTTTTTCGGGAGACTGCATATGCCTACGTTGTACTATGGCCCTAGCGGTCGGATCTACAGTGAGCTGATGGTAGACCACCTCTGGGTCGAGGTCAGGCATCTCAGATGCGCTCCACGCGAACATATCATCGTTCTCCCGGAGACATGCCTTCAGCTGCTTCTTCGCCAGGTCGGGGAGTCCAGTGCCAATCTTCACGCTCCGGTCTGGATTGTCTCCGAGGGTGACGAGCTCGAAGTCTCCATCTGGGATGGGGTGCGTTGGGTAGAGAGGCTGCCTGTTGCCTTCAGTTAGGTGGTCGTTGTCTGCTGCTCCGCCTTCTTTATGCTCGTCGGGGAACTGACTGGTGAGGTCGACCGCGTTGATGCGTGGGAGCGGCTTCTATGCTGCATCCGGGGAAGACTTCTCTCCGGCCTTCGGTTTGGTGTTGATGGAACTCAGGCCCTTGGTTGCAGTGTCGAACCACCTCCTGGAGGCTTCAATGTCCCTGTGCATAGTGACGACCCAGCCTCTGGCCGTGTAGTACTTCATCTTCAGATAGATTATAGATGGTATTGCTGTGAGTTCGGCCAGAGTGGTCCTCCCCAGGATGCAATTGTAGAGGGACGGGCATTCGACCACCAAGAAGCGGGTCTTGACTTGTCGGGCAGTGTCCTCGCTCCTAAAAGTGACCAACAGTTCAACATAGCCCCGCGGTCTGGTGGTGGTTCCGTTGAACCCTTGTAGATCTAAGCCCGCGTAAGGGGTCAGATGCTTCTCGTCGAGCTAGAGGGTCTCAAAGAGGTGGGTGTACATGATGTCCACCGAGCTCCCTTGGTCGACCAGGATCCTGCGGACGTCAAAATTTTCCATCTGCGCTCGGATCAGGAGAGGGATGGTGACATTGGGAGCACTGTCTGGCAGCTCCTCGAGATAGAAGGTGATGGGGTTTGACTTCCCTTGCACCTTCTCAAAAGTGGTGGTTCGCGCCGAGGTTGCGGGTTCCAGCTCGTCGAACTTCCGCTTGATCGACCCGACCGATACCTTCTTGAAGCCTCCGCCGGATATGACCATCGCCGTGGGGAAGCTTTCCCACATGCTGTGGGCAGTGACGTGGTCTTCAGGTGGGGAAGCTCGCCCAGATGTTGCGAACTGCCTAGTGGTCCTCCATCCCTTCAGGGATGAAAAAGTCCTCTGGGCGAGTGACGCTCAGGGCGACTTGCAGCCTGTTTTCCCTGGAGGGAGGTGTCGTCTCCTCGACGCTTTGTGTGTCCTGGGCATCTTAGCGAGGAGTGTAATTCCTCTTGGTATACTGCTTGAGATGCCCTTCCTTGATGATGATCTCAATTGCATCCTTGAGGTGGATGATATCTTCGGTGACATGTCCATGGCTCCGATGGAACCTACAGTATTTGGACCTGTCCGTGTTTGATTTGGGGGGTGTCGACTTCGGAAAGCGGACGCCCCCTTTGTGAAATTCCTAGTTGGCGCACTCGTTGAGAATTCACTCGCGTGGAGCGTTGAGCGGAGAGTACTCCATGAACCGGCCAGATGGGCCTCTTGGCTCGCGAGAGTCTCTGGGACGGCCTTCACGTCTTCTCTCTCCCCCGCGCCGGGGGGCAGTGGAGTCTACATCCCTAGGGACGTAGGAGCCCTCTTGGGGTCATGATTCTCGGGCAATGTGGGGGGCTTCCGAGTCCTCGAACTAGATGTATGACTGAGCTCGGTGAAGGAGGTATTCCAAGTTACAGGGTCTATGGATGCCCACAGATTTGGCAAACTCGGTCTCGTGGCACAGTCCCCGCTCGATCAGGAACTTCTTCATGTCGTCGGTAGTGGGTACCTCGACGGCTTCATAGTTGAATCTCTCGATGTAGTCCCTGAGAGATTCGTTCCTCTCTTTGAGGATGTTTTCCAAAAAGGCCAATGTCTTCAGACGGCGGCGAGATGCGGTAAAATGTCTGGAGAACTGCTTCTTTAATTGCTTCCAAGACGTGATGGATTCTAGTGCCAGACTTTTGTACCAAGTCATGGCACCTTTCCTGAGGGTAGTCAGGAAGAGCCTGCATTTAATAGCTCCCTGGACATTCCTATAGTCGAGCATAGCCTCGAAGTTCTCGACATGAATGTCGGGGTCGACGGTACCGTCGTAGGTCCCCAAAGGGGGAGGCTTTTTCGTCCCTACAGGTATAGGGGTGTCCATGATCTCCTTGGACAGAGGGGTTCTCTGGTCGTCCTCATCACTCGTAACTGGTGATCGTGATTGTAACGCCCTTTTCTACCCCACAAATATACACGGAAAAATTCACAAATTATCAGAGTAAAAATCACCTCAGAATGGTGCACATTTTTCAATAAACTCAAAATAAAACATTTTCTCCGTAAACAACGGGTTTTCCTCGAAATAAACAAAAATCCTTTAAGTAGCAGCGGAACCACCATAACCATAATATTCCAAAATCAAAAAGGGTTTAAAAACAAAAACCATAATACTCAAATAACAACAAAATAACAACTCAACATGGTTTGACTCAACAACCCAACCCGATGTTACAATATCAGAGCAAGACCCTCTACATCGACCAAAAGCAAATAAACTTCAAAAGTCCTCGAAGGCATCCACAACTAAGCCTGATCACCTGCACGTTACCCATGTGGAGGCAACATTCAAACAGGCAGGGTAAGTAATCACAATTCATTATAATCAATATAAAAACAAGATATGCATAAAATGGCGTCATCATCATATACAACATCATCAGGGTCATCACAAAGGAAACATCAAAATCACAACATCATAAT
Source organism: Lathyrus tuberosus (assembly GCA_022829125.1). Lineage (NCBI taxonomy): Eukaryota > Viridiplantae > Streptophyta > Magnoliopsida > Fabales > Fabaceae > Lathyrus > Lathyrus tuberosus. Next base: position 11,520,047 of record JALAZF010000045.1, read on the forward strand.
TCATATCAATGCCAATTAAATTCAATGCACAACAAGACCCATGCATGCGGTACCAAATCGTCAAAATCGATGGACAATAGGCCATCACCCTCGAAAGATCCCTGTCATTAGGATCGATTCTACACAAGAACTGGAGCACGTCAAAATTACCTCACATCCGCACAATAGGATTGAAGCCACCATAGACAGAAGTCTGAAATGCTATAAATGCATGATACACAACATCATTATCTTCATCATCAGTAAAAGTCATTATATGCATCATCATTCATCAAAATATCATGTCAATCATATCGTCATTTATTCATCAAAACATCATAAATCATCATCTCATAACTATCAATATACACATAGTAATTCATCAGAAAAATCACAGATCAAAACATCAAGACAGCACAAGAATCGAAAAAAAAATTCGCGAAACAGTAGACATTGGCTAGAATGTTCGCTTTGCGACCTTGTTCACTGGGGTGTTCGCTTTGCGAGCTGCCAGCGAAACCCATAATCCCATACAAAAACCAGAGAGACCCCATTCTATCTCTCCCTCGTCACCTCTATTCGCCTAGCGAAGTCATTCGTTGGGAAGTTTGCTTTGCGAACTTTTATTCATTTTTAAAATTCCATTCCAGTATCTCAAAACAACATTATCACGCATTCGCTGCGCTATTCGCCCAGTGAGTCTGGAGCGAATATTCACTTTACGAGGTCGTGATTTCAGGAAATCACTGCTACGCATCAGTAGCATAACAGACCCAAAAACTCTTATGATTCCAGCCTCCTTCACCCCAAAAACATCCCAAAAACGTCCCTAAGGCATCATGGCAACAAAGGCACAAAACCTATGACTATTAGGTCGATTTGCCACACTATCCTAAACCTCAAAATCACATAAACCTTCACAAAATCAAATACCTTCATAACTCCATAAATCCATTTCCCCACAAGGTCAACACAACATCAACAGAGAAATTAGCCTCGAAGGCCTGCGTTTATCCGATTCAATTCAACCCTTAATAATTAATCCAAAAATACCCTTAAACCCTCAACTTACTCATAAACCCACAAACCCACATAAACCTCAAAATCAACTTTAAACACATCGAATTTCTATATCGAAAACAATGAAAGGCAATACTCCCCATACCTTAGATTGTCGATTCCAAGCCTTTTCCCTAGAGTTCTTGGAAACCTTCTCGAATCCTAAGCTTTTCCCTATTTCCTTAGAGCTCTGGCCTTTTCCTTCTTTTCACGGTCTAACAAAATGAACCCTTTTCCTCCCAAATTCTCCTTTTTGTTAAACCTAACCTTTGGGCTTCTAAAATGGGCTTTCCCAATATTTCCCTCACTAACTCCTCCTTAAAAGTCCAATTTACCCTTAATCCTTCTAATATTATTTAAATAAATAATAATACAATATATTCTATATTATATACTGTTATTTAAATAAATAACCAAAACTCCTCAAAAACACCAACATCAATACAAACCACCAAAATTCACTAAAAACATGAATATTATATTTAAATACATTAAATAAATATTCTTACGAAATTTGGGGTGTTACAACTCTCCCCCACTTAAAGAATTTTCGCCCTCGAAAATTACCTCAAGGAAATAGAGTCGGATATGACTCCCTCATCTGATCTTCACGTTCCCAAGTCCAACTTTAGCCAGCTGGTACACCCCACAACACCTTCACCAAAGCTATGTCTTTACCCCGCAGTTGCTTCATCTCCTGACCATCAATCTGCACAGGTAAGGCTTCAACTGTTAGGCTATCCCTCACTTGTACATCATCCATCTAAATCACATGTGTCGGATCTGGAATGTACTTCCTCAACTGAGACACATGGAACACGTAATGCAAATTCGCAAGTGACGGCGGTAAAGCAATTCGATAGGCTACATCTCCTATCCTCTGTAAGATTTGATATGGACCAACAAAACATGGAGTGAGCTTCCTAGACTTCAAAGCTCGACCCACACCTGTCACTGGCGTCACCCTCAAAAACACGTGATCTCCCTCTTGGAATTCAAGCGTCTTCCTTCTCTTATCATGGTAGCTCTTTTGGCGACTCTACGACACTCTCATCCTTTCTTGGATCATCTTAATCTTCTCAGTCATCTCTTGTACAATCTCAGGTCCGAGTACAGCACTCTCGCCCGACTCATACCAACACAAAGGAGTCCTACACCTTCTCCCATACAAAGCTTCATAGGGTGCCATTCCAATACTAGCATGGAAACTGTTATTGTACGTGAAGTCAATCAACGGTAAATGGCTATCCCAAGATCCTCCGTGATCCAACACACAAGCCCTTAGCAAATCCTCTAAGGATTGGATAGTCCTTTCTATCTGACCGTCCGTCTGTGGATGATAGGCAGAACTCATCCTCAACTTAGTACCCAAAGCATCTTGCAAACTCTTCCAGAACCTCGATGTAAATCTCAGATCTCTATCCGATACAATACTCGAAGGTATCCCATGTAACTTCACAATCTCCTCAATGTACATCTCAGCTAACTTCTGCATAGAATGATTAATCTTCATCGGCAAGAAATGAGCCGATTTAGTTAATCTATCCACGATCACCCAAATTTAATCATTTCCCTTAGCAGTTCTCGGTAATCCCGACAATAAATCCATGGAAATGCTATCCCATTTCCATTATGGAATATTCAACGACTGCATCATACCTAAAGGCTTCTGATGCTCATTCTTTGACTTCTGGCAGTCAAACATGCATACACGAACTCGACGATATCCTTCTTCATACCCGGCCACCAAAACAACTTTCTCAAATCCTGTTACATCTTCGTAGCACCGGGATGAATACTCAACCCACTTCGGTGTCCTTCTTCTAGAATGCTCTTCTTGATTTCTGGAACATCTGGAAAACATACTCTATCTCGAAACCTAATCACACCATTCTTGTCAATCCGGAATTCTCCTACGTTATCCTGGTTAATCAAAGTCAATCGGTCAACCAACTTTAAATCAGATTGCTGTCCCACTCTGATTTCTTCCAAAATACCACTAGTAACTTCAACATTCCAAACTTTACACTGTCAGAGGTCTTTTCACATACCAAACTCAAATCTCAGAATTGCTCAATTAATTCCAACTCTTTCACCATAAGCATCTACATATGCAATGACTTTCTGCTCAATGCATCGGCCACTACATTTGCTTTTCCTGGATGATAACTCAAATCAAAATAGAAATCCTTCAATAGTTCCAACCACCTCCTCTGCCTCATATTCAATTCTTTCTGATCAAATAGGTACTTCAGACTTTTATGATCACTGAACACTTCAAACTTAGAGCCAAACAGATAATGTCTCTAAATCTTCAACACAAACACCACAACGGCCAATTCCAAGTCATGTGTAGGATAATTCCTTTCATGAACTCGCAATTATCCCGAAGCATAGGCAACAACTTGCCTATTCTACATCAATACTCCACCAAGACCCATCTTCGACGCATCACAAAACACCACAAAAGATTCGCTCGGATTAGGAAAAATTAACACTGGAGCGATCGTCAACCTCTTCTTCAATTCCACAAAACTCTATTCGCAAGCTACATCCCACACAAAAGCTTGATCCTTTCGAGTCAACTAAGTCAAAGGTAATGCCAACTTAGAAAATCCTTCGATGAACTTGCGGTAATAACCTGCCAATCCCAGAAAACTTCGTATCTCGGTAGCAGACTTCGGAGTCTCCCACTGTAACACAACATCAATCTTAGAAGGATCAACAACAATCCCACCACTTGAAATCACATGGCCAAGAAAACTCACTTCCTTCAACCAGAACTCACACTTGGACAGCTTTGCATACAACTTCTTCTCTTTCAGCACTTGCAACACAGTTCTCAAATGCTCTGCATGTTCTTCTTTAGATCTAGAATATATCAAGATATCATCGATAAACACCACCACAAACTTATCCAAATACTCATGAAAAATCTGATTCATGTACTCCATGAGCACACCAGGTGCATTGGATACACCAAATGGCATCACAGTGTATTCATAGTGATCATACCTCGTCCTGAAAGCCGTCTTCGGAATATCATCAGGTTTAACACGAATCTAATGATAACTAGACCTCAAATCAATCTTACTGAACACACAAGAGCCTACCAGTTGATACATCAAATCGTCAATTCTCGGGAGCAGATACATATTCTTAATAGTCACCTTATTCAACTGGCGATAGTCAACTCACAACCTCATGCTACCATCTTTCTTCTTTACTAGCAACACAGGGGCACCCCATGGAGAAACACTCGGTCGAACAAACTTCTTCTCAAGCAATTCTTCCAGTTGTTTCTTTAATTCACTTAACTCAGAAGATGACATCCGATAAGGAGCCATCGACACTAGACTCGTACCTGGTATTAAGTCCACTGCAAACTTTACTTCACGCTCTGGAGGCAAATCACTGATGTCATCCAGAAACACATCCGAAAATTCACATATAACAGGTAAGTCGACATTCACAGTTTCTCGATCAATCTGAATTGATGCAAACATTGCAAACACCAGGGCTTCGTCTTCCATAAGTTCGTCTACTTGTCTAGCAGACAAGAACATCGACTCTCCACTATCACCAAGCTTAGGAAACTCCGCATTCTTATTATAACAGTTGATGTGAACACGGTTGAACTCCAACCAGTTCATTCCAAAGATTACAACAATTTGGTGGAAGGGTAAGCACACCAAATCCATCACAAAACTCTTCCCAAAAATCGTCAAAGGACATCTCAAACACACAAGGGTAGTAGTAACAGAACCATTAGCTGGAGTTTCTATTACCATATTCCCATTCATATCAGACAACTTCAAACCCAATCTATTAGCACATTCAAGCGAGATAGAAGAATGAGTAGCACCAGTATCAATAATAGCAACCAACTCGATATTATTAATAAAACAAGTACCTCGAATCAGGTTGTCCTTCTCTGGCACTTCTGCACCACTCAAAGCAAACACCCGGCCACTGGTTTGAGTGGCAGTAGTGGTCTTCTTTGGCTTCTAACATTGAGTACTAATATAACCTTTCTCACCATAATTGAAATAGGTTGGACCATTTTCCTTGCAGTCAGTAGCTCTATGACCCTTCTTGCCACATCTGTAGCACCTCACCACACTATTGGTGCACACATCAGCATGGTGGCCTTGCTCGCCACACTTATAACACTTTCCAGAAGTGGGAGTTGCTCCCCCACTTGTCTTTTTCCCCTTTTAAGTCTTATGCTTCCCTTTGTTGGCTGAAGTTGTATAAGGTTTCCCCCTATACTACCCTTTCTTCTCACTCAACTGCTTGTAGTGAGCAGATCGAGCTCGGCTATCCTCATCGTAGATTCTGCTCTTGTCCACCAACTCAGCATACCTGCGGATCTGTTGATACCCAATACCCTGCTTAATTTTTGGTCTGAGCCCATTCTCGAACTTGAGACACTTGGGCATCTCAGCATCAGCACGGTTGTAGTGCGGACAGATCTTCACCAGTGCCTCGAACTTCACGGCATACTCCGCCACAGTCATGTCTCCTTGCTTCAGCTCAAGGAATTCCACTTCTCTCTTGCCACGAGCATCCTCTGAAAAATACTTTCCCAGAAACTCCTGCTTAAACACAGCCCAGGTTATCACAGTACCAACATCTGCGAGTCTCTGACGGGTGTTATCCCACCAATCCTCGGCCTCTTCTGATAGCATATGTGTTCCAAACTGAAGTTGTTGCTCATCAGGACATCCCATCACCCGGAAGATCTTCTCAATTGCCTTCAGCCACTTGTGTGCACTTGCTGGATCATAAGTATCCACAAAAGTCGGTGGATTGTTCCTCTAAAACTTCCTCAAAGCACGGAACTCATCTGGAACTCCACCATTCGGATTGAGTTGAGCCACTACTTGCACAACCGATTCCAATGCATCACCAGTAGCACGATCATTCCTTCCAGCCATCCTGCACACCACCAACAAGGTTAGAAGAACTAAAACATCGACAGTGTGCACACACTCGTCGACTAACAGGGGACTGACATCAAGTAAAAACCTGGGCAGACGGACCAACCTGCTCTGATACCACTAATGTAACACCCTTTTCTACCCCACAAATATACGCGGCAAATTTCACAAATTTTCAGAGTAAAAACCACCTCAGAAGGGTGCACATTTCTCAATAAACTCAAAATAAAGCATTTGCTCCGTAAACAACGAGTTTTCCTTAAAATAAACAAAAAGTCATCAAGTAGCAGCGAAAGCACCATAACCATAATAATCCAAAATCAAAAAGGGTTTTAAAACAAAAAAAAAAAACATAATACTCAAATAACAAAAAAATAACAACTCAACATGGTTCGACTCAACGACCCAACCCGATGTTACAATATCAGAGCAAGACCCTCTACATCGTCCAAAAGCAAATAAACTTCAAAAGTCCTTGAAGACATCCACAGCTAAGCCTGATCACCTGCACGTTACCCAGGTGGAGGCAACATTCAAACAGGCAGGGTGAGTAATCACAATTCATTATAATCAATATAAAAACAAGATATGCATAAAATGGCGTCATCATCATATACAACATCATCATGGTCATCACAAAGGAAACATCAAAATCACAACATCATAATTCATATCAATGCCAATTAAATGCAATGCACAACAAGACTCATGCATGTGGTACCAAATCGTCAAAATCGATGGACACTAGGCCATCACCCTCCAAAGATCCCCGTCATTAGGCTCGATTCTACACAAGAACCGGAGCACGTCAAAATTACCTCACATACGCACAATGGGATTGAAGCCACTATAGACCGAAGTCTGTAATGCTATGAATGCATGATACACAACATCATTATCTTCATCATCAATAAAAGTCATTATGTGCATCATCATTCATCAAAATCTCATGTCAATCATATCGTCATTTATTCATCAAAACATCATAAATCATCATCTCATAATCATCAATATACACATAGTAATTCATCAGAAAAATCACAGCTCAAAACATCAAGACATCACAAGAATCGTAAAACAATTTCGCGAAACAGCAGACGTTCGCTAGAATGTTTGCTTTACGAACTCATTCGCTGGGGTGTTTGCTTTGCAAGCTGCCAGCGAACCCCAAAATCCCATACAAAAACCAGAGAGACCTCATTCTGTCTCTCCCTCGCCACCTCTATTCTCCTAGCGAAGTCATTCGCTGGGAAGTTCGCTTTACGAACTTTTAATCATTTTTAAAATTCCATTCTAGTATCTCAAAACAACATTATCGCGCATTCGCTGTGCTATTCGCCCAGCGAATCTAGAGCGAATATTCACTTTGCGAAGGATTCCTTTGCTTTGCGAGGTCGCGATTTCAGGAAATCGCTGCTACGCATCAGTAACATAACATACCCAAAAACTCTTACGATTCCAGCCTCCTTCACCCCAAAAACATCCCAAAAACGTCCATAAGGCATCATGGGAACAAAGGCACAAAACCTACAACTATTAGGTCGATTTACCACATTATCCTAAACCTCAAAATCACATAAACCGTCACAAAATCAAATACCTTCATAACTCCATAAATACCTTTCCCTACAAGGTCAACACAATATCAATAGAGAAATTAGCCTTGAAGGCCTACGTTTATCCGATTCAATTCAACCCTTAATAATCAATCCAAAAATACCCTTAAACCCTCAATTTACTCATAAACCCACAAACCCACATAAACCTTAAAATCAGCTTTAAACACATTGAATTCCTATATCGAAAACAATGAAAGGCAATACTCCTCATACCTTAGATTGTCGATTCCAAGCCTTTTCCCTTGAGTTCTTGGAAACCTTCTCGAATCCTAAGCTTTTCCCTCTTTCCTCAGAGCTCTGGCCTTTTCCTTCTTTTCACGATCTAACAAAATGAACCTTTTTCCTCTCAAATTCTCCTTTTTGTTAAACCTAACCTTTGGGCTTCTAAAATGGGCTTTCCCAATATTACCCTCACTAACTCCTCCTTAAAAGTCCAATTTACCCTTAATCCTTCAAATATTATTTAAATAAATAATAATACAATATATTCTATATTATATACTATTATTTAAATAAATAGCCAAAACTCCACAAAAACACCAACATCAATACAAATCACCAAAATTCACTAAAAACATGAATATTATATTTAAATAAATTAAATAAATATTCTTACGAAATTTGGGGTGTTACAGTGATGGGGAGTGGTGGCCCCGACCAGACCTGTGTTGTCGGGGAGAGTTCCTCGAACGGCTCTTCGGCTTTTCGCTGTCAGCTCTGCTCCTCTTCTTTGTCGGGGAGCGTGGTTGCTCATTCGGAAGTGTAGAGCGATGGCGCTTCTAGGCGACCACCAGCTGGGGTCGTTCCAGACGCGGCCGGCGGCCTGCAGGTTGTGGGGAGGTGCTGCGAGAATCCATTGGCGGCGTCCTTCGCGGGGAAGGAGAACAACTGAGAGATGGTTGGCGACGATGTCTTCGCAGGGAAGAGCGTTGTGGTTGCCCCCTCTCGAGTACTTCGATCCTCAAGTTCTGCTAGGCGATCAAATGGTTGGTCTGGTTGATTAAGGTGAACAGGACCGTCGTACCCGGATCAACGTTTGGTGGCACGACGATCAGCTGGTAGATAGAGGTGGCACTGTCTTGTTGGACGGCGTTGTAGGTCGCGTCATCAGAGGAAGGGGAGGCAGTCAGCCCATCCCTTACGTCGCCTTCTTTGACGTGGGCGGCCGCGTTGTCCTCGCGGTGGTCTCCGTTGTCGAGCTGCGTGAAGGCGGTGTCCGGAGTCTTGTTCCCAGGCTGAGAGATGGCCATGGTTGTCAGAAAAAGTAGAGATTGCTTTGGTTTTATGAAGAGGAAAACAGGGAAGCAAGAGTTCCCACAGACGGCGCCACTGATCTTACTTGATCAGAAAGGAACCAGTGGCCAGCAGCGTCGTGAGCTCTTCAACTCCGGTGGTGATGAAACGGTGGGGGGGAGGGGTTGTACCTACAAGGTACTCCGATGCCAAAGTCGGGAAAATAGAGTAAGCAAGTACAGAAAAACAGGTATTAGAGTTAGAATGAATGTGTAACCTGACCCTCTCAAGAGAGAGGGTATTTATAGGTTGCCCCCAGCCCGGGGCCAACGGTCATCTGTACTGGGCTGGATTACAAGGCCCAATCCAGGTGACTGCTAGGGCTTACGTGGCGTAAGGAAGGCCAGCACGTGGTCTTCGCCCTCGGGTAACGGTCCCGAGATCTCTGGAAGAAGGGCAGACCGATTCTTTCGGAGGTGGGAGGTTACGTGGTGACGTGTCCTCACGAGGAGGAGATCGTGGAGATCGTGGGGAGAGGTGTGGCATCTCCTCGGTGCACGTAGCCTCTGCTCGACATAGCCTGCCAGTATGTGCTCGACGACGAGGAGGTTTGAGTGTGCTCGAGACTAAGGAGACTTGGGTCTTATTGGGCCACACCAATATTGGGCTGGGTCTGCCTTACGGATGGGCAGGCGTCGGCCCAGTCCAGAACAGTTATTAAAAACCAAAATTTTAAATTTTAACAAACAAGTATTTAATTAACTGTATAATAATATTTTTTTAGTACTATTGAAAGTGTGAAAGAAAAGTGAAATTGAAAATGATTTCTTAATTGATAATTTTCTCAAAAAATATTTTAAAAATATCACTTTTTGAATAAAAAAAATTAGTTTTAAAGAAATTTCATTTTTAAAACATAAAGATCAATAATTTAAAATATTTTTTTATTTATTAAAATCACACTAATTATTTTAACTGCAATGAAAAAATATCTAAAAAAACGTAATATAAATGAATTACAAATATTAGTTAATTTAAAATGTATTCAACTTATAAAGATCAATAAATAAAAAAGAAATTTTTATAATTAATAAAAGACTAAATTAAATAATACTCAAATTTATGATGCCCATCAAAATATAATATAAAATTCTCACGATATAATTGCACAATAAAAAAAACTATAATTTAATTTATTTAATTGAGAACTATGTAATAATTTATATAAATAAATTAGTTCACTTCATAATTTAACATTTATTCATAAATTTTTATTAGAGACACTTTATAGGTACTACAAACTATAAAGTGGAGTAAATGTTTATGGTTGGAGTAAATGTTTTTTTCAGATGGTTTTAAGAGGCACTACAAACTATAAAGTGTCTTGGAAACATATATTGTGAAAGTAAAAAATTATTTAATAATTAATTAAAGTTATTATCTTTTTTTAGTGATATAACAAATTAAATACAAATGTATATTTATAATTGGAACATGTAAGTTGGGTAAAGTTACCTAACTTTTAAGGATGGGTAGATAAAGAATTCACACACACACACACAGACACACACACATATAAATATAAATATATATATATATATATATATATATATATATATATATATATATATATATATATATATATATATATATATATAACATGTAACATTTTAGAAATCTTATTCCTCAATACATATTTCTTTTTTTCCTCGTAGTGAATACTCTCCCTCAAACGCAAGGGCAAACCGTTCTAGATGCATGGGATTCCAAGGGTTGTCCTGCAGACAGATCCAAAACTGGTGGATGGGCATCATCTGCCATGATATTAGGTACTTTCTTTTGTTCAAATAATTATATTTTTCTTCATACAATAGTACTCACAACAATCGTTAGAAACTAGCATAATATGGAGTGATATACAAAATTTCAGGATCAGAAGCATGTGAGAGGATAACAACAATGGCTTAGCTGTAAATCTGGTGACATATTTGACTGGTACAATGCATTTAGGAAGTGCTGCCTCTTCCAATATTGTCACCAACTTCGTCGGAACGTCTTATATGCTTGCTTTGTTTGGTGGTTTTGTAGCGGACACTTTTTTGGGAAGGTTTGTTTTCACACATCATTAAAAGATTATATATGATTTTCTGCATTGTTTTAAATTGCGGATGCAGCTGTAGTTTTTATGACGCCTCCGTGCACGCTAATGGAGTCGTTGTAGACACTGCTGCAACAGCAATTTATGACTAATTCTTTCAATAATTTCTTTGACAGATACCTTACCATAGCCATCTTTGGAACTATTGAAGCAATTGTAAGACATTATTAATAAAATTTATATAAAATAAATAGATTAAATTTCTCTTTTTGGAAATTAAATATAAAATTTGTCTTGATATTCATATACTAGGGTGTTATATTCTTGGCCATATCAGCAAAAATTCCAAGCCTCCATCCACCACAATGCTCACAAGCCAGTCCTAATTCTTGCGAACAAGCAAACAACCTATAACTAGCGGTTCTATACACAGCTCTCTACATACTCGCACTTGGAATCGGCGGTATAAAATCAAGTGTCTCCGGCTTCGGTTCAGAGCAATTTGACCAATCAAACGAAGGAGAGAAAAAACAAATGGTGAAATTCTTTAGCTGGTTCTTCTTTTTCATAAGCATGGGTTCAATACTGGCAGTGACAGTTCTTGTCTACATTCAAGATTATCTTGGAAGAGCTTGGGGATATGGTTTATGTGCGTGTGTTATCGTTGCGGCTCTTCTTGTGTTCTTGTCGGGAACAAAGAGGTATCGGTATAAGAAACTTGTTGGGAGTCCTTTAACTCAGATTGTGGTGATTTTTGTGGGGGCGTGGAGGAAAAGGAAGTTGGAGTTGCCGTCTGATAAATATTTTTTGTATAATGTGAAAGATCTTAAAGACTCGAGGAACAAGAAACTAATGTTGCCACATACCATGCAATTCCGGTATGAATTTTATTTTCTTTATAATTATTTTTATACAACAATTATTACATATGAAGCACATACGTTTCGAACACGACCCTGACAATGGCAAAACGACATCTGTTTGAATATTTTGTTGAAAAATGTGAAACAGATTCTTGGACAAGGCAGCAATAAAGGATCCAAATACAGATGGTAATGTGGTAAGAAAATGGGAACTATCATCGTTAACAGATGTTGAAGAAGTAAAATTAGTAATAAGAATGTTACCAATATGGGCCACAACAATAATGTTTTGGACAGTACATGCACAAATGGTGACATTCTCAGTATCACAAGCAACAACATTAAAACGTCACATAGGAAAATCATTTCAAATCCCACCAGCTTCTTTAACTACTTTCCTCACATGTAGCATGCTCATAACAATCCCAATTTACGACCGAATCATTCTTCCCATAAGAAAAAAACTCTTCAACAAATCAAAAAGACTAACACCTTTACAAAGCATTGGTCTTGGCTTACTGTTCTCAATTTGTGGAATGGTTGCAGCATCACTCATTGATATAAAACGTACGAGGTTGGCACATTTGCATGATTTGACACATAATTCTTCTAATTCGGTGATTCCCATGAGTGTGTTTTGGTTGGTTCCACAGTTCTTCATTGAGGGGTCAGGCGAGGCTTTTACTTATGTGGGACAACTAGATTTTTTCTTAAGGGAATGTCCTGATGGGATGAAGACTATGAGCACAGGATTGTTTTTGAGTACTTTGTCTTTGGGATTTTTCGTTAGCTCTTTGTTGGCAACTTTGGTTCAGAAAGTGACAAGTCACCATCACCCATGGCTTACAAATAACATTAATCAGGGGAAACTGTATAACTTCTATTGGCTTTTGGCTTTCTTGAGTGCTATAAATTTTGTTATTTATTTGCTTTGTGCTAAGCAGTATGTGTATGAGGAAAAAAGACTTGCTGAACAAATCATAGAATTAGAGAAAGACTTAGAGGATGCTCAACATGCATAGATTTTTCTTTTCATTAACTATGTATGTAAATTTGAATTTTTATTTTATAGTACCATAAATATAATATATTATATAGAGATGCCATATATGGAAAAAAAATCAAATATATTTATATATATAGTTCCTCATAAATACCAGTTGGTTCGTCTCCTTGAGGCAAGTCAGATGAGATCACATACCTATTGTCTTACGGTGGTAATTGTTGTTCGTCCTTCTTCCCACGGTGGGAAGCCTTTTATACTAGTCTTCAATATCCTAGATCATTAAGAAATGACTCCTCAAATCCCATGTTAATGATAGCCATAACATCTACGACTCTCATTACTATTCTATAACATCTTTTTATGATTTTCTATAACTCATATGAGACTTTGTGGCTACCTATAACCGTTACGTAGATCTTACATGTCGTCTAATAACATGTCTCCTACAAGCCGGGTTCCAACTTGCTCTATCTATGGAAACTCAGCACTTGTCACTTTTCTTAAATACTCGGCATACTAGCTCTTATACTCGGCCTTAATGACTTTATAACTCGGCCTTTAAGAATTATAGGATGTACATAAGCCCCCCCGATCACGAGCTGCCATCAAAATGAAGTGTTCGGACAGAAAGTCCTGGAATTTCTTCTTCCTTGAGTCGGTCACCTTTATGGTACGTGTCACAATGGATAAAAAAAGGTAATAATGACAATCGTTTTCTCTCTCCTTGTCATTATGATTTTAATGGGAAACCCAATTGCTATAATTACTTTAGCTCGATAGAGTTTTTTGACCGTTGTAAAGCTTACTTCCATAAAAACCCTTTTCTTCGTCATCAGGTTATGTGGCCGTTTTAATGGAGATGGAGGGGTCTCTTATTGATAAAGAATTTTTAATTTATGATCATAGCGTTATCAATGATAGAGACATCTCAAAACTCCACTCTAACAAATAGATATCCTCTACCAGGAACGAAGAGGATGTCGTGTTAGAACCTTGTGTGGTTGGTGAGAGAGTTTCCATTACTCCACCAAATGGAGTGTCAGACGAGTATTTTTATTTTTAATTAGTGGTGATTGAGGATTTTAAGATTTGTATCCCCTTTACTCATTTTGAATCCAATCTCTTAAAAACCTTAAATATCGCCCCTTCTCAATTACAACCAAATGGATGGGGGCTTCGTTAGATCTTTTGAACTTGTTTACGATGCAGTGAGCAGTTTGTTATTTTCTTTCTTTGAGATGAAAGGGGCAACAGAGGAGGATAGGTTTCCCTTAATGGAATCCCAAGGAAGAATTTTCTCTAGGCTTATACTACCAACTATAAAGGTTTCAATGATAACTTCTTTCGTGTAAAAAGTGGAAAAAGGTTCCCCAAGTTATGTAGGCTTTGGATGAGAACTATCGCTTCCCGATTTATTGGACGGATAACCCATTGCCAATGTCCAGTTTTGACTATGATAAACTAAATGCTTTGGAGACCCGATCTTTAGCCATTCTAGATGCATTTCGAGTAGTAAACGTCAAAGACTTACTAAGCATGGCCGATGATCCGGACCAAATCAATAATTTCTTAGGTAATGCTTATATGTCTCTTATTACTCTCTAGTGACTTCTTTATTTCATTTTTATGAACTTATTTTCTTGCTTCTTTTCAGTTGAAATGATGATCCTTTAGCTGATAGAATAGAAGAAGCTAATGGCTGAAGCGAGGGCAAGGCACGGAGAAAAATCTTCCTCCAAGACCGACTTATCTGGTATCCAAACTCTGGCTCTTAAAAGAAAGAAGGAAGGGAGAGTTGGGAAAGTGGCCCCAAGTGCTTCGGAGCCCCAAGGTGATTTCCTTCCTCCTCCTGAAGACTCAAAATTGGGTTCTTCTAAAAAAATGAAGATTTTGATGGATGATCCTGTAAGTCAGGCCGACTTGGAAGTCACTGCCTTGATGCAAGATTCAGGTGGTAGCCATAGAGTCAACCAATAAAATGAATTTAAGCTTTGGTTCAATAGCTTTGAAAACTTGAAGTTCCTTTACGATCATCTTAATATGATCGAGGGTGTTGATAAGGTGAAGACTATTGGGGCATAACAGCTAACCCAAAACATAAGTGCATACTTGATGAGGTGTGTTGTCATGACTCAGGGATTGTTTGAAGTCAGTGATGCTTATGAGAAGAATGAACTTCATCTCACAAAGGAGATCACTTAGTTGAAGGAAAGCTTGAAGGTTTGGACTGACAACATGGAAAATGTAAATCAACAACTTTCAAAAATAAAGTAGCAAAAGGAAGCTGCAGAGTCTAAATGTTTGGAGACTGAAACTATTATTTTCGGTTTGATCCATGATGTTAAAAAAGCACGAGAGCTCAACGAGGCACTGAGGTAGACCTTCTTTCAGTCGTGATGAGACCTTTAAGAGGGCTAAAGCCCAGATGCTATTGTTAGAACAAGATTTGTCCGTGACATATATCTCTTGGGTTTTGATGATAACAAAGTATTAAAAAAACGATGTTATCTAATGTGTGTTCCATGTATGCAGGTTCTAAGGCTTGAAAAGAAGGCATTCAGAATCTGATATAAGGACGCATTTGAGAGGAGCTGAGTTACTAGCTTCTGATGTATCAGAACCTGAAGAACACTCTCTAAGTGATGTCTAGCATAGACTCTGTCGCGGTGAGAATCGGAGACCATAGCTATTAAGTTAACTAGTTTAAAAAAACTTAAGATATCGCCATCGATCTTTAATTTATCCAAGGGAAGGGGAAAAGAAGGAATAACCTATAAATATGTCATGGGAAAACAAAGAAATAAATAGATCTAAGGTTCGGGGGTTGGTTATACTAAGGGAAGGTATTAACAGCATAAGTATCCATAGTATCCTATAGGAACCTCTTGTTGTATTGTTATGGTTAAAGGTTGTTTACTATGGGATTGATTGGGGAGATGAGAAGAGAAGTGTTGTTTTATTATTTTTATGTTTGGCAAGACATAAATTCTTGTGCCTACATTCCACTGAAGGATCAAAACCTCGTAGTTTGGGGTATAAATTGAAAAGGGTTTATTATGGTGGATTTTAATAAAGAAGATACAACTTGTCATCTTAAGGAGAATACTCAACTTATCCACGACAAACACGTGGAAGATGGATCTTTGCTTCACATTGAGAGAAAGGCTCCAACTTGGATATATAATCAACAAGTATACCACATACCTCTCTCAAGTGGAAAAGAATCAACATCTTTCTCGATAATGTCATGGGGTAGGAGAATTATATCTCAACTAGGGATGAGTAATGTCTAATCTATTTGAAAAGGCTTTAAATTGAAAAGCCAAAGTGGAAAAGGTTTGAATAAGGTTTTTATCTTTTAGTCTTGTGAAGAAGGTTGAATATGCTTAAGATGTCTTGAAACATTTATTGAGAAACATTTGAAATGGCAATGACCTAAGGTCAAGGTTTCTATTGAAAAAGGTTTTAAGTTGAGAAAGGGTAACCTAATTGAACCATATAAAGTTGAATCAACCTAAGGGAAACTTCCTAAAAGGTAGATAGGCTAAGATTAACAAATCATGCAAAAGATGTACAAGAAGATGAGGATGCATATGCAAATTACATAAAGTCAACAAAAGAGTCCCTCCCCTTGGATTAGGCAACACTAGAACAAGATGAACATGTATATACAAACACATATAACATTCAACATTCTACAAAATAACAACATGATCTCTACACATGTTACTAAACAAGGGACTACCTGAAAGCATTAGACATGAATAAAAAAATATACATGGTTTACAAACAACACATTTGGTCAAGGTATATTTAAACCTAAACTAAAATCCTCATGTGAGCAAAAGACATGGATACTATATCGGTGCATTTTTTTCCCTTTTTCGAATGGGGTCGCCCTTTTACATGTGAACTTTTTATTTATCCCAAAAGGAGGGAAGGGAAAAAATCTATATAAACCCGTGAGTGTGTGCAATGCAAAACAATGCACTTTGAGAGATTTGGGAATCGAGGTCAGTTATACAAAGGGAAAGTACTAGCACCCTAAGTATCTATAGTATCCTATAGGAACCTCTTGTAGATATTTGTGTTACTGTTGATCTAATTCATTTTCTATATGTTAGGGGATTTGTTTATTGTTTTTAGTGAATGATAAGAGTGGGAGATGTTTTTGTTGTTTAGGGTAGGTTGGAATAAAGTATGACGAAAGGTATAGGAACCTAATGGTTCTATTTAATATTGTGTTAGCTAAGATCTCACAATCTTATGCCTACGTATTCTCAAAAGGAAGTTGAGAAATCAGACTGTTCATAGTTCCACCTACTAATGGGCGGAATTGGGTTTGTTGGGTTTGAGAGAAGCGACAAATTGTCATCTTAAGGGAGATATCTCACCTATTCACCACAAACATTTTTGAGAAAGAAGATAATAAGGGAAGAAGCTTTAAACTTGGATGTAAAAAATCCAGAGTAATGCCACATCTTCCTTTAAATGAGTCTTTGCATATTAAGAGAAGGACCTTGACTTGGATATAGAATCAACAAGTTGGCCACTTATATCACTTAAATGAAAGAAGTGTTTTTGTACCATAATAAGAGAGCGACTCCTACTTGGATTTTGAATTAACAAGTGTGCCACTTACATCACTTAGAATGGAGAGAAAGTTTGAAATGTTTGATTTATGTTGTGGAGAATAGAAGTAACATCTCTTCTATAGAGATGATTTATGTCTCATCTCTCGGGAGTGTTGAATTTGAAGCCAGAGGTTGGCTAGGGTTTTACTTGAGGTTTGAGGTTTGAAGCCGCAAAGGGGATATGGTTTTTGTTAGACGATGGCTAGGATCTAGAAGGGGGGTTGAATAGATCCCTCGAGTTTTACAAGCAAATGGCTTTCCAAAAATTGGTTTTAAATTTTTTTATGGAAGCGACCACTGAATCACACGTCTACAACGAACCTCTACTAAAAGGATCGGATATGCACGACAATATTAGGAATGAATTACGGATGAGCAAAATTCAGATTGATTAACACAATTTAAACGCAATAAACAATATTTTACTTGCCTGATGTTTAATCCAATCCAACGAGATAAATCAACAAACAATTGATTGCAAAAGCGTTCAATTTTGCGTTGAAACAAATTATCGAATACTTGGTGTGCGTAAAACACACTAAGTGCAGATTTCAAAGTAATGTGATGTTGAGCTGCTCCTAAATACAATCCAAGGGATTGTATCAAATTTACAAAACAATTTAACAGCTCAATATAACACTAGCTCAGAAATTTTGATCAATTTAAACTTCGCAAATTCGAATAATATCAAACATAAAGAGTTAAGGGAAAGAGAGGACAAACACGATTTGATTAGGCAGTTCCCCGATCGTCCTCGCTATGGGTACCTCTGCCCCGAATTCCACAAATGGAATTGAGATATATATATATATATATATATATATATATATATATATATATATATATATATATATATATATATATATATTACCGTTGCAATTGAGTTTATACAAGAGAAAAACAATGAAAATCCAAACTTTCAAACGTCTTTGATTGTTGATGCAGAGTCTTTTCTTCTCTGGATTCAAGACGAATCAAGTGCCACGAATTTGGTTGAACAAATCACCGTCTCACACTACTAGACTGCAAGGAATCATCGTTCTTCAGTTACCTTCACTCGGTCGATTTCGATCTACCACAATTCGATCCCCAAACCTTTCTTCTACGATCCTCTCACTGTAGCTACTAAACCAAATGAAACATTATGTTCTTCGGTTACCTTGCACGGCTAAATCTTTGTAGAACGAAAAGGTTTGTGCAAAAACCCCCAAAATCTCCTTGATTCTTGGAGGTCAAAACCTAGGGTTTTATTCAAGAAACACCCATTGATTCTCAACCCAGCACGTAGGATCCACACACCTAGGCTTGAACCTTATAACTTCAAAAATACACAAAACTAGCAAAAATGGTTATGTGTAGATATTAGAGAATGTAAGGTTGAAGATGAAGATGAAGAGAAATATCAATGTAAATTTTCACGTTTCTTGTTGTACTTGTAAAAAATAAGCCAAAACAATATATATACTATCCTAGAAACATAACAGGAATAACAGAAATTTGAATTGAATAACACATCACAAAATAGGTGCAAAACAGCGAACGGTCGACCTATGCAGGTGAGGAGGTCGACCTGAGCAAGGCAGTTGGAAAATCTGCACAGAAAAACAACCTTTGCATCGACCTAAACAGGGTATGCGTCGACGCATTGCTCCCAGTTTTTCACAATCACAAACGCAGATTGTATGGGTCGACCGGAGGGTCGACGCAAGCATCCCAGCTGCTGACACTAAAAAATATAACCTGTCTGGGTCAACCAAAACAGGGTTGTGAGTTGACTCACACCCTTGACATATGCAAAAATCATCATTTTAACGTTCCTAAAGGTTTTCAACCGTACCTAATGCACCTAGAGCATTACCAACGTGATCAAACATACTTAGAACACCTAATGTACATTGTATATGATATTCTTCATGTGAATTCTATATATGCTAAGCATGATAGTTTTGACATCATTAAAATCAAGTGTAGAGAGAACTTCCCCTCACATACTTCCCCTTTTTGATGATGGCAAAACAGTGGCAAAAAGGTCAAACTGAGGTATCATCCTCCCCCTGACTTTATGCATTCATTGTTGTTTGATCATTCTCAATACCTGTTATTTCCACCTGTTATTTCCAGTGTCTTCTCCCCCTTTGACAACATCAAAAAGAGAGAAAGAGAAACATATCAAGAATAGAAGATTAAAAGCAGCATTTGTTTACATAATTGCAACACATAACCATTAAGGCATATCCACATAAAATGCAAGTTAATGAACAGAATGAGAGATAAATAGAAACATAATACTAATAAACCAAACCAAAATGCTTAAGGAACACAAAGTTTATAGCAGTACAAGATCGCGAAAAGAAAGCAAACACAGCGAAAAGCAACATAGTAGAGTCATAAATAAAACAAACAATGCAAGAAACAAAGCACTAATAGATATGATGAGAGATGCAAGAAAGGTCCTCAAGGCCTCTTCCCCCTAAATGAGTGGCTTTTTCCGCAAAACTAGTAAGTATGAGGAGGTGGTGGAGGTTGCACGTCCAATTGCTCAGTCATCTCCAATACGGTTTGATTCAAAATGTTGAAACTGTTTGTAAGAGCACGGTGCTGATTAGCAGATGTCTCAGCCATAGTGTTGAATCTTCCCATCACATTAGTGGCAAAAGAATCAAAGTTGTTGGTGTGCGTTTGAATCTCTTCGTGCAAAGACTTGAACCGGTCCTCTTGAGATATGGCAAACCTCTGTTGGTCGAGTTGCATAGTCCTCATGAGTTCAAGAATATCCGCATTGTTTTGTTGAGGACGCGGAGGTGATGGAGGAGTATAATAGGACTCTTGATAATCCAATCCTTGAGTTGATGGCATATAGTTAGAACCAAGAGTGGTCCAGCCAGTATATTGCCATTGACCCCGACCTTGGTCAATCTCAGCTTCCATTGGAGAAGATGAGGCTTATAAGTACCTTTATATTGCCATTGATTCCATCCTTGGTCTTCCTCATACACCATGGCAGATGAGTGAGGCATCCAAGCACTATTATCTTCAACACCAATATCCATTTGATTTCCTTGGTCATGCTCACTTTGTTCTTCTTTGTCATCGCTTTGTTCTTCCTCTTCTTCTTCTTCTTCTTCTTCTTCCTCTTCTTTTTCTTCCTCATCTTCTTCATCAGATTCCTCCAAAACAGCAGTGTTTGATTTCACAACATACTTATACTTTTTATCTTTGACATCCCAAATGTGTCCCATCATAGTCAACGTCTTTTGACAGAATTCTTCATTTGAGGTGAGTGACCTGTACGGAATACCAGGAACACAGATCTATGCATGGTTTATCACCTTTTGAATGAAGGGAGCATAGGATAATGCGGTCCCTCTACGGGAATCATGGAGGGCATACATTCTGCTTGCAACGTAATAAGGCCAGCTAATCCTTATTTTATTCTTCAGAATGTACATAAAGTGAACCTCGGGCTGATCCACCCTGGAATAGCCTCCTTTCTTTGGTCTAAGAATATGAGAGATGATCCACTGTAAGATCCTGGCAACGGGAGTCAGTTTCCCTGTTGTTACTGATTTAGGAATTAAACTGCTCGCCACAACATTATCCGAATATGGCCTTTTCAACATAGAATTCAGTGCTTTCTTAAAATCATAATCCTTAACAGTATTTGTATCAGTTGCATGTTCGGTAGGCTGAGCATTAAGCACAGGCATATTGAACAAATCTCTCCAAGTAGAGTCATTGATAGCAATAACCTTATTCCCTAGCTTGCAATTAAACATGTAACCATCAAATTTACCCATTAAACTAGAATAAAAGATCCTAACTAAATCCTCATTGTATTTGGTGTCACATTCCAAAAATCCTCTAAAATTCTGAAAATCCAATAACTCTATGACTTCTTCTAAATGCATGCGTTCAACGGTACGACGATAGTAAACAAATTGCTTGATAATAGATCGTTTACTCAACTTTTTCTCATATAGAGCAGTAAATTCATCAGATACAAGAGAGGAAAGTGTTACCGGTGGATTGATAGGAGGTTGGGAAGGACCTGCTTTAGATGAAGGCTCTCTTGTGACTCTTTTCCGGGTGATTCTTCGAGAAGCCATTGATGGTGATGCTAGAGAAGGATGAACAGTAACCAATTTCTTCAATGTTGTGTGAAACCCAAATGTTGTTGGTAAGAGTTGTGGAGTTAGGGTTTGTTTATAGAGGATTTAGGGAAGAGGAGGAGATGAGAGAAACTATGTAATGACTTGATATAATGCACATGCTATGTTAATGTCACATAAAAGAATCATAAAAAGCATAAAAATTAATTAAATGGGTCAAAACGCACGAAGCCCAAGAGATTTTTCGAAATCTGTCAGCAAGTGGTCGACCTCTAGGCCTGTGTGCGTCGACGCACACTGTAACATTTTCTACAATTTTGAAAAATAAAGCTACGAGTCGACCAAAGAGTCGACCTGAGCATTCCAGGCTCCAATCGTGAACAAAGCAATAAGAGAGAGTCGACCAGAGGCATGATTGAGTCGACTCAAATAGTAGAATTTTGCAAAAATCATATATTTGTGTCATTTAAGCAATGATGTTGAATAAATAAGAAGCCAACACAAACATCAAACATTTAAATGGACAAAGTAGGCTTAATATGTGCAATAAACATCAATTTTATCACTCAACATGGTACATTTACTTAAAGAAAATTTTGAAGCGGAACGATATTACCTTGATCATGATAAATGATGAGAACCCTCACATATAGCTTAATAACTCTTTGCATTGTTAGTTAAAAACATAACCAAGCATATGTATATCTGAAGAGCAACTATCTTAGAGGAATATCAAACACGATCCGAGATGTCGAGAACGGCAAGTTTCCTACGGATGTGAAAGAAAGGCCCTGTGGCTAGTGGTTTTGTAAAAATGTTAGCAAGTTGATTTTTAGTATCAACATGCTCAAAGACCACATCACCTTTCTCTACATGATCCCTAAGGAAATGATGACGTATTTCGATATGCTTAGTGCATGAATGTAATACAGGGTTCTTAGTTAGGTTAATAGCACTAGTGTTATCGCACAAAATGGGAATACGCTCAAGTTTTAAATTGAAATCAAGCAATTGTTGTTTAAGCCATAGGACTTGAGCACACCTGCTGCCGGCGATAACGTATTCCGCCTCTGCAGTTGACAAAGCAACGGAAACCGGTTTCTTGCTATGCCAACTCACCAAGGAATGTGTGAAAAAATGACACGTGCCACTAGTACTTTTCCTATCTAATTTACACCCGGCAAAGTCAGAATCGGAATTGCCAACTAAGGAACAAACACTACCTTTAGAATACCACAGCCCATACTTTGGAGTACCGGAGAGGTATCGAAGTATGCGCTTAACTGCCTTTAGGTGGGATTCCTTGGGACGTGCTTGATACCTCGCACACATGCATACACTGAACATAATATTGGGACGTGATGCGATAAGATAAAGAAGACATCCAATCATACCTCTATACCTTTTTACCTCTACATCCTTACCATTCTCGTCACGATCAAGATTTGCACTAGTTGGCATTGGAGTATCTATTGCTTTGCAGTTTAGCATGTCGAATCGTTTGTGAAGCTCAAGACAATATTTCGTTTAACTCACAAATGTGCCCTCTTCGAGTTATTTGATTTGCAATGCGAGGAAATAGTTGAGCTCCCCCTTCATGCTCATTTCAAACTCCCCCTACATCAAACTAGAAAACTCCTTGACCAAGGACATGTTAGTAGACCCAAAGATAATATCGTCAACATAAATTTGTACCAAGATTAAGTGTTTTCCTTGACGTTTAATAAAGAGGGTTGTGTCAACCTTTCCTCTTGAATACCCTTGATCAAGTAAAAATTTGCTTAGACGTTCATACCAAGCCCTAAGGGCTTGTTTAAGTCTGTATAAAGCACGTTTAAGTTTGTAGATATGATCGGGATATTCATGGGATTCAAAACCCGGAGGTTGGGCAACATAAACCTCTTCATTTATGTATCCATTAAGGAAAGCACTTTTAACATCCATTTGGAATAATTTGAAGTTCTTAGTGCAAGCATAAGTAAGTAAAAGGCGTATAGCCTCAAGTCGGGCAACCGGCGCATAAGTTTTCTCATAGTCGATTCCTTCCTCTTGGTTATAGCCTTGCGCTACAAGCTGCGCTTTGTTTCGTGTTATAACTCTATTTTCATCAAGTTTATTCCTAAACACCCATCGAGTGCCGATTACTCGATGATCTCGCGGAGGGGGGACAAGGTCCCAAACCTCATTTCTCCTGAATTGATTTAGTTCATCTTGCATTGATAAAAACCAATGCTCATCGAGTAATGCCTCCTTTGCGTTTTTAGGTTCAACTTGTGACACAAAAGCGGAGTAATAACAAACGTTACTAAGTTTAGAGCGGGTGGTTACTCCCTTAGAGATGTCACCGATGATATTGTCGATTGGATGGTCTTTGGAAGACTTTCATGCTGGAGGAAGGTCATTTTCATTAGTTGAATAATCCTCCCCACTCTTCATAGGTTAGTGATCCTTTTCATCCTCAATACGCACTACTTCGGGCTGATCAGTTCCTTTATCAGTGTCCTTGAGTATGTCTTCTGAAGATACACCTGCACCATGAAAAGAACTACCTTCTCCGACATTTTTCAGATAAGACTCATCAAAAGTAATGTGTACCGACTCTTCAACAATTCCTAACCTTTTATTATAAATTCTATAAGCTTTACTTGACTGAGAGTATCCAAGAAAAATACCCTCGTCGGCCTTGGCATCAAACTTACCAAGTGTCTCTTTTCCATTGTTCAACACAAAACACTTGCAACCAAAGACATGAAGCTGATAAATATTTGGCTTATGCCCTTTTAAAAGTTCATACGGTGTCTTGTTTAGAATAGGCCGGATGAGCACCCTATTCAAAACGTAACAAGCCATACTAATGGCGTCGGCCCAAAAGTATTTTGGAAGTCCACTTTCATTGATCATAGTCCTTCCAAGTTCCTCCAAAATTCTATTTTTACGTTCCACCACCCCATTTTGTCAAGGGGTATGTGGTGCGGAAAAATTATGATCAATTCCATGGGATTCACAAAATGCTTCAAACAAATGGTTTTCAAACTCACCCCCATGATCACTTCGAATTAACACAATGTTCGTGTTTAACTTGTTTTGAGATAACTTAACAAATTTTTCAAAGGCCGAAAAGGTATCACTCTTATTTGCTAAGAAAATAGTCCAACAAAACCTAGAAAAGTCATCGACTATTACAAAACCATAATAGTTACCACCTAGGCTTTTGATCCTAGATGGTCCAAATAAGTCCATATGGAGGATCTCAAGGGGTCTCATAGTTGAAATGATGTTTTTAGATTGGAATGAGATCCTTGTTTACTTCCCCATTTTACAAGCATCACAAAGATGATCCTTTGTGAATTTGATTTTGGGCAAACCGATGACTAGGTCTTTAGAGACTATTTTGTTAAGAAAATCAAAATTGATATGAGCCAACCGTCTATGCCACAACCATGAATCTTCATTCATAGTGACTAGACACTTGTCTCCATTCAACGATACCTCATGTAAGTCTAGCATATAGACATTGTTCACCCTCAAGCCCTTAAACATATCCTTTTTGTCACTATCTTCAACTATGCAACAATCTTTTGAAAACGATACTTTATAATTCTTGTCACATAGCTGACTAATACTTAAAAGGTTGTGTCTAAGGCCTTCCACAAGTAGCACATCAGAGATAGTAGTAGATGAGGGGTTACCTACACTACCTTTGCCTAGAATCTGTCCCTTATTGTTATCTCCGTAGGTGACAAACCCCTTTTTCTTCGCCATAAAGTCGATGAAAAGAGATATGTCTCCTGTCATATTTCTTGAGCAACCACTGTCCAAAACCCATCTTCTTTCAGTGGTCTCAAGACTATGTACCTACAAAACAATCAAGGGAGAGTAGGTACCCAATTCTCATTGGGTCCTTTACGGTAATTGAAACCAAGATCGCACTTGGGCAACCATTGATAAATGCCTTTTGGAACAAGAAATCTTCTAAAATGACATTTAGCAATAGTATGACCAGGCTTGCAACAATATAGGCAATCACGGTTCATTTAGAATTTACCTTTGCTATCTCTATCTCGAATCACATATGTATACTTTTGATATAGATTGTTCATACTTTCTCGATAATGTGATCGATCAATAGCAAACGTAACTTTAGGCTTAAGAGCCTTGTCTAATTTGGCCTTAAGGGTTCTCACCTCTTTTTTCCAAATATGACAAGTATCACAGCCCCCAAACTTGAACCATGGAGACTTATTCTCATCAATCTTAGCTTTTTATGCATCCACCATGGAGTTTTTAAGAGCTTCCAATTCCTTTTCAGAATCGGAAAACTTTCTCTCGAAGTATTTAAAAATATTTTTGTTCGAAGCTAAGCGTTGAAAAGCTTCCTTAGCCTCGTGGTGCAACATATCAAAAGCCTTTTGTAATTCTAAATGAGACATACTTTTAGAATGGTCATATTTAGAGTGTTTGACCTCTTTCTTCTTGTTTTGACGTGCCATAAGATATAGATTAACGGATTCACTTTCGTCACTTGAGTTGTCATCTTTTTCCGACTCACTATCGCTCTCCCAAGCGATGTATGCTCGTCTAGACTTGTTTGACCTTTTGTGTTGACGATTCTTATCCTTATCCTTATCCATGTCTTTCTTGAGTGGTGGACAATTTGGCTTGTAGTGCCCGAATTTTCCACAGTTGTAACACGTTCCTTTAACCTTGCCATTCTTATTTCCTTCATTTCTAGATTGCCTCCTAAATTTGACTAGATTTTTATCCGAGTGTTGAATCTCATTCTTCCAAACATACCTATTGTATCTCTTCACAAATAGACTCATATCATCATCGGAGTCATCATCTTCGTCATTGTTGGTTTCATCATCACTTTGCTCTTTAGATGTGGACTTTAAACAAGAAGCCTTAAGAGCAATTGACTTCTTTTCCGTGTCTTTTGTTTTCTCCTTCTTTATACTCTTCTCATGTTTTTAAAGGCTAATGAACACTTGCTCATGCTCATCGAGTTTTCCAAATAATGTGGTGAGGTCTAGAGTAGCTAGATTATTGGTCTCCTTGATCGCGGTGACCTTCGGCTGCCATTCCCTGTTAAGACACCTCAAAATCTTATTAGTAGAAACCTCGTTTGGAATTGGTTTACCAAGTAAATGCAATTTGTTGATAATATGAGTAAATCGGTTTTGCATATCCGCAATGGTTTCCCCTTGCTTCATGTAAAAAAGATCGAACTTTTGTGTTAGTGTGTTGATACGGGCCATTTTAACATCATTAGTGCCTTCGTGGGCTACTTGTAAAGCATCCCACATGGCTTTGGCTGTTTCACAATGAGAGACTCGATAATACTCGTCAACTCCCAAAGAGGAGATCAACATATTTTGAGCCTTCCAATCATAGCTTTACTTTTTCTCGTCCTCCTCATTCCATTCAGCTTCGGGTTTGGGAACGACAATACCTTCAGCATTGGTCATTGTAATTTCCATGGGACTGTTTAAAATAACGTTCCAAACCTTCCGATCTATGGAATTTATATGGATGCGCATACAATCCTTCCAGTAGCTGTAATTCTCGCCTATAAAAACTAAAGCTCTATTATAAGCCCCTTTAGGTTCGTTCGCCATATTCCAATAAGTTTTACCGAAGCACCAGATAAACCGGAGCTCATGATACCACTTGTTAGACGATGGCTAGGATCTAGAAAGGGGGGTTGGATAGATCCCTCGAGTCTTACAAGCAAATGGCTTTCCAAAAATTGGTTTTAAAATTTTTTATGGAAGCGACCACTAAATCACACATCTACAACGAACCTCTAATAAAAGGATCGGATATGCACGACAATATTAGGAATGAATTACGGATGATAAAAATTCAGATTGATTAACACTATTTCAACGCAATCAACAATGTTTTACTTGCCTGATGTTTAATCCAATCCAACGAGATAAATCGACAAACAATTGATTGCAAAAGCGTTCGATTTTGCATTGAAACAAATTATCAAACACTTGGTGTGCGTAAAACACACTAAGTGCAGATTTCAAAGTAATGTGATGTTGAGCTGCTCCTAAATACAATCCAAGGGATTGTATCAAATTTACAATACAATTTAACAACTCAATATAACACTAGCTCAGAAATTTTGATCAATTTAAACTTCTCAAATTTGAATGATATCAAACGTAAAGAGTTAAGGGAAAGAGAGGACAAACACGATTTGATTAGGCAGTTCCCCAATCGTCCTCACTATGGGTACCTCTGCCCCCAATTCCACAAATGAAATTGAGATATATATATATATATATATATATATATATATATATATATATATATATATATATATATATATATATATTACCGTTGTAATTGAGTTTATACAAGAGAAAAATAATAAACATCCAAACTTTCAAACGTCTTTGATTCTTGATGCAGAGTCTTCTCTTCCCTTGATTCAAGACGAATCCAGTGCCACGAATTTGTTTGAACAAATCACTGTCTCACACTACTAGACTGCAAGGAACCACCGTTCTTCACTCACCTTCACTCGGTCGATTTCGATCTACCACAATTTGATCCCCAAACCTTTCATCTACGATTCTCCGACTGTAGCTACTAAAGCAAATGAAACACTCTGTTCTTCGGTTACCTTCGCACGACTGAATCTTTGTAGAACGAAATGGTTTATGTAAAAACCCCCAAAATCTCCTTGATTCTTGGAGGACAAAACCTAGGGTTTTATTCAAGAAACACCCATTAATTTTCAACCTAGCACGTAGGATCCACACACCTAGGCCTGAACCTTATCACTTCAAAAATACACAACACTAACAAAAATGGTTATGTGTAGATGTTAGAGAATGTAAGGTTGAAGATGAAGATGAAGAGAATATCAATGTAAATTTTCACGTTTCTTGTTGTACCTGTAAAAAATGAGCCAAAACAATATATATACTATCCTAGAAACATAACAGGAATAACAGAAATTTGAAGTGAATAATACATCACAAAATAGGTGCAAAACAATGAACGGTCGACCTATGCAGGTGAGGAGGTCAACCTGAGCAAGGAAGTTGGCAAATCTGGGCAGAAAAATAGCCTTTGCGTCGACCTAAACAGGGTATGCATCGATGCATTGGTCCCAGTTTTTCACAACCACAAACGCAGATTGTATGTGTCGACCGGAGGGTCGATGCGAGCATCTCAGCTGCTGACACTAAAAAATATAACCTGTCTGGGTCGACCAAAATAGGGTTGTGAGTCGACTCACACCCTTGACACATGCAAAAATCATCATTTTGACTTTCCTAAAGGTTTTCAACCATACCTAATGCACCTAGAGCATTGTCAACATGATCAAACATACTTAGAACACCTAATGTATATTGTATATGATAGTCTTCATGTGAATTATATATATGCTAAGCATGATAGTTTTGACATCATTAAAACAAGTGTAGAGAGAGCTTCCCCTCACATACTCCCCCTTTTTGATGATGGAAAAACATTGGCAAAAAGGTCAAACTGAGGTATCATCCTCCCCCTGACTTTATGCATTCATTGTTGTTTGATCATTCTCAATACCTTTTATTTCCAGTGTCTTCTCCCCCTTTGACAACATCAAAAAGAGAGAAAGATAAACATATC
Organism: Lathyrus tuberosus; assembly: GCA_022829125.1. Classification (NCBI taxonomy): domain Eukaryota; kingdom Viridiplantae; phylum Streptophyta; class Magnoliopsida; order Fabales; family Fabaceae; genus Lathyrus; species Lathyrus tuberosus. The sequence goes on from JALAZF010000045.1 coordinate 11,549,228, forward strand.
AAAAATAGAAGATTAAAAGCAGCATTTGTTTACATAACTTTGTTCAGCAGAACCTTGTTTTCAGTGTCTTCAGCACTCCTTCTTCAGAACCCTTTGTTATCAGAAACATAAGTCTTCAGAGTCTTCAGAACTTGTTCAACAGAACCTTGTCTTCAGTGTTTTCAGAACTTGGTCTTCAAAAACTTAAGCTTCGCAGTCTTCAGAACGTTGTTCATCAGAACCTTGTCTTTAGAGTCGTTACCACTTAGTCTTCAAAAGATAAGTATCAGAGTTAAATTCAGAGCCTGAATCCAAGAGAACATTGCAGCAGCAACATATTGTCTTCTTTGAGTCTTTCTGAAGCACAATAGATTAGAAGCAATTTTGGTTCTTTACCGCAGAAACGACTTTTGAGAATTTGAGAGTGACGTTTTACATGATCTCGATCAGAGTCATATCTAGCTTTATCAGAGTCAGAATTAACTTTATCAGCGTCAGCATCTGTTTTTCAATACTTAAGAAAACAAACGTTAGATTACCAAAATTGTTCTCACACAAATACAACTTTGTTACTATCAAAATAAAGAGATATCTTGCAGAACCAAATCTTGTTCTAAAAATATCCCCCTTTTTGATAATGACAAAACAATGTATTTTGATAACACAATTTTGTACGAAGATAATAAGAATTGACTCAGATAAGTTCAAAGTAAACTTCCCTTTATCAAACTCCCCCTGAATCTAAGACTTAACAAAATCTTTTAAGATTTGGGATATAGAGCCTGATTGTAAAGATCTAGACAGATCCAAAATATCAGAGCTTGATTATAGTGGTGATACATTCTCATAACAGAGCTTGATTAAGTAAATCAGTGTCTGATTGATATCAGAGTCATTTTGCCAATATAATTATTTTTCCTGAAAAACATTCTAAAAAGATATTCCATTTAAAGTGTTAGAATGTTAGAGCTTATGATTAGAGACAAGATATATATATCAAAATAACTTTTCCATATTAATACTCCCCCTTTTTATAATCAAAAAGGGTAATCAAAAGATTAACTTAAGCATTTTGATTTGAGAGAATTTAGCTATGTTAAATTCAGTACTTTTCTTCCTTTTTATGGAAATCATAATGGAATGCATTAAGATAAGATAAATGCAAGTAAGGGAGAATTCTTCATTGATAAAAGCAAAACGCCAGGGGCGCAGTACAGGAACAGAATCACAAAAAAAGAAAATAAACAAACAACAAGGACAACGGACAGAAACAACAATGATAAAAGAAAGAGAGACCAAGCACCCAAGAGACCAACAATGATGAAACACCCGCCAACCAACTATCTCATTCCCTGATGATTGTTTCAAAATAGTTCATGGGAGAACACCATTCAGTAACAAGTTTCTCATTCATTCCGATTTGTTTTAAGTGAGCAACAACTCCATGAAGATCAAGAATGTGAGAGATAACTCTACTGTAGGGAATCTAAAATGATAACTCCGCTCTCGATGAAAGAATTTCTCCTTTCAAGAAGTTGAATATGGATTGAGGCAGGTTTATCTTAATCTTGGAGATTAAGAAGAAAATGAAGAGCCTATCCATTGCAGAGAGCCTTCATGTTCCCTTTTCCCTGGGTCTAAGATTCGTTCCCATGATTTGGTACCAGACTTTAGCCTCAGGGGTGAGAGAAGAGGGACTGTCAGCAGGTTTTTCTTGAAGATAGATGATGTGAATGTGTTTAGAAAAATAGTTATTTCCTCTGTAGTATTCAACACATTCGCCATCCTCTTTACATTCAATAGCTTGAGAGATGATTGTAGAGTTAATCATGATGAGAAAGCCACACACTATAGACAGAATGCAACAGATATCAGACTCATATGCAAGGATGCGAGCATTAGCCCAAAACTCTTTTACAAGAACTGGATAGATAGGTCCATTGAGAATTTCAAGATATTTATCCCAGTTTTGGTAGATGATGTCTGAGAGAATATTGGTGTGACCATTGTCAACAAGAACGTTGAAATCAATAGAGTATTCTTTCAAGAGATCTAAGTTAGAGATTTCTCCCTTAATGGTTTTAGAAGACATGGTGAAAACAAGAAGGATATGAGTGAAAAGCAAGTTTAGAAACGGATGAATAGTTATGAAGAGAAGTGTGGTATATAAAGAGAACAAAGAGTGATAGTAATAAATGGCAATAAAGACAAGATGAATTGAGATGAGTAATTCATCATTTCTAATACAAGGGATACAAACAAGAACAAAGAATGATAAAGGAGTGTATCAGTCTCCAAAAGGTCACAGATCAGTATACGTTATTAATATTATGACATTAGTCAATAAATACAAATAAATGTATACTCGAAAGAGAGAGGGCAGAAACTGACAAAGAATATAGGAAGGTAGACAAGTGTTTAGTTCCAAGAAATCTTTATCTTACACACATCTTTATGAATGCATAATATGAGAGGAAGACGTAAAGATTTAAACAGTTATCAAGTTAATTTTCAAATCCGATGCGTTAAACATGATTATAGAGATATTAAGGAGTAATAGGAAATAATTACTTAAAACCTAGTCTCACGAAATCACAACGCTCGAGGTGTCTCTTCAACAGTAGGTATGATTTGATTTTGGATACGTGTCACAAATAATCATAGCCGTTTTTTTTTCAAGAGAGCACGTTTTGATGTTTCCAACGTCAATAATACCAAGAGGTACCTGACTGGACTAATTTATGATCAGGACATTTTCTAACTTGTAGAAGTATCATGAATCAGAAAGTCAATAAAAAATAATTAACACACTTTGCTTAACATCATAATCTTATATCAGACGTTCAGGTAGCCTGACACATTAAAATATTATCATCTCATTCTGGACAAGGTTTGATAAATAAGTTTTCCAAAATGAATACGAATCTGTCTTTAGCAAGGGGTTTTGTGAAGATATTATCCCACTGGTGATCTGTATCCACAAATTTTAACTGAAAAGTAGCCTTCTGAACATAGTCACGTAAAAAGTGATGTTTTATTTCAATATGTTTTTCCCTAGAATGTAGAATAGGATTCTTAGATAAACAAATGGCAGAAGTATTATTACAGAAGATAGGAATGTTACACTCGTATATCTGATAATCTTCAAGTTGATTCTTCATCCAGAGTATCTGAGTACTGCACAGAGATGCTGATATGTATTCTGCTTCTGCAATTGAGATAGCAATTGTTGATTGTCTCTTGCTTGCCTAGGAGATGAGGTTACTCCCCAGAAACTGACAGTTTCCAGAAGTACTTTTCCTTTCCAATCTGTCTCCAGCATAATCTGCATCACAGTAACCAGAAAGCTTGTACTCTGATGTTTTCTTATACATCAAGCCATAGTTATTTGTTCCTTTTAGATACCTTAGGATTCTCTTAACAACAGTTAAGTGAGTTTCCCTTGGATTTGATTGGAAACGAGCACAAAGACATACGCTGAACAGAATATCTGAACGAGAAGCTGTCAAATACATAAGAGATCCTATCTGTCATACCCAAAATTTTGACCACCAAGATTTCCCATCATTGTGCAAATCATCTCCACAATATGGATGTACTATCACGCCTCATCAATCTCCTCAAGGATTGTTGAGCATTCACTATAATCAAGAATTAGGGTTTTAACCCCTCTCAGAGCATTTAAACAAAGGATCAATCAAGAAATGACATGATCTTCAACTTGTCTAACCTCTTAAAACATCCATGAAGGATCAATAGATTTCTCATATCAAGAATCAAGCACAAGAGTGCAACATCTCAAGCAGATCTAGCCTCAGGATCGTTAGTGTCACAAAATTAGGGTTTTGGTCGACCAAGGCCTCCAGATGAAAATTTTCATCTGGGCATGAGCTATTAATTTAAAGCATGGCGCACATTGCTCAAAGGGGCCTCTTACACCCAATCATCAAGTCAAAATATCCTCAGGGAAAGCATTCATCAGAAATCAGGAATTAGGGTTTCTTGACCTAATTCACCCCTAAGTTGACTTTTGAGGCAAAACATGAGCCAAGACCTCAAGACATGATTTGAGGGCCTCAAGTACACCACATTGATCCATTTAAAACAATGGATTGACCAAAGAAGCTTGATTCACAAGTCTCATTTTATCAGGATCACAATTAGGGTTTTGAAGAAAAAGTCAACTGTAGCTTTGACTTATGACCAAAACATGTTCCCAAACCATGGTACATGATTCAAGACACCCTAAAACACCTATGGGATCCATCCATTAGGTTTTAATTGGGTCAAGGACTTGATTTCATAAGGAATCACACAGTTTGGAATTCATCTGACAAAAAGTCAACTGTGCCTAAAATCAAGTTTGACTTTTTGGAATTTTTCCCAAAAAAATGGTTCCCCTAAGTAAAAAATAATGTTAATGTATGATTTTGCTCATCATTCATCAAGAAAAATCAAGAAAAGTAAGGTTTCTTGCAAAAGGGGGAACCTTGAGAAACCAAAAAAATTTCTAAGTTATGGAACAAAAGTGTTTTGGTACCAACTTTGCAAGGTCGTAACTCCTTAACCATAAAGCCATTTGCTTCCATCCAAAGCTCATCTCACATACTACAAAAGTGTAGGATTGGTCCATAGCCAGAAAATGCTTGGATTTTAAGTTATGAAGTGATCAAAATCAAGGAAAGTGTGAAAAGAGTTCCAGGACTTAGAAATTTTTTTAGGCAGAATCTCTTTCACTTTTTCTCAACTTTAAGGCCATTTTTAACCTTGATCCAAGTTGAACTAGGTCTATTGGTGGACATCAAAGTTGAAGTACATTATGCAAGCTTTCTAAAATGACCAAGAACTCCATCAAACTCCCTTTGATCTAGGGGTTATGGACCTCTCAAGTTACCTTGCTGCAATTGTTTTCAAGGCAAGTTTTGGTGCAAACTTGCACCCCACGATTCCTTGGACTGATTTTGAGCACTTTGATCATTCAAATTCTGTCCAATTACAACACATATGAATGAATGATCTGATCCATAACAAAAAATTCCAAAAGCCTAGCCTTCCAAGACAAAAGAGCATCATTGTGGCATATGATATCTCAAGATGCAAAACCTTGAATTTTTAATTTTGGCACCAAGCATTCAATGGATGCATCAAGGTGGCATGAACTGAGGCAAGTCTAACTGAATGAGTCAAGCCTTATCCCTGCAACAAAGGACTCATATTTGCTCCCTAATCTCAAGTCAATGGCTAGAGAAGACTTGAACACCTTTATGCCACAATTGGCCAAAGACTTGTTGCAGTTGCCATTCACTATTTCAGCCAAAACAAACTTACTCTACTATAAATAGAGCTCATTTGTGATCAGTTTGAGTACCCCAAAGCATACAAACTAATGCTTTCCTCAAAGTCTCTCTTTCACTCCAAATTTTCCTTCTTTTGCAAGTCACAACTGAGTTTTCGAGTTAGAGAGAAATTCCACCATAGCTCGTGATTCAAACACATCCAATGTATCATATATAAGCTGTTCAAACACTCATCCTTGATCTGAAACACCAAAATCAGAAAGTCAACCTCCAAAACCTCAAATTTTGACTTTTTTGCATTTTTCAAGCCATGTCTTGATTCAGTCACTTTCAAAACCAAACAAAGCCTCAAACACACTCCAAATATCATCCTCAAACTGTCCCAATTAGTTTCCCTCATCTGGAACACCATTTGAGAGAGTTACCATCTTGGTCACTATTGCTACTTTTGCAAGAAAGAGCCAATACTTGTTCCTGAGGATTCTAGCTGATTTTGATCATTCTAAAAGCTTCTAAGGGATCAATCAAGAGTGTCTAAAGCATTGGATTACTTTTGGCACAAGGATCTTGACAGTTAGCACAAGGAGCTTCAAGAGGTAAGTGCATCACAACTTGAACTCTCTAAATCATGCATTGCTTTGATGTCCATTGATTATGGACATCTCATACATATCATATATGTTGTGTTTGAACCAATTTGCCATGCTATTGTTGCCTGTATGATGAGATTGCACAGAACATGCAAATATAGGCCTATTTTGAAACCACTATCGAGTTTTAAAATAGGGACATCTTTAGAAAAATCTAAAAGCACCATTGGATTCCTCATGAAATTCTAGGCAAGATACAGCTAAATTTTGTCAAAATCCATGGAGAAATGAGGAAATTAGAGCCTTCATGCAAGAGGAAAAAATCAGGCCTTGCCTTGGGCAAGGGCCAGGCCATGACGCCTTGGCTAGGCCTGAAATCCAAGTCACCCATATATGTTGATGGGGTGGTTTTGATACACGGATGTATCACCACCCAAGTGGTAGCGCGCATGTGTGTTTGGTTAGGAGGTCGTGGGTTCAAGACCCACCCAGACCATTTTGCCATTTTCTCCTATTTTGCTATTTTTTTTCACATTTTTCATGGTTTTTATTAATTAATTCTAAAATTAATTTCTCTCTCAATTTTGATTATTTTTTATTGGTTCTTTTGTTGAAAATTCCCAAAAATGTTAAAATATTTTATTCCACAAAATTTTCACAAAAATATTATTTATTTCATGTATTTGGTATTTTTATAAAGAGTTATAGTTTTATTTATTTTTTAGGCATTTAAAAATATTTCTTTCTCTTGATTTTGCAAATTCAAGTGATTTTCCAATCATTCTATGAATGAAACATGATTTTTCAAACACTAATCCAAGATCAAAACTTGTTTTGAAACACATGTTTGGTAAATTTGGTCAACAGTGGTTGACATCCCCGGCAGATTCCAAGTCCAATGGTTATTGGCACCTTTTCTATAGCAGATCTTCGGGTTTTCTCTTCAGCAAAGGTTATATCAGGAAGCCCGCTCGGTGTGACTTCCTCAGCAGGGTTCGTGACCTCGGAGACAGTTCAGTTTGTCATCCCCAGTGGAGTTGGCCTATTCTCTTCAGCATTTATTTTGCTGGAGGGGTCCTTTTGCATATAGTAAGCATATTTGCATTGCATCCTTAAACGCGTAGCATTTCCATTTCGTATGGAGCATTACGCTATAGAAAGAAAATTCAAGCATATGCATGCGAAGCATAAGCCAGATTTGGTATCTTGCGCAGAAACCCAAATCAGTTTTCAGTCAAGACAGTGACATATCCCCAGAGAGAATGCCGAGCCATTCCCCAGCAGACAGTTTCTTTCCGTCAAACCCCTTTGACGATGTGTTTCGAGCTCAGGTTTTGTACCTTCGGATATGTTTAGTTTCTTCCCGTCAACCCCTTGACGATGTGTTCCGAGCTCAGGTTGTGTACCTTTGGATATGTTCAGTTTATTCCCGTCAACCCCTTGACGACGTGTTCCGAGCTCAGGTTTTGTACCTTCGGATATGTTCAGTTTCTTCCCGTCAACCCCTTGACGACGTGTTCCGAGCTAAGGTTTTGTACCTTCGGATATGTTCAGTTTCTTCCCGTCAACCCCTTGACGATGTGTTCCGAGCTCGGGTTTTGTACCTTCGGATATGTTCAGTTTCTTCCCGTCAACCCCTTGACGATGTGTTCCGAGCTCAAGTTTTGTACCTTCGGATATGTTCAGTTTCTTTCCGTCAAACCCCTTTGACAATGTGTTTCGAGCTCAGGTTTTATACCTTCGGATATGTTCAATTTCTTCCCGTCAAACCCCTTTGATGAAGTGTTTCGAGCTCAAGTTTTGTACCTTCGGATGTGTTCAGTTTCGTTCCATCAACCCCTTGACGACGTGTTCCAAGCTCAGGTTTTGTACCTTCAGATATGTTTTGTTTCTTCCCGTCAACCCTTTGATGACGGCATTCCAAAAACAAGTTTCCTTTCCGTCATTTCTATGACGATGTGTTTCTTCGGATAGGTTTTCTTTCTGTCATCCCTATGACAATGTGTTATCTTCGTTCAAATTTTCTTTCTGTCATCCCCATGACGATGTGTCCCTACGGTGGAATTTCTTTCTGTCATCCCTATGATGATGTGTTCTCTTCGGTCAGACAGTCTTTCCATTAATTCTTTGACGATGTGGTTCGTTGAGTATCTTTTCTTTCTGATGCGGTTCTGGGATTCACTTTTCTTTCTCTGGGTATGTTGTCTTTCCGTCAAATCCCTTCGACGAGGTGTGACTAGGCTCCAACTATATTTTCTCTCCCCACAGTCTTTAAATTTCCGGGTTCTTTTGGTATTCAATCTCTGTGTACCTTGAATATTTGAAAGTCGTTGCCATCATCCTTTCAGGTCCAAGTCGATTGAATAGGGGCAGCTGTAGCACCCCAAAATTTTCCCTCTTTTCTTCTAACTTTTTCTGGCTTTTGTTTCGCATTTATTTTGCATCTTCACTAGGTTATAACTCATAATCATATCATGGCATTGGTTCTTAAGACATGGGATCAGGAGTTTCTCTGAGTCAGGGCTTCCTATTGGCCTTGAGATACTTTCATTCAAGTTTGGCAGAAGGTTGAATTCTTGTTGTTGTAATTTCATATCAAAGTTCATCAAGCTTCAATTTCGATTTCAAGTCAGGTGTGGTTATTCAGTTGCGATCCGATTTAGGTAGTGTGTTTCCAAGGTTGAGTTGTGGACTTCATCAGGTTATCAAGCAGTGGTTCGTGTGAGGTTTGGTTCAGAAAATCAAGTTTATCATTCCATTAGTGGATCAGAAGTGGATTTATTTTCCTCAGCGCAGATTCAGTGATCAAGGCAGGGTTTAAAATTGATTCAGATGGTTATTGACTCAAATTCAAGTTATGTATTGGTCTGAGACCCGTTCATTCATCTTAATCAGAGGTTCGTGGGAAAGTTCAAGGGTGGTCAAGGTTTGTATTGAGAATGCATCTTGGTTTTCATTGAGAATTAAGGAGTTTGGTGGAGTATTCATTCACGTGATCGTTTGATGGTTTGAGTTCAAAATTTGATATCCATTCATTTCACCATAACCAATTTTCTTTCCACATTCAAAACCATTATCCACTTCTTAACCTCCATTTTAATTTTAATTCATTTTCAAATTCCATTCAAATTCATGTTAATAACCATTAAACCATATTTTTCCCCCATAAACCACTTTTAAATCCATTTCATAATTCCTAAATTCATTTCCAAACCAATCCATTTTCATTTTAATTCATGGCCATTTTGTTTAATTCAAGTGTCACATACTAAGCCCATATCCCTTTTTGTTAAGCCCATGCTACCCTTTTTGTCAATGTAATAAAAAAAGAGAAGGTTGACCTAGCTATACAGAGAGAGTGGGGCGCTGATTCTTAAAAAAGGGAAAGAAAACGAAAATCTGAAAAGGAGGAAAAAGAAAAAAATGGCGCAAGGAAAAGCAGGTGGTCTCTCGCGATCCACCCTTCGACCTCCACCGGTGCAATCATCACCATCGAATGGTTTCCGCCATCAACGCAGCGAATGACATCGACTTAGAAACTATGATACAACGTCGTTAGATTCACGATGCCGACATCAAAAGCAGAGAAATCAAAATGCGCGAGAAGATGGCATGGTCTGGTCTGAGCGCAACATCAAGCCATAAACAAGTGGTCTTTCAGTGATGTAGCAACGACAACATCAAACAGCTTGTTTTGATGAATTCCTCCACTTTTCAGCCGCCGACATCCAAACAGAGCCAGTGTCGTAACTCGGTGTACGTCGCAACTTTTTGATTGAAGCTAGCTTGCACAGACAATTAAGTTCAGCTCTAGGTTTTTTCATTGAATCCCACAGCTGCAAGGTGTGATAATCTCAACGCTAACACCGACACTTTCTTGCTCGGTTTCACACCAATTCACCGCAGATTCACAATCGTATTAGTTTAAATTGGTCAATTTCGAAATTTGTTTTCCTGTTTGGGTGTTGTTCGCTCTTGTGCAGGTCCAGGTTCGACTTTGTGCGCGATTGGGATCAAGCTGGTGTGACGAGTGCGCATTGTGCCATCGATTTCGCAACTCCAATTCCGCCGTGTCTAACATAACAACAACTCTACAGCATGTTACGACACAAGCAGTTCAGCAAGATTCCTATCACAATAATCGTTTCGCATTCGGTAAATCTTTCGAACCAAGTTTACTACTGTGATATGCTGAATGTTGTCTTGTTCATGTGTTTTTCATTTCAGTGATTTATAATGAACATAGATTTGAATGTGAGTTTCAATTCGGTATTTGTTTCAACTGTAGCTCGGTGAACTTGTATTGCTATTGCTACTGATGCAATTTTGTTTTGGAATCTTTACTCCACAGTGTATTTGTTGATCTGTTTTTGTTGCACTTGGTTTCAAATATCGTATTAATTTCGGACTGATATAGTATGACAGATAATGTTACTGCCGTTGCGATTCATGTTAAGAGTTTCGTTCTAAATTCCAATAGTCGTTTGCTATGATGGTATGATTTGCACTTATAAATATTGTGTGGGTTGCTGCTTCGATTTGGTTGGAATCGTCGTTTCGGTTACGATACTTTAGGATATATAATTCTTAATGATACATTTTCTATGATTTCAAGATCAGTTCTAGAATAAGTGTATGGGGCTGTTTGGATTTAGAGATGTTTGCAGCTTTTGCATTGGAGTTTCCTTGGGATACATAAAGCATTGAGCATGATATGAATATGGCTTTAATTTGCTACTGTTTATTTTGAAGGAAGTGGGAATTTGTGTTACATGATTTTCATAAAAGGGTGTCGTTGGTTTACTGATCCTATTTTTCTTATGTAGTTTTAATTGTGGCTTAATATGTTTTGTCTGAGGTGAATTCAAAATTTGTTTATTTTTTTTTTCTAAATTAAATTTGGTCTTTTAATTGTTGATTTTAGTTTGAGTAAATTTTGGTCTTAGTGTTTAAGATTTTTATTCTAAATACTAATTTTGGTTAAATTGTGAATGATGATTAAACTTCAACTTTGATTTTGCATTGAATCTTGATTATGATTATTTTTTTATTTAATTTTAAAATTAGATTTTAATTAGAAATTAAATTGAATTAATTTTAGGTTTAATTTTCGAATAATTTTTTTATTAACTCTTTTTCCTTAGAATTTAATCTTGATTTTAATTAGCATTTTAATTTTTGTGGATATTCTTGATTAATTGTTGATTTTGATTTTGATGTCTATTTTGATTAATTTCGGATTAAATCCTTGGTGATACTTGCTTCTTACTAGATTTACTTTTTGTGATTGAGTTGTCGGGTGTTTACTTGTTGATTACTCTGTATTCACATGCTCCCTTAAGGCTCCTAGTCCGACTTAATTTCTGATTAAGCTCGGAGTAGGATAGACATTAGGCTCTCAATCCAAGCATGATAACAATAGGTTAGCTCCCTCCTAATCCTGACTTTAGGGCCACTTTGTATGCTAACATATAGGATTCAGCTTCCCTTAGACCTTCCCGACTCTTCTCTCGCACCCATGCGATCGAGACTCTTCTACCCTTTCTTCCGTAGTCCCGCGAACTACGGACGCTCTGATTTCCTCCTTCTGGATAGATTGAGGATACGTAGGCACGAGGATCCCTATCCTTGGCGAGCACAGTAACAACTAACTTCCCCTCTTCTCTCGCACCCTTGCGATCGAGACCAACCTGCTAACTGAACCTTTTCTCTCGCCCCCGATGCGATCGAGACCTTTCCGACTCGTAGGTCGAACTACGACTGCTCTGATTTCCTCTCTCTAGTCCGATTGAGGATACGTAGGCACAAGACGGCGATGTCCTATCAAGTCACTTCCTTTTCTTTTCTCCCCCCGTTTCTTCGTTCTCTTCCGTTCTCGTTCCTTTTCCTTTCCAGTAGCAGTGGAGCTCCAGACGACAACACCCTTTGATCGAGACAACAAGCGTGGATCCCATCGAGTACGATGGACGCGTGGGGTGCTAACACCTTCCCTTCGCGTAACCGACTCCCTTACCCGTTTCTCTTGGTCGCGAGACCATGCTCTTCTCCTTCCCTCAGGTTTACGCAATGTTTCCTTTCCCTCTCTTGGGATAAATACACATTGCTGGCGACTCTGTTTCCGTGCCACTTTCGCGTTTGTACCTGGATGAAAATCCCGGGAGCGACAATAACAAGCCGTACTTATGGCGTCGGCCCAAAAGTATTGTGGTAGTCCACTATCATTGATCATAGTCCTTCCAAGTTCCTCCAAAACTCTATTTTTACGTTCCACTACCCCATTTTGTTGAGGGGTACGTGGTGCGGAAAAATTATGATCAATTCCGTTGGAATCACAAAATGCTTCAAACAAATGATATTCAACTCACCCCCATGCTCACTTCTAATTGACCCAATGTTTGTGTTTAACTTGTTCTGAGATAACTTAGCAAATCGTTCAAAGGCCGAAAAGGTATCACTCTTATTTGCTAAGAAAATAGTCCAGTAAAACCTAGAAAAGTCATCGACTATTACAAAACCATAATAGTTACCACCTAGTCTTTTAACCCTAGATGGTCCAAAAAGGTCCATATAGAGGAGCTCAAGGGGTCTCATAGTTGAAACGATGTTTTTAGATTTGAATGAGATCCTTGTTTGCTTCTCCATTTGGCACGCATCACAAAGGTGATCCTTTGTGAATTTGATTTTGGGCAAACCGATGACTAGGTCTTTAGAGACTATTCTGTTAAGCAAATCAAAGTTGATGTGCGCCAACCGTCTATGCGACAACCATGAATCGTCATTCATAGTGACTAGACACTTGTCGCCATTCAACGATACTTCATCTAAGTCTAGCATATAGACGTTGTTCACCCTCAAGCCCTTAAACACGTTTTTTTTGTCATTATCTTCAACTATGCAACAATCTTTTGAAAACAATACTTTATAATTCTTGTCACATAGTTGGCTAATGCTTAAAAGATTGTGTCTAAGGCCTTCCACAAGAAGTACATCAGAGATAATAGTAGATGAGGGGTTACCTACACTACCTTTACCAAGAATCTGTCCCTTGTTGTTATCTCCGTAGGTGATAAACCCCTTTTTCTTCGCCACAAAGTCGATAAAAAGAGATATGTCTTCGGTCATATGTCTCGAGCAGCCACTATCCAGAACCCATCTTCTTTCGGTGGTCTCAAGACTTTGTACCTACAAAAACAATCAAGGGATAGTAGGTACCCAATTCTCATTGGGTCCTTTAAGGTGAGTGAAACCAAGACCGCACTTGGGCAACCATTGGTAGATGCCTTTCGGAACAAGAAACCTTCTGAAGTGGCATTTTGCAATAGTATGACCAGGCTTACAACAGTAAAGACAATTACGGTTCATTTGGAATTTATCTTTGCTATCACTATTTCGAATCGCATAGGTATACTTTTGATATGGATTATTCATACTCTCACGAAAATGTGATCGATCGATAACAAACGTAACTTTTGGCTTAAGAGCCTTGTCCAATTTGGCCTTAAGGGTTCTCACCTCTCGTTGCCAAATGTGACAAGTGTCACAGCCCCAATTGAACCAAGAGGTAGGGTCCTCTTCAACCTTGGGTTTTGATGTGTCCACTATAGAGTTTTTGAGGGCTTCCAATTCCTTTTCGGAATCGGAAACCTTCTTCTCCAAATACAAGAAAATATTTTTATTTGAGGCTAAGCGTTGAAATGCTTCCTTAGCCTCATTGTGTAACATGTCAAAAGCCTTTTGTAACTCTAAATGCAACATAGTATTAACATGATCATATTTAGAGTGCTTTACCTCTTTTGCTTTGTTGTGGCGTGCCATAAGACAAAAGTTAACGGATTCACTTTCGTCGCTTGATGAATCATCTTTCTCTGACTGACTATCGCTTTCCCAAGTGATGTATGCTCGTTAAGACTTGTTGGACTTTTTGTTTGAGCGACTCTTGTCATTATCCCTATCTTTATCTTTCTTAAGAGATGGACAATCCGGCTTTTAGTGCCCAGATTTTCCACAGTTGTAGCACGTCCCTTTTACCTTGCCATTCTTATTTCCTTCGCTTCTAGATTGCTTCCTAAACTTGACTAGATTTTTGTCCGAGGGTTGAATCTCGTTCTTACGAACGTATCTATTATACCTCTTCACAAATAAGCCCGTATCATCACCGAATTCTTCATCTTTGTCATTATTAGCTTCATCATCACTTAGCTATTGATGTGTGGACTTTGAACAAGAAGCCTTAAGAGCTATCGACTTCTTCTCCGTATCTTTTGCCTTCTCTTTCTTGATACTCTTTTCATGTTTATCCAAGCTAATGAGCACTTGCTCATGCTCATCGAGTTTACCAAAAAGTGTTGTGAGGTCTAGTGTAGCAAGATCGTTGGCCTCCTTGATAGCGGTGACCTTTGGTTGCCATTCCCTGTTTAAACACCTCAAAATCTTGTTAGTAGCAACCTCATTGGGAATTGGTTTACCAAGAACATGCAATTTGTTAATAATGTGCGTAAATCATTTTTGCATATCCGCAATGGTTTCCCCTTGCTTCATGTGAAAAAAATCAAACTCTTACGTTAGTGTATTAATATGAGCCATCTTAACATCATTAGTGCCTTCGTGGGCTACTTGGAAAGCATCCCATATGGCTTTGGCCGTTTCACAATGGGAGACTCGATAATACTCGTCAACTCCCAAGGAGGAGATGATCATATTACGAGCCTTCCAATCATAGCTGTACTTTTTCTCGTCCTCCTCATTCCATTGAGCTTCGGGTTTAGGAAAGAAAATGCCTTCCGCATTTGTCATAGTGATTTCCATCGGACCGTTTAAAATAATGTTCCAACCCTTCTGATCTATGGAATTTATATGAACACGCATACAATCCTTCCAGTAGCTGTAATTTTCTCCTGTAAAAACTGGAGCTCTATTATAAGTCCCTTTAGGTTCGTTTGCCATGATCCAAGAAGTTTTACCGAAGCACCAGAATAAACCGGAGCTCGTGATCCCACTTGTTAGACGATGGCTATGGATCTAGAAGGGGGGTTGAGTAGATCCATTGAGTTTTACACGCAAAAGGTTACCAAAAATTTAGTTTTAAAATGTTTAACGGAAGCAACCACTGGATTATACGTCTACCACGAACCTTCTACTAAAAGGATCGGATATGCACGAATATATTGAGAATGAGTATGGAAGAGAAAAATTCAGTTTGATTACTACACTTAAAAACGCAATCAACAAAATATCGCTTGCTTGATGTTTAATCCAAACTAATGAGGAAAAACAATAAACAATTAAAAGCAATGCATTCGATTTTTGCTTTGAAACAAATTATCAAACACCTAGTGTGCGTAAACACACTAAGTGCAGAATTCTATGGAATGTAATGTAAAACTGCTCCAAGATACAATTCAAGGAATTATATCAATTTAACAAAACAGTTTCTCAGCTCAAGATTACACTACGACAGAAATTTCGATAAATTGCGACTTCACAAATTCGAATAAACTGAAATGTAAAAGAGTTTAGGGAAAGAGAGAACAAACAAGATTTGATTAGACAGTTTCCCAATCGTCCTCGCTTTGGGTACCTCTGCCCCCAATTCCACAATTGGAATTGATATATATATATATATATATATATATATATATATATATATATGTAGCTATTGCAAATTGTTTATTACAAGAGAAGAACAATGAACATCCAAACCCTCAAAAGTCTTCGATTGTTGATGCTGAGTCTTCTCTCCCCTTGATTCAAGATGAATCAAGTGCTTCGAATATGGTTGATCCAATTACCGTCCCACGCTACTAAACCGAAAGAAACCACCGTTCTTCGGTTACCTTCACTCGATCAATTGTGATCTACCAAAAATTCGAACCCAAACCTCTCTTCTACGATCCTCCGATTACAGCTACTAAACCGGACGATTACTCCAATCTTCGGTTACCTTCGCCCGGCTGAATCCCTGTAGAACGAAACGGTTTGTGCAAAAACCCCCAAAATCTACTCGATTATTGGAGGACAAAACCAACTGGTTTTATTCAAGAAACACCTACCAAGCTCTCAACCCAGAAAATGAAGATCATACACTTTCTAAATTCTGAATGTTATCACTTTGATCAATGGGCGACACAAACAAAGATGATTATGTGTGATTGTTTGTTTACTCAATGAAGAAGATGAAGATGAAGAGAAAAATGGTATCTATTTTCACGTTTCTTGTTGTTTTGGATAATGAGATGACCAAACTATTTATAGAGAATAAATTGACCCACTAAAAATTATAACAGAAATAACAGAAAAAAAAATTTAAGTGAAAAAATCATTTCAGGCAGGTTATGGGTCGATTCATACTTTAATGAAGGTCGGCGCGTGCTGACCCGTGGAAAATACTGTGAAAATTTGACAAGTATGCGTCGACCTAAAGGCATCACGCGTCGACGCATGAATGCAATTTATGCATTCCCAGAATCATACGCTTTCCCGGTTATTTCACAAGTCTTGCACCAGTATTCATGCGTCGACTCATGCATATGGTAGGTCAGCACATAACCTGTATTTTTACATAAAATGCATTTTTTGCACATTGTAACTGACCAAGACCCAGACAAACATACTAGACACCAGTATAATGATCATGCACATATATTTATGGATAAGACAAAGTCCTATATGTCTAGACACATGAACAACAATGACTAGATGTAATTTGCCCGACAAGTGAAGTGATACCGCTCAAATTACAATCTAATACTTAGCATATTTGTTGACATCATTAAAATGAAATAGATGAAAGACCATAGCCCTCACAAAAGGTTCCTCTGATTTGTACCTTGTATCCAAAGCAGACCACTCTTGTCGAAGCACCAGATTTCTAGCGATAAGATACGACAACACTAGCTTCATAAACCTCACTAAAAACTTGATTCTTCACTCTTAGGCTAAACACATTGAGGTTAGACACCACTTTATTAGGGATCATGTTGAAAAAGGGAAATGCATACATGAATTTGTGACCTCATCTAATTATCTCGCAAACATTTTTACAAAACCACTTTCTAAAGCAAGCTTTTTCTTTATAAGAATTGAACTAGAAGTCTTAAATAAATCATGCATGTACTATTATGCTTATGTGCATATTCTCCCTCTTCTACATATCTTTCTTTGTATGATATTCTATGATCTATGTGTTATGTATGTTTCCCGCCTTTTTGCATATGACAAAGGGGGATAATTATACTCTCAAAGGGAGTATAACATACTTTCTACTCATGTGAGGGGGCGTTTAACCACTCCAATTCTTTATCTATATATTTTTCTTTACAACTACCCTAAGAGATGCGTTTTCTTCATAAAAATGAGGGATAATATGGATCTATGTACTTGCAGGCATGAAGCTGGTGATCCTAGTAACAACCTTCAAAAGTCTAAAGTCCAAAATTTAGAAAATTACTAATTTGTCAGATGTATTAGAAATTATAACTCAATATCATAGAGTGGTTTTCCAATTAGAGTTCTATTATTATGAAATATATTATTTCAATTTGACATCTACTCATATTGACGTATATAGTTTAATAAATATATAGTTAATTATTAAACTATAAATCTAATTGATTTTATTGTTTAATTTGATCATCAATCATGATTCCTAATTTTTTATAAGCAATTTACACATATTATGATTCGAACTTAAGACCTTGACAAGAGTACATTTTTAAGATTCAAATATTTACCAATAGATACACATATTCAAGATTCTTAATTAATAATTAGCTAATACAATTAAATATATATATATATATATATATATATATATATATATATATATATATAAAATGATGTTGGAATATCATAATTAAATTCAAAATTTATTAAAGTATTCCAACATATATTATTAAAATATAATATTACAAAAAATGAGTATTAATTATTTTTAAAACAAATAAAATGGAAAATAGACTTTATTAAAGTAATAAATATTGTTGAAAAAATTGATAACCAATAAATAATAAATTGATACAACAAATTATAATAATAAGATAAATAAGTATTAAAATTACATACATTGTTGAATGCAATCTAAAATATAATGTGATTCAAATAATTATTACAAAATATATATGATACTTTTTTTAACAAGTTTGATAAAAAAAACTATAATTTAAGTACCACTCTTGAATCTTGATATATTACGAGTCTTTTTAAGTAAACAGTCTATTTACAATTTATACAATAAATACTTATTAACATAAATGTTATAATAAATTATTTTTAAAATAAAAAAATAAAATAAATTTGATTTATTTTTATACATATTATAAATTATTTTCATATGTTATTTTTAAAATTACTAAAAATAAAATAAAATATAATAATTTTATAAAAATTATTGTAAATTGTTTTGTTAAAGATTCTTAAACAATGTCACAAAATTTATATTAAGAAATAAGTTAAATTAAATAAATTCAAAGGTTAAATGCACTTTTGGTCCCTCTATTTTAAAGTTTTTTAAAATTTAGTTCCCTCATTTTGAAAATAAGTTTTTTTCCCCTAAAGTTTTCTTCCTTTGGGATTTCTATGATTCCTCTCCATTTGACACTCTTATTAATGACATGGCACATGTGTTGTACATCCACATTTAATGAATATTTTATTTCACAATATTTAATTTTAGTACTAAAAAATAATTTTTATTTAAATACTACCTCCGTCCCTAATTATAAGACCCTGTTGAGTTTTTTTTTTGTCCTTTTTTATAAGACCCTCTTCAATTTTCAAAGTGTATTAATTACTTTTTTTCCACACATACCCCTAATTATATTACATCTTTTTTTGCACTATGTAATAAATACAGTTACATACACATTAACTATTTCTCTCTCCTAAGGATAAACTTGTAAAATTATACAAAATAGTCAATAAATTTAATACTCTAACCAACTTTCTTAATTCCCGTAATTTTCTCAACGGGTCTTATATTTAGGGACGGAGGTAGTAATTACTAGGATATTTTTTTTAATAATTTAATTATTATTATTTATTTTGAGTTTTAATTATTATTATTTATTTAAAATTCTTTTTCAATTAATTAATTCAAAATTTTAGAAGAAGTATAGTATTTGGGCTTGAGGCCCAACAGAACCTTTCAATAGAATCCCTAACCACAAATAGATGCTAGTAGGTGTTAGTGTGAACTTTATAAAGTCTAAAATTATTTGTGAGTAATCCAATGTAGAGCTTCAATAACAATTTGCTTCTACTTTTTTTTTTACTGCTGCTTCTAGCCATGCATCACTCTCTTCCTTACAACACCATCATTCTTCCTCAACTACAACAGTTAGTAATTACCAAAAGTGTGTAACATGAATCCAAAACAAGAAAAACATTTTCACTAATTAATTAGATTCAACGCCACAACTCATTAGTAATTTACCAACCTTGTTAATATCATTTTGGTCTCCTTTGATAACATTCTCAGTATTGCTTCCTTCTGCTGCAGCTTGTTCCCCAAGTATTCATCAATTCTTGAAAAACTATGAAGATTTGAGTGTATTCATTTTGACTGGGGAAGCCTTATGTGGAATTGAAGTAGTTCAGTTCAAGCAGAAGTTGAAGGTTGTTTGCGAAAACTATTTCATAGCATTTCATCGGCAAAATGTGCATGTAAATGTCAGCAAGGCTTCTCATTCTCTATTGTTGTTAGAGTCATTTAATGTTGATTGTTATTTTTTATGCAGTGTCTTTTGAGCAATGTATAATATACATGTAGTACATCTAATAATGTGTGTATAGGTAATTTTTCACTACTACATTATCTTATTGAGTATCATTGTAGACATTTGCAAGTGCCTATAAAGTAATGAGTTTATACTATAGCATGTTATGGCTTAAAGAATTTGGATAACGTTTTATACTGGCTTATGCAAAATCAGGCATGATAGGCATCTTGCTGCCATGCTTTATTAATTGAATTTCATAATTTCCTTTAGAGTTATACAAAGTATTTGTTGAATAAACTTTAATGTTTTGTTAGTGGGTCTTTATTATTATTAAGTTAGTGGAGAAATCTAGAGTTAGTGGAATACCAAATAGATAGTGGGTTATTATTAGCTTTTATTGTTTGTTTGAATAGTAGAACTTTTGGGTCTATATAAAGACCAAGATTGTATTTCATTTTCAACAAGTACATCAATACAGAATACTTGTGCAAACACTGCTTCTGTTTTTATCAAATTGGCATCAGAGCTAATGGCAAATACGATGAGTCAAATGCCGTTGCCGCGTTTAACGAAGGCAAATTACGAGAACTGGAGTATCCAAATGAAAGCTCTTCTTGGATCTTTAGATGCGTGGGAGGTGACCAATGATGGTTTCGCAGAACCAGCAGATACTACGAAGTATACGGCGGCTCAACAAAAGGCGTTGAAAGAGACGCGTTCGAAGGATAAGACGGCATTGTATATGCTGTTCCGAGCAGTTGACGAATCAGGCTTTGAGAAAATTGTCGGTTCGACTACGTCGAAGGAGGCTTAGGACACGTTAGAAAAAGTGTTCAGAGGAGCAGACAGAGTGAAGCAAGTTCGACTCCAAACTCTTCGTGGAGAGTTGGAGAGGATACAGATGAAGGAGTCAGAAAATGTATCTGACTATATCACGCGTGTACAAACGGTGGTGAACCAACTCACTAGAAATGGCGAAGCAGTGACTGATGCACGAGTTATTGAGAAGATTCTGAGATCTTTAACTGATAAGTTTGAGAATATTGTATGTGCAATAGAAGAGTCGAAGGACCTTTCGACGCTCTCAGTCGAAGAGCTCGCTGGTTCTCTCGAGGCACATGAACAACGAAAGATGAAGATGAAGGAGGAAGCAGTCGAAGAAGCAAATCAAACGAAGGAGTCAGTCAAAGACGAAAAGGTACTCTATTCTCAAAACTCTCGAGGAAGAGGACGTGGCCATGGAGGTCGTGACAGTGGTCGAGGTGGTCGAAGCAGCAATTTCGACAGAGGACACTCTAGCCAGCAAAATTGGCGTGGCAGAGGACGTGGTCAAAGAGGTGGTCGGTCGAACTACTTCAGTGTCGAATGTTACAAATGTAACAAGCAGGGTCATTATGCGAAGGATTGCAACTCCTTCAAATGTTATAATTGTGGTAAAATGGGACATCTTGCAAAAGATTGTCGAGTCGAAAAGAAAGTAGAAGAAACAACCAATCTAGCTTTCGAAGTCGAAGCGAATGATGGTTTTCTGTTGATGACTCAAAAGGAAGAAGACGCAGAAAATGACACTATGTGGTATCTCGACTCTGGAGCAAGTAATCACATGTGTGGTCACAAACACCTGTTTAAAGAAATGCAAAAGATTGAAGATGGTCATGTGTCTTTCGGAGATGCATCGAAAGTGAAGGTCGAAGGCAAAGGTACGATTTGTTACTTGCAGAAGGATGACTTGACTGGGTCAATCCAAGATGTTTATTATGTACCAGATCTCAAGACAAATATTTTGAGTCTGGGACAACTCACAGAAAAAGGTTACTCGATATTCATGAAAGATCGAATATTGCACTTGAAGGACAAGTTAGGGCATTTGATTGCTCAAGTCGAAAAGGGGAGAAATCGAATGTACAAGCTGAACTTGAGAAGTGTTCGAGGAAAATGTTTGCAAGTCAATGTCGAAGACAAAGCGTCGCTGTGGCATCAACGCTTTGGTCATTTACATCATGCTGGTCTGAAAAGATTAGCGAAGAGGAACATGGTACACGGGCTACCAGACATGGAATATGAAGAAAAATTTTGTGAAGATTGTGTGCTTAGCAAGCAAACAAGAACCTCATTTCAAAAGAAGGCAGAATATCAAGCTAAAGATATTCTCAAATTGATTCATACTGATATTTGTGGGCCAATCACTCCAGAATCTTTCAGTGGCAAAAGGTACTTCATCTCTTTTATTGACGATTTCTCACGAAAGACCTGGGTTTATTTCTTGAGAGAAAAATCTGAAGCATTCGAGGTGTTCAAAAAGTTCAAAGTGATGGTGGAGAAGGCAACTGACAGACACATCAAAGCAGCTCGATCTGATAGAGGTGGTGAGTATACTTCGACAACATTTATGAAGTATTGTGAAGAGCAGGGCATAAGGAGATTTCTAACTGCACCATATTCACCGCAACAAAATGGTGTAGCTGAAAGGAAGAATCGAACAGTTCTCGACATGGTTCGATCAATGCTTAAGAGCAAAAACATGTCGAAGGAATTCTGGGCAGAAGCTGTACAATGTGCCATTTATGTTCAGAATCGATGTTCACATTCGAAGTTAGAAGATCAAACACCACAAGAAGTATGGAGCGGACAGAAGCCAACAGTTTCTCATCTCAGAGTATTTGGCAGTGTGGCTTACGCACACGTACCAGATCAACGAAGAACGAAGCTTGAAGATAAAAGTCAGAAGTACATATTCATTGGCTATGATGAGAAGACGAAAGGGTACAGGCTATTCGATCCCATAAACAAGAAGGTGATAGTGAGTAGGGATGTTCGAATAAACGAAGCGAGCAAGTGGGACTGGAACAGTTCGACAGAGGTTATTGTCGAAGCTGGATCAGTCGCTGTACCAACAAGCATTTCGACAGAACCTGAAGAGTCTGAAAATGAAGATGAACTTCGACAACCCAGAATGCGAAGTCTACAAGACTTGTATGATTCGACAAGTGAAGTACATCTTGTATGTCTTTTGGTAGATGCTGAAAATATCAATTTTGAAGAAGCATTGAGAGACAAGGAGTGGAAAACTGCCATGGACGAAGAAATTAAGGCGATTAATCACAACAACACATGGGAGCTGGTCGAATTACCAAAAGGTAGTCAACCCATTGGTGTGAAGTGGGTATTCAAGAAAAAGATGAATGTCGAAGGCGAAGTGGAACGTTACAAGGCGAGACTTGTTGCGAAGGGATACAAGCAGAAAGCAGGAATCGACTATGACAAAAATTTTGCTCCCGTTGCAAGAAAGGAGACAATTCGACTACTAATTTCACAAGCTGCTCAATTCAAATGGCCAATATTTCAAATGGATGTGAAGTCAGCATTTTTGAATGGTGTGCTCGAAGAAGAAGTCTATGTCGAACAGCCACCAGGTTATATGAAAGCTGGAGAAGAGAAGAAGGTGCTGAAATTGAAGAAAGCACTTTATGGGCTGAAGCAAGCACCACGGGCATTGAATACACGTATCGACACATATTTTAAGGAGAATGGTTTCATACAATGTCCTTATGAGCATGCCCTTTATGTAAAGAAGAATGGAGGTAATATGTTATTTGTTGCTCTTTATGTTGATGATCTCATTTTTATGGGTAATAATGATCAGATGATAGAAGAGTTCAAGGGCACAATGACACGAGAATTTGAGATGACAGACTTAGGTCTGATGAGATTCTTTCTTGGTCTGGAGATTCGACAAGAAGAATTAGGAATTTTTATTTCTCAAGAAAAATATGCAAAAGAAGTCTTGAAGAAATATAAGATGGAAGGTTGTAATCCGGTTTCGACGCCAATGGAACCAGGTGCCAAGCTATCGAAATTTGATGGGGGAGATCGTGTCGAAGTGAGTAAATTTCGAAGCTTGGTAGGAAGTCTTCGTTATCTCACATGCACAAGGCCAGACATCTCGCTAAGTGTTGGAATTGTAAGTCGATTCATGGAGGAACCAGTTTATTCTCATTGGAAGGCATTAAAAAGAATCCTTCGATACATCCAAGGAACTGTGTCACTTGGAATGTTTTATTCAAAAGCAGAGGATTACAGGTTGATTAGTTATTCCGACAGTGATTGGTGCGGTGATATTGATGATCAAAAGAGCACGTCTGGTTATGTGTTCTTTATGAGAAATACTGCTTTTACTTGGCTTTCCAAAAAGCAACCAATAGTAACACTTTCGACGTGTGAAGCTGAATATGTGGCAGCATCTTGGTGCGTTTGTCATGCAATATGGCTGAGAAGATTGTTGGGAAAAATGGAGTTAAAACAGGAAGGTGCAACTGTGATACACGTGGACAACAAATCAGCAATTGAGCTAGCAAAGAATCCAGTGAATCATGAAAGAAGCAAACATATTGATGTTCGATTTCATTTCATTCGAGAACATGTGAAAGAAGGAAATGTCGAATTGAAGCATATAGCAAGCAAAGACCAAGCAACAGATATCCTCACAAAGCCATTGTCGAAAGAGCTTTTCGACAGAGGAAAGAAGATGATGGGCTTGGTGGACGGTAGAAACATTTAAGTTTACAGGGGAGTTTTGTTGAATAATCTTTAATGTTTTGTTAGTGGGTCTTTATTATTATTAAGTTAGTGGAGAAATCTAGAGTTAGTGGAATACCAAATAGATAGTGGGTTATTATTAACTTTTATTGTTTGTTTGAATAGTAGAACTTTTGGGTCTATATAAAGACCAAGATTGTATTTCATTTTCAACAAGTACATCAATACAGAATACTTGTGCAAACACTGCTTCTGTTTTTATCAGTATTGCACCTCAATTGCGATGATGATCTATCATGCACTTAAACTTAAGTGATTCGTATGAACTAGCTGATACATTTTTGGCTGCAAATTTGGGGTTTCATTACACATATGGTGTAAACTATATCCGACATAGATAATCAATACACAAATTTCTTATAGCAAAATACATCACAAGTTTCAACATAATCATTGGTTGTTGTAGTAGTGACCTTGCATAATTAACCTTCCAATTCCAAACCTGAGGTGCGTCAAGGGCGATGTGTATCAATGGTGAAGGTGAAAATAAAAACTTGTTAGCGATAGTCACTAGAGCTTAGTTGTATGTTTGGAGTGGGTATACTCTAAAGCTTTGAAAACAGAAGAATATTTATGTTGACGAATATTCATGACCAAGATGAATATGTTGGCGGCAAGAAACATGCGTGACGAATAATCATGCCTGAAAGTTTGTTGTAGATCAAGAAGAAGAGTTGTAAGACTAGTGCAGCAGCTTCAAGTGGTAAGCTGAGTCCCATATTAATTGGATTGTAATTTACCTAAGTGTTTATATATATATATATATATATATATATATATATATATATACTTTAAATTGGTGTGTTAGGCTGATTTTGACGGTATGTTTCCAATATTAATTACTATCCATTTTTTTTATTGAAAAAGAATTTATTACTTCTTAGTTCCTTTCTAAGTGTCACTTATTTATTTTTTACATATACTAAGAAAATTAATTAATATTATTATTTTTCATATAATAATTTTTTTTACCTATACTACCCCTAATTATTTATTGCATTTATTTTACTTTTTTTATGCATTTAATATCTACCATATAAGAAAATTTAACACCACCAAAAATATCATTTTACCCTTCTGGACACGTGTCAAATAATTGAGACCCCTTTTTGTTTTGCCACAAACCATATCCTGTAATTCTAACTCTCTCTCTCTCTCTCTCTCTCTCTCTCTCTCTCTCTCTCTCGTCCTTTCTCTCTTTATTTCTCTCTTTTCTTCTTCCTTCTTCCTCTTCATCTTCCCCTTCTCTCTCTCTCTCTCTCTCTCTCTCTCTCTCTTCTTTCTTCTTCCTTTTCTTTTTCTTCCTTCTTCCTATATTTTTTTATCTGAATCAAACTTGAATCAAGTGATAATATGTGACACACACAATGTCGCTTCGTAGGGTTGACAAATCGGAAGCTGCAGATGTGGTTCTGCCACAGTTGGTAAGTTGTTCAGTTAAGATGTTGTTATTGTTATTGTTAGGGTTTTGACTGGTTTTGTTATTGTTGTTGTTTTATCTTTGAATCATATACAAACAAGCGAAAAACTGCAACATCCGTAATGAACCCCTAAAAGAAACAACTTCGTATCTGCTAAAAGCTATGGTTTTAGATCTTAAAGGTAGAACCTGTTACCTTTGTAACTTCATATGTTTTTGGTTTAGAAGTTTATTTGATTTTTGTGGTTGTTGCAATCGATATTTGAGTTAAAACAGAGATGGTGGCTTGAGCGTTTTACGACGGTGTGCGGTTTTGCGGTGGTGGATCTGTGGTAAGTATTTGTTAATATTATAGATAGTCTTCATATTAAAACTTCAACTTGAAATATCTGTTTTACATGTTTGCTTATGCTATTTAACTTGAATAATATAATTTTTTAGGGCATCACTAAATAGGATGCAGATTTAGCAAATTGGGATAAGACAACTACATTGGTAAACTACACATTTGTTTTGTGATTTTATGATTATTTGTGAGTTTCTTATGTTATGTAAACTTAACATCAACAAGTTTTTTGGTATTGTTGGGAATTATAATTTGTGTTCATTTTGAATTTTGTAGAATGGGCGTGATACTAAGGTTGAGAAATCAAGGAAGCAAATGAAGGAGAGGAAGAACAGAGTCAAGAAGATTCGTGGTGTAAAGAAGAATGTAGTAACTGGTATTTTGGCAAGAACTATGTACTCATTAATTATTTTAATTTGTATTTTGACATTCATTTTGAAAGAATTTAATTAGCTCTTGGTCTAAATATCTGGCTGAAGCAATGTTGTCGGCAGATCTTGATCAAGATACAGTCAGTCACAGCTGGTCTCTGCTTTTATGATTAAATTTGACATTTATATTGAATGCTTTATATGTGTATTCATTCCTTGCAGGTAGGAGAAGAAGAAGCAATTCAAGAACCAACCATTTTGGCTAAAACATTCACCGATACAATCGGAGCTGCCGATACTTTTATCGCTTCTTTTGTTGTAGCGCTAGGGGAGGGAAATTCCAAAAAGGAATGCTTCAGATTTGTCGATACGTATTTCATTGATTGTGATTTACCGATATAATTGAAGTTTTCATATCAAAAGTGAATACAAAACATATATTGCTTTGGGAAAGTCCAAAAAGGAATGCCTCAGATTTGCTGGTACGTACTTGATTGGTTGTGATTTATTAATATAATTGAAGTTTTCATATCAAAAGTTAATACAAAACATATATTACATTTTGATATGGAGAAGTAGCTGAGCAATTTGCACCAAGTAATCTTCGAGTTGAGCAGCTTCAGTTCTTCGTATTACGAGTCTTCAACATTCACTCTCCACATTTTTTTATCAAGTTTAAAGAGGGTGTGAGAGGGATCAAGCATTATTAGAAAGATTTATTCCCAAATTTTCCTCATAATCATTGTGCTTTGAATTTTGTGGTTTCTTTTTGGCCTTTCTCATTAAGTATTTAATTAGTTTGTTTCACATATGATGAAGCTTATGCATTAATGTGCTATAGGTGGATTGTGATGAGCATAAGAGTGTGTGCATCAAATATGGAGTCTCTGGGTACCCAACGATTCAGTGGTTTCCAAAAGGATCTCTAAAGCCCAAAAAGTGAAAACTTTAGCTTTTAAAAAAATTGTATTAATATGATTTTGTATCTCAGCTCATAGTTCATTACACTGCATTTTCACATCTATTTTTTTAATATCTCATACATGATTTTTGATAACTACTGTATGTTTGAAGGGCCACGCACTGCAGAAACACTTGCGGAGTTTATAAATACAGAAACAGGTACTTTTTGTAGTTTTATAGTTTTAAAGCCATCTGTGGTATAACTTCTAAAGAAATATAGCGCCTCTCCCTACAAATATCACAAACAGCCATTATGTAGCATCATATATAATTCTTTTTAAAGTATTTTATATGCACAATAGACTTTACTGAGATACTAAAGTAGTATTAGTGTGTTGAGCACACACGTGAGCATGATTTGGTTTTCTCCCTTTCTTCTTTTGTGTATTTTATTTGCGTGGATTACCTAAACAGAGGTTTTGATTTGCAGGTACTAATGTAAAGATTGCTACAACTCCATCTAATGTATTTTGGTTGAGTTTTATGCACCATGGTTAGTTAGTAGAATTATTGTTAGTTAGTAATGTTTCTGGCCTACGGTTTTATTCAATCGTGGAGTGTTTGTGAAGACTCTCAATTACTTCTAATATCTTGCGAACTTTTGTTATTTTGCCAAATGTGGACATTGCAAAAGTCTTGCTCCTATAAGTTAATATCATTGCAATTGCCTTTTTATCAAATATAAAGTTGATGCATATCTTTTTTGAAAATATATATTTGACTTGGCTGTGTTTTTTTTTCCATCAGATTTATGGAAAACTTGCCGTAGTTTTTAAATCAAAGGACGATGTAGTGATTGCGAATTTGGATGCCGACAAATATAATAGAGAATTTGGACGTGTTGTAAAGGAGTTTGTAGCTGCTAATGATGGTGTTGAAGCAAGGGAAATTATTTCAACCGCTTCTTCAAATGAAATGGGTTACCTTAGTATTGTGATTACGATATACTGCGCTTCAAATAAAATAATGTAAAGTTGTTGGAAAATATAAATGATTTTTATTGGGCAGTGCATTTTATTAAAAATAGGTGAAAGACTGACTCAAATATCAAAATATATTTGATTGTCAAATCATTCGTATTTTTATCTTCCTTCCCAATGTTATCTCTTAACATTTTCACAATCTTACCATATCTCTTATAAATAATTTTCGATTTTCCAACCCATTTAATTTAACAATCTTGCCATATCTCTCTTCTTAATTATTTACAAGTGTTTTATTTTTAATTTAAAACATCAAAATTAATTCCTTGTTCTTTAATGGGAGAATCAAATTAATAGTGTAAAATATTATTAAGAATTAACGTTAATGAATACTAATAATATACTAAAAAAAAATTGTAAGAGTATTTACTTAGCCAACGTTATTATTACTATTATTATTTCTATTTTCATTTAGGCTGAAATCTCATTTATATTTATTGATTTGATAAAAAGTTAAAAAATTGATTTGCAAAGATTTGCTTTGTAGAATGCAGGAAAAAAAAGTACAGATAAGAAAAGAAGATGGAGGAAGAAGGAAAGTAGAGATAAAGATAACAGAAAAAATTGATTTGACTAAAAGTTAGAAAATTGATTTGCAAAGATTTGTTGTTGTTACTATTATTATTATTAATATTTCCATTTATATTTATATTATATTAATATTATTATTATTATCCTATTTTTATTATTATTATTATTATTATTAACAAGTATTGTTGTTGTTACTATTATTATTATTATTATTATTATTATTATTATTATTATTATTAGCAAGTAGTGTTGTTGTTACATGTTGTAGGAAAAAGATGAGGAAGATAAACAAAGTTTATTATTAGTATTTGGTGAAGTGATTATGAAATATTCTATCAAGATAAAATAAACAACTATAAACAAATTTTAAATGATATGTTATTTAATTTTTTTTGTTTTATATTTAGGAAAATTAATCAAAATTTGTTCTAATTCACGGGTTATTATATTTTTTGTACAATTAAAAAAATAAAAGTAAATATATTTAAAAGTAATGAATTCAAACACGGGAAAAATGTATTTTTTTAAAATTATTTATGTTACAAATATTTTTATTTTAAAATTATTTTTAATTTTAGAAACATTTTCTTTATGATAATATATGAAAAGTGAGGTATATATTATTGATGTAATCATTTCATTAATATATGTTAATAAAGTTGTATAATTTATTTTTACGTGTTTCATTATTTTTCTAATTCTGTTTTGTTTGAAAATAATTTAAATAGTACTCAGGCGAACACACGAGTACTGATATGGTTATCCCACAAAATAGATATTTGTAATAATACTTACATAAAACATATTTGTTTATGTTAATAATATTTATTTATAAAATTAAAATAATATTTACAAATACTATGATATTATTTGATATTTATAAATCTAAATCTTTGCATAAATATTTTTATAAAAAATACCAACTGATGTCCACGGGTATTGATTCAATCTTTTTTAAAATACTAATTATATTTTTTTATATTTACTAATTTTTATTAATCCTATTTAAAAAAAAAATACGCGTAACACACAAGTACTCGAATGAACACACAGATACTGATACGGTTATCCCACAAAATAGATATTTGTAATAATACTTACATAAAATGTATTTGTTTATGTTAATAATATTTATTTATAAAATTAATATAATATTTACAAATACTATGATATTATTTGATATTTATAAAACAAAATTTTTGTATCATTATTTTTATAAAAAATACCAACCGATATCTGTGGGAATTGATTCTATTTTTCTAAAATATAAATTATATTTTTTATATTTACTGATTTTTATTAATTCTTTTTTTTTTTCACATTTTAAATGAAAACAAATGCATGTCACCGACGGGTACCCGTGCGAAGGCACGAGTATCCCGCTAAAAACAATAATTTTAATTAAAATTATTTTTAGTCTATTTAAAATTAGTAAATTATTTTTTATTTTAATCTATTTAAAATTATTTTTAATTTTAGAAACAATATTTTTTTTAAGATAATATATGAAAAAGTGAGGTATATATTATTGATGTAATTATTTCATAGATATATGTTATTAAAGTTGTATAATATATTTTTATGTGTTTCATTATTGTTTAAAATAGATTAAACTAAATAAAAAAATACAAATAAAATTTATATACGGGAATAAGTTTAATATTGATTCAAATATTTTTATAAACGAAAGCTTGTGTACCACACAGTATCCGTATAAAAACATGGGTACTGATATGGACATGTATATGATACTGATATTAAGCTATTTATTTAAATATTAAATAATAACGGCAACAACTTTACTATTTTGATTTTCTAATTCGATTTTGTTTGAAAATAATTTAAACAGTACCCAAGCGAATATACGGGTACTGATATAGTTATCCCACAAAATAGATATTTGTAATAATACTTACATAAATGTATTTGTTTATGTTAATAATATTTATTTATAAAATTGAAATAATATTTATAAATACTATGATCTTATTTGATATTTATAAAATTAAATTATTGCATAAATATATTTATAAAAAATACCAACCGATGCCCGTTGGTATTGATTCTATTTTTTAAAATATAAATTATATTTTTTATATGTACTAATTTTTATTATTTTGTTTTTTCAAATTTTAAATGAAAACAAATGCGCGTCACCGACTAGTACCAGTACGAAGGCATGGGTATCCCGCTAGTTACCTTAAACTTTGCAAGTGACAATTAAAAAAAATTAAAAAAATTATCCAAAAAGTGATATTTAAAAAGAAACAGAGGGAGCAGCATACAAAAATTTATTTTATTTGCATCATATTATTTATCTTTTCTATTTTTTTTTATTTTATATTTTATATCATATGTATATTGAAATATAAATTAAGAAAATAAAAAACTGAATACTATATATATGAATGATAATATATTGATTTTAAGAATAACATATATTTTATTTTATAACTCATTATTTATAATAAATTTAATTAACTTATCATAACATATTAATAAATCAATCCAACCGTAGGTCATCAAGACAATAATCATTTCAAGACTTAAAAAATATATAAAAAAATTAGTTGATAAAAAATTTATTTTCCTAATATAAAAATTAAAACTAATAAAATTTTGTCTAAAATTAAGACTCTTAAAAAAATTTAACTTTGTAACTTTATCACAACATGAAAAGTAAGTTTAAATGAAATTAAATATGTTATTTTAAGAAATAGTAAATAAAAAATAAAATTTTTAAAAAATATTATTATAAACTTTAAAATAATTTGTCTTCAATTCGATTTAACGGATGTAGAATTTTCCACATCACAATTCACATGTCTTCCACTAGAATGAATCCTTCTCAACTGAATCTTTTCTTCACTGGAAGAACACCGTCTAAAATTTACAATATCAAATCGTACACATCGTGTAAAATTGACTAAGAAATAAATAAATAATTTTTTTTCATCGATTGGACTCTTAGAGGTCCAATGTCACCTACCCATATCACAATTGACTATACTTACTTCACTGAAAGAACACCGATTAGATTTTTCAATATTAGACCGCCAACATTGTGTAAAATGATCTACATACAAAAAAACTCAATAAAATTCCCGGAGGTCCACCATCACCTTCACATATCACAATTCACAAGTCTTACACTAGAAAAGGCATACTCAATCGACTATTTCGTTCACTAGAAGAACACCGACTAGAATTTTCAATATTTAACCATCTAAGAAACAATATTTGACTAAGAAACAAACAAATTAAAAAATTTCATCATTCGGTCTCCCAGAGGTCTACTATCACCTTCTCAAATCACAATTCACAAGTCTTCAACTAGAATGGGTCTTTCTCAACTGACTCTTTCTTGTACTGGAAGAACAGCATTTAGAATTTTTTATATCAAACCGTACACATCATGTAAAATTGACTAAGAAAAAATAAATTCAAACATTTCATCAATTAAACTTCTGGAGGTCCACTGTCACCTTTCCAGATCACAATTCACGGGTCTTCCACTAGAAAGGATCCTTCTCAAGTGACTATTTCCTTCACTAGAAGAACACCGACTAGAATTTTTAATATCAAACCATCAACATCGTGTAAAATGGACTAACATAAAAAAAATAAAAAAAATCCATCAATCGAACTCCTAGAGGTCCGCCAACACCTTTGTAGATCACAACTCACAGGTTTTCCACTAGAAAGGGTCTTACTTAACTAACTTATTCCTTTACTAGAAGAACACTGACAAAAAATTTCAATATCGGATCGTTCAAATCGTGTAAAATAGACTAACATACAAACAAAATCAATAAGTTCATCAACAAGACTCCAGGAGGTCCACCATCACCCTTCTAGATCACAATTCACAAGTCTTCCACTAGAAAATAGTCTTACTCAAATGACTATTTCCTTTACTAGAAGAACATGAACTAGAATTTTCAATATTAACCGTCAACGTGGTGTAAAGGCCATGTAAGGCTTCATGTTGAGTAGCTAGAAGTTGAACATGAGTTTCTACTAGATTAACTTTAATAGATCTAGACACTTGTGAAGCTCGAACTAGATCTAGATATAGCAAAGGAAGAGGTGATTTGTAGTATCCCATATTTCCTTAATTGTTCAATTGGGTGTCAGTTGAGGTCAACAAAGTTCCTATGTACTCTATATTTGGAAGTTAGAATAATTGGAACTCCCATGTGCTCTAAATCTTATCAATTGAGACTAATAGAGTGAATAGTGAAGTCTGAAGAGAGAGTAATCATTAATGTAAGAGACAGACCAATATTAATAAGTATAAGAGAGGACATTTAGGTAACTATAATATTTGGTCAATTGGTGTCAGATGACAAAATTATTGGAATTAACCCAAAACTTTGAGAATTCCGAATCAATCTTGTTGAAACCATATTTCTTCTCTTCAGATCTCCGATGTCTTTAAAGTTGAGATGACCAAGTCTATAGTGCCATATCCATTTATCCCTGCTGGCTATAGTTGCAAGGCACTTATGCTCCATCACATTAAGTTCAGTCTTGAAGGTTATATTTTGAGACATAGGAGCCTTCAAGATTAACCTTCCTCCTGAGTCGAGAACTCTCTGTTAGACGGTGTGGCTAGTGATCGAGAGGGGGGGTGAATAGATCACCTCCTTGAAACTCAAGGATTTAAAAAAGTTTATCAGAGTCTTTCAAGTTAGCGGAAAAATTATGATCCCGAATCGACTTCCGTCTATTCTGAACCAGCTACTAGAAAACCGGACACACGAGTTTATGCTGGATTTATTAGGATGACAAAGATATATTAACACCAGATTGGAATCGACTCAAATGCACTTATCATACAAAGGCTATTTCCAATGAACAAAAAACACAGCAAACAATTTTGTCAAACACTTGGCGTGTATGCATTCAATGATTAACAATAATGGTGATTTTGACAAAGATTTTCGTACCACTATTGTATCTTGAAACTTTAATACGCAACACACCAAACGAATCACAAAATTGTTGAAAGCGTAAAGAGATAAAGATAGAATACGATACGCAGAGATTTGGTAAGGAAGTTCCCCACTTCCGTCCTCGCGTGTGGGTACGTCTCCCTCTCAATTTCAAAATGAAATTGAGACCTGTTATATCAATAATGCTGAATTCGTTCTTTACAAGGTTACAATACAAATCCAGAAATCTAAACTCCAAGATCTTCCTATTGTATGAACCTTCACTTGATCTGAGCTTGATCAAGAATTTTCCTGCAAGAAATACAGACAATTCACTGGTTCCACGACTTGTTTGCGAAATCTCCAAATTTCCAAACCCTACGCTGCGGCTGAATCTGTTCTGCAATCGTGACTAACAAACCCTCAAGAACACACCCGTTCTTGAAGGACAAACCAGATGGTTTTTCCTCGAAACCCCCTTTGTATCTTCAACTCAGCTAGATCAATGATCGTACCACTGAACGTTATCTCGAAGATCCCTTAATCCGAAGAACAAAAATGATTATGTGTTGATGTTCTTGAATTAACGAGATTGAGAAGATGATGAAGACAAAGTCTCTTTCAGGTTTCTAACACTGCTCTTGAAAAATCATGCACACCAAACTTGTCTTTTGCTTTGATTGCACTTTTTCACTCTAACCAGAATTCTTCCCCCAAACTGAACTGTCATAACACTTATATATGAAAACAGAAACGGTTAAAAGCAACAAACAGCTCTATGTATCGATACAAGAGTCGTATGCGTCGATACATAGTGAGTATAACACATGCATGAGTCGACACATGGTTGTATGCATCGATGCATACTGTACCTATTAATTTCCAGAATGTAAAATAAATCATGCATCGATACATGATGCGCATGCGTCGATACATAGCCCAGTTACAAAGGATCATGTATCGATACAAGTGTCGTATGAATCGATACATACTGAAGCAAAACGGTTTTTGTGAGTTTATCAAAGGTATGTGTCGATACAAGACACGTATGAATCGATGCATACATAGGAAAAATCGTTTTTATGATTACAATGATGATATGAATCAATTTGCATTGTCATTTAAATCATAGTAGGTATGAAATCATATGTATGTACAAACTAATCATGCATACAAATCTTATATCATGCATATCACACAATTTGCTATCATACAAAAACTTAAAGGCTTGCTCACAAACTCCCCCTTTTTGATGATGGAAAATTTGCAAGATGTGATAGAGCACTCCCCCTGAGTTTGTGCATGGCTGTCAACGTCTTGTTGTCTTTCTTCTCCCCCTTTGTCAACATCAAAAAGAAGAGATAGACAGTTTGGTGAAATAGTCCCAAAGCTAGACATAAAAATTGATGTAACAATAGTTAGCAATATTGATATAGAAGCTCACAATCACCAAGAATGAAGCTTAACATAACAGAATCATTCACAAAGAATGACAAGACAGGGAAAGACTAACACAAGTAAACAGAACTAAAAGAAATAAGCATTAAATTGTTAAGAAAGTGCTTGGAGTTTACATAAGCAGAACCAAAACAAATGAAGTTTGAACAATGTAACAAGGAAACTGAAACAACATGATGATGGAATGAAATGTAATGAAATGACATGATGCT
This sequence comes from Lathyrus tuberosus, assembly GCA_022829125.1. Taxonomy (NCBI): domain Eukaryota; kingdom Viridiplantae; phylum Streptophyta; class Magnoliopsida; order Fabales; family Fabaceae; genus Lathyrus; species Lathyrus tuberosus. The sequence continues at coordinate 11,584,626 of JALAZF010000045.1, forward strand.
AGCCTAAAAAGGGTTATGGCCTCCACAGGACGCCTCATCCTCTCTATCAGGATCTCTGAAGCTTGGTGGAGGCGGCGGAGGAGGCATCTCATCAGGATTATGGCCCATGAAACTGTATCGCCGGAACCGGTTCTGAACTTCAACACTTCTGAATCTGTCCATGATACTAGGATGTGCACGGCAATCGTCCATAAAACCAGACATTTCATTGTAAAAGACTTGATGCCATTTAACCAAGTCCGTGTGCTAAACATGCTGATTATGATACATCCTTGTGTGTTCATCATGCCACTCACGATGCTCCTTATGCCACTCATTTTGCTGCACATGCCAAGCAAGCGCCTGTTCATGACGGGCTTGATTAGCAAGCTCCATTTGCTGAAACATTTGAGTCAAGTACTCAGGAGCAGTTGAAGAGGAGGCAGCACCAGGGAACGGAGGAACACGTGGACCTGGTTCATAATTTGTTGGAGACCACCTTTGTGGCACCACATCACCCCAGCCAGCATTAACATCTACTTCAGGCTGATTCTCTTCATTGGCCTCATGCATTTCTTCATCCAGTTGGTCTTCAGGCACAAACACTTGTTCAGATGGCACATCAAAATTGTACACCCTTGTTTTGGATCCTCTGTCCAGAAAATAAAAACATTGACGCTCCTTATCCCACCGGTATCCCATATGAGATAAAGTGGCAGTGTTGAACTCTTGGGTGGAAGATGGAGATGTAAGGGATACTAAAGGGATGGTTACATTCCAGTATTTGATGATTCGCATAATTTGGGCAGCATATCCAAGTGTGATATTCTTCGCACTGTTACGCATAAGAAACATGCGTTTCACAAAGTAGTTTGGCCAATTAAGTGGGACCTTATTGTGAAGAAGGTACACAAGATGAATGTCTGATCTATCCAACCTAGAATGACCACCAGACTTTGGACGCAAGATGTGCGAGACAATCCAGTGAAGTATTCTAGGTATGCTTGTAATCATACCAGAAGTGATGGGTTCATCCTCACCCAGAGGTCTATCTAATTTGGAAATAGATGCAACATAGTCCCTTATTTTAAACTCCGTATCAAAACTTTGGTCATGCCATTTTTTCAGTACAGGCACCCCAAGCGGAATTTGAAACACTTTCTCCCAATCAGTGGCTTCAAAAGTGTAAGTTGTGGTGCCAATTGAGCATCTGAACATATAGCCTCTACCAGTTTGCAGTCCAGCATAAAATATACGAATAAAATCCTCATGATAGGCATCATTTATGGCAAAAAATGTACCAAGGGTTTGTGCCTTCAATAAATCAACGACATCGTTGAGATGGAGGGCAGATGCATCAGTTTTATCAAAGACATGAGGTTTCATAACTAACCTTGTCTTGAAAGAGGTCTCAAACTCCTCAGCGATGGCAGGATGAAGAAGAGTGAGAGCACTGGGAGGGATTTCTGGAGGTTGTAGAGACTGACTGGACGTCCCAATGGGTTCCTTTCCTTTTCCTCTTCCTCTTTGTCTAGCCGGTATAATTCTGGGAGGCATGGTGATGAATTGTAGAGGGGTTAAGATGTGAATTAGGGTTTTGGAGATGAAGATGTTTGAGGAGGTTAGGGTTAGCCGTGTGGGTATGAGAGGAGAAGAGAGGTTAGAGTGAATTATCCCTTTAAAATTGGCTGATGTGTCGATCCACAACTGATTTGAACATGCATTTATTGTAAAAGAAACAGTATGTATCGATACAAAGGGTATGGATCGATTCATATCACAAAATTTTTGTTTTTGAAAGTGTCCTATGTGTCGACACAAAGCACGGATGCATCGACACATACTGAAACAAGTTTTAAAAAATTTGAAAATGAAAAGACATGAATCGACACATATCACGAATGTATCGATCAGAAACTCTAATGTGTCGACACATGTTCTTGTTGCATCGATACATACTGATGCTAAAACATGTTTTAACTAATTTGTGACTACCTGTTGAGTTAGAAACCTGTGAACAGCTCTTGATTCAATGCAGTATGGATGATGTCATGATAATGATGCTCAAGTATAATTCATGAATCAAACGTTAATGTTCAAACAACATATGCAATGAAATATATATAAACGATCTTAAAGAATTTGTTCTACCATACACTAATCACAAAGTTCCAAAGAGATTTTAGAAAGGAATGATATTACCTCTGTTGATGTAACCTTATGGAGTCTGAGTGATGTCTAAAAACAAAGCTTAACAGCCAAAGTGAGATATATATAAATAAGGACCAACATGCTTAAGACATCGATGAGGAGAGATCTAAAATCCCCAATTCACGACGAATGTTGAAGAACGGTTCCGTTGCTAATGGTTTAGTAAAAATGTCAGCAAGTTGGTTTTTAGTATCAACATGCTCAAATACAACGTCCTCTTTTTCAACATGATCGCGAAGAAAGTGATGCCTAATCTCTATGTGTTTAGTGCGTGAGTGTAAAACAGGATTCTTAGTAAGATTTATAGCACTGGTGTTGTCACACTTTATTGGAATACGTTTGAGTTGAATATCGAAATCTTGTAGTTGTTGCTTCAGCCACAAGATCTGAGCGCAACAGCTATCGGCTGCAACGTACTCAGCCTCAGCAGTTGACAATGCGGCAGACACCTGTTTCTTGCTATGCCAACTGACCAAAGAGTTTGAAAATAAGTGACATGTACCACTAGTACTTTTCCTATCTGATTTGCAGCCAGGAAAATCAGAATCGGAGTAACCTACTAAGCTACAATCGCTTCCTTTTGAATACCAGAGCCCATACTTAGATGTTCCATGAAGATATCTAAATATGCGCTTGACAGCTTTCAAGTGTGACTCCTTAGGATTCGATTGATATTGTGCACACATGCAGACACTAAACATGATGTCAGGTCTAGACGCAGTAAGATACAAGAGAGACCCAATCATACCTCTATACTGTTTGACATCTACACTCTTACCGTGTTCATCTTTATCTAGATTTCCGTTGGTAGGCATAGGTGTGTCTATTGATTTTGAGTCGTTCATTCCAAAGCGCTTGAGCAGCTCTCTGCAGTATTTTGTTTGACTCACAGTTGTACCCTCATCAAGCTGCTTTATTTGGAGACCGAGGAAGAAATTAAGCTCCCCCATAAGACTCATTTCAAATTCACCCTGCATAACTTTTGAAAACTCTTCGACCAAGTGTATGTTAGTTGAACCAAAAATTATATCGTCTACATAAACTTGAACTAAAAGAATGTGTTTTCCCTTGTGTTTAATGAAGAGGGTGGTATCCACTTTACCTCTTGAATATCCATGATCAAGTAGAAATTTGCTAAGTCTTTCATACCAAACCCGAGGGGCTTGCTTAAGACCGTACAAAGCTCGTTTTAATTTGTAAACATAATTTGGATATTCAGCATTCTCAAAACCAGGAGGTTGTGAGACGTATACCTCTTCATTTAGGACACCATTTTGAAACGCACTCTTTACGTCCATTTGGTAAAGCTTAAAATCTCTAGAACACGCATAAGCAAGCAAGAGACGTATAGCTTCGAGGCGAGCAACTGGAGCATAAGTTTCCTCATAGTCTATGCCCTCCTCTTGGTTATACCCTTGTGCCACTAAACGTGCCTTATTCCTAGTTATCACTCCGTTTTCATCAAGCTTATTTCTAAAAACCCATTTAGTACCTATGATATGATGATCTCGCGGACGAGGAACAAGTTCCCAAACGTCATTTCTTTTAAATTGTTTAAGCTCTTCTTGCATGGCCATTAGCCAAAATTCATCAATCAAGGCCTCTTTGGCATTTTTAGGTTCTACTTGTGAAACAAAAGCGAAGTGAGAGCAGAAATTACTTATCCTAGAACGAGTCATGACTCCCTTTGAAATGTCTCCCAAGATGTTGTCAATAGGATGATCTTTTGAAGATCTCCAAGCTGGTGGAAGATCATTCACTTCAGTTTGTCCTTCTTCCTTATCTTTTACATGACTGGTATCTTCCTCCTCCTCATTGTCTTCTGTTTTGGACTGATCAGTTTCCGAAACAGCTTCTTTGAGTATGTCTTCTGTAGATATACCTGTGTCATCAAAAGAAATACCTTTTCCGACATTTTTCGGATAAGACTCATCAAAAGAGACATGAACAGATTCTTCAACGGAAAGTAAACGCTTATTATACACTCTATATGCTTTACTTGATTGTGAATAACCAAGAAAAATACCTTCATCCGCTTTTGCATCAAACTTCCCAAGTTTTTCCTTACCATTATTCAAAACAAAACACTTACAACCGAATACGTGAAGATGTGACAAGTTTGGCTTTCTTCCTTTTAAAAGCTCATAAGGGGTTTTATTTAAAATAGGGCGAATTAGAATCCTGTTTAGAACATAACAGGCTGTGCTAACTGCATCAGCCCAAAAATATTTTGGCAATCCACCCTCATTTAGCATTGTTCTTGCCAGCTCTTCTAAAACACGATTTTTGCGCTCCACAATGCCATTCTGTTGTGGTGTTCGAGGAGCTGAAAAGTTATGCTCAATACCATTCTTATCACAGTACTTATCAAAGAGATAGTTTTGAAATTCTCCTCCATGATCGCTTCGAATTGTAACTATTTTAGAATTCATTTTATTTTGGGACAGTTTTGCAAAACTCTTAAAAGCGGAAAACGTTTCATCTTTGCTATGAAGGAATATAGTCCAAGTAAATCTAGAATAGTCATCAACGATTACTAAACCATAATAGTTTCCGCCTAGACTCTTTGTCCTAGAAGGTCCAAAGAGATCCATATGGAGAAGCTCAAGGGGTCGTGAAGTTGAAATTACATTTTTGGATTTAAAAGATATCCTTGTTTGCTTTCCCATTTGGCACGCGTCACATAGATGGTCTTTTGAAAATTTTATTTTTGGAAGACCGACTACTAGATCCTTAGATACAACCTTATTAAGCAAATCGAAATTAACATGCGCTAAGCGTCTGTGCCAAAGCCAAGAATCATCATTCAAGGCAACTAGACACTTAGAGCTTGTTAAAGGTACATCAAAAAGATCAAGCATATAGATATTGTTTACTCTTACACCCTTAAACACAATATTCTGTTCAATATGTTCAATTGTGCAGCAAGTTTTTGTGAAAGAAACCTTGTAACCCTTGTCGCACAATTGACTAATACTTAACAAATTGTGTTTAAGCCCCTCAACTAGATGGACATCAGAAATAGTAGTGGTAGAGGGATTACCTACACTACCTTTGCCAAGTATAGCTCCTTTGTTATTGTCTCCATAAGTAACATATCCCTTCTTCTTTGCTTTGAAGTCTATAAAAAGCGATATGTCACCCGTCATGTGCCTTGAGCACCCGCTGTCTAGAAACCATCTTCTATCTACGGATGCAAGACACTCATCCTACAATATCAAAAGAGAGAAACAGGTACCCAATTTTCATTGGGTCCATGTGGGTAAGTGGTAACATGGTTGCCTTTAGGCCTCCATTGATAAATGCCTTTAGGAACAAGAAATCTCCTAAACTTGCATTTTTCAATGGTATGACCAGCATGACAACAATAGTGACATAAGCCACGATGATGTATTTGTTTATTTTTGGTCATTAAATCCTTTGGAATAAAGGAGTATTTTGCATATGGTGGATTTAATGACTTCTTAAACAACCTAGAATCAACGGCGTAAGTAACCTTGGGTTGTAAAGCTTTTTCCAATTTGACTTTAAGAGTTTTAACCTCTTGTTGCCAAATATGACAAGCTTCACAATACCTAACTTTACTGCATCCGTTAACATTAATATCTTTTGAATTTTCTGCAATACTAGCTTTCAAGCTTTCTAAATCTTTTTCAGCTTTGTATACTTTACCTTCCAAGAATGAAAAAATTTGTTTATCGGAAGATAATCTTTTGAAAGCATCTACAGCTTCGTTATGCAGTTTTTCAAAAGCTATTTTCAGTTCAGAAAAAGACATAGAGGAGACATTACTATAGTAGGCTTGTCTTACTTTCTTATCGTTGATTTTCTTCTTGTGGTAGGACTGATTTTTGGTGTGAGCCATAAGACACAGATTTTCTGTCTCATCACTATCATTTGAACTTTGTGAGCTTGATGAGTCACTATCGCTTTCCCATGCTATGTAAGCTCTTCTTTGTTTATTTGACCTTTTTGGTTGAGCTTTTCCTTTGTCCTTTTTCTTCATAGGACATTCTGTTTTATAATGTCCAGATTTACCACAATTAAAACACGATCCTTTTACTCTATACTTCTTATTCTCTTCCTGTTTTGACTCTACAGATTGTCTTCGAAACTTAATGAGATTTTTGTCGGAATGCTGGATTCCATTCTTTCGAATGAATCTATTATATCTCTTAACAAAAAGTCCCATTTCTTCATCACCCGAATCTTCGTCACTACTTGAATCATTGTCGCTTTGCTCTTTTTATGAGGACTTTGAGTTAGAGGCCACAAGAGCTATTGGCTTCTTCTCACTCTCTTTGTCTTTATTCTTTTCCTTTTTACTCTTTTTCTCAAATATTTCGAGACTTTCCAGTTCTTGCTGATGTTCTTCCAGCTTGCCGAATAAAGTTGTAATCGTAAGCGTCGTGAGGTCGTTGGCTTCCTTAATAGCTGTTACTTTAGGTTGCCATTCCCTGCTAAGACACCTCAGAATTTTATTAGTGGCTATTTCATTGGAAACAGGTTTTCCAAGTGCATTCAACCGATTTATGAGATGAACGAATCTCTTTTGCATGTCAGAGATAGATTCTCCTTGTTTCATGCGAAAGAGCTCGAACTCTTGATTAAGTGTGTTAATACGGGACTGTTTTACTTCAGTAGTACCCTTATGGGCAATTTCTAAAGCATCCCACATTTCTTTAGCTGTCGAGCAATGGGATACCCGATAATACTCATCATCACTAAGTGCTGAAATTAGCATATTTCGAGCTCTCCAATCACTCGACCACTTTTTCTCATCTTTCTCATCGTAATCATCTTCTGGTTTAGGAACTATGGCGCCAGCCTCATTTCTCATAGTAATTTGAAAAGGACCATTTTGAATGGCAGCCCACACATTCCTATCCACACAATTTATATGAACTCGCATGCAGTCTTTCCAGTAGCCATAATTTTCACCGTTGAAAACAGGCGCTCTATTATACGCCCCCTTTGGTTCAGAATCCATATCGTTACAAGCAGCCACAAAGCACCAGCGAACCGGCGCTCTGATACCACTTGTTAGACGGTGTGGCTAGTGATTGAGAGGGGGGGGGGGTGAATAGATCACCTCCTTGAAACTCAAGGATTTAAAAAAGTTTATCAGAGTCTTTCAAGTTAGCGGAAAAATTATGATCCCGAATCGACTTCCGTCTATTCTGAACCAGCTACTAGAAAACCGGACACACGAGTTTATGCTGGATTTATTAGGATGACAAAGATATATTAACACCAGATTGGAATCGACTCAAATGCACTTATCATACAAAGGCTATTTCCAATGAACAAAAAACACAGCAAACAATTTTGTCAAACACTTGGCGTGTATGCATTCAATGATTAACAATAATGGTGATTTTGACAAAGATTTTCGTACCACTATTGTATCTTGAAACTTTAATAAGCAACACACCAAACGAATCACAAAATTGTTGAAAGCGTAAAGAGATAAAGATAGAATACGATACGCAGAGATTTGGTAAGGAAGTTCCCCACTTCCGTCCTCGCGTGTGGGTACGTCTCCCTCTCAATTTCAAAATGAAATTGAGACCTGTTATATCAATAATGCTGAATTCGTTCTTTACAAGGTTACAATATAAATCCAGAAATCTAAACCCCAAGATGTTCCTATTGTATGAACCTTCACTTGATCTGAGCTTGATCAAGAATTTTCCTGCAAGAAATACAGACAATTCACCGGTTCCACGACTTGTTTGCGAAATCTCCAGATTTCCAAACCCTACGCTGCGGCTGAATCTGTTCTGCAATCGTGACTAACAAACCCTCAAGAACACACCCGTTCTTGAAGGACAAACCATATGGTTTTTCCTCGAAACCCCCTTTGTATCTTCAACTCAGCTAGATCAATGATCGTACCACTGAACGTTATCTCGAAGATCCCTTAATCCGAAGAACAAAAATGATTATGTGTTGATGTTCTTGAATTAACGAGATTGAGAAGATGATGAAGACAAAGTCTCTTTCAGGTTTCTAACACTGCTCTTGAAAAATCATGCACACCAAACTTGTCTTTTGCTTTGAATGCACTTTTTCACTCTAACCAGAATTCTTCCCCCAAACTGAACTGTCATAACACTTATATATGAAAACAAAAACGGTTAAAAGCAACAAACAGCTCTATGTATCGATACAAGAGTCGTATGCGTCGATACATAGTGAGTATAACACATGCATGAGTCGACACATGGTTGTATGCATCGATGCATACTGTACCTGTTAATTTCCAGAATGTAAAATAAATCATGCATCGATACATGATGCGCATGCGTCGATACATAGCCCAGTTACAAAGGATCATGTATCGATACAAGTGTCGTATGAATCGATACATACTGAAGCAAAACGGTTTTTGTGAGTTTATCAAAGGTATGTGTCGATACAAGACACGTGTGAATCGATGCATACATAGGAAAAATCGTTTTTATGATTACAATGATGATATGAATCAATTTGCACTGTCTTTTAAATCATAGTAGGTATGAAATCATATGTATGTACAAACTAATCATGCATACAAATCTTATATCATGCATATCACACAATTTGCTATCATACAAAAACTTAAAGGCTTGCTCACACTCTCATCATCTTGTCTTTGATCACCATGTTCTTCATCGAGGGCTTTATGTTGACAAACCAATCTTTCCTACCAGTCATGTGTGATGAGCATCCTGTGTCCAAGTACCATTGGTCATATAATCTTTCTTCATCTCTTATTGTGACCATCAACAACATCTCTTCTTCTTCATGTTTCTCCAGCTTTACATCAGTTTCTTGATTCTTCTGCTTTTTAGGACAATCACTAGAATAGTGACCATACTTCTGACAATTATAACACTGAATGTGACTTTTTTCAGGTTTTTGACCACCACCTTTTCCTCTACCTGCAGCACCACCCCTTTGGTTGTCTTTGTTCCAAGGTTTTCTCTGATTCGACCAGTTTCCTTCTTGTTGATTTTGACCAGTCGAATTGTTGTAGCCTCCTCTGCCTTTGTTCTCATTCATGTTAGACAACGACGACTTGTCTAGAGGGGGGGGGGGTGAATAGACACCCAAGCCAAAATCACCAAATAAACTTTGGGTTGTTAAAGTTGTTAGAAAAAGAGAGGCCATAAAAGGTTTTGGTATGGATCGATAAAAGTCATCTATACGAACCTAGTTATTGGAACTCAGATATGCAAAGCCAAATATGGAATGACAAACACAATAATCAAAATTAACCTTTAATCAAATATCACTTTATTACTCATTTAAACTAATGAACTTAGTAATGCTATTTCCAATGACAATAAGCAAAAATATTGAACAATGCAATTTATCGAACACTTGGTGTGCGAACGAATTTTCAGAATTTCCTTTGTGTTGTTGTTGATATGAAAACCACTTATAATCAAAAGTGATTATAAGCTAATCAAAAATCAAGTTTAAAACAAAAAGTTCACAGGAAAATTCTTACGAGTCGATCGATTATTCAATGCTATTCGACAAATTGCGTAATGAAAAATAAAGCGAGTAAAGAGATAACAGAGAGATCGACACGAGGATTTGTTCAAGGAGTTCCCCACTTTCATCCTCGCGTGTGGGTACATCTGAGCCTAATTTCCAATGTGGAATTAGGATACTTTATTACTATGCAAAAAGTCGATATACAAGAAAAGTGTTTAGAGCAACCATACAAACACTACTAGTTTTGATGTTGATTCAACCTCTTTTCTTCTTTTGATCTTGAGTAAGACCAAGACAATAATGGATTCCAATTGACTTGTTGATATTGCTACTCCTTTGCGTTCTTTATCTCCAAAGCTTTCGTGCACGATCAATTGCACCGATTGTTCAACAAGACTTCAATTCGATTCGTCGTTCTCCACTACTTCCTTTGCGTTCTTTATCTCTAAAGGGTCCTTTGCGTACTTTATCTCCAAAGGATTTCACAACGTCCCAATCCTCTCTTGAACATCTTGCACGAAAACCCACAAATCTTCACATGATCTCGGAGGACAAACCCGCGGTTTTTCCAGATGGAGACCCCTACAAATCTCAACCCGATATTCTCGACTACACAAGAACCTAATTGGACGTTATCAGGCCTTCTCCTAGCTGGCACCCCAACAAAATATTATTATGTGTGATTTGTTAGTGTGTAGACATAGAACGGAGGTTGAAGATGATGAGAAAATGCAAGCTAATTTTATGGTATCAACAAGTTGAAATGAAGCATGAATGATGTATTTATAGTTTTGGAAGATTGGTTGCAAATGGGAAAATTTCTGAATAAAAGAGAAAAATAATGACCAACTTAACCAGTATGTGCCGGCCTGAAGGTTGGATGTGCCGACACATACTGTAAAAAATAATAGCAAGTGCCGACCTGAAAGGACACATGTGCCGACCCAAAACAAACATAGCCTACAACCTTATTTAGGACAGTAGATGTGTCGGCCTGAAACACGTATGTGCCGGCACATAATGTTGAAACTTCCAGTATGTGTCGACCTAAAGAAGGTATATGTCGACCAAAACCATACATAAGCTACAGGCTTCAAAAATGAGTAATATGTGCCGGCCTGAGTTGCGTATGTGACGGCACATGCAGTGTATTTTTGTGCTGAAACTGATTTTTATGATTTGAGTTTATGATTTCTAAGACCTCTAATGCAAGGGTGCCACACAAATCTAGATATACCGTCCGACATACAGAAAGCTAAGTTTTCTAATAGTTTTGACATCATGCAAAACATCTAACGGAGAAGTTACACTCACATACTCCCCCTTTTTTATGATGGAAAAACTTGTGACAAGGCATTTCATGTTGATATCAAAGGCTCCCTCTGACTTTGGGATTTCCTTCTTCATCTCGCATATGCTTCTCCCCCTTTGGCAACATCAAAATGAATACAAGCAAATCGTGAGAAGTATCATATTCCAATACAAATATTAATAATCACTCAAAGGCGTTTTTGCAAAGAAGAGCAACAATCACATATCCCCATATATATATATATATATATATATATATATATATATATATGTAATGATGCGAAATTGATAAATAACCAGCAACAAAGAGAAAACTATTCAAGTTTCTTCTAATAGCGTCACAACTATGTTACACAATCACAATGGAACTCCCGATTCCACACATGTATGAGCCAAGCATAGAGACAAGAACATGTCACTACTTAATTCAACGTGAAAATGTGACATAACATATAACACATCCACAACAAGAACAATAACAATCAATTATCATACTAGAAGAAATAATACTATATAGGGACAATATCAAAACATATTATCCATTAATACATAACCAAGCAAAGTTGCACACAGACATTGTTCAAATAACATAGCCAAAATAACAACCGGTTCAAAACGGAAATAACATGAAACTGAAATACATGAAACAAAGACAGCAATGTGAGAGCAAGAGTTGTCTCTACAAGTCAATCTATGTTTTGATGATAACAATACGTATTTGTGAAAGAACTATTTTATGTTCTAACGTGTGTTGTGTGCAGATCATAATCATAGAAGATATCAGATCCAACAAGCACCAGCCAGATGTGCGTAATTGATAATATGCGAAGTTACTATGTATGACACAAGTCGCAAGAAGCAAGAACGCTTTTGTATCTGATCATGATCAGTCAGATCCAAGGATGCCGATATTGCTGTTGTAATGCTCTTGTGGATGCTCTTTGAAAGTGGTTGAGATTCTGAAGATAGCAAAGCTTCTGAAGAAGATAATCTTTTGGAGAACCAAAGTGCTGAAGACTCTCATGACTTGAAGCTCTGAAGGCGGAAGGCTCTGAAGACCAAGTGCAGAAAGACTTTGAAGACTTATGTGTTCTGAAGATTACGGTTCCAAAGGTAAAGTGCTGAAGACTCTGAACGGCTATATTACACAATGTCTCTTTTCTAACAGCCAACAGTATTTCAACGGCTATATTTTACTGGGCTATTTAAAGAAAGGAGTAAACGCTTCTGAAGGTATCGATTCAGTCCATGAATGGAGAATTGATCAAAGTCATTGTGTGAAGATAGAAACAACGATGAGTTCTCGTTGTAACACTTAAATATCAAAAGCTATCACCATTTACACATGGCCATTATTGTTGAAGCTCAAAGATCATCATTCAACATAACAACAATGAATTGGTACATAAGCTGTTGATGAAGAAGACAACATTGCAAATCAGTCAAGTCATCAACCACCTTCTCGTCAGCGCAACATTGAAGATCTGAAGCAAGGAGTTGTTGCTCAAAGCTTGCTCAACCAAGAAGACGAAGAAGAAGAAGATCTACAAGATGTCAACAACTGTCAAATTAACAATACATCTTTGTAGTTTTTTAAGCTAACAAGGAGTTGTTGCTCATATCTTGCTTGAACACTTGTGTGTTCTTTGTACTTAAACTTAGGAGTAATCTGCTTGTTAAGAAGCATTATTGTAATCTCCTGTATAACTAATTCTTGGTGAATTAGGATTCCTTGAGTGGTTAGTGTGACCGGAGACTCGAGAAGACAATGGCGAGATGTCATTGTGGGAAATCCTGAAATAGGGTCAGTAGCATTATATTCATTGCAATGAATCCCTGAACGTCTAGCTGTGAAAGCCTAGCAGTAGATCTTGCGAGATTGGAACCTACAGGTCAATGTTCATTATATTCATTAAGTTGAATCCCTAAACGGTTCATTGCATGTTAGTCACAGTGCGGCTGTGCAGTTTGTTAGTCACCAGCTATGTGCTCGTGCATCTGTAATCGAGATTAATTATAGTGGATTAAGACCTTGTGTTTAAGGCGAAATCACCTGAGGAGGGTGGACTGGATTAGCCTTTGTGGTGAACCAGGATATATCGTGTGTTCTTTACTCTTATGCTTAATGTCCTTGTTTATGTTTCTATATTGAGGATCAGAACCTTACATAAGCAAGTCAGAACCTTGCAACTCTGATAAGCTTCCGCTCTACAAGTTCTGAATGAGGTACATAACATTCAGAATCTTATTAGTTCTCATGCTCTAAGCATTGTCAAGTCTGAATATAACTTTGCAAGTCAGAGTCTCTCAACGAACTCTGATGTAACGTAAAGTGTCTGATTAATAAGAAGCGAAAAGTTGTTAAAAGAGTAAATACACAATTCAAACCCCCTCATTTCTTGTGTCTTTCTCACACCTTCAATTGGTATCAGAGCACCGGTTTTGTTATTGATGGATATCAAACACTTAACAGTGTCAAAAAAAGATCCAGATGCGGTGCGTAGAAATACACTAGGTGAGATTGAAATCCACTTACAATTTCTGTAACAGTTCAGAAGATGACTGTGTACAAAATTGTAATCAATCTGAGTACTTGAGTAAATCACTGATTCTGGAAGTGTAGCAGTTATCAAACAACTAAATCTTCCTCACTTAAGTTTTGATGAAGATTGATGAATCAGCTGATAAGATAGATTCATCAGATAAGAAGTAGTATCTGTTGAATGCTTATCTTGGAAGATACGTGTGGATGAACCACGTATTTGCTCAAAGTTGCATCATCATAAAACAAGAAGTCTTGTTTGCTGAACAATAATTCTTTATGAGTTTTTGAGATGTTTTCAAGAAACGAATTAGGCCCACCCTTGACTTTCTCTGAAATTCTGGTATCAGACGTGTGATGTTAAGGTGTGATGTCACAACAACACACTCTGCACAATGGACAACAATAATAGTAAAATAACACCAAGAATTGTTGACCCAGTTCGGTTACAACCAACTTACTCTGGGGGCTACCAAGCCAGGGATGGAATTCACTACTTGTAGATATAATTTACAGACTCAACAACCCGTTGACAATCTCCTAAACTTATACTCTACTAATGACTTCCTACCTAAAAACCCACTTAGGTATGAGAACACCACTCAATCCCTTACAAACTCTCAAAGAAACCACTTTGAGTAACCTTGATCTTACTTCACAGCTTTGATCAAGCAACCACTCTCTATTGCTTCACAGCTTCTAGAGAGGACAGAATACGACACAACAATTCACCCTAGAGTTCTGGTTATACAACTCGTACAAAATACTCAAGACACTCAGCCTCTGCTCTTGATTTTCTCTCTGTATTTCTGTCGCTTTTTGCTTTGGTCTTGTGCGCTTTATATAGCTCCTTGAATTGGTCTTGGACTTGCTACAATATCTCCCAGATTTGTTATTTAAAACTGAATATTTAAAACAGATTTTCTCCTAAAATCTTTTTATATCTTCAACCTTTTAAATCTCCTACAAATCTGCACCAGATCTCCTATGCAGCAGCAAATATCTATCCCAATATATTCGCATCCAATGAGACAGCTTGCTCTCCATAATTCCAGCTAATACGTAACCCTAACAACATCACAGCCTGCTGTTGTTAATTCTGCAGATTTGATGTTACAACATCACCTATGTGACATCAGACATCCAACTTCAGTAATTAATTACTTAACACAACCCAGTGTTAAGACTTCAATGTTGCAACATCAGCACCTTGACATCAACATTGAACATACTTTGTTTTACCAAAATTCCAGCCAATCCAAGAACTAACAATCTCCCCCTTTGGCTAATTTTGGCTAAAACAATCTCTGTACTCTGCACCTTCTGCACTCTGCACCTTCAGAGACTTCAGCAGCGGAAAACTTCAATCAATAAGTCATTTTGAAACTCCATCAGCAGCAGTTTGACAATTTTCATAGTCTTCATCACTTGACCTGCTGCAGCACCATCTTCATTATTGACAACAGCCAATTGGTGCTCCCCCTCCAAAATATGAACCAGCATCACAGCTGTTCAGTAGCTCACAATGTGCAGCACTTCTCTCCCTTGATGTCTGCTTGGCTGCACTCTTCAAATGCTATGATATCTTCACTAGCTCAGTCTAAACTCCCCCTCAATTACTGCATCAACACTTTTCAACTAAACACCTATTACTTTTAGCAGCATCAATTTATCTTCATGGCAATTTTTAACTCTCCCCCTTTTTAGCCATAATTTGACAAACCTCAACATGTACATCTTCTGTCAGCTCCTCTACCATTAGTCATAGTCTTCATCCATCCAGTCAAGAAGGCTTCACACAATCATCCACAAGATCTGAAGCACACACACAATGCCTTCCATTGAATTCTAAGAGTAACACACACCAAGACAAGTGTACAATCTATTCAAGGCCATGATTCAATCTTGTCTTCAGACATCTCCTCAGAAGCATGTGCGCACAAGATTCAAACAATCTGCTTCATATGACTAAAACCATTCAAGGCCACACCAATCCACAACCAAATGTCATAACATGCTATCTGACATTATATCCTCATAAGAGGCAACCAATCTCCACAAGCTTGATCAGCCTGCAATCTTCACAATAAATGCACCTTTGCTGCAAAATCCATAGACAAGTACTCCCCCGGTCATGATTAACAAATGTTCTAGATGGAGATGAACATTTGAGCACATTTTCTGAGTACATGCATTTTGGTACCACTGTCCCTTTCTCCAAAGGCTATCATACAATTCATCTTCACCATCCAAGGCAAACCTTCTACTTCATCATTCTCCCGTATGACTATGTAGATGCTCCTTAGATATAAAGTGAGCACTAAGCTTCAGATCTAGAACAAAGACATCCTTCACCAAGGATACTCTTGACATTCTTGACACCAGGATATTACATATGCTCCACTACTGGATTTACTATCAGCAAAATAATCCAAACTCAACACTGTGTCACACACTCCACAAATTCTCAGCTTACTTAAAAGCTTTACTGAGATCCAGTCTCTTCAAGAGATCACAATTCCTCTATCCTTACATCCACCAGTAGTTGTTGAAACTGGTGAAGTCTTCAAAGACAGTAGTCATGCTTTGCTAAGCACATGACCATAATCTCCACCTCTTCTGACGAAAAATGCTAGAGCATCCGACTCCACATGTCCAATCTTAATCATCTTCCAGATATAACCATGATGTTATCACATCTTTTGGGACATCAGCTTCTCATCACCATTCAAAGGACTCATTGCACAAACAAGTCCTTCAAGAAGCTCCCAATAAAACACAGTCAGAGCAACTTATTCATACACACCTGAATACCATAAGTTCCCACACCCTCTCTGAACCATATCCTAGCAAACTCAACCATATCCAGAGTATCTATACCAAATTCTTTTTCCAGAACATACTTCCACCATTTTATGAAAAGCATAGGAATGGCCTTTTGAATTTTCTCAGAAGTTCTAACACCGACTTCCTTCATTTGAGAGATATCCTGGACATTATCATCAGACTTATCTCTGATCTTCCTATTTCTGGAAGAGATAAACACTTTACTCCTGGATTTTGTAGTACCATCCACATAGATCTTCTGCTTATCAGTTCTCATCTTTGGAGGTAACTCAATAGCTTTCCTCTTCCTTGATTTCAGTCGTTTAGCAACCCCAGGAACCACTTTTTCAATTAGTTCATCATCACTCTTCTTTATTTTAAGGCTAGAAGTACCTTTCTTGACTTGAGATGTTTTAACATCTGCATCTTCCAACCTAAGGATTGTCAACTTGTGAAATTTTTCTTCTGAACTATAGGAGTCATTAGTCAGGTTGTCATCTTTCTTGGCCTTGCAAGTATTCAGCTCCCAACACTTCTTAAGGTCACTGCTTTTGATCCTTCCATCAGCATTGTTGACTCCTTCATCTTGCTCACATAACTGACTACTCAAGTTGGCTTTTAACACATCATCCAACTTAGGAGTAACAGCACCATAAGTCATTAACCCAGATTGACTTTTCACCATACTTTCACACTTGATGTCACCATCTGATGTTACCGCATCAACCTTAACCTCACTAGATAAGCTGTCCACTTGAGGTATCCACTGATAGCAATTATCTTTGGATCTTACTCCCTTCATCACTACCTGATTATGTTCATCAGATACCACACACTCATCCTTAGTGTAGTTTACTTTATGACCCTCATCACACAGTTGGCTTATGCTGATCAAATTTGCATTTAAACCACTGACAAATAGAACATTGTCAAGTTCAGGTCTACCATCACCTTGCACTTTCCCAACTCCTGCAACAACACCTTTTTCTCCATTGCCAAATATGACCTCATGAGAGGGACAATGACTGACTTCAGCAAACATGGATCTACATCCAGACATGTGTTTGGAACACCCATTGTCAAAATACCATGTTCCTTCTTTAAACTCTCTGTCAGCCATGTGAGCCAATAAGCACTTCACCTTCTCCTTAGGTACCCATTGTTTAACAACTTTGGGCCTGTACTCTCTCCATCTGTTTTGAGGCTGAGGGTATCCATGCAGCTTGTAACAAGAGTCCTGCATATGTCCAAACCTTCCACAATAATAGCATCTCACCCTTTCATCTCTGAATCTTCTGCCCTGATGAGATTGCTTAGGTTGCCATCCATAATGTGGTCTCCTCCTACCATAACTGGTCTGCCTTTTATTATGTTGATATCTTCTCCCATAAGAAGGCTGAGAATGTTGTTTCCTGGATTGTCTCCCATGATGGTGTGGCTTTCTTCTTCCATAGATATTAGGAACAACATTGGTGTATCCATATCCATAACCATACCAGTTGTCCTGATGTTGAGACACCTGATGAGACATGTGCTCTTTGAACTGAGCAGCTTGCATGCTCTTGTGGTATTGTGGGGGCATATACTGACTAGCTCCTTGTGGCTGCTTTCTCTTCTGATAAGGACCAGTCTTCTTCTCAATCTTCTTAGGTTGTGAAACATCAGCTTTCTTAGGGGTAGGATCCTGCTTCTTTGGCTGATGTTGAGATGAAAGTTGTGACACTTCCTTCTTTGAACCTGAAGTGCTTTCTTCTGAAGTTCCCTTATCCTCAGCCACATAACCTATCCCAGCTTTGTCTCCAACAGCTTTTTCTGACTGAAGGATCTTGTCAAGTGTGTCTGTACCACAACTCAGCATCCTAACAGACTTGGTCATTTGATCAAGGTGAGCTCTAACTAGCACCACTTCATTTTCCAAATCAGTCTTTTCATTCTCTAGCTGAGCAATTTATTACTTGTGGCACTTGTTTTCTTGACAAATCTCAGCACTTCTTAAACACAGCTCTTGATAGATAGAAGCTAACTCCTCATAAGTTACTTCTTCATCACTAGAATCATCATCAGAAACCACAGCTCCTGTTAAAGCTCTCACATGCTTTGCTGACTCGCCTTCACTATCAGAGTCAGACCAGGAAACTGTCATACCCATCTTCTGCTTTTTCAAGAAGGTGGGACATTCTTTCTTGACATGTCTATACCCTTCACACTCAAAGCATTGAACTCCTTTATCTTGGGTAGTTTTCTCTTCATCCTTCTTGCTGGTGTCAGAGGTCATGTTCTTGACATTAGGCCTGGAGTTATTGTTCATTCTCTTGAATACTTTGGTGAACTGTCTTCCCAATATAACTATGGCCTGAGAAAGATCCTCCTGGGATTCAGAACTCTTCCCTTTCTCTTCTTCACCATTTGACAACAGGGCTATACTCTTTGGCTTCTTTTCTGGTTCTTCCTCATTCAACCCAAGCTTAAAAGTTTGAAGAGATCCAATGAGCTCATCTACTCTCATCTTGCTGATGTCATGAGATTCTTCTATGGCAGTAACCTTCATCTTATACTTCTTAGGTAGGGACCTAAGGATATTCCTCACAAGCTTTTCATCTAACATCTTCTCATCAAGAGCACTGGATGCATTCGCCAGCTCCAGAACATTCATGTGGAAGTCATGAATAGTCTCATCATCCTTCATCTTCAGGCTTTCAAATTTTGATGTTAAAATCTGAAGTCTTGACATCTTGACTCTAGATGTTCCTTCACGTGTAGCCTGCAAAATATCCCACGCTTCCTTAGCAACTTCACAGGTATTGATTAACCTGAAGATATTCTTATCCACTCCATTGAAGATTGCATTCAGAGCTTTGGAATTTCCAAGGGCAAGCTCATCTTCCTCCTTAGTCCACTCTTCTTCAGGATTTGGCTTAGAGGTGCCTTCTTTATCTTTGCCAGCATCATCCTTCTCACACATGACAGGAGCTTTCCATTCTTTAATAACAGCCTTCTAAGCCCTACTGTCCAAGGATTTTAAGAAGGTGGTCATCCTTGGCTTCCAATAGTCATAATTGGATCCATCCAAAATAGGGGGTCTGTTGACGAATCCTCCAACTTCTTTGTCCATCTTTACACCAGAAAGTAACTTCCCTAGATCTCACCCAGAGACAGACAGGATGCCTGCTCTGATACCAATTGAAATTCTGGTATCAGACGTGTGATGTTAAGGTGTGATGTCACAACAACACACTCTGCACAATGGACAACAATAACAGTAAAATAACACCAAGAATTGGTGACCCAGTTCGGTTACAACCAACCTACTCTGGGGGCTACCAAGCCAGGGATGGAATTCACTACTTGTAGATATAATTTACAGACTCAACAACCCGTTGACAATCTCCTAAACTTATACTCTACTAATGACTTCCTACCTAAAAACCCACTTAGGTATGAGAACACCACTCAATCCCTTACAAACTCTCAAAGAAACCACTTTGAGTAACCTTGATCTTACTTCACAGCTTTGATCAAGCAACCACTCTCTATTGCTTCACAGCTTCTAGAGAGGATAGAATACGACACAACAATTCACCCTAGAATTCTGGTTATACAACTCGTACAAAATACTCAAGACACTCAGCCTCTGCTCTTGATTTTCTCTCTGTATTTCTGTCGCTTTTTGCTTTGGTCTTGTGCGCTTTATATAGCTCCTTGAATTGGTCTTGGACTTGCTACAATATCTCCCAGATTTATTATTTAAAACTGAATATTTAAAACAGATTTTCTCCTAAAATCTTTTTAAATCTTCAACCTTTTAAATCTCCTACAAATCTGCACCAGATCTCCTATGCAGCAGCAAATATCTATCCCAAGATATTCGCATCCAATGAGACAGCTTGCTCTCCACAATTCCAGCTAATACGCAACCCTAACAACATCACAGCCTGCTGTTGTTAATTCTGCAGATCTGATGTTACAACATCACCTATGTGACATCAGACATCCAACTTCAGCAATTAATTACTTAACACAGCCCAGCGTTAAGACTTCAATGTTGCAACATCAGCACCTTGACATCAACATTGAACATACTTTGTTTTACTAAAATTCCAGCCAATCCAAGAACTAACATTCTCGTTTAAAGCTCATTCAGAACTTCTTCATGTAAAGAAGAAAGATTGTTGTTCTATGATTTTGAACTTCAGAGTGAAGTCTGTTGAAGTCAGAAAATCTGAAGAATTCAAACTCTTAGAAATGATTCAACATATGAATCTTGAATGATCTAGAGGTTAAAAGATTATATCTGATAAGTTTCTCAGAACTTCCTTAGTCCAGAATCAGAAGGCGAGATTCAGCATTAGTCCAAATAAGCCACTCAGAATGGAAAGCTCTCAAATGGTCTGTAAAGATCTCAATATCATTAAGAAGTCAAAATACAAAGGAAAACCTCTGAAGGACATGGGAACCAGCAGCAGTTCACTCACATGCAAACAGATTCAGAAAGATGATGATCAGCAGTTTTGAGTCAGAACTAAATACAAAGTATGACAATAGAGATTTCAGAATATCCAAGGTATGACTCCTTTCACTTAAACTAAAAATATATAATCTGAAATATTCCTGTCTTATAAGAAAAATCTTTTGACTATACGTGCACTCAAAAGTAACTTCAATCATAATTGCACATCTTGGGTAATCATAACATATCTTTGACAACACGAGCTCTTTAGCAATCTTAATAAAATCTTTCTCGTACTTGATCTATGTTTTTCCTAGACTATGTACAACTCATCCTATCTACTTATATGTATAAAAATAGTCTCTCTCTGTCAAAACAATTCATACTCAAGTCCTTCTATCATAAAACCTTAAGTCTCAAAACTTCCATTTTTAGAACAAGAATTGATTCTACATTCCTAATAGTTTTGATGATAACAAATACTATATTATTTAGAACTTGATGCTCCTTAATTTAGTTTTTATGTTATGTAGGAAAGTTCTAAAGTAAAGAAATTCTGATTCAGAAGCAAGCTCATTCTGCGCTAACATTTCTATCAAGCGAAGTTCTGATATAGAAGCATCACAAGATCTAGACTAGCGAAGTTCTAATCCAGCGAAGTTCTGATATAGAAGCATCACAAGATCTAAACTAGCGAAGTTCTGATGAAGAATGTGTCACGCTTTTAGCACCAAAGCTTCCTTGATCCAGAAACTCTGATAACTCAACAATTCAACATGGACTCTGATACGCTATCCTTTATATTTATGAGTATCTCAAAGTAACGGTTTGGGCCAGACAAAATCTGTATTTTTGGAAAGAGCATTCAATGGCTTTTTATCATCCTCCAAAAATAGTTCTCACGTCTCAAACGGATCAAAATAATTTCATCTATTTAAAGGAGCCCTTGCAGATGACAAATATACTTGCGCGCATACACCTTACAATTCATCAAGTTGCATCAGTTTTCAAATTCGATCAAAATATTATGTAAACATCACAGTTGTGATATAGCTTATTAGAAGCACCTTATACACACTTGTTCATTTACATTTGTAATTCCTTGAGATAATCGAGCTGTGGTTAAAACTCAAGAAGACATTGACACTTGTCTCTGTGATTGTGTAATCCTTATTGTTTAGTGGATTAAGTCCTCAAGAGAGAGAGGCGAAATCACCTTGGCGGGTGGACTGGAGTAGTTTGAGTTCAAACGAACCAGGATAACCAACGTGTCCTTTTTTGCTTTAACTTTTGAAAACCCCAATTAAAACCCCCTTTCTTGTGTTTTTCGTTTCTTCAATTGGTATCAGAGCGCCTGGTTCTGGGTGCTAACACTTAACCGTGTCAGAAAAAAAAAAGATCCTTCAAGAAAAACACTATGGCGGAACCTGTTCAGAACTACAATGACAAAATCAGTGGCAAACCACCAGTGTTCGATGGTGAAAATTTTGATTACTGGAAAGACTTAATCGAAAGTTTCTGTCTGGCTCATGACGGCGATCTCTGGGATATGGTAACTGATGGTTACACTCATCCTGTTAGAAAAGATAGTCAGAAGATTGAAAGGAAAAATATGACGGATCAAAAAAAGAAAGACTTCAGAAATCATCACAAGGCCAGAACGATTCTCCTAAGTGCGATCTCTCACACAGAATATGAGAAGATCACAAACTAAGAATCAGCCAAACACATATTTGATTCTCTGAGAATGACGCATGAAGGCAACACCCAAGTCAAAGAGACCAAAGCTCTGGCACTCATCCAGAAGTATGAAGCCTTCAAAATGGAAGAAGATGAAACAATTGAGAAAATGTTCTCAAGGTTTCAAATTATGGTTGCTGGATTAAAAGTTCTGAATAAAGGGTACTCAACCGCAGATCATGTCAGAAGATCATCAGAAGCTTACCAAAGGTGTGGAGACCCATGGTCACAGCACTAAAGCTCTCCAAGAACCTCAACGAAATATCACTTGAAGAACTGATCATGTCTCTAAGAAGTCACGAGATAGAACTAGAAGAAGATGAACCCCAGAAGAAAGGTAATTCTGTTGCTCTTAAATTTAAATATAAATATGAAACTAAAGCTTTTCAGGCAGAAGAAGAAAGCTCTGGTGGCTCCTCAGAAGAAGATGAACTATCACTCCTTTCCAGAAGAGTCCAACAACTATGGAAAAATAGGCAAAGGAAATTCAGAAACTCTAGAAGATCAAGCAGTCATTCTGAACCATCTTCTGGACACAAAAAGTCAAGAAACAAAGAGGTGGTGTGTTACGAATGCAAGGAACCTGGACACTACAAAAGTGATTGTCCTAAGTTGCAGAAAGAAAAGCCAAATAAGAAGTTTAACAAGGAAAGAAAGAAAAGTCTTATGGCTACCTGGGATGACTCGGAATCTTCTGAAGCAGAATCCGAATCAGAAAATGAACACGCCAACATTGCCCTAATGGCCAACATATCAGATGACTCCAACTCATCAGAATCAGACTCTGACTCAGAAACTAAAGAGGTATTCTCTAAATTTTCTAGATCTCAATTAGAAGATAGTCTATCTGAAATTCTTGAAAATTATCAGAAACTTCAGCTCAAATATAAGAATCTGAAACATGATCTGGTATCTAAGTCTGAAGAGAACAGAAAACTGAAAGCAGAAAATTCTGAGTTAAAAGAAACCATTTCAAAACTCAACTCCTTTGAATCTCAAAAATCTCAGAAAAAATCTGACTCAGTAGTTCCCACTAGTTCTGATAACATTTTAAAACATTACGACTATGGTTTTCAAAAATTTCTAGCTAAAAACATAGACATAAGCAAAATGGCTTCAATGATCTATGGAGTTAGTAGAAATGGGAGAAAAGGCATAGGATATGTTAATCCTAGAGGAGAAACTCCATATAAACCTAAACAAGTTGATGATATGATCATAAAATACGCTCCTTTAAACTCTCACTTCACTTATGGACATAAACATGATATAAAATATACTAGTGAATCTTACTCTTCAAATTCTATTGAGAAACCAAAACTCAATCAGAATTCTGTGAACACTAACAAACAAGGACCCAAAGAAATATGGGTACCTAAGGATAAAATCCTATATGTTGCAGATGTCTTTAACAGCAAGATTGAAACACCAATCATGGTACCTGGACTCTGGATGCTCGCGACACATGACGGGAAGAAAGCATATGTTCCAAAGTCTGGAACTTAAAGCTGGAGGGTATGTAGGTTTCGGAGGCAATCAGAAAGGAAAAATCACTGGCTCGGGAACCATAGGTAACGGTACTCTACCTTCTATATCTAATGTTTTATTAGTAGATGGATTAATGCATAACTTGTTATCCATAAGTCAATTAAGTGATAACGGTTATGATATAATCTTCAATCAAAAGTCCTGCAAGGCAGTTAGTCAGAAAGATGGAAAAATCCTGTTT
The DNA here is from genome assembly GCA_022829125.1 of Lathyrus tuberosus. Lineage (NCBI taxonomy): Eukaryota > Viridiplantae > Streptophyta > Magnoliopsida > Fabales > Fabaceae > Lathyrus > Lathyrus tuberosus. The sequence continues at coordinate 11,608,899 of JALAZF010000045.1, forward strand.
AATGGAAAGAGAAAGAACAACATTTATAAAATAAAGCTTTCTGAACTAAAAAGTCAGAATGTAAAATGTCTTTTGTCTGCTGACGACGAGCAATGGGTATGGGATAGAAGATTGGGGCATGTTAGTATGAGAAGAATATCTCAGATTAACAAACTCAATCTGGTCAGAGGACTTCCTAACCTGAAGTTCAACTCAGATGTTCTGTGTGAAGCATGTCAAAAAGGCAAGTTTTCTAAACCCTCTTTTAAACAAAAAAATGTTGTTTCTACCTCCAGACCATTAGAACTTCTACATATAGATATGTTTGGACCAGTGAAAACTGCATCCATCAGTGATAAGAAGTATGGATTAGTGATCGTAGATGACTATAGCAGATGGACATGGGTAAAGTTCTTAAAACACAAGGACGAGTCACTCTCTGTATTCTCTACTTTCTGTAACCAAATTCAAAATGAAAAAGAGTTTAGAATTGTAAAAGTCAGAAGTGATCATGGTGGGGAATTTGAAAACAAAAATTTGGAAATATTTTTTAATGAAATGGCATTTCTCATGATTTCTCTTGTCCTAGAACTCCACAACAAAATGGAGTTGTAGAACGCAAAAATAGAACTCTACAAGAAATGGCCAGAACCATGATCAATGAGACTAACATGGCTAAACACTTTTGGGCAGAAGCAGTTAATACAGCGTGTTACATTCAGAATAGAATCTCTATAAGACCTATTCTGGAAAAGACTCCATATGAATTGTGGAAGAACAGAAAGCCCAACATTTCATACTTTCATCCATTTGGATGTACTTGCTTTATTTTAAACACTAATGATCCTCTAAACAAGTTTGATTCTAAGGCACAAAAGTGTTTCATGTTAGGATACTCTGAAACGTTCAAAAGGATACAGAGTATATAACACGGAAACACGAAATGTGGTAGAATCCATTTCTGTCAGATTTGATGATAAGCTTGGCCTTCAAAAGCCAAAGCACGATGAATCTCTTACAGAAATAGAAGTTCAAATTACAGGCACTGAAACCAGATCATCAGAAAAACAGTCAAACACTACAGAAGGAAATCCAAACGTCACTACAATTTCTGAAGAACCCATCCAGAAAAGACAATCCAGAAGTACACTAACACATCCCGAAGACAAAATTCTGGTAAAGAAATATGACCCAATCAGAACTAGATCCTCATTCAAAAAGACTGAAGAATCTCTCATGGGATTAGTCTCTCTGGTTGAACCCACTTCTATTGACGAAGCACTCTCAGACAATGATTGGATACTCGCAATGCAGGAAGAATTGAATCAGTTCACCAGAAACGACGTATGGGATCTAGTCCCTAAACCCAAAGGCTTTAACATCATTGGAACTAAATGGGTCTTCAGAAACAAACTGAATGAACAAGGAGAAGTGGTCAGAAACAAAGCACGACTGGTTGCACAAGGTTATAGTCAGCAAGAAGGGATAGACTATACAGAAACCTTTGCTCCATTCGCAAGGTTAGAATCTATCAGGCTTTTAATTTCATTTGCTCTAAATAATGACATCACTCTTTATCAGATGGATGTCAAAAGTGCGTTTTTAAATGGTTACATTGATGAAGAAGTTTACGTACATCAACCCCCTGGTTTTGAAAACACAAAACATCCAGAATATGTTTATAAACTTAAGAAATCGTTATATGGTCTAAAACAAGCTCCCAGAGCTTGGTATGAGAGACTAAGTAACTTTCTCTTAGAAAATGATTTTACCAGAGGGAAGGTGGACACAACTCTATTCTGTAAGTCATTTAAAAATCACATTCTGATCTGTTAAATATACGTAGATGATATAATTTTTGGATCCACTAAAAGCTCCTTTGGCAAAGAATTTGCTAAGACTATGTAGGCAGAATTTGAAATGAGCTTAATGGGAGAACTCAAGTTTTTCTTGGGAATTCAAATCAATCAAACTCCAGAAGGAACTTACATACATCAAAGCAAGTATGTCAAAGATCTTCTGAAGAAATTTGACATGTCAGAAAGTAAGCCTTCCAAAACTCCTATGCATCCCACGTGCATTCTGGAAAAGGATGAGGTAAGTAAGAAAGTAGACCAGAAGCTCTACAGAGGTATGATTGGTTCTCTCCTTTATTTAACTGCTTCAAGACCTGATATTCTCTATAGCGTCTGTCTTTGTGCTAGATTCCAATCAGATCCTAGAGAATCTCACTTAACACCAGTTAAGCGAATTTTCAGATATCTGAAAGGTACTACTAATCTTGGTCTTTGCTATAGAAAGTCCAGAGAATACAAATTGGTAGGATACTGTGACGCTGACTTTGCTGGAGATAGAATAGAAAGAAAAAGTACCTCTGGAAGCTGCCAGTTTCTGGGAGACAACTTAATCTCTTGGTCCAGCAAAAGACAATCCACCATTGCACTATCAACTGCTGAAGCTGAATATATAGCTGCAGCTGGATGCAGTACTCAGATGCTCTGGATGAAGAATCAGCTTGAAGATTTTCACATTTACGAGAGTAACATCCCTATCCTCTGTGACAATACTTCTGCCATCTGTCTTTCTAAAAATCCTATTTTGCATCTAGGGCTAAACATATAGAAATTAAACATCACTTCATTAAGGACTATACTCAGAAGGGAATTCTTTGTTTAAAATTTATAGACACAGACCATCAATGGGCTGATGTTTTCACCAAACCCCTTGCTGAAGATAGATTTAATTTCATTCTGAAAAATCTCTGTATGGAATTATGTCCAGAATGAAAATGTAATTTCTATATTTTTAACTCTCAGAATTTCTTTTTTTGAACATCTGACTAATAATTCTTCAGAAGTGAGAAGAAAGATTGCCTCAGAATCTATTCAGAAGATCTGAACTTTTCATTTCAAGGATAGATCACTAAGTTCACTCTAGCAAACACGTGTCAAACTCTGGAAAACTGAAATGTCTGTGTTGACATATCGAGGCGCCAAGTCACATCGGTAACTGTTCCCAAAAATTTTCACGCTATCTCCCTTGTCAGAAATCATTATAGCTATTAATCATTATGTTTATTGTCTTTAATTGCTATTTATTTCTTGGTCACTCTTATATATATGTCACTTCTAACACCCTCACACGCTCACTATCACTCACTTAGCTCTCTATCGCTTTCTCCTTCTTATTTGCAATTCTTGTTTTGGTTTCTACATTTCTTGTTCCTCTATGTTCTACAAAACCCTAAGTCTGTGAACAATGGCCTTCTGCTCTCAACAAAGCCCTCAATAAGCAATGTCTCAAGAATCTGCTGACCAAATCATTGAAGAAATGGTACGTTGAGCCCTCAAGAACTCTTCTCACTCCCATTGCCTCTCTTGAAGTTCTCTGTGAACTCATCGTGGATTTTGAAAGCATGAAAGAAAATGGGTATGACCTTACTCCCGAGGTTGAGTTTCAAGGATGGACCAAATACTTTAATCGCTTAATGGGTCCAAATTTTCCCCAACTCGTTAAGGAATTCTGGATTTTTGCATCGGTCTCTAATCATCAAGTAACTTCGTATGTAATGGGAAAGAAGATTGTCATCACTGAAGATCTTATTGGTAAACTGATTGATCATGATGGATCAAGAATTAGATGTAGTGAGATGGAAAAGAGCTCTGACCTAAAAACTATCTCAAAGGAAATCTTCACATCCGGACAACACTCCAACAAAATCAAAGACCTAAAGGATCGTCACAGAATTTGGGCCAGAATCATTCTTGGTTGTATCTATCACAGGAAACCTACAAGCTCTTCTGACTACATCAACAACGATCAACAATACCTTCTGTACCTCATCTCCACCTTTACCAAAGTGAATCTTCCTCACAGTCTATTCAATCATCTGAAGAACAGTGTCAAGGAAACAAGAGAAGACGAAAGAACCAAGAGAGATTGGATCCCTCTAGGTAGACTTATCTCAGATATTCTAACAGAGAATAAGTTGATAGAACACCTAACTGAAGCTCAGAAAATCTCTGATCTAGAAACTATTGCTGGAAGACCACTCAATGCAAAGAACCTCAAGAAGATGAAAATCATTGAGACCATCAAGAAGGATCCAACCCAAATCACTAAGGAAGTCATCACCACCAGGAAAATACCTCTGAAAGATTTTCCTCTCTTCTCAGCAGATACTCATCCAGAAATTATTCTCAGATATCTGGATGCGTGTAAATCTGATGGAACCATTCCAGAAGTTTCTTTCCAACAGCTCAGGCAAGCACCTCCAAAAGTTGCCATCAGAACATCAAGAAAAAGGAAAGCCTCTGAAGGAACCCCTCAGAAAACCCCCAAAGCTGCTAAAAAGAAAGGTAACTCTTCTTTCATTTCTTTCGTCAAATCCATATTGGTATCCACATCTGAAACCTCATCTTCTCCTAAACCTTCTGAAAATCCATCACCTTCACCACAAACCCTTGACGATTTTGACATCGACATTGACCCCACTCCTTCTGATTTTATTGACCCACAACCAGAACTTGCACAAGTTCTGTCTGACATTGATCTTGAACCTCTCTTCACTTCTTCCTAACCAGAACATCAAATTCAAAAATCTGACACCTCTATTCCTGGTATCAACTGTCCTCTCAACTTCTTTCAACCCTCACCTAATTTCACCAGTCCCCCACAAGATGTCATCTCTTCATAAATTACATCACCTACCTCACCCATTCTCATTTCTGACTCTCCTCCAACAAATCTCTCAGAAGATCCCCTCAGAACTATAATTGACTTAGAAGCTCTAGACAAACTTACCTCAACCTCTCTCAAAATAGCCATTCCAAAACCAAAACCAAAAACCTCCAAAACAGATGTTGGTAACTCTTTATTGGCATTCGAGGTGGAAATGCAGAAATGGTTTAACTTTCTAAAGCAGGGTTGTATGGATAATCTGAATCCAGCTGCTTCTGACTACATCTGGACCAAATTCAGAAAGTGGTTTAATTTTGAATCTAAGAAGATGAAGGAACTAAGCTATGATATAGCTCAACAGAACTCCTATGACCATATGAAGATCTTCAATGAGCAGGTTCTAAGATTCTAGGAAAAGAAACCCATTCTTCATCTAGGCTGGAAAGCTCCTATGGTTTTAGAACCTCAGGAAGAAATCTCTGAACATCAAACTCTGGTAATTGCTGAAGTCGAAGAAAAATCACCTGAAGCCTCTCCAAAGAAAGATTCTGCTAAAAGCTCTGAGGATTTGGTATCTTTCGTAGAGTCAACTTCATCTGCTCTAGTGCTGAAAACTCTGGATGAGTTGAAGAAAGAGAATGAGGCAGTAAGAAAAAGATTGGACAAACAGGATGAAACAAACGCAGAAATTAAAGGGATACTTGGCAAGCAAGAAGAATCCGCTAATCAGATCAAAGGCCTTCTGGAAGCTTTGTTCACAAGACTTCCACCTGCTCCTCAACCTTAGATTCTTTTATGTTTCTATTATCTTGCTTATTTTGTGCTATTATCTTGCTCATGTTGCTTACTTGTGCTCTCATGTATTTTTTCGCTTTTTGATTAATGACAAAGGGGGAGAACGTAGAATATTTTGAAATATAATAGTGCACCGGGACTATATTTCGAACATTTTAACCTCTCTGTTTCCACATATTGTTAAGAAAGCAGGAAAATCGCAATCAGAACTTCTTGGAAATCTTAAATCAAAACATTTTCAAGGAAATCTTCAACTCAGGGGGAGTCCTCTATACTCCATACTCTTTTAATTAATTATCAAAATATAAGTTTTTGTCATCATAAAAAAGGGAGAGATTGTTAGAACAAGAATTGATTCTACATTCCTAATAGTTTTGATGATAACAAATACTATATTATTTAGAACTTGATGCTCCTTAATTTAGTTTTTATGTTATGTAGGAAAGTTCTAAAGTAAAGAAATTCTGATTCGGAAGCAAGCTTATTCTGCGCTAACATTTCTATCAAGCGAAGTTCTGATATAGAAGCATAACAAGATCTAGACTAGCGAAGTTCTAATCCAGCGAAGTTCTGATATAGAAGCATCACAAGATCTAAACTAGCGAAGTTCTGATGAAGAATGTGTAACGCTTTTAGCACCAAAGCTGCCTTGATCCAGAAACTCTGATAACTCAACAATTCAACATGGACTCTGATACGTTATCCTTTATATTTATGAGCATCTCAAAGTAACGGTTTGGGCCAGATAAAATCTGTATTTTTGGAAAGAGCATTCAATGGCTTTTTATCATCCTCCAAAAATAGCTCTCACGTCTCCAACGGATCAAAGTAATTTCATCTATTTAAAGGAGCCCTTGCAAATGACAAATATACTTGCGCGCATACACCTTACAATTCATCAAGTTGCATCAGTTTTCAAATTCGATCAAAATATTGTGTAAATATCACAGTTGTGATATAGCTTATTAGAAGCACCTTATACACACTTGTTCATTTACATTTGTAATTCCTTGAGATAACCGAGATGTGGTTAAAACTCAAGAAGACATTGGCAGTTGTCTCTGTGATTGTGTAATCCTTATTGTTTAGTGGATTAAGTCCTCAAGAGAGAGAGGCAAAATCACCTTGGCGGGTGGACTGGAGTAGTTTGAGTTCAAACGAACCAGGATAACCAACATGTCCTTTTTTGCTTTAACTTTTGAAAACCCCAATTCAAACCCCCTTTCTTGTGTTTTTCGTTTCTTCACCATTGTCCATCTGCCATCATGCCTCCACTGACTTTTCTTGGAGATCAAGATCTTCTTGAAATTATTCCTGAAAAACAGTTTGTAATCAACACCCCTCCTCTTCCAAGTCACATTGCTTGCAGTATAGCAGATGTCATTTACACTCAATAATGGACTAGATACTCCACTATGCTAGAAAAAACCCATTTATGTAAATTTAGTTAAGGACTTCTGGAAACATGTTGATCTTGATTTTGAAAGTAAGTGCATCACTTCCTTTGTTTTTAAAGTCCCAATCACCATCAACCTGTTCTCAGTCACTCTAGCAACTGGATGTGAGAATGTTGGAATCACTGTTGATTGTGACCTAAACAAATTCTTTGTTGCTAGAAGATTTGTCTTCCTTCATAACCTTTCATCCAGATATGAACCATCCAATCCTGAAAACCTTCTACCCATTACCAAAGCTTGGTACAAACTAGTTGTGTCAAATTTCCTTCCTAGACGAGAGAACCATGACATACTTAGATTTCATAACCGTGAATTCATTTATTTACTAATGAATGATTTACAGATAAACCTTCCACTCACTATCTTCAACTGTCTGTGGAAATCCATCTCTGAGTCCAGAAACCTCACAAAGTCTTACATTCCTTATGGAAGAGTTTTGTCTGAGATTTTCTTTAGATATGGAATTGTGGACATGATCAAAGAGAAAATTGAAGAAGATGGTCCTAAAAGCCTTCCAGATAACTGCTTGTTGAAGACTAAGTGTGAAATCTTTAGTAACTAGGAAAACTAAGTCTATCTATGTTTTAACTATGTATGCGGAGTGCATGTTTGAAATAGTAGTTGTTCTAAGTTGTTTCAATAGTGTCAATTTGCCCTAAGTTACTTAAGATTAATGAACTGTGCCTGTGAATCATTTTGATTATTGAACTTTTAATTCTAAAAATTATAAAATGTCTGACATGCTCTAATGATAGATTGATCTCTTTAAAAGTTATCTAAAAGATATTTAAAGTGGCTCAAGAAACCATCATTATTCAAAAGGCATCAGTCCCAGCCGCCACTCACCATTAAATAGTTAATATTCATAACCGATCAATTTTTCAAAGTAAATTAGTAACTGCTTCGCTTTCTTTTCCCACACAGTTACACCTTTTAGCATACCCTAAGTAATCATAACTACCTAGGAAATAGTAAACCCAAATCTTTTGTACTGATTCAGTCATTACTCTCCACTTTCACTCACTTATAAATAATATGATTATCTTTCCCCCTAATTCATCCTCAAACCTAAAATATCATCTTCCTAAAAATTTATTTTTACCACAACAAAGATGATGACCTCTCAAAGAACTGGTCCAACGTTTCGAGGAAGAAAAGAGAACCTAGAAGTCATTCCTGAGAAAAGACCCAACCTTAGTAGACTTAAAAGGATCATCAAATTTGTAGATTTTCTTCTTTGATGAAGGAACTTGATAGGAATACACTTTTCTTTTGGAATCCCAATGATACGTCATATTAGTTAAGGTCCTTTGAGTGAACTCATTTGTTGCACTTGGAGAGAAATAGACCAAGTTTGGGAAGGTGTGGTTGAAATGGTTGAGAATCTTGGCAACCATAGATGGATAGCAAAATGCACTCCCTTTGTTGCAAGCTTGAATGTTGAACATGCGATGCACAAAATAATACAGTTAGTTTATCTTAATCTTATTGAGAGGAAGATAAACAAGGTGAATCTCTGTATTATCAACCCTTGAAAAAAAACCCACTTTTGGGACGCAATACATGAGAAACTATCCAATGGAGAATGCAGGGAAATTTCTTAAGGCACCCTGTAGTGATCTGCTCATTATTGTACTCATCTCTTGGAGCTTTCAACGGCTTATTTGAGTGTAATCTCCACTTAAAATCAGAATGAACATTTGTGTCCTTAACTAAAGGCTCCTTTCCTATTGTGATACCAAAGACAGATTTCCACAAATCATTTGTAAATGTGTAGGATTTACCTCCGATTTGAAAACTGAACTCAACTTTGTTGCGCTTGTGCATCCCCACATAAAAGACTCGAACCAAGTCTTCATTGTAGTTTTGATTCAATGATAGAAAGGAATTTATTTCTTGATGAATGATGCGATCCACGACCTCAGGAATATGGAGTTTCTCAGCAGTTTGAAACTTGTAGTAATTTTGCCTTGACACACTCCTGCCTCGACACTTTTCTTCAAAGAACTCCAAATTTTCTTGGTCAACCAAATCAAAAATAGTTTCTGGTACCCTAGATGAGGAGCCGAACTTGTCTTTACCTCTACCAGCGGCCTTACTTCTTGCAAGCTTAGGAGCCATGATGAAATTTCACAAACAGAAGACGCACGCAAGGTGTTTGACAAAATGTACCAACCAGAACAGTTGGAATTTGAGAGATTGAAGTAAACCCACAACCAACAATGTTGTTATATCAGATATAGATGCAGAGAAACAACAGATGAGTACACAAAATATAGGAATTTTGTGTTAAGATGCAATGTATGAAGAAGGGAAATCTAAAGACCACACTAGTGGGTTTTGAGTGACATTAAAGAGGGAATAGTGAAGGAGTTTTAGTGGGTTTTGAATAGCTTTGATGACCAAATTAAAACAAGGAAGAGAGTTGGACAGAAAAATTTATGATTAGGAAAGAGATTTGATTTGAAGTTATGAACAAGAGGGATAATGAAAAGGTAGAGAATATGAAAAAAGATAAAACTCTTACTCTTCTTTTACACGTGTCGGCCTGACTTGATTACGTGCCGACACATGTGTCTCATGCACCGACCTGTACTGAAGCATTTTTAGAAAATTCAACATTATGTGTTGGCATGTATGACTTTCGTGCCGACACATACTGAACCAGCTTTTAAAACAAAGTTGAAAAACGAATTTATGTGTCAACATTATGTGTCGGCACATACGAATTATATGTCGGCACATACGAAATAATCACATATTCAATATAATTTTTTTGAAGTAAACACAAGACCAAATAACATCTAGCATGTATTTGAAATAACTTTAAATAAAGTGGGATAAAAGACATAGCTTACTTTTAGAAAGAAAATGAAAAGATACAACCTCCTTGAACAAACGGAGTATGCACGAGCATTTCACGAGAAGCTCTAGAACAAGAGCTTTAACAAATGCCAATCTTACCATCAACAAAATCTTTTCAACATATCTTCATTCATCTTCACCTTTCTAAGTTGTCTCAATATCTTTCACCAAGGGGCTTTTTCTTGTTTATGCTTCTAGAAAACATATTCCTTCTTCTTGACACGAAGTCAATTTGATTTGAATATGTTATCTAACAAGTGTCTTGATATTAATATGAACAAAGCCCCATAGTTTCTTCATAGAATCAAAATACTTCTTCCTGCAAAATCAATAAGATAACCTAGGTACCCAATCTTTGTTGGGTCCTTGAGGACGAGTAACACAATTATTGCACTTAGGTGACCACTGAGAAATGCCATTAGGGATTGAAAGTCTCCTAAGTTTGCATTTGGAAATAGTATTACCTTTCATACAACAGTAGTAACAAGTTATATTCCGAGAAATGTCATGTTTCCTATTCAATTTATTTTTAATAAATATGTACTTACTATACGGTGGATTCAAAGGTTTGTTGAACTTTGTTGTATCTATAACATAAGTGATCTTTAGTTATTGAGCCTTGACTAACTTGGCCTTAAGAATCCTAACCTCTTTTTACCAAATATAACAAGTATCACATCCAAAGTTAAATGGATTTTCATCTTCTTTATTATTGAATTTTTCATCATCTACTAACGAGTTCTTTAATGCTTTCATTTTCTTTTCCATTTCTGAAATTTTTGCCTCCAAGTATGAAAAGATTTGTCTATTTGAGGCTAACTTTTTTAATGCTTCAATAGCTTCTTTGTGTAAGACTTCAAATGCATTAAGTAACTCTAAATGAGCCAATTCATCAACATATTTATTTTGAGAGGAGTTTACCTTAGTTTTCTTACCTTCTTGATGATGACTAGAGAGACATATCTCATCACGTCTCGATGATTCATAGTCCTTCTTCTTGTCTTCACAATAATGACCGGAGAAACAGACTTCACCATGTTTTGATGGTTTGTACTCCTTCTTCTTTTTATCTTTGATGTGAGTTGTAATGCAGAAGTTGGATAATTCTTCATCATCATTAGATTCTTCATCACTCAAGGATTCAATGTCGCTTCCCCAGGCCACATAGACCTTCCTAGGTTTGACATGTTGTTTACATTGATTTCTCTTCTCATTTTTGTTGGAGTATGAAGGTATTGTATTTCTTCCTTTGGACTTATCTTCCTTTGAGGATATAGATTATCTTTTAGACTTAGTACCTCCTTTATTTAAGTCCTTTTCACCTTTCTTTTGCAAGTATTTATGATACTTTTTGACAAACAAATTCATCTCTTCATCATCCGAAACATATTTGTTGCTACCATCATTGTCATAAAGATGCTCATCCTTTGAGGACTTAAAATTTGAAGCCCTAAGAGCTTTAGACTTCATTCCTTCCTCCTTATTGGCTTTCTTCTCCTTTTTCTTTTTCTCAAGCTTCTTTTCATGTTCATCCAAGCAATTTAGTTCTTGCTCGTGTTCTTCTAACTTTTCGAACAAGGTGGTGAGATCAAGTGTTGTAAGATCGTTGGCTTCTTTGATGGCCGTAACCTTCGGTTGCCAATTCCTAGTAAGACATCTCAAAACCTTGATAGTAGCAATAGCATTGGAAATAGGATTACCCAGCAAGTTTAAACGATTAATAAGATGTGAGAACCGCTTTTGCATTTGAGCAATGGTTTCACCATGCTTCATGCGAAAGAGTTTAAATTCTTGATTAAGTTTGTTAATCCGAGCTTGTTTGACCTCATTAGTTCCCTCATGGGCAACTTGTAGAGTGTCCTACATGTCTTTAGCGGTCACACAATGAGAAGTGCGATAAAACTCATCAACACCAATAGCAGATACGATAATGTTTTTTTGCATTCCAATCGTATGCCCACTTCTTATTATCTTCCTAATTCCATAGTGCTCCGGGCTTAGGAACGTCAACACCATCAACACGATATGTTATCGGTGTAGGACCATTTTGAATGGCCTCCCAAACACCCTTATCATAAGATTTCACATGAATTTGCATACAAGCTTTCCAATAACTATAGTTTTCTACCGTGAAAATTGGAGCACTCTTATAGTCCCCTTAAGTTCGTGAGCCATTTTCTAATAAGCGTTTCGAAGCACGGAATGAACTGGGCTCTTTACGCCACTTGTTAGACGATGGCGACTTGTCTAGAGGGGGGTGAATAGACACCCAATCCAAAATCACCAAATAAACTTTGAGTTTTTAAAGTTGTTAGAAAAAGAGCGCGCGGAAGGTTTTGGTATGGATCGATAAAAGTCGTCTATACAAACCTAGTTATTGGAACTCGGATATGCAAAGCCAAATATGGAATGAAAAACACAATAGTCGAAATTAACCTTTAATCGAATATCACTTTATTACTCGTTTAAACTAATGAACTTAGTAATGCTATTTCCTATGACAATAAGCAAAAATATTGAACAATGCAATTTATCGAACACTTGGTGTGCGAACGAATTTTCAGAATTTCCTTTGTGTTGTTGTTGATATGAAAACCACTTATAATCAAAATTTATTATAAGCTAATCAACATTCAAGTTTAAAACAAAAATATCATAGGAAAATTCTTACGAGTCGATCGATTAATCAATGTTATTTGACAAATTGCGTAATGAAAAATAAAACGAGTAAAGAGATAATAGAGAGATCGACACGAGGATTTGTTCACGCAATTTCCCACTTTCTTCCTCGCGTGTGGGTACGTCTGCGCCTAATTTCCAATGTGGAATTAGGATACTTTCTTACTATACAAAAAGTCGATATACAAGAAAAGTGTTCAGAGAAACCATACAAACACTATTGCTTCTGATGTTGATTCAACCCTTTTTTCTTCTTTTGATCGTGAGTAAGACCAAGACAACAATGGATGCCAATTTCCTTGTCGATATTGATACTCCTTTGCATTCTTTATCTCCAAAGCTTCCGAGCACGATCAATTGCACCGATTGTTCCACAAGACTTTAATTCGATTCATCGTTCTCCGCTACTTCCTTTACGTTCTTTATCTACAAAGGGTCCTTTGCGTTCTTTATCTCCAAAGGATTTCATAATGTCGCAATCCTCTGTTGAACGTCTTGCACGAAAACCCCCAAATCTTCACACGATCTTGGAGGACAAACCCGTGGGTTTTTCGGATGAAAACCCCTTCAAATCTCAATCCGATATTCTCGGCTACACAAGAACCTAATCAGACGTCACTACGCCAAAAATGTGTTTTCGCAGCGCAACAAAGACAGCGCTTTCTGGCAGAAGCGCTGCTATATGTTTCGCTAAACACAAAAATAAAAGAAAAAAGCGCTGCTAAATGGGTGACATAAGACAACGCATTTTAAAAGCGCTGCTAAAGCCCTAAGGCAGTTGAACTTTAAAAAGCGTTTTAAGAAAAGTGCTGCTAAATGTGGGACATAGTGGCTTTACTCCGTGCGCCGTCGTTCTGCAAACGAAATCCGTAGTGGCTTTACTCCGTTTGTGGCTTCCCTCTGTCGTTTCTTCTTACTCACACCGTCGTCCGCCATTGTTGATTGTTTCTCTGAGGTTTTTACACTCCTTTTTCTGGTTTTCTCTCCATTAATGAAAATGTCTAATATTCTCCATTGTAGACTGTTTCTCTGTTGTTTCTGTGAGATAAATTTGGTGTATTATTAGTTGTTGATGTTAGGTTTTCATTTTTTGATTTGTAGGAGTTAGTTAGTGATTAATTGGAAAAGTGATTAATTAGAAAAGTGATTAATTAGTAGAAGTTAGTATAGTGATTATTGTGTAAAATGTGATTAATTTGTAGAAGTTAGTTTAATGATTAATTTGTAGAATAGTAGAAGTTAGTTTAATGTGTAAAATTTGTAGAATATTAGAAGTTAGTTTAATGTGTAAAATTTGTAGAATAGTGATTAATTAGAAAATTCAAGGTAGTTAAGAGTGTTGTAGAAGTTAGATTGTTGAGGTTGTTATAGGGCTATTTGTAAAGTTAAAGTGAACATTTATCGGAAAATTTTAGTGATGTAAGAGTTTGGTTGTTATTGAAAATGATAATGAAATTAGTAGTTAAGTGAACTAGTGATTGAATTTATTTTGAGAGATGATTGAAAATGATAAATAGTGATTGAATTGTTACTTGAACTTAAGCGTTGAAGTTGTTTTTGTTTACAATGTTGAGTTGAAACTATACAATGTTATTTGATTTAATGATGATGTTTACTAAATTTGTTTCTTGAAACTTTGACTTGTTATATGTGGTATACACCATCACTTACTAACTTACGTTCATTTGCTATAGGGGTTACTTGTGAAGAGTGAATTCAGATCGTTTTCAAGAATCTTACACTTTGTGGTTCAGTCCAGAAGTTACTGACTTCTATATAGACAGGTACGTAGTTGTTCTTTTGTTTTTGTTTTGCTTACTTAGTAAAATCATGGATAAAAAATGGATGTCCTCCAATCAATTGTCGAAAGAGTACGAGAATGGGGTATCAGAATTCGTTAAGTTTGCTGTTGAACACGCTAAAGACCCAAGTCGAATCACATGTCCTTGCTTGAGTTGCTGTTTTGGGCGTCGGATTGACGCAGGTCAGACGGAGTCGCATTTAAAGAGGCATGGAATTGATCGAAGTTATACAAGTTGGACACTTCATGGTGAAAAAAGTAACAAGAATGTTGAACCGGGGGATAATACGACCTATGCTTCAAACGACAATGCCACAGATGCATACGATTGTGATCGAGTCGAAGAGATTGTAGAAGCACTTGAAGAAGATCTTCAGGATTGTCCCAAAATGTTTGAGAGGTTGGTAAGCGATGCAGAGAAACCATTGTATAAGGTTTGCACTAAATTCACAAGATTATCTGCGGTATTAAAGTTGTACAACTTAAAGGCGGGTAATGGATGGTCGGATAAAAGTTTCACAGAGTTATTAGCCCTTATGAAAGATATGCTTCCGGAGGATAATGTTCTTCCCAATCGAACATATGAGGCCAAAAAGATGTTGTACTCTATTGGCATGAGCTATGATAAGATACATGCCTATCCAAACGATTGCATTTTGTTTCGAAATGAGTATGCATCGTTAAATGAGTGTCCTAAATGCGGTGTCTCTCGATATAAGAAAAAGTTGTCTCTAGCAAAAGTCTTGTGGTATTTTCCTATAATTCCGAGATTTAGACGCATGTTTGGTAGTGAAACCGATGCAAGAAACTTGACTTGGCATGCAGATGAAAGAATTATAGATGGAAAGTTTCGACATCCGGCAGATTCACCATAGTGGACGAAAATTGATAATGATTATCTTGAATTTGGAGAAGAAGCAAGAAACCTTTGCGTGGCATTATCTACTGATGGAATGAACCCACACGGTCTTCAAAGTATCTCACATAGCACATGGCCTGTGCTTATTATGATTTATAACCTACCTCGATGGCTATGTATGAAGCGTAAGTACATGATGTTATCTATGTTAATTTCTGGGCCTAAACAACCAGGGAATGACATAGATTTATACTTGACACCGTTAATCAAAGATTTAAAGATTTTGTGGGAGAACGGTGTGGAGGTTTATGATGGATATAGGAAAGAAAGTTTCAACTTGAGGGCGATGTTGTTTGGCACAATTAATGATTTTCCAGCATACGAAAATCTATCAGGGTATAGCATAAAAGGTCAATGTGTGTGTCCTCTTTGTGAAGATAAAATAGATTGGACGCGAATGGAGTTTGGACAGAAGAATGTATTTCTCGGTCATCGTAGATTCTTAAATTCTAATCATCACTACTGTGGGTGGAGAAAAGCCTTCAATGGAGAGGCAGAACAAGGTAGAGCTCCACCTATATTGACAGGTGATCAAGTTTTTGAAAAGGTGAAAGATGTGAGTACTCAGTTTGGCAAGCCTTTTGCACATACCCTTGTCAAGAGTGGGTGGAAGAAGAGGTCAATTTTTTTTGAATTGCCATATTGGAAGTCTTTGTATGTAAGACATTTTCTTGATGTTATGCATATTAAAAAAAATGTATTTGACAGTGTTATTGGTACGTTACTCAATATACCAGGAAAGTCTAAGGATGGCCTTAAAGCAAGAAAGGACTTGATATCGATGGGGATAAGAACTGAATTAGGACCCTTGAAGAAAGGAAAACGAACATATCTACCACCTGCTACCTATAATCTATCTAGAAAGGAGAAAAAAATATTGTGTAAGTTTCTAAGTGAAGTTAAAGTTCCAGAAGGATACTCTTCAGATATTAGAAGACTTGTGTCTATGAAAGACCTCAAATTAAAGAGTTTAAAGACGCATGATTGCCATGATATAATGGAACATTTTCTACCAATAGGTATACGTTCTATTTTTCCGGAAAAAGTAAGACGCACAATAACTAAATTGTGTTTCTTCTTCAGGTAAATTTGTAGTAAGGTGATCGATCATGCGATCTTACCAACAATGCAAAAAGAAATAGTCATTACATTGTGTGAGCTTGAAATGTTCTTTCCTCCATCGTCTTTTGACATAATGGTACATCTAGTTGTTCATCTTGTAAAGGAGACACAATTGTGTGGACCAGCTTATATGAGATGGATGTACCCTGCTGAATGGTATATGAAAATATTAAAAGGGTATGTGAAAAATCGAAGTCGATCAGAGGGTTGTATTGTTGAACGATACATTGTTGAAGAAGCGATTGAGTTTTGTACTGAATATCTTTCCTACGTTCAATCCATTGGACTTCCCAAATCTCACATCGTTGAAAAAAAAGAAGGAAAAAAGTTAATTGGAAATAAAATTGTGACCGTATCAAGGGCTGAACGGGAGCAAGTTCATTTGTATGTTCTGCACAATGACAATGAGGTTGAACCGTATGTTGAAATGCACAAGGATTTTCTCCGAGGTTTAAATCCGAATAGAAATGAAAATTGGATAGTACGAGAGCACAATCGAAGTTTCATACCATGGTTTAAGGATCACATTTATTCAAAGTTTTGTGTAGATCCCGCTTCAATATCAGAAAGGTTGAGATGTTTAGCATATGGTCCAAGTTTGCATGTGTTTTCTTATAGCGCATACGCAATTAACGGATACACGTTTTATACCAAAGAACAAGATGATAAAAGTACAATGCAAAATAGTGGTGTCACCTTGGTAGCTGAAGCAATGCACATTTCAAGTGTGAAGGACTTAAACCCCACATATGCAAATATGTCATATTTTATCGAGCGCATTTGGGTTTTTGATTATGAGAAGTTTCAGATTCCTATCTTTGGTTGCAAGTGGTTGAAAATAATAGTGGCATACGAATGGATAAGTCAGGATTTTTGCAAGTGGATCTTAATAGGGTGGGGTACAAAGACAAGCCTTTTATTCTAGCCTCTCAAGCTAGACAAGTGTTCTATGTCACTGACCTAACAAGTACGAAATGGTCTATAGTGCTTTTATCTAACAAAGTAATTGATGATAACATTGGAGATCAAGGTGATATTGTTGGAGCGAATGCATCATATATTATAAGAGATCAAGATGAGACTGTTGGAGTGAGTGAATCATATATTAGAAATGCTCATAATGAGGGAATTTGGATCAATCCATCTATCCGTGTTGTTAAGAGACAAGTAGATCATCTTCCTACCCGAAAAAGAAAGAGACGTTAATAAAGAGGTAATAGTAAAATTATATATTCTGTAATGTATTTTTCATATTTGAGAATGATTATGGATTATGGATTATAGATGATAGGTTTATATGTTTGTCATATGTTTGTCATTTCATATTTGATTATGGATCATGGATTTATATGTTTGTCGTGTGTTTGTCATTTCATATTTGATTATGGATTATATCATGTTCAGCTGATTATGGATTATGGATTATGGATTTATATGTGTTTTTCTTTATTATAGGTAAAATGGCTACTAATGAGGAGAACTCGCACGATACTTCCAAGAATGATCCAAAAGAATCAGTTCAAGATGCGGAAGGAGATATTTCAAGAGGAATAACAATCATGAAAGGAGTTATTCGTGCTAGAGACAAGGGAATAAAATACGATATTCATTGGAATGAAACAGGTCAACTAATTGAGCCTAATGACGCAATGTTGACTAGTTACATTGGTGCACTTGTCCGTTCACTAGTTCCTATTACTTGTGACAATTGGCGAAATCCACAGTTGAAACCCACCAAAGATAAAATATGGAGTGAGATACAAGTATTATATGTGATGTTATTTGTTATGTTTGTCGATTATATTTTTAAACTAATTATACTAACACACTTTATTTGTTATTGTAGAGATCTTTTAACATTGGTGACGAGAAGCAAACATATTGTCTTCAATTAGCCGAAAAAAGACATAGAGGGTTCCGAGTATTTTTATCCAATAAGTTTATGAGGGATGCCCAAGGAAAGTTTGTTGAAGCGGAATTCCCGAAGAAATATGCGGACTTGATTGCACCCGAAGAAATATGCGGACTTGATTGCCCAAGGAGTAAATGTTTTTTTCAGATGGTTTTAAGAGGCACTACAAACTATAAAGTGTCTTGGAAACATATATTGTGAAAGTAAAAAATTATTTAATAATTAATACTCTCCCTCGTAATATATATATATATATATATATATATATATAACATGTAACATTTTAGAAATCTTATTCCTCAATACATATTTCTTTTTTTCCTCGTAATGAATACTCTCCCTCAAACGCAAGCGCAAACTGTTCCAGATGCATGGGATTCCAAGGGTCGTCCTGCAGACAGATCCAAAACCGGTGGATGGGCATCATCTGCCATGATATTAGGTAATTTCTTTTGTTCAAATAATTTTATTTTTCTTCATACAATAGTACTCACAACAATCGTTAGACACTAGCATAATATGGAGTGATATACAAAATTTCTGGATCAGAAGCATGTGAGAGGTTAACAACAATAGGTATAGCTGTAAATCTGGTGACATATTTGACTGGTACAATGCATTTAGGAAGTGCAGCCTCTTCCAATATTGTCACCAACTTCCTCGGAACGTCTTTTATGCTTGCTTTGTTTGGTGGTTTTGTAGCGGACACTTTTTTGGGAAGGTTTGTTTTCAGTCATCATCAAAAGATTATATATGATTTTTTGCATTGTTTTAAATGGCGGATGTAGCTGTAGTTTTTATGACGCCTCCATGCACGCTAATGGAGTCGTTGTAGACACTGCTGCAACCGCAATTTATGACTAATTCTTTCAATAATTTCTTTGATAGATACCTTACCATAGCCATCTTTGGAACAATTGAAGCAATTGTAAGACGTTATTAATAAAATTTATATAAAATAAATAGATTAAATTTCTCTTTTTGTAAATTTAATATAAAATTTGTCTTGATATTCATATACTAGGGTGTTATATTCTTGGCCATATCAACAAAAATTCCAAGCCTCTATCCACCACAATGCTCACAAACTAGTCCTAATTCTTGCGAACCAGCAAACAACCTACAACTAGCGATTCTATACATAGCTCTCTACGTACTCACACTTGGAATCGGCGGTATAAAATCAAGTGTCTCCGGCTTCGGTTCAGACCAATTTGACCAATCAAACGAAGAAGAGAAAAAACAAATGGTGAAATTCTTTAGCTGGTTCTTCTTTTTCATAAGCATGGGTTCAATACTGGCAGTGACGGTTCTTGTCTACATTCAAGATCATCTTGGAAGAGCTTGGGGATATGGTTTATGTGCGTGTGTTATCGTTGCGGCTCTTCTTGTGTTCTTGTCAGGAACAAAGAGGTATCGGTATAAGAAACTTGTTGGGAGTCCTTTAACTCAGATTGCGGTGGTTTTTGTGGGGGCGTGGAGGAAGAGGAAGTTGGAGTTGCCGTCTGATAAATATTATTTGTATAATGCGAAAGATCTTAAAGACGCGAGGAACAAGAAACTAATGTTGCCACATACCATGCAATTCCGGTATGAATTTTATTTTCTTTATAATTATTTTTATACAACAATTATTACCTATGAAGCACATACATTTTGAACACGACCCTGACAATGACACAACGACATCTGTTTGAATATTTTGTTGAAAAATGTGAAACAGATTCTTGGACAAGGCAACAATAAAGGATCCAAATATAGATGGTAATGTGGTAAGAAAATGGGAACTATCATCGTTAACAGATGTTGAAGAAGTAAAACTAGTAATAAGAATGTTACCAATATGGGCCACAACAATAATGTTTTGGACAGTACATGCACAAATGGTGACATTCTCAGTATCACAAGCAACAACATTAAAACGTCACATAGGAAAATCATTTCAAATCCCACCAGCTTCTTTAACTACTTTCCTCACAGGTAGCATCCTCATAACAATCCCAATTTACGACCGAATCATTCTTCCCATAAGAAAAAAACTCTTCAACAAATCACAAAGACTAACACCTTTACAAAGCATTGGTCTTGGCTTACTGTTCTCAATTTGTGGAATGGTTGCAGCATCACTCATTGATATAAAACGTACGAGGTTGGCACATTTGCATGATTTGACACATAATTCTTCTAATTAGGTGATTCCCATGAGTGTGTTTTGGTTGGTCCCACAGTTCTTCATTGTGGGGTCTGGTGAGGCTTTTACTTATGTGGGACAACTAGATTTTTTCTTAAGGGAATGTCCTGATGGGATGAAGACTATGAGCACAGGATTGTTTTTGAGTACTTTGTCTTTGGGATTTTTTGTTAGCTCTTTGTTGGTAACTTTGGTTCAGAAAGTGACAAGTCACCATCACCCATGGCTTACTAATAACATTAATCAGGGAAAACTGTATAACTTCTATTGGCTTTTGGCTTTCTTGAGTGCTATAAATTTTGTTATTTATTTGTTTTGTGCTAAGCGGTATGTGTATAAGGAAAAAAGACTTGCTGAACAAATAATAGAATTAGAGAAAGACTTAGAGGATGCTCAACATGCATAGATTTTTCTTTTCATTAACTATGTATGTAAATTTGAATTTTTATTTTATAGTACCATAAATATTATATATTATATAGAGATGCCACATATGAAAAAAAAATCAAATATATTTATATATATAGTTCCTCATAAATACCAGTTGGTTCGTCTCCTTGAGGCAAGTGAGATGAGATCACATACCTATTGTCTTAGGGTGGTAATTATTGTCCGTCCTTCTTCCCACGGTGGGAAGCCTTTTATACTAGTCTTCAATATCCTAGATCATTAAGAAATGACTCCTCAAATCCCATGTTAATGATAGCCATAACATCTACGACTCTCATTACTATTCTATAACATTTTTTAATGATTTTCTATAACTCCTATGGGACTTTGTGGCTACCCATAACCGTTACGTAGAGCTTACATGTCGTCTAATAACATGTCTCCTACAAGTCGGGTTCCGACTTGCTCTATCTATTGCAACTCAGCACTTGTCACTTTTCTTAAATACTCGGCATACTAGCTCTTATACTCAGCCTTAGTGACTTTATAACATGGCCTTTAAGAATTATAGGATGTATATAAGCCCCACCCCCCCCCCCCCCCCCCGATCACGAGCTGCCATCAAAATGAAGTGTTCGGACAGAAAGTCCTGGAATTTCTTCTTCCTTGAGTCGGTCACCTTTATGGTACGTGTCACAATGGATAAAAAAAGGTAATAATGACAATTGTTTTCTCTCTCCTTGTCATTATGATTTTAATGGGAAACCCAATTGCTATAATTACTTTAGCTCGATAGAGTTTTTTGACCGTTGTAAAGCTTACTTCCATAAAAACCCTTTTCTTCGTCGTCAGGTTCTGTGGACGTTTTAATGGAGATGGCGGGGCCTCTTATTGATAAAGAATTTTTAAGTTGTGATCATAGCGTCATCAATGATAACGACATCTCAAAACTCCACTCTAACAAATAGATGTCCTCTACCAGGAACGAAGAGGATGTCGTGTTGGAACCTTGTGTTGTTGGTGAGAGAGTTTCCATTACTCTACCAAATGGAGTGTCAGACGAGTATTTTTATTTTTAATTTGCGGTGATTGAGGATTTTAAGATCTGTATCCCCTTTACTCATTTTGAATCCAATCTCTTAAAAACCTTAAATATCGCCCCTTCTCAATTACAGCCAAATGGATGGGGGCTTCATTAGATCTTTTGAACTTGTTTACGATGCAGTGAGCAGTTTGTTATTTTCTTTCTTTGAGATGAAAGGGGCGACAGAGGAGGATAGGTTTCCCTTAATGGAATCCCAAGGAAGAATTTTCCCCAGGCTTATACTACCAACTATAAAGGTTTCAATGAAAAGTTCTTTCGGGTAAAAAGTGGAAAAAGGTTCCCCAAGTTATGTAGGCTTTGGATGACAACTATCGCTTCCCGATATATTAGACGGATAACCCATTGCCAGTGTCCAGTTTTGACTATGATAAACTAAATGCTTTGGAGACCCGAGCTTTAGCCATTCTAGATGCATTTCGAGTAGTAAATGTCAAAGACTTACTAAGCATGGCCTATGATCCGGACCAAATCAATAATTTCTTAGGTAATGCTTATATGTCTCTTATTACTCTCTAGTGACTTCTTTATTTCATTTTTATGAACTTATTTTCTTGCTTCTTTTCAGTTGAAATGATGATCCTTTAGCTGATAGAATAGAAGAAGCTAATGGCTGAAGCGAGGGCAAGGCACGGAGAAAAATCTTCCTCCAAGACCGACTTATCTGGTATCCAAACTCGAACTCTTAAAAGAAAGAAGGAAGGGAGAGTTGGGAAAGTGGCCCCAAGTGCTTCGAAGCCCTAAGGTGATTTCCTTCCTCCTCCTGAAGACTCAAAATTGGGTTCTTTTAAAAAAAATGAAGATTTTGATGGATGATCCTGTAAGTCAGGCCAACTTGGAAGTCACTGCCTTGATGCAAGATTCAGGTGGTAGCCATAGAGCCAACCAATCAAATGAATTTAAGCTTTGGTCCAATAGCTTTGACAACTTGAAGTTCCTTTACGATCATGTTAATATGATCGAGGGTGTTGATAAGGTGAAGACTATTGGGGCATAACAGCTAACCCAAAACATAAGTGCATACTTGATGAGGTGTGTTGTCATGACTCAGGGATTGTTTGAAGTCGATGATGCTTATGAGAAGAATGAACTTCATCTCACAAAGGAGATCACTTAGTTGAAGGAAAGCTTGAAGGTTTGGACTGACAACATGGAAAATCTAAATCAACAACTTTCAAAATAAAGTAGCAAAAGGAAGCTGCATAGTCTAAATGTTTGGAGACTGAAACTACTATTGTCGGTTTGATCCATGATGTTAAAAAAGCACGATAGCTCAACGAGGCACTGAGGTAGACCTTCTTTTAGCCGTGATGAGGCCTTTGAGAGGGCTAAAGCCCAGATGCTATTATTAGAACAAGATTTGTTCGTGACATATATCTCTTGGGCATGAAAAGAAGGCATTCAGAATCTGATATAAGGACGCATTTGAGAGGAGTTGAGTTACTAGCTTCTGATGTATTAGAACCTGAAGAACACTCTCTAAGTGATGTCTGGCGTAGACTCTGTCGCGGTGAGAACAGAGACCATAGCTATTAAGTTAACTAGTTTAAAAAAACTTAAGATATCGCCATCGATCTTTAATTTATCCAAGGGAAGGGGAAAAGAAGGAATAACCCATAAATATGTCATGGAAAAACAAAGAAATAAATAGATCTAAGGTTCGGGGGTTGGTTATACTAAGGGAAGGTATTAGCACCCTAAGTATCTATAGTATCCTATAGGAACCTCTTATTGTATTTGTTATGGTTAAAGGATGTTTACTATGGGATTGATTAGGGAGATGAGAAGAGAAGTGTTTTTTTTTATTATTTTTATGTTTGGCAAGACATAAAGTCTTGTGCCTACGTTCCAATGAAGGATCAAAACCTCGTGTTCGGGGTATAAATTGAAAAGGTTTTATTATGGTGGATTTTAATAAAGAAGAGACAACTTGTCATCTTAAGGAGAATACTCAACTTATCCACCACAAACATGTGGAAGATGGATCTTTGCTTCACATTGAGAGAAAGGCTCCAACTTGGATATATAATCAACAAGTATAGCACATACCTCTCTCAAGTGGAAAAGAATCAACATCTTTCTCAATAATGTCATGGGGTGGGAGAATTATATCTCAACTAGGGATGACTAATGTCTAATCTATTTCAAAAGGCTTTAAATTGAAAAGCCAAAGTGGAAAAGGTTTGAATAAGGTTTGTATCTTTTAGTCTTGTGAAGAAGGTTTGAATATGCCTAAGATGTCTTGAAACATTTATTGAGAAACATTTGAAAAGGCAATGACCTAAGGTCAAGGTTTCTATTGAAAAAGGATTTAAGTTTGAGAAAGGGAAACCTAATTGAACCATATAAAGTTGAATCAACCTAAGGGAAACTTCCTAAAAGGTAGATAGGCTAAGATTAACAAACCATGCAAAAGATGTACAAGAAGATGAGGATGCATATGCAAATTACATGAAGTCAACAAAAGAGTCCCTCCCCTTGGATTGGGCAACACTAGAACAAGATGAACATGTATATACAAACACGTATAACATTCAACATTCTACAAAATAACAACATGATCTCTACACATGTTACTAAACAAGGGACTACCTTAAAGCATTAGACATGAATAAAAAAAAATATACATGGTTTACAAACAACACATTTGGTCAAGGTATATTTAAACCTAAACTAAAATCCTCATGTGAGCAAAAGACATGGATACTGTATCGGTGCAATTTTTTTCCTCTTTCGAATGGGGTCCCCCTTTACATGTGAACTTTTTATTTATCCCAAAAGGAGGGAAGGGAAAAAATCTATATAAACCCGTGAGTGTGTGCAATGCAAAACAGTGCACTTTGAGAGATTTGGGAATCGAGGTCGGTTATACAAAGGGAAAGTACTAGCACCCTAAGTATCTATAGTATCCTATAGGAACCTCATGTATATATTTGTGTTACTGTTGATCTAATTCATTTTCTATATGTTAGGGGATTTGTTGATTGTTTTTTAGTGAATGATAACAGTGGGAGATGTTTTTGTTGTTTAGGGTAGGTTGGAATAAAGTATGGCGAAAGGTATATGAACCTAATGGTTCTTTTTAATATTGTGCTAGCTAAGATCTCGCAATCTTATGCCTACGTATTCTCAAAAGGAAGTTGAGAAATCAGAGTGTTCATAGTTCCACCTACTAATGGGAGGAATTGGGTTTGTTGGGTTTGAGAGAAGAGACAAATTGTCATCTTAAGGGAGATATCTCACCGATTCACCACAAACATTTTTGAGAAAGAAGATAATAAGGGAAGAAGCTTTAAACTTGGATGTAAAAAATCCAGAGTAATGCCACATCTTCCTTTAAATGAGTCTTTGCATATTAAGAGAAGGACCTTGACTTGGATATAGAATCAACAAGTCGGCCACTTATATCACTTAAATGAAAGAAGTGTTTTTGTACCATAATAAGAGAGCGACTCCGACTTGGATTTTTAATCAACAAGTGTGCCACTTACATCACTTAGAATGGAGAAAAAGTTTGAAATGTTTGATTTATGTTGTGGAGAATAGAAGTGACATCTCTTCTATAGAGGTGATTTATGTCTCATCTCTGGGGAGTGTTGAATTTAAAGCCAAAGGTTGGCTAGGGTTTGACTTGAGGTTTGAGGTTTGAAGCCACAAAGGGGCTATGGTTTTTGTTAGACGATGGCTAGGATATAGAAGGGGGGTTGAATAGATCCCTCGAGTTTTACAAGCAAATGGCTTTCCAAAAATTGGTTTTAAATTTTTTTATGGAAGCGACCACTGGATCACACGTCTACAACGAACCTCTACTAAAAGGATCAGATATGCACGACAATATTAAGAATGAATTACGGATGAGAAAAATTCAGATTGATTAACAAAATTTAAACGCAATCAACAATGTTTTACTTGCCTGATGTTTAATCCAATCCAACGAGATAAATCGACAAACAATTGATTGCAAAAGCGTTCAATTTTGCGTTGAAACAAATTATCGAACACTTGGTGTGCGTAATACCCACTAAGTGTAGATTTCAAAGTAATGTGATGTTGAGCTGCTCCTAAATACAATCCAAGGGATTGTATCAAATTTACAAAACAATTTACTAGCTTAATATAACACTAGCTCAGAAATTTCGATCAATTTAAACTTCGCAAATTCGAATGATATCAAACGTAAAGAGTTAAGGGAAAGAGAGGACAAACACGATTTGATTAGGCAGTTCCCCAATCGTCCTCGCTATGGGTACCTCTGCCCCCAATTCCACAAATGGAGTTGAGATATATAAATATTATCGTTGCAATTGAGTTTATACAAGAGAAAAACAATGAACATCCAAACAATGAACATCCACACACCTAGGCCTAAACCTTATCACTTCAAAAATACACAACACTAACAAAAATGGTTATGTGTAAATGTTAGAGAATGTAAGGTTGAAGATGAAGATGAAGAGAAATATCAATGTAAATTTTCACGTTTCTTGTTGTACTTGTAAAAAATGAGCCAAAACAATATATATACTATCCTAGAAACATAACAGGAATAACAGAAATTTGAAGTGAATAACACATCACAAAATAGGTGCAAAACAGCGAATGGTCGACAAATGCAGGTGAGGAGGTCGACCTGAGCAAGGCAGTTGGCAAATCTGCGCAGAAAAATAGCCTTTGCGTAGACCTAAACAGGGTATACGTCGACGCATTGCTCCCAGTTTTTCACAATCACAAACGCAAATTATATGGGTCTACCGGAGGGTCGATGCGAGCATCCCAGCTGCTGACACTAAAAAATATAACCCGTCAGGGTCGACCAGAACAGGGTTGTGAGTCGACTCATACCCTTGACACATGCAAAAATCATCATTTTGACTTTCCTAAAGGTTTTCAACCATACCTAATGCACCTAGAGCATTGCCAACATGATCAAACATACTTAGAACACCTAATGTACATTGTATACGATATTTTTCATGTGAATTCTATATATATTAAGCATGATAGTTTTGACATCATTAAAATCAAGTGTAGAGAGAACTTCGCCTCACATACTCCCCCTTTTTAATGATGGCAAAACAGTGGCAAAAAGGTCAATCTGAGGTATCATCCTCCCCCTGACTTTATGCATTCATTGTTGTTTGATCATTCTCAATACCTGTTATTTCCACCTGTTATTTCCAGTGTCTTATCCCCCTTTGACAACATCAAAAAGAGAGAAAGATAAACATATCAAGAATAGAAGATTAAAAGCAGCATTTGTTTACATAATTGCAACGTGTAACCATTAACGCACATCCACATAAAATGCAAGTTAATGAACATATTGAGAGATAAATAGAAACCTAATACTAATAAACCAAACCAAAATGCTTAAGGAACACAAAGTTTATAGCAGTACAAGATCACGAAAAGAAAGCAAACACAACGAAAATCAACATAGTAGAGTCATAAACAAAACAAACAATGCAAGAAACAAAGCACTAATAGATATGATGAGAGATGCAAGAAAGGTCCTCAAGGCCTCCTCCCCCTAAATGAGTGGCTTCTTCCCCGAATCTGGTAAGGATGAGGAGGTGGTGGAGGTTGCATGTCCAATTTCTCAGTCATCTCCAATACGATTTGATTCAAAATGTTGAAACTGTTTGTCAGAGCACGGTGCTGATTAGCAGATGTCTCAGCCATAGTTTTGAACCTTCCAATCACATTAGTGGCAAAAGAATCAAAGTTGTTGGTGTACGTTTGAATCTCTTTGTGAAAAGACTTGAACCATTCCTCTTGAGATATGCCAAACCGCTGTTGGTCGAGTTGCATAGTCCTCATGAGTTCAAGAATATCGTCATTATTTTGTTGAGGGCGCGGAGGTGATGAAGGAGTATAATAGGACTCTTGATAATCCAATCCTTGAGTTGATGGCATATAGTTAGAACCAAGAGTGGTCCAGCCAATATATTGCCATTGACCCCAGCCTTGGTCAATCTCAGCTTCCATTGGAAAAGATTGAGGCTCGTAAGTACTTGTATATTGCCATTGATTCCATCCTTGGTCTTCCTCAGACACCATGGAAGATGAGTGAGGCATCCAAGCACTATTATCTTCAACACCAATATCCATTTGATTTCCTTGGTCATGCTCACTTTGTTCTTCTTCGTCATCGCTTTGTTCTTCCTTTTCTTCTTCTTCTTCCTCTTCTTTTTCTTCCTCATCTTCTTCATCAGATTCCTCCAAAACAGCAGTGTTTGATTTCACAACATACTTATACTTTTTATCTTTAACATCCCAAATGTGTCCCGTCATAGTTAATGTCTTCTGACAGAATTCTTCTTTTGAGGTGAGTGACCTGTACGGAATACCAGGAACATGGATCTCTGCATGGTTTATCACCTTTTGAATGAAGGAAGCGTAGGATAACGCGGTCCCTCTACGGGAATCACGGAGGGCATACATTCTGCTTGCAACGTAATAAGGCCAGCTAATCCCTATTTTATTCTTCAGAATGTACATCAAATGAACCTCGGACTGATCCACCCTGGAATAGCCGCCTTTCTTTGGTCTAAGAATATGAGAGACGATCCACTGTAAGATCCTGGCAACGGGAGTCAGTTTCCCTGTTGTTACTGATTTAGGAAATAAATTGCTCGCCACAACATTATCCTAATATGGTCTCTTCAACATATAATTCAGTGCTTTCTTAAAATCATAATCCTTAACAGTACTTGTATCAGTTGCATGTTCGGTAGGCTGAGCATTGAGCACATGCATATTGAACAAATCTCTCCAAGTAGAGTCATTGATAGCAATAACCTTATTCCCTAGCTTGCAATTAAACATGTAACCATCAAATTTACCCATTAAACTAGAATAAAAGATCCTAACCAAATCCTCATTGTATTTGGTGTAACTTTCCAAAAATCCTCTGAAATTCTGAAAATCCAATAACTCTATGACTTCTTCTAAATGCATGCGTTCAACGGTACGACGATAGTAAACAAATTGCTTGATAATAGATCGTTTACTCAACTTTTTCTTATATAGAGCAGCAAATTCATCAGATACAAGAGAGGAAAGTGTTATCGGTGGATTGAGAGGAGGTTGGGAAGGACCTGCTTGAGATGAAGGCTCTCTTGTGACTCTTTTTCGGGTGATTCTTCGAGAAGCCATTGATGGTGATGCTAGAGAAGGATGAACAGTAACCAATTTCTTCAATGTTGTGTGAAACCCAAATGTTGTTGGTAAGAGTTGTGGAGTTAGGGTTTGTTTATAGAGGATTTAGGGAAGAGGAGGAGATGAGAGAAACTATGTAATGACTTGATACAATGCACATCCTATGTTAATGACACATAAAAGAATCATAAAAAGCATAAAAATCAATTAAATTGGTCAAAACGCACGAAGCCTAAGAGAGTTTTCAAAATCTGTCAGCGAGCGGTCGACCACTAGGTCTGTGTGCGTCGACGTACACTGTAACATTTTCTGCAATTTTGAAAAATAAAGCTATGGGTCGACCAAAGAGTCGACCTGAGCATTCCATGCTCCAATCGTGAACAAAGCAATAAGAGAGAGTCGACCAGAGGCATGATTGAGTCGACTCAAATAGTAGAATTTCGCAAAAATCATATATTTGTTTCATTTAAGCAATGATGTTGAATAAATAAGAAGCCAACACAAACATCAAACATTTAAATGGATAAAGTAGGCTTAATATGTGCAATAAACATCAATTTTATCACTCAACATGGTACATTTACTTAAAGAAAATTTTGAAGCGGAACGATATTACCTTGATCATGATAAATGATGAGAACCCTCACATATATCTTAATAACTCTTTGCATTGTTAGTCAGAAACATAACCAAGCATATGTATATGTGAAGAGCAACTATCTTAGAGGAATATCAAACACGATCCGAGATGTCGAGAACGCCAAGTTCCCTACGGATGTTAAAGAAAGGCCCTGTTGCTAGTGGTTTTGTAAAAATGTCAGCAAGTTGATTTTTAGTATCAACATGCTCAAAGACCACATCACCTTTCTCTACATGATCCCTAAGGAAATGATGACGTATTTCGATATGCTTAGTGCATGAATGTAATACAGGGTTCTTAGTTAGATTAATAGCACTAGTGTTATCGCACAAAATGGGAATACGCTCAAGTTTTAAATTGAAATCAAGCAATTATTGTTTAAGCCATAGGACTTGAGCACAACAACTACCGGCAGCAACGTATTCCGCCTTAGCAGTTGACAAAGCAACAGAAACCTGTTTCTTGCTAAGCCAACTCACCAAGGAATTTGCGAAAATATGACACGTGCCACTAGTACTTTTCCTATCCAATTTGCACCCGGAAAAGTCGGAATCGGAATAGCCAACTAAGGAACAAACACTACCTTTAGAATACCACAACCCATACTTTGGAGTATCGGAGAGGTGTCAAAGTAGCGCTTAACTACCTTTAGGTGGGATTCCTTGGGATGTGCTTGATACCTCGCACACATGCATACACTGAACATAATATCGGGACGTGATGCGGTAAGATAAAGAAGAGATCCAATCATACCTCTATACCTTTTTACCTCTACATCCTTACCATTCTCGTGACGATCAAGATTTGCTCTAGTTGGCATTGGAGTATCTATTGCTTTGCAGTTTAGCATGTCCAAACGTTTGAGAAGATCAAGACAATATTTCGTTTGACTCACGAATGTGCCCTCTTCGAGTTGTTAGATTTACAATCCGAGGAAATAGTTGAGCTCCCCCATCATGCTCATTTCAAACTCCCCCTGCATCAAACTAGAAAACTCCTTGACCAAGGACATGTTAGTAGACCCAAAGATAATATCGTCAACATAAATTTGTACCAAGATTAAGTGTTTTCCTTGACGTTTAATAAAGAGGGTTGTGTCAACCTTTCCTCTTGAATACCCTTGATCAAGTAAAAATTTGCTTAGACGTTCATACCAAGCCCTAGGGGCTTATTTAAGTCCGTATAAAGCACGTTTAAGTTTGTAGACATGATCGGGATATTCATGGGATTCAAAACCCAGAGGTTGGGCAACATAAACCTCTTCATTTATGTATCCATTAAGGAAAGAACTTTTAACATCCATTTGGAATAATTTGAAGTTCTTAGTGCAAGCATATGCAAGTAAAAGGCGTATAGACTCGAGTCGGACAACCGGCGCATAAGTTTCCTCATAGTCGATTCCTTCCTCTTGGTTATAGCCTTGCACTACAAGCCGCGCTTTGTTTCATGTTATAACTCCGTTTTCATCAAGTTTATTCCTAAATACCCATCGAGTGCCGATTACTCGATGATCTCGCGGAGGGGGGACAAGGTCCCAAACCTCATTTCTCCTAAATTGATTTAGTTCATCTTGTATTGATAAAAACCAATGCTTATCGAGTAATGCCTCCTTTGCATTTTTAGGTTCAACTTGTGACACAAAAGTGGAGTAATAACAAAATTTTGTAAGTTTAGAGCGGGTGGTTACTCCCTTAGAGATGTCACCGATGATATTGTCGATTGGATGGTCTTTGGAAGACTTTCATGCTGGAGGAAGGTCATTTTCATTAGTTGAATGATCCTCCTCGCTCTTCATAGGTTGGTGATCCTTTTCCTCCTCAATACGCACTGCTTCGGGCTGATCAGTTCCTTTATCAGTGTCCTTGAGTATGTCTTCTAAAGATACACCTGCACCATGAAAAGAACTACCTTCTCCGAAATTTTTTGGATAAGACTCATCAAAAGTAACGTGTACCGACTCTTCAACAATTCGTAACCTTTTATTATAAATTCTATAAGCTTTACTTGACTGAGAGTATCCAAGAAAAATACCCTCGTCGGCCTTGGCATCAAACTTACCAAGTGTCTCTTTTCCATTGTTCAACACAAAACACTTGCAAACAAAGGCACGGAGGTGAGAAATATTTGGCTTACGCCCTTTTAAAAGTTCATACGGTGTCTTGTTTAGAATAGGCCAGATGAGCACCCTATTCAAAATGTAACAAGCCGTACTAATGGCGTCGACCCAAAAGTATTTTGGAAGTCCACTTTCATTGATCATAGTCCTTCCAAGTTCCACCAAAATTCTATTTTTACATTCCACCACCCCATTTTGTTGAGGGGTACGTGGTGCAGAAAAATTATGATCAATTCCATGGGATTCACAAAATGCTTCAAATAAATGGTTTTCAAACTCACCCTCATGATCAATTCGAATTGAGACAATGTTCGTGTTTAACTTGTTTTGAGATAACTTAGCAAATTTTTCAAAGGCCGAAAAGGTATCACTCTTATTTGCTAAGAAAATAGTCCAGCAAAACCTAGAAAAGTCATCGACTATTACAAAACCATAATAGTTACCACCTAGGCTTTTGATCCTAGATGGTCCAAATAAGTCCATATGGAGGATCTCAAGGGGTCTCATAGTTGAAACGATGTTTTTAGATTTGAATGAGATCCTTGCTTGCTTCCCCATTTGACAAGCATCACAAAGATGATCCTTTGTGAATTTGATTTTGGGAAAACCGATGACTAGGTCTTTAGAGACTATTTTGTTAAGCAAATCAAAATTGATATGAGCCAACCGTCTATGCCACAACCATGAATCTTAATTCATAGTGACTAGACACTTGTCTCCATTCAACGATACCTCATTTAAGTCTAGCATATAGACATTGTTCACCCTCAAGCCCTTAAACACATCCTTTTTGTCACTATCTTCAACTATGCAATAATCTTTTGAAAACGATACTTTATCATTCTTGTCACATAGTTGACTAATACTTAAAAGGTTATGTCTAAGGCCTTCCACAAGCAGCACATCAGAGATAGTAGTAGATGAGGGGTTACCTACACTACCTTTGCCGAGAATCTGTCCCTTATTGTTATCTCCGTAGGTGACAAACCCCTTTTTCTTTGCCACAAAGTCGATGAAAAGAAATATGTCTCCTGTCATATTTCTTGAGCAGCCACTGTCCAGAACCCATCTTCTTTCAGTGGTCTCAAGACTCTGTACCTACAAAACAATCAAGGGAGAGTAGGTACCCAATTCTCATTGGGTCCTTTATGGTAAGTGAAACCAAGATCGCACTTGGGCAACCATTGATAAATGCCTTTTGGAACAAGAAATCTTCTAAAACGACATTTAGCAATAGTATGACCAGGCTTGCAACAATATAGGCAATCACGGTTCATTTGGAATTTACCTTTGCTATCTCTATCTCGAATCACATACGTATACTTTTGATACGGATTATTATACTTTCTCGATAATGTGATCAATCAATAACAAACGTAACTTAGGCTTAAGAGCCTTGTCTAATTTGGCTTTAAGGGTTCTCACCTCTTTTTGCCAAATATGACAAGTATCACAACCCCTAAACTTGAACCATGGAGACTTATTCTCATCAATCTTAGCTTTTGATGCATCCACCATGGAGTTTTTAAGAGCTTCCAATTCCTTTTCGGAATCGGAAACCTTTCTCTCCAAGTATTGAAAAATCTTTTTGTTCGAGGCTAAGCGTTGAAAAACTTCCTTAGCCTCGTGGTGCAACATATCAAAAGCCTTTTGTAATTCTAAATGAGACATACTTTTAGAATGATCATATTTAGAGTGATTTACCTTTTTCTTCTTGTTTTGACGTGCCATAAGACATAGATTAACGGATTCACTTTCGTCACTTGAGCTGTCATCGTTTTCCAACTCACTATCGCTCTCCCAAGTGATGTATGCTCATCTAGACTTGTTTGACTTTTTGTGTTGACGATTCTTATCCTTATCCTTATCCTTGTCTTTCTTGAGTGATGGACAATCTGGCTTGTAGAGCCCCGGTTTTCCACAATTGTAACACGTTCCTTTAACCTTGTCATTCTTATTTCCTTCATTTCTAGATTGCCTCCTAAATTTGACTAGATTTTTATCCGATTGTTGAATCTCATTCTTCCGAATATACCTATTGTATCTCTTCACAAATAGACTCATATCATCATCGGAGTCATCATCTTCGTCATTGTTGGTTTCATCATCACTTTGCTCTTTAGATGTGGACTTTAAACAAGAAGCCTTAAGAGCAATCAACTTCTTTTCCATGTCTTTTGTTTTCTCCTTATTTATACTTTTCTCATGTTTTTCAAGGCTAATGAGCACTTGCTCATGCTCATCGAGTTTGCCAAATAATGTGGTGAGGTCTAGAGTAGCTAGATTATTGGCCTCCTTGATCGCGGTGACCTTCAGCTGCCATTCCCTGTTAAGACACCTCAAAATCTTATTAGTAGCAACCTCGTTTGGAATTGGTTTACCAAGTACATGCAATTTGTTGATAATATGAGTAAATCGTTTTTGCATATCCGCAATGGTTTCCCCTTGCTTCATGTAAAAAAGAACTAAATTTTGCGTTAGTGTGTTGATACGGGCCATTTTAACATCATTAGTGCCTTCGTGGGCTACTTGTAAAGCATCCCACATGGCTTTGGCTGTTTCACAATGAGAGACTCGATAATACTCGTCAACTCCCAAAGAGGAGATCATCATATTTTGAGCCTTCCAATCATAGCTGTACTTTTCCTCGTCCTCCTCATTCCATTGAGCTTCGGGTTTGGGAATGACAACGCCTTCAGCATTGGTCATTGTAATTTCCATAGGACCGTTTAAAATAACATTCCAAACCTTCCGATCTATGGAATTTATATGGACGCACCTACAATCCTTCCAGTAGCTGTAATTCTCGCCTATAAAAACTGGAGCTCTATTATAAGCCCCTTTAGGTTCGTTCGCCATATTCCAAGAAGTTTTACCGAAGCACCAGATAAACCAGAGCTCGTGATACCACTTGTTAGACGATGGCTAGGATCTAGAAGGGGGGTTGAATAGATCCCTCGAGTTTTACAAGCAAATGGATTTCCAAATATTGGTTTTAAAAGTTTTTATGGAAGCGACCACTGAATCACACGTCTACAACGAACCTCTACTAAAAGGATCGGATATGCACGACAATATTAGGAATGAATTACGGATGAGAAAAATTCAGATTGGTTAACACAATTTAAACGCAATCAACAATGTTTTACTTGCCTGATGTTTAATCCAATCCAACGAGATAAATTGACAAACAATTGATTGCAAAAGCGTTCGATTTTGCGTTGAAAAGAATTATCGAACACTTGGTATACGTAAAACACACTAAGTGCAAATTTCAAAGTAATGTGATGTTGAGCTGCTCCTAAATACAATCCAAGGGATTGTATCAAATTTACAAAACAATTTAACAGCTCAATATAACACTAGCTCAGAAATTTCAATCAATTTAAACTTCGCAAATTCGAATGATATCAAACGTAAAGAGTTAAGGGAAAGAGAGAATCAAGTACAATTGAGTTTACACAAGAGAAAAACAATGAACATCTAAACTTTCAAACGTCTTTGATTGTTGATGCAGAGTCTTCTCTTCCCTTGATTCAAGACGAATCAAGTGCCACGAATTTGGTTGAACAAATCACCGTCTCACGCTACTAGACTGCAAGGAACCACCGTTCTTCAGTCACCTTCACTCGGTCGATTTCGATCTACCACAATTCGATCCCTAAACCTTTCTTCTGCGATCCTCTGACTGTAGCTACTAAGCCAAATGAAACACTCTGTTCTTCGGTTACCTTCGCACGACTGAATCTTTGTAGAACGAAACGGTTTGTGCAAAAACCCCCAAAATATCATTGATTCTTGGAGGACAAAACCTAGGGTTTTATGCAAGAAACGCCCATTGATTCTCAACCCAGCACGTAGGATCCACACACCTAGGCCTGAACCTTATCACTTCAAAAATACACAACACTAACAAAAATGGTCATGTGTAGATGTTAGAGAATGTAAGGTTGAAGATGAAGATGAAGAGAAATATCAATGTAAATTTTCACATTTCTTGTTGTACCTGTAAAAAATGAGCCAAAACAATATATATACTATCCTAGAAACATAACAGGAATAACAGAAATTTGAAGTGAATAACACATCACAAAATAGGTGCAAAACAAAGAACGGTCGACCTATGCAGGTGAGGAGGTCGACCTGAGCAAGGCAGTTGGAAAATCTGGGCAGAAAAACAACCTTTGCGTCGACCTAAACAGGGTATGCGTCGATGCATTGCTCCCAGTTTTTCACAATCACAAACGCAGATTGTATGAGTCGACCGGAGGGTCGACGCGAGCATCTCAGCTGCTGACACTAAAAGATATAACCTGTCTAGGTCGACCAGAACAGGGTTGTGAGTCGACTCACACCCTTGACACATGCAAAAATTCTCATTTTGACTTTCCCAAAGGTTTTCAACCATACCTAATGCACCTAGAGCATTGCCAACATGATCAAACATACTTAGAACACCTAATGTACATTGTATATGATATTATTCATGTGAATTCTATATATGCTAAGCATGATAGTTTTGACATCATTAAAATCAAGTGTAGAGAGAACTTCCCCTCACAGTTTTGACTTGAATGAAGTTGAAAACTTCAAAAGGGAATCCTAATGTTTTTTTGAAGTTGAGAACCTCAAAGGGGGTCCTAGGGTTTGAACTAGGTTGTAGTTTGAATCATGTGGTTTGAACTAAGTCTAAACTAAGGACGAGTTTTGAAATGTAAGTGTTAAAAATGTAAATGTCAATAGAAACTTAACAAGACAAAATTGATTAAGCTTTTAAAAAAATGTAGTCATCGAGGATGACATGAGCATGGTATGATTAAACATGATATATCAGAATGTGAATGTACATCAGACAAGGATATATGTTCATCATGGTAAGAGTTTATGAAGGAAATACTTGAATATGTGAACAAAGATTTAATCCATTTGAAACAATCACAAAGGAGTTCAAGTAAACCATATATTCAAGATGAATCAAGGATCAGATGAATATGGCAAAGGCTAATCAAAACCCTAATAGAAGTTTATGAAGATAAGTATAGGAACAAAGCATTCAAACATGGTTGAATTAAGTGCTTTGGGAAATCTAAACTCAAGTGGAAGCCCTAGTCATTCTCAAGATGTTTTGAAAAGTTTCATCAAGATAAAACCTTAAAGTTCTTCCTAATTAACATTTAATCAAAGTATTTTTCAAAGGAAATAATACTTAAACATGGTGTGCACAAGTCAAGAAAACATGTCATGTACATCTACAAGACTTTTAATAAAGTTTATTATGACCATAAAGATAAATATGTACAATTAGGTCAATAAAAGAATCAAAATGAATCATGAAAAGGTATGAAAAACACATAAAAAGTACTATTTTCAACCTAATAAAAATGTCAAAAATAAATATTATTTTTGGGATTTTAAAATGGATTCTCAAAATATACAAGGTAAATGAGAAGTGTGCAGAAACTTGGCTAAAAAATATTTTTTTGCCTGGTGAAATAAATTGATGAAGTTGTGAAGAAAAATGGGAAAAATAGTGTTAAAAAAAATTAGGAATGGCCCCCATGGGTGTTGAACCTGCGCCCTTTGGGTGATGGGTTTAAAAGATAACCATTTGAGCCATGCGTGTGTGGTTGACAAAGAATGCTTAGTGAAAATAATATAAAAAGTTTCTGTTCGAACTGCAGTAAAGCGGCAAGAAGCAAAAATTTTGTTTTGAAGGAATTCCCTCTAGGATTTATATTGTCTCCACACAGATCGGTGCGAGGGAAATAATTACTGTTCAACGGTCTCTACATTTCTAAGCTTGCGGTGCAAAAGTTTGGTTGAAAGATTTAAGGCACAAAAAATAAAGGCAGAAAATATAAAGACGGAAAATATAAAGTAAAGAATGAATTATAAACTGAGCCTTGTTGGGATTGGATCTCATCAATTGATAACATATGCATTCTTCTAATCATGTTATTAACAACTCAAACGTTCGTCTATTACCATCACGTAACACCAACAACAGAGGTTATGTCTAACACAAAGTCGAGAGGCCAACCGTATTGTCTCATCGGTGATGTCTCATGCAACAAAACCAACACAGAGCATTAAGAACTGATACTCATCTAAATACTAAACCTAAATCTATGTCTAGAGTTTAGACCTAACAGATATTCAAATAACATCCATATCAGATTAATGGGTTGATTCATATATAATTCCATGATCAAAATATGTACATACGCTTAACCCTTTTTACATGTATTCATCTAATTTGCCAAATGTATGTGAACAAGTTTCTTATTTCTATTATCACGTACCCTCACAATACCGTCCGCGTCAAGAACATTATCGTATTCTTTACCGTGTTGATCCTACTCATGCTACTTATGCTACTAATCAACACAGTAAAATAAAAGTGATGCAAATGAATATCAACTTAAAAAACCATGTCAAAAGTTTGCTCATTGATAGATGAAAATCTAAGATCAAATATTTGAAAAAAGTTTTGTCAAGACCCACAAATAAGCAATCAAAGACAATCAACAATATTGAATCGAAACTAGTTCACAAACATACATTAGATAAAATACATAAGATATCAAAAGATCACATCCAAACCCAACAAGAGATTGAAGATCTTACCTTCTCCCTCTTAGGATTTGGGTTTATCTCTCTAGAATATACTTGGAATGAAGAGAGATAAAATTCTGATGTGAAAAATATAATATATGTTTCGAAAAATCAAGAAAAGTAGTTATATAGTATTTACAAAATATGTCATGTTCGCATTGTGAACCATTTCTTCGCCTAGCGAAGTCCCCTTTTTGGCACTTGAAGTGTCTCAGGAACAGTTAAACCGCCCTTGGAAAATATCTGAGTTCGTTGTGCGAGCAATTCTTCGCACTAAGAACTATCTCTCTACAAGTTCGCACATTGAACTTAAGGTCCTTTAGCTACTGACTTCCAAGGTTCTCTCCTCATTGGGACCTCACTGCTACTTCGCCAAGCGAACATTCGCTGGCTACTCCTACAGTTCTCCTAGCGAACATTGTAGAATCTTCACATTTCTTTGGCTTCCTTGTCCAAAATTTTGTATCTTACTCATTGATGCTTTATGCTTAATTTCTGCACAATAACATACACATCAAAGAATCTAAAGGTATTTTCAGTATAATTGAAGAATCACAGAAGAACATGAATTAAATCTATGAAAACATGATAATTTAGTTGAAAAGTGCCAATAAATATGGTTCATTTTAAGTCAAAATTTGCACTTAACAGTTTCCTTTTGAAAATGTTTTGAAAAATAAAATCAAAAGGAATGGGGCGAGGGGGATTCGAACCCCAGACCTTGGACACACTCAAACCTTTCAAACGCACGCTTTAACCACTGGGGTGGTGATACATCCATTGATTAAAACGGAAAGAAATAATAATATAGTAAAATCGATTTTTATTTTGAAAAAATGTGCCATGGCCACCATCTTCTTCAGCATCATCTGAAGGTGTGAGAAAAACACAAGAAACGGGGGGTTTGAATTGGGTTTTCAAACTGAAAGCTTTTTGTGAAACTCAAAAAAAGATCACAAATAGACTAACAATAGAGATAGAAACACGATATATCCTGGTTTACTTGAAAACTATCAAGTTAATCCAGTCCACCCGCCAAGGTGATTTTGCCTTATACACAAGGACTTAATCCATTATAACCAAACTGATTACAACTGCACTAGCAACTGCTGGTGACTAACAATACACAGACTAACTGTCTCTTC
The DNA here is from genome assembly GCA_022829125.1 of Lathyrus tuberosus. NCBI lineage: Eukaryota > Viridiplantae > Streptophyta > Magnoliopsida > Fabales > Fabaceae > Lathyrus > Lathyrus tuberosus. The sequence continues at coordinate 11,648,468 of JALAZF010000045.1, forward strand.
TTAAGGATTCTGACCCAACTGGTCCCTTAAGGAATTCAAACAACTGTTTGATCAAATAAAATGTTTACAATGAAATGCTTCTTACATAAGCTGATATAAACACAATTTCTAGCTCAATCTATCTTAGAGAGAATCTATACAGTAAGAACAATCTTCTTCTTTGTATTGTAGTGCTTTACTGTTCACTCATGGATTTCTCTATTTCTTGAGTTCTTTCTCATATGAATCAGTGTTTTGTATATCTCTCTTTTTCACACTTGGTGTCACGCATGATTCTTTGAATGATCAAGTCTTTATATAGCCAGAAAAAGATCTGTTGAAGGGCAGATCAGGAATATCAGTAAAATACTGGCGACTTGAAATAATGTCATTATGCTGGGATGAAAATCATACACTGAAATTGTCCTTTGTAACACCAAATCAAGGTAGTGGAATGGTAGTGGAAAAGAACGTGTTTAATATGTACTATGTACTATTTTCCCTTGCAAACGTTTCATCTTCTTCTATCCATCACAGGCTTCTGAATTGATATGATTGAAGCATGATCAGAAGAATGAATCACTGGGTCTTCAGAGTCTTGAGTCTTCAAAGTCTTTAGAACTTGTTCAGCAGAACCTTGTTTTTAGAGTCTTCAGCACTCCTTCTTCAGAACCCTTTGTTATCAAAAACATAAGTCTTCAGAGTCTTCAGAACTTGTTCAGCAGAACCTTGTCTTCAGAGTTTTTAGAACTTGGTCTTCAGAAACTTAAGTCTTCACAGTCTTCAGAACGTTGTTCATCAGAACCTTGTCTTCAGAGTCGTTAGCACTTAGTCTTCAGAAGATAAGTATCAGAGTTAAATTCAGATCCAGAATCCAAGAGAACATTGCAGCAGCAACATATTGACTTCTTTGAGTCTTTCTAAAGCACAATAGATCAGAAGCAATTTTGGTTCTTTTCTGCAGAAGTGACTTTTGAGAATTTGAGAGTGACGTTTCACATGATCTTGATCAGAGTCATATCTAGCTTTATCAGAGTCAGAATTAAATTTATCAGCGTCAGCATCTGTTTTTCAATACTTAAGAAAACAAACGTTAGATTACCAAAATTGTTCTCACACAAATACAACTTTGTTACCATCAAAATAAAGAGATATCTTGCAGAACCAAATATTGTTCTAAAAATCTCCCCCTTTTTGATAATGACAAAACAATGTATTTTAATAACACAATTTTGTACGAAGATAATAAGAATTGACTCAGATAAGTTCAAAGTAAACTTCCCTTTATCAAGCTCCCCCTGAATCTAAGACTTAACAAAATCTTTTAAGATTTGGGATATAGAGCCTGATTGCAAAGATCTAGACAGATCCAAAATATCAGAGCTTGATTATAGTCGTGTTGTATTCTCATAACAGAGCTTTATTAAGTAAATCAGAGCCCGATTGATATCAGAGTCATTTTGCCAATATAATTATTTTTCCTGAAAAACATTCTAAAAAGATATGCCATTTAAAGTGTTAGAATGTTAGAGCTTATGATTAGAGACAAGTTATATATCAAAATAACTTTTCCATATTAATACTCCCCCTTTTTTTCATAATCAAAAAGGGTAATCAAAACATTAACTTAAGCATTTTGATTTGAGAGAATTTAGCTATGTTAAATTCAGTACTTTTCTTCCTTTTTATGGCAATCATAATGGAATGCATTAAGATAAGATAAATGCAAGTAAAGGAAAATTCTTCATTGATAAAAGCAAAACGCCAGGGGCGTAGTACAGGAACAGAATCACAAAACAAGAAAATAAACAAACAACAAGGACAACAGACAGAAACAATAATGATAAAAGAAAAAGAGACCAAGGACCCAAGAGACCAACAATGATGAAACACCCGCCAACCAACTATCTCATTCCCTGATGATTGTTTCAAAATAGTTCATGGGATAACACCATTCAGTAATAAGTTTCTCATTCATTTCGATTTGTTTTAAGTGAGCAACAACTCCATGAAGATCAAGAATGTGAGAGATAACTCTACTATAGGGAATCTAAAACGATAACTCCGCTCTCGATGAAAGAATTTATCCTTTCAAGAAGTTGAATATGGATTGAGGCAGGTTTATCTTAATCTTGGAGATTAAGAAGAAAATGAAGAGCCTATCCATTGCAGAGAGCCTTCATGTTCCCTTTGCCCTGGGTCTAAGATTCATTCCCATGATTTGGTACCAGACTTTAGCCTCAGGGGTGAGAGAAGAGGGACTGTCAGCAGGTCCTTCTTGGAGATAGATGATGTGAATGTGTTTAGAAAACCAGTTATTTCCTCTGTAGTATTTAACACATTCACCATCCTCTTTACATTCGATAGCTTGAGAGATGATTGTAGAGTTAATCATGATGGGAAAGCCATACACTATCGACAGAATGCAACAGATATCTGACTCATATGCAAGGATGCGAGCATTAGCCCAAAACTCTTTTACAAGAACTGGATAGATAGGTCCATTGAGAATTTCAAGATATTTATCCTAGTTTTGGTAGATGATGTCTGAGAGAATATTGGTGTGACCATTGTCAACAAGATCGTTGAAATCAATAGAGTATTATTTCAAGAGATCTAAGTTAGAGATTTCTCCCTTAATGGTTTTAGAAGACATAGTGAAAACAAGAAGGATATGAGTGAAAAGCAAGTTTAGAAACATATGAATAGTTATGAAGAGAAGTGAGGTATATAAAGAGAACAAAGAGTGATAGTAATAAATGGCAATAAAGACAAGATGAATTGAGATGAGTAATTCATCATTTCTAATACAAGGGATACAAACAAGAACAAAGAATGATAAAGGAGTGTATCAGTCTCCAAAAGGTCACAGATCAGTATACGTTATTAATATTATGACATCAGTCAATAAATACAAATAAATGTATACTCGAAAGAGAGAGGGCAGAAACTGACAAAGAATAAAGGAAGGTAGATAAGTGTTTAGTTCCAAGAAATCTTTATCGTACACACATCTTTATGAATGCATAATATGAGAGGAAGACATAAAGATTTAAATAGTTATCAAGTAAATTTTCAAATCCGATGCGTTAAACATGATTATAGAGATATTAAGGTGTAATAGGAAATAATTACTTAAAACCTAGTCTCGCGAAATCACAACGCTCGAGGTGTCTCTTCAACAGTAGGTATGACTTGATTTTGGATACGTGTGACAAATAATCATAGCCGTTTTTTTTCAAGAAAGCACGTTTTGATGTTTCCAAAGTTAATAATACCAAGAGGAATCTGACTGGACTAATTTATGATGAGGACATTTTCTAACTTGTAGAAGTGTCAATAAAAAATAATTAACACACTTTGCTTAACATCAAAATCTTATATCATACGTTCAGGTAGCCTGACAAATTAAAATATTATCATCTCATTCTCGACAAGGTTCGATAAATAAGTTTTCCAAAATGAATACGAATCTGTCTTCAGCAAGGGGTTTTGTGAATATATTAGCCGACTGGTGATCTGTATCCACAAATTTAACTGAAAAGTACCCTTCTGAACATAGTCACGTAAAAAATGATGTTTTAAGTCAATATATTTTTCCCTAGAATGTAGAATAGGATTCTTAGATAAACAAATGGCAGAAGTATTATTACAGAAGATAGGAATGTTACACTCGTGTATCTGATAATCTTCAAGTTGATTCTTCATCCAGAGTATCTGAGTACTGCACAGAGATGCTGATATGTATTCTACTTCTGCAATTGAGATAACAATTGTTGATTGTCTCTTGCTTGCCCAGGAGATGAGGTTACTCCCCAGAAACTGACAGTTTCCAGAAGTACATTTCCTTTCCAATCTGTCTCCAGCATAATCTGCATCACAATAACCAGAAAGCTTGTACTCTGATGTTTTCTTACACATCAAGCGATAGTTAGTTGTTCCTTTTAGATACCTTAGGATTCTCTTAACAACAGTTAAGTGAGTTTCCCTTGGATTTGATTGGAAACGAGCACAAAGACATACGCTGAACATAATATCTGAATGAGAAGTTGTCAAATACATAAGAGATCCTATCTGTCATACCCCAAATTTTGACCACCAAGATTTCCCATCATTGTGCAAATCATCTCCACAATATGGATGTACTATCATGCCTCATCAATCTCCTCAAGGATTGTTGAGCATTCACTACAATCAAGAATTAGGGTTTTAACCCATCTCAGAGCATTTAAACAAAGGATCAATCAAGAAATGACATGATCTTCAACTTTTATAACCTCTTAAAACATCCATGAAGGATCAAGAGATTTCTCATATCAAAAATCAGGAACAAGAGTGCAACATCAAAAGCTGATCTAGCCTTAGGATCGTTAGTGTCACCAAATTAGGGTTTTGATCGACCAAGGCCTCCATATGAAAATTTTCAACTGGGCATGAGCCATTACTTTAAAGCATGACCCACAATGCTAAAAGGGACCTCATAGACCCAATCATCAAGTCAAAATAGCCTCACGGGAAGCATTCATCAGAAATCAAGAATTAGGGTTTCTTGACCTAATTCACCCCTAATTTGACTTTTGAGGCAAAACATGAGCCAAGACCTCAAGACATGAATTGAGGGCCTCAAGTACACCACATTGATCCATTTAAAACAATGGATTGACCAAAGAAGCTTGATTCACAAGTCTCATTTTATCAGGATCACAATTAGGGTTTTGAAGAAAAAGTCAACTGTAGCTTTGACTTTTGACCAAAACATGTTCCCAAACCATGGTACATGATTCAAGACACCCTAAAACACCTATGGGATCCATCCATTAGGTTTTAATTGGGTCAAGGACTTGATTTCATAAGGAATCACACAATTTGGAATTCATCTGACAAAATGTCAACTATGCCTAAAATCAAGTTTGACTTTTTGGAATTTTTCACAAAAAAATGGTTCCCCTAAGTAAAAAATAATGTTAATGTATGATTTTGATCATCATTAATCAAGAAAAATCAAGAAAAGTGAGGTTTATTGCAAAAGGGGCAACCTTGAGAAACCAAAAAAATTTCTGAGTTATGGAACAAAAGTGTTTTGGTACCAACTTTGCAAGGTCATAACTCCTTAACCATAAAGCCATTTGCTTCCATCCAAAGCTCATCTCACATACTACAAAAGTGTAGGATTGGTCTATAGCCAGAAAATGCTTGGATTTTAAGTTATGAAGTGATCAAAATCAAGAAAAGTGTGAAAAGAGTTCCAACACTTAGAAATTTTTTTAGGCAGAATCTGTTTCACTTTTTCTCAACTTTAAGGCCATTTTTAACCTTGATCCAAGTTGAACTAGGTCTATTGGTGGACATCAAAGTTGAAGTACATTATGCAAGCTTTCCAAAATGACCAAGAACTCCATCAAACTCCCTTTGATCTAGGAGTTATGGACCTCTAAAGTTACCTTACTGCAATTGTTTTCAAGGTAGGTTTTGGTGCAAACTTGCACCCCACGATTCCTTGGACTGATTTTGAGCCCTTTGATCATTCAAATTCTGTCCAATTACAACACATATGAATGAATGATCTGATCCATAGCACAAAATGCCAAAAGCCTAGCCTTCCAAGACAAAAGAGCATCATTGTGGCATGTGATATCTCAAGATGCAAAACCTTGAATTTTTAATTTTGGCACCAAGCATTTAATGGATGCATCAAGGTGGCATGAACTCAGGCAAGTCTAACTGAATGAGTCAAGCCTTATCCCTGCAACAAAGGACTCATAGCCTGCTCCCTAATCTCAAGTTAATGGCTAGAGAAGACTTGAACACCTTTATGCCACAATTGGCCAAAGACCTCTTGCAGTTGCCATTCACTATTTCAGCCATAAAAGACTTACTCTACTATAAATAAAGCTCATTTGTGATCAGTTTGAGTACCCCAAAGCACACAAACTAATGCTTTCCTCAAATTCTCTCTTTCACTCCAAATTTTCCTTCTTTTGCAAGTCACAACTGAGTTTTCAAGTTAGAGAGCAATTCCACCACAGCTCATGATTTAAACACATTCAATGCATCATATATAAGCTGTTCAAACACTCATCCTTGATCTAAAACACCAAAATCAGAAAGTCAACCTCCAAAACCTCAAATTTTTACTTTTTTACATTTTTCAAGCCATGTCTTGATCCAGTCATTTTCAAAACCAAACAAAGCCTCAAACACACTCTAAATATCATCCTCAAACTGTCCCAATTGGTTTCCCTCATCTGGAACACCATTTGAGAGAGTTACCATCTTGGTCACTTTTGCTACTTTTGCAAGAAAGAGCCAATACTTGTTCCTGAGGATTCCAGCTGATTTTGATCATTCTAAAAGCTTCTAATGGATCAATCAAGAGTGTCTAAAGCATTAGATTACTTCTGGCACAAGGATCTTGACAGTTAGCACAAGGAGCTTCAAGAGGTAAGTGCATTACTACTAGAACTCTCTAAATCATGCATTGCTTTGATGTCCATTGATTATGGACATCTCATACATATCATATATGTTGTGTTTGAACCAATTTTCCATGCTATTGTTGCCTGTATGATGAGATTGCACAGAACATGCAAATATAGGCCTATTTTGAAATCACTATCGGGTTTTAAAATAGGGACATCTTTAGAAAAATCTAAAAGTACCATTGGATTCCTCATGAAATTCTAGGCAAGATACAGCTAAATTTTGTCAAAATCCATGGAGAAATGAGGAAATTAGAGCCTTCATGCAAGAGGCAAAAATCAGGCCTTGCCTTGGGCAAGGGCCAGGCCATGGCGCCTTGGCTAGGCCTGAAATCCAAGTCACCCATATATGTTGATGGGGTGGTTTTGATACACGGATGTATCACCACCCAAGTGGTAGCGCGCATATGTGTTTGGTTGGGAGGTCGTGGGTTCAAGACCCACCCAGGCCATTTTGCCATTTTCTCCTATTTTGCTTTTTTTTTTCACATTTTTCATGGTTTTTATTAATTAACTCCAAAATTAATTTCTCTCTCAATTTTAATTATTTTTTATTGGTTCTTTTTTTGAAAATTCCCAAAAATGTTAAAATAGTTTATTCCACAAAATTTTCACAAAAATATTATTTATTTCATGTATTTGGTATTTTTGTAAGGAATTATATTTTTATTTATTTTTTAGGCATTTAAAAATATTTCTTTCTCTTGATTTTACAAATTCAAATGATTTTCAAATCATTCTATGAATGAAACATGATATTTCCAACACTAATCCAAGATCACAACTTGTTTTTATCCACATGTTTGGTAAATTTGGTCATTTTAATTGAATTTTTATTCAATTAAAATACATTTTTAAAATCAAATTAGGGTTGATTATTTTTCCCATTTGCAAATCCTTTTTCAAAACATTCCTGGGCCTCTAATAGAGTGTAAGACCCACCACTTATTCAATACAAACTTTTTTGGGCCTCAATCATTGTATAAGTCCCACTGTGTTTTCAAAAATCTCGGCGCGATCGCCAGTTCAAAACAAAATCATTTGGGCCTCTCCCTGAGTTATAAGTCTAATTTATTTTCTTTAAAACACTTGTAGGCCTCTAATAGAGTGTAAGACCAACCCCTCTTTGTACATAAATAATTTTGGGCCTCAGTCATTGTATAAGTCCCAGTACAGTTTTCAAAATAACAGTGCGATCATTGTTTTCAACTGGGCCTCTCCTTGAGTTGTAAGTCCCATCTCTTGTACAAAAATACACTTTGGGCCTCTAATAGAGTATAAGCCCAAATCCCTTTTTATAAATACAATAAACTTGGGCCTCAGTCATTGTATAAGTCCCTCTATGGTTTTCAAAACTACGGTGCGATCGTCGCCTTTTTAACAGAATTTATCTGGGCCTCTCTTTGAATATAAGCCCCAAACTTCTTTTTAAAACAACTGTCTCTTCTCATTCAAATTCAAATTCACAGTTGTTATCAAAAAATTATTTAATTTCTTGAACAACTAACCATACAGCTATGAAAGCTTGCACACCTGTAAGTTTTAAACATCTTTCTTTTACATACTTGCATATATATATATATATTTGTTTGTATTGCTGGAAGCTTGCTTATCTGTAAGTTCTTCTACCCTCTTTTACATACTTGTCTATATATTCCAACTGTATATATACTTGTATATCTGCTTAGAGTTTTCCCCAACAATTAGGTCTAAGATTAGATAAAGCCAGTGGTCACTCTTTAAACACAGTCAAAACTAGTTCCCCATAGGAATTTCCAGATACAGTCTTGCCTCCTCTTGGGCTTATACAATATGGAACAGAGAAAGGCATTATTCCTGGTGAAACTTTTCTCAGACTGTCACTATTTAGAAAATTGTCAAAGAAGTTCATTTCCGCAAAGAGGATTATTTCCCGGTGAAACCTCTCTTGAATTTCTTCAAACCCTAGAACTGTTCACTAAAGAAAGGATTAATTCTCGGTTTTCTTGAACTTTTCTTAAGTTTGGACCCACAGGCTTCCTAAAAGCATCCCCAGCCTCCTATTGGGCTTTGTACAAGGACCCTCATGCTTCTTAGAAGTTCTCATGCCTCCTCTTGGGCTTAGTACAAGGACCCAGAGACCTCTTAAAGGTATAGGACATAACCTAGTCATCCTTTGTTAGAGCAGTCTTCCTGAGTCAAAATATCAAACCAGTTTAGGGTTGATTCTCATCCCTTAAAACATTAGCCTCCTCTTGGGCATCATACAAAGATCATTCTCCAGCTAAGAGTCCACCTCTCCATACCAGTAGACTTGGACAATCTCATCTCCTTTTGGATCTCAAAGAAACCTTCAAAACTTCCTTCAAGAACAGGAAATAATCCTGATCACCTGATCAATCTCCTAGCAGAGTTAAAACCTCCACAGGTTTCATAACTCAATCTCTAAACCCTCACTCTAAATTTCCCCAGTCAGGGTCATCTACTGTTAATTTACCATTAACAAAATCCTCAACAGAATCAGAACCTCAAGGTATCTGATTTTTTCAACTCTTCTGTAAACCTCAGTAAAAGTTGATTCCCCAATTTAGACCTGTCTCGGGATCTCAAATAATCCTTAGCAGAAGTTAGCCTCCCCTTAAGCTTCATATAAGAAATTCCCCAGCCAGCCTCCTCTTAGGCTTTGTATAATGATCAGTCATAACTTTTCAGCCTCAATCTTGGGCTTTGTACAAGACACCATACAAATACTCTACACCTGAGTCAGTCAGACCTTTAGCCTCAATCTTGGGCTTTGTATAAGACACCCATAAGTGTCCTCCATAGTGGAGTCATAATTTTTAGCCTCAATCTTGGGCTTTGTACAAGACAGATATCAAAACTCCCTAAGCAGAGTCATAATTTTCAGCCTCAATCTTGGGCTTTGTACAAGACACCTAAATACTCTACAGTTGAGCCAATCCCTTTAGCCTCAATCTTGGGCTTTGTACAAGACAGATAAAAACCTTTCAGCCTCAATATTGGGCTTTGTACAAGACACAGATAAACACTCTCTTGTTGAGTCAGTATTTCCCAGCCTCCTCTTAGGCTTTGTATAATGATCTCTCCAGTGGAGTCAATCAACCTTTTAGCTTCAACCTTGGGCATTGATCAAGGCACACAAAAATCAACATCCCCTCAGAGGAAATCAAAATCTCTCTGCAGAAAGACATTTCTCTGTACAATCACACACCAAAATAGGCAATCAAAGCAAACCCTAATCCCAGATAACTGCTATAAGTGGCACACTTGTTGATACAAACATCCAAGCTGTAGTCCATCTCTTATCCTGATAAACTTTATCTAATTGCAGTAAGTGGCAAGCCTCTGGATTATTTACATCCAAGCCAATGTCTCTCTCTTAGCATGAAAAATTCCTAAGGAAAAATGGCATTGCTCTACACAAAGTTACAGTTTTATCCTTCAGGACAAATCCTCTGTAAAGGAAATTATGGCATTGCTGGACTCCATGCATTCCAGTTAAAGTAATCCTCCTTTATAATCAGTCACCCAAACAATTGTGATAAACAGATGAGATATCTCACTTTAGAGATGACAAATTCTCTCTCAGTCAAAACCTTTTAGCTTCAATCTTGGACTTTGAACAAGACACAAATACAACCTTTAACTTCAATCTTGGGCTTTGAACAAGACACCACACATCTTTTCCTCCCATAGAAATAGGAGGAACTACGATTGCTCTGATTTCCCTGTTTTTCTTTAACGGGAATACATAGGCATAAGATTGCGAAATCTTAGCGAGCATACTTATCAAAATCCTTAGGTCCAGTACCTTACCAAAACATCGGAAAACCCGAAAAACAACAGAAAGTCTCACACTCTCAATATTCCCACCAAGACGAAACTTTCCCATTCACGGACAAACACCATCAAGTAGAAAGCATAACCTAATGCTAATAAACCCATGGATAACCATGTATAGGATGGGTAGTTGACAACTCCCTATTGTATAACCTGACCCAGAACTCCCCAATCTCTCTCAGCGTTTGTTCAGTTAAACATTCGCGTGCAAGGTTAGTTCTAGATAGCTTCCCTTTCCCTTCCAGCTTCACAGGATAAATAAGAAATCAGAAAGTAGCACCCAATCCCTACCTTTGTGGTGAGGAAAAACCAATGGCGATAACGTGGTCGCGTCACCGATAAAAATCGCACGCTACAGAAAAATAGCGGCTCTGCTGGGGATACACAGTAGGATTATAGTTCCTAAGAGGTCTAGGATGATTAGTTTTAGGTACTATACTATATATATATATTGCTTTTCCTACTTGATATCCGTGTTTATTTTTCTGTCAATAGGAATGCGATTGATACGCATGTGGAAAGTTTGAGAGAAACCATACGATAAGTGATGGCATAGACGGGGAACATTTATCAGGACTGATTCCCGACTAAGTTGAACCTGGTGGACCATCAAATCAGTGGAGGTACCCGTGTGGATACTATGCTGAACGACCGCTTGTTGTGAAAGCAGACGATATCTCAGTGCGGTACCCGTGTAACTGAGGATTCTAGTAGACATTAACCATATGGCCATTTGGTAGTGCGTTGACTATCGGGAATAGTTGATACGCGATACTACACTCAAATTAAGATTCATCCTAGGATGCTACAGCTCGCTCGGGTGAACCAGCTTGCTATTGATATTCCTAGGGGGGTCAATGATTTTGGGAACCTTAGAACCCGTTCTACAGGTACAAAATTGTCCAAAATAGTACAACATTTGGGGATGGGTAGAGCCAAAACTCCATGCTCATGACGCTGAACCTTTGAACCCGTGTTTTTTCAATGTTTTTGTGTGCTGCATCCATGCATTCATCTAAAAAACACTTTTGAAACAAGAAAAAAATATTTTTCAAATTAAACTAAACAATAAATTGCAAATATCAGAGATTGTGTTATGGATTTCGGTAGAAGAAAGACGCACAAGTACACTTTCAAGGCTCCAAAACTAGAGGACTTAAGGAAATTGACAAGGATGATTACCAACTCTGAAGCTTTTGGAGCTAAGTACGGAGGATTATTGTCTCTATTAAGGGTCCATGTAGTTGAAGGAATTCTGTCTACGTTAATTCAGTTTTACGATCTGGTTTACCACTGCTTCACTTTTCTGGATTACCAACTGGCACCAACCCTAGAGGAGTACTCTAACCTGATTGATTTACCTACCACTGACCAAGCTCCATTTTTTGGACTGGAAGAAATTCCAAAGGAAAAACCCATTGCAAGAGCAATCTATTCGGACGAGTCAGAGGTCAGGGCTCACATAACCACTAAGGGAGGAATCCAGGGTTTACCAGCTAAACTCCTGATTGAGAAAGACCTATACTTTGCCAGTGTAGGAAACATAACTGCTTTCGAGGATATCTTTGTTTTACTCACATACAGATTATTCCTCTTTCCCAACATCGACAACTTCGTCGATACCAATGCCATTAAGATATTTCTGATTGGAAACCCTGTACCAACCTTGCTCGTTGATGCTTATCATTCTGTACACTTAAGGAATTTGTACAGCGGAGGAATGATCACATGCTGTGTACCCTTGCTCTACAAATGGTTCATCTCCCATCTGCCCAAGTCTGCTGCTTTTTGGGATCATAAGAATACTCTACGTTGGTCACAGAGAATCATGTCTCTCAACAACTCTGACATAGACTGGTCCAACAGGATTTATGAGGGGGTAAAAATCATCGACAGATGTGGAAACTTCCCTAATGTACCCCTCATTGGAACTAAAGGTGGAATTAACTACCATCCAATTTTAGCTCCCCGTCAACTTGGATACCCGATGAAGCGTATCCCGCGTAATCTTCATCTGGAAGGTCTTTTCTTCAAGGAAGGAGAGAATGACAGGGCACTTAAGAAGAAAATAGTGCATGCCTGGCAACACATTCACAGAAAAGGATGAGAGTCTCTAGGAAAACCAGACTGTATCTCCATGCAGCCTTATCTCCACTGGGTACAAACTAAAGCCCTCAAGCTGAGGATGCCTTACCCTCGTCAAGAAGTTTTTCCATTAAAGGAATCTGCCCTTTATTTCATGTATGAAACGGAAAAACTCCAGGTCACTCTCAACAAAGTTCAACAAGAGAAGAGCTCTTGGAAAAACAAGTACCGAATTCTCAATGTGGAGTGTACCAAAATTCAGGAGCTGTTAAAAGAAAAGGATGCTCTGATTGAGATATTAGAGCAACATGCTGTAGAGAGTCGGGAAGATCAAAGAAATTTGTTCGCTCCTTTCATTTGGCAAAGGACTGACAACCCGACAACAGTTGAGGAATCCCGATCGAAGAAAAGGAACCTACCAGAACCGGTATCTGAGCTCTCTTCAGAGAGGACTCAGGATCCTTGAGCTTAGAATTTTCCTTTATAGCACTTTGTAAAATACTGTACTTTTCTTTATAACTTACTGCAATCTTTCGATTTCAATAAAAAGGGGTCCCCCCTCTCTGTATGATATTTGCAATTTATTTGAAGTTTCTTTTTTATTAAAACAAAAACTAAAATAATATGTCATTGCATTCATCATTCTCACATAACGCATTCTCTCGAGTCTCACGCACGTGTCTTAATTTTAGAGTCAAACTGTCTTACTCATACAATACTCAGGCCAATCGACAAAAGAAAATGGACGATCTCGAGGAAGAGAATAGAGAGCTGTGAGAAGAAATCGACGCTCTGAAGGAAGATCTGAAAAAACTTCACAGTGACTTGCAACCCCTGGCAGTAGCTCAGGAGCAGTATCAGCAAAAGACTGTGATCTCGGAGATCACATTTACGCCCATAGTGGAGACACATGAAAATCATCCATGGTACAACATGCCTAAGGGTCGGCCCTGGGGCATACCTTTCAACTTTTTCCCTGAAGGATACATCCCGCCGGTCACTGAAGACCCAGAAACTGTAGCAGGAGCCACTGGTCCTGAAGGTTACAAACTTCGGGAAAGTGAAGACGCAATATTTACGACAGCAACTCCTGAAGGTTACAAACTTCAGGGCACTGAAGTGCCAAGCGTCACAACTATAATGACTATACCACGATCAGTGGTACATAATTGAAACAGGTTGGTAATCACATGGCCAAGAAAATTCACTTCCTTCAACCAGAACTCACACTTGGACAGCTTTGCATACAACTTCTTCTCTTTCAGCACTTGCAACACAGTTCTCAAATGCTCAGCATGTTCTTCTTTAGATCTAGAATATATCAAGATATCATCGATAAACACCACCACAAACTTATCCAAATACTCATGAAAAATCCGATTCATGTACTCCATGAACACACCAGGTGCATTGGATACACCAAATGGCATCACAGTGTATTCATAGTGACCATACCTCGTCCTGAAAGCTGTCTTCAGAATATCATCTGGTTTAACACGAATCTGATGATAACCAGACCTCAAATCAATCTTACTGAACACACAAGAGCCTACCAGTTGATTCATCAAATTGTCAATTCTCGGGAGCAGATACATATTCTTAATAGTCACCTTATTCAACTACCGATAGTCAACTCACAACCTCATGCTACCATCTTTCTTCTTTACTAGCAACACAGGGGCACCCCACGGAGAAACACTCGGTCGAACAAACTTCTTCTCAAGCAATTCTTCCAGTTGTTTCTTTAATTCACTTAACTCAGAAGCTGACATCCGATAAGGAGCCATCGACACTGGACTCGTACCTAGTATTAAGTCCACTGCAAACTCTACTTCACGCTCTGGAGGCAAATCACTGATGTCATCCAGAAACACATCCAGAAATTCAAATACAACAAGTAAGTCGACATTCGCAGTTTCTCGATCAATCTGCAACGATGCAAACATTGTAAACACCAGGGCTTCGTCTTCCATAAGTTCGTCTACTTGTCTAGCAGACAAGAACATCGACTCTCCAATATCACCAAGCTCAAGAAACTCCACAGTCTTATTATAACAGTTGATGTGAACACGGTTGAACTCCAACCAGTTCATTCCAAAAATTACATCAATTTGGTGCAAGGGTAAGCACACCAAATCCATCACAAAACTCTTCCCAAAAATTGTCAAAGGTCATCTCAAACACACAAAAGTAGTAGTAACAGAACCATTAGCTGGAGTTTCTATTACCATATACCCATTCATATCAGAAAACTTCAAACCCAATCTATTACTACATTCAAGCGAGATAAAAGAATGAGTAGCACCAGTATCAATAATAGCAACCAACTCGATATTATTAATAAAACAAGTACCTCGAATCAGGCTGTCCTTCTCTGGCACTTCTGCACCACTCAAAGCAAACACCCGGCCACTGGTCTGAGCGGCAGTAGCGGTCTTCTTCGACTTCTGACATTGAGTACTGATATAACCTTTCTCACCACAATTGAAACAGGTTGGACCATCGTCCTTGCAGTCAGTAGCTCTATGACCCTTCTTGCCACATCTGTAGCACCTCACCACACTATTGGTGCACACATCAGCATGGTGGCCTTGCTCGCCACTCTTATAACACTTTCCAAAAGCGGGAGCTGCTTCTCCACCCACTTGTCTTTTTCCCCTCTGAAGTCTTCTGCTTCCCTTTATTGGCTGAAGTTGTATAAGGTTTCCCCCTATACTACCTTTTCTTCTCACTCAACTGCTTGTAGTGCGCAGATCGAGCTCGGCTATCCTCAACGTAGATTCTGCTCTTGTCCACCAACTCAGCATACCTACGGATCTGTTGATACCCAATACCCTGCTTAATTTCAAGTCTGAGCCCATTCTCGAACTTCAGACACTTGGACATCTCAGCATCAACACGGTTGTAGTGCGGACAGAACTTCACCAGTGCCTCGAACTTCGCGGCATACTCCGCCACAGTCATGTCTCCTTGCTTCAGCTTAAGGAATTCCACTTCTCTCTTGCCACGAGCATCCTCTAAAAAATACTTTCCCAGAAACTCCTGCTTAAACACATCCCATGTTATCACAATGCCAACATCTGCGAGTCTCTGACGGGTGTTATCCCACCAATCCTCGGCCTCTTCTGACAGCATATGCGTTCCAAACTGAACTTGTTGCTCATCAGTACATCCCATCACCCGGAAGATCTTCTTAATTGCCTTCAGCCACTTGTGTACACTTGCTGGATCATGAGTACCCATAAAAGTCGGTGGATTGCTCCTCTAAAACTTCTCCAAAACACAGAACTCATCTAGAACTCCACCATTCGGATTGAGTTGAGCCACTACTTGCGCAACCTATTCCAATGCATCAGCAATAGCACGATCATTCCTTCCAGCCATCCTACACACCACCAACAAGGTTAGAAGAACTAAAACATCGACAGTGTACACACACTCGTCGACTGACAGGGGACTGACATCAAGTAAAAACCTGGCCAGACGGACCAACCTGCTCTGATACCACTAATGTAACACTCTTTTCTACCCCACAAATATACACGACAAATTTCACAAATTATCAGAGTAAAAATCACCTCAGAAGGGTGCACATTCCTCAATAAACTCAAAATAAAACATTTGCTCCGTAAATAACGGGTTTTCCTCGAAATAAACAAAAAGTCATCAAGTAGCAGTAGAACCACCATAACCACAATAATCCAAAATCAAAAAGGGTTTTAAAACAAAAACCATAATACTCAAATAACAACAAAATAACAACTCAACAGGGTTCGACTCAATGACCCAACCCGATGTTACAATATCAGAGCAAGACCCTCTACATCGACCAAAAGCAAATAAACTTCAAAAGTCCTCGAAGGCATCCACAACTAAGCCTGATCACCTCCACGTTATCCACGTGGAGGCAACATTCAAACAGGCAGGGTGAGTAATCACAATTCATTATAATCAATATAAAAACAAGATATGCATAAAATGGCATCATCATCATATACAACATCATCAGGGTCATCACAAAGGAAACATCAAAATCACAACATCATAATTCATATCAATGCCAATTAAATGCAATGCAAAACAAGACTCATGCATGTGGTACCAAATCGTCAAAATCGATGGACACCAGGGCATCACCCTCCAAAGATCCCCGTCATTAGGATCGATTCTACACAAGAATTGGAGCACGTCAAAATTACCTCACATCCGCACAATGGGATTGAAGCCACCATAGACCGAAGTCTGAAATGCTATGAATGCATGATACACAACATCATTATCTTCATCATCAATAAAAGTCATTATGTGCGTCATCATTCATCAAAATCTCATGTCAATCATATCGTCATTTATTCATCAAAACATCATAAATCATCATCTCATAATCATCAATATACACATAGTAATTCATCAGAAAAATCACAGCTCAAAACATCATGACAACACAAGAATCGTAAAACAATTTTACGAAATAGCAGGCGTTCGCTAGAATGTTCACTTTGCGAACTCGTTCGTCGGGGTGTTCGCTTTGCGAGCTGCCAGTGAACCCCAGGATCCTATACAAAAACCAGAGAGACCCCATTCTGTCTCTCCCTTGCCACCTCTATTCGCCTAGCGAAGTCATTCACTAGGAAGTTCGATTTGCGAACTTTTAATCATTTTTAAAATTCCATTCCAGTATCTCAAAACAACATTATCGCGCATTCGCTGTGCTATTCGCATAGCGAGTCTGGGGCGAATATTCGCTTTGCGAGGTCGCGATTTCAGGAAATCGTTGCTACGTATCAGTAGCATAACAGACCCAAAAACTCTTACAATTCCAGCCTCCTTCACCCCAAAAACGTCCCTAAGGCATCATGGTAACAAAGGCACAAAACCTACGACTATTAGGTCGATTTGCCACACTATCCTAATCCTCAAAATCACATAAACCTTCACAAAATAAAATACCTTCATAACTCCATAAATCCCTTTCCCTACAAGGTCAACACAATATCAACAGAGAAATTAGCCTCGAAGGCCTACGTTTATCCGATTCAATTCAACCTTTAATAATCAATCCAAAAATACCCTTAAACCCTCAATTTACTCATAACCCCACAAACCCACATAAACCTTAAAATCAGCTTTAAGCACATCGAATTCCTATATCGAAAACAATGAAAGGCAATACTCCTCATACCTTAGATTGTCGATTCCAAGCCTTTTCCCTTGAGTTCTTGGAAACCTTCTCGAATCCTAAGCTTTTCCCTCTTTCCTCAGAGCTCTGGCCTTTTCCTTCTTTTCACGGTCTAACAAAATGAACCCTTTTCCTCTCAAATTCTCCTTTTTGTTAAACCTAACCTTTGGGCTTCTAAAATGGGATTTCCCAATATTACCCTCACTAACTCCTCCTTAAAAGTCCAATTTACCCTTAATCCTTCTAATATTAGTTAAATAAATAATAATACAATATATTCTATATTATATACTATTATTTAAATAAATAACCAAAACTCCACAAAAACACCAACATCAATACAAACCACCAAAATTCACTAAAAACATGAATATTATATTTAAATAAATTAAATAAATATTCTTACGAAATTTGGGGTGTTACAGTGATGGGGAGTGGTGGCCCCGACCAGACCTGTGCCGTCGGGGAGAGTTCCTCGAACGGCTCTTCGACTTTTCGCTGTCAGCTCTGCTCCTCTTCTTTGTCGGGGAGCGTGGTTGCTCCTTCAGAAGAGGGGAGCGATGGCGCTTCTGGACGACCACCGGCTAGGGTTGTTCCAGGCGCGGCTGGCGGCCAGCAGGTTGTGGGGAGGTGCTACGAGAATCCATTGGTGGCGTCCTTCACGGGGAAGGAGAACGACTGAGAGATGGTGGGCGACGATGTCTTCGCGGGGAAGAGCGTCGTGGACGCCCCCTCTCGAGTGCTTCGATCTACATGTTCTGCTGCGTAATCAATTGGTTAGTCTGGTTGATCAAGGCGAACAAGGCCACCGTGCCCGGATCAATGTTTGGTGGCGCGGCGATCGGTTGGTAGACAGCGGTGGCACTGTCTTGTTGGACGGTGTTGTAGGTCACATCGTCAGAGGAAGGGGAGGCAGTCAGCCCATCCCTTACGTCGCCTTCTTCGACGTAGGCGGGCGCGTTGTCCTCGCGGTGGTCTCCGTTGTCGAGCTGCGTGAAGGCGGTGTCCGGAGTCTTGTTCCCAGGCTGGGAGATGGCCATGGTTGTCAGAAAAAGTAGAGATTGCTTTGGTTTTACGAAGAGGAAAACGGGGAAGCAAGAGTTCCCACAGACGGCGCCACTGATCTTACCTGATCAGAAAGGAACCAGTGGCCAACAACGTCGTGAGCTCTTCAACTCCGGTGGAGATGAAACGGCGGGGGGGGGGGGGGGGGGGGGGGGGGGGTTGTACCTGCAAGGTACTCCGATGCCAAAGTCAGGAAAAGGGAATAAGCAAGTACAGAAAAACAAGTATTAGAGTTAGAATGAATGTGTAACCTGACCCTCTCAAGAGAAAGGGTATTTATAGGCTGCCCCCAGCGCGGGGCCAACGGTCATCTGTACTGGGATGGATTGCAAGGCCCATTCCAGGTGACTGCTAGGGCTTACGTGGCGTAAGGAAGGCCAACACGTGGTCTTCACCCTGGGGTAACGGTCCCGAGATCTCCGGAAGAACGGCTGACCGATTCTTTCGGAGGTTGGAGGTTACGTGGTGACGTGTCCTCGCAAGGAGGAGCACGTAGAGATCGTGGGGAGAGGTGTGGCATCTCCTTGATGCTCGTAGCCTCTGCTTGACATAGCCTGCCAACATGTGCTCGACGACGAGGAGTGAAATTCTGGTACAGATGTGTGATGTTAAGGTGCAATGTCACAACATCAAACTCGGTTACATGAACAAGACAATAAAAATAGAATATGAACACAATCAATTGTTCACCCAGTTCGGTTCAACCAACCTACATCTGGGGGCATACCAAGCTAGGAAGAAAGTCCACTATTAGTAGTATCAAATTACAGACTCAACAGACCAGTTGACAATCTACCTAATTTAATCCCTACCCAATGACCCTTCTACCTAAGTCCTCCCTAGGTAAGAGACTCCATCTCACTTCCAATTATCTCGATGATGTCTAGCAGTCAACTACACCGTCACTGCATCAACAACTTGATTTCCTAATCTTTTCTATCACATAGACTTTGGAAGACACACTTCCATGACACCCCTTTGGAGTTGCTTCAAAGCTTCCTCCAAGAACAATACATCTCTTACCTACAGGCTTCGAGATAAACACGATGACCATCCCACAAACCGGGTGGTTCATCAACCAACACATCCCTTATAATCTACATGATGGCTGGCTTACTAAACCTAGGTTACAATGCTTCTATTTATAACCTATTTCCCAACTGGATTTGGGCCTTCAAATCATATCAAATCTTCTGTTCCAAATCTCCAAAAGATTCTGCTACTAAATAGATCTTCAATTAAATCCTCAATCAAATCTTCAATTAAATCTTCAATCATTAACTCTAAATATTCTCCATATCTTTATGCATTAAATTCAGCTCCACATAATATTTCCAGGATATTATGTATCTTTTAAATCTTCATTATTCAGCTGCAAGATCTTCTCCAAATATCTGATTTGATTTGAATTTAAAACCAGATTTTATCTTCAAATCTTTTCATATCTTTCAGCCCTAAAAATAGCAACAAGATCTGCTCCACTTATGATTGCACCAGAAGATATCTTTACCAAGATATTCACCTATAATCTCTCACTCTCTTCAGCAGAATATCTCTCCAATAACAAAAACACGTGCAACCCTAATAATACAGCAGACTGATGTTCTGGTATAGTGATGTCAAGACATCGCATGTGACATCACTCTTCAGCACTTTAACTCTTCAGCACCTTAACATTCTGCAATACAAAAACCACAACAGATGGTTTTCTGATGTTCTGTCAACTGATGTCAAGACATCATGTATAACATCAGACCACAAAACTGCAACCATGCAACAACAATGATAAGAACCAATGTTATGACATCAGACATATGACATCAACATTGTTCAGCTTTGTTTTACCAAAATTCCAGCCAATACAAGAACTAATAATCTCCCCCTTTGGCTAATTTTGGCTAAAACAATTTCAGCCTACATCAGAACAACTTGCAACAGAAACGAACACTTTCACATCAGCATAGGGCAAACTCCCCCTCAAACCAAGAACCAGCTCACAGCTGCTCAAACACTCTCCCCCTCGATGTCTGCTTGGCTGCACTCTTCAAATGCTATGATATCTTCACTAGCAGCTCAGTCTACACTGTCTACACTCCCCCTTAAAAACTGCATCAGCACTTTTCAACTAAACACCTTATTCTTTTAGCAGCATCAATCTCTTCTCTTTATGGCACTTATTAACTCTCCCCCTTTTTAGCCATAATTTGACAAACTCTGAACATAGCAGCAAGCACAAAATTTCAAAAGCAACCTCTGAGTCATCCAACCAATATATTCAGATCCGAGCAAACCTACTTCTCTCCCCCTTTGGCCAAACATTGACAAGCATTGGGGTAAACTGTCATGTCCACCATTAACTTCACCAGTAACACACTGTTACAACATCTTGTCTGACATAACACACTCACTGCACTACTTCAACCACGAAAGATCAACTCCCCTATCTAAGATAGTCAGTGCTCCCTTGCAAGAAGATCACCTTAAATGAATGGAAAACATAAGACTCATCTTCATGTCTTCAAGAGCGCACTCTCTGTTCAACTCACCTGCTGAATGCATTCACTTAGCGCTTAATCACATAATTCCCTCTTTAGCCATTCTGATCAGATCATACCACTTCAGACACTAATTCTGCTTCTTCCAACTTCATACGCATAGTCTCAGACCTTCACACCAGACAAAGATGTTGTAACATCATGTAGGACATCAGCAATAAACAACAACTCACATCTTCTGCATTTCATTAAGGTAATCACAACCACCTGATCACAACCGAGAGGAATAAGCTCTCACACAATTCAGAAAACTGAATTCCATCCACACATCAGACAACTGCCAAGCTCCCAACAACGTCTTTACAACCAACAGATGATGCTCACTTCTTCATTCACACACTTCTGATACAGTCAGCTGATAAGGCTACCTCAGGTTGTCATCTTTAAATATCAAGCCACTCCATCATGGCCACACCAACACGTCATCCAACAGTCTGATGTCATAACATGTTATCTGACATTATCTCCTCACAAGAGGCAACCAATCTCCACAAGCTTGCAAGCTTCACAATATATGCACCTTTGCTGCAGAATCCATAGACAATTACTCCCCCTGTCATGGTTAACTAAAGCTCTAGATGGAGATGAACATTTGAGCACACTTGCTGAGCACTTTCACATATTGTACTTTCACTCTTGGAGAACACATTCAATTATCCTGACTGGTATGACACTGCTCACAACCTCCACGAAATCTCAGATTACTTAAAAGCTTTACTAAGATCCAATCTCTTCAAAAATTTCTAATCAAATCACCTCATCTGACACAGTTCCTCTGCCATTACATCCACTAGTGAGGTCTTCAAAAATAGTAGACATGCTTTGCCAGAACATACTACAACAAACCAAGATTAGAATCTCCACATTCTAATCCACAACGTCAGAAACACCTCTTTTGAAATAATGCTGGAGCAATCATCTCCTAAATATGACCATTCTCATCAGGCTTCCAATCAATCAATACCTTATCTACTACAGTCTTCTCTACATTCTCCATCCAAGGTAGACCTTCTACTTCATCACTCTCCCGTATGACTATGTAGACGCTCCTTGGGCATAATGTAGGCACCAAGCTCCTGAACCAGAGCATAAACATCCTTCACCAAGGATATCCAACCCAGATAATGTCCCAACACAAGTTAGAACATCTGCCACACACCAAGAAATCATCACCATGATTCTTGATATGCTCCACCAACTGGACTTACTATTGCATAGTAATCCAA
The DNA here is from genome assembly GCA_022829125.1 of Lathyrus tuberosus. Taxonomy (NCBI): domain Eukaryota; kingdom Viridiplantae; phylum Streptophyta; class Magnoliopsida; order Fabales; family Fabaceae; genus Lathyrus; species Lathyrus tuberosus. The sequence continues at coordinate 11,670,876 of JALAZF010000045.1, forward strand.
AGACCTAGAGACTTAAACTCTCATCCACCTTCAAGAAGAATAATCTCCTTGAGTCTTCAACTCATCACCCTTCTCCCCAAGAGTAACTTGTTCCAAGACAAACCTCAATAATAACCAGCTGCCACACTTTGATTATCTTGAGCATGAATCCTCATATGAAAACAGCCAAATGCCACATTTTAACCTTTTTCACGTTTGTCAGAACGCTCACAAAGATATCCTGATCCACCAAGGAAACCAGATCTTCAAATCACATGTTCCACTTGCTCAAAAGCAAACATACTTAGACTCCCTAAGCCATGGTCATGTAACATCTTCTCCTTCCTGCAGCTCCTGCAAACTGTATGAGACAGACCTTTTTGAAGCATCCATAACTTCCATTACTGTAGATCACTCCTATCTTAAGCTGATGTGCCACAACACCAGCTGAGACTTCTGATGTTAAGCTAGATGTCAGAACATTATGACATCCAACTGTTGAATTCAGCTCTTCCTTCTGCCACTCAAAAGAACCTCCTCCCTTTGCAGAACCAGATTTCCATGCTCTCATAGACTTGATTCACCAATCAAGTTTGAGTAAACAACCTCCATCCTGCTCAGAAACTCCAAAGACTTCAAACCTACCACATCTGAATCTTCAGAAAATAAGTAGTCCAAGACTACCCCATAGCAATACTAAAGAAAGTCACTTCCCTTAGTAGAGCCGTCAGTAGAAAGCCAGAGATAACTGCCACTTATCCTCGACCTTCACAACCAGAGCCAACACCATGCTCCAAGCCACTTAGATCAGAAATAAACTGATCCAAGCTATAACCATCAAGTTTATGATGTCATCACAGTCTTCCTTCTTCATCAAAATTCAGGTCGTCACACACCAACACACCACAAGGAGAGATAAACAGCCTCATCGAGAAAGGTAAATTCTCAACACTTCTGCAGTCCTGCACTTTAACCTCAGACAAATACATAGTCTCCCGTCAATGTATAATGTCATCAGTTGAATGCACACCACTATCCAAAGCAGACAAATATTCAACTATTGTCATGCAAGATACAACATTTTATCTGGTCTGACATCCTTTTTCTGCAGACTTGAGGCACTGGTTAATCCTTCTTTTGCAAATCCACCCCACTGATCACTTTAAATCGGGTAAGTGGCTTGACCTGATACATCACCGTGAGCATAACAAACTTCCCGTGGCTGAGAAGGCAAGGACTAAAATGATGTTTCAACATCAGTTCCGACATCACATTAAACAACTGCTATGGCGTTGAAGATTACATCCACACATATCTCTTGTAGGGAACACATGAGAGCAAATCAACATCTTCCAAGATTAGACAAACAAAACTTCAGTAACTTGCATAACACACTCTTCCAGAGGCTTCTTCTAATAAGCACAAGGTTCAGACCTCCTAACCAAAGAGTAATAACTGCCATACCATAGACAATCTGCTACTTTAAATCCTTCAAAGCACAATACTGAAAGAGCTCAAACAACCACCAATTGACCACCGTCTGAATTGCCCTACTACTGCACAAACTCTTGGATGCCTTCTCCCTTCTCTTCAACTAGCATCAAAAAAATGTTCAACTTCACAGCTTTAGTGATTCTTCAAAACAGCTACAATCTAATAGGTCCTTGACTTAGCATTTACAATAAACTGCTCATGTGTAGCGCGATGTCGAGACATTAGAATTGACATATTAAGCTCAGCTTCTTTCTTGATGAAACTTCTTCCTCATTCGGTCATCACAACTAAGCTTAAGAGATAACTTATCAAGATCTTCACTCCCGTATGAAAGATTTGACAGTGATACTCTTTTGCTTTGTCTCCACCCTCTTCTTTCAATGTTCTGGACAGATTGGTCTTCAATGCCTTTTGATCACTTCTTTCCCAAAACACAGATAAGAGATAATCCTCATACAAACTGCAACATCATAGAATATCCTGCTGAGGAGACCAAACCCTAATGTCTTTCCAAGAGAATCCCTTCCTAGACTCTCACCACCAGAGATACAAGAACCAACCAGGGTTACATCAGATACCATGCAGCGGAACACATACCAACTCCTCAACAATCTTCAGATAAGAACATTGAACAATACTTCACATTCCAGGTGCAACAGGTCAGCATAATTCACCCTACAAAGCAGCTCACCACCGTACCCTATCAAGAATAGTCCATCCTCCACTTCAAGGGACCATTTAAACAACATGCGAGCCGACCATCTGAACTGTCTTCCTTGCTCATGAACCAGAAAGTATCTTCCCAAGATCTCATCCAGAAACAGACAGGATGCCTGCTCTGATACCAATTGAAATTCTGGTACAGATGTGTGATGTTAAGGTGCAATGTCACAACATCAAACTCTGTTACATGAACAAGACAATAAAAACAGAATATGAACACAATCAATTGTTCACCCAGTTCGGTTCAACCAACCTACATCTGGGGGCATACCAAGCCAGGAAGGAAGTCCACTATTAGTAGTATCAAATTACAGACTCAACAGACCAGTTGACAATCTACCTAATTTAATCCCTACCCAATGACCCTTCTACCTAAGTCCTCCCTAGGTAAGAGACTCCATCTCACTTCCAATCATCTCGATGATGTCTAGCAGTCAACTACACCGTCACTGCATCAACAACTTGATTTCCTAATCTTTTCTATCACATAGACTTTGGAAGACACACTTCCATGACACCCCTTTGGAGTTGCTTCAAAGCTTCCTCCAAGAACAATACATCTCTTACCTACAGGCTTCGAGATAAACACGATGACCATCCCACAAACCGGGTGGTTCATCAACCAATACAGCCCTTATAATCTACATGATGGCTGGCTTACTAAACCTAGGTTACAATGCTTCTATTTATAACCTATTTCCCAACTGGATTTGGGCCTTCAAATCATATCAAATCTTCTGTTCCAAATCTCCAAAAGATTCTGCTACTAAATAGATCTTCAATTAAATCCTCAATCAAATCTTCAATTAAATCTTCAATCATTAACTCTAAATATTCTCCATATCTTTATGCATTAAATTCAGCTCCACATAATATTTCCAGGATATTATGTATCTTTTAAATCTTCATTATTCAGCTGCAAGATCTTCTCCAAATATCTGATTTGATTTGAATTTAAAACCAGATTTTATCTTCAAATCTTTTCATATCTTTCAGCCCTAAAAATAGCAACAAGATCTGCTCCACTTATGATTGCACCAGAAGATATCTTTACCAAGATATTCGCCTATAATCTCTCACTCTCTTCAGCAGAATATCTCTCCAATAACAAAAACACGTGCAACCCTAATAATACAGCAGACTGATGTTCTGGTATAGTGATGTCAAGACATCGCATGTGACATCACTCTTCAGCACTTTAACTCTTCAGCACCTTAACATTCTGCAATACAAAAACCACAACAGATGGTTTTCTGATGTTCTGTCAACTGATGTCAAGACATCATGTATAACATCAGACCACAAAACTGCAACCATGCAACAACAATGATAAGAACCAATGTTATGACATCAGACATATGACATCAACATTGTTCAGCTTTGTTTTACCAAAATTCCAGCCAATACAAGAACTAACAAGGAGGTTTGAGTGTGCTCGACACTAAGGGGACTTGGGTCTTATTGGGTCACACCAATATAGGGCTGGGTCTGCCCGACGGATGGGCAAGCGGCGGCCCAGTCCAGAACAGTTATTAAAAACCAAAATTTTAAATTCTAACAAACAAGTATTTAATTAACTATATAATAATATTTTTTTAGTACTATTGAAAGTGAGAAAGAAAAGTGAAATTGAAAATGATTTCTTAATTGATAATTTTCTCAAAATATATTTCAAAAATATCACTTTTTGAATATAAAAAAATTAGTTTTAAAGAAATTTCATTTTTAAAACATAAAGATCAATAATTTAAAACAATTTTTTATTTATTAAAATCACACTAATTATTTTAACTCCAATGAAAAAATATCTAAAAAAACGTAATATAAATGAATTACAAATATTAGTTAATTTAAAATGTATTCAACTTATAAAGATCAATAAATAAAAAAGAAATTTTTATAATTAATAAAAGACTAAATTAAATAATACTCAAATTTATGATCCCATCAAAATATAATATAAAATTCTCACAATATAATTGCACAATAAAAAAAACTATAATTTAATTTATTTAATTGAGAACTACATATAATAATTTACATAAATAAATTAGTTCACTTCATAATTTAACATTTATTCATAAATTTTTATTAGAGACACTTTATAGGTACTACAATCTATAAAGTGGAGTAAAATGTTTATGGTTGGAGTAAATGTTTTTTTCAGATGGTTTTAAGAGGCACTACAAACTATAAAGTGTCTCGGAAACATATATTGTGAAAGTCAAAAATTATTTAATAATTAATTAAAGTTATTATATTGTTTCAGTGATATAACAAATTAAATACAAGTGTATATTTATAATTGGAACATGTTAGTTGGGTAAAGTTACCCAACTTTTAATGATGGATAGATAAAGAATTCACACACACACACACACACATATATATATATATATATATATATATATATATATATATATATATATATATATATATATATATATATAACATGTAACATTTTAGAATTCTTATTCCTCAATACATATTTCTTTTTTTCCTCGTAATGAATACTCACCCTCAAACGCAAGCGCAAACCGTTCCAGATGCATGGGATTCCAAGGGTCGTCCTGCAGACAGATCCAAAACCGGTGGATGGGCATCATCTGCCATGATATTAGGTACTTTCTTTTGTTCAAATAATTTTATTTTTCTTCATACAATAGTACTCACAACAATCGTTAGACACTAGCATAATATGGAGTGATATACAAAATTTCAGGATCAGAAGCATGTGAGAGGTTAACAACAATGGGTATAGCTGTAAATCTGGTGACATATTTGACTGGTACAATGCATTTAGGAAGTGCTGCCTCTTCCAATATTGTCACCAACTTCGTCGGAACGTCTTTTATGCTTGCTTTGTTTGGTGGTTTTGTAGCGGACACTTTTTTGGGAAGGTTTGTTTTCACACATCATCAAAAGATTATATATGATTTTCTGCATTGTTTTAAATGGCGGATGCAGTTGTAGTTTTTATGACGCCTCCATGCACGCTAATGGAGTCGTTGTAGACACTGCTGCAACCGCAATTTATGACTAATTCTTTCAATAATTTCTTTGACCGATACCTTACCATAGCCATCTTTGGAACTATTGAAGCAATTGTAAGACATTATTAATAAAATTTATATAAAATAAATAGATTAAATTTCTCTTTTTGGAAATTTAATATAAAATTTGTCTTGATATTCATATACTAGGGTGTTATATTCTTGGCCATATCAACAAAAATTCCAAGCCTCCATCCACCACAATACTCACAAACCAGTCCTAATTCTTGCGAACCAGCAAACAACCTACAACTAGCGATTCTATACATAGCTCTCTACGTACTCGCACTTGGAATCGGCGGTATAAAATCAAGTGTCTCCGGCTTCAGTTCAGACCAATTTGACCAATCAAACGAAGAAGAGAAAAAACAAATGGTGAAATTCTTTAGTTGGTTCTTCTTTTTCATAAGCATGGGTTCAATACTGGCAGTGACGGTTCTTGTCTACATTCAAGATCATCTTGGAAGAGCTTGGGGATATGGTTTATGTGCGTGTGCTATCGTTGCGGCTCTTCTTGTGTTCTTGTCGGGAACAAAGAGGTATCGGTATAAGAAACTTGTTGGGAGTCCTTTAACTCAAATTGCGGTGGTTTTTGTGGGGGCGTGGAGGAAGAGGAAGTTGGAGTTGCCGTCTGATATATATTTTTTGTATAATGTGAAAGATATTAAAGACGCGAGGAACAAGAAACTAATGTTGCCACATACCATGCAATTCCGCTATGAATTTTATTTTCTTTATAATTATTTTTATACAATAATTATTACCTATGAAGCACATACATTTTGAACACGGCCCTGACAATGACACAACGACATCTGTTTGAATATTTTGTTGAAAAATGTGAAACAGATTCTTGGACAAGGCAGCAATAAAGGATCCAAATACAGATGGTAATGTGGTAAGAAAATTGGAACTATCATCGTTAACAGATGTTGAAGAAGTAAAATTAGTAATAAGAATGTTACCAATATGGGCCACAACAATAATGTTTTGGACAGTACATGCACAAATGGTGACATTCTCAGTATCACAAGCAACAACATTAAAACGTCACATAGGAAAATCATTTCAAATCCCACCAGCTTCTTTAACTACTTTCTTCACAGGTAGCATCCTCATAACAATCCCAATTTACGACCGAATAATTCTTCCCATAAGAAAAAAACTCTTCAACAAATCACAAAGACTAACACCTTTACAAAGCATTGGTCTTGGCTTACTGTTCTCAATTTGTGGAATGGTTGTTGCATCACTCATTGATATAAAACGTACGAGGTTGGCACATTTGCATGATTTGACACATAATTCTTCTAATTCGGTGATTCCCATGCGTGTGTTTTGGTTGGTCCCACAGTTCTTCATTGTGGGGTCAGGTGAGGCTTTTACTTATGTGGGACAACTAGATTTTTTCTTAAGGGAATGTCCTGATGGGATGAAGACTATGAGCACATGATTGTTTTTGAGTACTTTGTCTTTGGGATTTTTTGTTAGCTCTTCGTTGGTAACTTTGGTTCAGAAAGTGACAAGTCACCATCACCCATGGCTTACAGATAACATTAATCAGGGGAAACTGTATAACTTCTATTGGCTTTTGGCTTTCTTGAGTGCTATAAATTTTGTTATTTATTTGTTTTGTGCTAAGCGGTATGTGTATAAGGAAAAAAGACTTGCTGAACAAATCATAGAATTAGAGAAAGACTTAGAGGATGCTCAACATGCATAGATTTTTCTTTTCATTAACTATGTATATAAATTTGAATTTTTATTTTAGAGTACCATAAATATTATATATTATATAGAGATGCCACATATAAAAAATAAATCAAATATATTTATATATATAGTTCCTCATAAATACCAGTTGGTTCGTCTCCTTGAGGCAAGTGAGATGAGTTCACATACCTATTGTCTTAGGGTGGTAATTGTTGTCCGTCCTTCTTCCCACGGTGGGAAGCCTTTTATACTAGTCTTCGATATCCTAGATCATTAAGAAATGACTCCTCAAATCCCATGTTAATGATAGCCATAACATCTACGACTTTCATTACTATTCTATAACATTTTTTTAATGATTTTCTATAACTCCTATGGGACTTTGTGGCTACCCATAACCGTTACGTAGATCTTACATGTCGTCTAATAACATGTCTCCTACAAGCCGGGTTCCGACTTGCTCTATCTATGGCAACTCAGCACTTGTCACTTTTCTTAAATACTCGGCATACTAACTCTTATACTCGGCCTTAGTGACTTTATAACCCGGCCTTTAAGAATTATAGGATGCATAAAAGCCCCACCCCCCCCCCCCCCGATCACGAGCTGCCATCAAAATGAAGTGTTCGGACAGAAAGTCCTGGAATTTCTTCTTCCTTGAGTCGGTCACCTTTATGGTACGTGTCACAATGGATAAAAAAGGTAATAATGACAATCGTTTTCTCTCTCCTTGTCATTATGATTTTAATGGGAAACCCAATTGCTATAATTACTTTAGCTCGATAGAGTTTTTTGACCGTTGTAAAGCTTACTTCCATAAAAACCCTTTTCTTCGTCATCAGGTTCTGTGAGCGTTTTAATGGAGATGGTGGGGCCTCTTATTGATAAAGAATTTTCAAGTTGTGATCATAGCGTCATCAATGATAGCAACATCTCAAAACTCCACTCTAACAAACAGATATCCTCTACCAGGAATGAAGAGGATGTCGTGTTGGAACCTTGTGTTGTTGGTGAGAGAGTTTCCATTACTCTACCAAATGGAGTGTCAGACGAGTATTTTTATTTTTAATTAGCGGTGATTGAGGATTTTAAGATCTTTATCCCCTTTACTCATTTTGAATCCAATCTCTTAAAAACCTTAAATATCGCCCCTTCTCAATTACAGCCAAATGGACGGGGGCTTCATTAGATCTTTTGAACTTGTTTACGATGCAGTGAGCAGTTTGTTATTTTCTTTCTTTGAGATGAAAGGGGCGACAGAGGAGGATAGGTTTCCCTTAATGGAATCCCAAGGAAGAATTTTCTCCAGGCTTATACTACCAACTATAAAGGTTTCAATGAAAAGTTCATTCGGGTAAAAAGTGGAAAAAGGTTCCCCAAGTTATGTAGGCTTTGGATAAGAACTATCGCTTCCTGATTTATTGGACGGATAACCCATTGCCAGTGTCCGGTTTTGACTATGATAAACTAAATGCTTTGGAGACCCAAGCTTTAGCCATTCTAGATGCATTTCGAGTAGTAAACGTCAAAGACTTACTAAGCATGGCCGATGATCCGGACCAAATCAATAATTTCTTAGGTAATGCTTATATTTCTCTTATTACTCTCTAGTGACTTCTTTATTTCATTTTTATGAACTTATTTTCTTGCTTCTTTTCAGTTGAAATGATGATCCTTTAGCTGATAGAATAGAAGAAGCTAATGGCTGAAGCGAGGGCAAGGCACGGAGAAAAATCTTCCTCCAAGACTAACTTATCTGGTATCCAAACTCGGACTCTAAAAAGAAAGAAGGAAGGGAGAATTGGGAAAGTGGCCCCAAGTGCTTCGGAGCCCCAAGGTGATTTCCTTCCTCCTCCTGAAGACTCAAAATTGGGTTCTTCTAAAAAAATGAAGATTTTGATGGATGATCCTGTAAGTCAGGCCGACTTGGAAGTCACTGCCTTGATGCAAGATTCAGGTGGTAGCCATAGAGCCAACCAATCAAATGAATTTAAGCTTTGGTCCATTAGCTTTGACAACTTGAAGTTCCTTTACGATCATCTTAATATGATCGAGGGTGTTGATAAGGTGAGGACTATTGGGGCATAACAGCTAACCCAAAACATAAGTGCATACTTGATGAGGTGTGTTGTCATGACTCAGGGATTGTTTGAAGTCGGTGATGCTTATGAGAAGAATGAACTTCATCTCACAAAGGAGATCACTTAATTGAAGGAAAGCTTGAAGGTTTGGACTGACAACATGGAAAATCTAAATCAACAACTTTCAAAAATAAAGTAGCAAAAGGAAGCTGCATAGTCTAAATGTTTGGAGACTGAAACTACTATGGTCGGTTTGATCCATGATGTTAAAAAAGCACGAGAGCTCAACGAGGCACTGAGGTAGATCTTCTTTTAGCCGTGATGCGGCCTTTGAGAGGGCTAAAGCCCAGATGCTATTGTTAGAACAAGATTTGTTCGTGACATATATCTCTTGGGTTTTGATGATAACAAAGAATTAAAAAAACAATGATGTTATCTAATGTGTGTTCCAAGTATGCAGGTTCTAAGGCTTGAAAAGAAGGCATTCAGAATCTGATATAAGGACGCATTTGAGAGGAGTTGAGTTACTAGCTTCTGATGTAATAGAACCTGAAGAACACTCTCTAAGTGATGTCTGGCGTAGACTCTGTCGCGGTGAGAACGGAGACCATAGCTATTAAGTTAACTAGTTTAAAAAAACTTAAGATATCGCCATCGATCTTTAATTTTTCCAAGGGAAGGGGAAAAGAAGGAATAACCCATATATATGTCATGGAAAAACAATGAAATAATTAGATCTAAGGTTCGGGGGTTGGTTATACTAAGGGAATGTATTAGCATCCTAAGTATCTATAGTATCTTATAGGAACCTCTTGTTGTATTTGTTATGGTTAAAGGTTGTAAAGTCTTGTGCCTACGTTCCAATGAAGGATCAAAACCTCGTAGTTCGGGGTATAAATTGAAAAGGGTTTATTATGGTGGATTTTAATAAAGAGAGACAACTTGTCATCTTAAGGAGAATACTCAACTTATCTACCACAAACATGTGGAAGATGGATCTTTGCTTCACATCGAGAGAAAGGCTCCAACTTGGATATATAATCAACAAGTATAGCACATACCTCTCTCAAGTGGAAAAGAATCAACATCTTTCTCAATAATGTAAAGGGGTAGGAGAATTATATCTCAACTAGGGATGACTAATGTCTAATCTATTTGAAAAGGCTTTAAATTGAAAAGCCAAAGTGGAAAAGGTTTGAATAAGGTTTGTATCTTTTAGTCTTGTGAAGAAAGTTTGAATATGCTTAAGATGTCTTGAAACATTTATTGAGAAACATTTGAAAAGGCAATGACCTAAGGTCAAGGTTTCTATTGAAAAAGGTTTTAAGTTTGAGAAAGGGCAACCTAATTGAACCATGTAAAGTTGAATCAACCTAAGGGAAACTTCCTAAAAGGTAGATAGGCTAAGATTAAAAAATCATGCAAAAGATGTACAAGAAGATGAGGATGCATATGCAAATTACATGAAGTCAACAAAAGAGTCGCTCCCCTTGGATTAGGCAACACTAGAACAAGATGAACATGTATATACAAACACGTATAACATTCAACATTCTACAAAACAACAACATGATCTCTACACATGTTACTAAACAAGGGACTACCTTAAAGCATTAGACATGAATAAAAAAAATATACATGGTTTACAAACAACACATTTGGTCAAGATATATTTTAACCTAAACTAAAATCCTCATGTGAGCAAAAGTCATGGATACTGTATCGGTGCAATTTTTTTCCTCTTTCGAATGGGGTCCCCCTTTACATGTGAACTTTTTATTTATCCCAAAAGGAGGGAAGGGAAAAAATCTATATAAACCCGTAAGTGTGTGCAATGCAAAACAGTGCACTTTGAGAGATTTGGGAATCGAGGTCGGTTATACAAAGGGAAAGTACTAGCACCCTAAGTATCTATAGTATCCTATAGGAACCTCTTGTATATATTTGTGTTACTGTTGATCTAATTCATTTTCTATATGTTAGGGGATTTGTTGATTGTTTTTTAGTGAATGATAACAGTGGGAGATGTTTTTGTTGTTTAGGGTAGGTTGGAATAAAGTATGGCGAAAGGTATATGAACCTAATGGTTCTATTTAATATTGTGCTAGCTAAGATCTCGCAATCTTATGCCTACGTATTCTCAAAAGGAAGTTGAGAAATCAAAGTGTTCATAGTTCCACCTACTAATGGGCAGAATTGGGCTTGTTGGGTTTGAGAGAAGAGACAAATTGTCATCTTAAGAGAGATATCTCACCGATTCACCACAAACATTTTTGAGAATGAAGATAATAAGGGAAGAAGCTTTAAACTTGGATGTAAAAAATCCAGAGTATTGCCACATCTTCCTTTAAATGAGTCTTTGCATATTAAGAGAATGACCTTGACTTGGATATAGAATCAATAAGTCGGCCACTTATATCACTTAAATGAAAGAAGTGTTTTTGTACCATAATTTAGAGAGTGACTCCGACCTGGATTTTGAATCAACAAGTGTGCCACTTACATCACTTAGAATGGAGAAAAGGTTTGAAATGTTTGATTTATGTTGTGGAGAATAGAAGTGACATCTCTTCTATAGAGATGATTTATGTCTCATCTCTGGGGAGTGTTGAATTTGAAGCCAAAGGTTGGCTAGGGTTTGACTTGAGGTTTGAGGTTTGAAGCCACAAAGGGGCTATGGTTTTTATTAGACGATGGCTAGGATCTAGAAGGGGGCGGGGGTTGAATAGATCCCTCGAGTTTTACAAGCAAATGGCTTTCCAAAAATTGGTTTTAAAATTTTTCATGGAAGCGACCACTGAATCACACGTCTACAACGAACCTCTACTAAAAGGATCAGATATGCACGACAATATTGAGAATGAATTACGGATGAGAAAAATTCAGATTGATTAACACACTTTGAATGCAATCAACAATGTTTTACTTGCCTGATGTTTAATCCAATCCAACGAGATAAATCGACAAACAATTGATTGCAAAAGCGTTCAATTTTACGTTGAAACAAATTATCGAAGACTTGGTGTGCGTAAAACACACTAAGTGTAGATTTCAAAGTAATGTGATGTTGAGCTGCTCCTAAATACAATCCAAGGGACTGTATCAAATTTACAAAACAATTTAACAGCTCAATATAACACTAGCTCAGAAATTTCGATCAATTTAAACTTCGTAAATTCGAATGATATCAAACGTAAAGAGTTAAGGGAAAGAGAGGACAAACACGATTTAATTAGGCAGTTCCCCAATCGTCCTCGCTATGGGTACCTCTGCCCCCAATTCCACAAATGGAATTGAGATATATAAATGTTACCGTTGCAATTGAGTTTATACAAGAGAAAAACAATGAACATCCAAACAATGAACATCCACACACCTAGGCCTGAACCTTATCACTTCAAAAATACACAACACTAACAAAAATGGTTATGTGTAAGATGTTAGAGAATGTAAGGTTGAAGATGAAGATGAAGAGAAATATCAATGTAAATTTTCACGTTTCTTGTTGTACTTGTAAAAAATTAGCCAAAACAATATATATATTATCCTAGAAACATAACAGGAATAACAGAAATTTGAAGTGAATAACACATCACAAAATAGGTGCAAAACAGCGAACGATCGACCTATGCAGGTGAGGAGGTCGACCTGAGCAAGGCAGTTGGCAAATCTGCACAGAAAAATAGCCTTTGCGTCGACCTAAATAGGGTATGCATCAATGCATTGCTCCCAGTTTTTCACAATCACAAACACAGATTGTATGGGTCGACCGGAGGGTCGACGCGAGCATCCCAGCTGCTGACACTAAAAAATATAACCTGTCAGGGTCGACCAGAACAGGGTTGTGAGTCAACTCACACCCTTGACACAAGAAAAAATCATCATTTTGACTTTCCTAAAGGTTTTCAACCATACCTAATGCACCTAGAGCATTGCCAACATGATCAAACATACTTAGAACACCTAATGTACATTGTATATGATATTCTTCATGTGAATTCTATATATGTTAAGCATGATAGTTTTGACATCATTAAAATCAAGTCTAGAGAGAACTTCCCCTCACATACTCCCCCTTTTTTATGATGGCAAAACAGTGGCAAAAAGGTCAATCTGAGGTATCATACTCCCCCTGACTTTATGCATTCATTGTTGTTTGATCATTCTCAATACCTATTATATCCACCTTTTATTTCCAGTTTCTTCTCCCCCTTTGACAACATCAAAAAGAGAGAAAGATAAACATATCAAGAATAGAAGATTAAAAGCAGCATTTGTTTACATAATTGCAACGCGTAACCATTAACGCACATCCACATAAAATGCAAGTTAATGAACAGAATGAGAGATAAATAGAAACATAATACTAATAAACCAAACCAAAATGCTTAAGGAACACAAAGTTTATACCAGTACAAGATCACGAAAAGAAAGCAAACAGAGCGAAAATCAACATAGTAGAGTCATAAACAAAACAAACAATGCAAGAAACAAAGCACTAATAGATATGATGAGAGATGCAAGAAAGGTTCTCAAGGCCTCCTCCCCCTAAATGAGTGGCTTCTTCCGCGAAACTGGTAAGTATGAGGAGGTGGTGGAGGTTGCACGTCCAATTGCTCAGTCATCTCCAATACGGTTTGATTCAAAATGTTGAAACTGTTTGTAAGAGCACGGTGCTGATTAGCAGATGTCTCAGCCATAGTGTTGAATCTTCCCAACACATTAGTGGCAAAAGAATCAAAGTTGTTGGTGTGCGTTTGAATCTCTTCGTGTAAAGACTTGAATCGTTCCTCTTGAACTATGCCAAATCATTGTTGGTCGAGTTGCATAGTCCTCATGAGTTCAAGAATATCGTCATTGTTTTGTTGAGTACGCGTAGGTGATGTAGGAGTATAATAGGACTCTTGATAATCCAATCCTTGAGTTGATGGCATATAGTTAGAACCAAGAGTGGTCCAGCCAATATATTGCCATTGACCCCATCCGTGGTCAATCTTACCTTCCATTGGAGAAGATTGAGGCTCGTAAGAACTTGTATATTGCCATTGATTCCATCCTTGGTCTTCCTCAGACACCATGGCAGATGAGTGAGGCATCCAAGCACTATTATCTTCAATACCAATATCCATTTGATTTCCTTGGTCATGCTCACTTTGTTCTTCTTCGTCATCGCTTTGTTCTTCCTTTTCTTCTTCTTCTTCCTCTTCTTTTTCTTCCTCATCTTCTTCATCAGATTCCGCCAAAACAGCAGTGTTTGATTTCACAACATACTTATACTTTTTATATTTGACATCCCAAATGTGTCCCATCATAGTTAATGTCCTCTGACAGAATTCTTCATTTGAGGTGAGTGACCTGTACGAAATACCAGGAACACAGATCTCTGCATGGTTTATCACCTTTTGAATGAAGGAAGCGTAGGATAACGCGGTCCCTCTACGGGAATCACGGAGGGCATACATTCTTCTTGCAACGTAATAAGGCTAGCTAATCCTTATTTTATTCTTCAGAATGTACATCAAGTGAACCTCGAGCTGATCCACCCTGGAATAGCGCCTTTCTTTGGTCTAAGAATATGAGAGACGATCCACTGTAAGATCCTGGCAACGGGAGTCAGTTTCCCTGTTGTTACTAATTTAGGAAATAAATTGCTCGCCACAACATTGTCCGAATATGGTCTCTTCAACATATAATTCAGTGCTTTCTTAAAATCATAATCCTTAACAGTACTTGTATCAGTTGCATGTTCGGTAGGCTAAGCATTGAGCACATGCATATTAAACAAATCTCCCCAAGTAGAGTCATTGATAGCAATAACCTTATTCCCTAGCTTGTAATTAAACATGTAACCATCAAATTTACCCATTAAACTAGAATAAAAGATCCTAACCAAATCCTCATTGTATTTGGTGTCACTTTCCAAAAATCCTCTGAAATTCTGAAAATCCAATAACTCTATGACTTCTTCTAAATGCATGCGTTCAACGGTACGACGATAGTAAACCAATTGCTTGATAATAGATCGTTTACTCAACTTTTTCTCATATAGAGCAGCAAATTCATCAAATACAAGAGAGGAAATTGTTACCGATGGATTGAGAGGAGGTTGGGAAGGACCTGCTTGAGATGAAGGCTCTCTTGTGACTCTTTTCTGGGTGATTCTTCGAGAAGCCATTGATGGTTATACTAGAGAAGGATGAACAGTAACCAATTTCTTCAATGTTGTGTGAAACCCAAATGTTGTTTGTAAGAGTTGTGGAGTTAGGGTTTGTTTATAGAGGATTTAGGGAAGAGGAGGAGATGAGAGAAACTATGTAATGACTTGATACAATGCACGTGCTATGTTAATGACACATAAAAGAATCATAAAAAGCATAAAAATCAATTAAATGGGTCAAAACGCATGAAGCCTAAGAGATTTTTCGAAATCTGTCAGCGAGGGGTCGATCTTTAGGTCTGTGTGCGTCGACGTACCCTGTAACATTTTCTAAAATTTTGAAAAATAAAGCTATGAGTCGACCAAAGAGTCGACCTGAGCATTACAGGCTCCAATCGTGAACAAAGCAATAAGAGAGAGTCGACTAGAGGCATGATTGAGTCGACTCAAACAGTAGAATTTCGCAAAAATCATATATTTGTGTCATTTAAGCAATGATGTTGAATAAATAAGAAGCCAACACAAACATCAAACATTTAAATGGATAAAGTAGGCTTAATATGTGCAATAAACATCAATTTTATCACTCAACATGGTACATTTACTTAAAGAAAATTTTGAAGCGGGACGATATTACCTTGATCATGATAAATGATGAGAACCCTCACATATAGCTTAATAACTCTTTGCATTGTTAGTCAAAAACATAACCAAGCATATGTATATGTGAAGAGCAACTATCTTAGAGGAATATCAAACACGATCTGAGATGTCGAGAACGCCAAGTTCCCTACGGATGTGAAAGAAAGGCCCTGTGGCTAGTGGTTTTGTAAAAATGTCAGCAAGTTGATTTTTAGTATCAACATGCTCAAAGACCACATCACCTTTCTCTACATGATCCCTAAGGAAATGATGACGTATTTCGATATGCTTAGTGAGTGAATGTAATACAGGGTTCTTAGTTAGGTTAATAGCACTAGTGTTATCGCACAAAATGGGAATACACTCATGTTTTAAATTGAAATCAAGCAATTATTGTTTAAGCCATAGGACTTGAGCACAACAACTACCGGTGGCAATGTATTCCGCCTTAGCAGTTGACAATGCAACAGAAACCTGTTTCTTGCTATGCCAACTCACCAAGGAATTTGCGAAAAAATGACACGTGCCACTAGTACTTTTCCTATCCAATTTGCACCCGGCAAAGTCAAAATCGGAATAGCCAACTAAGGAACAAACACTACCTTTAGAATACCACAACCCATACTTTGGAGTACCGGAGAGGTATCGAAGTATGCGTTTAACTGCCTTTAGGTGGGATTCCTTGGGATGTGCTTGATACCTCGCACATATGCATGCACTGAACATAATATCGGGACGTGATGCGGTAAGATAAAGAAGAGATCCAATCATACCTCTATACCTTTTTACCTATACATCCTTACCATTCTCGTCACGATCAAGATTTGCACTAGTTGGCATTGGAGTATCTATTGCTTTGCAGTTTAGCATGTCGAAACGTTTGAGAAGCTCAAGACAATATTTCGTTTGACTCACGAATGTGCCCTCTTCGAGTTGTTTGATTTGCAATCCGAGGAAATAGTTGAGCTCCCCCATCATGCTCATTTCAAACTCCCCCTGCATCAAACTAGAAAACTCCTTGACCAAGGACATGTTAGTAGACCCAAAGATAATATCGTCAACATAAATTTGTACCAAGATTAAGTGTTTTCCTTGACGTTTAATAAAGAGGGTTGTGTCAACCTTTCCTCTTGAATACCCTTGATCAAGTAAAAATTTGCTTAGACGTTCATACCAAGCCCTAGGGGCTTGTTTAAGTACGTATAAAGCACGTTTAAGTTTATAGACATGATCGGGATATTCATGGGATTCAAAACCCGGAGGTTGGGCAACATAAACCTCTTCATTTATGTATCCATTAAGGAAAGCACTTTTAACATCCATTTGGAATAATTTGAAGTTCTTAGTGCAAGCATATGCAAGTAAAAGGCGTATAGCCTCAAGTCGGGCAACCGGCGCATAAGTTTCCTCATAGTCGATTCCTTCCTCTTGGTTATAGCCTTGCGCTACAAGCCGCGCTTTGTTTCTTGTTATAACTCTGTTTTCATAAAGTTTATTCCTAAATACCCATCGGGTGCCGATTACTCGATGATCTCGCAGAGGGGGGACAAGGTCCCAAACCTCATTTCTTCTGAATTGATTTAGTTCATCTTGCATTGATAAAAACCAATGCTCATCGAGTAATGCCTCTTTTGCGTTTTTAGGTTCAACTTGTGACACAAAAGCGGAGTAATAACAAAAGTTACTAAGTTTAGAGCGGGTGGTTACTCCCTTAGAGATGTCACCGATGATATTGTGGATTGGATGGTCTTTGGAAGACTTTCATGCTGGAGGAAGGTCATTTTCATTAGTTGAATAATCCTCTTTGCTCTTCATAGGTTGGTGATCCTTTTCCTCCTCAATACGCACTGCTTCGGGCTGATCAGTTCCTTTATCAGTGTCCTTGGGTATGTCTTCTAAAGATACACCTGTACAATGAAAAGAACTACCTTCTCCGACATTTTTCAGATAAGACTCATCAAAAGTAACGTGTACCGACTCTTCAACAATTCGTAACCTTTTATTATAAATTCTATAAGTTTTACTTGACTGAGAGTATCCAAGAAAAATACCCTCGTCGGCCTTGGCATCAAACTTACTAAGTGTCTCTTTTCCATTGTTCAACACAAAACACTTGCAACCAAAGGCATGAAGGTGAGAAATATTTGGCTTACGCCCTTTTAAAAGTTCATACGGTGTCTTGTTTAGAATAGGCCAGATGAGCACCCTATTCAAAACGTAACAAGCCGTACTAATGGCGTCGGCCCAAAAGTATTTTGGAAGTCCACTTTCATTGATCATAGTCCTTCCAAGTTCCTCCAAAATTCTATTTTTACGTTCCACCACCCCATTTTGTTGAGGGGTACGTGGTGCGGAAAAATTATGAGCAATTCCATGGGATTCACAAAATGCTTCAAACAAATCGTTTTCAAACTCACCTTCATGATCACTTCGAATTGACACAATGTTCGTGTTTAACTTGTTTTGAGATAACTTAGCAAATTTTTCAAAGGCCGAAAAGGTATCACTCTTATTTGCTAAGAAAATAGTCCAGCAAAACCTAGAAAAGTCATCAACTATTACAAAACCATAATAGTTACCACCTAGGCTTTTGATCCTAGATGGTCCAAATAAGTCCATATGGAGGATCTCAAGGGGTCTCATAGTTGAAACGATGTTTTTATATTTGAATGAGATCCTTGTTTGCTTCCCCATTTTACAAGCATGATAAAGATGATCCTTTGTGAATTTGATTTTGGGCAAACCGATGACCAGGTCTTTAGAGACTATTTTGTTAAGTAAATCAAAATTGATATGAGCCAACCGTCTATCCCACAACTATGAATCTTCATTCATAGTGACTAGACACTTGTCTCCATTCAACGATACCTCATTTAAGTCTAGCATATAGACATTGTTCACCCTAAAGCCCTTAAACACATCCTTTTTGTCATTATCTTCAACTATGCAACAATCTTTTGAAAACGATACTTTATAATTCTTGTCACATAGTTGACTAATACTTAAAAGGTTATGTCTAAGGCCTTCCACAAGCAGCACATCAGAGATAGTAGTAGATGAGGAGTTACCTACACTACCTTTGCCGAGAATCTGTCCCTTATTGTTATCTCCGTAGGTGACAAACCCCTTTTTCTTCGCCACAAAGTCGATGAAAAGAGATATGTCTCCTGTCATATTTCTTGAGCAGCCACTGTCCAAAACCCATCTTCTTTCAGTGGTCTCAAGACTCTGTACCTACAAAACAATCAAGGGAGAGTAGGTACCCAATTCTCATTGGGTCCTTTATGGTAAGTGAAACCAAGATCGCACTTGGGCAACCATTGATAAATGCCTTTTGGAACAAGAAATCTTCTAAAATGACATTTAGCAATAGTATGACCAGGCTTGCAACAATATAGGCAATCACGGTTCATTTGGAATTTACCTTTGCTATCTCTATCTCGAATCACATACGTATACTTTTGATACGGATTATTATACTTTCTCGATAATGTGATTGATCAATAGCAAACGTAACTTTAGGCTTAAGAGCCCTGTCTAATTTGGCCTTAAGGGTTCTCACCTCTTTTTGCCAAATATGACAAGTATCACAGCCCCCAAACTTGAACCATGGAGACTTATTCTCATCAATCTAAGCTTTTGATGCATCCACCATGGAGTTTTTAAGAGCTTCCAATTCCTTTTCGGAATCGGAAACCTTTCTCTCCAAGTATTTAAAAATCTTTTGTTCGAGGCTAAGCGTTGAAAAACTTCCTTAGCCTCGTGGTGCAACATATCAAAAGCCTTTTGTAATTCTAAATGAGACATACTTTTAGAATGATCATATTTAGAGTGTTTTACCTCTTTCTTCTTGTTTTGACGTGCCATAAGACATAGATTAACGGATTCACTTTCGTCACTTGAGCTGTCTTCTTTTTCCGACTCACTATCGCTCTCCCAAGTGATGTATGCTCATCTAGACTTATTTGACTTTTTGTGTTGACGATTCTTATCCTTATCCTTATCCTTGTATTTCTTGAGTGATGGACAATTTGGCTTGTAGTGCCTGGATTTTCCACAATAGTAACACGTTCCTTTAACCTTGCCATTCTTATTTCCTTCATTTCTAGATTGCCTCCTAAAATTGACTAGATTTTTATCCGAGTGTTGAATCTCATTCTTCCGAACATACCTATTGTATCTCTTCAGAAATAGACTCATATCATCATCGGAGTCATCATCTTCGTAATAATTGGTTTCATCATCACTTTGCTCTTTAGATGTGGACTTTAAACAAGAAGCCTTAAGAGCAATCGACTTCTTTTCCATGTCTTTCTCATGTTTTTCAAGGCTAATGAGCACTTGCTCATCGAGTTTGCCAAATAATGTGGTGAGGTCTAGAGTAGCTAGATTGTTGGCCTCCTTGATCGCGGTGACCTTCGGCTACCATTCCCTGTTAAGACACTTCAAAATCTTATTAGTAGCAACCTCGTTTTGAATTGGTTTACCAAGTACATGCAATTTGTTGATAATATGAGTAAATCATTTTTGCATATCCGCAATGGTTTCCCCTTGCTTCATGTAAAAAAGATCTAACTTTTGTGTTAGTGTGTTGATACGGGCCATTTTAACATCATTAGTGCCTTCGTGGGCTAGTTGTAAAGCATCCCACATGGCTTTGGCTGTTTCACAATGAGAGACTCGATAATACTCGTCAACTCCGAAAAAGGAGATCAACATATTTCGAGCCTTCCAATCATAGATGTACTTTTTCTCGTCCCCCTCATTCCATTGAGCTTCGGGTTTGGGAACGACAACGCCTTCAGCATTGGTCATTGTAATTTCCATGGGACCGTTTAAAATAACGTTCCAAACCTTCCAATTTATGGAATTTATATGGACGCGCATACAATCCTTCCAGTAGCTGTAATTCTCGCCTATAAAAACTGGAGCTCTATTATAAGCCCCTTTAGGTTCGTTCGCCATATTCCAAGAAGTTTTACCGAAGCACCAGATAAACTGGAGCTCGTGATACCACTTGTTCGATGATGGCTAGGATCTAGAATGGGGGTTGAATAGATCCCTCGAGTTTTACAAGCAAATGGCTTTCCAAAAATTGGTTTTAAAATTTTTTATGGAAGCGACCACTGAATCACACGTCTACAACGAACCTCTACTAAAAGGATCGGATATGCACGACAATATTAGGAATGAATTACGGATGAGAAAAATTCAGATTCATTAACATAATTTAAACGCAATAAATAATGTTTTACTTGCCTGATGTTTAATCCAATCCAACGAGATAAATCGACAAATAATTGATTGCAAAAGCGTTCGATTTTGCGTTGAAAAAAATTATCGAACACTTGGTGTGTGTAAAACCCACTAAGTGCAGATTTCAAAGTAATGTGATGTTGAGCTGCTCCTAAATACAATCCAAGGGATTGTATCAAATTTACAAAACAATTTAACAGCTCAATATAACACTAGCTCAGAAATTTCGATCAATTTAAACTTCTCAAATTCGAATGATATCAAACGTAAACAGTTAAGGGAAAGAGAGGACAAACACGATTTAATTAGGCAGTTCCCCAATCATCCTCGCTATGGGTACCTCCGCCCCCAATTCCACAAATGGAATTGAGATATATATATATATATATGTATATATATATATATGTATATATATATATATATATTACCGTTGCAATTGAGTTTATACAAGAGAAAAACAATGAACATCCAATCTTTCAAACGTGTTTGATTGTTGATGCAGAGTCTTCTCTTCCCTTGATTCAAGACGAATCAAGTGCCATGAATTTGGTTGAACAAATCACCGTCTCATGCTACTAGACTACAAGGAACCACCGTTCTTCAGTCACCTTCACT
Organism: Lathyrus tuberosus; assembly: GCA_022829125.1. Taxonomy (NCBI): domain Eukaryota; kingdom Viridiplantae; phylum Streptophyta; class Magnoliopsida; order Fabales; family Fabaceae; genus Lathyrus; species Lathyrus tuberosus. The sequence continues at coordinate 11,692,589 of JALAZF010000045.1, forward strand.
CGGTCGATTTTGATCTACCATAATTCGATCCCCAAACCTTTCTTCTACGATCCTCCGACTGTAGCTACTTAGCCAAATGAAACACTTTGTTCTTCGGTTGCCTTCGCACGACTGTATCTTTGTAGAACAAAACGGTTTGTGCAAAACACCCCCAAAATCTCCTTGATTCTTGGAGGACAAAACCTAGGGTTTTATTCAAGAAACGCCCATTGATTCTCAACCCAGCACGTAGGATCCACACACCTAGGCCTGAACCTTATCACTTCAAAAATACACAACACTAACAAAAATGGTCATGTGTAGATGTTAGAGAATGTAAGGTTGAAGATGAAGATGAAGAGAAATATCAATGTAAATTTTCACGTTTCTTGTTGTACCTGTAAAAAATGAGCCAAAACAATATATATACTATCCTAGAAACATAACAGGAATAATAGAAATTTGAAGTGAATAACACATCACAAAATAGGTGCAAAACAGCGAATGGTCTACCTATGCAGGTGAGGAGGTCGACCTGAGCAAGGCAGTTGGCAAATCTGGGCTGAAAAACAGCCTTTGCGTCGACCTAAACATGGTATGCATCGACGCATTGCTCCCAGTTTTTCACAATCACAAACACAGATTGTATGAGTCGACCAGAGGGTCGACGAGAGCATCCCAGCTGCTGACACTAAAAAATATAACCTGTCTAGGTCGACCAGAACAGGGTTGTGAGTCGACTCACACCCTTGACACATGCAAAAATCATCATTTTGACTTTTCCAAAGGTTTTCAACCATACCTAATGCACCTAGAGCAATGCCAACATGATCAAACATACTTAGAACACCTAATGTACATTGTATATGATATTCTTCAACTGAATTCTATATATGCTAAGCATGATAGTTTTGACATCATTAAAATCAAGTGTAGAGAGAACTTCCCCTCACAGTTTTGACTTGAATAAAGTTGAAAACTTCAAAAGGGAATCCTAATGTTTTTTTGAAGTTGAGAACCTCAAAGGGGGTCCTAGGGTTTGAACTAGGTTGTAGTTTGAATCATGTGGTTTGAACTAAGTCTAAACTAAGGACGAGTTTTGAAATGTAAGTGTTAAAAATGTAAATGTCAATAGAAACTTAACAAGACAAAATTGATTAAGCTTTTAAAAAAATGTAGTCATCGAGGATGACATGAGCATGGTATGATTAAACATGATATATCAGTATGTGAATGTACATCAGACAAGGATATATGTTCCTCACGGTAAGAGTTTATGAAGGAAATACTTGAATATGTGCGCAAAGATTTAATCCATTTGAAACAATCACAAAGAAGTTCAAGTAAACCATATATTCAAGATGAATCAAGGATCAGATGAATATGGCAAAGGCTAATCAAAACCCTAATAGAAGTTTATGAAGATAAGTATAGGAACAAAGCATTCAAACATGGTTGAATTAAGGGCTTTGGGAAATCTAAACTCAAGTGGAAGCCCTAGTCATTCTCAAGATGTTTTGAAAAGTTTGATCAAGATAAAACCTTAAAGTTCTTCCTAATTAACATTTAATAAAAGTATTTTTCAAAGGAAATAATACTTAAACATGGTGTGCACAAGTCAAGAAAACATGTCATGTACATCTACAAGACTTTTAATAAAGTTTATTATGACCATAAAGATAAATATGTACAATTAGGTCAAGAAAATAATCAAAATGAATCATGAAAAGGTATGAAAAACACTTAAAAAGTACTATTTTCAACCTAATAAAAATGTCAAAAATAAATATTATTTTTGGGATTTTTAAATGGATTCTCAAAATATACAAGGTAAATGAGAAGTGTGCAGAAACTTGGCTAAAAAAGATTTTTTTGCCTAGTGAAATAAATTGATGAAGTTGTGAAGAAAAATGGGAAAAATAGTGTTAAAAAAAATTAGGAATGAACCCCATGGGTGTTGAACCTGCGCCCTTTGGGTGATGGGTTTAAAAGATAACCATTTGAGCCATGCGTGTGTGGTTGACAAAGAATGCTTAGTAAAAATAATATAAAAAGTTTCTGTTCGAACTGCAGTAAAGCGGCAAGAAGCAAAAATTTAGTATTGAAGGAATTCCCTATGGGATTTATATTGTCTCCACACGGATCGGTGCGAGGGAAAGAATTACTGTTCAACGGTCTCTACATTTCTAAGCTTGCGGTGTAAAAGTTTGGTTGAAAGATTTAAGGCACAAAAAATAAAGGCAGAAAATATAAAGACGGAAAATATAAAGTAAAGAATGAATTATCAACCGAGCCTTGTTGGGATTGGATCTCATCAATTGATAACATATGCATTCTTCTAATCATGTAATACACAACTCAAACGTTCGTCTAATACCAGCACGTAACACCAACAACAGAGGTTATGTCTAACACAAAGTCGAGAGGCCAACCGTATTGTCTCATCGGTGATCTCTCATGCAACAAAACCAACACAGAACATTAAGAACTGATACTCATCTAAATGCTAAACCTAAATCTATGTCTAGAGTTTAGACCTAACAGATATTCAAATAACATCCATATCACATTAATGGGTTGATTCATATATAATTCCATGATCAAAATACGTACATACGCTTAACCCTTTTTACATGTATTCATCTAATTTGCCAAATGTATGTGAACAAGTTTCTCATTTCTATTATCACGCACCCTCACAATACCATCCGCGTCAAGAACATTATCGTATTCTTTACCGTGTTGATCCTACTCATGCTACTCATGCTACTAATCAACACAGTAAAATAAAAATGATGCAAATGAATATCAACTTACAAAACCATGTCAAAAGTTTGCTCATTGATAGATGAAAATCTAAGATCAAAGATTTGAAAAAAGTTTTGTCAAGACCCACAAATAAGTAATCAAAGACAATCAACAATATTGAATCGAAACTAGTTCACAAACATACATTAGATAAAATACATAAGATATCAAAAGATCACATCTAAACCCAACAAGAGATTGAAGATCTTACCTTCTCCCTCTTAGGATTTGTGTTTCTCTCTCTAGAATATACTTGGAATAAAGAGAGATAAAATTCTGATGTGAAAAATATAATATATGTTTCGAAAAAGCAAGAAAAGTACTTATATAGTATTTACAAAATATGTCATGTTCGCATTGTGAACAACTTCTTCACCTAGCGAAGTCCCCTTTTTGGCACTTGAAGTGTCTCAGGAATAGTTAAACCACCCTTGGAAAATATTTGAGTTCGTTGTGCGAGCAATTCTTCGCACTGCGAACTATCTCTCTACAAGTTCGTACATTGAAATTAGGGTCCTTAGCTATTGACTTCCAAGGTTCTCTCCTCGCTGGGACCTCGCTGCTACTTCGCCAAGCGAACATTCGCTGGCTGCTCGCTACAGTTCTCCTAGCGAACATTGTAGAATCTTCACATTTCTTTGGCTTCCTTGTCCAATATTTTGTATCTTACTCATTGATGTTTTATGCTTAATTTCTGCACAATAATACACACATCAAAGAATCTAAAGGTATTTTCAGTATAATTGAAGAATCACACAAGAACTTGAATTAAATCTATGAAAACATGAGAATTGAGTTGAAAAGTGCCAATAAAGATGGTTCATTTTAAGTCAAAATTTGCACTTAACAGTTTCCTTTTGAAAATGTTTTGAAAAATAAAATCAAAAGGTATGGGGCGAGGGGGATTCGAACCCCAAACCTTGGACACACTCAAACCTTTCAAACGCACGCTTTAACCACTGAGGTGGTGATACATCCATTGATTAAAACGGAAAGAAATAGTAATATAGTAAAATCGATTATTATTTTGAAAAAAGGTGTCATGGCCACCATCTTCTTCAGCATCATCTGAAGGTGTGAGAAAAACACAAGAAACGGGGGGTTTGAATTGGGTTTTCAAACTGAAATATTTTTGTGAAACTCAAAAAAAGATCACAAATAGACTAACAATAGAGATAGACACACGATATATCCTGGTTTACTTGAAAACTATCAAGTTAATCCAGTCCACCCGCCAAGGTGATTTTTCCTTATACACAAGGACTTAATCCATTATAACCAAACTGATTACAACTGCACTAGCAACTGCTGGTGACTAACAATACACAGACTAACTGTCTCTTCTTAAGGATTCTGACCCAACCGGTCCCTTAAGGAATTCAAACAACTGTTTGATCAAATAAAATTTTTACAATGAAATGCTTCTTACATAAGCTGATATAAACACAATTTCTAGCTCAATCTATCTTAGAGAGAATCTATACAGTAAGAACAATCTTCTTCTTTGTATTGTAGTGCTTTATTGTTCACTCATGGATTTCTCTATTTCTTGAGTTCTTTCTCATATGAATCAGTGTTTTGTATATCTCTCTTTTTCACACTTGGTGTCACACATGATTCTTTGAATGATCAAGTCTTTATATAGCCAGAAAAGATCCGTTGAAGGGCTGATCAGGAATATCAGTAAAATACTGGGGACTTAAAATAATGTCATTATGTTGGGATGAAAATCATACACTATTGTCCTTTGTAACACCAAATCAGGGTAGTGGAATGGTAGTGGAAAAGAATGTGTTTAATCTGTACTATGTACTATTTTCCCTTGCAAACGTTACATCTTCTTCTATCCATCAAAGGCTTCTGAATTGATATGATTGAAGCATGATCAGAAGAATGAATCACTGGGTCTTCAGAGTCTTGAGTCTTCAGAGTCTTTAGAACTTGTTCAGCAGAACCTTGTTTTTAGAGTCTTCAACACTCCTTCTTCAGAACCCTTTGTTATCAGAAACATAAGTCTTCAGAGTCTTCAGAACTTGTTCAGTAGAACCTTGTCTTCAGAGTTTTCAGAACTTGTTCTTCAGAAACTTAAGTCTTCGCGGTCTTCAGAACATTGTTCATCAGAACCTTGTCTTCAGAGTCGTTAGCACTTAGCCTTCAGAAGATAAGTATCAGAGTTAAATTCAGATCCAGAATCCAAGAGAACATTGCAGCAGCAACATATTGACTTCTTTGAGTCTTTCTGAAGCACAATAGATCAGAAGCAATTTTGGTTCTTTTCCGCAGAAGTGACTTTTGAGAATTTGAGAGTGACGTTTCACATGATCTTGATCAGAGTCATATCTAGCTTTATCAGAGTCAGAATTAATTTATCAGCGTCAGCATCTGTTTTTCAATACTTAACAAAACAAACGTTAGATTACCAAAATTGTTCTCACCCAAATACAACTTTGTTACTATCAAAATAAAGAGATATCTTGCAGAACCAAATCTTGTTCTAAAAATCTCCCCCTTTTTTATAATGACAAAACAATGTATTTTGATAACACAATTTTGTACGAAGATAATAAGAATTGACTCAGATAAGTTCAAAGTAAACTTCCCTTTATCAAGCTCCCCCTGAATCTAATACTTAAGAAAATCTTTTAAGATTTGGGATATAGAGCCTTATTGCAAAGATCTAGACAGATCCAAAATATCAGAGCTTGATTATAGTGGTGATGTATTCTCATAACAGAGCTTGATTAAGTAAATCAGAGCCCGGTTGATATCAGAGTCATTTTGCCAATATAATTATTTTTCCTGAAAAACATTCTAAAAAGATATGCCATTTAAAGTGTTAGAATGTTAGAGCTTATGATTAGAGACAAGATATATATCAAAATAACTTTTCCATATTAATACTCCCCCTTTTTGTCATAATAAAAAAGGGTAATCAAAAAATTAACTTAAGCATTTTGATTTTAGAGAATTTAGCTATGTTAAATTCAGTACTTTTCTTCCTTTTTATGGCAATCATAATGGAATGCATTACGATAAGATAAATGCAAGTAAGGGAAAATTCTTCATTGATAAAAGCAAAACGCCAGGGGCGCAGTACAGGAACAGAATCACAAAACAAGAAAATAAACAAACAACAAGGACAACGGACAGAAAACAATGATAAAAGAAAAAGAGACCAAGCACCCAAGAGACCAACAATGATGAAACACCCGCCAACCAACTATCTCATTCCCTGATGATTGTTTCAAAATAGTTAATGGGAGAACACCATTCAGTAACAAGTTTCTCATTCATTTCGATTTGTTTTAAGTGAGCAACAACTCCATGAAGATCAAGAATGTGAGAGATAACTCTACTATAGGGAATCTAAAACGATAACTCCGCTCTCGATGAAAGAATTTATCCTTTCAAGAAGTTGAATATGCATTGAGGCAGGTTTATCTTAATCTTGGAGATTAAGAAGAAAATGAAGAGCCTATCCATTGCAGAGAGCCTTCATGTTCCCTTTTCCCTGGGTCTAAGATTCGTTCCCATGATTTGGTACCAGACTTTAGCCTCGGGGGTGAAAGAAGAGGGACTGTCAGCAGGCCCTTCTTGGAGATAGATGATGTGAATGTGTTTAGAAAACCAGTTAATTCCTCTGTAGTATTAAACACATTCGCCATCCTCTTTACATTCGATAGCTTGAGAGATGATTGTAGAGTTAATCATGATGGGAAAGCCACACACTATAGACATAATGCAACAGATATCAGACTCATATGCAAGGCTGCGAGCATTAGCCCAAAACTCTTTTACAAGAACTGGATAGATAGGTCCATTGAGAATTTCAAGACATTTATCCCAGTTTTGGTAGATGATGTCTGAGAGAATATTGGTGTGACCATTGTCAACAAGATCGTTGAAATCAAAAGAGTATTATTTCAAGAGATCTAAGTTAGAGATTTCTCCCTTAATGGTTTTAGAAGACATAGTGAAAACAAGAAGGATATGAGTGAAAAGCAAGTTTAGAAACGGATGAATAGTTATAAAGAGAAGTGAGGTATATAAAGAGAACAAAGAGTGATAGTAATAAATGGCAATAAAGACAAGATGAATTAAGATGAGTAATTCATCATTTCTAATACAAGGGATACAAACAAGAAAAAAGAATGATAAAGGAGTGTATCAGTCTCCAAAAGGTCAAAGATCAGTATACGTTATTAATATTATGACATGGTCGCGGTGAGAATTAGATACCAAGCTATTATATTAACTTGAATCACATTTCTTTTATTTCACCATCGTCTTTGATTTATCCAAGGGAAGGTAGAAAGATCGAATTACCCACAATGCAATGCAAATGCAAACTAAGATTCTAGAGTTCGGGGGTTGGTTATACCTAGGGAAGGTGTTAGCACCCTAGATATCTGTAGTACTCTACAGGAACCTCTTGTTTTATCATGTTATTTGTTTTTTTCTTTCTAAGGGTTAAAGGGTAGAAGACCTATAATTCTATTCCTAAGTGTGCTCGACAAGATATTGCATCTTGTGCCTACATATCCTATCGAGAATGGAATCAGAGCACTTGTATTTCCTCTCTGAAGGATACTAAAGTTGTTTAAAGTTTTGGGAGAAGAGATGAGTCATCATCTTAAGAAACCACCACAGTTTTTGAAATTTGTTTGTATTTGTGGGGTATGGGACTGTATGTCCCTTCTTTGAGATGATTCACATCTAATTCTCTTGTGTGGAGAATTAGGTAAGCTAAATTTTGATTGTGGAATCAAAATTAGGGGGACTAACTTAGGAAGTCTATCCTAAAGTTGTCTAATAAACTTATCTTAAGGGTGTAAATCTATGGGGAGGTATGATGCAAATGAAATGCACCATGCATAATAATTTGATTATCATGCATTGGATTTTCCCTTGGATATTAATGCGATTAATTATAATAATATAAGTGAGAATACTAGCAAAGTGGTGCTAGCCTTGTGTCTAGTGACCCAAAGGTTGATGGCGATGCTCGGGAGCGATCGACTTACATGGGTAGAAAATGGCTCGACGTTGGATCGAGAGTTTTACATTTTGAAAGGGTTTAGAGCAAATAAAATGCACACATACATTAAGCACAATGTAAACACACAAATGCACAAGCAAGGCATGATATCAATCAAAGTTCTAAACCTTGTCACACAAACGCAAGGCTAAGGGGTGATGAGGGATTCTAATGGGGAACGATGGATTAAGAAAAAGTTTGATAATTCTAAGAGGAGAAAAAAGGTTTATTATTTTGAATTTCATGTTAAAGATTATTTTAGTAAAAAGGGGTTAAAGATTTCTTATTAAAAAAGGTTTTAATTATTAAAAGTTTTAATTATTATTAGTTTTAAAGTTATATTAAAAAGTTAATAAATAAAAAAGTTTTTCTTATTAATTAAAAGATTTTAATTTTTATAAATAATAAAAGGCCTATTAAAGGCTTTTGCTAAAAATAACAAAGGTTTTTTTTATTTATTTGTTAATAAAATTCTTAGTTATGTATATTTAAAAAAAAAGAGTTACATATATTTTTAAGGGAAAGTCACATAAAAATCCAACATTTTTAATTATTTTTAAACAGAAAAAACAAATTTTAAAAAAGGTTAAAGAAAAAAAAGGTTGAGTTATTAATTTAAACGGAAGGATCCCACGCGCAAGGGGGAAAGATGGTCTATCGCAGACCCTCAGATCTCACCGTTGATTAAAGGGGGACCATGATCCTAAGGATAAGGCCAGGGGCGCACGGTAAGGATAACATGCACGTGCATGTGATCATCAAGATAAATAAAGAGAGAGAAAAAACCCATGCTACTTTCCTTTCTCCCTCAGAGCCTCTCGTCCCTCCCCCAGGAGGGCTCTCTCAAATGCCTAAACAAAAACCCTCAATCATCACCAAAAGGTTGCGAGAACCATCGATCTCTCTCGACTAAGCCTAATCAAACATTAGCAACAGCACAAACCCTAGCCCCAATAATCCCATACCCCAAGTTCTCATTAATGGATTGATTGCAAATTACAATGGAGTGTAAAGCGGAAAGGAACGGCCGTCGGAGATGGAAGGCGAGGAGAAGCAAACAAGACTTCAAGGATCTCTGTGTAAGGATAAGCTTGCTTTCTCTTTCTCTTTGTTTTCTAACTTGTTTATGTCGTAAAAATGTGTTGTTTGACGTCTGCTGCGAGGATGCTGTTACTTCAATTTGCTCTCCTCTGGTATATGTCCTTTTGTGTGTAGGGTGATGTGAACCGTCTGCTTTACTGCTGCTATTGTCTGGTATATGCGTTTTACCCTTTTAGATGAAGTTGCTGATATTGGCAGATTATTGTTGTTGATGCTGGTTTATAACGACACGAACCTCTTTTCACTACAATGTGCGTATGATATTGTGACTGTGTATATGTTTTGTGTATGGATCAAATAGGTGTCCCCCTTTGCCTTGGTATGAACACTCTTTTATAGGTGAAAGGAAATGGATTTGTCTTTAACGTGTTTGAAAATTGTCATGAATGTCTTGATTGTGTTTTTGATGGCTGTTGGATATCATTGATGACAATGAAATTATTTCCTTTTCAAAAGTGAACATGTTTGACCTTATTTAGAAAAAAATTAAACACATTTTGATGGTGTCTGATCCTGATTAATTCTCACTTCTTGCCAAAACCATGCATAATGTGATTTTGAATCTTTATTACTCTGGATTCTGATTTTGACTTAATTCAAAATTTATGCAGGGGAATCATTTTTGACAAACGACACACTTGAATGCGGGACTTACGATTTGCTCATCTTTCTCATCCTCCAATGAAAATTTCAATTTACAAGATAAGTCCTGTATATCTCTCAATTAATTGCCCGATGATTCTCCCGATTCTGAGCTCTCTCCTTCATATTGTGTTTTTATTACCTTGCAACATGGTCATGTAACGCTCGGTGGTGCTGCCATGCATCTGGGAATCACTTTGGAGAGCAATGGTAGCTTGGAAACAGATATTTTCCCGTTAAAGCAACACCGTGATTGAAGCAACTATGATAGTTATTAATTTCTTCCTAATCATGAACTTGCAGGACCTCCCTTGATGTTGAAGCCTATTTGGGTTCGACGATGGTTATGAGGTTTTGCTGCTGGCAGCAAGATGCCTTCAAGTGTTGTTTGGTCATGTAGCTTAGTGGTTTAAACATGTCGGTTTGTTTGGTTCAAGTTGATAGCACGAGCTTGTAAAGATTGGTCATTTTTGGTTTGACAGTTGTATGTCTCGTGAAGTAAGGAGGGTTACTTCTTGGTTTGTGAAACAAGGCTGAACAGTTTCAAATCTTCTATCTCAGACAGCTTTATAGTGATAACCAAGTAAGTTCTCAACAATTACAATAATTCTCTCAACAATTTTTATGGGGATTCACATGTCGATTCAGGTTTTGGAAAGTCTTGAGTTGTTGATTCTTCACATGAGATTATGGTGATGGCTTGTGATTGACGATTTGGAACTTTCCTTAACTTCTGATTCTTTCCATGATACCTGATACTATTTCCATTTGAATATTTGTTCTTGTATTGGTGACCTCACTTCAATTGAATTGCCAACTTGCAGGGAAAACCCAAAGCCAAATATGGAGGCACATGGAGCCACGTTAGGCTTCTCTTTCACTTGATGCGCTTGGCTATTCCATTCCAAGTATAGTGATGATTAGCTGTTGTAGAGATGAAAGGAGAGTAACATGCTCTTCAACTAATATAGCTTCCAGATTTTACTTTTTGCCTCGCCTCATGATAACTTGCTTTAGCTTGTCTTGTGGTTTTCACAAAAAATATGCCCTTTGCACTTGAAAATACATCGTAATTTTGGGATGGTGTCGTGCACGGACAATCAAGTACCTTCGGCGTCGGTTGGACCAAGAGGACTTTGTTTTGACTGTTTCTTATTTGTAATATTCTTTGTTGTAATATCTTGAAGTTGAAACTTTTGAAAATTGATTGTGACCCGAGACATAAATAACTTGTATTTTAATCCATTTCGAATTAATCCGTTTTTGATTCATGTGAATTCTCTTTTACGCATTGTTAGTCTTCAAATTTTATGGGTGGATGTTCAAACATGTATGCCTAAGAAATATTAATACATTTTACATGACGAGATATGTCCACAAGAGAATAAAGTCGTAAAGATAACATAGATCCATTTGATCTTGCTTAATGATATCTACCACTGTACACACTTCTTTTTTGAAAAAGTCTGCTATTGAACTTTAGAAGCATAGGTAATTTAAGATTCTTTCCTTGAACCTTTGTGTGTTTTGAAAAAACCTTTGGATCCAAATCACCTGTTATGAATTTTGCCTTCGAACACTCTTGAATTTTCCTTCATTTTGTGAAGAGCCTTAAAACTTTGTGCACATTGTAGCTTGAAATGAAATTTTGTAGTGAGAGTGGCTTGAACTCGTACTCTGAATTCCAAACTTCTAATTCCTTCCGAATTGAACTTTCCCTGATGGACCTTTACTTAAAACACAGAGCAACACCCTTCTTAACCTCGCAGAGCTTACATAGGGGAGAAAACTGAGGAGAAAAGGCTTAATGGTGGCTTAGGGGCCAGAAATAGAAAGGGCACAATCTCACAGGAATCCACACACATCTTGCAAGGACCAGGGAACCTCCACAAACACGCACAGCATAGCCTTAAAGACCTTGAACTTTCTGCAGCAGTACCTGCTCTCACAAATGAAACCAACAGACAAAACTAGATAAACTGGTTAGTTATGCACGGATGATGACCTAATATGTTATGCAAAAAAACAAAGCGGGGATCTTAGGGTAAAAAATTAGGGTGTGACAGATGTCGTTATTTAAGTTTCTCCTATTCGGAGATATGGAGATTGAAATCTTCGTCTCGACGAGATAGGAGGGACTTAAATACAAACATGCACAATTTTTGGCCCTAAGATGCCACCAAATGCACATGCTATGGAATGAAATTATATGATATGCAAGATAAGGATCAAGTGAGAAAAAAAGTCACAGGGGATAACAGATACGGAAACGCAACTAAAGAAAGAAAGAAAGACCCGACGAGGAACAACTCAGTAAAACAAGATTCCACGGGGAAAGATCTAACTCCATTGGGGGAAGAGACTACCAACTGACAATCACAAGGTAGCTAAGCACAGGGTGATGAACTTGTGATGAAAATCTTCTTATAAAATTCACTCGAAGAACATGCTATCGTGGTCAACCATGGGAATTTCAAGAGATATCAACTGGAGGAGTCTATTGTTGAGACTTAGAACCTCCCTTGGAAATTCCTTCTGCCAAGGTTTTATTGAAAAGGCGTCCATTGTCAAAGATACTAGGGAATCTTCTGCCGAGGTCTTCGGGAAATCTACTGCCGAGAATAACCAGGGAAATACCTTTTGATAATCAAGCCATCTGTTTAAAGGATAATAAACTTCCCCTCGTCTCGGGTCATAAGCCACAGACTGGTCTCAGTTTCTTCCTTAATCAAGTATTTCACTTTTAAAGGGTAAAAATAAAACTCCCCTAGTCTCGGTCATAAGCCACAGACTGGTCTCGGTTTCTTCTTTGGAGATATAATATCTACTACCGGTTTACTGGGTAGTCCTCCAAGAAAAAATTACCTGCTACCGATTTACTGGGTAGTCAGCAAAAGGTAATTTTGCTACCGGTTTACTGGGTAGTCCATGATGTAAATATTGTCTGCTACCGATTTACTGGATAGTGAGCAAAGAAAAGATTATCTGCTACCGATTTACTGGGTAGTAAAATGTTACCTGCTACCGATTTACTGGGTAGATAAAATATTACTTGCTACCAATTTATTGGGTAGAAAAAAATATTGCTTGTTACCGATTTATTGGGTAGGAAAATATTACTTGCTACCGATTTTCTGGGTAGAAAAATATTACTTGCTACCGATTTACTGGGTAGAAAAATATTAATTGCTACCGATTTACTGGGTAGGAAAATATTACTAGCTACCGATTTACTGGGTAGTCAGCAAAAGGTAATTCAGCTGGGGGTAGACAAACTGTCTTGAGGAGACTGTTGTTTGTCGTAGAAATCTCGATAACCAAACTGCTCAAATAAAGAGCTGCTACTTGTTGTCTGGCATGTATTCCCAGGAAATGTAGTAATAACCGTTGGAGAAGTAATTTTCGTCTTACATGGAGATTTTCAAATAAGCACTTCTTGGGGAGACAAAGTGAAAACTAAATGCACGCTCGGTCCGGATTCAACAACTCGGAGATGTCCAAAATTTGTGGTTGTCAGGGACCAAAGTTCAATCCAGGAAATAACTGGGAAGAAACGGTCAAACAAGGACTCAATCCATTGAGGACTGAACTCAACGAGGTTTAACTTTATCCAAAATGGAAAAGGAAACTAAAGCAACATTCTTCCACGAGGACCGAACTCAGTGGGGAATTAGAAAGGATATGCTTTTTCTCCCTAGGGATGACTACTCTACTTGGAGGGAGAAGACAAACCCGATCACTTGGGGATAACCATGACCAAAGTGAAAGAACAAACAAACAAACACAAAGAAATGCAAGATGCGAAAAAATGCGCACATGCCATGAATCTACATGAAAGAATGTCATGCTATGCTTATGCTTATGCTGACAAAACAACAACAAGAAGCAAACTAGAGTAAAAACAAGCATCTCGATACGGATACTCGGCCGATCTTTGCAATATAAGAAGCATCACTGGGGATGAACGGAAAGCCATATATGAGGACACGGTCCTGCTTCAAAGCTTCAAAACTCTGGGGAAAATAGAGCACTCCACTTGGGATGAACATCGTGACTTCACTTAGGATTGTCAAGATGAACCTTGTGATTCTGTTGAGGATGAGAAAGATTCAATGGGAACGAATTAAACTCATGATCGAAAATACTATGAGGGGGATAAAATAAATATCCACTGCGAGCTAAAGCAGTCTGAATGAAAGTTGTAACTGGATAAAATAAATATCACTTCAATCGGGGAAGCTTGAATCAATAGTAGGTGAAAATATCAGCTATAAAACTTCGAGAGGATGAAATAAAAATCCACCTTTATTGGAGAAGATTTAGGTAGTGAGAACATCCAATAAGGAGTGAAATAAACACTCGCTTCGCTGGGGAAAGTTGAAGTTGTAAGAAAATCCACTGAGGATGCTTGGGCTGCCGACTGGAGAAATCTCGCGTCAAACATGTTATAACTTCTTAAAATAGTGATCTACCGGGGAATAGTCGTCACTACCCGAAGTAGAACTTACTGGGGAATCATCACATTACTTGGGACAAAAGCTCTTTGAGGTATGAGTGAATAATGCCGTGTGACTGACGTAATTCTGCATCGATGCGCTGCATGGTAGTCGCCATTTTGAACAACAGTTGTTGCGAATGGATCAAAATAATCTTCGACTCTCACATGCCTCAGGTTATATGGTTTATGAGAAGAAGTGATTCCAAGAGGATTTTACAGAAAACTTGGCATCCAACTATTCTAATGTCTTCAAACTCTTGGAGAGATTTATCAAATCTCGATGTAACTGGCTCGGATTGACGGCGTCCTATATAAATGAGTCTTCAGTCTTGGAGAGATTTATCAAATCTCGACGTAACTGCCCCAGATTGACGATGTTTTGTAAAACCGAGTCTTCGAACTTGCCCCTTGGGTCATTCCGTGAAAGAACGACTGGGAACCAACTTGCCCCCGGATACGGTCATCCTTTTGAAATGATCCTCCATTTACTCATCAGAGTCACAGGTCTTAAAGGATTAAGTTCATCGCTGATGCTCGTATGCTAGCTTCTATGATGTCAAGCAATGTTAGCAGGCAAAAAAAATGTTAATTCTGAAACTCCTAATGCAACATATGTTTGTCTTGAAAATTTTATTCAAAATATTTTAGTGGTTGAATTACCGATTTTATAATGCCAACATGAATTTGAGCACAACTCATAGGAGTCAGGAAACGATACCTCAATGAGCATGCCTTTGAAATAAACTCTGCTTCACTAAGGTCTTTTGAGGGTTATTGTGGCTTGGTTCACGGTTTAAGTAACAAAGGATATAAGGCTCAAATTTTGTTTGTGCCCACCCAATCTTCGTGATATTTTACTCCATTTTTTTGAAAATTACCCTGCCCCAGGTTAAGAATGAGGGTTTTTTTATTTGGAGAAGAAAACTCCTACTTCAAAGGCTCAAAAGGGTTAACGAGGGTTTATCTCCTTATATCTTCGGTGTTTAGGATTTTGAAACAATGCCTTATATCACTAGCAGAGTTTTATTCAAAAGCATACAACAAGAGATCTTGCGTTTGATTTCATCATCCTCCATTCAATTCTCTGCCGAGGCAAGAGATTGGGCAGCATTGGCATTATAAAATAGAAAAATCATTTTAAAACGAGTGAAACGAATGGATTTCTTCAAGACAAACATTATTCATTGCATCAATTATTCAAAATAACAAGTTCATACATGCAAATAACAAATGCATTAACAAATAAAAAGCATTACATGCGAAAAGCAGTAAATTGACTAAAGCTTTGAGGAGACTGTCTCAGTCTGAGCTTATGGTTTTCACATTAGGTCCAGAGTTTTCAAAAGACAAAACACCACGTCACATTAGCCTTTGTGCTTCATGTTTCAAAGGAAAACAGTCTTCGATGTCATGTCCGGGCGCACCTTGATGGAAAGCACGACGAGCCTCAAGTTTATACCACCACTGGAGTTCTTTTGGTATGGCTGGTGGAGCTCGTGTCTGTACCATATTCCTTTGTATCAAATATGGATACAATTTCGCATAGGTCATCGGAATCGGATCAAACTGTCTTTGAACACAGTTTTGATTATTGAATGAGAGACAAGCCTGTGGTTGATAAGCAGTAGTGTTGGTGACGGGAGATATAGCAGCGATATGTTGAGGTCGTTGATACCTTCTTCTTTTTGGCCGTCCTTGATGCACATCACTTACTTCCTGTTCCTTTTTTTTTTTGAAATTACTTCCATATTTCTTGGCATTGCTGGGAGCACTTCCTTCTTCAACCAATCTTCCTTCACGGACACCTTCTTCCAAACGCATCCCCATATTTACCATCTCAGTAAAATCACTAGGGGCGCTTGCTACCATTCTCTCATAGAAAAATGGGCTCAGTGTTTTCAGAAAAATTCTAGTCATCTCTTTCTACTCCAGAGGTGGAGTGACTTGAGCAGCTAGTTCACGCCAACGCTGGGCGTACTCCTTGAAATTCTCTCTTTCTTTCTGGGTCATAGCTCTCAGCTGGTCTCTATCTGGTGCCATGTCGACATTATATTTATATTGCTTAATAAAAGACTCACAGAGGTCATTAAAGTTGCGGATCTTTGAACTATCTAGCCCCATGTACCACTTGAGGGCCGCACCAGTCAAACTATCCTGGAACTAATGTATCAGTAGCGGATCATTATCCTTCTGAGTAGACATTTTCCGCGCATACATAACTATATGACTACGTGGGCAAGAATTTCCTTTATACTTCTCAAACTCAGGAAGTTTGAAATTTGGAGGAACCTTAACATTAGGAACCAAACACAGCTCAGAGGCACACTTTCCAAATAGTTCTTTCCCGCGAAGGGCCTTGATTTCTTTCTGCATCTCCGAAAACTTGTCCTGGAAATCATCCATTTCACTAGGAGCAGCATGAAACACAGGTTCTTCAAAGTGAAAAGGGGTAGCATTTACCACGGGTGGTGGCACAGTCATTACAGCAGTAGTGGCAATAACTTGAGAAACCGGTGGGCGGTATCCAGCTGGAGTAAAGTTAGGAGGCATACCCCACAGATAACCAGGAGGCATAGAATACTGAACTTCACTCGTAGTGGGCACCACTGGGATCGGTGTAGATATTATCTCAGAGATAACAGTGTTGTGTGATGGCGCACTATGTGATGGCTGATTCTGAGCAGCCCTTAACATTTCCATCATCCCATTGATCTTCTCCATACTTTCTTTCAATGTTGAAACCTCTTCTCGAAGTGCTCTGTTTTCCTGCTCGAGTTGATCCATTCTTTTCTTGTGACCGGCTCGAGTATCGTATCGATGATTCAGCTTGACTGAGAAGAGAAACATAAATGAGAACCTGGAATGCAAAGAAATGCAAATGAAAATGCGATGCAACAAGATTCATGAAACTTAGCTATTTATAATCATCAGGGAATATCAAAAGACGCATTTTTTTAAACGTTTAAAGCCATTAGTATCAGAATACTAAAAATTGATTTAATACAAAATTAAAACGCGTATGTATGCCATACAACAGTCATAACGTAAAGCTAAATAAAAGCTAATGATAGATCTAAGGACACTTTTCCAACGGTCTTCCTTGAGTCCTTGACTTTCTTCCAACTGAGCTTCTTTTAGAATAAGCTTGTCGACGAAGTGTTGGTTGATGACTAGAATGGGATAAGACGTCTTGTTTCTTGCAATACGTAGCCTTTTTTTTCCAGAAATTATCCTTTTGTAGTCATCTCAGCTTGAATATTAACCGAAGATAGGAAATAGATGCATATCTTAAATTAGTAGCTCCATCAGCTGAGAATATTCTTTATGAGTTGACAACAGCTAGTAATTAGGAATAGTGATAGGCTGCAGTAGAACGGAGATGATAGCTTCCCAATTTGGTTTTGAACCTTTCTTCATTTGTCAGCAAGGTCTTCGGTCTCCTTAGATCGTCCAGGTTATGACTCTTGTAAAGGTACTTCAACATTTTATTTTTTTATTTTTTTTAGAGTCTGTGATATCCTTATGATATTTATAAACAAGACTAAGTTCCATGAATCTTTATGATATGATGTTCATGAATGCAGGGACGCAAACACACAAAGCACAAAGCACAAAGCATACACAAGCAATCAAACAGACAAAAAGTCCTAGGTTCGAAAGGTCACAGCATGGAGCCAAGGTCTACCCATCCCAATAGGGGTGCATTATGGTTTCAAATGTACCTTCCGAACAGGTTCTAAAAAGTTCCCAGAGTCTACAATCCATCTTTTGGATATTATCGATTTTCCAAATCACTTGGTGGTCAATAATATTCTCAAGAGAATCTCATCTGAGTGTAATATCGCGTAGCGACTATTGCAGAAATAGACTCCCGCATAGTCCCCGCACTACATCCTAATAGGCCAAGTTGGGTTAAAGGTAACTACGGTCCCCAGTCTCGATGGCCTTTAGTTCGAAATAATATCGTCTTCACGAATGGACTCGTTGAACAATATTAAATAAGAGAGGGCCTAGACTGAGTGGTGAAGTCTCAATTCAACTTCTTCAGGAATCGACTCTCTCAAAGTATACTTGAATTCTCACTGTTCCTATCATAATTTTCACTCTAGTCCAGGTGTAGGACTTTGTCTCACCACTCAAAGTGACAACCCAAGCAAACATAACAGATACAAATATATAACAAAAAACATAAATAATCAAGTTAGGGGGGAACCCTCTTATGATATGTTCCCAGTGAAGTCGCCATTTCTGTCGCGGTGAGAATTAGATACCAAGCTATTATATTAACTTGAATCACATTTCTTTTATTTCACCACCGTCTTTGATTTATCCAAGGGAAAAGAGAAAGATCGAATTACCCACAATGCAATGCAAATGCAAACTAAGATTTTAGAGTTTGGGGGTTGGTTATACCTAGGAATAGGGTGTTAGCACCCTAGATATCTATAGTACTCTACAGGAACCTCTTGTTTTATCATGTTATTTGTTTTTGTCTTGCTAAGGGTTAAAGGGTAGAAGACCTAGAATTCTATTCCTAAGTGTGCTCGACAAGATATCGCATCTTGTGCCTACATATCCTATCGGGAGTGGAATCAGAGCACTTGTAGTTCCTCTCTGAAGGATACTAAAGTTGTATAAAGTTTTGGGAGAAGAGATGAGTCATCATCTTAAGAAACCACCACAGTGTTTGAAATTTGTTTGTATTTGTGGGGTATGGGATTGTATGTCCCTTCTTTGAGATGATTCACATCTAATTCTCTTATGTGGAGGGTTAGGTAAGCTAAATTTTGATTGTGGAATCAAAATTAGGGGGACTAACTTAGGAAGTCTATCCTAATGTCTAATAAACTTATCTTAAGGGTGTAACTCTACGGGGAGGTATGATGCAAATGAAATGCACCATGCACAATAATTTGATTATCATGCATGGGATTTTCCCTTGGATATTAATGCGATTAATTATAATAATATAAGTGAGAATACTAGCAAAGTGGTGCTAGCCTTGTGTCTAGTGACCCAAAGGTTGATGGCGATGCTCGGGAGCGATCGACTTACATGGGTAGAAAATGGCTCGACGTTGGATCGAGAGTTTTACATTTTGAAAGGGTTTGGAGCAAATAAAATGCACACATACATTAAGCACAATGGTAAAGACACAAATACACAAGCAAGACATGATATCAATCAAAGTTCAAAACCTTGTCACACAAACGCAAGGCTAAGGGGCGATGAGGGATTCTAATGGGGAACGATGGATTAAGAAAAAGTTTGATAATTCTAAGAGGAGAAAAAAGGTTTATTATTTTGAATTTCATGTTAAAGATTATTTTAGTAAAAAGGGGTTAAAGATTTCTTATTAAAAAAGGTTTTAATTATTAAAATTTTTTATTATTATTAGTTTTAAAGTTATATTAAAAAGTTAATAAATAAATAAAAATTTCTTATTAATTAAAAGATTTTAATTTTAATAAATAATAAAAGGTCTATTAAAGGCTTTTGCTAAAAATAACAAAGTTTTTTATTTATTTATTAATAAAATTCTTAGTTATGTATATTTAAAAAAAAGAGTTACATGTATTTTTAAGGGAAAGTCACATAAAAGATCCAACATTTTTAATTATTTTCAAACAGAAAAAACAAATTTTAAAAAATGTTAAAGAAAAAAAAGGTTGAGTTATTAATTTAAACGGAAGGATCCCACGCGCAAGGGGGAAAGAGGGTCTATCGCAGACCCTCAGATCTCACCGTTGATTAAAGGGGGACCATGATCCTAAGGATAAGGCCAGGGGCGCACGGTAAGGATAACATGCGCGTGCATGTGATCATCAAGATAAAGTAAGAGAGAGAAAAACCCATGCTACTCTCCTTTCTCCCTCAGAGCCTCTCGTCCCTCCCCCAGGAGGGCTCTCTCAAATCCTTAAACGAAAACCCTCAATCGTCACCAAAGGGTTGCGAGAACCATCGATCTCTCTTGACTAAGCCTAATCAAACATTAGCAACAACACAAACCCTAGCCCCAACAATCCCATACCCCAAGTTCTCATTAATGGATTGATTACAAATTACAATGGAGTGTAAAGCGGAAAGGAACGGCCGTTGGAGATGGAAGGCGAGGAGAAGCAAACAAGACTTCAAGGATCTCTGTGTAAAGATAAGCTTGCTTTCTCTTTCTCTTTGTTGTCTGACTTGTTTATGTCGTAAAAATGTGTTGTTTGACGTCTGCTGCGTGGATGTTGTTACTTCAATTTGCTCTCCTCCGGTATATGTCCTTTTGTGTGTATGGTGATGTGAACCTTCTGCTTTACTGCTGCTATTGTTTGGTATATGCGTTTTACCCTTTTTGATGAAGTTGCTGAGATTGGCAGATTATTGTTGTTGATGCTGGTTTATAACGACATGAACCTCTTTTCACTGCAATGTGCGTATGATATTGTGACTGTGTATATGTTTTGTGTATGGATCAAATAGGTGTCCCCCTTTGCCTTGGTATGAACACTCTTTTATAGGTGAAAGGAAATGGATTTGTCTTTAACGTGTTTGAAAATTTTCATGAATGTCTTGATTGTGTTTTTGATGGTTGTTGGATATCATTGATGACAATGAAATTATTTCCTTTTCAAAAGTGAACATGTTTGACCTTGTTTAGAAAGAAAATGAAACACGTTTTGATGGTGTTTGATCCTGATTAATTCTCACTTCTTGCCAAAACCATGCATAATGTGATTTTGAATCTTTATTACTCTGGATTCTGATTTTGACTTAATTCAAAATTTATGCAGGGGAATCATTTTTGACAAACGACACACTTGAATGCGGGACTTACGATTTGCTCATCTTTCTCATCCTCCAATGAAAATTTCAATTTACAAGATAAGTCCTGTATATCTCTCAATGAATTGCCCGATGATTCTCCCGATTCTGAGCTCTCTCCTTCATATTCTATTTTTATTACCTTGCAACATGGTCATGTAACGCTCGGTGGTGCTGCCATGCATCTGGGAATCACTTTGGAGAGCAATGGTAGCTTGGAAACAGGTATTTGCCCATTAAAGAAACACCGTGATTGAAGCAACTATGATAGTTATTAATTTCTTCCTAATCATGAACTTGCAGGACCTTCCTTGATGTTGAAGCCTATGTGGGTTCGACGATGGTTATGAGGTTTTGCTGCTGGCAGCAAGATGGCTTTAAGTGTTGTTTGGTCATGTAGCTTAGTGGTTTGAACATGTCGGTTTGTTTGGTGCAAGTTGATAGCACAAGCTTGTAAAGATTGGTCATTTTTGCTTTGACAGTTGTACGTCTCGTGAAGTAAGGAGGGTTGCTTCTTGGTTTATGAAACAAGGCTGAACAGTTTCAAATCTTCTATCTCAGGCAGCTTTATAGTGATAACCAAGTAAGTTCTCAACAATTACAATAATTCTCTCAACCATTTTTATGGGGATTCACATGTCGATTCCGGTTTTGGAAAGTCTTGAGTTGTTGATTCTTCACATGAGATTGTGGTGATGGCTTGTGATTGACGATTCAGAACTTTCCTTAACTTCTGATTCTTTCCATGATACCTGATACTATTTCCATTTGAATATTTGGTCTTGTATTGGTGACCTCACTTCAACTGAATTGCAGAGAAAACCAAAAGCCAAATATGGAGGGACATGGAGCCACGTTAGGCTTCTCTTTCACTTGATGTGCTTGGCTGTTCCATTCCAAGTATAGTGATGATTAGCTGCTGTAGAGACGAAAGGAGAGTAACATGCTCTTCAACTAATATAGCTTCCGGATTTTACTTTTTGCCTCGCCTCATGATAACTTGCTTTAGCTTGTCTTGTGGTTTTCACAAAAAATATGCCCTTTGCACTTGAAAATACATCGTAATTTTGGGATGGTGTCGTGCACGGACAATCAAGTACCTTCGGCGTCGGTTGGACCAAGAGGACTTTGTTTTGAATGTTTCTTATTTGTAATATCTTGAAGCTGAAACTTTTGAAAATTGATTGTGACCCGAGATATAAATAACTTGTATTTTAATCCATTTTGAATTAATCCGTTTTTTATTCATGTGAATTCTCTTTTACGCATTATTACTCTTCAAATATTATGGGTGGATGTTCAAACATGTATACCTTAGAAATATTAATACATTTTACATGACGAGATATGCCCACAAGAGAATAAAGCCGTAAAGATAACATAGATCCATTTGATCTTGCTTAATGATATCTACCACTGTACGCACTTCTTTTTTGAAAAAGTCTGCTATTGAACTTTAGAAGCATAGGTAATTTAAGATTCTTTCCTTGAACGTTTGTGTGTTTTGAAAAAACCTTTGGATCCAAATCACCTGTTGTGAATTTTGCCTTCGAACACTCTTGAATTTTCCATCATTTTGTGAAGAGCCTTACAAATTTGTGCACCTTGTAGCTTGAAATGAAATTTCGTAGTGAGAGTGGCTTGAACTCGTACTCTGAATTCCAAACTTCTAATTCCTTCCGAACCGAACTTTCCCTGATGGAACTTTACTTAAAACACAGAGCAACACCCTTCTTAACCTCGCAGAGCTTACATAGGGGAGAAAACTGAGGAGAAAAGGCTTAGTGGTGGCTTAGGGACCAGAAAGAGAAAGGGCACAATCTCACAGGAATCCACACACATCTTGCAAGGACCAGGGAACCTCCACAAACACGCACAGCATAGCCTTCAAGACCTTGAACTTTCTACAGCAGTACCTGCTCTCACAAATGAAACCAACAGACAAAACTAGATAAAGTGGTTAGTTATGCACGGATGATGACCTAATATGTTATGCAAAAAAATAAAACGGGGATCTTAGGGTCAAAAATTAGGGTGTGACAGACATCAGTGAATAAATACAAATAAATGTATACTCGAAAGAGAGAGGGCAGAAACTGACAAAGAA
The DNA here is from genome assembly GCA_022829125.1 of Lathyrus tuberosus. Classification (NCBI taxonomy): domain Eukaryota; kingdom Viridiplantae; phylum Streptophyta; class Magnoliopsida; order Fabales; family Fabaceae; genus Lathyrus; species Lathyrus tuberosus. The sequence goes on from JALAZF010000045.1 coordinate 11,715,572, forward strand.
TAAAGGAAGGTAGACCAGTGTTTAGTTCCAAGAAATCTTTATCTTACACACATCTTTATGAATGCATAATATGAGAGGAAGACGTAAAGATTTAAACAGTTATCAAGTAAATTTTCAAATCCGATGTGTTAAACATGATTATAGAGATATTAAGGAGTAATAGGAAATAATTACTTAAAACCTAGTCTCGCGAAATCATAACGCTCGAGGTGTCTCTTCAACAGTAGGTATGATTTGATTTGAGATACGTGTCACAAATAATCATAGCCGTTTTTTTTCAACAGAGCATGTTTTGTTGTTTCCAAAGTCAATAATACCAAGAGGTATCTGACTGGACAAATTTATGATCAGGAAATTTTCTAACTTGTAGAAGTATCATGAATCAGAAAGTCAATAAAAAATAATTAACACACTTTGCTTAACATCAGAATCTTATATCATACGTTCAGGTAACCTGACACATTAAAATATTATCATCTCATTCTCGACAAGGTTCGATAAATAAGTTTTCCAAAATGAATACGAATCTGTCTTCAGCAAGGGGTTTTGTGAAGATATTAGCTGACTGGTGATCTGTATCCACAAATTTAACTGAAAAGTACCCTTCTGAACATAGTCACGTAAAAAGTGATGTTTTATGTCAATATGTTTTTCCCTAGAATGTAGAATAGGATTCTTAGATAAACAAATGGCAGAAGCATTATTACAGAAGATAGGAATGTTACACTCGTGTATTTGATAATCTTTAAGTTGATTCTTCATCCAGAGTATCTGAGTACTGTACAGAGATGCTGATATGTATTCTACTTCTGCAATTGAGATAGCAATTGTTGATTGTCTCTTGCTTGCCCAGGAGATGATGTTACTCCCCAGAAACTGACAGTTTCTAGAAGTACTTTTCCTTTCCAATCTGTCTCCAGCATAATCTGCATCACAGTAACCAGAAAGCTTGTACTCTGATGTTTTCTTATACATCAAGCCATAGTTAGTTGTTCCTTTTAGATACCTTAGGATTCTCTTAACAACAGTTAAGTGAGTTTCCCTTGGATTTGATTGGAAACGAGCACAAAGACATACGCTGAACATAATATCTGAATGAGAAGCTGTCAAATACATAAGAGATCCTATCTGTCATACCCCAAATTTTGACCACCAAGATTTCCCATTATTGTGCAAATCATCTCCACAATATGGATGTACTATTATGCCTCATCAATCTCCTTAAGGATTGTTGAGCATTCACTACAATCAAGAATTAGGGTTTTAACCCCTCTCAGAGCATTTAAACAAAGGATTAATCAAGAAATGACATGATATTCAACTTTTATAACCTCTTAAAACATCCATGAAGGATCAAGAGATTTCTCATATCAAAAATCAAGCACAAGAGTGCAACATCTCAAGCTGATCTAGCCTCAGGATCGTTAGTGTCACCAAATTATGGTTTTGGTCGGCCAAGGCCTCCAGATGAAAATGTTCATCTGGGCATGAGCCATTACTTTAAAGCATGACCCACAATACTCAAAGGGACCTCATAGACCCAATCGTCAAGTCAAAATAGCCTCAGGGGAAGCATTCATCAGAAATCAAGAATTAGGGTTTCTTGACCTAATTCACCCCTAAGTTGACTTTTGAGGCAAAACACGAGCCAAGACCTCAAGACATGATTTGAGGGCCTCAAGTACACCACATTGATCCATTTAAAACAATGGATTGACCAAAGAAGCTTGATTCACAAGTCTCATTTTATCAGGATCACAATTAGGGTTTTGAAGAAAAAGTCAACTGTAGCTTTGACTTTTGACCAAAACATGTTCCCAAACCATGGTACATGATTCAAGACACCCTAAAACACCTATGGGATCCATCCATTAGGTTTTAATTAGGTCAAAGACTTGATTTCATAAGGAATCACATAGTTTGGAATTCATCTGACAAAAAGTCAAATGTGCCTAAAATCAAGTTTGACTTTTTGGAATTTTTCACAAAAAAATGGTTCCCCTAAGTCAAAAATAATGTTAATGTATGATTTTGATCATCATTCATCAAGAAAAATCAAGAAAAGTGAGGTTTCTTGCAAAAGGGGCAACCTTGAGAAACCAAAAAATTTTCTAAGTTATGGAACAAAAGTGTTTTGGTACCAACTTTGCAAGGTCATAACTCCTTAACCATAAAGCCATTTGCTTTCATCCAAAGCTCATCTCACATACTACAAAAGTGTAGGATTGGTCCATAGCCAGAAAATGCTTGGATTTTAAGTTATGAAGTGATCAAAATCAAGAAAAGTGTGAAAAGAGTTCCAACACTTAGAAATTTTTTTAGGCAGAATCTGTTTCACTTTTTCTCAACTTTAAGGCCATTTTTAACCTTGATCCAAGTTGAACTAGGTCTATTGGTGGACATCAAAGTGGAAGTACATTATGCAAGCTTTCCAAAATGACCAAGAACTCCTTCAAACTCCCTTTGATCTAGGAGTTATGGACTTCTCAAGTTACCTTACTGCAATTGTTTTCAAGGTAGGTTTTGGTGCAAACTTGCACCCCACGATTCCTTGGACTGATTTTGAGCCCTCTGATCATTCAAATTTTGTCCAATTACAACACATATGAATGAATGATCTGATCCATAATACAAAATGCCAAAAGCCTAGCCTGCCAAGACAAAAGAGCATCATTGTGGCATATGATATCTCAAGATGCAAAACCTCGAATTTTTAATTTTGGCACCAAGCATTTAATGGATGCATCAAGGTGGCATGAACTGAGGAAAGTCTAGCTGAATGAGTCAAGCCTTATCCCTACAACAAAGGACTCATAGCCTGCTCCCTAATCTCAAGTCAATGGCTAGAGAAGACTTGAACACCTTTATGCCACATTTGGCCAAAGACCTGTTGTAATTACCATTCACTATTTCAGCCAAAACAAACTTACTCTACTATAAATAGAGCTCATTTCTGATCAGTTTGAGTACCCCAAAGTACACAAACTAATGCTTTCCTCAAATTCTCTCTTTCACTCCAAATTTGCCTTCTTTTGTAAGTCACAACTGAGTTTTCAAGTTAGAGAGCAATTCCACCACAGCTCATGATTCAAACACATCCAATGTATCATATATAAGTTGTTCAAACACTCATCCTTGATCTGAAACACCAAAATCAGAAATTCAACCTCCAAAACCTCAAATTTTGACTTTTTTGCATTTTTCAAGCCATGTCTTGATTCAGTCACTTTCAAAACCAAACAAAGCCTCAAACACACTCCAAATATCATCCTCAAACTATCCCAATTGGTTTCCCTCATCTGGAACACCATTTGAGAGAGTTACCATCTTGGTCACTTTTGCTACTTTTGCAAGAAAGAGCCAATACTTGTTCCTGAGAATTCCAGCTGATTTTGATCATTATAAAAGCTTCTAAGGGGTCAATTAAGAGTGTCTAAAGCATTAGATTACTTCTGGCACAAGGATCTTGACAGTTAGCATAAGGAGCTTCAAGAGGTAAGTGCATCACAACTTGAACTCTCTAAATCATGGATTGCTTTGATGTCCATTGATTATGGACATCTCATACATATCATATATGTTGTGTTTGAACCAATTAGCCATGCTATTATTGCCTGTATGATGAGATTGCACAGAACATGCAAATATAGGCCTATTTTGAAATCACTATCGGGTTTTAAAATAGGGACATCTTTAAAAATATCTAAAAGCACCATTGGATTCCTCATGAAATTCTAGGTAAGATACAGCTAAATTTTTTCAAAATCCATGGAGAAATGAGGAAATTAGAGTCTTCATGCAACAGGCAAAAATCAGGCCTTGCCTTGGGCAAGGGCCAGGCCATGGCGCCTTGGCTAGGCCTGAAATCCAAGTCACCCATATATGTTGATGGGGTGGTTTTGTTACACGGATGTATCACCACCCAAGTGGTAGCGCGCATATGTGTTTGGTTGGGAGGTCGTGGGTTCAAGACCCACCCATACCATTTTGCCATTTTCTCCTATTTTGCTATTTTTTTCACATTTTTCATGGTTTTTATTAATTAACTCCAAAATTAATTTCTCTCTCAATTTTAATTATTTTTTATTGGTTCTTTTTTTGAAAATTCCCAAAAATGTTAAAATATTTTATTCCACAAAATTTTCACAAAAATATTATTTATTTCATGTATTTGGTATTTTTGTAAAGAATTATATTTTTATTTATTTTTTAGGCATTTAAAAATATTTCTTTCTCTTGATTTTGCAAATTCAAATGATTTTCAAATCATTCTATGAATGAAACATGATTTTTCAAACACTAATCCAAGATCACAACTTGTTTTTATACACATGTTTGGTAAATTTGCTCATTTTAATTGAATTTTTATTCAATTAAAATACATTTTTAAAATCAAATTAGGGTTGATTATTTTTCCCCTTTGCAAATCTTTTTTCAAAACATTCTTGGGCCTCTAATAGAGTGTAAGTCCCACCACTTATTCACTACAAACTTTTTTGGGCCTCAGTCATTGTATAAGTCCCACTGTGTTTTCAAAAATCTCGGCGCGATCGCCAGTTCAAAACAAAATCATCTGGGCCTCTCCCTGAGTTATAAGTCTAATTTATTTTCTTTAAAACAATTTTAGGCCTCTAATAGAGTGTAAGACCCAACCCCTCTTTGTACATAAATAATTTTGGGCCTCAGTCATTGTATAAGTCCCAATACAGTTTTCAAAATAACAGTGGGATCATTGTTTTCAACTGGGCCTCTCCTTGAGTTGTAAGTCTCATCTCTTGTACAAAAATACACTTTGGGCCTCTAATAGAGTATAAGCCCAAATCCCCTTTTATAAATACAATAAACTTGGGCCTCAGTCATTGTATAAGTCCCTCTATGGTTTTCAAAACTATGGTGCGATCGTCGCCTTTATAACAGAATTCATCTGGGCATCTCCTTAAGTATCAGCCCCAAACTTCTTTTTAAAACAACTGTCTCTTCTCATTCAAATTCAAATTCACAGTTGTTATCAAAACTTTATTTAATTTCTTGAACAACAAACTATACAGCTATGAAAGCTTGCTCACCTGTAAGTTTTAAACATCTTTCTTTTACATACTTGCATATATATATATATATATATATTTGTTTGTATTGCTGGAAGCTTGCTTATCTGTAAGTCCTTCTACCCTCTTTTACATACTTGTCTATATATTCCAACTGTATATATACTTGTATAACTGCTTAGAGTTTTCCCCGACAATTAGGTCTAAGATTAGATAAAGCCAGTGGTCACTCTTTCAACACAGTCAAAACTAGTTCCCCATAGGAATTTCCAGATACAATCTTGCCTCCTCTTGGGCTTATACAATATGGAACAGAGAAAGGGATTATTCCCAGTGAAACTTTTCTCAGACTGTCACAATTTGGAAAATTGTCAAAGAAGTTCATTTCCTCAAAGAGGATTAATTCCCGGTGAAACCTCTCTTGAATTTCTTCAAACCCTAGAATTGTTCACTAAAGAAAGGATTAATTCCCGACTTTCTTGAACTTTTCTTAAGTTTGGACCCACAGGCTTCCTAAAAGCATCCCCAGCCTCCTATTGGGCTTTGTACAAGGACCCTCAGGCTTCTTAGAAGTTCTCATGCCTCCTCTTGGGCTTAGTACAAGGACCCAGAGACCTCTTAAAGGTATAGGACATAACCTAGTCATCATTTGTTAGAGCAGTCTTCCTGAGTCAAAATATCAAACTAGTTTAGGGTTGATTCTCATCCCTTAAAACATTAGCCTCCTCTTGGGCATCATACAAAGATCATTCTCCAGCTAAGAGTCCACCTCTCCATACCAATAGACTTGGACAGTCTCATCTCCTTTTAGATCTCAAATAAACCTTCAAAACTTCCTTAAAGAACAAGAAATAATCCTGATCACCTGATTAATCTCCTAGCAGAGTTAATACCTCCATAGGTTTCATAACTAGATCTCTAAACCCTTACTCTAAATTTCCCTAGTCAGGGTCATCTACTGTTTATTTACCATTAACAAAATCCTCAACAGAATCAGAACCTCAAGGTATCTGATTTTTCAACTCTTCTGTAAACCTCAGTAAAAGTTGATTCCCCAATTTGGACATGTCTCGGGATCTCAAATAATCCTTAGCAGAAGTTAGCCTCCCCTTAAGCTTCATATAAGAAATTCCCCAGCCAGCCTCCTCTTAGGCTTTGTATAATGATCAGTCATAACTTTTCAGCCTCAATCTTGGGCTTTGTACAAGACACCATATAAATATTCTACACTTGAGTCAGTCAGACCTTTAGCCTCAATCTTGGGCTTTGTATAAGACACCCATAAGTGTCCTCCATAGTGGAGTCGTAATTTTTAGCCTCAATCTTGGGTGTCCTCCATAGTGGAGTCGTAATTTTTAGCCTCAATCTTGGGCTTTGTACAAGACAGATATCAAAACTCCCTAAGCAGAGTCATAATTTTCAGCCTCAATCTTGGGCTTTGTACAAGACACCTAAATACTCTACAGCTGAGCAATCCCTTTAGCCTCAATCTTGGGCTTTGTACAAGACAGATAAAACCTTTCAGCCTCAATCTTGGGCTTTATACAAGACACAGATAAACACTCTTTTGTTGAGTCAGTCTTTCCCAGCCTCCTCTTAGGCTTTGTATAATGATCTCTCCAGTGGAGTCAATCAACCTTTTAGCTTCAACCTTGGGCTTTGATCAAGGCAAACAAAAATCAACATCCCCTCAGAGGAAATCAAAATCTCTCTGCAGAAAGACATTTCTCTGTACAATCACACACCAAAACAGACAATCAAAACAAACCCTAATCCCAGATAACTGCTATAAGTGGCACACTTGTTGATACAAACATCCAAGTTGTAGTCCATCTCTTATCCTGATAAACTTCATCTAATTGCTGTAAGTGGCAAGCCTCTGGATTATTTACATCCAAGCCAATGTCTCTCTCTTAGCATGAAAAATTCCTAAGGAAAAATGGCATTGCTCTACACAAAGTTGAAGTTTTCTCCTTCAGGACAAATCCTATGTAAAGGAAATTATGGAATTGCTGGACTCCATGTATTCCAGTTAAAGTAATCCTCCTTTATAATCAGTCACCCAAACAATTGTGATAAACAGATGAGATATCTCCCTTTAGAGATGACAAATTTTCTCTCAGTCAAAACCTTTTAGCTTCAATCTTGGGCTTTGAACAAGACACAAATACAACCTTTAGCTTCAATCTTGGGCTTTGAACAAGACACCAGACATCTTTTCCTCCCATAGAAATAGGAGGAACTATGATTGCTCTGATTTCCCTGTTTTTCTTTAACGGGAATACGTAGGCATAAGATTGCAAAATCTTAGCGAGCATACTTATCAAAAACCTTAGGTTCAGTACCTTACCAAAACATTGGAAAACCCGAAAAACAACATAAACTCTCACTCTCTCAATATTCCCATAAAGACGAAACTTTCCCATTCACGGACAAACACCATCAAGTAGAAAGCAGAACCTAATGCTAATCAACCCATGGATAACCATGTATAGGATGGGTAATTGACAACTCCCCATTGTATAACCTGACCCCGAACTCCCCAATCTCTCTCAGCGTTTGTTCAGTTAAACATTCACGTGCAAGGTTAGTTCTAGATAGCTTCCCTTTCCCTTCCAGCTTCATGGGATAAATAAGAAATCAGAAAGTAGCACCCAATCCCTACCTTTGCGGTGAGGAAAAACCAATGGCGATAAGGTGGTTGCGTCACCGATAAAAATCGCACGCTACAGAAAAATGGCGGCTCTGCTGGGGATACACAGTAGGATTATAGTTCCTAAGAGGTCTAGGATGATTAGTTTTAGGTACTATACTATATATATATATATATTGCTTTTCCTACTTGATATCCGTGTTTATTTTTCTGTCAATAGGAATGCGATTGATACGCATGTGGAAAGTTTGAGAGAAACCACAAGATAAGTGATGGCATAGACGGGGAACATTTATCGGGAGTGATTCCCGACTAAGTTGAACCTGGTGGACCATCAAATCAGTGGAGGTACCCGTGTGGATACTATGCTGAATGACTGCTCGTAGTGAAAGCAGACGATATCTCAGTGCGGTACCCGTGAAACTGAGGATTTTAGTAGACATTAACCATATGGCCATTTGGTAGTGCGTGGACTATCGGGAATAGTTAATACGCGATACTACACTCAAATTAAGATTCATCCTAGGATGCTACAACTCGCTCGGGTGAACCAGCTTGCTATTGATATTCCTAGGGGGGTCAATGATTTTGGGAACCTTAGAACCCGTTCTACAGGTACACAATTATCCAAAATATTACAACATTTGGGGATGGGTAGAGCCAAGACTCCATGCTCGTGACGCTAAACCTTTGAACCCGTGTTTTTTCAATGTTTTTGTGTGCTGCATCCATGCATTCATCTAAAAAACTCTTTTCAAACAAGAAAAAAATATTTTTCAAATTAAACTAAACAATAAATTGCAAATATCAGAGGAGTACTGTCTACGCTAATTCAGGGTCACTATTAAGGGTCCACGTAGTTGAAGGAATTCTGTCTACTCTAATTCAGTTTTACGATCCGGTTTACCACTGCTTCACTTTTCCGGATTACCAACTGGCACCAACCCTAGAGGAGTACTCTAACCTGATTGATTTACCTATCACTGACCAAGCTCCATTTTCTGGACTGGAAGAAATTCCAAAGGAAAAAACCATTGCAAGAGCAATCTATTTGAACGAGTCAGAGGTCAGGGCTCACATAACCACTAAAGGAGGAATCCAGGGTTTACCAGCTAAATTCCTGATTGAGAAAGCCCTATACTTTGCCAGTGTAGGAAACATAACCGCTTTCGAGGATATCTTTGTTTTACTCACATACATATTATTCCTCTTTCCCAACATCGACAACTTCGTCGATACCAATGCCATTAAGATATTTCTGATTGGAAACCCTGTACCAACCTTGCTCGCTGATGCTTATCATTCTGTACACTTAAGGAATTTGTACAGCGGAGGAATGATCACATGTTGTGTACCCTTGCTCTACAAATGGTTCATTTCCCATCTGCCCAAGTCTGCTGCTTTTTGGGATCATAAGAATACTCTATGTTTGTCACAGAGAATCATGTCTCTCAACAACTCTGACATAGACTGGTCCAACAGGATTTATGAGGGGGTAGAAATCATCGACAGATGTGGAAACTTCCCTAATGTACCCCTCATTGGAACTAAAGGTGGAATTAACTACCATCCAATTTTAGCTCACCGTCAACTCGGATACATGATGAAGCGTATCCCGCGTAATCTTCATCTGGAAGGTCTTTTCTTCAAGGAAGGAGAGAATGACAGGGCACTTAAGAAGGAAATAGTGCATGCCTGGCAACACATTCACAGAAAAGGATGAGAGTCTCTAGGAAAACCAGACTGTATCTCCATGGAGCCTTATCTCCATTGGGTACAAACTAGAGCCCTCAAGCTGAGGATGCCTTACCCTCGTCAAGAAGTTTTTCCGTTAAAGGAATCTGCCCTTTATTTCATGTCTGAAACGGAAAAACTCCAGGTCACTCTCAACAAAGTTCAACAAGAGAAGAGCTCTTGGAAAAACAAGTACCGAATTCTCAATGTGGAGTGTACCAAAATTCAGGAGCTGTTAAAAGAAAAGGATTCTCTGATTGAGATATTAGAGCAACATACTGTAGAGAGTCGGGAAGATCAAAGAAATTTGTTCGCTCTTTTCATTTGGCAAAGGACTGATAACCCGACAACAATTGAGGAATCCCGATCGAAGAAAAGGAACCTACCAGAACCGGTATCTGAGCTCTCTTCAGAGAGGACTCAGGATCCTTGAGCTTAGAATTTTCCTTTATAGTACTTTGTAAAATACTATACTTTTCTTTATAACATACTGAAATCTTTCGATTTTAATAAAAAAGGGCCCCCCCTATCTGTATGACATTTGCAATTTATTTGAAGTTTCTTTTTTATTAAAACAAAAACTAAAAAAATATGTCATTGCATTCATCATTCTCACATAACGCATTCTCTCGAGTCTCACGCACGTGTCTCAATTCTAGAGTCAAACTGTCTTACTCATACAATACTCGGGCCAATCGACAAAAGAAAATGGACGATCTCGAGGAAGAGAATAGAGAGCTGAGAGAAGAAATCGACGCTCTGAAGGAAGATCTGAAAAAACTTCACAGTGACATGCAACCCCTGGCAGCAGCTCAGGAGTTGTATCAGCAAAAGACTGTGATCTCGGAGATCACATCTACGCCCATAGTGGAGACACATGAGAATCATCCATGGTACAACATGCCTAAGGGTCGGCCCTGGGGCATACCTTTCAACTTTTTCCCTGAAGGATACATCCCGCCGGTCACTGAAGACCCAGAAACTGTAGCAGGAGCCACTGGTCCTGAAGGTTACAAACTTCGGGAAAGTGAAGACGCAATATTTACGACAGCAACTCCTGAAGGTTACAAACTTCAGGGCACTGAAGCGCCAAGCGTCACAACTATAATGACTATACCACAATCAGTGGTACACACTGTCCCGAAAGGACAGATTCCACAGGTAATCTCTAGTGGAAACGAAGACATGTATGAAAAGATGAATGTGTTCCAAGAATAGTTCTTGGAGACGCAGAAGGAACTGCATGCCATTCGCGGTCATGACTTGTTTGGAAAGGACTCCGTTGACCTCTGCTTGGTCCCAAATTTCAAAATACCGCACAAGTTCAAGGTGCCCGACTTTGAAAAGTACAAAGGCAATTCTTGCCATCAAAGTCATTTGGTGATGTACGCTCGAAAGATGCCAACTCAGACAGAAAATCAATAGCTACTGATCCATTATTTTCAGGACAGTTTAACTGGTGCCCCTCTCAAATGGAACATGGGTTTAAACCGCACCAAGATCAATACTTTCAGAGATCTCGATGCTGCCTTCATCCAGCAATACAAGTATAACCTAGACATGGCACCAGATAGAGATCAACTCAGAGCGATGTCGCAAAAAGACAAAGAGACATTTAAGGAATATGCTCAGAGATGGCGTGAAATTGCCCCGATTTGTCCCCCTCTTGAGGAAAAAGAGATGACAAAGATCTTTTTGAAGACTTTGAGCTCATTCTATTACGACTGTATGGTTGCCAGTGCGTCAAGTGATTTCACCAAGATGGTAAACATGGGAGTACGTCTTGAAGAGGCAGTCTGAGATGGACGTTTAGCCAAAGAGGCAGAGCCATCCACTAGTACCAAAAGATATGGTAATGCTTTCCAGAAAAATAAGGAACAGGAGATCAGCAATATCTCTCAAGGAAAGCAAAGGCAAAGGTACCAACCAGTAGCGGCGATAACTCCAGCTATCAATCCTGCGCCAGCTCCAACTTATCAGCCTCAGGTTGCTCAAAGTCAACAAAATCAACAACAGTATCAGCAAAGGCCGCAGCAGCCTCTTCAGCAGGCTCGTCCTCAGTACAACAATAACCATCGTACAACACGACCGCTAGGGTTTGACCCTATATCGATGTTGTACGCAAAACTTTCCCACTTTTACTGGGCAAGGGGCACGTCCAAACCAGGTCTCCTCTTGCAGTACTGAAAAATCCGCCTTTTTGGTTCAAGACGGATCAAACTTGCCATTACCATTAAGGAGGATCGGGGCACAACATCGAAAACTGTCTCAGCTTCAAATCTGACATACAAAAACTTGTCAGGAACGGGGTCTTGTATTTCAAAGATACTAATCCAAATGTTCATACGAACCTGTTGCCACAACATGAGAAGGCTGCAGTAAATTTGATAGAGGAAGAATTTAGGAACAATTATCAAATTCGAGATGTACTCATATGAGGAACCAATCTGGTCAGGATGCATTGCAGACAGAGCGGGTATGGTCATGTACCGCCTCACAACTATCACCAGTGTGATATCTGCTAAAAGAATAATCAAGGATGTTCCGTAGTGCAATTAGCTCTACAAGAACAGATGAATTTAGGTTGGATTCAAGATCACAGAATCCAGGAGGTTAACATGGCCCATGCAAATCCCAACATAGTTCAGAACTGCAATATCCTTGCGTTGAACATCAATTTGGTGGCGATGCACTCAAGGCAAAGTCAATATCATAATCTGCCACGACACGATTATAACACCTGTCAGATCTGCTCAACAAGCAATCAGGGATGCTCTTTTGTACAAGAGGCCCTTCAACGACAGATGGATCTCGGATGGTCCCAGGATTACCAGGAAAGAAGTAACCATCAAGTCAATATGGTTCAAATATTTGATATACGCTTAATGAATACCAGTCTGGTAGAACTACATGCTAAGAAGGCCAGACTCGGTTTTCTGGATTCACATGATTATCAGGACTGTGAAGAGTGTCGAGAGGACGACCAAGGATGTGCACTTTTTCAAAGAACACTTGAACATCTGTTGGACCACTGGTGGTTTCCAATTTACTTGGATGAAGCGACACAACAGATCAACATAACTGACGAAAATCCTAGTAGATATCAAAGTCAGGATGTCCGCTCGATAGAAACATATTTGGTAAAGATGCACTGTATACAAAGCGTGTGTGGCCGGGTGCCACCACATAATTATGAGCGATGTAGAGTTTGCTCAGAGAACAAAAAAGGATGCTACCTTGTTCGAGCGGCTCTTCAAAATCAGTTGGACCAAAAAGAGACTCGACAATGTTTAAATTACGGGTCGATCAACATGATACAAGACTATCTTCCTGACCAAAGTGAATATGTTGTCCTGGTTTTCAAGCATGAAATGGCCGAAGACGTATACGCCATAATCCCTATGCTCAACGAGTCGAAGGTCTCTCTCGATAATAAGAAGATTCTCAACCTCAAACCAGTTGAGGCTTCCTACGATGGTCGGAAAAATCAAAAGGTTCCTGTGGTGATTTACTTACTAGGTCCCATGCCGTACAAATCAAAAAAGGCTATCCCTTACAAGTACGGTGCAACAACGATCGAAAATGGAAAGGAAACTCCATTACCCTTCGTCGTAAACATTACCGACATCAGTCAAGTCACACGGAGTGGCCGGATTTTCAATAGAGGAGTTGGAGAACCCGCCAAAGAAAAGGAACCTCAAACAGAAGTTCTAAATCAATAAATCTAACAATCCAGTAGTCCCGAACTTTCAAAGAACAACGATGAGATGCTGAAGCTCATCCAGAAAAGCGAGTACAACATTGTAGACAACCTGTTGCAAACTCCGTCTAGAATCTCTGTGTTATCTCTCCTACTTTGTTCCGAAGCTCACAGGAAAGCTCTGCAGAAAGTTTTAGAGTAAGCCTTTATGGAATAAGATGTAACAGTAGGACAGTTTGATAGTATCAACTCCAAAATCACTTCCTGCAACAACTTAGGATTCAGTGATGAGGAGCTGTCGGAAGAAGGCAAAAATCACAATATGTCGCTTAACATTACCGTCAACTGCCAAGACGATGCTTTAGCCAGCGTACTGGTTGACACAGGATAATCTCTGAATGTTATGCCAAAGTCAACTTTAACACGACTATCATTACAAGGCGCTCCAATGAGAGGCAGTGAGATCATTGTTAAAGCTTTTGACGGATCCAGAAAAACAATTATCGGCGAAGTTGATCTTCCCATAACCATCGGTCCTCACACTTTCCAAGTAACTTTCCAGGTCATGGGCATCCGGGCAGCATACAACTGTTTGTTAGGAAGACCTTGGATACACGAGGCTGGGGCAGTCACTTCGACACTTCACTAAAAGCTGAAGTTTATCAAGAGTAACAAGCTAGTCACAGTCTGTGGAGAGCAAACCTTAATCGTGAGCAAATTATCATCATTATCTTATTTAGAACCGGAGGAGGTTGTTGGAACCCAGTTCCAAGCTCTCTCAGTGAGCAATGAGAATCGATCAGAAAAAGGGACGTCAATTTCGTCATACAAAGACGCTCTCGAAGTAATCAAAAGTGATAACATAAAGGGATGGGGACAACTTGTGATTCCTACAAATAACAAGACGAAGAAAGGTCTTGGTTTCTCCTCGACCTGTACCCAGACTTCCAGGAAAGACGAAAGTTTTTGTCCCATTCAGAACTTCTTCCACAGTGGAGGATTTCTCCACCCAGTGTCTCATGAAGTACACACTATCAATGAAAGTGAATCCTCCAATATGGATAAAGATTGGAAATCTTATCTCAACGAGGACGGTTATATGTCTCAGGGAGAGGCACATACGCCATTTTGCTTTCCCACACAGAGTCCGAGATATATACCAAGATCAGACGTCAAGATGGTGTACGGTGATTGTGATCCTGAGGGAAGTCGTGCTCCGCCTAACTCATTAGAAGAAGATTCGATGAAAGATAACTTCAACTATGACTATTATGACCCACTGGATGACTTGCCTATTTGGCAGCCATACCCAAAAGACTTGGGGAAAAAGAGTCAGCCCAACGATGCATATCAGTTGAGCAACATTAAGGAGAATACATGCGTCCCCACCAAGGCATGAGATCATTATTCAGGATATTCAAGAAATACCTAGCACCACGATGAACATCCAAGGACTGCAGGACAAGAGTTCATCAACTATGCTTTTCCAGAGGTCAACGTCATCGAGGAAAATGACTCATCTAGTCCCACAAAAGTATGGGACACTTTAGGACAGCCAAGTGGCAAGTACGACTTCTTAGTCAAGCACACCGCTCCTGAAAGCTCTCACATCAGATACAAGGATATCTAGCCAATTGGATGGGGAGATCCTCTCGAGAGTGAAAACACTAAGGAAGATACAACAGAAGAGTTCGTTTACGACAAATCTGCTTGGGAGGAAGATTCCAATGATCCTGCTACGCCAGAAATCAGCGTCATTTCTGAGGATAAATCAAGAAAGAAGGTGCCAGACTTTGTGATTCACCGAGGAGTTCGTCGCCAATGGGTTTCTGATGATGTCCCGAAAATCGTCCATAAGTCTAAGTAATTGCTGTCTTTGTTTTAACCTTTCACCTTGTCCTGGTGAAACGGATGTTTTATACGGCTCACTATCTGTAAATGTCCCTCTTCGCTTCGCCCAAAGCGACAGAGTTTTGTTTTATAAGGGCTGTAGTTTCAAAAATTGACAAAATCATAAATAAATAAATGTCATTCTTTCATTCTCGCATTTATTGTTGTTTTCACTTTTTCGTTTTTTCAGAAAAATGGTAATCCTAAAACAACCCAAAAAAAAACAAGCATTTTTCAGAAAATACACTGCACACACTCATGTATTCTCTCTATCTCTTCTAAAAAAATCATCACGTCATGCAGATTGCTTGTTTTAAACCCCTTTGAAACATACGATCCAATGCCTTCTCCCAATTTGAATCCCCGGTATTTGAAGCTGAAGAAAAAGAGGACGAAGAAATTCCAGAAGAGATCTCCCGACTACTCAGGCAGGAGGAAAAGTCTATTGAGCCTCACAAAGAGCCGTTGGAAACGGTAAATTTGGGTTCAGAGGAAGAGAAGAAAGTGGTCAAGATTGGGGCACTGCTCAGTCCAACTGTCAGAGAAGACTTGATAAGACTTCTCAAAGAGTTTCCAGATGTGTTTGCTTGGTCCTATCAGGACATGCCAGTGTTGGATACCAGCATCATGGAACACCATTTACCGTTGAAATCCGAATGTCCACCGGCAAAACAAAGGTTGAGATGGACTTACCCAGATATGGCTATCAAAATCAAGGAGGAAGTGCAGAAATAGATCGACGCAGGTTTCCTTGCCACCTCAGAATATCCTCAATGGCTAGCTAACATAGTGCCAGTTCCGAAAAAGGACGGAAAAGTCAGAATGTGTGTACACTACAGGGATCTGAACAAAGCAAGTCTAAAGGATGACTTCCCTCTGCCACACATTGACATGCTGGTAGACAGTACATCAAAATTCAAAGTCTTCTCCTTCATGGAGGAATTCTCGGGCTATAATCAGATCAAAATGGCGTCGAAAGATACGGATAAAACTTCATTTATCACCCTATGGGGCACCTTTTGCTACAAGGTAGTGCCTTTCGGTTTAAAGAACGTTGGGGCAACCTATAAAAGGGCCATGATGACTCTGTTTCACGACATGATGCACAAAGAAATCGAAGTATATGTCGATGACATGATTACAAAGTCTAAAACAGAAGAAGAACATGTGACACACTTGTCAAAGTTATTCGAGCGTCTAAGGAAATACAAACTCCGCTTGAATCCCAATAAGTGCACATTCGGTGTTCGCTCAGGAAAACTCTTAGGGTTCATCGTCGGCCAGAAATGAATTGAGGTTGATCCTGACAAGGTCAAGGCCATTAAAGAAATGCCTTCTCTAAAGACTGAAAAGCAGGTCATAGGATTTTTGGGACGTCTGAATTACATCTCAAGGTTTATATCCCTCATGGCAGCAACTTGCGTGCCAATCTTCAAACTACTCAGAAAGAATCAAGACTGTGTATGGACAGAAGATTGCTAGAAAGCTTTCGACAGTATCAAGGAATATATGTTGAATCCACCAATTCTATCACCTCCAGTGGAAGGAAGACCACTGATCATTTACCTAACATTCTTGGAAGACTCGATGGGTTGTGTACTTGGCCAACAAGACGAAACAAAGAGAAAAGAGTATGCCATTTACTACTTATGCAAGAAATTCACCGACTGTGAAACTCGGTACACTATGCTCGAGAAAACTTGTTGTGCTCTGGCTTGGGCAGCCAAACATCTTCGCTAGTATATGATTCGTCACACTACTTGGTTAATCTCCGAAATGGATCCGATCAAGTATGTCTTTGAGAAACCTACTCTCACGGGAAGGATTTCCCGTTGGCAGATGTTGCTATCAAAATACGACATTGAGTACCATGCTCAGAAAGCTCTCAAAGGGAGTATTTTAGCCGATCATTTGGCTCATCAACCAATTGACGATCAGGAATCAGTCGAGTTTGACTTCCTAGACGAAGATGTCATGTACTTGAAAATGAAAGATTGCGATGAACCGCTACCCAGTGAAGGGCCTGAACCAAGATCCCAATGGAGACTAATATTTGACGGAGCTGTCAACGCTTATGGAAATGGAATTGGGGAAATCATTGTTACCCCTCAGGGTACCCACATTCTTTTCACTGCCAGGTTGCATTCAAGTGCACGAACAACACGGCCAAATATGAAGCGTGTATCATGGGTCTCGAAGAAGCAATTGACTTAAGGATTAAGAACTTGGATGTATATAGAGACTCAGCCCTGGTTATCAATCAGATCAAAGGAGAGTGGAATACGTACCAATCCGGATTAATTCCTTACAAAGATTACGCGATAAGGTTGTTACCATTCTTCAACAGAATCGAGTTTCACCATATCCCTCGTGAAGAAAATCACATAGCTGACGCTTTAGCCATTCTCTCTTCCATGATTAGTGTAGGTCAATGGAACGACGTACCTAAGATTGACAAAATGCACCTTAAAAGGCCCGCCTACATCTTCACGATTGAAGCAGTCATAGACGACAAACTTTGGTACCACGATATCAAGTGCTTCCTTTAAAAACAAGAGTACCCACCTGGGGCATCCAGGAAAGACAGGAAGACTCTCAGAAGACTGGCAGGAAATTTCTTTCTGAACGGTGATACACTCTATAAGCGAAACTTCGATATGGTTTTTCTCAGATGCATATATAGACAAGAAGCAAACATGTTGATGAAAGAGATTCACGAAGGCTTCTTTGGCACTCATTCCAACGAACACACAATGGCAAGAAAAATTCTGAGAGTAGGATACTACTGGCTGACAATGGAATCTGATTGTTACAAGTACATGAGAAGGTGTCATAAGTGTGAGATATACGCAGCCAAAATCCATGTAAAACCAACGCATCTCAAAGTTATTTCTTCCCTATGGCCTTTCTCTATATGGGGAATTGACATGATTGACATGATTGAACCCAAGGCTTCAAATGGACACCGGTTCATCCTGGTGGTCTTTGACTACTTCACCAAATGGGTCAAAGCAGCATCGTACGCTAATGTAACCTGATAAGTGGTAGTCCGATTTATCAAAAACAATCTCATCTGCCGTTATGGTGTTCCAAGCCAGATCATTACAGATAATGGATCTAACTTGAATAATAAGATGATGAAAGATTTATGCGTTAAGTTCAAGATTAAATACCATAACTCATCTCCCTACCGACCTAAGATGAACGGAGCAGTAGAAATGGCTAATACTAACATTAAGAAAATCGTTCAAAAGATGGTTGTAACCTACAAAGACTGGAACGAGATGCTACCCTTTTCTCTTCACGGTTATCGCACATCTGTCTGCACTTCAACAGGGGCAACCCCTTTCTCTCTAGTATATGGTATGGAGGCAGTACTTCCCATAGAAGTAGAGATCCCATCAATCTGGGTATTGATGGAAGCTAAACTAACAGAAGATGAATGGTGTCAAAGTCGACACGATGAACTGAACCTGATCAAAGAGAAGCAAATAACGGCTCTATGCCATGGTCAGTTGTATCAACAGAGAATGAAGAAAGCGTTTGATAAAAAGGTTCAACCCCGTGTCTTCAGAAAAGGGGACCTTGTGCTCAAGAAGATACAGTCATTCCTCACTGATTCCCGGGGCAAATGGACTCCGAATTATGATGGCCCCTATGTGGTCAAGAAAACCTTCTCAGGCGATGTCTTGAGACTCGCAACCATGGACGGAGAAGAGTTTAACTACCCCACGAATGTTGATGTAGTCAAGAAATACTTCGCCTAAAAAAATGTCTTGGTAGATTGAAAACCCGAAAGGGCGATCCAGGAAAAACTTAGAGACATGAGCGAAAATCATCCCGGTGGATTGAAAACCTCAAAAGACAATCTAGGCAAAAATTAGGGATTCATGGCAAGTAAGTACGCCTGACAAAGTTAAATCTCCAGCGGTAATGCCATCCATCAAAAAGACTTCAGTCAAGGTCATCTTTAACAGAAGCCCAGAATGTCCAGAATTCAAAGTTGGTAGAAGGATAGTGGTCGTTATGTTTCAATGTAGCCCATTTTCCCTTAAATTACCATTTTCTAAATTTTGTAAATGCACTATGGTATCACGCGCTTGGCAAATTTAAATTCTATCAATAAAATTTGAGCCCTTGTGCTTTTGTTTGCAACTCTTATTTGTTTTTGCTTTATATAACGAAATTTTAACATGATCAACGATTCTTGAAACAAAACAAAAATGAATTTACTTGTAAAAATTTTTTCTTCTACTTTAAGATAAATATGGCATTTCCTTTTGACTCTAAACGTCTAAAAGAACATCGACAACTTCCCCGAAAGTGATTAAACCTCAAAATGCAGAATCAAAATACTCATTCTAAACCAGTGCACCTGATTGAAGGATCAACTGTTCAGATGCAATGTCTCATCTGACCTCCTCAGCAGAGTTCTCACCTCTTAAGACCGATCGACAACTTCTTTCTCCCCACGGGGTCTACTTCTCCTAGGCAAGGCGGAATTGCTATCTTGAACCAATGGTACTTTTCATCCCCCGCAGTGGCCGAGTATCCAATCATGTTCCTTCACTAGTCTGTATGTCGCGTCAGTTTTGTCAGCATAAACATACATACATCATGCATTATTGATTCATAATCAAATTCATATTGCATTACTATCGCTCTGATCAAACTCATTCCCGAGTGATAAAGTCCTCTTGTCAATCAAGTGTCAGTCTTCCTTTCCACGTCGGATAAGACAAAATCCTAGTTTGAGTTCTTTCCTCGTCAGGAAATGTATTGTCTAAGCGATTTCTCCCCAGTATATTTCTGGAGTCAAGACTCTCCTCGACCACTTTGATAACTTGAACCTCTAAAAAGCAAGAAAACATTTGACAGACACCTTTGGAACATCACTCTTCACAATTGAAGATGATATTTTCGCTTTCCCGAATTAAGGAAAATCCCCAGAGAAAGCCTCTCCACTAAAAGACTCTCGGCAATACATCGGTTTTTCTCTTAAGAAATTTGATGTTAATGAAGTCATCAGCACCTCAAAATTGGATTATATCACATGGCATTTCTCTGAAAAATCTTGAAGAAAAGTATGATGTAATATCCCCCAAGCACAAAACAGTCTCTCAAGAGACTCGTTTTCCCCAGTAGAGTCAACAAATGGCATCTCCAACAGAGAAGTTTGGACACCTCTACAGCTCAGACAAATGGGTTTCCCCAGCAAGTCTGACATCAATTTTTTCCATCAAATGGCATCTCCCCGGTATAACTCGGCGATAAGTTTGATGAAGACCGCTACAAATAGCGTTCCTTGTCGAGAAAAGAAACTCGACAAGAAGAAACTTAGACCAGTTCCGTGGCTAAAGACCAGGATCGAGGGGAGGTTTAGTTCAAGAAGAAACTTAGACCAGTTCCGTGGTCGAGAACTAGGATCGAGGGGAAGTTTACTTCAAAAGAAACTTAGACCAGTTCCCTGGCTGAAGACCAGGATCGAGAGGAAGTTTTACCCTTTTCTAAGTAGCATTGCTTAGTAAAATAAAATGGATGAGCAAACTACCATTCATAACCACCGTCAAAATTTTGGGTATTCTGATATTTAATCCTATTGCACCCTGAATGTCTGAATATCTTCGCCATTCACACCTTCAGGTCCAAGAAGATTAAATAGGGGCATCTGTCATACCGCAAATTTTAACCACCAAGATTTCCCATCATTGTGCAAATCATCTCCACAATATGGATGTACTATCATGCCTCATCAATCTCCTCAAGGATTGTTAAGCATTCACTACAATCAAGAATTAGGGTTTTAACCCCTCTCAGAGCAATTAAACAAAGGATCAATCAAGAAATGATATGATCTTCAACTTGTCTAACCTCTTAAAACATCCATGAAGGATCAAGATATTTCTCATATCAAGAATCAAGCACAAGAGTGCAACATCTCAAGCTGATCTAGCCTCAGGATCGCCAGTGTCACAAAATTAGGGTTTTGGTCGGCCAAGGCCACCAGATGAAAATTTTCATCTGGGAATGAGCCATTACTTCAAAGCATGACCCACAATGCTCAAAGGGACATCATAGACCCAATTATCAATTCAAAATAGCCTCAGGGTAAGCATTCATCAGAAATCAGGAATTAGGGTTTCTTGACCTAATTCACCCTTAAGTTGACTTTTGAGGCAAAACATGAGCCAAGACCTCAAGACATGATTTGAGGGCCTCAAGTACACCACATTGATCCATTTGAAATAATGGTTTGACCAAAGAAGCCTGATTCACAAGTCTCATTTTCATCAGGATCACAATTAGGGTTTTGAAGAAAAAGTCAACTGTAGCTTTGACTTTTGACCAAAACATGTTCCCAAACCATGGTACATGATTCAAGACACCCTAAAATACCTATGGGATCCATCCATTAGGTTTGAATTGGGTCAAGGACTTGATTTCATAAGGAATCACACAGTTTGGAATTCATCTGACAAAAAGTCAACTGTGCCTAAAATCAAGTTTAACTTTTGGGAATTTTTCACAAAAAAAATGGTTCCCCTAAGTCAAAAATAATGTTAATGTATGATTTTGATCATCATTCATCAAGAAAAATCAAGAAAAGTGAGGTTTCTTGCAAAAGGGGCAACCTTGAGAAACCAAAAAATTTTCTAAGTTATGGAACAAAAGTGTTTTTGTACCAACTTTGCAAGGTCATAACTCCTTAACAATAAAGCCATTTGCTTCCATCCAAAGCTCATCTCACATACTACAAAAGTGTAGGATTGGTCCATAGCCAGAAAATGCTTGGATTTTAATTTATGAAGTGATAAAAATCAAGAAAAGTGTGAAAAGAGTTCCAACACTTAGAAATTTTTTTAGGCAGAATCTGTTTCACTCTTTCTTAACGTAAATGCCATTTTTTACCTTGATCCAAGTTGAACTAGGTCTATTGGTGGACATCAAAGTTGGAGTACATTATGTAAGTGTCGCGGTGAGAATCGGATGTCAAGCTATTGGATTAACTTGGATCACAGTTCTTTAAATGTTCACCACCGGTCTTTGATTTATCAGAGGAAAGGTTAAAGATCGAAAAAGCTAAGTTAAGAGAATCTAGGTTCGGGGGTTGATTACGCCTAGGAAAGGTATTAGCATCCTAAACGTCTGTAGTACTCTACAGGAACCTCTTGTTTTATATTTGTTATCTATTGCTCGCTTGCTAAGGGTGCTATGCTAATAGAAAGACCTAGGGATTAATTTCTAAGTATACTCGCCAAGACATCGCATCTTGTGCCTACGTATCCTGACGGGAGTGGAATCAGAGTATTCGTAGTTCCCCTCAAAAAGGGTGAGGAACTCTTGACTGTGGTCAAGGTTCCAGGGGGAGATAGCATCTATGGCAAGACACTACATAGAGCGCGGTGACTCTATAGTTAAAGTTAAGTTGAAAAGGGTAGAAAGTGTCCATGGCAGAACACATGTATAGAGTGCGGTGACTCCGATCCTAAAGTTAGGATAAAGGGAAGAAAGTCTCGATCGCGTGTTGGCGTGAGATAAGGGAATTATTTAGGTAAAATAAAATCTAATTGAATACTAATTAGAAATCCAATTGAGAATTAAATCTAATTAAAAACTATATATTTTTTAAATTTTATTTAACTAAGTGGTCTAAACTCTAATTAAAATTATAAATTAAATTCTAATTAAAATTATAACTTAAACTCTAATTGAAATATAACTTAAATCCTAATTAACTTGACCATAAGAAATTTTAAATAAATAAGTAAACAAGTAATAAAAAATAAAATATAAATAAATAAATAAAAAATCAATCAAGTACTAAAGCTAAGAGGTCAGTACGATAGACACAAGAGGCAACAAATCACAATACTTTGACCAAATCAGTGGAAAATTAAGTTCAAAATTACCAAACTTCTTCTGCTTCAAACTGAGATCGACCCTAACTCCAACACAATCTTTGCTCAAATACTTTTTCTCCCTCTCTTCGACTTCATTCGGCGACGGTACGGCGACGGCGAGTTGTAGATGTTGTTGTGGTGCATCGTGGTTGGATTCGATTAGAGACGGAGGGATCGGAGGTCATCGACGGCGAGGATGAAGTCCTGGTAGTGCGCTTTGCATACTTCTTCGATCTCTGACTCTTTGGAACGAGAGAATTGCTTGAGGTGGTGTTGTTCCGTTATCGATGCGATTAGTTTTACCGCGGCGATTTCGACGACGTCGACGACTTCGAAAGGTACTTATTCTTCCATGAAACTTCTGTGCACGAATTGCTGCTCTCAATTTCCTACCACAACTCACTGATATACGTATACGATTCTGTGAATGTTGTGGTTTTTTTTATTTGCTTCAAAACCGTGTACCTTGTTGTTTCACTTCAACTTGTGTACGCTTTTTTTGTGTGGATTCTTACTAGTGTGTGATCTGTGAATTTTGTGATTTTGTTCTCTTGTGAAATGTTTGTGTATGGAACTGTGTGTATGATACTGCTGCTAACCGTGTGTTTCTTGTCCCTTCTGCTGTCGTGAATTTTCTTTTTATAGGCTCAGCACTTGAAACACCGATTCCTGAAATTAACTGCCTGTTATCATGTCGAAGTTTGTTTTGGAAAGGAACTAAACTTGTCTGGATTGTGTTTGCCATTTGTTTTGGAAAGAAAAATGCTATTGTTATGACTGTGATTCTCTTGTTTTAACTGTATGCTAGAACTGTTTTGGAATGATTTTAAAATTTGTCGGGACATGTTTGAAAAACTTCCTCTTCCATTTGATTTTGTCTTGAACACATGAATGAGTTTCCGTTTTCGTCTCGATATGCTTGTGTCTTGTTTTGGAGGGTATTTGAACCTTGTCTGAAAATTATTGATGGTCGTTTGAAGCTTGTTTTGGAAACTTGATAATAGTCTGATTTTTTGTGTCCACTGATGTTTATCCTTGCCATTTTCCTATTTCCCTTACGGTTAATGAATGGGGCATTTTGTTTTTGATCTTGTCATCAATACTTTTTGATCATGTTTGATATGACTAACTCTCACATTTTGCATCTTCCAGTAGGTCTACGGAATAAAAGGAAAGTGTTGGCAAGATGAATGTTTACAGTACTATCCAACGGAGCAACAACAATATATTTGGCACCAGGTCTAATAGAAGTCACAAGAACATCATCATTTAAAGGCAACATGGCAGACAAAACTTCTTCATGGACACGGTCATCCATTTGTGAAAGAAAACGAAGCAAGGCTTCTTTTGAGCTTGGCATTTAACTCATGATAACTTTTGTATTTTTGTTTAGAGTGATTTTTCTTTTGAACACAATGAGAATCTTTGAATTTTGTATATCCTTGAATTTCTTTTGGCATTAATTTGAACCCAAAAATAGGAATTTTCTCTTGCACTTGAGTAATTAATTTAAAGTTTTAAACTTATAATCTTGAATCTTGAGAACTTTTTGAAAAAAAGTCTTATGAACCCAACTTGCATTTTGTAATTTGAGAGGAACTTTAATGACACAAAAGAGCTCTATCTTGCAATCTTGAATTTTGAACTTGTAAATGATATCATGATGAATGTTAGGCCTTGAACTTTGAATTTTGGAGTTTGACATCTAAATCCAAATTGAACCAAATTCTTGAATTTGATTTGAATTTTCAACTTAAATTTGATGCAAAACATGAACCTTAGAATTGAACTTGATTAAACTCTCTTTGTAAATTTTCCATGATGAAACTTGAATCTTTATGAACCATTTCAAAGTGTCTGGTATATAAGCTATCAAAAGTTTAAAAATCTTCCACTTGACAACTAAAGATCCAACTTCGTGTATAAGACCAAACTATGCCATGAGAAATCCGTTGAAAGTAAGGATACCACCTGTAACTTGCCACCGAAATCATAACCAGTCCTTAAACGACTGTGCTCGACACCAATAAACAGGAAGCCTTAATCTCTAGGGCATACACTGAAGGAAACCTTGAGGGAAATGGACAGCATAAACTTTAGGACTTTTGAATCAGAACCCAACGGTCACGCCCTGAAATACTTGACTGCAAGAACCTATACTTGAAAACACTGCACCTGCACAAGCTAGTTAGTGATAATAAACAAATACAAGACCTACGACCTAAAGATGCTATGCAAGATGATGTTATGCCATGCAGACGATGCGAAACGAAACAAAGGAATCTCAGGGTCAAAAATTAGGGTATGACCGTAAGCTTTCCAAAATGACCAAGAACTCCATCAAACTCCCTTTGAGCTAGGAGTTATGGACCTCCCAAGTTACCTTTCTACAACTGTTTTCAAGACAGGTTTTGGTGCAAACTTGCACCCCACAATTCCTTGGACTGATTTTGAGCACTTTGATCATTCAAATTCTGTCCAATTACAACACATATGAATGAATGATCTGATCCATAACACAAAATTCCAAAAGCCTAGCCTTCCAAGACAAAAGAGCATCATTGTGGCATGTGATATCTCATGATGCAAAACCTTGAATTTTCAATTTTGGCACCAAGCATTCAATGGATGCATCAAGGTGGCATGAACTGAAGCAAGTCTAATTGAATGAGTCAAGCCTTATCCCTGCAACAAAGGACTCATAGCCCGCTCCCTAATCTCAAGTCAATGGCTAGAGAAGACTTGAACACCTTTATGCCACAATTGGCCAAATGCAGTTGCCATTCACTATTTCAGCCAAAACAAACTTGCTCTACTATAAATAGAGCTGATTTGTGACCAGTTTGAGTACCCCAAAGCACACAAACTAATGCTTTCCTCAAATTCTCCCTTTCACTCCAAATTTGCCTTATTTTGTAAGTCACAACTGAGTTTTCGAGTTAGAGAACAATTCTACCATAGCTCATAATTCAAACACATCCAATGTATCATATATAAGCTGTTCAAACACTCATCCTTGATCTGAAAAACCAAAATCAGAAAGTCAACCTCCAAAATCTCAAATTTTGAATTTTTTATATTTTTCAAGCCATGTCTTGATTCAGTCACTTTCAAAACCAAACAAAGCCTCAAACACACTCCAAATATCATCCTCAACCTGTCCCAATTGGTTTCCCTCATCTGGAACACCATTTGAGAGAGTTACCATCTTGTTCACTTTTGCCACTTTTGCAAGAACGAGGCAATACTTGTTCCTGAGGATTCCAGATGATTTTGATCATTCTAAAAGCTTCTAACGGATCAATCAAGAGTGTCTAAACCATTGGATTACTTCTGGCACAAGGATCTTGACAGTTAGCACAAGGAGCTTCAAGAGGTAAGTGCATCACAACTTGAACTCTCTAAATCAAGCATTGCTTTGATGTCCATTGATCATGGACATCTCATACATATCGTATATGTTATGTTTGAACCAATTTGCCATGCTATTGTTGTCTGTATGATGAGATTGTACAGAACATGCAAATATAGGCCTATTTTGAAACCACTATCAGGTTTTAAAATAGGGACATCTTTAGAAAAATCTAAAAGCACCATTGGATTCCTCATGAAATTCTAGCCAAGATACATCTAAATTTTGTCAAAATCCATGGAGAAATGAGGAAATTAGAGCCTTCATGCAAGAGGAGAAAATCAGGCCTTTCCTTGGGCAAGGGTCAGGCTATGGCACCTTGGCCAGGCCTGAAATCCAAGTCACCCATATATGTTGATGGGATGGTTTTGATACACGGGTGTATCACCACCCCAGTGGTAGCGCGCAGGTGTGTTTGGTTGGGAGGTCGTGGGTTTAAGACCCGCCTAGACCATTTTTCCATTTTCTCCTATTTTGCTATTTTTTTTCACATTTTTCATGGTTTTTATTAATTAATTCCAAAATTAATTTCTCTCTCAATTTTAATTATTTTTTTATTGGTTCTTTTTTTGAAAATTCCCAAAAATGTTAAAATATTTTATTCCATGAAAATTTCACAAAAATATTATTTATTTCATGTATTTGGTATTTTTGTAAAGAATTATATTTTTATTTATTTATTAGGCATTTAAAAATATTTCTTTCTCTTGATTTTGCAAAATCAAATGATATTCAAATCATTCTATGAATGAAACATGATTTTTAAAACATTAATCCAAGATCACAACTTGTTTTTCACACATGTTTGATAAATTTGGTCATTTTAATTGAATTTTTATTCAATTAAAATACATTTTTAAAATCAAATTAGGGTTGATTATTTTTCCCCTTTGCAAATCTTTTTTCAAAACATTCTTGGGCCTCTAATAGAGTGTAAGACCCACCACTTATTCAATACAAACTTTTTTGGGCCCCAATCATTGTATAAGTCCCACTGTGTTTTCAAAAATATCGACGCGATCGCCAGTTAAAAACAAAATCATCTGGGCCTCTCCTTGAGTTATAAGTCCCATTTCTTTTCTTTAAAACACTTTTGGGCCTCTAATAGAATGTAAGACCCAACCACTCTTTGTACATAAATAATTTTGGGCCTCAGTCATTGTATAAGTCCCATTACAGTTTTCAAAATAACACTGCGATCATTGTTTTCAACTGGGTCTCTCCTTGAGTTGTAAGCCCCATCTCTTATACAAAAATACACTTTGGGCCTCTAATAGAGTATAAGCCCCAATCCCCTTTTACAAATACAATAAAATAGGGCCTCATTCATTGTATAACTCCCTCTATGGTTTTCAAAACTACGGTGCGATCGTCGCCTTTTTAACAGAATTCATCTGGGCCTCTCCTTGAGTATAAGCCCCAAACTTCTTTTTAAAACAATTGTCTCTTCTTATTCAAATTCAAATTCACAGTTGTTATCAAAACTTTCCTTAATTTCTTGAACAACTAACCATACAGCTATGGAAGCTTGCTCACCTGTAAGTTTTAAACAACTTTCTTTTACATACGTGCATATATATATATATATATATATATATATATATATATTTGTTTGTATTGCTAGAAGCTTACTCACCTGTAAGTCCTTCTACCCTCTTTTACATACTTGTCTATATATCCCAGCTGTATATATACTTGTATATCTACTTAGAGTTTTCCCCGGCAATTAGGTATAAGATTAGATAAAGCCAGTGGTCACTCTTTCAACACAGT
Organism: Lathyrus tuberosus; assembly: GCA_022829125.1. NCBI lineage: Eukaryota > Viridiplantae > Streptophyta > Magnoliopsida > Fabales > Fabaceae > Lathyrus > Lathyrus tuberosus. The sequence continues at coordinate 11,743,680 of JALAZF010000045.1, forward strand.
CAAAACTAGGTCCCCATAGGAATTTCCAGATACAGTCTTGCCTCCTCTTGGGCTTATACAATATGGAACAGAGAAAGGCATTATTCCCGATGAAACTTTTCTCAGGTTATCACTATTTAGAAAATTGTCAAAGAAGTTCATTTCCTCAGAGAGGATTAATTCCCGGTGAAACCTCTCTTGAATTTCTTCAAACCCTAGAACTGTTCACTAAAGAAAGGATTAATTCCCGGTGAAACCTTTCTTGAACTTTTCTTAAGTTTGGACCCACAAGCTTCCTAAAAGCATCCCCAACCTCCTCTAGGGATTTGTACAAGAACCCTCAGGCTTCTTAGTAGTTCTCATGCCTCCTCTTGGGCTTAGTACAAGGACCCAGAGACCTCTTAAAGTTATAGGACATAACCTAGTCATCCTTTGTTAGAGTAGTCTTCCTGTGTCAAAATATCAAACCAGTTTAGGGTTGATTCTCATCCCTTAAAACATCAACCTCCTCTTGGGCATCATACAAAGATCATTCTCCAGCTAAGAGTCCACCTCTCCATACCAGTAGACTTGGACAATCTCATCTCCTTTTGGATCTCAAAGAAACCTTCAAAACTTCCTTAAAGAACAGGAAATAATCCTGATCACCTGATCAATCTCCTAGCAGAGTTAAAACCTCCACAGGTTTCATAACTAGATCTCTAAACCCTCACTCTAAATTTCCCCAGTCAGGGTCATCTACTCTTTATTTACCATTAACAAAATCCTCAACAGAATCAGAACCTCAAGGTATCTGATTTTTTCAACTCTTCTGTAAACCTCAGTAAAAGTTTATTCCCCAATTTGGACCTGTCTCGGGATCTTAAATAATCTTTAGCAGAAGTTAGCCTCCCCTTAGGCTTAATATAAGAAATTCCACAGCCATCCTTCTCTTAGGCTTTGTATAATGATCAGTCATAACTTTTTAGCCTCAATCTTGGGCTTTGTACTAAACACCCATTAGGGTCCTCCACAGTGGATTAATAATTTTTAGCCCCAATCTTGGACTTTGTACAAGACAGATATCAAAACTGCCTAAGCAGAGTCATAATTTTCTGCCTCAATCTTGGGCTTTGTACAAGACACCTAAATACTCTCCAGCTGAGTCAATCCCTTTAGCCTCAATCTTAGGCTTTGTACAAGACAGATAAAACCTTTCAGCCTCAATCTTGGGCTTTATACAAGACACAGATAAACACTCTCTTGTTGAGTCAGTCTTTCTCAGCCTCCTCTTAGGCTTTGTATAATGATCTCTCCAGTGGATTCAATCAACCTTTTAGCTTCAACTTCCCCTCAGAGGAAATCAAATCAATGTCTAGAAGTTCTAACGGTCTAGAGGTGGACACAACATTCTTTGCTTTAAAGGAAGTTTTAGAAAACTTTCCTTTTTGACATGCTTCACAAAGAGCATCTGAAGAATACTTCAGATTTGGCAAGCCTCTGACGAGTTCAAGATAGTTTAGCTAAGAAATCCCCCTCATGCTAATATTGCCTAAACGTCTATGCCATACCCATTGCTCTTCATTAATAGACATTAAGCATTTGACATTCTGTTCACGAAGATCAGAAAGTCTAATCTTATAAATGTTGTTTTTCCTCTTTTCGACAAATAGGATTGAACCATCTTTCTGACTTACAGCCTTACATGCCTTTTGATTAAAGATGATATCATAACCATTGTCACTAAGTTGACTAATTAACAAAAAGTTATGCATCAAACCATCGAATAAAATAACATCAGTAATAGAAGGAAGGTTACCATTACCAACGGTTCCAGAGCCAATGATTTTTCCTTTCTGGTTTCCTCCGAAATCGACGAAGCCACCAGACTTAAGTTCCAAACTTTGGAACATATGTCTTCTTCCTGTCATGTGTTGTGAGCAACCACTGTCCAGGTACCATGACTGGTGTTTCAACTGAGTTGCTAAGGATATCTGCAACATAGATTATCTTGTCCTTAGGTACCCACTTTCTGGGTCCTATCTTGTTAGCTTTCCCAGAGTGTTTCACAACTTTAGGCTTTTGTGCAACAGGATAATCATGTGGAATTTGTGCATGATATTTAACTTTAGAAACAGATTTCTGTGTCGGTGGGGGTTCTTGTGCAAGCTCAGAGCAAACAATCTCAGTTCTAGAAGGCACAAAATGGTCATATAGAGGTTTTGGTTTAACAGTTTGACTTTCGTCAATTTCAGATGATTCTGTACATCCTAAACCTTTCTTACCATTTCTGCTTACTCCATAGATCATGGAACCTATTCTGCTTCTATTTATACTTTTAGCAAGAAAATACTGGAATGCTCTATCATACTTGTTGATACAGCTTGTGTCAGAGACATTGGAGATTAATTCTTCTTCTAATTTAGCAACTTTGCTCTTCAAGGCATAATTACTATTTTTTAAGCAAAAAATGTTTTCATTTAGAGAAGAATTATTCTGCTCAAGCTTATCTTTTTCCTCAGAAGCAATTACATGTGATCTTTTAAGATCTTTGTATTTACTCTCAAGAGTTTGATACTTTTCCAGCATTTCCGAAAGACAAGACTCTAATTCACAACGAGAGAGTTTAGATAATACCTCTGAGTCTGAGTCCGAGTCTGATTCTAGTTCTGATGATATTCTATCCTCTGGTTTTCTAGAAACTTCATCGTCAATTATTGCCACTAGCGTAACATTTGCTTGTTCTTCATCAGAGTCTTCTTCTTCAGAATCAGAGTCGTCCCAAGTTGCCATCAGTCTTTTCTTCACTTTGGAGAAGTTCTTCTTAGGCTTCTTGTCTTTCTTGATCTTTGGACACTCATTCTTGTAATGACCTGACTCATTATTCAAATAGCAGATAACTTCCTTTCCGGAGTTCTGCTTCTTCTGTCCAGATGATGACTCAGAGCGACCTTTGTTTCATCTAGATCCTCTGAAGTTTCCTTGCCTATGCTTCCAGAGTTTGTTGCTCCTTCTGGAGATTAGCGACATCTCAACTTCTGATTCTTCACCAGAATATTCTGATTCTTCCTCAGCTTGATAAGCCTTTGCCTTTTCAGGTTTAGACTTAAGACCTATAGATTTGCTTCTCTTCTGAGGTTCATCTTCTTCCAGCTCTATCTCATGACTTTTTAAAGAACTAACAAGCTCTTCAAGACTTATGCTGTTAAGATCCTTGGACAGCTTTAAAGCTGTTACCATAGGTCTCCATTTCTTAGGAAGACTTCTGGTGATCTTTTTAACATGATCAGTGTCATACCCCAAATTTTGACCACTAAGATTTCCAATCATTGTGCAAATCATCATCACAATATGGATGAACCATTAGTCTCCCCAAAAATGGGTGAGCATCCACTACAATCAGACTTAGGGTTTCAAGCCCTCTTAGAGTTCTTTGACAAAGGATCAATCAAGGAATTACATGATCTTCAACTTGTCTAGACCTCTCAAAAAGGATCAAGAGGACTCCCACTTCAAGAATCAAGCACAAGGCTGCTCCCTTCTAGGTGGATCAAGCCTCACGATCGACAGTGTCACCAAATTAGGGTTTTGGTCGACCAGGGCCTCCAGATGGAAATTTTCCTCTTGGCATGAGCCAATGCTTCAAAGCATAACCTAATATACCCCATGGAACCTCATGGACCCCATCATCAAGTCAATTTAGCCTCAGGGGATGCATTCACTAAAAAAATTAGGAATTAGGGTTTCTTGACCTAATTCACCCCTAAGTTGACTTTTGGGACAAAACATGAGCCAAGACCTCAAGAGGGGATTTGAGGGTCTCAAATACATCACATTGATCCATTTGCAACAATGGATTGATCCAAGAAGCTTGAGCAACAAGTTTCAATTTCATTAGAACCACAATTAGGGTTTTGCAGAAAAAGTCAACTGTATCTTCGACTTTTGACCAGGACATGCTCCCAAACCCTAGGACATGATCCAATACACCCTATAACACCTATGGAATCAATCCATCAAGTTTGATTTAGGTCAAGGACTTGATTTCATAGAGGATCGCACACTTTGGAATTCATCTAATAAAAAGTCAACTGTGCACAAAAGTCAAACTTTGACTTTTTGAGATTTTTCACAATTATGGTTTTTTAACCCTAAAATGATGTTAATGTGTGATTGGAATCATCACTCATCAAGAAAAATCAAGAAAAGTGGGATAACTTATAAAAGGGGTAACCATAAAAAAACTTCGAAAATTTTCTAAGTTATGGAATAAAGTGGCTAGGGTACCAACTTTGGAGGACCATAACTCCTAAACCACAAGGCCATTTTTCCCCATCCAAAGCTGGATTTGTAGCCCTCATGGCCCTCTACAAAAGCTTCAGCTACAACTCATTCCAATTCATTATGGATTTTGAGTTATGGAATGATCAAAGTGGCTGAAAACATGAAATGCCACTTTTTCCAACACTTGGATCCAAATGTAGGGGCACTTTTCACTTGGATCCAAAAAGTATCAAAACCAACTATGATCAAACAGTTGTTGTATCATAGAAGGGCTTTCCAAAATGGCCAAGAACTCCGTCAAATTCCACTTGAGCCATGAGATATGACAATGGCAACATGCCTTGCTGAAAACTGTTAAGGCAAGGAAGATTTTGGAGTTTTGCTCGATTTTCCATATTTGTGCAATTCCAAGCAACTCTATCCATCTGAAAACCTCAAGGGGGGACCAAGGAGGAACCAACTCTGATCTCAAGCCTCCCAAGTCTTTGGAACCAAAAATTGCATGCCAAACCTAGAATTGCCTAAAAGAGGGGCAAGACTCCAATTTTGGATTTGAGCATTCAATGCATACACCAAGGTGGCATGGACTGAGCCATTGCCAATTGAATTCAGTCAAGACTTATCCAAGACCAAGGGAACCAGTAGCCTGTGCCCTAACCTCTAGTCAATGGCTAGAGGAGACTTGGATTCTCATTGCTCAACATTGGCCAAACCTATGCAGCAGTTGCCATTCACTATTCCTTGCAAAACAAACTTGCTCTACTATAAATAGAGCTCAATTATGATCAGTTTGAGTACACCAAAGCCATCAAACAGGTGCTTTCCTCAAAATCTCCTTCTTCACTCCAATTTTACCTTCCAAAGCAAGTCACTATCGGGTTTTGAGTTTGAGAGCAATTCCAACCAAACCAATCACACACACATCTCATAAACATCATATAGAAGTGATCCAAACACTCACTTAACATCTGGAACACCAAAATCACAAAATCACTTGCCAATTGCTCAAGCCTTTGACAAATTTGCAGTTGGGGTGCCATCTCAAGTTCCAGATCATTTCAATCCATTCCAAGCATCCAGACACACTCCATGGCACCTAGGGAAGCTATCCAGATCATTGGAACCTAGCTGTAACACCCCTAACCCAAAACACGATCACCAGCTGCAAGTGGTAAGCATGAGCTCTTCTAACTCTATGATCCATGCAATTTTTGCTGCACAATAATTGGGCCATATGTTCATAATCATGCATAGAGTGTTTACCCTCAATCAATTGCTTCGTATGAATCGTGTATGGAATTTCTGAACCTTCATGAAGAATTTAGGGTTCTTGAGGTTTCTCTTTGATTTCTTATTCCATGCTTAAAATAAATGAAATTAAAGACCATAGACATGATCGTGAGGTGAAAACGAGCAAATTGATATGTAGATTGCATGATTTAATCAAGTATTCAGTGAGATTGGATAGAAAACGCAAATCTGGGAAAAATAGAGCACGCGGGCAAGGCCAAGGTGTTCTTGGCGCCCATTTTCAAATATTTGAATTTATGAATTTTTGTGATTTTATTTAATTGATTCAAAAATTAATTTCTCTCTGAGTTTTAATGATTTTGAGTTGATTCTTTTTTTAATAATTTACAAAAATATTAAAATATTTTATTTTACCAAAAAATCCCAAAAATATTATTTATTTCATTTAATTGATATTTTTGCCAAGAATTAATATTTTAATTGTTTTTGACATTTAAAATTTTTTTTCCTTTTGGATTTTGCAAATTTTACTGATTTCTAATCATTTTGTAGGTCAAAACATGATTTTTGAAACATTAATCCAAGATCACAATTTGTTTTCCACATGTTAAACAATTTTGATCATTTTAATTGAATTTTTTATTCTATTAAAATACATTTTGGAAACAAATTAGGGTTTTGATTAATTCAACCCTCATCAAACCTTTTAAAACTCTTTGGGCCTCTAATAGAGTGTAAGACCCGATCCCTTTGTAAATACACCACTTTTTGGGCCTCAGTCATTGTATAAGTCCCACTGTATTTTCAAAAACAACGGCGCGATCGTCGCCTCTTTTAATAAATCATCTGGGCCTACCCTCGTGTTATAAGCCCCATTTCTTTTCTTTAAACTCTTTGGGCCTCTAATAGAGTGTAAGACCTAATCCTTTGTAAATAAAAACTTTTGGGCGTCAAATGTTGTATAAGTCCCGTTGTATTTCAAAAAGTTCGGCGCGATCATCGCCCGTTTAAAAAAAACCATCTGGGCCTCTCCTCGAGCTATAAGACCCATTCAAAATCATTTTGGGCCTCTAATATAGTGTAAGACCCAATCCCCTTTTGAAACCAAAAACTTTTGGGCCTCAGTCGTTGTATAAGACCCACGGTGTTTTCAAAACCTCGGCGCGATCGTTGCTCTTTTCAAAATTAACCATTGGGCTTCTCCTTGAGCTATAAGACCCATCTTTGTTCACTTTCAATCATTTTTGGGCCTCTCGAGAGAGTGTAAGACCCATCCCCTTGTACAGAAAACCTTTCTCGGGCCTCAGCCACTTGTATAACTCCCTGTACAAAACGACAGTGCGATCACTGATAAAACCCTGGGCCTCTCCTTGAGCTATAAGCCCCAATTTTCCTTTCGAAAGCACTTTCTCCTTTGATTTTGAATATAATATTGTTATCAAAGCTTTCTTTGTTGAACAAACCAACCAAACAGCATGGAAGCTCTACAACCGAGTAAGTGTTTACCCGCTTTCATTTACCGCTTCCATATGTATATAACTGTACTGTGGGGATGTTTCACTGTAAGTCTTCTTTCATAAACTCATATCGACTGTGTAATACTAGTATAGATATTTTGAGTTTCCCCGGCAACTACGTCTAGAACTAGACAAAACCTCGTCTCCTTACATCCGACGTTCTCCCGGATATTTCAAACATTACCTAAACCATGAGAATTTTCTTTTACAACAATTTTAGATAACTAGATCTAAGAAATCTCCCCCTTGAACAGTTCATATACAGAAGGCAAATGTTCCAATTGAAACCCCTTCTGAAACTGTTCATCAGCCTCCTCTTGGGCTTAGTGCAAGGACCCACAGGCTTCCTAAAAGCATCCCCGCCTCCTCTTGGGCGTTGTACAAGGACCCGTCGGCTTCTTAGAAGTTTTCACAGCCTCCTCTTAGGCTTCGTATAATGAGTTTTCCTCCGGGAAGATAGCCTCCTCTTGGGCTTCGTACAAATTGTCCCGTCGGCTTCTTAAAAGTTTTTCTCGCCTCCTCTTGGGCTTCGTAGAAATTGTCCCGACGACCTCTTAAAGGTATAGGAACAGAAATTAGTCATCTTAAGAGAACAGTCTTTCAAAGAGTCTAGATCTTCCTACGGCGAACATACTGTCTATTGATCTCTCTTAAGCATAGTACAAAAGATAAAACTCTAGACTTGGATAGTCTAACCTCCTTGAGTCTCGAAGACAATTCTCAAGTCCCTTTCAAAAATAGGAAAAAACACCGTAAACTAGGGCAGTCTAAATACCCTTCGGATTCCCCGTTTCCTTAAAGAACAGGAAATAATCCCGGTCCTCAGATCAAATCCATAAGTACAACATTACCCATATAAGAACTGATTTTCACTTTTAACTAACATACTGGACCTGTCACTCAACTGAAACAGTAACCCTAGCCTCCTCTTGGGCTTTGTACAATGAGTCTCCCCAGCAGAGTTAACCTTTGCAGCCTTCATCTCGGGCTTTGTACGAGATACAAAACATTCTCTTGTTGAGTATAAAATACTCTCTTGTTGAGTTAAACATCTTTTAGCCTCTATCTCGGGCTTCGTACGAGATACAAAAACACTCTCTTGTTGAGTATAAAGGACTCTCTTGTTGATTCGATCCTCTTTTAGCCTCTATCTCGGGCTTCGTACGATATACAAATCACTCTCTTGGTGAGTATAAAAGACTCTCTTGTTGATTCAATCCTCTTTTAGCCTTCATCTCGGGCTTTGTACGAGACACATATAAAAACACTCTCTTGTTGAGTCAACCCTTTTAGCCTCTATCTCGGGCTTCGTACGAGACACAAAAGCATCCTCTTGTTGGGTCAATAGCCTCCTCTTAGGCTTTGTATAAAGAAATCCCCGTTTGATTCAATCAACCTTTTAGAATCAAATCATGCTTTGGTCACAGCATACAAACATCAACAACTCCTTTTCCCTCGTCTAATTGTTGTAACCGGCAAGCCTCTGGATTATTTACATCCACGCCACTGTCCCTCTTTTAGCATGAGAAATTCCTAAGGAAAGATGGCATTGCTCTAAACTAAGTTAAAGTCTTCTCCTTCAGGTTGAAAATCCCCTATAAAGGAAATTATGGCATTGCTGGATTCGCATATCCCAGTTAAAGTAATTCTCCTTTATAATCAGTCACCCAACAATTGTGACAAACAGACCCCTTTAGAGATGATAACTTCTCTCTAAAGTCAACACCCATTTAAGCTTCACATCTTGGGCTTCGAACAAGATACAAATAGACCCTTCAGCTTCACATCTTGGGCTTTGAACAAGATACAAACCACCTTTAGCTTCATGTCTTGGGCTTTGAACAAGACACCAACACACCATTTCCTCCCATAGAATGGAGGAACTACGATCGCTCTGATTTCCCTATCCCGGGAATACGTAGGCATAAGATTGACAAAGAATCTTAGCGAGCACTCTAATCGAAAAACCCCAAAGTCCCCTACCTCCAGCCAATCTAGCACAATATCCCAACAAATTCCCCATGAACAATCCCAGTATTTCGTTCTGAACAAAATAAACAGAGAGAGACCCACGAACTAAAGCCACATCTGTAAACCAAAAGTTTTGACTGTTTAACCTCAGTTTGCAAGCAGGGTTAATTGGAGACATCTATCTCCCTTCCTTCATCAGCTTCAATAGGATAAAAAATGAATTGAACTATAGTACCAATGCGATAGTGATTCGAAACCACAAAAACCGCGCTACAGAAAAATGGTGACCACAGTGGGAGAGACTTGTTCTTCTCCCGTCTCTTTGGAGGAAACGTTAAGTTTAGACAATTTCACAGAAAAATAGCGCCCACCGTGGGGCCAAACAAAGGAATATTGTCTCTCTCTTACCTCTATGGTTGAAACCTTCTCTTGGGACGAGTCCTTGGGTTCACAAGGTATCACCGAGTGACGGTTCCATCGGGGAATGTCATTATTGCTAGGATCGGCCCTCACTAGGATCTTAGGTAAAAAAAAAACCTTTAAGTTGGGAAGGTACCACAGAATGGCGACTCCGCCGGGGCGCCATTTTCTGTTAGGATCATATGTTCATGGCTCTTAAAAAGTCTAGGACATTAGGACAAATATATATACTTCTTTTCCTAATTGATATATGTGTTTATTTTTCTGCTGATGGGAATGCGTGTGATGCCGCATGTGGAAAGATTGAGTATACACCTAGGAAAAACCTCTTTCAGTAGTGCGGAAGCTATCAGAAATAGTTGTCACACGATACTACCCTCTTCTGAGATTCTTCGAAATACATCACCTAGCACGGTTCCCGACCCGCTGATGTTGTCTCGACAAGAATCAATGATTTTGAGAGACAGGTACAAAAGTCACTAGTATAAACCTTTGGGATGGGTAGAGCCTTGACTTCATGACACCGACCCTTTGACCCCATGTTTTTTCTATGTTTTTGTGTGTTGCATTCATGCATTCATTTTAAAAAAAAACATTAAACAAAAAAGATTTTCTCTTCTAGTCTCTCTTTTTCAAATTAAACTAAGACAATGATTGCAAATGTCAGAGAGAAAAGGATTGCGCTAATGGATTTCGGTAGAAGAAAAACTCACAATTATACCTTCAAGGTTCCAAAACTAGAGGATTTGAGAGGATTAGCAAGGATGATCACTAACCCTGACGCTTTCAGAGCCAAGTACGGAGGTATGCTACCTCTGTTAAGGGTCCATGTAATTGAGGGAATCCTAGAGGCACTCATTCAGTTTTACGATCCGGTCTATCACTGTTTCACATTCCCGGATTACTAGCTCGCACCAACGTTGGAGGAGTATTCTCATCTGATTGATCTACCCATTACTGATCAAGTTCCCTTTTCTGGACTGGAAGAAATTCCAAAGGATCAGACCATTGCAAAAGCAATTTATTTGGACGAATCAGAAGTCAACACTCACCTAACCACCAAGGGATGAATCCCAGGTTTACCAGCCAAGTTTCTGGTAAGAAGACTCTGTACTTTGCTAGTATAGGGAACATGACTGCTTTTGAAAGCATCTTTGTTTTGCTCACCTACGGGTTATTTTTGTTTCCTAACATCGATAACTTTGTAGATATCAACGCCCTTAAGGTTTTTCTCATTGGAAACGCCGTACCAACCTTACTCGCAGATGCGTATCATTCTGTACACTTAAGGAATTTATACAGCGGAGGAATGATCATGTGCTGTGTACCCCTGCTATATAAATGGTTTATCTGCCATTTGCCTAAGTCTGCCACTTTTTTGGATCATAAAATTGTCGTACGTTGGTCGCAGAAAATCATGTCTCTTACCAACTCTGATATAGATTGGTACAATAGAATTTATGACGGGATCAGGATCATTGACCGTTGTGGAAACTTTCCCAACGTACCCCTTATAAGAACTAAGGGAGGAATCAATTATCATCCAGTTTTAGTTCGTCGTCAATTTGGATACCCGATGAGGCATGTCCCGCGTAATTCTCATCTAGAAGGTCTTTTCTTCAAGGAAGGAGAAAATGACGGGGCACTAAAGATGGAAATAGTGAACGCTTGGAAACATGTTCATAAGAAAGGACGGGAGTCTCTAGGAAAACTGGACTGTGTCTCGGTGGAGCCTTATCTCCACTGGGTACAAACTAGAGCTCTCAAGCTAAAGATGCCTTATCCTCGTCACAGAGTTCTTCCGCCGAGGGAATCTGTCATGTACTTCATGACTGAAATGGAAAAACTTTAGGTTACTCACAAATCCCAAAGATCTACATCATAACCAAGAAAGAAACTTTCTATTCTGTACTTCCAGTAGTCAAACGTTTCACCATCAAAGACTGGTGGTTTGGCACTGTAATGATCTTGTAGCGTGCGATTTTTGTCGGTGACGCGACCACCTTATCGCCATGGTTGGAATTAGGTGCTGCTTTCTGATTTCTTATTTATCCTATGAAGCGGGAAAGGAAAAGGAAGCTATCTAAAACTAGCCTTGCACGCAAATGTTTTCTTTAACAAATGCTAAGAGATTGGGGGGTCCGGGGTCAGGCTATACAATGGGGAGTTGTCAATTACCCATCCTATATATGGTTATCCATAGATTGTTTGGCATTTTCTTCTGTTATCTACTTACTGGTGTTTATCTGTCATAAATTGGGAAAGTTTTTCCTTTGGGTATGTTGAGAGAGTATTTTTGTTGTTTTTCGGGTTTTTCGATGTTTTTGGTAAGGTACTGGACCTAAGGTTTCTGATTGGTGTGCTCGCTAACATTTCACAATCTTATGCTTACGTATTCCCATTAAGTAAAACAGGGAAATCAGAGCAATCGCAGTTCCTCATATTCTATGGGAGGAAAATGATGTTTAGTGTCTTGTTTAAAGCCCAAGATTGAAGCTAAAGGTTAAGTATTTGTGTCTTGTTTAAAGCCCAAGATTGAAGCTAGATGGTTTGATTGAGAGAGAATTTGTCATCTCTAAAGGGAGATATCTCATATGTTTATCACAATTGTTTGGGTAACTGATTATAAAGGAGAATTACTTTAACTGGAATGTATGGAATCCAGCAATGCCATAATTTCCTTTATAAGGGATTTGTCCTAAAGGAGAAAACTTTAACTCAATGTAGATCAATGCCATTTTCCTTAGGAATCGTTCATGCTAAGAAAGGGACATTGGCTTGGATGTAAATAATCCAGAGGCTTGACACTTACAACAATTAGATGAAAGGAGGTTTTACTAGGATAAGAGATTGACTACAACTTGGATTTTTGAATCAACAAGTGTGCCACTTACAACAGTTATCTGGGATTAAGGTTTGTTTGATTGTCTATTTTGATGTGTGATTGTACAGAGAAATGTCTTCCTACAGAGAGATTTTTTATTTCCTCTGAGGGGATGTTGGTTTTTGTGTGCCTTGATCAAAGCCCAAGGTTGAAGCTAAAAGTTGACTCTGCTTAGGAAGATCATTATACAAAGCCTAAGAGGAGGCTGAAGAATACTGACTCAATAAGAGAGTGTTTTATCTCTCTTGTACAAAGCCCAAGGTTGAGGCTAAAAGAGATTGACTCTTTTGGGGAATATTTTATCTATCTTGTACAAAACCCAAGATTGAGGCTAAAAGTTATGACTCCACTGGGGAGGGGTTTTATCTGTCTGGTACAAAGCCCAAGATTGAGGCTAAAAGTTATTGACTCAGTTGGAGAATATTTATATGTGTCTTGTACAAAACCCAAGATTGAGGCTAAAAGTTACTGAGGGAAAATCATTATACAAAGCCTAAGAGGAGGTTGGTTGGGGAATTTCTTATATGAAGCCTAAAAGGAGGCTAACTTCTGCTGAGGATTATTGATATCCAGAGACAGAACTAAATTGGGGAATCAACTCTTATTGGGGATTGTAGAAGAGTTGAGAGATCAGATGCCTTGAGGTTCTGATTTTTTCTGAGGGTTTACTGGTAGTAGTTTGACCATGGTTGGGGGAATTTAAACTGAAAGTTTAAAGATTGAGTTTTAGCCTTTGGAGGTTTTAACTTTGTTGGTGATTGATCAAGGTTTTTCCTGTGCTTTTAGGAAACTTGAGGGTTTCTTTGAGATCTAAAAGGAGATGAGACTGTCTAAGTCTAATGGTATAAAGAGGTTTATCTTTGTATGATGCCCAAGAGGAGGCTGATGTTTTAAGGGATGAGAATCAACCCTAAACTGGTCTGATGTTTTGACTCTTTGGAGAACTGATATAACAAAAGATGACTAGGTTCTGTCCTATACCTGTAAGAGGTCTTTGGGTCCTTGTACTAAGCCCAAGAGGATGTTGAGAACTTCTAAGAAGCCTGAGGGTCCTTGTATAAAGACCAAGATGAGGCAGGGGATGCTTTTAGGAAGCCTGTGGGTCCAAACTTAAGAAAAGTTCAATAAAGGTTTCACCGGGAATAATTATTTCTTTAGTGAACAGTTCTAGGGGTTGAAGAAATTCAAGAGAGGTTTCACTAGGAATTAATCCTCTCTGGGGAAATGAATTTCTTAGACAAATTTCTAAGCAGTGACAATCTTGAGAAAAGTTTCACTGAGAATAATTCCTTTCTCTGTTCCATATTGTTGCGGTGAGAATCGGATGTCAAGCTATTAATTAACTTGAATCACACATCTTTGAAATTCACCACCGAGCTTTGATTGATCCAAAGGAATGGGTAAAGATCGAAGTAAACCCTAATTGTGCTATGTGAAGACACAGCTAAGAGATCGGGGATCGGGAGTTGGTTATACTAAGGGAAGGTATTAGCACCCTAAGTATCTGTAGTACTCTACAGGAACCTCTTGTTTGTATTTGTGTTATGCTAAAGTTTGCTTGCTATGGGGATCTGCTAAGGTTAAAGGTAAATACCTAGGGGTATATATACTAAGTATGCTCGTCAAGACATCGCACCTTGTGCCTACGTATCTGACTAAAGAATCAGAGCAACCATAGTTCACCTAACTACGGGTGAGGAACCATTGACTATGGCCAAAGTTCCAAGGGGAATGAGTATGATCTCATGTAGAGTTTTAAGAAACTCTCTAAGTCTAAGTTGTGATGGGGTAAAGTGAATACTCATGATGATGAGAGTCACATAGAGTTTAAGAACTTTGTCCTAGTTCTATGTCTAAGGAGTAAATGGCTATGAGGCCAAGGGAAAAGATGTCACCAATGACTATGAGGTCAAAGGTTATCTATGACTATGAGGTCAAGGTTGAAGATGTCACCAATGACTATGAGTTCAAAGGTTACCTATGACTATGAGGTCAAGGTAGAAGAGATGGCTCTATGACTATAAGGTTAAGAGGGAATCCTATGACTATGAGGTCAAGAAGGGAGATGGCTCTAAGGAGGCCAAGATGGTAATGAGCTATCTGTGACAATGAAGTCAATAGAGAGGCTTTCCTTTGGAAATAGGGAAATAAAGAGGGTTTAGGAGGAGAGCTAAAGAGCTAGCCTCACCTGGGGAAAACTTAACAAAGTTCTAAGATAACAATCATGAAAACATAAGCATGGGTCAACAAGAAGGAAGTGATAACAACTTAAGGTTCATGCATTCAAAGATCACAATCCAAGACATATAAACATTTAAGGATAGTTTGAATAATTGGCATTCAAGTTCAAGACATAAATATGCCACATGCTTAGTCAAACATCTTCATGTTAAAAGGGTAAATGATCTAAAGAGATCTCGTGGTATGAACAAGGGATTCACAAGGATATTCACATGTACAACACATCACACATCAAGGAATAAAGTGAAACCAAGGTACATAATATCAAAACATCATGCTATATTCAAATATCATGTATTAAGTTTCAAGTTATCAAGTTAGAACAAGAATCATGGCAAGAGATCACAAGGAAACCAAGAAGCTTTCATAAAACCCTAAAAAAGGTCCTCTACTTTCAACATTAATAAATGTTTCAAAAATAATTATTTTTCCCAATTTCTTTTTACAATCATAAAATAGGCATGTTAAAGAACATTTTGTAAAAGGAATGGGTCAAAAAGAGTGAAAAATTAGCAAGTTATGAATCTCTCAAGATGGGTGTACAAACCATAAAAATAAAATGCAACAAGTGATAAAAATAAGGAAATGTCCTCATTAGGACTTGAACCCACGCCATGGAACTTATGGCTCAAAACAATAGCCAACTGAGTTGCGTGTGCCATGTGAATACCAGATACAAGCAATGAATAAAATAACAAAACAAGGAAAAATCAGAAAAAGTAACAAAAGGGTTGATCTGCAGGATCGAACCCAGGCAAGGCAGGGGTAGCACGAATTTTTGCGTGGTTGCGAAGCACTGTCGCTTTGGGGTACTACAGCTCGATTCATTTTTTATCCTATTGAAGTTGATGAAGGAAGGGAAATAGATGTCTCCAATTAACCCTGCTTGCAAACTGAGTTTGAACAGATGACTGTTGGTTTACAGATGCTACAAAGATTGTGGGTCTCTCTTAGGTTATTTTGTTAAAATAGTGCCCGGGTGATTGGTGGGAGTTTAAGACTGATGTTTTTCGATTGATATGTGAGGGTACGGGATTTGGGTTTTAGATTAGTGTGCTCGCTAAGATTTTTCTTTCAATCTTATGCCTACATATTCCTGTTTACCGAAACAGGGAAATCAGAGCGATCGTAGTTCCTCCTATTCTATGGGAGGAAATGGTGTTTTGGTGTCTTGTTCAAAGCCCAAGACGTGAAGCTGAAAAGGTGGTTTATATCTTGTTCAAAGCCCAAGATGTGAAGCTGAAGGGTCTATTTGTATCTTGTTCGAAGCCCAAGATGTGAAGCTAAAAAGGTGTTGTCTTTAGAGAGAATTTGTCATCCCTAAAGGGGTCTGTTTGTCACAACTGTTGGGTGACTGACTATAAAGAAGGATTACTTTAACCGGGATATGTGAATCCTAGCAATGCCATAATTTCCTTTATAGGGGATTTTAACCTAAAGGAGAAGACTTTAACTCAGTGTAGAGCAATGCTATCTTTCCTTAGGAATTTCTCATGCTAAAAGAGGTACAGTGGCATGGATGTAAATAATACAAAGGCTTGCCGCTTACATCAATTAGATGAAAGGAGTTGTTGATGTTTGTATCCTGTGAACGAGGCATAGTTTTGATGCTAAAAGTTTGATTGACTCAACCGGGGTTTTACTTATACAAAGCCTAAGAGGAGGCTATTGACCCAACAAGAGGGTGTTTTTATGTGCCTCGTACGAAGCCCGAGAGAGAGGCTAAAAGGGATTGAGTCAACAAGAGAGTCTTTTATACTCAACAAGAGAGTGTTTTTGTATCTCGTACAAAGCCTGAGATGGAGGCTAGAAGAGTGTTTGACTCAACAAGAGAGTCTTTTATGTTTTTGTATCTTGTACAAAGCCCGAGATGGAGTCTGAAAGGGTGTTTGACTCAACAAGAGAGTCTTTTTGTATCTCGTACGAAGCCCGAGATAGAGGCTAAAAGGATTACTATTTCAGTTAAGTGACAGGTCCAGTAGGTTGGTTAAAAGAGAAAATTAGTTCTTATAGAGAGACTAATTAAAGGCAAGGTTATGCTTTGGGATTGATCAGAGGATCAGGGTTATTTCCTGTTCTTTAAGGAAATGGGGAATCCAGAGGGTATTGGAGACTGTCCGAGTCTACTGGTGTTTTTCCCTACTTGAGAATGCCTTCGAGACTCAAGGAGATTAGACTGTCCAAGTCTAGAGTTTTATCTTTTGTACTATGCTTAAAGAAGCAGTGGTAGTACGTTCACGGTAGAAAGATCTAGACTCTTTGAAAGATTGTTCTATTAAGATGACTAATTTCTGTTCCTATACCTCTAGGAGGTTGTCGGGACAATTTGTACGAAGCCCAAGAGGAGGCTGGAAACTTTTAAGAAGCTGAGGGATAATTTGTACGAAGCCCAAGAGGAGGCTCTCTTCCCGAAGGAAGAATCCTTATACGAAGCCTAAGAGGAGGCTGTGAATACTTCTAAGAAGCCATAGGGTCCTTGTACAACGCCCAAGAGGAGGCGAGGATGCTTTTAGGAAGCCTGTGGGTCCCCAAACCCCGAGAAGTTTAAGACATGCCATTCACCGAGAATGGATCAAGCCAGGAAAGTCCGAGAATTTGGAAGAAACTCAAGAGATGCCATTCATGGAGAAAAGATCATCTCTGGGGAGTAGAGTTTCTTTGGAAATTTCTAAGAGTGACAGTCTGAGAAAGGGTTCAAAAAGAATCTGCCTTTCACATCTCCATATTGTTTAACCCCAAGAGGAGGGAAGACTGTGTCTAGTAATCCTATGGGGATCTAGTTTTGACTGTATTTAAGAGTGACCAATAGGGCTTAGTGCTAGACGTAGTTGCCGGGGAAACTCTAAATATCTATACTAGTATTACACAGTTGATATGAGTTTATGAAAGAAGACTTACAGTGAAACAGCCCCACAATACAGTTATATGTATATGAAAGCGGATAAAGAAAGCATATAAACACTTACTCGGTTGTAGAGCTTCCATGTTGTTTGGTTAGTTGTTCAACAAAGAAAGATTGAAAACAACAGTATATTCAAAATTAAAGGAGAAAGTATTTTGAAAAGATGTTGGGGCTTACAGCTCAAGGAGAGACCCAAGGTTTATCAGTGATAGCATTGTCGTTTTGTACAGAGGGACTTATACAAGTGACTGAGGCCCAAGAAAGGTTTTATGTACAAGGGGATGGGTCTTACACTCTCTCAAGAGGCCCAAGTGTTTAAACAAAAAGAATGGGGCTTACAACACGAGGGTAGGCCCAGATAATTGGTTTTTTTATTGGCGATCGTGCCGAGGTTTTCTTTTAACGCATGGGGACTTATACAATGTCTGAGGCCCAAAAAGTTTTGGTTAAAATGGGATTGGGTCTTACACTCTAATAGAGGCCCAAAATATTTATTTTTGTACAAGTGGTGGGGCTTACAGCTCAAGGAGAGGCCCAGGGTCATTTGTTTGAAAATGGCGATCGCGCCGAGAATTTTGAAAACGCGGTGGGTGTTATACAATGCATTAAGGCCCAAAATGGTTTGGTTTTCAAAGGGGGTTGGGTCTTACACTCTAATAGAGGCCCAAAATATTTTAAATGGGTCTTATAGCTCGAGGAGAGGCCCAGGGTTTGTTTTTCAACGGACGATGATCGCGTCGAACTTTTTGAAATACAACGGGACTTATACAATAAGTGAGGCCCAAAAATAGGTTTGTATTTACAAAGGATTGGGTCTTACACTCTATTAGAGGCCCATGAGTGTTTGGAAAAGTTTCTTAGGGAGAAAATCAATAAAACCCTAATTTCATTTTTTTAAAGGCATTTTTCAAAGAAAAATCAAGTAAAAAATGATAAAAATATCAAATAAAATCATTAATCATGTTATAAACAATGATTAAAGTTTATAAAAAAGTATTTTATCCACATGAATATTTAAAATCATTTTGGTTTTAAAAATCAAGAAAAAGAAATAATTTTAAAAGCATTTAAAACAATATTTTTGAATATATTAAAAATATATAAAATAATAATATTTTTTTGTGATTTTTTGTGGATTAAAATATTATGGAGTATGAATAAGAAGTGTGCAAAACAAAATTGGAAAATGATGATTTTTGCTATGTAAAAGAATTGGTTGAGTTTTTGAAAAGAAACTAAGAAAAAGAGGAAACATGTCACAACATCACATTCGACGTCTTTCATGAGTTTTGAAGATAAGAGAAAAAGGAAAGATGTCACAACATCACATTCGACATCTTAAAAAAATCAGAACTGAAACTTTAGTTTCAACATCTTTTTTATCAAACTTTAAACATTCATAACTCTCTCAATTTTAACGAAATTAAAATCCGTAAGAACCTATCTTGACCGATTTTTCACAAGGAATCCAATGGTATTAATCATGCACACTGAAACTTAATGTACTGAACAAACAAAGTAAAAAACCAGAACTGCACATGTAGTTTTCGACATCTTTTGTCGTCAAACTTCCAACACGCATAACTCTCTCAATTTTTAACAAAATTAAAATCCGTAAGAACCTATCTTGACCTATTTTTCGCAAGGAATCCAATGGTATTACTCATGCACACTGAAACCTAATGTACAAGACACACAAAGCAAAAAACCAGAACTGCATGTTGATTTTAAAACAACAAAAACTCCACATATAAACATGTTAAAGTGCAAACAGTAGGAGGATCACATCATACACATTAAGGACTACATTTTTGCTTCAATAATTGTTCAATATGATGCATGTATGTGGACAACAAAGGAAAGCATGATTCAAAGAATTCAAGTTGTGAATTTTACCTCTTTTTTGGAGATTTTGTGCAACCTACCAAGTGCTTTGTTCCATAAATGATTTGATTCTTTGGACACCCTCAAATGACCTCTTAGAAGCTTTTAGGATGGTTGGAATCAGCTGGAAACCTCTGGACCAAGTTGGAGCTCTTTCTTGCAAAATGGGCAAAAGTGGCCAAAATGCCAACTCTCTCAAATGGTGTTCCAGATGGGGGAACCATTTGGGACAGTTCAAGGATGATATTTGGAGTGTGTTTGAGGTTTTATCTGGTTTGGAAAGTGACTGAATCAAGACATAGCTTGAAAAATGCACAAAAAGCCTATTTTGAGGTTTTGACAGGTGTCTTTGTAATTTTGGTGTTATAGGTCACTTGTGAGTTTGGGCAGCTTAGATATGACATATTGGATGTGTTTGGATCACGAGCTGTGATGGAAATTCTCTCTAACTCAAAAACTCAGAATTACCTTGCTAAAGAAGGCATTTTGGAGTGAAAGAAGTGATTTTAAGGAAAGCATCTGTTTGATGGCTTTGGTGTACTCAAACTTAGCACAAATGAGCTCTATTTATAGTAGAGTAAGTTTGTTTTGCAAGCAACAGTGAATGGTAGCTGCAGCAGAGGTTTGGACTCTCATTGGCCAACATTTTCCAAACCTCTGCTGCAGCTACCATTCACTGTTGCTTGCAAAACAAACTTACTCTATCAATGTCCAAACCTTTGATGCTTGTCCTACTGTCGCTCCCGGGATTTTCATCCTAGTACTAACGCGAAAGTGGCACCGAAATAGAGTCGCCATCAATGTGTATTTACCCCATGAGAGGGAAAGGAAACACTGTATAAACTTGAGGGAAAGGAAAAGCATGGTCTTGCGACCAAGAGAACTGGGTTCGGGAGTCGGTTACGCATGAGGAAGGTATTAGCACCCCCACGTGTCCATCGTACCCGATGGGATCCACGCTTGCTGCTTCAATCAAAGGGTGTAAGGAAAGGATACTGGAAAAAGGAACTGCTAACTGAAGAACTGGAAAAGGAAAGGAGAGAGAAAGAGAAAAAAATGTAGGGAAAATAAATGAAGTGCTCGAATGTGCCCTACCCCCACTGCCTACGTATCTCATCGGGAACATGAGAATCAGAGCGACGTAGTTCCCCTCAATGAGGGTCGCTTTGTTGGTGTTTTTAGTGGAAATGTCAGAGTGCGCGTCCCAGCAGTTAGGTGTTGCAGCTCGCTGTATGGAGACTTAGGCGTTACCTATTTGCGGTAGAACGGACATGACGAGTCCTTAAGGAAGGAGTGAAGAGATGAGAAAAGAGTTCCCGAAGGAAAGACCTTATTGTTTGTTTGAAGTTTTTTAGCAAGAAGTGTTTTGGTTATTTTTGTGTTTATAACGCATATTGTATTTAAGTCTCTCATGTAGGATCGAATGCCTCGCATATCGACCCAAGACGGGACGTACGCTAAACATTCTAAGAAAGAGAGAGAAGACCCCTCACCTCCTTATTCTCACATGAAAGGCTCAAATACAATATTTGTTATGCCTTTATTAAGTATTTTTGCTTTTGTTTTAAGATGAGAAGAAGAGAGACTCAAAGGGTGAAAAGAAAAACGGAAGTTAGTTGTTAGTGTGCTCGCCGAGATATCGCATCTCGTGCCTACGTATCCTCAATCTGAAAAGAATGAGGAATCAGAGCATCCGTAGTTCACGCTACTACGGGACACAGGGAGAGGTCTCGATCGCATGGGTGCGAGAGAAGAGTGGGACTCACGAAGGTCACACAAATAGTCTAAGGGGGAAACTCGGTCCTACAAGTTAGCATGCAATGATGGTCCTAAGGTCGGGATCAAGAGGGAAGTCTATCTAATGTTGTCAGGCATGGATTGCTATCCTAATGTCTCTTCTACCTCCGACTTAATCAAAAATTAAGTGGAGCAAGGAATCCTATGGGATCATGTCATCAAACAAGTAAACACAGGATAAATCAATCACAAAATGAAATAAAAGCAACTAAAGAGTAAACAGTGTTAATAAACAGTAATACCACACAGTCAAAATAAGAAAAAGAGGGAGCTTTAGCCAAGGGGTCATATCAACCGAGGCAAACAAGCTAGCTGTGGGAAGTAGGGGTACTCATCCAATGGTATTGAGAACCATGGAGAGCAGAGTAAGAAAGGGGAAGATGTGAATCAGATCACATAAGCATCAGCATTGGTCAATGCGAGCTATAGACAAGGTGTGGGGGTTTGATTGCTAAACCCTTCTTCCACTTGACGGACTCGATAACAAGAGTAAGATATGTTCAAAGCTTCAATCATGTAATGAGAGCTAAGAATGACTTGGGACTAGAAATGGCGGGAGTTGATTGCGGACTCTCATTCCGCCTGATTCCTTCTTTGAGGTCTTACAAGGGGATACGGGAATGGGATGCCTCTTTGGAGGTCTTTAGGCACAATATTAAACAATCACAAACAGAGCCTCCTTTGAGGACTTCCAGCATTGCCGGCCAAGTGGCACGGACTCCCAATCCTACTTCTCATGGCATCAAAAGGAAAAAATGCGGAATTAGTAAAAGAGAAGAGAAGTAATACCGAACGGATATCAATCCGTAGCAACGAAATCAAAGTATAAGTAAACCGACAAACTTCTAGTAACCTAACATAAATGAACAAGAGTGTTAGAAAGCGAAACGGATCCGTGAAAGGCATGGAACCAAATGCTCTTAAAAACAATAAAACACGGCCATATGCCATAAACAGCAGCAACAACAGCGCTCCAGCACCTGCATAGCTTTAAAAACTAGCAACAAGTAATAACAGTCTATAACAGCTACTATTTCCAGAACAGAATGGGTGTATATGCAGCCAGCCAAGATATCAACATTTTACAGCACCCTCTGTGCACAGCAACTGTGTATACTACAACAACTTCTATGTTCAATGTGAAACACTACAAAACAAACTCAAAGATTAGTCAAAGTTCAAATGGAAATAACCAAAGTGAGCAACTAAGATCAAAAGGAAATGTCAATAAGAAGTAATTGAAATCAATGCTAACATGCAAACAACACTTAGTCAAAAATCTATGCAAAACATATTAAAGACTATTAACAAAGTTATCAAATGAAACTATTATGAAAACATTAACACTAAAACCTATGTTTAGTCAATGTTAGAACTAAGTCAAATCAAGCTATATCATTATCAATTGGTTCAAAGTTAATTCTAATGAACAATTAACGGACAAATAGTGACCAATTAAGCCAAAAACATGTAGTGCGATTAAGCAAAAACAATTAGTGCAATTAAGCAAAACAATTAGTAACCACTTAGGCAACAACAATTAATAAGCAATTAAGCTAAAAAATGATTAGTGTCATTAAGCGAAAATCAATTAGTGAACAATTAAGCTAAAAACATGTAGTGCGATTAAGCAAAAACAATTAATGCCATTAAGCAAAAAATGAGTAATGCAATTAGTGGACAAAAACAATTATTCAAAACCCATTAACAAAATATAAACCTAATTAGTCACAATTACAACCAATAAACCATGTAAAAAGTTAATTAGAAGCATGGTTAATATCAACGAGTCAAAGTCTAAATCATATCGAAATTAGCTCTAAACAAAAGTTAATCGAAATTAGTCGTTAATTAGGATCAAGATCAAAATTAAAAATCACAAATCACAATTAGATTCTAATTCTAAAATCTATTCCTAAAGTTGTAAGGCTAATTCTAAAAATTAGTACCTAAACAATTAAGGAGAGCAATTAGTCATTCACTAATCAATGTTAAAAATCTAAGTTGATTTCTAAACTAACAAACTATTTCCTAATTGCAATCTAAAATAGAAATAAAGCAATTAACTAAAACAAGCTCTAAAGTTAATTAACGGGGGGGGGAGGTGAGAAACGAACCCACTGCACTCAAGGCCCAACTTGGTGACCTAGTCCATGTTGATACCAAGAAAACCCTAAAAAATAATAATCCAGCTTCAAGCAGATTCAGCCGTGACATTCTCCATTGTCCAGCTTGTTTTCATCATCCTCATTAGAACCTCACCGTCGCACCGAATTCCCTTTCCGTCTCGCTCATCCTCTTCGGCGTCGCATCAACTCGCCATCCCCCTCGGTTGAACAAGAAAACCACACCTCCAAAACTACATCATTGCGGCGATTCAACACTCCGCCGCACCGTCGACAAACAAGCTTCGAACGTTCCGAGAAAACAAACGCTCGCACCACATCATCAACACAAATTGCAAATACGAGAGCAACAATCATAGTTGGAAACGAGAGTACCATAATTTCACGATGGCGACGAAGAAATTCGACGTGGTTCAGAGCTCCCTTCTCGTCTCTTTTCGTCTGAAATTGTTCGTTTCTTTGATGCGAATTGTTGAATGAATTGATTTTCTCGTTACGATTCGTACTTGAGATCGCGTAATGTTGAAGTTATTGGTTGATCTGTTATCGCAGGAATTTCTGCTCAGAGTTTGTCACGATTGAAGGATTGAAGGTAACGATGGTTTATTGAAGATTTATGATGAAGGAAATTGAAGATGATAGAGGTTCTTGGAGAATTGGTGATGATGAAGAATGAAGAGATTGGTTCCGTTATGGTTTCTTTTTGTTGAAGTTTTATTAAGGTGTGAAGATTGGAAGAAGGTGAAATTGCAGAGGGAGAGGATGAAGCGGTTTGAAGAGTTTTTCGGTTTCTGCAGTTAGAGAATTGATGAAGATGAAGAGAGATTAGAGATTGAAGATTCGAGATTGAAAAAGTCCAGAAGCTCCGTTAGATCCAAACTCTGTTATTCTGTTAGAGATTCGGTTAGCTTTCTCAGTTAGAAAAGTGGTTAGAGTTGGTTAGGGTGAAAAGTTAGAAGTTTTTTTGAAATTTGTATATGGAATTTTCTGTTAGGGATGGCATTCCTTTCCGTTAATTTCCCTGCGCCTTGGTAGTATCCTAATGGACATGTGACTTGAATAATGGATATTGAATGAGTTGGAAATTTGGATATTGTAACTGGATTAATTGGTCTTGGTTTTCATGGATATTGGTAAGTAATATGGATTCAAGAAAAAAATGAAAATGGATATGGATTGGATGAAAATGTGGTTTTAGTTTATGGATCCAAAATGGTTCTAAAGTGGATTATGGACATTGAAATGGATTTGAAAATGTAGGCAAAATGGTTTGAAATAAAATGTGGGTTAAGAAATGGATAAAAATAGAAATGGATTATAAAAATGGATATTTGGAGTTTTAAACGGAAATGGATTTAAGAATGGATAATGGAATGGTTTAATGGTTATTAACATAGTGATTTAAAATATGGAGTAAAATTGGATGTTTGGAATTAAAAAGTGGACAATTGGATTTTGAGGGAGCAGATGGATTTTGATTTAATTTGGTTTAGAATATGAATTTTGGATATATGGACATGGAAAAAAATGGTTTAGGGTCTTTAAGGTGGATAAAGAAAAATGAAAATGACTACTGGGTTTATTGTAGAAACTTGAATTCCAAGTAGCCCACACAACTAATCTCGACACGCCCAATTCTACACCAAACTCATATCTTTAATGAATTCCAACAATTCAATCAGTAAGCTCAATCAACCATGACTCAATGTCCTTTAGATCAATTCACCCATGCTTTGTCTTCATGATCTTGAATTGGCGAATATCAACCGATTTGCACCGAAGATAAGAAACTATGATCCCATGCCCCAGGAGCCCAATGCAAATGTATGATGAGTCATGACCTAATGGAAAATGCAGAATGAAGGCAAAGCAAAAGGCAGAAAAAGGTAGGGCAAATTTTGGGGTGTTACAGCTGCCCCTATTCAATCAACTTGGACCTGAAAGGATGATAGCAATTGCTTTCAGACATTCAAGGTAGAAGGTGATTGAATACAAAAAGAACCGCAAAATTTGCTAACCGTGGGAGAGAAAATATTATTGGAACCCGACTGCAAGGACACATCGTCAAAGTAATTTGATGGCAGGAAGACTCAACGGAAGGAACACATTGTCATAGGGATGACAGAAAGAAGACTCAACCGAGGAAAACACACCGTCATAGGGTTGACGGGAAGCAAACTCGACCAAAGGAAACATATTGTCATAGGGATGACAGGAAGCAGACTCGACCACAGGAAACACATTGTCATAGGGATGTCAGGAAGCAGACTCGACCACATCAAACACATTATCATAGGGATGACAGGAAGAAGACTCGACCATAGGAAACACATTGTCATAGGGATGACAGGAAGAAGACCTAACCGAAGGAAACACATTGTCATAGGGATGACAGAAAGAAGACTCGGCCGAAGAAAGCACATCGTCAAAGGGGTTTGACGAAAAGAGGACTCGACCAAAGGAAACACATTGTCATAGGGATGACAGAAAGAAGACTCGACCGAAGAAAGCACATCGTCAAAGGGGTTTGACGGAAAGAAAACCATACGAGGAACCACATTGTCATAGGGATGACAGAAAGAAAACCTGACTTAGGGATCACATCGTCAAAGGGTTGACGAAAAGAACACCTGACCGAGGGAAACACGTCGTTAAAGGGGTTTGACGGAAAGAAATCTTGACTGAAGGGAGCACATCGTCAAAGGGTTGACGAAAAGAAATGGAACCCAAGAAACATCTGAACTGAGGAAGCACATCGTCAAAGGGTTGACGGAAAGAAAATATAGAAATCCGACCGAAGGGACACGTCGTCAAAGTGTTGACGGGAAGAAAACCTGACCGAGGGTTACACATTTTCATAGGGATGACAGAAAGGAAACCTAATGAAGATAACACATTGTCATAGAAATGACGGAAGGGAAACTTGTTTTTGGAATGTCGTCATCAAAGGGTTGATGGACATGGACTGATCGAGGGTAAGATCGACGTATGATCTACGACCCAAAAGAAAGATAGGTAGAGGAGTTGATTGAAATGTCTGCTGGGGCTATGCCACTGTCTTGACTGGAAGTTGATTAGGGCTTTCGCGCAAGGTACCAAATCTGGCTTATGCTTCACACGCATATGTTTGAATTTTCTTTCTATGGCGTAATGCTCCATACAAAATGGAAAATGGAAATGGATCGAACCCAGGCAAGGCAGGGGTAGCACGAATTTTTGCGTGGTTGCGAAGCACTGTCGCTTTGGGGTACTACAGCTCGATTCATTTTTTATCCTATTGAAGTTGATGAAGGAAGGGAAATAGATGTCTCTAATTAACCCTGCTTGCAAACTGAGTTTGAACAGATGACTGTTGGTTTACAGATACTACAAAGATTGTGGGTCTCTCTTAGGTTATTTTGTTAAAATAGTGCCCGGGTGATTGGTGGGAGTTTAAGACTGATGTTTTTCGATTGATATGTGAGGGTACGGGATTTGGGTTTTAGATTAGTGTGCTCGCTAAGATTTTTCTTTCAATCTTATGCCTACATATTCCTGTTTACCGAAATAGGGAAATCAGAGCGATCGTAGTTCCTCCTATTCTATGGGAGGAAATGGTGTTTTGGTGTCTTGTTCAAAGCCCAAGACGTGAAGCTGAAAAGGTGGTTTATATCTTGTTCAAAGCCCAAGATGTGAAGCTGAAGGGTCTATTTGTATCTTGTTCGAAGCCCAAGATGTGAAGCTAAAAAGGTGTTGTCTTTAGAGAGAATTTGTCATCCCTAAAGGGGTCTGTTTGTCACAACTGTTGGGTGACTGACTATAAAGAAGGATTACTTTAACCGGGATATATGAATCCTAGCAATGCCATAATTTCCTTTATAGGGGATTTTAACCTGAAGGAGAAGACTTTAACTCAGTGTAGAGCAATGCCATCTTTCCTTAGGAATTTCTCATGCTAAAAGAGGTACAGTGGCATGGATGTAAATAATACAAAGGCTTGCCGCTTACATCAATTAGATGAAAGGAGTTGTTGATGTTTGTATCCTGTGAACGAGGCATAGTTTTGATGCTAAAAGTTTGATTGACTCAACCGGGGTTTTACTTATACAAAGCCTAAGAGGAGGCTATTGACCCAACAAGAGGGTGTTTTTATGTGCCTCGTACGAAGCCCGAGAGAGAGGCTAAAAGGGATTGAGTCAACAAGAGAGTGTTTTATACTCAACAAGAGAGTGTTTTTGTATCTCGTACAAAGCCTGAGATGGAGGTTAGAAGAGTGTTTGACTCAACAAGAGAGTCTTTTATGTTTTTGTATCTCGTACAAAGCCCGAGATGGAGGCTGAAAGGGTGTTTGACTCAACAAGAGAGTCTTTTTGTATCTCGTACGAAGCCCGAGATAGAGGCTAAAAGGATTACTGTTTCAGTTGAGTGACAGGTCCAGTAGGTTGGTTAAAAGAGAAAATTAGTTCTTATAGAGAGACTAATTAAAGACAAGGTTATGCTTTGGGATTGATCAGAGGATCAGGGTTATTTCCTGTTCTTTAAGGAAATGGGGAATCCAGAGGGTATTGGAGACTGTCCGAGTCTACTGGTGTTTTTCCCTACTTGAGAATGCCTTCGAGACTCAAGGAGATTAGACTGTCCAAGTCTAGAGTTTTATCTTTTGTACTATGCTTAAAGAAGCAGTGGTAGTACGTTCACGGTAGAAAGATCTAGACTCTTTGAAAGATTGTTCTATTAAGATGACTAATTTCTGTTCCTATACCTCTAGGAGGTTGTCGGGACAATTTGTACGAAGCCCAAGAGGAGGCTGGAAACTTTTAAGAAGCTGAGGGATAATTTGTACGAAGCCCAAGAGGAGGCTCTCTTCCCGAAGGAAGAATCCTTATACGAAGCCTAAGAGGAGGCTGTGAATACTTCTAAGAAGCCATAGGGTCCTTGTACAACGCCCAAGAGGAGGCGAGGATGCTTTTAGGAAGCCTGTGGGTCCCCAAACCCCGAGAAGTTTAAGACATGCCATTCACCGAGAATGGATCAAGCCAGGAAAGTCCGAGAATTTGGAAGAAACTCAAGAGATGCCATTCATGGAGAAAAGATCATCTCTGGGGAGTAGAGTTTCTTTGGAAATTTCTAAGAGTGACAGTCTGAGAAAGGGTTCAAAAAGAATCTGCCTTTCACATCTCCATATTGTTTAACCCCAAGAGGAGGGAAGACTGTGTCTAGTAATCCTATGGGGATCTAGTTTTGACTGTATTTAAGAGTGACCAATAGGGCTTAGTGCTAGACGTAGTTGCCGGGGAAACTCTAAATATCTATACTAGTATTACACAGTTGATATGAGTTTATGAAAGAAGACTTACAGTGAAACAGCCCCACAATACAGTTATATGTATATGAAAGCGGATAAAGAAAGCATATAAACACTTACTCGGTTGTAGAGCTTCCATGTTGTTTGGTTAGTTGTTCAACAAAGAAAGATTGAAAACAACAGTATATTCAAAATTAAAGGAGAAAGTATTTTGAAAAGATGTTGGGGCTTACAGCTCAAGGAGAGACCCAAGGTTTATCAGTGATCGCATTGTCGTTTTGTACAGAGGGACTTATACAAGTGACTGAGGCCCAAGAAAGGTTTTATGTACAAGGGGATGGGTCTTACACTCTCTCAAGAGGCCCAAGTGTTTAAACAAAAAGAATGGGGCTTACAACACGAGGGTAGGCCCAGATAATTGGTTTTTTTATTGGCGATCGTGCCGAGGTTTTCTTTTAACGCATGGGGACTTATACAATGTCTGAGGCCCAAAAAGTTTTGGTTAAAATGGGATTGGGTCTTACACTCTAATAGAGGCCCAAAATATTTATTTTTGTACAAGTGGTGGGGCTTACAGCTCAAGGAGAGGCCCAGGGTCATTTGTTTGAAAATGGCGATCGCGCCGAGAATTTTGAAAACGCGGTGGGTGTTATACAATGCATTAAGGCCCAAAATGGTTTGGTTTTCAAAGGGGGTTGGGTCTTACACTCTAATAGAGGCCCAAAATATTTTAAATGGGTCTTATAGCTCGAGGAGAGGCCCAGGGTTTGTTTTTCAACGGACGATGATCGCGTCGAACTTTTTGAAATACAACGGGACTTATACAATAAGTGAGGCCCAAAAATAGGTTTGTATTTACAAAGGATTGGGTCTTACACTCTATTAGAGGCCCATGAGTGTTTGGAAAAGTTTCTTAGGGAGAAAATCAATAAAACCCTAATTTCATTTTTTTAAAGGCATTTTTCAAAGAAAAATCAAGTAAAAATGATAAAAATATCAAATAAAATCATTAATCATGTTATAAACAATGATTAAAGTTTATAAAAAAGTATTTTATCCACATGAATATTTAAAATCATTTTGGTTTTAAAAATCAAGAAAAAGAAATAATTTTAAAAGCATTTAAAACAATATTTTTGAATATATTAAAAATATATAAAATAATAATATTTTTTTGTGATTTTTTGTGGATTAAAATATTATGGAGTATGAATAAGAAGTGTGCAAAACAAAATTGGAAAATGATGATTTTTGCTATGTAAAAGAATTGGTTGAGTTTTTGAAAAGAAACTAAGAAAAAGAGGAAACATGTCACAACATCACATTCGACGTCTTTCATGAGTTTTGAAGATAAGAGAAAAAGGAAAGATGTCACAACATCACATTCGACATCTTAAAAAAATCAGAACTGAAACTTTAGTTTCAACATCTTTTTTATCAAACTTTAAACATTCATAACTCTCTCAATTTTAACGAAATTAAAATCCGTAAGAACCTATCTTGACCGATTTTTCACAAGGAATCCAATGGTATTAATCATGCACACTGAAACTTAATGTACTGAACACACAAAGTAAAAAACCAGAACTGCACATGTAGTTTTCGACATCTTTTGTCGTCAAACTTCCAACACGTATAACTCTCTCAATTTTTAACAAAATTAAAATCCGTAAGAACCTATCTTGACCTATTCTTCGCAAGGAATCCAATGGTATTACTCATGCACACTGAAACCTAATGTACAAGACACACAAAGCAAAAAACCAGAACTGCATGTTGATTTTAAAACAACAAAAACTCCACATATAAACATGTTAAAGTGCAAACAGTAGGAGGATCACATCATACACATTAAGGACTGCATTTTTGCTTCAAGAATTGTTCAATATGATGCATGTATGTAGACAACAAAGGAAAGCATGATTCAAAGAATTCAAGTTGTGAATTTTACCTCTTTTTTGGAGATTTTGTGCAACCTACCAAGTGCTTTGTTCCATAAATGATTTGATTCTTTGGACACCCTCAAATGACCTCTTAGAAGCTTTTAGGATGGTTGGAATCAGCTGGAAACCTCTGGACCAAGTTGGAGCTCTTTCTTGCAAAATGGGCAAAAGTGGCCAAAATGCCAACTCTCTCAAATGGTGTTCCAGATGGGGGAACCATTTGGGACAGTTCAAGGATGATATTTGGAGTGTGTTTGAGGTTTTATCTGGTTTGGAAAGTGACTGAATCAAGACATAGCTTGAAAAATGCACAAAAAGCCTATTTTGAGGTTTTGACAAGTGTCTTTGTAATTTTGGTGTTATAGGTCACTTGTGAGTTTGGGCAGCTTAGATATGACATATTGGATGTGTTTGGATCACGAGCTGTGATGGAAATTCTCTCTAACTCAAAAACTCAGAATTACCTTGCTAAAGAAGGCATTTTGGAGTGAAAGAAGTGATTTTAAGGAAAGCATCTGTTTGATGGCTTTGGTGTACTCAAACTGAGCACAAATGAGCTCTATTTATAGTAGAGTAAGTTTGTTTTGCAAGCAATAGTGAATGGTAGCTGCAGCAGAGGTTTGGAAAATGTTGGCCAATGAGAGTCCAAGCCTCTGCTGCAGCTACCATTCACTGTTAGCCATTGACTAGAGGTTAGGGCACAGGCTGCTGGTTCCCTAGCTGTTTGGAAAATGTTGGCCAATGAGAGTCCAAACCTTTGATGCTTGTCCTACTGTCGCTCCCGGGATTTTCATCCTAGTACTAACGCGAAAGTGGCACCGAAATAGAGTCGCCATCAATGTGTATTTACCCCATGAGAGGGAAAGGAAACACTGTATAAACTTGAGGGAAAGGAAAAGCATGGTCTTGCGACCAAGAGAACTGGGTTCGGGAGTCGGTTACGCATGAGGAAGGTATTAGCACCCCCACGCGTCCATCGTACCCGATGGGATCCACGCTTGCTGCTTCAATCAAAGGGTGTAAGGAAAGGATACTGGAAAAAGGAACTGCTAACTGAAGAACTGGGAAAGGAAAGGAGAGAGAAAGAGAAAAAAATGTAGGGAAAATAAATGAAGTGCTCGAATGTGCCCTACCCCACTGCCTACGTATCTCATCGGGAACATGAGAATCAGAGCGACGTAGTTCCCCTCAATGAGGGTCGCTTTGTTGGTGTTTTTAGTGGAAATGTCAGAGTGCGCGTCCCAGCAGTTAGGTGTTGCAGCTCGCTGTATGGAGACTTAGGCGTTACCTATTTGCGGTAGAACGGACATGACGAGTCCTTAAGGAAGGAGTGAAGAGATGAGAAAAGAGGTCCCGAAGGAAAGACCTTATTGTTTGTTTGAAGTTTTTTAGCAAGAAGTGTTTTGGTTATTTTTGTGTTTATAACGCATATTGTATTTAAGTCTCTCATGTAGGATCGAATGCCTCGCATATCGACCCAAGACGGGACGTACGCTAAACATTCTAAGAAAGAGAGAGAAGACCCCTCACCTCCTTATTCTCACATGAAAGGCTCAAATACAATATTTGTTATGCCTTTATTAAGTATTTTTGCTTTTGTTTTAAGATGAGAAGAAGAGAGACTCAAAGGGTGAAAAGAAAAACGGAAGTTAGTTGTTAGTGTGCTCGCCGAGATATCGCATCTCGTGCCTACGTATCCTCAATCTGAAAAGAATGAGGAATCAGAGCATCCGTAGTTCACGCTACTACGGGACACAGGGAGAGGTCTCGATCGCATGGGTGTGAGAGAAGAGTGGGACTCACGAAGGTCACACAAATAGTCTAAGGGGGAAACTCGGTCCTACAAGTTAGCATGCAATGATGGTCCTAAGGTCGGGATCAAGAGGGAAGTCTATCTAATGTTGTCAGGCATGGATTGTTATCCTAATGTCTCTCCTACCTCCGACTTAATCAAAAATTAAGTGGAGCAAGGAATCCTATGGGATCATGTCATCAGACAAGTAAACACAGGATAAATCAATCACAAAATGAAATAAAAGCAACTAAAGAGTAAACAGTGTTAATAAACAGTAATACCACACAGTCAAAATAAGAAAAAGAGGGAGCTTTAGCCAAGGGGTCATATCAACCGAGGCAAACAAGCTAGCTGTGGGAAGTAGGGGTACTCATCCAATGGTATTGAGAACCATGGAGAGCAGAGTAAGAAAGGGGAAGATGTGAATCAGATCACATAAGCATCAGCATTGGTCAATGCGAGCTATAGACAAGGTGTGGGGGTTTGATTGCTAAACCCTTCTTCCACTTGACGGACTCGATAACAAGAGTAAGATATGTTCAAAGCTTCAATCATGTAATGAGAGCTAAGAATGACCTGGGACTAGAAATGGCGGGAGTTGATTGCGGACTCTCATTCCGCCTGATGCCTTCTTTGAGGTCTTACAAGGGGATACGGGAATGGGATGCCTCTTTGGAGGTCTTTAGGCACAATATTAAACAATCACAAACAGAGCCTCCTTTGAGGACTTCCAGCATTGCCGGCCAAGTGGCACGGACTCCCAATCCTACTTCTCATGGCATCAAAAGGAAAAAATGCGGAATTAGTAAAAGAGAAGAGAAGTAATATCGAACGGATATCAATCCGTAGCAACGAAATCAAAGTATAAGCAAACCGACAAACTTCTAGTAACCTAACATAAATGAACAAGAGTGTTAGAAAGCGAAACGGATCCGTGAAAGGCATGGAACCAAATGCTCTTAAAAACAATAAAACAAGGCCATATGCCATAAACAGCAGCAACAACAGCGCTCCAGCACCTGCATAGCTTTAAAAACTAGCAACAAGTAATAACAGTCTATAACAGCTACTATTTCCAGAACAGAATGGGTGTATATGCAGCCAGCCAAGATATCAACATTTTACAGCACCCTCTGTGCACAGCAACTGTGTATACTACAATAACTTCTATGTTCAATGTGAAACACTACAAAACAAACTCAAAGATTAGTCAAAGTTCAAATGGAAATAACCAAAGTGAGCAACTAAGATCAAAAGGAAATGTCAATAAGAAGTAATTGAAATCAATGCTAACATGCAAACAACACTTAGTCAAAAATCTATGCAAAACATATTAAAGACTATTAACAAAGTTATCAAATGAAACTGTTATGAAAACATTAACACTAAAACCTATGTTTAGTCAATGTTAGAACTAATTCAAATCAAGCTATATCATTATCAATTGGTTCAAAGTTAATTCTAATGAACAATTAACGGACAAATAGTGACCAATTAAGCCAAAAACATGTAGTGCGATTAAGCAAAAACAATTAGTGCAATTAAGCAAAACAATTAGTAACCACTTAGGCAACAACAATTAATAAGCAATTAAGCTAAAAAATGATTAGTGTCATTAAGCGAAAATCAATTAGTGAACAATTAAGCTAAAAACATGTAGTGCGATTAAGCAAAAACAATTAATGCCATTAAGCAAAAAATGAGTAATGCAATTAGTGGACAAAAACAATTATTCAAAACCCATTAACAAAATATAAACCTAATTAGTCACAATTACAACCAATAAACCATGTAAAAAGTTAATTAGAAGCATGGTTAATATCAACGAGTCAAAGTCTAAATCATATCGAAATTAGCTCTAAACAAAAGTTAATCGAAATTAGTCGTTAATTAGGATCAAGATCAAAATTAAAAATCACAAATCACAATTAGATTCTAATTCTAAAATCTATTCCTAAAGTTGTAAGGCTAATTCTAAAAATTAGTACCTAAACAATTAAGGAGAGCAATTAGTCATTCACTAATCAATGTTAAAAATCTAAGTTGATTTCTAAACTAACAAACTATTTCCTAATTGCAATCTAAAATAGAAATAAAGCAATTAACTAAAACAAGCTCTAAAGTTAATTAACGGGGGGGGAGGTGAGAAACGAACCCACTGCACTCAAGGCCCAACTTGGTGACCTAGTCCATGTTGATACCAAGAAAACCCTAAAAAATAATAATCCAGCTTCAAGCAGATTCAGCCGTGACATTCTCCATTGTCCAGCTTGTTTTCATCATCCTCATTAGAACCTCACCGTCGCACCGAATTCCCTTTCCGTCTCGCTCATCCTCTTCGGCGTCGCATCAACTCGCCATCCCCCTCGGTTGAACAAGAAAACCACACCTCCAAAACTACATCATTGCGGCGATTCAACACTCCGCCGCACCGTCGACAAACAAGCTTCGAACGTTCCGAGAAAACAAACGCTCGCACCACATCATCAACACAAATTGCAAATACGAGAGCAACAATCATAGTTGGAAACGAGAGTACCATAATTTCACGATGGCGACGAAGAAATTCGACGTGGTTCAGAGCTCCCTTCTCGTCTCTTTTCGTCTGAAATTGTTCGTTTCTTTGATGCGAATTGTTGAATGAATTGGTTTTCTCGTTACGATTTGTACTTGAGATCGCGTAATGTTGAAGTTATTGGTTGATCTGTTATCGCAGGAATTTCTGCTCAGAGTTTGTCACGATTGAAGGATTGAAGGTAACGATGGTTTATTGAAGATTTATGATGAAGGAAATTGAAGATGATAGAGGTTCTTGGAGAATTGGTGATGATGAAGAATGAAGAGATTGGTTCCGTTATGGTTTCTTTTTGTTGAAGTTTTATTAAGGTGTGAAGATTGGAAGAAGGTGAAATTGCAGAGGGTGAGGATGAAGCGGTTTGAAGAGTTTTTCGGTTTCTGCAGTTAGAGAATTGATGAAGATGGAGAGAGATTAGAGATTGAAGATTCGAGATTGAAAAAGTCCAGAAGCTCCGTTAGATCCAAACTCTGTTATTCTGTTAGAGATTCGGTTAGCTTTCTCAGTTAGAAAAGTGGTTAGAGTTGGTTAGGGTGAAAAGTTAGAAGTTTTTTTGAAATTTGTATATGGAATTTTCTGTTAGGGATGGCATTCCTTTCCGTTAATTTCCCTGCGCCTTGGTAGTATCCTAATGGACATGTGACTTGAATAATGGATATTGAATGAGTTGGAAATTTGGATATTGTAACTGGATTAATTGGTCTTGGTTTTCATGGATATTGGTAAGTAATATGGATTCAAGAAAAAAATGAAAATGGATATGGATTGGATGAAAATGTGGTTTTAGTTTATGGATCCAAAATGGTTCTAAAGTGGATTATGGACATTGAAATGGATTTGAAAATGTAGGCAAAATGGTTTGAAATAAAATGTGGGTTAAGAAATGGATAAAAATAGAAATGGATTATAAAAATGGATATTTGGAGTTTTAAACGGAAATGGATTTAAGAATGGATAATGGAATGGTTTAATGGTTATTAACATAGTGATTTAAAATATGGAGTAAAATTGGATGTTTGGAATTAAAAAGTGGACAATTGGATTTTGAGGGAGCAGATGGATTTTGATTTAATTTGGTTTAGAATATGAATTTTGGATATATGGACATGGAAAAAAATGGTTTAGGGTCTTTAAGGTGGATAAAGAAAAATGAAAATGACTACTGGGTTTATTGTAGAAACTTGAATTCCAAGTAGCCCACACAACTAATCTCGACACGCCCAATTCTACACCAAACTCATATCTTTAATGAATTCCAACAATTCAATCAGTAAGCTCAATCAACCATGACTCAATGTCCTTTAGATCAATTCACCCATGCTTTGTCTTCATGATCTTGAATTGGCGAATATCAACCGATTTGCACCGAAGATAAGAAACTATGATCCCATGCCCCAGGAGCCCAATGCAAATGTATGATGAGTCATGACCTAATGGAAAATGCAGAATGAAGGCAAAGCAAAAGGCAGAAAAAGGTAGGGCAAATTTTGGGGTGTTACAGCTGCCCCTATTCAATCAACTTGGACCTGAAAGGATGATAGCAACTGCTTTCAGACATTCAAGGTAGAAGGTGATTGAATACAAAAAGAACCGCAAAATTTGCTAACCGTGGGAGAGAAAATATTATTGGAACCCGACTGCAAGGACACATCGTCAAAGTAATTTGATGGCAGGAAGACTCAACGGAAGGAACACATTGTCATAGGGATGACAGAAAGAAGACTCAACCGAGGAAAACACATCGTCATAGGGTTGACGGGAAGCAAACTCGACCAAAGGAAACACATTGTCATAGGGATGACAGGAAGCAGACTCGACCACAGGAAACACATTGTCATAGGGATGTCAGGAAGCAGACTCGACCACATCAAACACATTATCATAGGGATGACAGGAAGAAGACTCGACCATAGGAAACACATTGTCATAGGGATGACAGGAAGAAGACCTAACCGAAGGAAACACATTGTCATAGGGATGACAGAAAGAAGACTCGGCCGAAGAAAGCACATCGTCAAAGGGGTTTGACGAAAAGAGGACTCGACCAAAGGAAACACATTGTCATAGGGATGACAGAAAGAAGACTCGACCGAAGAAAGCACATCGTCAAAGGGGTTTGACGGAAAGAAAACCATACGAGGAACCACATTGTCATAGGGATGACAGAAAGAAAACCTGACTTAGGGATCACATCGTCAAAGGGTTGACGAAAAGAACACCTGACTGAGGGAAACACGTCGTTAAAGGGGTTTGACGGAAAGAAATCTTGACTGAAGGGAGCACATCGTCAAAGGGTTGACGAAAAGAAATGGAACCCAAGAAACATCTGAACTGAGGAAGCACATCGTCAAAGGGTTGACGGAAAGAAAATATAGAAATCCGACCGAAGGGACACGTCGTCAAAGTGTTGACGGGAAGAAAACCTGACCGAGGGTTACACATTGTCATAGGGATGACAGAAAGGAAACCTAATGAAGATAACACATTGTCATAGAAATGACGGAAGGGAAACTTGTTTTTGGAATGTCGTCATCAAAGGGTTGATGGACATGGACTGATCGAGGGTAAGATCGACGTATGATCTACGACCCAAAAGAAAGATAGGTAGAGGAGTTGATTGAAATGTCTGCTGGGGCTATGCCACTGTCTTGACTGGAAGTTGATTAGGGCTTTCGCGCAAGGTACCAAATCTGGCTTATGCTTCACACGCATATGTTTGAATTTTCTTTCTATGGCATAATGCTCCATACAAAATGGAAATGCTACGCGATTTGAGGATGCAATGATCACTATATGTTGAATGCCGATGTATGCTCGGGCTGTCGGGGAAAGAAGGATGTGTCAAGTACAATTGGACTTTGCTGGCAAGGATAGGTGAAACCTGATGGTGATTGTTTTTTCAAAGGCGAAATCTTTCTGGGTACCAATGGGGATTGGATTTTGAATGAAGTGCCAATAGGAATTGGACTTTTGGTGATGACCAACATATGGGCTTTTGCTTTAAAGGGGACGCCAATAGGGATAGGGCATCAGGTTTTTGAAAGATGCCAGCAAAGTGGGTTGTGGATGAAGGTGCCGAGCACGGTTAGGCTATGGATTTCTGTTTTACTTTACAATGCTTCATGATATGCTATGCGAATGATATGCGTGGTAATGATTATGCTATGATGTTTATGATATGCAACAGGACCATTCCAGTAAAATAAATGCTGAAGAGACGTGGCCAACTCCGCTGGGGATAACAAACTGAACCGCCTTCAGGGTCATAACTGCTCGAGATCCCGACTAAACCTCCATTCTGCAGGAAAGTATGGATACAAACTTCTGCTGGAGAAACATCCCAGGAATCTGCTGAAGAAAAATGCCAATGACAATCGGCCTTTGACTTGCTGGGGAAAGATAACCACCACCCAAAAATATGCTTGGGGGAAAATGGTTGATGATATTAGCTCTGCTAGGGGACAAGATCGGACTTGGTCCTCTGTTGGGAATCTACCTTCTACCCTTATTCTGTTGGGGGGACGAAAACAACTTTATCGTAAAATAGGGAAGCATAAACCCAACGCTCTGTACAGGAATATAAACTCTTGCTGAAGAGTAGTAAACTTCACCAACCTGGCTAGGGGAGAGCGAACTCCTGAACCCTTGTTGGGGAGAATAATCACAATCTCCATAATGCTCTGCTGAGTGATATAACTTCAGCCATCTCTGTCGAGTTGAGAAACTCTACTGGGGACGTCACGTGTTAACTATCAGCATGAACCCTTCAGATGTGATAAGACCAAAAAAGGTGCCCGATGAAGCGAAACCCAAAAAGGAACCTGTGAATGGACATGTCTTCAGGATGTATCATGAAGATCTGACATATATTGCCCCATGGCTTTTGATTAATCGTCCTCCGGAGAGAATAACTTTTTGTGCTTTTGGGGGGGCCTGCCCCGACTCTGAAATGATTTATGCCCCTGACTGTCTGATCTGTGAAGGAATACCTCTGACTGACTGACCTTCAAGAGATTTGTCGAATCTCGACTTGATTGCCCCAGATTCTCGACATAATTGCCCCAGATTAACTAAATCTTGGAATGAATCGCCCATTTGATATGACTTGCCCCGGCTCAACGGAGTACTCGGGCACTTTGCACCTTAGATTAATCAATCTTTCCATTGTAGAAACTTTCCTGATCAAGCACTTACTCGCAAGTAAAATAATTCGTTTTGAAAAGATAATTTTAATTTAATGCATATGACAGTTTTGAAATCCAAGTCTGTTCACTGGAAAAGTGTTATGACGTATAGTGAACGAAACACTAATCAAAATGTCATTGATACCAACATGAATGGTAAAAAGATCCTTTTAGGAGTCAGGTTCGCCGCGATCTTTACCGAAGTATGCTTTCAAAACAACCCTGCTTCAATTAGGTCTTTCGCATGTTGTAACGTGGCCTGGTTCGCGGTTTAAGAAAGAAAGGATATAAGGCTCAAAGTTTTATTTTAACCCACCCAATCTCCTTGATGTTCTCCAGTCCTATGTTCAGCTAACTCGACACAAGCGCTCACCTTTCAAAAAGGTTAATGAATGATAGGAGGATAGAAGAAACCCACACGGTTTTCGGAGTGACAGTCACCCGTTTTCCCTATGGTGCCTGTAGTCACACGACTTGTTCTTTATTGAGGATTTTTCTTTTTTTTTCCATCCTTTTCGTTTTTTTCATTCTTTTGTTTTGATATCCCTGATTTTTCCTGGCCTAATTCTTCTGAATTTTTTGACTTTGAAGTCCAGCGGGATGCCCTAATTTTTGCCTAAGTCACTTGTTTTCAAGCCTTGACCTAGCGGGCTTTCTTTTTTCTTCTTTGACTCTTTTTTCTCTTCTTTTTTATTAAACAAATCGTGTGACACTGGCTTGTCGGACTCGTTTAAAAGGGTTCCGACTGCCTCCCTCTTCAGTTGGTGAAGGGTAACCACTGTGATTTGATCCTCGAATAGGACGCTCCTTTTGAAATTTGAACGCTCGGTCAAATTAACTGACACATACCCTGCCCCGGGTTAAGATAGAGGGTTTTCCCATTTTCAGAAAGAAACTCCTACTTTTAGGCTCAACGGGGTTTACAAGGGATTATATTCCTTATATCTCCGGTGTTTAGGAATTTGAAACAATGCATGTACATCATCAACAGGGTTTTTGTTCAAAAGCATACAATCGAAAGTTTTGCGTCTTTCAATTTCATCATCCTCCCTAGGACCCTGCTTAAACAAGTGTATGATATCGATGAAAAATTATGAGTGAACACGACTGGATTTAATCAAAACATGCATATTTATTTCATTTTCATTATCAATCGAAAACGACAATTTTACAAATGAGTTTGTACATTTTAACAGAAAAGAAACTACAAATGCAAAGAAATGACATGATCTAGATGGTCGCCAGCTTCGAGGAACTGGGCTTTCCAAGATTGATTTGTTAATGAGCTAGCCATCTTTAGTATTGCTCGTCGAAGTCATTCTGATAATCATCTGCACTACCGCTCTCGGTGACTTCTTCCATAACTTTGATTGATGAACTCCCCTGACTGGACGAAGGAGGATTGTTGATCTGAATACCCTGAGGCGTGAATGAGAACATGTTAGAGTCAAGAAGAGTCTGAATCTTGCTCCTAAGCACCTTACAATCCTCAGTTGAATGCCCTTGTGCCCCAGCATGGTAGTCACAATGGGCGTTGACATCAAAACCTGCTGGATACGGAAAAGGCACCGGCCTCAATTCCTTCGGCACTATCAATCCACCTCTGATCAAATCCGACAATATCTGACTGTACGACATTGGCAACTGGGTGAACTGCCTCTCTGGCTTTCTTGGTCTTTGTCGGGCATGCTAACGCGGCTGACGGCGATATGATCGTTGACTCTGAGGAGTTCTCTGATTTGCAGAAGAATATTGTCCCTGATATGAAGACCCATAAGATTGTTGACTCTGAACAGTTGATATGTCTGAACACCGAGAACGAGGTGGTGAAGATTCCTGAATGGAACTATTTTCTTCCTCACATTCTTCTTGAGAACTGACAACTGATTCATTTCCATTAGCTTGGAAGTTCGAGAGGCCTTGGAGTTTTCCACAATTGATCAGTCTCTCGATGCGTTCTCCCATCATTACCAGGTCAGAAAATTTTGCTGCCCCATTGACAATCATCTTTTCCAAGTACGACCCTTGCAAGGTATCCATGAACAAATCAACCAATTCTCTATCCGAAAGTGGCGGTTGAACACGAGCGGCTAACTCTCTCAATCTCTGAGCATACTCTCGGAATGATTCATTATCTGCCTGAGACAAGTCTTGCAAATGCATCCGGCTGGGAGCCATGTCAAGATTATAACTGTACTGCTTCACAAAGGCGTTGGCTAGATCTGTCCATGATCGGATGCTACCACTTTCTAACTGCATATACCAACTCAACGATGCCCCACTCAAACTGTCCTGGAAACAGTGAATCATGAGCTTATCATTATAGACATGTGAGGTCATTCTTCTGCAGAACATCACCAAATGTAGTTTTGGGCA
The DNA here is from genome assembly GCA_022829125.1 of Lathyrus tuberosus. Classification (NCBI taxonomy): domain Eukaryota; kingdom Viridiplantae; phylum Streptophyta; class Magnoliopsida; order Fabales; family Fabaceae; genus Lathyrus; species Lathyrus tuberosus. Next base: position 11,785,072 of record JALAZF010000045.1, read on the forward strand.
GCTATCCCCTTTGTATTGCTCAAACTTCGGCATTTTAAACTTTGGAGGCATCACAAGGCCAGGTACCAGACACATGCTCAAAGCATTCAAATCAAGAGTATCACGCCTCTCCAGGGCTTTAATTTTCTCGTCCAACTCACGGTATTTTTCATCGAACTGAACAGCCCTTGGATCCTTAGGTTCCATCTTTGGAACTACCCCCTGGACATCTGGCAGAGAGAAGGCAAAACTCTGATAATATGTGGCATCAAGAGAAGATGAATGCCCGTCTCGGAAGATGGTACGCTCGTGTATAGCATGATTCTCAACCGGGATCTGCACAGGCTGAGCTTGAGCAACATTGTTCACCAGAGGTGGAATAACATTCTCATTTCTTTGAACATTGGCCCCTCCCCTTGTCATGGTGGCCATAGCTTCCATGAGTTTATCCAACTCAGTTTTCATCAATTCGACATCGACCCTAGTCACAAACTGATTCTGCTCCCCAGAGTTCATGATCTTTCCAGAAGCTGATTCAAGTCCAATATAAAAGTCGGGAAATCAAACTGCAGTTCAGACAAAGTATGGATGAGCTCACTGGTCTGGCCTGGAGAAGGATATGCAAAATGATGCAAGATGCAAATGCAATGCAATAGTATGAATGCAATAAGACATGGGATCAAAGCTTCCATAAATTCTGCATAATCACTGTGTTGTACCGATGAATGAATAAGCTCATAGGTCTGTTCTGAAGAGGAATACCAGAATATCCGACTAATCAAAATACCAGGATGTCGGGATATCGGCATAATCAAAATACCAGAATGCCAGAATATCGGCATAATCTTAGTACCGACCTAATGAGAATACCGGGATAGTTAGAATGTCAGAATACCATAATACCAGGATGATAAGCCCACACTGATAGAAAAACCAGAATACCAAGTAGGATGAAAGTCAAGGTTACCTGCAAACCTATAAACAACCCGCCCCTCTCACATGTGGGTGCTAAGATCCTCAGTATCCTGGGCTCTCAGGTCGAGAAATGATGACACGTTCACCATTTCTGGTTTGGCATCATCATCAATCGAGGAGGCCTCAACTGATTCTCCAAAACGAAAGTTCCTCAGCTTTTGGCACTGAGGTCGAGAAGCAATAGTACATTCATCCCTCGGGGTACAGTACTATCGCCAATCGAGGAGTGTCTCCACTGATTCTCTTTTAAAAGGGATATCCTACAGCGAGTTCCTAGCATTGGGTCCTCGGATCGAGAATGTGCAATGGGTTTGCCACAGAACGTGGTCTGCCACTATCACAACTCGGGAGGCGTGTCGTTACAGAGTCCTCGGGAAACGGTCACCAGAGTCGACAGCTCTCTAGATCAACACCCTGAAATGCGCAAGACACACACGTCAGAATGCGTCCCAAGATAGCCTCGTCTGGTTGTGAATTTCGTGAATACCCAACGCACTCCAGACGGCACGTAGGTCCCACTACTCTCCACTCTAATTCTAAGTGTATACTCAAGTCTGCGTAATGGGCTTATCTCTCAGAAATCCCATCCCTCCAAACAGAAAACCAGTCCAGCACAACAGTAATAATATGATATGTAATGCTAAAATGCAGTAAATACAGTACAGTAAATAAACAGCAAAATAAAGCACGACAGTAAACACCCAATCAAGGAAAGAAAAAAAACAAACAAGCGTTAGGATTGACTCGCTTAGGGATGGACCAGCAAGAGGTCAATCTGTCCCCAGCAGAGTCGCCATCTGTCGCTCTCGGGATTTTCATCCTAGTACTAACGCGAAAGTGGCACCGAAACAGAGTCGCCAGCAATGTGTATTTACCCCATGAGAGGGAAAGGAAACACTGCATAAACTTGAGGGAAAGGAAAAGCATGGTCTTGCGACCAAGAGAACTGGGTTCAGGAGTCGGTTACGCGTGAGGAAGGTATTAGCACCCCCACGCGTCCATCTTACCCGATGGGATCCACGCTTGCTGCTTCAATCAAAGGGTGTAAGGAAAGGATACTGGAAAAAGGAACTGCTAACTGAAGAACTGGAAAAGGAAAGGAGAGAGAAAGAGAAACAAATGTAGGGAAAATAAAAGAAGTGCTCAAATGGGCCCTACCCCCACTGCCTACGTATCTCATCGGGAACATGAGAATCAGAGCGACGTAGTTCCCTTCAATGAGGGTCGCTTTGTTGGTGTTTTTAGTGGAAACGTCAGAGTGCGTGTCCCAGCAGTTAGGTGTTGCAGCTCGCTGTATGGAGACTTAGGCGTTACCTGTTTGCGGTAGAACGAACATGACGAGTCCTTAAGGAAGAAGTGAAGAGATGAGAAAAGAGTTCCCGAAGGAAAGATGTTATTGTTTGTTTGAAGTTTTTTAGCAAGAAGTGTTTTGGTTATTTTTGTGTTTATAACGCATATTGTATTTAAGTCTCTCATGTAGGATCGAATGCCTCACATATCGACCCAAGACGGGACGTATGCTAAACATTCTAAGAAAGTGAGAGAAGACCCCTCACCTCCTTATTCTCACATGAAAGGCTCAAATACAATATTTGTTATGCCTTTATTAAGTATTTTTACTTTTGTTTTAAGATGAGAAGAAGAGAGACTCAAAGGGTGAAAAGAAAAACAGAAGTTAGTTGTTAGTGTGCTCGCCGAGACATCGCATCTCTTGCCTACGTATCCTCAATTTGAAAAGAATGAGGAATCAGAGCATCCGTAGTTCACGCTACTACGGGACACAGGGAGAGGTCTCGATCGCATGGGTGCGAGAGAAGAGTGGGACTCACGAAGGTCACACAAATAGTCTAAGGGGGAAACTCGGTCCTACAAGTTAGCATGCAATGATGGTCCTAAGGTCGGGATCAAGAGGGAAGTCTATCTACTGTTGTCAGACATGGATTGCTATCCTAATGTCTCTCCTACCTCCGACTTAATCAAAAATTAAGTGGAGCGAGGAATCCTACAGGATCATGTCATCAGACAAGTAAACACAGGATAAATCAATCACATAATGAAATAAAAGCAACTAAAGAGTAAACAGTGTCAATAAACAGTAATGCCACACAGTCAAAATAAGAAAAAGATGGAGCTTTAGCCAAGGGGTCATATCAACCGAGGCAAATAAGGTAGCTGTGGGAAGTAGGGGTACTCATCCAATGGTATTGAGAACCATGGAGAGCAGAGTAAGAAAGGGGAAGATGTGAATCAGATCACATAAGCATCAACATTGGTCAATGCGAGCTATAGACAAGGTGTGGGGGTTTGATTGCTAAACCCTTCTTCCACTTGACGGGCTCGATAACAAGAGTAAGCTATGTTCAAAGCTTCAATCATGTAATGAGAGCTAAGAACGACCTGGGACTAGAAATGGCGGGAGTCGATTGCGGACTCTCATTCCGCCTGATGCCTTCTTTGAGGTCTTACAAGGGGATACGGGAATGGGATGCCTCTTTGGAGGTCTGTAGGCACAATATTAAACAATCACAAACAGAGCCTCCTTTGAGGACTTCCAGCATTGCCGGCCAAGTGGCACGGACTCCCAATCCTACTTCTCATGGCATCAAAAGGAAAAAATGCGGAATTAGTAAAAGAGAATAGAAGTAATACCGAACGGATATCAATCCGTAGCAACGCAATCAAAGTATAAGCAAACCGACAAACTTCTAGTAACCTAACATAAATGAACAAGAGTGTTAGAAAGCGAAACGGATCCGTGAAAGGCATGGAACCAAATGCTCTTAAAAACAATAAAACAAGGCCATAAGCCATAAACAGCAGCAACAACAGCGCTCCAGCACCTGCATAGCTGTAAAAACTAGCAACAAGTAAAACCAGTCTATAACAGCTACTATTTCCAGAACAGAATGGGTGTATATGCAGCCAGCCAGGATATCAACATTTTACAGCACCCTCTGTGCACAGCAGCTGTGTATACTACAACAACTTCTATGTTCAATGTGAAACACTACAAAACAAACTCAAAGATTAGTCAAAGTTCAAATGGAAATAACCAAAGTGAGCAACTAAGATCAAAAGGAAATGTCAATAAGAAGTAATTGAAATCAATGCTAACATCCAAACAACACTTAGTCAAAAATCTATGCAAAACATATTAAAGACTATTAACAAAGTTATCAAATGAAACTATTATGAAAACATTAACACTAAAACCTATGTTTAGTCAATGTTAGAACTAAGTCAAATCAAGCTATATCAATATCAATTGGTTCAAAGTTAATTCTAATGAACAATTAACGGACAAATAGTGACCAATTAAGCCAAAAACATGTAGTGCGATTAAGCAAAAACAATTAGTGCAATTAAGAAAAACAATTAGTAACCACTTAGGCAACAACAATTAATAAGCAATTAAGCTAAAAAATGATTAGTGTCATTAAGCGAAAATCAATTAGTGAACAATTAAGCTAAAAACATGTAGTGCGATTAAGCAAAAACAATTAATGCCATTAAGCAAAAACTGAGTAATGCAATTAGTGGACAAAAACAATTATTCAAAACCCATTAGCAAAATATAAACCTAATTAGTCACAATTACAACCAATAAACCATGTAAAAAGTTAATTAGAAGCATGGTTAATATCAACGAGTCAAAGTCTAAATCATATCGAAATTAGCTCTAAACAAAAGTTAATCGAAATTAGTCGTTAATTAGGATCAAGATCAAAATTAAAAATCACAAATCACAATTATATTCTAATTCTAAAATCTATTCCTAAAGTTGTAAGGCTAATTCTAAAAATTAGTACCTAAACAATTAAGGAGAGCAATTAGTCATTCACTAATCAATGTTAAAAATCTAAGTTGATTTCTAAACTAACAAACTATTTCCTAATTGAAATCTAAAATAGAAATAAAGCAATTAACTAAAACAAGCTCTAAAGTTAATTAACGGGGGGTGAGAAACGAACCCACTGCACTCAAGGCCCAACTTGGTGACCTAGTCCATGTTGATACCAAGAAAACCCTAAAAACTAATAATCCAGCTTCAAGCAGATTTAGCCGTGACATTCTCCATTGTCCAGCTTGTTTTCATCATCCTCATTAAAACCTCACTGCCGCACCGAATTCCATTTCCGTCTCGCTCATCCTCTTCGGCGTCGCATCAACTCGCCATCCCCCTCGGTTGAACAAGAAAATCACACCTCCAAAACTACATCATTGCGGCGATTCAACACTCCACCGCGCCGTCGACAAACGAGCTTCGAATGTTCCGAGAAAACAAGCGCTCGCACCATATCATCAACACAAATTGCAAATACGAGAGCAACAATCAGAGTTGGAAATGAGAGTACCATAATTTCGCGATGGCGACGAAGAAATTCGACGTGGTTCAGGGCTCCATTCTCTTGTCTCTTTTCGTCTGAAATTATTCGTTTCTCTGATGCGAATTTTTGAATGAATTGGTTTTCTCGTTACGATTCGTACTTGAGATCGCGTAATGCTGAAGTTATTGAATAATCTGTTATCGTAGGAATTTCTGCTCAGAGTTTGTCACGATTGAAGGATTGAAGGTAACGATGGTTTATTGAAGATTTATGATGAAGGAAATTGAAGATGATAGAGGTTCTTGGAGAATTGGTGATGATGAAGAATGAAGAGATTAGTTCCGTTATGGTTTCTTTCTGTCGAAGTTTTATTAAGGTGTGAAGATTGGAAGAAGGTGAAATTACAGAGGGTGAGGATGAAGCGGTTTGAAGAGTTTTTCGGTTTCTGCAGTTATAGAATTGATGAAGATGGAGAGAGATTAGAGATTGAAGATTCGAGATTGAAAAAGTCCAGAAGCTCCGTTAGATCCAAACTCTATTATTCTGTTAGAGATTCGGTTAGCTTTCTCAGTTAGAAAAGTGGTTAGAGTTGGTTAGGGTGAAAAGTTAGAAGTTTTTTTGAAATTTGTATATGGAATTTTCTGTTAGGGATGGCATTCCTTTCCGTGAATTTCCCTGCGCCTTGGTAGTATCCTAATGGACATTTGACTTGAATAATGGATATTGAATGAGTTGGAAATTTGGATCTTGTAACTGGATTAATTGGTCTTGGTTTTCATGGATATTGGTAAGTAATATGGATATTAGACTTGGATAATAAAAAATGGTTAGAAATGGATTAACAAATAATTTGGATTCAAGAAAAAAATGAAAATGGATATGGATTGGATGAAAATATGGTTTTAGTTTATGGATCCAAAATGGTTCTAAAGTGGATTATGGACATTGAAATGAAATTGAAATGGATTTGAAAATGTAGGCAAAATGGTTTGAAATGAAATGTGGGTTAAGAAATGGATAAAAATAGAAATGGATTATAAAAATGGATATTTGGAGTTTTAAACGGAAATGGATTTAAGAATGGATAATGGAATGGTTTAATGGTTATTAACATAGTGATTTAAAATATGGAGTAAAATTGGATGTTTGGAATTAAAAAGTGGACAATTGGATTTTGAGGGAGCAAATGGATTTTGATTTAATTTGGTTTAGAATATGAATTTTGGATATATGGACATGGAAAAAAATGGTTTAGGGTCTTTAAGGTGGATAAAGAAAAATGAAAATGACTACTGGGTTTATTGTAGAAACTTGAATTCCAAGTAGCCCACACAACTAATCTCGACACGCCCAATTCTACACCAAACTCATATCTTTAATGAATTCCAACAATTCAATCAGTAAGCTCAATCAACCATGACTCAATGTCCTTTAGATCAATTCACCCATACTTTGTCTTCATGATCTTGAATTAGCGAATATCAACCGATTTGCACCGAAGATAAGAAACTATGATCCCACGCCCCAGGAGCCCAATGCAAATGTATGATGAGTCATGACCTAATGGAAAATGCAGAATGAAGGCAAAGCAAAAGCCAGAAAAAGGTAGGGCAAATTTTGGGGTGCTACACCTGCATGCTGACAAAGCTTGAAAATTGTGTGGCACAAGAAAAAGTGCACAAAATCTGTCCTAAAAAACAGCTGCAGCAAGCCTTAATGTACAGTCCATAACTTCATGCTCGAGTATGATAAATGGATGTTCTACAACTTTCTGGAAAGCTGAGATTACGTACTTCAACTTTGATGTTCAAGGTTTGTGAAGATAAGACTTGTAAAGTTGTCAAAAATGACCTTGAACTTGTGTGATCAAGTCTGTCCTAAAAGCTGTCATGAAAATTCTGATTTATCAATGCCTTTTGCAAAGACCATAACTTTCTGCTCGAGAATGATAAATAAGTTTTCTAGGACTTTCTGGAAAGGTGAGATTACGTACTTCAACTTTGATGTTCAAGGTTTATGAAGATAAGACTTGTAAAGTTGTCAAAAATCACCTTGAACTTGTGTGATCAAGTCTGTCCTAAAAGCTGTCATGAAAATTCTGTTTTATCAATGCCTTTTGCAGAGACCATAACTTTCTGCTTGAGAATGATAAATAAGATTTCTAGGACTTTCTGGAAAGGTGAGATTACGTACTTCAACTTTGATGTTCAAGGTTTGGCTTGAATCAACTTGGATCATGGAGAAAAACATCCTTGAAGTTGGGACATCCTTGCTAGAAAAATATTAATGATGTCCTATGAAATGTCAGAACATTTGACATTAAGAATTCCCACTTTGGTCATTTATATCTTTCAATCCTTATGATATTTTGAGTTGATTCCTTCTTCAATGTTGAAGTATCAAATACCCTCTTTAAAAGTAGCTCTTACGCAAAATCAATGGATGCTTGGATCAATAGTTACAACCTTGAAAAGTTGTGCACTTGAACATCATTTTAACTTAGAAAAAATTTCTAAGTTTCTTTCAATTTGATCAATTTTGCAATTTTGCATGATTTATTGATTTAAATTTGATCAAATTAAATCATCCATCATATTTTCTTGAGTAATGGCTTTTGAAGCTCAAAATTGACCAAAAGTTAAACCTTGACTTTCTGCGTCAGTTGACTTTGTATTAGATGAACTTGAGGCTTGATCCACTTGAAATGTTGTACTCTTGTGCTTAATTCTTGATGTGGGAGTCCTCTTGATCCTTTATGGATATTTGAGAGGTTAGACAAGTTGAAGATCATGTCATTCCTTGATTGATCCTTTGTCTAAATGCTCTGAGAGGGCTTGGAACCCTAATTTTGATTGTAGTAAGTGTTCACCCATCTTTGGGGATACTGATGAGGCATGATGGTTCATCCATATTGTGATGATGATTTACACAATGATGGGAATCTAAGTGGTCAAAATTTGGGGTATGACAGATGCCCCAATTTAATCTTCTTGGACCCGAAGGTATGAATGGCGAAGGTATTCGGGCATTCGGAGTGCAAGAGGATTAATTATCGAAATACCCGACATTTTGATGTCAGTTATGAATGGTGACTTACGCATTCATCTTCTCTTGCTAAGCAATAATGCTTAGAAAAGGTAAGAACTTTCCCTCGATCCTGGTTTCCTACCAAGGAACTGGTCTCAGTTTCTGAAATAAACTTCCCCTCCATCCTGGTTTCCTACCAAGGAACTGGTCTCAGTTTCTGAAATAAACTTCCCCTCGATCCTGGTTTCCTACCAAGGAGCTGGTCTTAGTTTCCGAAATAAACTTCCCCTCGATCCTGGTTTCCTACCAAGGAACTGGTCTTATTTTCTGATATAAACTTCCCCTCGATCATGGTTTCCTACCAAGGAACTGGTCTTAGTTTCTTTTGTAAACTTCCCCTCGATCCTGGTTTCCTACCAAGGAACTGGTCTTGGTTTATGATATAAACTTCCCCTCGATCCTGGTTTCCTACCAAGGAACTAGTCTCAGTTTTCTCAAATAAACTCCCCCTCGATCCTGGTTTCCTACCAAGGAATTGGTCTTAGTTTCTGATGTAAACTTCCCCTCGATCCTGGTTTCCTACCAAGGAACTGGTCTAAGTTTCTGAAATAAACTTCCCCTCGATCCCGGTTTCCTACCAAGGACCTGGTCTCAGTTTCTTTTGTCAATAAACTTTCTTGACAAGGGACGCTATTCGTAGCGGTTTTCCTCAAACTTCTCGCCGAATTTTCCTGGGGAGATGCCATTTAATAGAAAAATTTCGATGTCAGACTCGCTGGGGGATCCATTCGCCTGAGTTGTAGAGGTGTACAAACTTCTCTGTCTGGAGACGCCATTTTTCGAATCTATCTGGGGAAAACGAGTCTCTTGAGAGACTGCTTTCACGCTTGGGGATATTACATCATACTTTCCTCGGGATCTTCCTGGAGAAACGGCATATGATGTGATCCAAATTTGACGTGCTGATGACCTTTTCATCAGCGGTTTTTTTTTGGAGAAAAACTGCTGTATTGCCGAATCTCTGCTTAAGAGGCATCCTCAAGGGATTTTCCTTAATCCAGGAAAGCGAAAATATCATCTTCAATGGCGAAGAGTGACATCGGTTGAAGGTTCCCTGGTCTTTCAGAGGTTCAAGTTATCAAAGTGGTCAAGGGCCAATTCTGATCCAGAAATAAACTGGAGGAGAGAGATTGTTCAGACGCAACATTTCCTGACGAGGAAAGAACTGACAACTCGATTGAGAGGACTCTCATCACTAGGGGACAAGACCGACTAGAGTGATAGTGATGCAATATGAATGTGAATTCAAATCAATAATGCATGATGTATGCATGTTTATGCTGACAAAACTGATGCGACATACAGACTAATGGATGAACACGATTGGATACTCGGCCATCGCGGGGCGAAGAATTACCGCTGGTCCAAAAGTAGCAATTCTGCCTTGCTTAGGAGAGATATTTCCTGCGTGGAATACTGTTGGTCGGGCTTAGGAGATAAGAACTCGGCCGAGGATGTCGGATGGAAGAGTCGCATCCAACACAGTTGATCCTTCATTCAGGCATACTAGTTTAGAAGGAGTACTTTGATTCTGCACTTTGAAGCTCGATTACTTCTGGAGAAGCGGCTGATGTTCTTTCGATGTTTAACAGTTAAAAGAAATTGCCATCTTCATTTTAAAAGCAAAAAAAGTTTGACAAGTAGATTCGTTTTGTTTTGTTTCAAGAATCGTTAATCATGTTTAAATGTCGTTCTGTAAAGCTAAAACAAATAAGAATTGCAAACAAAAGCACAAGGGCTCAAATTTATTGATAGGATGGAGATCAGCCAAACGCGTGATTCCACAGAGTATTTACAAAGTTTAGAAAATGGTAATTTAAGGGAAAAGGGCTATATTGAAACATAACGACCACTATCCTTCTACCAACTTTGAATTCGGGACATCCTGAGCTTCTGTCAAAGATGACCTTGACTGGAGTTTCTGATGGATGGCATGACTGCTGAGGAGTTGAACTGATCAGACGTAGTTACTTACCATTATCCCTAACTTTTTCCTGGATTGTACTTTGAGATTTCTAATCCACCGGGATGATTTTTGATCATGTCTCTAATTTTTTCCTGGACCGCCCTTTCGGGTTTTCAATCCACCAAGACGTTTTTCTTTTTTTTTTAGTTTAGGCGAAGTATTTCTTGACTATGTCAACATTTTTGGGATAGGCAAATTCCTCTCCGTCCATGGTTGCAAGTCTCAAGGCACCACTTGTCGGGTCGTACGACGCTGCTTCGACCCACTTGGTGAAGTAATCAATGGCTACCAGGATGAACCGATGTCCGTTTGAAGCCTTAGGCTCAATGAAGCCAATCATGTCGATTCCCCATATGGAAAAAGGCCATGGGGAAGAAAGAACTTTGAGATGCGTTGGCGGTACATGAATTTTGTCGGAGTATATCTGACACTTGTGACACTTCCTCATGTACTTGTAGCAGTCGGATTCCATGGTCAACCAATAGTACCATGCTCTTAGAATTTTTCTCGCCATTGTGTGTCCGTTGGTATGAGTACCAAAGGATCCTTCATGAATTTCCTTCATAAGCATGTTTGCTTCTGGTCTGTCTACGCATCGGAGCAAGACCATGTCAAAATTTCTCTTATAGAGAGTATCACCGCTCAAGAAGAAACTGCCTGCCAGCCTTCTGAGGGTTTTCCTGTCCTTCCTTAGTGCCCCAGGCGGGTACTCTTGTTTCTGAAGGAAGCATTTGATATTGTAATACCAAGGTTTGTCGTCTATGACTGGTTCAATCGTGAAGATGTAAGCAGACCGTTCAAGGCGCATTATGTCAATCTTAGGTAAGTCATTCCATTGACCTACACTAATCATGGAAGAGAGAGTGGTCAATGCATCAGCCATGTGATTGTCCTCACGAGGGATGTGATGAAACTCAATTCTGTTGAAGAAGGGTAGCAACCTTCTCGCGTAGTCTTTGTAAGGAATCAATCCTAATTGGTATGCATTCCAATCTCCTTTAATCTGATTGATAACCAGGGCTGAGTCACCATAAACATCTAAGCTTCGTATTCGGCCTCGTTGTTCGTCGAGACCCATAATACAAGCTTCGTATTCGGCCTCATTGTTCGTACACTTGAACGTAAGTTGGGCAGTGAAAGGAATATGGGTACCCTGAGGTGTTATGATGATTGCCCCAATTCCGTTTCCGTAATGATTGACAGCTCCGTCAAAGATAAGTCCCCATTGGGAACCTGGCTCTGGCCCTTCACTGGGTAGTGGTTCATCGCAGTCTTTCATTTTTAGATACATGACATCTTCGTATGGGAAGCCAAACCCGATCGATTCTTGATCGTCAATCGGTTGATGAGCCAAATGATCGGCTAAAACACTCCCCTTAACAGCTTTCTGAGCGTGGTACTCAATGTTATATTCTGATAACAACATCTGCCAACGGGCAATCCTTCCCGTGAGAGCAGGCTTTTCAAAGACATACTTGATTGGATCCGTTTCGGAGACCAACCAAGTAGTGCGACGAATCATGTACTGCCGCAGATGTTTGGCTACCCAAGCCAGAGCGCAGCAAGTTTTCTCAAGCATAGTGTACCGAGTCTCGCAGTCGGTGAATTTCTTGCTCAGATAGTAAATGGCAGACTCCTTCCTTTTAGTTTTGTATTGTTGGCCAAGTACACATCCCATTGAGTCCTCTAGGACGGTGAGGTAGATAATCAGTGGTCTTCCTTCCAATGGAGGTGATAGAATCGGTGGGTTCGACAGGTATTCCTTAATACTGTCGAAGGCGGTTTGGCAGTCTTCTGTCCAAACGCAGTCCTGATTCTTTTTGAGCAGTTTGAAAATTGGCGCACATGTCGCGGTCATGAGGAATGTGAATCTGGAGATGTAGTTCAAACGTCCCAGGAATCCTCTGACTTGTTTTTTAGCTTTTGGAGAAGACATTTCTTGAATGGCCTTGACCTTGTCAGGATCAACCTCAATTCCTTTATGGCTGCCGATGAACCCTAAAAGTTTTCCCGAACGGACACCGAAGGTGCACTTGTTGGGATTCAAGCGGAGTTTGTACTTTCTCAACCACTCGAATAGCTTTGACAGCTGGGTCACATGCTCCTCTTCTGTCTTAGATTTTACAATCATATCATCAACATATACCTCGATTTCTTTGTGTATCATGTCATGAAACAGAGTAGTCATGGCCCTTTGATAGGTTTCCCCGGCGTTCTTCAAACCGAATGGCATTACCTTGTAACAAAAGGTACCCCATGGGGTAATGAACTAAGTTTCCTCCATGTCTTTCGGCGCCATATTTATCTGATTAAAGCCCGAGAATCCATCCATGAAGGAGAAAACCTTGAACTTTGATGTACTGTCTACCAGCATGTCAATGTATGGTAAAGGAAGGTCGTCCTTTAGACTGGCATTGTTTAGATCTCTGTAATCGACACACATTCTGACCTTTCCGTCCTTTTTCGAAATAGGTACTATGTTGGCCAACCATTGAGGATATTCTGACGTAGCGAGGAAACCCGCGTCAATCTGTTTCTGTACTTCCTCTTTGATTTTGATGGCCATGTCCGGATGAGTTCGTCTCAACCTCCGTTTTACTGGCGGACATTCCGATCTTAACGGTAAGTGATGCTCCACGATGCTGGTATCCAACCCTGGCATGTCCTAATAGGACCAAGCAAACACATCGGGAAATTCTTTGAGAAGCTTTACCAAACCCTCTCTGGCAGTTGGACTGAGCAATGCCCCAATCCTGATCTCTTTTCCCTCTTTTTCTGAACCCAAGTTGACCATTTCCAACGGCTCTTTGTGAGGTTCAATGGACCTTTCCTCCTGTCTGAGTAATCGGGAGATCTCTTCTGAAATTTCGTCGTCATTTTCTTCTTCAGCCCCAAATACCGGGAACTCAAAGTTGGGAGAAGGCATCGGATCGTATGTTTCAACTGGGTTTAAAACAAGCAATCTGCATGACGTGATGATTTGTGTTTAGAAGAGATAGAGAGAAATGCAAGTATGTGCAGTGTATTTCTTTTACTGCTTGTTTTTATTATTGATTTGTTTTTTAGGATTACCATTTTCTGAGAAAAGCAAAAAGAGAAAATAGCAATAAATGTGGAAATTACAGAACGACGTTTATTTTATTAATCAACAAGTCAATTCTTGAAACTACAACCCTATAAAACAAAACTCTGTCGCTTTGGGCGAAGCGAAGAGGGAAATTTACAGAAAGTGAGCCCTATCAAAACATCTGTTTCACCTGGGCAGGGTGAAAGGTTAAAGACGGCAATTACTTTAACTTATGAATAATCTTTGGAACATCGACAACAACCCATTGGCGGCGAACTCCTCGGTGAATCACAAAGTCTGGCACCTTCCTTGATTTGTCTTCAGAAATAACGCTGATTTATGGTGGAGCAGGATCATTGGAATCTGTCTCCCAAGCAGAGTTTTCGTAGGAGGATTCCTCTGTTATATTTTGTGTAGCATTTATGCTCTCAGGTAGATCTCCCCATCCAGTTGGCTGGATGTCTTCGAGCCTGATACGAGAGCTTTCGGGAGCAGTGTACTTGACCATATAGTCGTATTCCCCACTGGGTTGTCCCAAGGTGTCCCACACTTTCGTGGAACTGGAGGAGTCATCCCTCTCGATGACGTTGACCTCGGGAAAAGCATAGTTAATAAATTCTAGTCCTGCAAACATTGCAAATTCATCGTCGTACTGGACATTTTCTGAATGACCTGATTGTTGATCCTATGACATGGTGGGGACGTAGGTATTCTTTTCAATGATGCTCAGCTGATTTTCATTGTTCAGTTGATTTTCTTGCTCCAAGTCTCCTGGATACGGCTGCGAAATAGGCAGGCCATCCATTGGGCCATAATAATTGTGGTCAAAGTTGTCCTTCATCAGAGTGTCCTCCTTTAATGAGTTTGGTGGAGCACGACAACCTTCCGGATCACAATCTCTGTATATCATTTCGACGTCTGACCTGGGTATAAATCTCAGACTCTGTGCCGGATAGCAAGATGGCGTAGGCACCTCTTCCTGAGACGTATAACCGTCCTTGTTAAGATAGGACTCCCATTCTTCCTCCCTATCAGAGGAATCGTCTTTATTGATGGTATGCACTTCTTGAGGCACTGGGTGAAGGAAACCTCCACTATGGAAGAAGTCTTGAATGGGATGAAGACTTTCATTTCTGGTAGTAGCTATCTAGGTACATGTTGCAGAAAAACCAAGACCCTTATTTGTTTTATTGTCAATAGGAATGACTAGCTGTCCTCATCCTGTTGTATTGGTACTCTCGACCGCTTTGATAGCATCTTTGTATGAGGAAATGGAAGTTCCCTCTTCGGATTAATTGTCCTTGCTCACCGACAGTGCTTGGAACTGAGTTCCAATAACCTCCTCGGGTTCTACACCAGTAGATGATGATAAGTTACTCATGAGCAAGGCTTGTTCTCCACAGACCGTGATGAGCTGTTTGTTCTGGACGAACTTTAACTTTTGGTGGAGGGTCGAGGTGACCGCCCCAGCCTGATGTATCCAAGGTCTTCCTAATAAACAACTGTATGTTGCCCGGATGTCCATGACCTGGAAAGTGACTCGAAAAGTATGAGGACCAATAGTTATGGGAAGGTCGACTTCGCCGATAACCATTTTTCTGGACCCGTCAAATGCTTTGACGACGGCCTCACTGGTTCTCATCGGGGGTCCTTTGAAGGATAATTGCATCAAAGTGGACTTCGACATAACATTCAGGGCTGACCCTGTGTCTACCAGTACGCTGGCTAAAGCATCGCCTTGGTAGCTGACCGTGATATTGAGCGCCATGTTATGACGGCGACCCTCTTCAGGTAATTCCTCATCACTAAATCCCAAGTTATTACAGGAAGTGGTGTTAGAGACAATGCTATCAAACTGTCTGATTGTTACATCCTGTTCCACAAAAGCTTGCTCCAAGACATTTTGTAGAGCCTCCTTGTGCGCTTCTGAACTGAGTAAAAGTGACAGCACAGAGATCTTTGAAGGAGTTTGTAACAGTTGATCAACAATGTTGTATTCACTCCTTTGGATGAGCTTCAGCATCTCATCATCGTTTTTTGAAAGGTCGGGATTACTGGATTGACCGACTGGTGGATTGGGAACTTCTGTCAGAGGTTCCTTTTCTTTGTTAAGTTCTCCAACTCCTCGGTTGAAGATTCGACCACTCCGTGTTACTCGACTGATGTCTGCAATATTCACGGTGGAGGGTAATGGAATTTCCTTTCCATTCTCGACTGTTGTTGCACCGTATTTGTAAGGGATAGCCTTAGTTGATTCATACGGTAATGGTCCCGGTAGATAGATGACTATGGGAGCCTTCTAATTTTTCTGACCATCATAAGCAATTTCGATCTGTTCCTAGTTAGGAACTCTCGCTTCGTCAAGTAGAGGGATGATGGTACAAACATCCCTAGCCCTCTGATGATCAAAGATTACGACAACGTCCTCAATTTGATCAGCGAGGTAGTCCGGCGCCCAGTTGGTTGATCTGGAACCCGGATATAGGCGAATCTCTCTACGATCCACCTGACCCTGAAGAGCGGCTCGCACAAGGTAACATCCTTGGTTACTTTCCGAACAGACTCTACAACGTTCATAGTTGTGTGGTGGCACCCGGCCACACCCGCTTTGAATACAATGTAACCTCACTATGTCAGTTTCTACAGATCGAACGTCCCGACTTTGATGTCGAATAGGGTTCCCGTTGGTAATACTAATTTGCTGGGTGTCTTCATCCATATAGATTGGAAGCCACCAGTGGTTCAACAAGTGCTGAAGGGTTTCCTGGACAAGGGCACAGCCTTGACCATTTTCGTAACCCACCCTACAGCTCTGATAATCATGTGATACCGGGAACCCGAGCCGGACCTGCTCAGCATGTAACTCTACCAGGTTGGTATTCATTAAGTGAATATCGAAGATCTGAACCATGTTGATCTGATAGGGATTCCTATCATGGTAGTCTTGGATCCATCCAAGATCCATCTGATGCTGGAGGGCCTCTTGTACAAAAGAGCATCCCTGTTTGTTTACCGAGCAAGTCAGACAGGAACTGTAATCGTGTCGCGGCAGATTATGATATTGGCTTTGCCTGGAATGCATCGCCACCAAGTTGACATTCATTACATGGATGTCGTGGTTCTGAATGTTGTTAGAATTCGTGTAAACCATGTTAACTCCACAGACTCGGTGCTCTTGGATCCATCAGAGATCCATCTGTTCCTGTAGAGCTTATTGCACCACAGAACATCCTCGATTGCTTTTAGAGCAGATATCACACTGGTGATAGTTATGAGGTGGCACATGGCCATATCTACTCCGTCTACAATGCATCTTGATTAGATTGGTCCTTAACAAGAGTACATCATGAATTTGATAGACGTTGTTAGTCTCTCCCTCTATCAAATTGACTGTAGAATTCTCGTGTTGAGGCAGCGGGTTCGTGAGAACATTCGGATTCGTATCTTTGAAAGATAAGACCCCACTCCTAACAAGCTTTTGCACGTCGGATTTTAAACTGAGACAATTTTCTATGTTATGCCCTGGTCCTCCTTAATGGTAAGGGCAAGTCTGATCCACCTTAAACCAAAAAGGCGAATTTTCTGGTACTGTAAGAGGGGACTTAGTCTGGACATGCCCCTTAGCCAGTAGTAACGGAAATAGTTCTATGTACAATACGGGTATAGGATCAAATCCTGGTGGCCGCGTTGTACGGTTGTTATTGTATGGAGGACAAGCCTGCTGAAGAGGCTGTTGAGTCCTTTGCTGGTTAGGTTGGCTCTGCGTAACCTGAGGTTGATACGTAGAAATAGGTGCAGGATTGATAGCAGGAGTCACAGCCGCTACTGGTTGATAACGTTGCCTTTGCTTTTCGAGAGAGATATTCCCAATATCTTGCTCTTTTTTCTTAGGTAGAGCACTACCGTATCATTTTGTACTACTTGATGATCCAGTGTCTTTGACTAGACGTCCCTCTCGAACGGCTTCCTCAAGACGAACTCCCATACCGACCATCTCGGTGAAGTCACTGGGTGCACTGGCAACCATTCTGTCATAATAAAATGAGCTTAAGGTCTTTAAGAAGATCTTTGTCATCTCTTTTTCCTCAAGAGGTGGACAAATTTGAGCGGCAATTTCACGCCATCTCTAAGCGTATTCCTTAAAGGTTTCCTTGTCCTTTTGTGACATTGATCTGAGTTGATCTCTGTCGGGTGCCATGTCCAGATTGTATTTATATTGTTGGACGAAGGCAGTGCCAAGATCTTTGAAAGTGCTGATCATAGCACGGTTTAAACCCATGTACCATTTTAGTACGGCACCAGTTAAACTATCCTGAAAGTAGTGAATCAGTAAATCCTGATTCTCTGCCTGAGCTGACATTCGCCGAGCTTACATCACCAGATGGCTCTGAGGGCAAGAGTTGCCCTTGTACTTTTCAAAGTCGGGCACCTGGAATTTGTGCGGGACTTTCACATTGGGGACCAAGCAGAGGTCCTCGACGTCCTTTCCAAATAAATCCTGACCGCGAAGGGCCTGCAGTTCTTTTTGCATTCCCAGGAACTATTCCTGGAACTCATTCATTCTTTCGAACATGTTGTCGTTTCCACCAGAAGGTATCTGGGGAATCTTTCCTTCCGGGACAGTGTGTACCACAGGCGGTGGTATAGTCATTATGGCCGAGACTCTTGGTGCCTCCCGAATTTTGGAACCTTCAGGAGTTACTGTCATGCCCCTGGCATCTTCGCTTTCCCAAAGTTTGTAACCTTCAGGCCCCCCGCTGCGGTCCCCTGATCCTCATTGATCAACAGGATATATCCTTCCGGGATATAGTTAAGTGGCATGCCCCAGGGACGATCTTTCGGCATTTTGTACCTAGGATCGGACTTTTCCACTATGGGCGTTGAGGTGATCTCCGAGATCATAGTCCTTTGTAGTTGAGCTTCTGCCATGTCTTGCATGTCATTATGAAGCTTTCTCATATCCTCTCCAAGAGTGTCGATCTCTTCTCTCGACTCTCTGTTCTCTTCCTCGAGATCATCCATCTTTTTCTGACGATTGGCCCGAGTATTGTACGAATGAGACAGTTTGACTCTAGAGCCGAGACACAAACGTGAGATTCGTAGGTAAGAAGAATACGTGACGTGAGAATGATGAATGCAATGATTATACTAATTGTTTTTTTTTGTTTAATCAAAATAAACTTCGACAATTAGATTGCAAATATCAAACAGTGGGGAAACCCCGTTTTATTGAATTCAAAGGATTGCGAAAATAGAAATACAGTAGATTACAAGGTGCGAAAAAGGAAACCTAAGCTAAGGGGTCCCGAGTCCTCTCTGGGGAGAGACCGGGTGCTGATTCTGGTACTTTCCTTTTCTTGGATCGGGGCTCTTGGGCCGTTGTCGGGTTGTCATTCCTTTGCCAAGTGAAAGGAACGAGCAAATTCCTTTGGTCATCCTGATTATCCACAACATGTTGCTCTAAAATCTCGATCAGAGCATCCTTATCTTTCAGCAGTTGCTGTAGTTTGGTACACTCCACATTGAGAATGCGGTATTTGTTCTTCCAAGACCTCCTCTCCTGTTGAACTTTGTTGAGAGTAACCTGAAGTTTTTCCGTTTCAGTCATGAAGTACATGAAAGATTCCCTCGATGGAAGAACTCCGTGACTAGGATAAGGCATCTTTAGCTTGAGAGCTCTAGTTTGTACCCAGTGGAGATAAGGCTCCACCGAGACACAATCTGGTTTTCCTAGAGACTCTCGTCCTTTTTTATGAACATGTTTCCAAGCGTGCACTATTTCCATCTTTAGTGCCCTATCATTTTCTCCTACTTTGAAGAAAAGACCTTCCAGATGAGCATTACGTGGGACATGCCTCATTGGGTATCCAAATTGACGACGAACAAGGATTGGATTATAGTTGATTCCTCCCTTAGTTCCTATAAGGGGTACGTTGGGAAAGTTTCCACAACGGTCAATGATCCTGATCCCATCATAAATCCTATTGCACAAATCTATATCAGAGTTTATGAGAGACATGATTTTCTGCGACCAACGCAAGGCACTCTTATGGTCCCAAAAAGCAGCAGACTTGGGTAAATGGGAGAGAAACCATTTATATAGTAGGGGTACACAACACGTGATCATCCCTCTACTGTACAAATTCCCTAAGTGTACAGAATGATACGCGTCCGCGAGCAAAGTTGGCACAGGGTTTCCAATGAGAAAAACCTTAATGGCGTTGATATCGATGAAGTTATCAATGTTGGGAAACAGAAATAACCCGTAGGTGAGTAAAACAAAGTTGCTTTCAAAAGCAGTCATGTTCCCTATACTAGCAAAGTACAGAGCCTTCTTTGTCAGGAACAGGGCTGGCAAACCCGGGATTCCACCCTTAGTGGTCATGTGAGTCTTGACTTCCGACTCATCCAAATAAATTGCTCTTGCAATGATTTGATCCTTTGTAATTTCTTCCAGTCCAGAAAATGGAGCTCGATCAGTAATGTGTAGATCGGTTAGGTGAGAATACTCCTCCAGCGTTGGTGCGAGCTGGTAATCCGGGAATGTGAAACAGTGATTGACCGGATCGTAAAACTGAACGAGTGCCTCCATGATTCCTTCAATCACATGGACTCTTAATAGAGGTAGCAAACCTCCGTACTTGGCTCTGAAAGCTTCAGGGTTAGTGATCATCCTCGCTAATCCTCTTAAATCTTCTAAATTTGGAACCCTGAAGGTGTACTTATGAGTTCTCCTTCTACCGAAGTCCATGAGCGCAATCTTTTTCTATGACATTTGCAATTAATGTCTTAGTTTAATTTGAAAAAGAGAGACTAGAAGAGAAGTTTTTCTTTGATGTAATGTTATTTAGATGAATGCATGAATGCAGCACACAAAAACATAGAAAAAACATGGGGTCAAAGGGTCGGTGTCATGAAGTCAAGGCTCTACCCCCCCCCCCCCCCCCGAAGGTTTATACTAGTGATTTTTGTACATGTCTCTCAACATCATCAGTTCTTGTCGAGAAAACACCAGCGGGCCGGGAACCATGCTAGGTGATGTTTTTCGAAGAACCATCAGAAGAGGGTAGTATCGCGTGACAACCATTTCCAATAGTTTCCGCACTACTAAAAGAGGTTTTTCCTAGGTGTATACTCAATCTTTCCACATGCGGCATCACACGTATTCCCATTAGCAGAAAAATAAACACAGATATCAATTAGGAAAAGCGGTATATATATTTGTCCTAAAGTCCTAGACTTTAAAGGGCTATGAATCTTATGTTCCTGACAAAAATGGCTCCCCGGCGGAGTCGCCAATCTGTGGTACCTTCCCAACTTTAAAGGTGTTGACCTAAGATCCTAGTTAAGTCAAGAAAGTCCTATCCCAGTGAAATCCCCGAAAAAAGAAAGAAAGGAAGAAAAGGCCCCACGGTGGGAGCCACTTTTCTGTGGCACTTTTTAAGGTTTTTACCTAAGAGATGGGAAGAGAACAAGATCTCGTATATCCCCAGTGGAGTCTCCATTCTTCTGCGGAGAATGGTGACGAATGATGACTAAGGTGAGATAGATCCTAATGACACTTCCCCAGTGAAGTCGCCATTTTTCTGTGGAGAATGGTGACGAATGATGACTAAGGTGAGATAGATCCTAATGACACTTCCCTAGTGAAGTCGCCATTTTTCTGTAGCGCGAATTTTTGCGTGGTTGCGAAGCACTATCGCTTTGGGGTACTACAACTCGATTCATTTTTTATCCTATTGAAGCTGATGAAGGAAGGGAAATAGATGTCTCCAATTAACCCTGCTTGCAAACTGAATTTGAACAGATGACTGTTGGTTTACAGATGCTACAAAGATTGTGGGTCTCTCTTAGGTTATTTTGTTAAAATAGTGCCCGGGTGATTGGTGGGAGTTTAAGACTGATGCTTTTTGATTGATATGTGAGGGTACGGGATTTGGGTTTTGGATTAGTGTGCTCGCTAAGATTTTTCTTTCAATCTTATGCCTACATATTCCCGTTTACTGAAACAGGGAAATCAGAGCGATCGTAGTTCCTCCTATTCTATGGGAGGAAATGGTGTTTTGGTGTCTTGTTCAAAGCCCAAGACGTGAAGCTGAAAAGGTGGTTTATATCTTGTTCAAAGCCCAAGATGTGAAGCTGAAGGGTCTATTTGTATCTTGTTCGAAGCCCAAGACGTGAAGCTAAAAAGGTATTGTCTTTAGAGAGAATTTGCCATCCCTAAAGGGGTCTGTTTGTCACAACTGTTGGGTGACTGACTATAAAGGAGGATTACTTTAACCGGGATATGTGAATCCTAGTAATGCCATAATTTCCTTTATAGGGGGTTTTAACCTGAAGGAGAAGACTTTAACTCAGTGTAGATCAATGCTATCTTTCCTTAGGAATTTCTCATGCTAAAAGAGGGACAGTGGTGTGGATGTAAATAATCCAGAGGCTTGCCGCTTACAGCAATTAGATGAAAGGAGTTGTTGATGTTTGTATCCTGCGAACGAGGCACAGTTTTGATGCTAAAAGGTTGATTGAATCAATCGGGGTTTTTCTTATACAAAGCCTAAGAGGAGGCTATTGACCCAACAAGAGGGTGTTTTTATGTGTCTCGTACGAAGCCCGAGAGAGAGGCTAAAAGGGATTGACTCAACAAGAGAGTCTTTTATACTCAACAAGAGAGTGTTTTTGTATCTCGTACAAAGCCCAAGATGGAGGCTAGAAGAGTGTTTGACTCAACAAGAGAGTCTTTTATGTTTTTGTATCTCGTACAAAGCCCGAGATGGAGGCTGAAAGGGTGTTTGACTCAACAAGAGAGTCTTTTTGTATCTCGTACGAAGCCCGAGATAGAGGCTAAAAGGATTGTTGTTTCAGTTGAGTGACAGGTCCAGTAGGTTGGTTAAAAGAGAAAATCAGCTCTTATGGAGAGACTGATTAAAGGCAAGGCTATGCTTTGGGATTGATCAGAGGATCAGGGTTATTTCCTGTTCTTTAAGGAAATTTGGAATCCAGAGGGTATTGGAGATTGTCCGAGTCTACTGGTGTTTTTCCCTACTTGAGAATGCCTTCGAGACTCAACGAGATTATACTGTCCAAGTCTAGAGTTTTATCTTTTGTATTATGCTTAAAGAAGCAGTAGTAGTACGTTCACGGTAGAAAGATCTAGACTCTTTGAAAGACTGTTCTATTAAGATGACTAATTTTGGTTCCTATACCTCTAGGAGGTCATATGGACAATTTGTACGAAGCCCAAGAGGAGGCTAGAAACTTTTAAGAAGCTGAGGGACAATTTGTACGAAGCCCAAGAGGAGGCTCTCTTCCCGAAGGAAGACTCCTTATACGAAGCCTAAGAGGAGGCTGTGAATACTTCTAAGAAGCCGTAGGGTCCTTGTACAACGCCCAAGAGGAGGCGGGGATGCCTTTAGGAAGCCTGTGGGTCCCCAAACCCCGAGAAGTTCAAGACATGTTGTCGCGGCCGGCAAAAATTATCGAGTCGCCACCATATTTTTTAAAGGAAAATAATGATAAACCTAAATATCCTATCCTAAGGTAGAGATTCCTACGGTTCGGGAGTCGGTTAAGTAAAGGGAAGGTGTTAGGCACCCCTTACTTCCATTGTACTCAATGGGATCCACCTTTGAGTTTAGGGCATGTTTGTTTGTCTAAATGAAAAGAAAACCTAAGGTTTTTTCTAATTATACTCGCTAGGGTTGGTTTGCAACCCTATGCCTACGTACCCTCAAAATGAAGGATCAGAGTAACCGTAGTTCACCTCCCCTATTCCTACCCCCTAACCCTATTCCTAAATCCCAAATCCTATCCCTAAATCCCTTTGTCCATTGTTTATACTCTCGGAGGAAGAGTTTTATCCCAAAAATCCATATCCCATCCCTTATTTAGGCTCTCAGACCAAGAGCTTTATCCCTTAATCCTTTTATTTATACTCTCGGATATCAAGAGTTCTATCCCTAAATCCAAATCCCTTATCACATCCTTTATTTAGGCTCTCGGACCAAGAGCTTTATCCCTTGTATAAATCCCTTTGAAAGAATCCCTTAAACATATCCTTTTAAAAACAATTTCTAATAAAAATCAAAAGTTAAATAACTCATTATGACAAAAATACAAAATTCATCCATATTAATCCAAATAATGTCTAAATTCCAAATAATTCCTAAAAAAAATTAATATCCCAAAATAAAGTTAAATTTTTTTTTATCCCATCCTCATATTTATCCTTTTTAAAATAATTTTCCTAAAAAAAACATAAATCCTCTAAAAAACTTAAGAAAAAATAATTTGTTTATACAAGTGGATATTAAAACAAAATTTAAATGAAAATTAACCAATTAAATTAAATAATAAAAAAACCAAGAAAACCTAATTTAACAAAAAGAATAAAAAACTATTTTCACAACTTAAATCAAGGAATTAATTTAATTGTGATTTAAAACAAGATAAAAATAAATCTAACAAAATAAAATCCAAAATAAATAAAAAAACCCAAAATCCCAAAATAATCCCTAAACCCTTAACTACATTTATCCTAAAATCCTATTTTTAAGTCTCCTAATTAACCATAGAACCTAATTAATAATAATTAAATTAAATTATGTAAATAATTTAATTAATTAAATTCCAGGGGGTGCATGTTATTCTGAGTTAGCAATTGGGCTCAACTCAGGGGTGTTAATAGTGCTAGGGCGCAAGGCCCAATCCAGTCTGAACAAAAAATAACAAAAAAAGACCATGATGAGGAAGTGTTTGACGTCGACTCTCCCTGCGTCACACGATCCTGATCTGACGGTGATTACAATTACCAATCCTGGCCTTTAGTTCCATTCACCAGTCAAGGTATGAAGAATGGACGAACGAGATTGAAAGTCAACGCTGACCCATCATAAGCGCTTGAGTGAAGCCTTTCAATCTTGAAGGGTCAGATAGCGCCACTTGGCGCACATCCGAGAGTTCACGGAGAGAGTATTCAAGTTTCATCCCTTCAGAAAATTTTCATTTTCACAATCTCTTTCTCTCTCTTCTTTCCATCCCTCTCTCTAAATTCTCTCGTTCTCTCTTCCGCTCTCGCCTCTCTCCTCTTTCTCTTTCCCGGCCACCACCATAACCACCTTCCGGCCACCATCCAAACACTTCCAGCCACCCCTTAAACAACCTTAAACCACCATAAAACCCAGAAACCATTCGAGTTTTTTAGGGTTCGTATGAACCCTAAGAACCCTAGCCAACAAACACATGAACCCTAACTAAAAAACCCAAAAACCTTCATCAGTTCTTTATGGTTCGTAAGAACCCTAAGAACCCTAACCAACATAAACCCTAACCCCATGAACCCTAACCATCTAAACCCAGGAACCTTAGGGTTCGTAGCCCTAAGACGATGAACCCTAACGAAGAACCATAGGGTTCATATGAACCCTAACCCTGAATTTCCAGAAACAAAAAAAAACAACCACGATCCAAACACGCAAATAAATATTTAAAGCTTAGTGATTTCAATTACCTTCCTTTGCAGTGAAACTGGTCGTACTGTTTTTTTTTATCCTCTCCTTCTCCGATTCAACTTCTAATCCTTTCCTCTCTTTGTTTTGCAGGTGCGATGAGGTCAAGCTCGAAGGGTTAGGGTTCGAGTTTTGAACCCTAACTTTCTACAATTTTTTTTTAGCTTTAGTTAAAGGGTGGGGTTTGCGCGGCTGCAAGGAATTTCGTCTAGGGTCCCCTTCTTCTAAATTCTTCTGCTTTTTATAGTTTAGATTTAGGTTTTTAGAAGTTTAATTTTAGATTTCGATTTAGGAAAACATTGATGTACTTTTCATTAACCTTTGATCCGATTTGATTTTTTCTGTAACTTTTTAGAATTAAGGTCTTAATAAAAAGATTCTTTTTCTTTTGATCTGATTGTAAATGGTTTTTAATGAAATTTGATTTTGTATCTGATTTGGATTTGATTTTGAAAAGATTTTATTTTTTGGGTTTGATTCGATTTTGATCCGTTTTCCCTAATTTATGCGCAATCTAGGGTTTCAGAGGAAGAAGGTGACACTGTACATGGTCAACAATTTGACCCAATAATTAATAAATAAATAAACAAATAAAATAATAAAAAAATGACATATCGTGATTAAAAATCTTCCACAACATTAATAACAAATAAATAAAAAACCGCACCATAATAAATTATAACAATAATAAATAATAATTAATTAACATAGAACCCTAATTATCAGGGCTAATCCCCTAATTAAAAAAATCTAAATTTTAATAATTAATAAAACTAATTAATAAAAAGATATTAATAAAACTTAAACTAAATTAAAAAATAATCCTTTTCTAATTAATTTACCAACTAATAAAAATCTGAGATAATACAAATGAAAAGAAACCCAAAACATCGTTTTTATTATAATTAAACCAAAATTCTAAAAACTAAGACTATTAATCTAAATACACCTAATTATCTCTAATTAATCTAAAATTCCAAAAATAACAACCTAATTATCCTAGAAAATCTAATTTCAAAAAAAACTCTAATAACCTTAATTATTAATAAAACCACAATTCCTAATTAATTTAAAAATAAAAATCTAATTTCTATAAAAATAAAATGACATTAATTTCAAACAACGCCCTAATAAAATAAAATAAATAAACAAAAATTCGAGAATAAATTAGTACTAACCACTAAAACATTATGATCTAAAAAAAATTCACTAAAAACCTCAAATAGAACCATATCCCAAAATGAGCCCAAAAATTACTAATCAAACCCCCCAATGCCCAAAATGGCACTCCCTTAAAAAAATCCAAAACCAATGGTCAAAATTTAGGGTACTACAGCTGCCCCTATTTAATTGTCTCCAGATCAGAAAGATGAAGACGATGTGTCTTTCTCTTTTGAGGAGGAGACGATTAAATATAAGAAGGACCCTAATTTTGACTGTCAAGCCCGGCAGGCAACACGCCGACTATCTTTGAGATCCCTGATAACGAACCCGTGGTGAAATAACCGATTAAAACCCTTTACCCTGGAAGAAAACGATCTTATGCCATGTATGCATGTGTGAGGGCATGTGTGCTTTTATGTATGATGCATATGTTTGGGCTAACGCCTCTTTTATGATATGCAGTGCATGTTTTTACGGAAATCATATCTTTATATGACATTCCAACGTCTCAACCCTTGAACCCTTAGCTCCTTTTGATGAATGGGACAAGTTGTAAGCTCTTGACATATGGAGATGCATAGAGAAACTCCCATAGTGATGGATCTTTTACTTTTATCTTTGAGGGAAACCATGATCCTTTTACTGTTCCCGAATCGCAGTAAAATACCTTTCCCTTTTTTTTAGCTTTTGATTATACCCAATGTTTCAATGCATTATTTATAAAGAAAATTGGCATTTTGTAATCAAGCAGAGAAATTGAAAATCAAAGAAAATTTTATTCATTGAGAAGTAGGCCTATAAACAGGCAGAAGTACACAAGGAAAGCAAATCCTCATAAGGAGGAAGTACTACAAAACAGAAAAGAAATGGCAATACGAAAAACAAATTTATCTATGTCCCTATTAAATTTAACACTGGCTAATATCCCTAAATCTCCGAGGTCTTGACACTTCGCTTCTGAAGATGATGACTGGATTGATCATTCCTTTCTGAATTCCATTAGTGCTATCAGTCTTATGCCTTTTGGATATCCTTAATTTTGCCTGGACCGTTCTTTTTGAATCTTAGTCCACCAGGATGCTATACCATTTTTTTCAACTAAGCCACCCTTTAGGGTTTTCGACTTGTTGGGTATCATTTTTTCTAAGTCCCTAATTTTTGCCTGAATTGCTCTTTCGAGTTTTCAATTCACCAGGACGCCCTAACTTTTGCCTAAGTCGCCTTTTAAGGTTTTCGACTTAGCGGGCTTTTCTCCTCTTTTTCTAGGCATAGTATTTTTTGACTGAATCAGAATTTACCGGTCGGGGTAAATCCACTTCATCCATAGTAGTCAATATTAAAGCTCCTCCTGAAAATGCACTTTTTACGACATATGGTCCTTCTAATTTGGAGTCCATTTGCCGCGAGGATCTTTATGGATGGGTAGCACTTTCCTTAACACCAGGTCTCCTTCTTCGAATAGGCGAGGACGAACTTTCTTATCGAATGCTTTCTTGAGTCTCCGCTGATACAGTTGGCCATGACATACAGCAGCCATGCGCTTTTCCTCTATGAGATTCAGTTGATCAAGTATATTATGTACCCACTCTGCTTCATCCAGCTTAGCCTCCATTATGACCCTTAGTGAAGGAATTTCTACTTCAACCGGGAGGACTGCTTTTGTGCCATATACCAAGGAAAAAGGAGTAGCTCCTGTCGAAGTTCGAACTGAGGTTCTGTAGCCATGTAGTGCGAAAGGGAGCATTTCATGCCAATCTTTGTAAGTCTTCACCATTTTCCGGATGATCTTCTTGATGTTCTTATTAGCCGCTTCAACTGCGTCATTCATCTTAGGGCGATAAGGTGATGAATTATGGTGATCGATTTTGAAACTCTCACATAACTCATCCATCACTTTGTTATTCAGATTGGGCCCATTGTCTGTAATGATCTTGTTTGGAACCCCATAGCGACAAATTATCTCTTTCTTGATGAATCATGCAATGACTTGTCTTGTCACATTGGTGTAGGAAGCAGCTTCGACCCATTTGGTGAAGTAATCAATAGCAACTAGAATGAACCGGTGTCCATTTGATGCCTTAGGCTCGATCATCCCGATTATGTCTATTCCCCACATAGAGAAAGACCAAGGAGCAGTTAAGACATTCAAAGGGGTTGGTGGCACATGGATTTTATCCGCATAAATCTGACATTTATGGCACTTCTTAACATATTTGAAACAATCTGATTCCATAGTCAACCAGTAATACCCTGCTCGGAGAATCTTTTTAGCCATTGCATGCCCATTTGCGTGGGTCCCAAAGGATCCTTCATGTATTTCCTTCATGTATTTCTGAGTGTTTTCTTATCCACACTGGAAGCATTTGCAGGATATTCTTGTTTCTGGAGGAACTGTTTGATATCATAAAACCATGGTTTATCACCCACTTCTGCCTCTACTGCTCCACAATAAGATGGTTCATCAAGGCGATCAATTCTGATGGCTGGCGCTTCATTATACCATTTGACTTTGAACATGGACGCCAAAGTTGCCAAAGCGTCTGCCAGTTGATTCCGATCTCTAGGAATATGATGGAAAGTGTTCTCATCAAAGTACACTATCCTTCTCCAGACACAGTCTCGACACCGAGTTAATTTGGTATTAAGTGTCCTACATTCCCCTTTGACTTGAATGATGACGAGAGCTGAATCTCCATATACCTCTAAGATCTTGATTCCCAACTTGATGGCTTCATTAATTCCCAAGATACACACTTCATATTCCGCCACATTGTTAGTACAAGAGAAGCATATTCTGGCGGTAAAAGGTATGTGAAATCCTGTGGGAGAAGTTATGACAGATGTCCTTCTGCATTAGAGGCTCCATCGAATATAAGCTTGCACCGAGATCCAGGTTCAGGTCCTTCATAGGAACTTGGGATATCATCATCTCTTACAGCCATCACATCCTCATCTGGAAAGTCAAATTGCATAGGCTGATAATCATCCAACGGTTGATGAGCGAGATGATCGGCTAACACACTTCCTTTTATGGCTTTCTGAGTAACATACTGGATGTCATATTCAGTAAGTAACATCTACCACCGAGCCACTCTCACAGTCACTCCAGGCTTCTCAAATATATACTTGATAGGGTCCATCCTTGATATTAGCAAAGTAGTATGGCACACCATATATTGTCTTAATCGCCGGGCAGCCCATACAAGAGCACAACAGGTCTTCTCTAAGAGCGAGTATCTGGACTCACAATCTGTAAATTTCTTACTCAAGTAATATATTGCGTGCTCCTTTCTCCCTGTTTCGTCTTGTTGTCCGAGTACACAACCCATCGAATTGTTAAGCACCGTCAGATACATTATGAGTGGCCTTCCAGGTACAGGTGGTACCAATATGGGTGGCTCTTGTAAATACCCTTTGATTCGATCGAAGGCCTTTGGACAATTTTCATCCCATTCAAGGCTTTGGCCTTTCCTCAATAACTTGAAGATCGGCTCACAAGTAGCAGTAAGATGTGAGATGAACCTAGCAATGTAATTCAACCTCCCTAAGAACCCTCGTACCTCTTTTTCAGTCCTCGGCGCTGGCATTTCTTGAATGGCCTTCACTTTATCAGGATCAACCTCTATACCTCTTTGACTGACGATGAACCCCAACAATTTCCCAGATCTGACTCCAAAGGTACACTTCGCGGGATTTAACCGTAGCTTAAACTTTCTCAACCGTTCAAACAGCTTTTGCAGATTGACTATGTGCTCTTCCTCAGTTTGTGAGTTAGCGATCATATCATCCACATAAACCTTAATTTCCTTGTGCATCATGTCATGAAAGAGAGTAACCATTGCCCTTTGATAAGTTGCCCCTGCGTTTTTCAGTCCGAAGGGCATCACCTTGTAACAGAAGGTGCCCCAAGGGGTAATAAAGGTAGTCTTTTCCATGTCGGAGGGAGCCATCTTGATCTGGTTATATCCGGAAAACCCATCCATAAATGAGAATGCCGAAAATTGAGCCGTGTTATCCACCAATACATCAATGTGAGGTAATGGGAAATCGTCTTAAGTACTTGCTCTATTGAGATCTCGGTAATTTACGCACATTATGACTTTCCCATCCTTCTTTGGTACAGGCACTATATTGGCTACCCACTCTGGATACTTTGCTGCGGCTAAGAACCCTGCGTCGAACTGCTTTTTAACCTCTTCCTTGATCTTGAGAGTCATATCTGGTCTAGTGCGCCTTAATTTTTGTTTGACCGGAGGACATTCGGGTTTAAGCGGTAGCTTATATTCAGCAATATCTGTGTCCAAACCGGGCATATCTTTGTAGGACCAAGCAAACACATCCACATATTCACGTAGCAACTTGATCAACCTCTCCTTTACATCCTCGTCCAAAGAAGCACCCACTTTGACTTCCTTTTTATCCTCATCAGTCCCCAGATTGATCACATCCCCTGGTTCCTGATGAGGTTGTATCACCTTAGCCTCTTGCTTTAACATTCTGGCTAGCTCTTCAGGAAGTTCACAATCATTCTCATCACCCTCTTCCGCTTGGTAAATCGGGAACTCCAAGTTGTAAGGGATTATAGCAGTGTCATTTTCAATAGGTTCATTTTTAAATCTGCATGAGGAATATTTTTATGCTTATTATTTTTGAATTTGAGAAAAAATGAAAGTACTGAAAAGAAAAAAAGTGTATTGCCATTTGAAAAAAGGAATAACTAAGAAAGAAACAAAAAGGATCTTAATTGAAAACAAAATGTAACTTTATTATTAAATAACTCAAAGAAACAAAAGGTGGCCCTACAAAGCTTGTCCATTAGTCTTGGGCATAGCAAAGGACTTATTATTATTATTTTTTTATGAAAAAGTAAATTACTTTGAAACAGAAATCATCTCAGGAATCTCAATGGCTCTCCAATTGTTGGGAACCGTATCTGGAGAGCACTGGCATATCCAACCTGGTATTCCTTTGTCTTCCTCTTTAATTGCGGTCACTTGGTCTTTTATCTTCAAATCCAACACTATGGAAACTCTCTTCAAGTGGAGGAAATATCATAGGACCGGTCTTGCGCTCTTCATTTTTAGCCGGTTTGTAACCCAGCCCGAACCAATCCCTCTTCTCAGGTACCTCTATCGCTTTGCCCCAGCCCCTAGTATCCCCATTCTGGATTAAATCCGTGATTCCTCCTGGCTTTCTTTCCTGTCGAACGACTTGTTTACGACTAACCGTTGCAACCTCCCATGCTTGAAAAGGTACTTCAAGCGTTTCCCCATCCACCTCTATATATCTGAAAGATGAGAGATGACTGACAAATATATCCTCTTCCCCATCCACAATTATCAAGCTATTCCCAGATATGAACTTCAACTTCTGATGGAGTGTTGAAGTAACTGTGCCCGCAGCATGAATCCAAGGTCGTCCTAAAAGACAAGTATAGGAGGGATTGATGTCCATGACTTGGAAAGTGATCATGAAGGTATGTGATCCTATTACTGTAGGTATATCCACCTCTCTAATTACCATTCTCTTTGAACCATCGAAAGCCCTAACAACCAAAGAACTGGTTTTCATAAAAGATACGCCTATCATACCCTTCTCTGACCTCCCTTTGTGTTGAGGACATCCATAAGTTTCTCCATTCGTCCCTTTGCCTCCAAGCCCTATCTAGGTCCACTTGTTGAGTTTGAAGGCGTGAGCTCAAAGCTTGAAGATCGGCATGGGCACGCTCCTTCTTTTCCTCCTCCATTCGAGCTAATCCTTCATTGACCTTCGATTGTTCCATGGCTTCCTTAAGGCTCAACCTCAGCTGGCTACTTTCTCCAGTAGCTTGGTAGAATTTAGCCTCCTATTCACCTTTCTCTTTTGTCAATCTGGCAATGGTCTCCTTAAGCTTTTCACTTTCTTCCATGGAGATTGCGGTAGGTGGAGGAACCAAGGGATCAACGGGACAATCTACAGTAAAGGGAAGCTTCATCTTCCTTATCCTTTCCTCCATCCATTGTGAATATGGGACCCTTGATTCCTCTCTTGGCCTTTTCAGACTGCTCTTCCCTTTTATACTTTGCTTCCATGCTTCAGAAATCCTTAGGACATCAGGATGATCTCCTTTTACACCTTGTAGGACGAAGCCTTTTAGCAGCTTGTCTTCTGGCTTGTAGGACAAAGGGTGTCCTAGCTGCCTCATCGCCAAAATAGGATTATAGCTTATGCACCCTCTTGATCCAATTAAAGGTACATTAGGAAAGTTCCCACAACTCAAGATCACATCATCCCTTTGGATTATTTGGGGAAACCATAGGATGTCTTTACCAACACAGGATACCAGATATTGGGACCACTCGTAGGCCTTTATTTGTCTCATGTCCTTCACTAGATGGGAACACAACCACTTGTATAATAGTTGAGGACAACATAGCATAGTCCCCCCTTTCTTCTCAAACCTACAATGGAGAGTGAAGTATATATCTGCCAAGAGAGTTGTTGAAGGGTCCTCCTCTCCAAGGGTAACAGCCAGAAATAGGTTGACAGCGGTGATGTCTATGAAGTTCGGAATACTTGGGAATAGGACCAACCCAAAGATAAGTAATATCATGACAGTGTCTAGGGCTACCCAATTTTTGCAAGCCGCGAAGTGACTAGCTTTACTCTCTAAAAACCATTTAGGGAACCCTTCGAAGTCATCTTTAGTTTTCCAATGAGCTTGTAGGTCCTCTTCACGAATATACAAACAGCTTGCCATCTCTTTCAATGAAGGTATATACCCCAATGTTTTGAATGGACCTTTATTGTTTTTGGGGAAATCCAGTATCTTTCAAACCTCTTCTAAAGTAGGTGCTATTTGGAAGTCCTTGAATTGGAAGCACCTTAACTCGGGATCACAGAATTGGGCCAAGGCAGTTAGACCCTCCTCTTGCATAGGAAATAGAGCCAAGTCCAATATATCTCCATACCTACGGAGTATAGGTTTCCTTCTTTCCTTAGGTAATTCAGCAGCATAAGTCTTTAGGCTTTTTATATCTGATATCCTTACTCTAATGGGGAGAGTTCTCCTTTTTCCAACTTCCATTGTCCTTTGATTTAATCCCTTTTTTTTTTAATTTTAAGATTCCTGTGAATACAAAAAAAGATAAATTTATGAGGATGATGAGGGCACATGATGTCTTGATTAGGGTAAAGGTAAAGTGTAAGCATGCCCCTAGTAAGGTGGGCTTCCCTAGAACAGGCTGGGTCTAAGTTAAGACTGCCCAATCCCCTCACAGGTAGGTTACCTAAATTTGGCCAGCATAACAACCCCCAAAATGTTTAGATTATACCCTTGTTTTACCATGAGAAGGAGCAAGCCTTCCTACGGTAATCCTTCGGGATAAGTCTCATTTGGGATAGGACCCTAGTAGCAACCCTTGAGGGTTGAATACATAAGGTCCATGATTGGTGTGGGGTAGGTTAAGGTTCTCAGAGTCACGGACCACACCCAAATTATTCCACTACGAGAGGGGCTAGCCCTTTCGTGAGGACGACTTTGGAAGGATCTACTCTGAGTGTGGCATCAATGCAAAAACATTTCTGTTCCACTTTAGGTTCTAGGGTTATCCTCCAAGCTTTGGGTTTTAGCTTCACTCCTTTTTTTTATTGCCCCAATCCCTTGCATGATAACAAAATAAAACAAAATGTTAAATAAATAAATATATGAAATAAAAATAAATAAATAACAATAAAATAAAAAACCAAAAAAATAAACATCCAAGACAAACAAAACCCTAAATCCTAAGGCTAGGATTGACTCTCGCTAGGAAGGAGTCCCCAGCAGAGTCGCCAGCTGTCGCGGCCGGTAAAAATATTCGAGTCGCCACCATATTTTTTAAAGGAAAATAATGATAAACCTAAATATCCTATCCTAAGGTAGAGATTCCTACGGTTCGGGAGTCGGTTAAGTAAAGGGAAGGTGTTAGGCACCCCTTACTTCCATTGTACTCAATGGGATCCACCTTTGAGATTAGGGCATGTTTGTTTGTCTAAATGAAAAGAAAACCTAAGTTTTTTCCTAATTATACTCGCTAGGGTTGGTTTGCAACCCTATGCCTACGTACCCTCAAAATGAAGGATCAGAGTAACCGTAGTTCACCTCCCCTATTCCTACCCCCTAACCCTATTCCTAAATCCCAAATCCTATCCCTAAATCCATTTGTCCATTGTTGATACTCTCGGAGGAAGAGTTTTATCCCAAAAATGCATATCCCATCCCTTATTTAGGCTCTCGGACCAAGAGCTTTATCCCTTAATCCTTTTATTTATACTCTCGGATATCAAGAGTTCTATCCCTAAATCCAAATCCCTTATCCCATCCTTTATTTAGGCTCTCGGACCAAGAGCTTTATCCCTTGTATAAATCCCTTTGAAAGAATCCCTTAAACATATCCTTTTAAAAACAATTTCTAATAAATATCAAAAGTTAAATAACTCATTATGACAAAAATACAAAATTCATCCATATTAATCCAAATAATGTCTATGTTCCAAATAATTCCTAAAAAAAGTTTATATCCCAAAATAAAGTTAAATATTTTTTTATCCCATCCTCATATTTATCCTTTTTAAAATAATTTTCCTAAAAAAACATAAATCCTCTAAAAAACTTAAGAAAAAATAATTTGTTTATACAAGTGGATATTAAAACAAAATTTAAATGAAAATTAACCAATTAAATTAAATAATAAAAAAACCAAGAAAACCTAATTTAACAAAAAGAATAAAAAACTATTTTCACAACTTAAATCAAGGAATTAATTTAATTGTGATTTCAAAAAAAGATAAAAATAAATCTAACAAAATAAAATAAAAAAAACCCAAAATCCCAAAATAATCCCTAAACCCTTAAATACATTTATCCTAAAATCCTATTTTTAAGTCTCCTAATTAACCATAGAACCTAATTAATAATAATTAAATTAAATTATGTAAATAATTTAATTAATTAAATTCTAGGGGGTGCATGCTATTCTGAGTTAGCAATTGGGCTCAACTCAGGGGTGTCAATAGTGCTAGGGCGCAAGACCCAATCCAGTATGAACAAAAAATAACAAAAAAAGACCACGATGAGGAAGTGTTTGACGTCGACTCTCCCTGCGCCACACGATCCTGATCTGACGGTGATTACAATTACCAATCCTGGCCTTTGGTTCCATTCACCAGTCAAGGTATGAAGAATGGACGAACGAGATTGAAAGTCAACGCTGACCCATCATAAGCGCTTGAGTGAAGCCTTTCAATCTTGAAGGGTCAGATAGTTTTGATAACAACATATTCAAAATCAAAGGAGAAAGTGCTTTGAAAAGATTGTTGGGGCTTACAGCTCAAGGAGAGGCCCAAGTTTTAACGATGATCGCACCGTTGTTTTGAAAACTGTACAGAGGGACTTATACAATATGTGAGGCCCAAAAATTTTTTATGTACAAGGGGATGGGTCTTACACTCTATTAGAGTCCCAAAGATTTATTTTTTGTACAAGGGATGGGACTTACAGCTCAAGGAGAAGCCCAATTGGTTTTATTAAAAAGGCGACGATCACGCCGTTGTTTTTGAAAATACAGCGGGACTTATACAATGATTGAGGTCCAAAAAGTGGTGTATTTACAAAGGGTATAGGTCTTACACTCTAATAGAGGCCCAAAAGTTTTTAAATAAAAGAAATGGGACTTACAACACGAGGGTCGGCCCAGATGATTTGATTTTTGAACTGGCGATTGCGCCGAGATTTTTCTTTTAACGTAGAGGGACTTATACAATATCTGAAGCCCAACATTGTTTTGGTTAAAAGGGTATTGGGTCTTACACTCTATTAGAGGTCCATGAGTGTTAGAAAATGATTGATGAGGGTGGAATCAATCAAAACCCTAATTTCATCATTTTTAAAAGTGAATTCTTAAAGAAAATCAATAAAAAAATGATAAAAACACCAAATAAGCTTGAATAAACAACTTGTGATTTTTGGTTAAGGTTTGAAAAATGATGTTTTAATCACAAGATGAATTAAAACTCATTTGGTTTTGATTTTTCAAGATGAATATTCACTTTTAAAATGTTTAAAAACAATTAAAAATGAATTTATTCATTAAAATACCAACCATATTAAATAAATAATATAAATTTGATTTTTTAATGGAATAAAATATTTCAACATTTTTGTGATTTTTTGCAAAAAGAACCAATAAAAAATAACTAAAATTGAGGGAGTTATTAATTTTTCAAATCATTAAAAATAATAAGCAAAATAATAGAAAAATGGAAAAAACATTAAAAAGGGGTCTGGGGCGAGGGGGGTTCGAACCCTAGACCTCTTGTGTGCAGTACGCGCTTCCTACCACTAGGGTGGTGATACATCCGTGTATCAAAGCCCACCCACAAATATACAAGGTTTGCCTTGTTTTTGGCCTGGCCAAGGCAGGGCAAGGTTTTGGCCAAAAACGTGAAGCTTGTAACTTTCTCATTTCTCCATGGATTGGGACAAAGTTTAGGTCTATCCTGCCTAGAATTTCACAAGGAATCCAATGGTGGTGTTGGTTTTTTCAGATGAGGTCCCCATTTTAAAACCCGGTAGTGGTTTTGAAATAGGCCTCCATTTGCATTTTCTGTGCTACCTCATGGTACAGGCATGAATCACATGATGAATTGGTCCAAACACAACATATATAACATGTATGAGATGTGTATGATCAGTGGACTTCAAAGTAATGCATATTTCAAAGAGTTCAAGTTGTGATGCTTACCTCTTTAGGAGCTTTTTGGACAATCTGTCAAGTGCTTTGTTCCAGAAACAATTTGATGCTTTGGACACCCTCAAATGATCCCTTGGAAGCTTTTAGGATGATTAGAAACAGCTTGAAACCTCAGGAATGGAAACTGGCCCTTTCTTGCAAAAGGGGCAAAAATGACCAAAATAGCAACTCTCTCAAATGGTGTTCCAGATGTGGGGAGCCATTTGGGACAGTTCAAGGATGATATTTGGAGTGTGTTTGAGGCTTTATCTGGTTTTGAAAGTGACTGAATCAAGGCATGGCTTGAAAATGCCAAAAAGTCCTATTTTGAGGTTTTGAGAAGGGACTTTGAGATTTTGGTGTTTCAGGTCACCTGTGAGAGTTTGGACAGTTTAGATATGGCATATTGGATGTGTTTGGATCATGAGCTGTGATGGAAATGCTCTCTAACTCAAAAAATCAGAGTTACCTTGCTAAAGAAGGCATTTTTGCCTAGAGAAAGAGATTCTGAAGAAAGCAAGTGTTGTAGTGCTTTGGTGTACTCAAACTGAGCACAAATGAGCTCTATTTATAGTAAAGCAAGTTTGTTTTGCAAGCAATAGTGAATGGAGGCTGCTGCAGACCTTTGGCCAATGGGATAATTTTGGAATCTCAAGTCTCCTCTAGCCATTGACTAGAGGTTAGAGCATAGGCCTTTGGTTCCCTAGTTCAGAGATCATCCTTGACTTATTCAGTTGGAAATGGCTCAGTTCATGCCACCTTGGTGCATCCATTGAATGCTCCAAAACAAAATTGGAGTCGTGTCCCCTCTTTAGGGTTTTTAAGGTTTGGCATGCTATTTTTAGTTTCAAAGACTTGGGAGGCTTATGGATCAGTGTTTGTCTCTCCTTGGTCTCTCCCTGAGGTGTTTAGATGGATAAACATGTTTGTCATTTGCACAAATTTATCAAATCTAGCAAAATGCACAAATCTTCCTTGTTATGACAGTTGCAGCAAGGCATATTGCCATTGTCATAATTCTTAGCCCAGATGGGATTTGATGGGGTTCTTAGCCATTTTGGAAAGCTCTCATATGATACAACATATGTGTGATCATAGTTTGTCTTGATACGTTTTGGATCCAAGTGAAAAATTCCCCTACATTTTGAAAAAAGTGAAACAGATTCTAACTTAGTGAAAATTTCACTAAGTGTTGGAAAAAGTGACATTTCATGTTTTCAGCCATTTTGATCCAACCATAACTCAAAATCCATGATGAATTGGAATGAGGTGTAGTTGACACTTTTAAAGTATGCCATGAGAGCTACAAATCCATCTTTGGATCAGCCCAAATGGTTGCTTGGATCTCAAGTTATGATCATTGGAAGTTGGTACCCTAGCCACTTTGTTCCATAACTTAGAAAATTTCTAAGTTTTTATGGTTACCCCTTTTACAAGTTATCCCACTTTCTTTGATTTTTCTTGATGAATGTTGATTCAAATCACACATTAACATCATTTTAGGTTTAGGGAACCATAATTGATCAAAAAATCAAAAAGTCAAACTTTGACTTTTGGGCACAGTTGACTTTTTATCAGATGAATTCCAAACTGTGCGATCCTCTATGAAATCAAGTCCTTGACCTAAATCAAACTTGATGGATTAATTTAATAGGTGTTATAGGGTGTATTGAACCATGTCCCAAGGTTTGGGAGCATGTCTTGGTCAAAAGTCAAAGGCACAGTTGACTTTTTTCCGCGAAACCCTAACTGTGGTTCTGATGAACTTGAAACTTGTGAATCAAGCTTCTTGGATCAATCCATTGTTGTAAATGGATCAATGTAGTTTATTAGAGACCCTCAAATCATGTCTTGAGGTCTTGGCTCATGTTTTGTCCCAAAAGTCAACTTAGGGGTGAATTAGGTCAAGAAACCCTAATTCCTGATTTTTTTATGAATGCATCCCCTGAGGCTAAATTGACTTGATGATGGGGTTTATGAGATCCCTTAGAGTATTTTGGGTTATGCTTTGAAGCATTAGCTCATGACAAGATGAATATTTTCATCTGGAGGCCCTGGTCGACCAAAACCCTAATTTGGTGACACTGGCGATCTTGAGGCTTGATCCACTTCGAATGTTGTAGCCTTGTGCTTGATCCTTGATGTGGGAGTCCTCTTGATCCATTGTGGATGTTTTAGTGGTTTAGACAAGTTGAGGATTATGTCATTCCTCGATTGATCCTTTGTCTAAGAGCTCTGAGAGAGCTTGAAGCCCTAAGTTTGATTGTAGTGGATGCTCACCCATTTTTGGGGAGACTGATGAGGTATGATGGTTCATCCATATTGTGATGATGGTTTGCACAATGATGGGGAATCTTAGTGGTCAAAATTTGGGGTATGACAGATGCCCCATATTTAATCTTCTTGGACCTGAAGGTGTGAATGGTGAAGGTATTCGGGCATTCGAGGTGCAAGAGGATTAAATATCGGAATACCTGAAATTTTGATGGTGGTTATGAATGGTAGCTTACACATTCATCTTCTTTTGCTAAGCGAAGATGCTTAGAAAAGGTAAAACTTCCCCTCGATCCTGGTTTCTGTGAGAGCAAGAATTGTCTCTACAAGTCAATCTATGTTTTGATGATAACAATAAGTATTTGTGAAAGAACCATTTTATAGTCTAACGTGTGTTGTGTGCAGATCATAAGAACTAAAGACATCAGAACCAACATGCACCAGCTAGATGTACTATGATTGAATATATACATATGTGAAGTTATTATGTGTGACTAAAGTCGCGAGAAGCAAGAACTCTTCTTTATCTAGTCATGATCAGCCAGATCCAAGGATGCCAAGATTGTTGTTGCAATGCTCTTGTGGATGCTCTCTGAAAGTTATTGAGATTCTGAAGATAGCGAAGCTTCTAAAGCAGTATACTCTGAAAGAACAAAAGTGCGGAAGACTCCTATGACTTGAAGTTCTGATGGCTGAAGACGTTGAAGACCAAGTGCAGAAAGAATCTGAAGACTTATGAGCTCTGAAGATCAAGGTTTCAAATATCAAGTTCTGAAGATTCTGAAGACAGGTTCTGAAGATTCGGAAGACTTTAAGCAGAAAAGAATAATGTTCTTAAAGATCAAGTGTTGAAGTTCTGAAGACTGATTCCTAATGGACTTCTTCAATTGACTGAAGACTTGAAGCATCAGAAATTCTGCTAAGAAGACTCTACTCATGCATCATCAAATTAACATCAGAAGCCACTGAAGTTTTGAAGTCTAGATATTACCGTTGTGAGTTAAATGTACATACTGCCTAAGAAAAGATGTCTGGCCACTTCTCCCTCTGCAAAAAGGAGATGTGTCAGTACATCTCATTATATCACAACGTCTCTTTTCCAAACAGCCAACAGTATTCTCAAATGGCTATATTTCTACTGGCTATTTAATGGAAAGAATTTTTGCTTCTGATGTGTCTATCACTTGTAGAATCATGAACTGAATGTTCATCTACAATATTGGCCAAATCATTGTGAAGATAGAAACAACGATGAGTTCTCGTTGTAACACTTAACATATTCAGAGCTATCATTATTTCACTAATGGCAGTTGTTGTTGAAACTCAAGAAGACAAATCAACACAACAACAACAATCAAGAACAGAAGTTGTTGATGAAGAAGACAACATTGAAGATCTGTCAACCTACCTTCTCGTCAGGACTACATTGAAGATCTGAAGCAAAGAGTTGCTGCTCAAAGCTTGCTCAACCAAGAAGACGAAGAAGAAGAAGATCTACAAGATGTCAACAATTGCAATATCCAAATACATCTTTGTAGTTTCTTAGGAAAGCAAGGAGCTGTTGCTCAAATCTTGCTTGAACACATGTGTGTGTTCTTTGTACTTAAACTTAGGAGAAACTTGCTTATTAAGAAGCACAATTTGTAATCTCCAGTTTGCCAATTCAACTAAATGAATTGAGACTTCTCCAGTGAACGTTATATCCAAAATGGATCCCTGAATGGTTCAGCTGTGAGTTGAGGCCCTTGAGTAGATCACGTGATGATCAGATACTTGAGATGACAATGGCTGAGGGTCATTGTGGAAAATCCTAAAATATGGTCAGTAGCATTATATTCATTGTGATGAATCCCTGAACGGCTAGCTGTGAAATCCCAGCAGTGGGTCTGCTCGGTCAATGAACGTTATATCCTGTTGGATCCCTGAATGGTTCATTGGGTTGTTAGTCACAATGTGGCTGTGCAAGTTGTTAGTCACCGGCGCGGCCCGTGCAAGTGTAATCAATGATTTGGTTATAGTGGATTAAGTCCTTGTGTTCAAGGCGAAATCACCTGAGGAGAGTGGATTGGATTAGCCCGCGATGTGAACCAAGATATATCGCGTATCCTTTACTCTCTTGCTTAGTATCTCTATTTATGTTTCTGCATGGAATAACAGAACCTCATATTAAGCAAAGTCAGAACCTTGCAGCCTATCTCTGATCAGCTTCCGCACTGCAAGTTCTGAGTATCGTACCTTATGATCAGAACCTATATGGTTCTCATGCTCCATAGTTAAGAAATCAGAATCTCTCAAAGAACATTGAAGGTTCTTGAGCGTCTCTTTAACAAGATACGAAAAGTATTTAGAAAGAGTAAATTCACAATTCAAACCCCCTTTTCTTGTGTCTTTCTCGCACCTTCAATTGGTATCAGAGCTCCGGTTCTGTTATTGATTTACATCAAACACTTAAAAGTTTCAGAAAAAGATCCAGATGTGGTGCGTAGAAGTACTCTGGGTGAGATTGAAATCCACTTACAATTTCTGTAACAGTTCAGTAGTTGACTGTGTACAAAATTGTAATCAATCTGATTACTTCTTGAGCAATTCACTGATTCTAGATGAAGTCTCATTAAAAATTGAAGAATCAGCTGATAAGATAAATTCATCAGATAAGAAACTGTATCTGTTGAATGCTCATCCTGGAAAATACGTGTGGATAAAACCACGTATATGCTTAAAAGATGAATCATCAGAAAGCAAGAAATCTTGTTTGCTGAAGATTAATTCTTTATGAGTTTTTGAGATGTTTTCAAGAAACGGATTAGGTCCACCCTTGACTTTCTCGTTTGAAAATAATTCTGAATCTCTTCATGTAAAGAAGAAAGATTGCTATTCTAAGACCTTGAAATTCAGAATGAAATCTGTTAAAGCCAGAATCTCAAAAATTCAAATTATTAGAAAAGTTTCTGAACGAACTCTTAAGCCTTAATGTATTCAGAAATCAATCTCTAACAACTTGAGATTATCCTAGTGAAATCAAATGTTGATAATCTGATTTTTGTCAGATCAAGTATTCTCAGAACCACTTGAGCTATGAAATTAGAAGATATCAATCCAGACATCTAGGCTCTCTAACTGATATGCGTGACCAACCCCAAATATGTTGATCAGCATTGTGAGAACAAGAAGTTTCATGCAAACCATGTCTAGTGATGTATACTTGTGTTGCGTAGTGATGTTTTGGTTCTGAACAAGTTCTGAAACAACCTTGAGGAACAGAGTCAGAAGCAGATATGTTAATTCTTCTTTGTATAACCTCTCAAAGG
Organism: Lathyrus tuberosus; assembly: GCA_022829125.1. Lineage (NCBI taxonomy): Eukaryota > Viridiplantae > Streptophyta > Magnoliopsida > Fabales > Fabaceae > Lathyrus > Lathyrus tuberosus. The sequence continues at coordinate 11,827,475 of JALAZF010000045.1, forward strand.
TTCTCACTAATCTTGTGTATTCAACCATCTTTCAAAGAAAAGAAATTCTCACAAACGCAAACTGAATTCAGACTATGAAAGGAAAACTCAACCAATTCTCATAGTTTGTCGTTTAAGATTCAGATCCATAACTTAAGAACTGTATCGGAACCAAACAGGTTCTATGGATCAAGGAAATGAGAAGTGAGAAGCAATCAAAAACATATGTAATTTGTTGCTTATGAATAGGGTCATCAAATAGAATTTATTTCTCACTCTGTACAGTTCCCAAGCATATGAGTGTCAATTTTCCTTCAGAACATTCATTACATCGCCTTACCAAAAGGATTGCATGTAATTGGCTAAGTTCGGATGAAGTGGTCACTCTGATCATGTTAAGTCTTAATCTCGGTTATTATAACCTAGAGAGTTGATGGACAAGGTTGAACAAGAAAAGAGAGAAAGCTGTAATTCAACCAGGATCACATTCCAAGAAAATATTCATTTTCCCCAGAAGTCAGAACACAAGCGTATCCTAAAGAACATGGTAACCTACAACAGCTCACTCAAAAGCAAGCAGAATCTGAAAATTAATAATATCTCAGAATGGAAAGCACTTAAAATAGTCATAAAAGGATTTCAAAACCTCCAAGGTATGTCTGTCTTCATTCATTCTCATTATTTGAAATAATAGCAATAATTTGAACATCGGTCATATTAGGATTATTGAAACTATAATAATACTCTCACACATTTATGATTAGACAATTTTCAAGAGTTAAATAAGCAGTCATAATCACGTAGTGTCAGCAACCTACTTCTATAGATATACGACGATTAAAGTCCATCACATGTCGTTTCACTGACTATCACAACTATTTATAGCTAGTCTTGGAAATGATGAACCCCACGTGCTCCAGATTGACAAACAACTATTAAATCTCAAAGTCCTTTTCACTTTAATATCTAACTAGGTAGAACCTCATCCCTCAAACAATTCAACTTCGCTCAGAATGTCGTCCCACAACATCAGAGGAGAAACATCTGATCTAGAACTCCTGAAGGAATTCACTGTGTATTTAAACCTTCTGCCACAACTCAACAAAACAAGTGTTCTCTCTGGAATTATATTTCAGAACTGGGAAAATTATTTCTCCATGCTTGTTGGACCTATATTCCCTGAACAGGTGACTGAGTTTTGGGCAAATGCACGAACTCTAGAATATGATCTTGGCAAGAATGTTATTCTATCTGTTGTGGCTGGTTGTCCAGTCTTGATCAACCCCACCATCATAGCTAAAGCCATTGGGTGTGTCGAAGATGGTGTGACTGTGGAAAGAAACATCAACAACCATAGTTTCGATAGGCATTTGCACATCATTTTTGAAACAGAGAGGCATCCTACTCAACCTTGCACCCTCACTCCATTTGCTAAAGATTGGTACAAGCTTATGGTGACTAATCTAAGACCAAGAGAAAGAGGAGGAGGTTGGCTGTCTAACCAAGAAAGATTGTTCATTTTCTTTTTAATATCTAAAATCACAATAAACCTACCTCAGTCCATGTACAACCATTTAAAGGAAGAAATTAATCTATCTAGGGAAGACACAATCTACCAAGTTCCCTACTGCAGAGTTATCTCCCACATTCTTGACCTCCAGGGAGTAGTTGATCATTGTAGAAGAAATGGAATGACTGAAAAAGTCCTTCCTGAATTTTGTTCACCGATGACGTTCTTAGTCTAAGATAGGATTTTAGTTATTTCTATTTAACTAAGCTTATGTTACATCTTAATCGTTTCGTGATTTGTATGAATATTTCAAATGATAAACATGCACTAATTATCTAATAATGAGTGCTGCTTAAAATTCACATGAAAAAGCTTAGGAGTGTCTAGAGACCATAAATTCTCACAGGTCATGATTAAGTAATGGTTCCATTACCACTCATTAAGATTGTGTCATGACCTTTGATTAAAGGAATTAATTATTTATCCACTGTTCCACATTATTTAGTGTTCCTAGGAAAATCAACCGTTGCGGTTCCATCTTCCTCAAAAATAGTCTGCTTCCTCTATAAAAGCATCAAACCCGAAGAGAACAAAACAACCTTCATTCAATCAGATTTCCTAGTTTCTCACCTTGAATTATCTCTCTCTCTCTCTCTCAAAATGGCATACATCTCAATTCCCACAACCACACAAATCCCAGTTAACAATCTCAAGGTTTTGTCAGAAACTATAGTTAACTTCAACAATCTGAAATCAAATGGATGCGACATTACTCCCTCATTGGAAACCCAAGGTTGGAAAAACTACTTCAAAAGATTGGAAGGACCAACTTATGGTCATCTGATCAAAGATTTCTGGATTCATGCAAATACATCCAAAAATGTCATTGTCTTTTTCGTTTTCGGAAGAAAAATCTTCATCATTGAAAAGACTATCACAGATCTCTTGCTGCATGAAAATGACTTATCGCGACTTTCTGAGTCTAACGGTTACTAACTGCAAGTGCATAGCCTATCGCGTAGTATTAAAGATATCGATCCCACAGAGACCTGATAATCAACCTAGTGCTACGGTTTGTTACCGTGTTTAGCTAAGGCGAAGATGTTTTGGTTTTAAGTTCAAAAAGGGAAACTAAAGGGAATCTAAATTTTTAGATTAAACTAGTTGAGATAAGGATATCGGTACGTAACTTAGTATACCGTCGTGGATTCAATAAAACTTAAGCGTATAAAAATGAGTCACATTATATTTCTGTAGAAAATATCAGTTTAATAGCCCTCACCTCACGCTCTCGTGGATCTTGCTTCGGACTATATTCCTAAATCATAATGTCTGCTCTCGCTAGCCCATTTGAGTTTAAAAACACTTTTGAAAACTAATACAGTCTAATTAACTTTAAAGCGCTCTCGCTGTTTTTAAAACCAATGCCCGATTCCAGCTATCCGGTTAAAATCTCACACTCTCGTGGATCTTGATCCTAACCTTTACTACCTTTTTACTCTCGTAACAAAAGTCTAATTTTAATTAAGAAATCGCGGCCAGAAAATAAGTTGTTTATGGTTTTAGCTTAGAATTATCGAATCCTTTACAGTTAACTTAATTACATACCGATAAATCAGATTTAGCTAGACATATTAATTAAAACAAACATGCATAAAAATAAATTACAAAACAGTAAATTAAACATGGCAATGAGGAAAACGATAATGCTATTATTAAGATAATGAATAAAACCCTGATAAATATGAAATAAGTTGATTCTCGCAATTCCTCCACAAGTCGGTAGGCTTTTGCTCGATGTATCGGAATAACGAATGATGAAGGCAGGATTGAAAACAAATCCTAACTATGGTGCAATAGCTCCTCAATGTGAGAAACTATCACTATTTCAAGTGATGGTAAACAAGGAATAGGAAACGGGAAACAAACAAGGAATGCAAGGAAAGTAAAAATTCGAAAATAAATTCTGCAGCAATTCGGGTAAATTCTCTATATGGTGTGTCTCGTTGCTCTTCAATCCATGCTGTATTTATAGCTAAAGCATTGCCTTAACATTGGAGAAAATATAGGAGCATAACCTTTGGTGGTTGAGAAGTCTAAGAGAGACTGGCTCAAATGAGTTGAAACTGAAGTTAAGAGAATGTAGGAGAAAGTGCTGATCGTGCGTGTGCATTCGTCTGCTTTGTCCACGTCTGCGTTTCTGAACGTAATAACCACTTTGGTGCGCGTGACGGTCGTGATGACTGTGTGACGAGCGTGGTGCGCTTTTGGATTGCGTGACGGTCGTGGTGAGTGTGTGACAGTCGTCACACACACCACTTTCCATTTTCTGCTCTTTTTCTTGACATTTCTTCCTGTTTTCTACTCTTTTCCTCATGTTTCTCTACTTTTCTCCTTTTTGGCTTGGACAATGAAATACCTGTGAAAACATTAGAATACTTGCGGGATAATAGGAACTTTGGGCTGAAATAACATAATTATTAGTCGTAAATCAAGGCAAATATATGATACATTTTCGTGTTATCAATGACGGATTCAGAATCTCCAGAAACTTACTCAATGAAGAGAATGAAGCTAAGGTGATGTCCTCTATCTTCAAAGATGAAGCCTTATCTGAAAACCAAACCTTCTCAAACCTGAAAAAATCACTTCAAGTCTGGTTCAAAATTCTGCAAGAGAATGTTTTCCATCATCTCTCTTCAGAACAGCTGAACGATACTCAAAAATGTGTTTTTTTAATTCTTCTACTAAAAGGAATTAAAATGCACATTCCCTCAATCCTCTTCAAGCTTCTCAAGGATGGCATCAGAAGCTCCAGAACTTGTTCTGATCATGAATGTGGTATCATTCCCTATGGAAGACTTATCTCAGACATTTTAGTTGAATCAGGATTAGTTGACGACATTCTAATTAATGAAGGAGAATCTTGGAAGCTGCTTAAAAGCGCTGGGAAGATTCTTAGGTTTAGGAACCTTTTGAAGGAAGATGCCAGTTTAGATAATTCACGTTTTAGAGAACTGACTCTAACCCCCAGAGTTCCGGTTATAGGTTTTCCAAAATTTACTACCTACAATGTGGCAGAATTCGGAAACTATCTGAGAAAAATCAAGGACAAAGATATCAGTGTTTGGATTAACATGAAAAATATCACTAATGTTCTTCAAGAACTCTCAGATTGGAAGGTAGGAAGAAAAGTGGTTATTAAGGAAGAACACTCATCCAAGAGATTAAGAACCACGAATAGCGTTCTTACATTGTTCAAAGACAATGCAATCTCAAGGATTCAAACCCTCGTCGATGCTTCTAGTTCTTGTGCAAACCCTATGGAAGTAAGAAATGTCTGGAACGAGTTCCATGAATGGATCTCAGAAGAAATAGTAAAACACAAGAAGCTTACAATGGCTCAAACAGAAGAAACATCACTTCCCTCAAGCTCAGATAACTCTAAAAGTCTTTCCTCATCTTCTTCATCATCCCTAAGCTCCTTTCAGTCTAACCTATAAGAACCAGTTTCGTCTAGTCTAGATTTCTATGATGAAATCCGTCCGTAATACAATCTATATTTTTATATAATCTATGTGTTTTTGTTTAAGTCTTTCTCTAATGCAATCTATGTTTTTAATTCTTTAATCTATGAACTTTTAAATGCATTTAATTTTTTTTAATAAGCTCATTGTTGGTTATTTATAATTGTCCTTCAAATTAATTATGCCTAAACGAAAAATTAGTAAAATAAACCTAATAGCTGAACACTAATTTCATGACCTTCACAATTGGCTTCCATTACCTTCAATTGGTATCATTCAAATGCTTAATTGCTCATATGCCCTGACACTTTTTGATGATGTCAAAAAGGGGGAGAAATATGATTTTGATTTAGAGAAGGAAATCTGAAAGAATGCAGAACTCAAACAAAGTTTAAAAATGCGTTACTACTAACGTTTGTTGTTTGATGTTATCCGAGAAACTATAAACAAGTTCACTAGGCATTCTAAAGACAGGAACAGGCTAAGAAGAAGAACTCCGATCATATAATAGAAGTTGTCTAAGAATCAGAATCAGTAAGAAAACTCTGAAAGCAGTCAAAACAAAGTACACATTCTCAAGATGCTTACTTAGAGGAACTGTGCAAATCAGAAGCTAAGAGCTGTCTGAATATCTGGATTGAAGATCCAAGAAAGAAGTCGTTATGGTGTTTACCAGGAACCATTTGAAATGAAAACAATTTGGTATCAGACTAAATCAATAATTGGCAATCAGATTCAGTACACAAAGACTAGTATCAGACTCATCAATCAGAACAAAGCTGTGAATTATTATCAAATACCTTCATTGGTATCCATTCGCTACACATCAAGGAACTATTCTTAAAGTCAAAAGAACTTCTTCAGTCAGCACATCACTTTATATCAGCACAAAACAAGGTGTACCAGATTCAAAATCAAGCGTTGATCGATCACATAAATTAACCTGAAATTGGTATCTGAGCAGAAATCAAGCTTTGATAAACCACTGAGTTGTGACATTAACAAGATAAGAACCTATGGTCAAATGTCAAACTCTGAAAAGTCATGCTCCACATTGGTGATTAAAATCTTACAACTCTGAATCTCGATTCTAAAGATCCCAATATATGACTTATGGTAATTAGGGGGGGACTACCCAGAAGATGAAATTATAAAATCAAAAATCTTCATATAGTCTGAAACTCAGGGGGAGTTTCCTTTAAAGACAGTGTATGTCTCTGATAGATAGTAAGGCTATGACTATCAGTCAAGAACTGTTTTGATCTTATGCTTAATGGAATCTGCTGAAAAGTAGAAATGCTTCAAATGTCTCTGAATATAATATGCTCTGATACGATAATAAAGAAAACTGAGTTCTGAAGATCTGAAGATGGAAGTTCTTATGAACTAGTCCAGATGCTAAAGACTCTTCGTTTTCCTAAAGACAAGATAGAGAAGTAACTCTTTTCTATTCCTGTTCTGACAACTCAAGTTGTTACTCTGTATATCTTTGGATTATATAAAATCCTAGATGATCTCAGATAAAGCTTTGAGGATAACTCATTCAGGGGCAGCTGTTGTTCCAAACTCTGAAGTTGTTTGCTTTGGTGATTACCTTGTATAAAATGTTCAATCAAAATACTTGGTTTTGTCATCATCAAAAAATGGGGAGATTGTGAGAGCAAGAATTGTCTCTACAAGTCGATCTATGTTTTGATGATAACAATAAGTATTTGTGAAAGAACCATTTTATGGTCTAACGTGTGTTGTGTGCAGATCATAAGAACTAAAGACATCAGAACCAACATGCACCAGCTAGATGTACTATGATTGAATATATACATATGCGAAGGTACTATGTGTTACTAAAGTCGCGAGAAGCAAGAACGCTTCTTTATCTAGTCATGATCAGCCAGATCCAAGGATGCCAAGATTGCTGTTGCAATGCTCTTGTGGATGCTCTCTGAAAGTGATTGAGATTCTGAAGATAGTGAAGCTTCTGAAGAAGTACACTCTGAAAGAACCAAAGTGCGAAAGACTCCTATGACTTGAAGTTCTGATGGCTGAAGGCGCTGAAGACCAAGTGCAGAAAGAATCTGAAGACTTATGAGCTCTGAAGATCAAGGTTTCAAATATCAAGTTCTGAAGACTCTGAAGACAGGTTTTGAATATTCGGAAGACTTGAAGCAGAAAAGAATAACGTTCTTAAAGACCAAGTGCTGAAGTTCTGAAGACTGATTCCTAATGGACTTCTTCAATTGACTGAAGAGTTGAAGCATCAGATATTCTGCTAAGAAGACTCTACTCATGCTTCATCAAATTAACATCAAAAGCCACTGAAGTTTTGAAGTCTAGATATTACCGTTGTGAGTTAAATGTACACACTGCCTAAGAAAAGATGTCCGGTCACTTCTCCCTCTACAAAAAGGAGATGTGTCAGTACAACTCATTATATCACAACGTCTCTTTTCCAAACAGCCAACAGTATTCTCAAACGGCTATATTTCTACCGGCTATTTAATGGAAAGAGTTGTTGCTTCTGATGTGTCGATCACTTGTAGAATCATGAACTGAATGTTCATCTACAATATTGCCCAAGTCATTGTGAAGATAGCAACAACGACGAGTTCTCGTTGTAACACTTAACATATTCATAGCTATCATTATTTCACTAATGGCAATTGTTGTTGAAACTCAAGAAGACAAATCAACACAACAACAACAATCAAGAACAGAAGTTGTTGATGAAGAAGACAACATTGAAGATCTGTCAAGTCATCAACCTACCTTCTCGTCAGGACTACATTGAAGATCTGAAGCAAAGAGTTGCTGCTCAAAGCTTGCTCAACCAAGAAGACGAAGAAGAAGAAGATCTACAAGATGTCAACAATTGTAATATCCAAATACATCTTTGTAGTTTCTTAGGAAAGCAAGGAGTTGTTGCTCAAATCTTGCTTGAACATATGTGTGTGTTCTTTGTACTTAAACTTAGGAGAAACTTGCTTATTAAGAAGCACAACTTGTAATCTCCAGTTTGCCAATTCAACTAAATGAATTGAGACTCCTCCAGTGAACGTTATATCCAGAATGGATCCCTGAACGGTTCAGCTATGAGTTGAGGCCCTTGAGTTGACCATGTGATGATCAGATACTTGATATGACAATGGCTGAGGGTCATTGTGGAAAATCCTGAAATATGGTCAGTAGCGTTATATTCATTGTGATGAATCCCTGAACGGCTAGCTGTGAAATCCCAACAGCGGGTCTGCTCGGGCAATGAATGTTATATCCTGTTGGATCCCTGAACGATTCATTGGGATGTTAGTCACAGTGCGGCTGTGCAAGTTGTTAGTCACCGGCGCGGCCCGTGCAAGTGTAATTAATGATTTGGTTATAGTGGACTAAGTCCTTGTGTTCAAGGCGAAATCACCTGAGGAGGGTGGGCTGGATTAGCTCGCGTGGTGAACCAGGATATATCGTGTGTCCTTTACTCTCTTGCTTAGTATCTCTATTTATATTTCTGCATGGAATAACAGAACCTCATATTAAGCAAAGTCAGAACCTTGCAGCCTATCTCTGATCAGCTTCCGCACTGCATGTTCTGAGTATCGTATCTTATGATCAGAACCTATATGGTTCTCATGCTCCATAGTTAAGAGATCAGAATCTCTCAACGAACATTGAAGGTTCTTGAGCGTCTCTTTAACAAGATACAAAAAGTATTTAGAAAGAGTAAATTCACAATTCAAACCTCTCTTTCTTGTGTCTTTCTCGCACCTTCAGTTTCCTACCAAGGGACTGGTCTCGGTTTCTGATGTAAACTTCCCCTCGATCCTGGTTTCCTACCAAGGAACTGGTCTAAGTTTCTGAAATAAACTTCCCCTCGATCTCGGTTTCCTACCAAGGAACTGGTCCCATTTTCTGAAATAAACTTCCCCTCGATCCTGGTTTCCTACCAAGGAACTGGTCTCAGTTTCTGAAATAAACTTCCCCTCGATCCTGGTTTCCTACCAAGGAACTGGTCTCAGTTTCTTTTGTCAATAAACTTTCTTGACAAGGTACGCTATTTGTAGAGGTTTTCCTCAAACTTCTCGCCGACTTTTCCTGGGAGACTCCATTTGATAGAAAAACTTTTGATGTCAGACTTACTGGGGAACCCATTCATCTGAGTCGTAGAGGTGCACAAACTTCTCCGCTGGAGACGCCATTTGTCGACTCTACTAGGGAAAGCAAGTCTCTTGAGAGACTGTTGTCGCTTGGGGATATTACATCACACTTTTCCTCGAGGTCTTCTCGGGGGAATGCCATGTGATGTGATCCAATTTTGAGGTGCTGATGACCTTTTCGTCAGCGAATGTTCCGGAGGAGAATTGTTGTATTGCCGAATCTTTGATTAAGAGGCTTTCTCTAGGGATCTTCCTTAATCCGGGAAAGCGAAAATATCATCTTCAATGGTGAAGAGTGATGTTTATCGAAAGTCTTCTTGCCTTTCAAAGGTTCAAGTTATCAAAGTGGTCAAGGGCCTTCTCCATCCCAGAAATAAACTGGAGGAGAGATTGTTCAGATGAGGCGTTTCCTGACGAGGAAAGAACTGACAGCTCAATTGACAAGAGGCCTTCAATCACTAGGGGACAAGACTGATTAGAGTGATAGTGATGCGATATGAATATGAATGCTAATAAATAATGCATGATGTATGTATGTTTATGCTGACAAAACTGACGCGACATACAGACTAGTGGATGAACGCGACTGGATACTCGGCCACTGCGGGGAACGAAGAGGTACCACTGGGTTCAAAATAGCAATTCTACCTTGCTTAGGAGAGATAGTCCCTGTGAGGAACAACCGTTGGTGGGGCTTAGGAGATGAGAACTCTGCCGGGGATGTCAGATGAAACATGGTCTCTGACATAGTTGATCCTTCCTTCGGGCGTACTAGCCTAGAAGGAGTACTTTGATTCTGCACTTTGAAGCTCAATTACTTCCGGAGAAGCGATCTATGTTCTTTCGATGTTCAACAGTCAAAAGAAAATGCCATCTTTATTTTAAAAGCAGAAAAATTTTGACAAGTAAATTCATTTTTTGTTTTATTTCAAGAATCGTTGATCACATTAAAACGTCATTATGTAAAGCTAAAACAAATGAGAATTGCAAACAAAAGCACTAGGGCTCAAATTTTATTGATAGAATGGAAATCAGCCAAGCGCGTGATTCCATAGAGTATTTACAAAGTTAGAAAATGGTAATTTAAGGGAAAAGGGCTACATTGAAACATAACGACCACTATCCTTCTACCAACTTTGAATTCTGGACATCCTGAGCTTCTGTCGAAGATGACCTCGACTGGAGTCTTCCGAAGGATGGTGTTACCACTGGGGATTTAACCTTGTCGGACGTAGTAACTTTCCATTAATCCCTAACTTTTTCCTGGATTGTACTTCGAGATTTCCAATCCATTAGGATGAATTTTGATTATGTCTCTAATTTTTTCCTGGACCGTCCTTTCGGGTTTTCAATCCACTGAGACGTTTTTTTAGGCGAAGTATTTCTTGACTACGTCAACATTTGTGGGGTAGGCAAATTCCTCTTCGTCCATGGTTTTAAGCCTCAAGGCACCACCTGAGAAAGCTTTCTTAACCACGTAGGGGCCTTCATAATTCGGAGTCCATTTGCCCCGAGAATCAGCGAGAAATGATTGTATCTTCTTGAGCACAAGGTCTCCTTTTCTGAAGACACGAGGTCAGACCTTTTTGTCAAACGCCTTCTTCATTCTTTGTTGATACAACTGACCGTGGCATAGTGTCATTATTCGCTTTTCTTCAATCAGATTCAGTTCGTCGTGTCGACTTCGACACCATTAAGCCTCTGTTAGCTTAGCTTTCATCAATACCCAGATTGATGGGATCTCTACTTCTATGGGGAGCACTGCTTCCATGCCATATACTAGAGAGAAAGGGGTTGCCCCTGTTGAAGTGCGGACAGATGTTCGATAACCGTGAAGGGCAAAGGGTAGCATTTCATGCCAGTCTTTGTAGGTTACAACCATCTTCTGAACTCTTGATGTTCTTGTTACCCGCTTCTACCGCTCTGTTCATCTTGGGTCGGTAGGGAGATGAGTTATGGTGTTCAATCTTAAACTCAGCGCACAACTCTTTCAACATCTTGTTGTTCGAGTTGGATCCATCATCGGTAATGATCTGGCTTAGAACACCATAACGGCAGATGATATTGTTTTTGATAAAGCGGACCACGACTTGTCGGGTTACATTGGTGTATGAAGCTGCTTCGACCCACTTGGTGAAGTAGTCAATGGCTACCAGGATGAACCAATGTCCGTTTGAAGCTTTCGGTTCAATCATGCCAATCATGTCGATTCCCCATATGGAAAAAGGCCACGGGGAATAATGAACTTTGAGACGTGTTGGCGGTACATAGATCTTGTCTGAGTATATCTGACACTTGTGACACGCCCTCATGTACTTGTAGCAATCGGATTCCATGGTCAACCAATAGTACCCTGCTCTTAGAATTTTTCTCGCCATTGTGTGTCCATTGGCATGAGTGCCAAAGGATACTTCGTGAATTTCTTTTATCAGCATGTTTTCCTCTGGTCTGTCTACGCATCGGAGCAAGACCATGTCGAAATTTCTCTTATAGAGTGTATCACCGCTCAAGAAGAAACTGCCTGCCAATCTCCTGAGGGTCTTTCTGTCTTTTCTGGATGCCCCAGGTGGGTACTCTTGTTTCTGAAGGAAGCATTTGATGTCGTGATACGAAGGTTTGTCGTCTATGACTGCTTTGATCGTGAAGATGTAAGCAGGCCTTTCAAGGCGCATTATGTCAATCTTAGGTATGTCGTTCCATTGACCTACACTAATCATGGAAGAGAGAGTGGCTAAGGCATCAGCCATGTGATTCTCTTCACGAGGGATGTGATGAAACTCGATTCTGTTGAAGAATGGTAACATCCTTCTCTCATAGTCTTTGAAAGGGATCAGTCCTGATTGGTATGTGTTCCAATCTCCTTTGATCTGATTGATAACTAGGGATGAATCGCCATATACATCCAAGTTTTTGATCCTTAAGTCGATCGCTTCTTCGAGACCCATGATACAAGCTTCGTATTCGGCCTCGTTGTTTGTGCACTTGAATGTCAGTCTGGCGGTGAAAGGAATTTGGGTACCCTGAGGTGTTATAATGATTGCCCCAATTCTGTTTACATAATGATTGACAACTCCGTCAAAGATTAGTCCCCATTGGGAACCTGGTTCTGGCCCTTCACTGGGTAGCGGTTCATCGCAGTCTTTCATTTTTAGATACATGACATCTTCGTCTGGGAAGTCAAATCCGACTGATTCCTGAACGTCAATCGGTTGATGACTCAAATGATCGGCTAAAATACTTCCTTTAACGGCTTTCTGAGCGTGGTACTCGATGTCTTATTCTGATAACAACATCTACCAATGGGCAATCCTTCCCGTGAGAGCAGGTTTTTCAAAGACGTACTTGATTGGATCCATTTCGGAGATTAACCAAGTAGTGTGACGAATCATATACTGGTGAAGACGTTTGGCTGGCCAAGCCAAAGCGCAGCAAGTTTTCTCATGCATAGTGTACCGAGTCTCGCAGTCGGTGAATTTCTAGCTCAAATAATAGATGGCAGACTCTTTCCTGTTGGTTTCGTCTTGTTGGCCAAGCACACAACCCATGGAGTCTTCCAAGACTGTTAAGTAAATGATTAGTGGTCTTTCTTCCACTGAAGGTGATAGAATCGGCGGGTTTAATAGGTATTCCTTAATACTGTCAAAGGTGGTTTGACAGTCTTCTGCCCAAACGCAATCCTGGTTCTTTTTGAGTAATTTGAAGATTGGCGCACACGTCGCGGTCATGAGGACTATAAATCTGGAAATGTAATTCAGACATCCCAGGAACCCCCTGACTTGTTTTTCAGTCCGCGGAGAAGGCATTTCTTGAATGGCATTGACCTTGTCAGGATCAACCTCAATTCCTTTCTGGCTGATGATGAATCCTAGCAGTTTCCCTGAACGGACACCGAAGGTGCACTTGTTGGGATTCAAGAGGAGTTTGTACTTTCTCAGACGCTCGAATAGTTTTGACAGGTGGGTCACATGCTCCTCTTCCGTCTTAGATTTGGCAATCATATCATCGACATACACTTCTATTTCTTTGTGTATCATGTCATGAAACAGAGTAGTCATGGCCCTTTGATAGGTTGCCCCGGCGTTCTTCAAACCGAACGGCATTACCTTGTAACAAAAGGTGCCCCATGGGGTGATGAAGGAAGTTTTCTCCATGTCTTTCGGCGCCATTTTGATTTGATTATAGCCCGAGAATCCATCCATGAAGGAGAAGACTTTGAACTTTGATGTATTGTCAACCAGCATGTCAATATGTGGTAAAGGAAAGTCATTCTTTGGACTTGCTTTGTTCAGATCCCTGTAGTCTACGCACATTCTAAAATTTCCGTCCTTTTTAGGAACTGGTACTATGTTGGCTAATCATTGAGGATATTCTGATGTGGCGAGGAAATCTGCGTCAATCTGTTTCTGTACCTCCTCTTTGATTTTGATGGCCATGTCTGGATGAGTCCGTCTTAGTCTCTGTTTTACCGGCGAACATTCTGATCTTAATGGTAAATGATGTTCCACGATGCTAGTATCCAACCTTGGCATGTCCTGATAGGACCAAGCGAACACATCGGGAAATTCTTTGAGAAGCTTTGTCAAACTTTCTTTGACAGTTGGACTGAGCAGTGCCCCAATCTTGACCTCTTTTCTCTCTTCTTCTGAGCCTAAGTTGATTGTTTCCAACGGCTCTTTGTGAGGTTTAATGGACATTTCCTCTTGTCTGAGTAATCGGGATATCTCTTCTGGAATTTCTTCGTCATCTTCTTCTTCGGCCTCAAATATCGGGAATTCAAAGTTGGGAGAAGGCATCGGATCGTATGTTTCAACGGGGTTTAAAACAAGCAATCTGCATGACATGATGATTGATTTTAGAAGAGATAGAGAGAATGCAAGAGTGTGTGCAGTGTATTTTTTTTACTGCTTGTTTTTATTATTTGTTGTTTTTTAGGATTACCATTTTCTGAAAAAGCGAAAAGAGAAAACAACAATTAATGCGGGAATTACAGAACGGCATTATTTTATTTATGAACTTGTCGATTCTTGAAACTACAGCCCTATAAAAAAAAACTCGGTCGCTTTGGGCGAAGTAAAGAGGGATATTTACAGAAAGTGAGCCCTATCAAAACATCTGTTTCACCTTGGCAGGGAGAAAGGTTAAAACAAAGATAGCCATTACTTTGACTTATGAACAATCTTCGGAACATCGACTGCAACCCATTGGCGGCGAACTCCTCGGTGAATCACAAAGTCCGGTACCTTCCTTGATTTGTCTTCAGAAATAACGCTGATTTCTGGTGGAGCAGGATCATTGGAATCTGTTTCCTAGGAAGAATTGTCGTAGGAGGATTCCTCAATTATATTTTGCATAGTATTTGTGCTCTCAGGTATATCTCCCCATCCAGTTGGCTGGATGTCTTTGAGCCTGATACGAGAGCTTTTAGGAGCAGTATACTTGACCAAGAAGTCGTATTTGCCACTTGGTTGTCCCAGGGTTTCCCACACTTCGTTGGAACTGGAGGAGTCATCCCTTTCGATGACGTTGACCTCGGGAAAAGCATATTTGATGAATTCTAGACATACAAACTTTGCGAATTCATCGTCGTGCTGGATATTTTCTGAATTCCCTGAGTGTTGATCCCATGACATGGTGGGGACGCAGGTATTCTTTTCAATGATGCTCAGCTGATTTTCATTGTTCGGCTGATTTTCTTGCCCCGAGTCTCTGGGGTACGGCTACCAGATAGGCAGACCATCCATCGGGCTATAATAGTCGTGGTCAAACTTGTATTTCATCGGAGTGTCTTCCTCCCATGAGTTTGGTGGAGCACGACATCCTTCTGGATCACAATCTCCATATATCATTTTGACATCTGACCTTGGTATAAATCTCAGACTCTGTGCGGGATAACAAAATGGCATAGGCACTTCTTCCTGAGACATATAACCGTCCTCGTTAAGATAGGACTTCCATTCCTCATTTGTGTCGGAGGAATCTCCTTCGTTGATGGTATGTACTTCTTGAGACACTGGGTGAAGGAAACCTCCACTATGGAAGAAGTTCTGAATGGGATAAAGACTTTCACTGTTAGCGGCAGTCTGGGTATAGGTTGCAGAAAAACCAAGACCTTTCTTTGTTTTATTGTCAGTAGGAATGACAAGTTGTCCCCATCCCTTTGCATTGTTACTTTTGATCACCTCGAGGGCATCTTTCTACGAGGAGATTGATGTTCCCTTCTCTAATTGATTCTCATTGCTCACCGAAAGTGCCTGGAAATGAGTTCCAATAACCTCCTTAGGTTCTACACAAATGGACAATGATAGGTTACTTACGATCAAGGCTTGTTCTCCGCAGACCGTGACGAGTTGGTAATTCTTGACAACTTCAGCTTCTGGTGAAGTGTCGAAGTGACTACCCCATCCTGGTGTATCCAAGGTCTTCCCAACAAATAGTTGTATGTTGCTCGAATGTCCATGACCTGGAATGTGATTTGGAAAGTGTGAGGACCGATAGTTATGGGAAGGTCAACTTCGCCGATAACCGTTTTTCTGGACCCGTCAAATGCTTTGAAGATGACCTCACTGCCTCTCATCGGAGATCCTTTGAATGATAGTCGCATTAGAGTGGACTTCGGCATGACGTTGAGAGCCGGTCCGATGTCTACCAGTACGCTGGCTAAGGCATCATCCTGGCAGTTGACTGTAATATTGAGCGCCATGTTGTGACTTTTGCCTTCTTCTGGCAATTTCTCATCGCTAAACCCCAAGTTGTTGCAGGAAGTGATGTTAGAGACGATGTTGTCAAATTGCCTTATCGACACATCCTATTCCATAAAGGCCTATTCTAAGACTTTCTGTAGAGCCTCTCTGTGGGCTTCGGAACTGAGCAAAAGCGATAGCACAGAGATCTTTGAAGGAGTTTGTAACAGCTGATCAACAATCTTGTATTCACTCCTTTGGATGAGCTTCAGCATCTCATCATCATTCTTTGAAAGGTCGGGATCACTGGACTGACCGACCGGTTGATCAAGAGTTTCTGTTTGAGGTTCCTTTTCTCTGCTAGGCTCTCCAACTCCTCTGTTGAAGATTCGACTGCTCTGTGTTACTCGACTGATGTCTGCAATATTCACGACGGAGGGTAATGGAATTTCCTTTCCATTCTCAATTGTTGTTGCACCGTATTTGTAAGGGATAGCTTTATCACACTTGTACGGCACTGGTCCCGGCTAATAGATAACTACAGGAGCCTTCTGATTTCTCTGACTGTCGTAAGTAACTTCAATCAGTTCCTGGATAAGAACTTTTTATTCGTCAAGTAGAGGGATGATGGTACAAACATCTTTGGTCCTCTCATGATCAGAGATTACAACGACATCTTTGATCTGATCAGCGAAGTAGTTTGGCATCCAGTTGATTGATCCAGAACTTGGACACGGTTGAATCTCTTTGCGGTCCAACTGACTTTGAAGAGCTGCTCGCACGACGTAACATCCTTGATTATTTTTCGAGCAGACTCTACAGTGCTCGTAGTTGTGTGGTGGCACCTGGCCCGTCCGCTTTGAATGCAGTGTAACCTTACTAGGTCTATTTCCATAGATCGGACATCCTGACTTTGATGTCTAGTAGGGTTCCCGTTTGTCATACTGATTTGTTGTGTGTCTTCGTCTAGATAGATCGGAAGCCACCAATGGTTTAACAATTGTTGCAAAGTTCTTTGAACGAGATCGCACCCTTGGTTACTCTCACAACATACTTTACAGCTCAGGTAATCATGTGAAGTGAGAAAACCGAGTTGGACTTGCTTGGTGTGTAACTCCACCAAACTAGTATTCATCAAACAAATATCGAAGATTTGAATCATGTTGATCTGATAAGGATTTTTATCATGGTAGTCATGGGCCTGCTGAAGAGGTTGTTGTGTCCTTTACTGATATTGTTGTTGATTCAGTTAGCTCTGACCAACCTGAGGTTGATACCTAGGAACAGGCACAGGGTTGATAGTAGGAGTTACAGCTGCTACTGGTTGGTACCGTCGCCTTTTCTTTCGAAGAGAGATATTGCCAATATCTTGCTCTTTTTTCTTAGAGAAAGCACTACCATATATTTTTGTACTACTTGGTGATCCAACGTCTTTAACTAAACATTCTTCTCGGACTGCTTCCTCAAGATGAACTCCCATGCCTACCATTTCAGTAAAGTCACTGGGCGCACTGGGGACCATTCGGTCGTAGTAGAATGATCTTTGTCATCTCTTTTTCCTCAAGAGGTGGACAAATCTGGGCGGCAATTTCACGCCATCTCTGAGCGTACTCCTTAAAGGTTTCCTTATCCTTTTGTGACATGGCTCTGAGTTGATCTATGTCCGGTGCCATGTCCAGGTTATACTTATATTGTTGAACAAAGGCAGCGCTAAGATCTCTGAAAGTATCGATCTTAGTACGGTTTAAACCCATGTACCATTTGAGTGCGGCACCGGTTAAACTATCCTGAAAATAGTGAATTAGTAGCTCTTGGTTCTTTGTCTGAGTTGACATCCGCCGGGCGTACATCACCAAATGGCTTTGACGGCAAGAGTTACCCTTGTACTTTTCAAATTCGGGCACTTTGAATTTGTGTGGAACCTTCATATTGGGGACCAAACAAAGGTCTGCGGCGTCCTTTCCAAATAGATCCTGACTGCGAAGGGCTTGCAGATCTTTCTGTATCTCCAGGAACTGTTCCTGGAACTCATTCATTCTGTCGAACATACTTTCATTTCCACCAGAAGGTATCTTTGGAACCTGTCCTTTCGGGACAGTGTGTACCACGGGTGGTGGTATAGTCATTACGGCAGAGACTCTTGGTGCTTCCCTCTCCCAAATTTTTTAACCTTCAGGAGTTGCTATCATGCCTCTGGCATCTTCGCTTTCCCGAAGTTTGTAACCTTCAGGCCCAGGGGCTCCTGCTGCGGTTCCCTGATCTTTAGTGATCGGCGGAACATATCCTTCCGGGATATAGTTAATAGGCATGCCCTAGGGACAATCTTTCGTCATTTTGTACCTAGGATCATAATTTTCCACTATGGGCGTCGATGTGATCTCTGAGATCACAATCCTTTGTTGTTGCATCTGAGCTTCTGCTAGAGCTTGCATGTCGTTATGAAGCTTTCTCATATCCTCTTTCAGAGTGTCGATCTCTTCCCTCAACTCTCTATTCTCTTCCTCGAGATCATCCATCTTTTTCTGTCGATTGGCCCGAGTATTGTACGAATGAGACAGTTTGACTCTCTTTCGAGACGCAAACGTGAGATTCGTAGGTAAGAAGAATGCGTTATGTGAGAATGATGAATGATATGCAATGATTATATTTAGTTTTTTTTGTTATTTTCAAAAGAAACTTCGACAATTGGATTGCAAATATCAAACAGTGGGGAAACCCCGTTTTATTGAATTCAAAGATTGCGAAAATGGAAATACAGTAATTTACAAAGTGCTGTAAAAGGAAATCTAAACTTATGGGTCCCGAGTCCTCTCTGAGGAGAGTTCAGGTGCTGGTTCTGGTACTTTCCTTTTCTTTGACCGGGGCTCTTGGGCCGTTGTCGGGTTGTCATTCCTTTTCCAAGTGAAAGGAGCGAGCAAATTCCTTTGGTAATCCTGATTCTCTACAGCATGTTGCTCTAAAATCTCAATCAGAGCATCTTTTTCTCTTAACAGCTGCTGTATTTTCTTGCACTCCACATTGAGAATACGGTACTTGTTCTTCCAAGACCTCATCTCCTGTTGAACTTTATTGAGAGTTACCTGAAGTTTTTCTGTATCAGACATAAAGTAAAGAATAGGGTCCCTTAATGGAAGAAATTCCTGACGAGGGTAAGGCATCCTCAGCTTGAGAGCTCTAGTTTGTACCCAGTGGAGATAAGGTTCCACCGAGACACAGTCTGGTTTTCCTAGAGACTCTCGTCCTTTCCTATGAACATGTTTCCAGGCATGCACTATTTCTGTCTTTAGTGCTCTGCCATTTTCTCCTTCCTTGAAGAAAAGACCTTCCAGATGAGCATTTTACGGGACATGCTTCATCGGGTATCCGAGTTGACGATGAACTAACACTGGATGATATTTAATTCCTCATTTAGTTCCTATGAGGGGTACCTTTGGGAAATTTCCACAACGGTCAATGATTCTGATCCAGTCATAGATTCGATTGTACCACTCAATGTCAGAGTTGGTAAGAGACATGATTCTCTATGACCAACGTAAAGTATTCTTTTGATCCTAAAATGCAGCAGACTTTGGCAAATGGGAAATGAACCATTTGTACAACAAGGGAACACAGCAGGTGATCATTCCTCCGCTGTACAAATTCCTTAAGTGTACAGAATGATAAGCATCTGTGAGCAAGGTCGGTACAGGGTTTCCAATCAGAAAAACCTTAATGGCATTGATATCTACAAAGTTATCGATGTTGGGAAACAAAAACAACCCGTAGGTAAGCAAAATAAAGATGCTTTCGAAAGCGGCCACGTTCCCTATACTAGCAAAGTACAGAGCTTTCTTTATCAAAAACTGGGCTGGCAAACCTTGGATTCCACCCTTAGTGGTCATGTGAGTCCTGACTTCTTACTCGTCCAAATAGATTGCTCTTGCAATGGTTTGATCCTTTGGAATTTCTTCTAGTCCAGAAAAGGGAGCTTGATCAGTAATATGTAAATCAGTCAGGGGAGAGTACTCCTCCAGTGTTGGTGCTAGCTAATAATCTGGGAATGTGAAACAGTGATAGACCGGATCGTAGAACTGGATTAGTGTGGACAGGATTCCTTCAATTACATGGACCCTTAACAGAGACACCAGTCCTTCATACTTAGCTCTGAAAGCCTCAGGGTTGGTTATCATCCTCGCCAGACCTCATAAATCCTCTAGTTTTGGAACCTTGAAGGTGTACTTGTGAGTCTTCCTTCTACCGAAATCCATAACGCAATCTCTTTCTCTAACATTTGCAATCATCGTCTTAGTTTAATTTGAAAAAAGAGAGACTAGAAGAGTAATTTTTTCTTTGTTTTAATGTTTTTTAAATGAATGTATGTATGCAGCACACAAAAACATAGAAAAAACATGGGGTCAATGGGTCGGTGTCATGAAGTCAAGGCTCTACCCATCCTCAAAGGTTTATACTGGTGATTTTTTGTATCAGTCCTCAAAGTCACTGACCCCTCTTGGGATAACAACAGCAAGCGGATCGCCAGTGAGCTGTAGTATCTTAGAGTAATCTCAAATGAGGGTAGTATCGCGTGACAACTATTTCCGATAGCTTCCGCACTACAAAATGGTTTCAGTCTACTAAAATCCTCAGCTTCTCGGATAACCCAATGGAACAATCTGCTTTCAACTACCGAAGTCGTATAGGCATTAAATCCGCAAAGGGCATCTCCACTGATTTGATGGTCGACCGGGACCTCTTATCTGGGATTCACTCCCCATAAGATTACCCGTATAATGCCATCACTTATCTTAGGTGTATACTCAATCTTTCCAGATGCGGCATCACACGCATTCCCATTAGCAGAAAAGTAAACACGGATATCAATTAGGAAAAGCAGTATATATATTTGTCCTAACATCCTAGACCTCTAGTCTTATGATCCTATATAGACAATGACTCCCCAGCAGAGTCGCCATTTCTGTGAAACTTTCTAAACTTAATGGATTCTACCTAAGAGATGGGAGAACGGTGCAGCTCCCACTGTAGTTGCCATTTTTCTGTATCGCGATTTTTGTGGTTTAGAATCACTATCGCTTTGGTACTATAGTTCGATTCATTTTTTTATCCTGTTAAGCTGGTTAAGGAAGGGAAATAGATGTCTCCAATTAACTCTGCTTGCATACTGAGATTAAACAGTCAAAACTGTTGGTTTACCGATGCTATCAAAAGGGGGGTCTGTCTTAGGTTATTTGCTTAAAAGAACGGAGTGTCTTGACTGTACAGGAGGCTTTTGGTATGATGTTAGGTCTGATGCTTTTTGATTGATATATGGAGGTACTGGACTTTGGGTTTTTGATTAGTATGCTCGCTAAGATTTTGCAATCTTATGCCTACGTATTCCCGTTTGACGAAACAGGGAAATCAGAGCGATCGTAGATCCTCCTATTCTATGGGAGGAAAGGGATTGTTTTGGTGTCCTGTTCAAAGCCCAAGACGTGAAGCTAAAGGTGGTTTGTATCTTGTTCAAAGCCCAAGATATGAAGCTAAAGGTTTGATTGAGAGAGAATTTGTCATCTCTAAAGAGGAATTGTTGATGTTTGTACGCTGTGAGCAAGGCACAAATTTGATGCTAAAAGGTTGATTGACTCAACCGGGGTTTTCTTTATTCAAAGCTTAAGAGGAGGCTAGAAGTTTGACTTTTTTGGGGAAAATATTCTTTCTGTCTTGTACAAAGCCCAAGATTGAGGCTAAAAGGGATTTTAACTCCGTTAGGGAGAATGTATCTTGTATAAAGCCCAAGATGAAGGCTGAACTGAGTTTGACTCAACAAGAGAGCACTTGTATGTGTCTTGTACAAAGCCTAAGACTGAGGCTAAAAGAGTTGACTCAACAAGATAGTCTTGAACAGGTGATTGACTCAACAAGAGAGTGCTTTTATATGTCTTGTACAAAGTCCAAGACGGAGGCTAAAAGGTTTAACTCAACAAGAGAGTATTTTTATCTGTCTTATACGAAGCCCAAGACGGAGGCTAAAAAGGTTGACTCAACAAGAGAGTCTGAAGGTTGATTGACTCAACAAGAGAGTCTTTTGTACTCAACAAGAGAGTGATTTGCAGTCTCGTACGAAGCCCGAGATTGAGGCTAGAAGGAGATTGACTCAATAAGAGAGTCTTTTATACTCAACAAGAGAGTGTTTTATATGTCTTGTACAAAGCCCAAGACGGAGGCTAAAGGTGATTGTCTCAACGAGAGAGTCTGAAAAGGTTAGCTCCGCTGGGGAGAATCATTTGTATAAAGCCTAAGAGGAGGCTGACTTACTGCTGAGGATTATTGAGATCCTGAAGCGGGTCCGAGAGTGGGGAACTCTCATGAAAGAGACCGGGTTTCAGAGTGATCGTTGTTTCTTCCTATGTTTGAAAGGAACTTGAGAATGTCTTTGAGACTCAAGAGGATTAGACTGTCCAAGTCTAGAGTTTTATCTTTTGTACTATGCCCAAGATGAGACATGGGCATTAAGGGATGAGTATCAACCCTATAATGGCCGGAGTTTTGACGCGGGAAAGACTGCTCTAGCAAAGGATGACTAAGTTCTGTCTTATACCTTTAAGAGGTCGTCAGGGTCCTTGTATTAAGCCCAAGAGGAGGCATGAGAACTTCTAAGAAGCCGAAGGGTTCTTGTACAACGCCCAAGAGGAGGCGGGGATGCTTTTAGGAAGCCTGTGGGTCCCCAAACCAAGAGAAGTTCAAGAAATGCAATTCACAGAGAAGAGATCATTCCAGGAAAGTTCGAGAATTTGGAAGAAACTCAAGAGATGTCATTCACGGAGAAAAGATCATCTCTAGGGAGTTAGAGTTTCTTTGAAAATTTCTAAGGGTGACAGTCTAAGAAAAGGTTCACCGAGAATACTGCCTTTCTCTTTGTTCCATATTGTTTAACCCCAAGAGAAGGGAAGACTGTATCTAGAATCCTACAGGGGATCTAGTTTTGTTTTGTATTTAAGAGTGACCAACAAGGCTTTACTTAGTGCTAGACGTAGTTGCCGGGGAAAACTCTAAATAACTACACTAGTATTACACAGTGGATATGTGACAAGTATATAAAAGGATGTGAAAGAAGACTTACAGCGAAGCAGCCCCACAATACAGTTATATACATATGAAAGCGGATAAACACTTACCTGTTGTAGAGCTTCCATGTTGTTTTGTTAGTTGTTCAACAAAGAAATTAAAGAAAGTTTTGATAACGACATATTCAAAATTAAAGGAGAAAGTGCTTTGAAATGATTGTTGGGGCTTACAGCTCAAGGAGAGGCCCAAGTTTTAACGATGATCGCACCGTTGTTTTGAAAATTGTACAGATGGACTTATACAATATATGAGGCCCAAAAAGTTTTTATGTACAAGGGGATGGGTCTTACACTCTATTAGAGGCCCAAATATTTATTTATTGTACAAGGGATGGGACTTACAGCTCAAGGAGAAGCCTAGTTGGTTTTGTTAAAAAGGCGACGATCGCGCCGTTGTTTTTGAAAATACAGCGGGACTTATACAATGACTGAGGCCCAAAAAGTGGTGTATTTACAAAGGGGATGGGTCTTACACTCTAATAGAGGCCCAAAAGTTTTTTAATAAAATAAATGGGACGAGGGTAGGCCCAAATGATTTGATTTTTGAACTGGCGATTGTGCCGAGATTTTTCTTTTAACGTAGAGGGACTTATACAATATCTGAGGCCCAAAATTGTTTTGTTTAAAAGGGGATTGGGTCTTACACTCTATTAGAGGCCCATGAGTGTTTGAAAATGATTGATGAGGGTGGAATCGATCAAAACCCTAATTTCATCATTTTTAAAAGTGAATTCTTAAAGAAAATCAATAGAAAATAATAAAAAACCAAATAAGCTTGAATAAACAACTTGTGATTTTTGGTTAAGGTTTGAAAAATGAGGTTTTAATCACAAGATGAATTAAAACTCATTTGGTTTTGATTTTTCAAGATGAATATTCACTTTTAAAATGTTTAAAAATAATTAAAAATGAATTTATTCATAAAAATACCAACCATCTTAAATAAATAATATAAATTTGATTTTTTTATGGAATAAAATATTTCAACATTTTTGTGATTTTTTGCAAAAAGAACCAATCAAAACCAATTAAAATTGAGCGAGTTATTAATTTTTCAAATCATTAAAAATAATAAGAAAAATAATAGAAAAATGGAAAAAACATTAAAAAGGGGTCTGGGGCGAGGGGGATTCGAACCCCATACCTCTTGTGTGCAGTGCGTGCTTCCTACCACTGGGGTGGTGATACATCCGTGTATCAAAGCCCACACACAAATATACAAGGCTTGCCTTGTTTTTGTCCTGGCCAAGGCAAGCCTTTGGCCAAAAATGTGAAGCTTGTAACTTTCTCATTTCTCCATGGATTGGGACAAAATTTAGGTCTATCCTGCCTAGAATTTCACAAGGAATCCCATTTTAAAACCCGATAGTGGTTTTGAAATAGGCCTCCATTTGCATTTTATGTGCTACCTCATGGTACACGCATGAATCACATGATGAATTGGTCTCAACACAACATATATAACATGTATGAGATGTGTATGATCAGTGGATTTCAATGCAATGCATATTTCAAAGAGTTCAAGTTGTGATGCTTACCTCTTTAGGAGCTTTTTGGGGAATATGTCACGTGCTTTGTTCCAGAAACAATTTGATGCTTTGGACACCCTCAAATGATCCCTTGGAAGCTTTTAGGATGATTGGAAATAGCTTGAAACCTCAGGAATGGAAACTGGCCCTTTCTTGCAAAAGGGGCAAAAGTGACCAAAATAGCAACTATCTCTAATGGTGTTCCAGATGTGGGGAGCCATTTGGGACAGTTCAAGAATGATATTTGGAGTGTGTTTGAGGCTTTATCTGGTTTTGAAAGTGACTGAATCAAGACATGGCTTGAAAAATGCAAAAAGTCCTATTTTGAGGTTTTGAGAAGGGACTTTGAGATTTTGGTGTTTCAGGTCACTTGTGAGAGTTTGGAAAGCTTAGATATGACATATTGGATGTGTTTGGATCATGAGTTGTGATGGAAATGCTCTCTAACTCAAAAACTCAGAGTTACCTTGCTAAAGAAGGCATTTTTGCCTAGAGAAAGAGATTTTGAGGAAAGCAAGTGTTGTAGTGCTTTGGTGTACTCAAACTGAGCACAAATGAGCTCTATTTATAGTAGAGCAAGTTTGTTTTGTAAGCAATAGTGAATGGAGACTGCTGCAGACCTTTGGCCAATTGGAGAATTTTGAAATCTCAAGTCTCCTCTAGCCATTGACTAGAGGTTAGAGCACAGGCCTTTGTTTCCCTAGTTCAGAGATCATCCTTGACTCATTCAGTTGGAAATGGCTCAGTTTATGCCACCTTGGTGCATCCATTGAATGCTCCAAAACAAAATTGGAGGTTGTCCCCTCTTAAGGGTTTTTTAGGTTTGGCATGCTATTTTTAGTTCCAAAGACTTAGGAGGCTTATGGATCAGTGTTTGTCCCTCCTTGGTCTCTCCCTGAGGTGTTTAGATGGATAAACTTGTTTGTCATTTGCAAAAATTGCTCAAATAGAGCAAAATGCACAAATTTGCCTTGTTATGACAGTTGCAGCAAGGCATATTGCCACTGTCATAACTCTTAGCCCAAATGGGATTTGATGGGGTTCTTGGCCATTTTGGAAAGCTCTCATATGATACAACATATGTGTGATCATAGTTTGTCTTGATACTTTTTGGATCCAAGTGAAAAATGCCCCTACATTTTGAAAAAAGTGAAACAGATTCTGACTTAGTGAAAATTTCACTAAGTGTTGGAAAAAGTGACATTTCATGTTTTCAGCCATTTTGATCCAACGATAACTCAAAATCCATGATGAACTGGAATGAGGTGTATTTGACACTTTTAAAGTATGCCATGAGAGCTACAAATCCATCTTTGGATCAGCCCAAATGGTTGCTTGGATCTCAAGTTATGATCCTTGGAAGTTGGTACCCTAGCCACTTTGTTCCATAACTTAGAAAATTTCTAAGTTTTTATGGTTACCCCTTTTACAAGTTATCACACTTTCTTTGATTTTTCTTGATGAATGTTGATTCAAATCACACATTAACATCATTTTAGGGTTAGGGAACCATAATAGATCAAAAAATCAAAAAGTCAAACTTTGACTTTTGGGCACGGTTGACTTTTTATCAGATGAATTCCAAACTGTGCGATCCTCTATGAAATCAAGTCCTTGACCTAAATAAAACTTGATGGATTGATTTCATAGGTGTTATAGGGTGTATTGAATCATGTCCTGAGGTTTGGGAGCATGTTTTGGTCAAAAGTCAAAGGCACAGTTGACTTTTTTCCGCGAAACCCTAACTGTGGTTCTGATAAACTTGAAACTTGTGAATCAAGCTTCTTAGATCAATCCATTGTTGCAAATGGATCAATGTAGTTTATTAGAGACCCTCAAATCATGTCTTGAGGTCTTGGCTCATGTTTTGTCCCAAAAGTCAACTTAGGGGTGAATTAGGTCAAGAAACCCTAATTCCTGATTTTTTTTATGAATGCGTCCCCTGAGGCTAAATTGACTTGATGATGGGGTTTATGAGGTCCCTTAGAGTATTTTGGGTTATGCTTTGAAGCTTTGGGTCATGTCCGGATGAAGATTTTCATCTGGAGGCCCTGGTCGACCAAAACCCTAATTTGGTGACACTGGCGATCTTGAGGCTTGATCCACTTGGAATGTTGTAGCCTTGTGCTTGATCCTTGATGTGGGAGTCCTCTTGATCCATTGTGGATGTTTGAGAGGTTTAGACAAGTTGAGGATCATGTCATTCCTTGATTGATCCTTTGTCTAAGAGCTCTGAGGGGGCTTGAAACCCTAAGTTTGATTGTAGTGGATGCTCACCCATATTTGGGGAGACTGATGAGGTATGATGGTTCATCCATATTGTGATGATGGTTTGTACAATGATGGGGAATCTTAGTGGTCAAAATTTGGGGTATGACAGTCAGAAGCCGAAGAAGTCGCAGACCGGTGGGAAGGTATTTGCATTGGTGGGGGCTCAGCCTACCAGTGAGAATTGTTTGGTCAGAGATACTTGTTACATTCATAACACTCCTTTGATTGCTATCATTGATATAGGTGTGACCCACTCGTTTATTTCTGTTGATTGTGTGAAGTAACTAGGACTTGTACCGTCTACTTTGAGTAAAGGGATCGTGATTGATACTCCATATATTGGATCGATAACTACATCGTTAGGGTTCTTGAACTGTCTTATGTCGATCTTTGGTAAAGATTTCAGAGTGGATTTGATTTTCTTACCACTATGTGATCTGGATGTCATTCTAGGGATGAATTCACTAGAGAGCAACTATGTCTACATTGATTCTTATAGGAAGAGGTTACTATTTCTTACTCCAGAGGAAGACGAGTTTATTAGTTGTATATCTACCAAGGAATTGAGAACCATGTTGGAAGATGAAGCTAAAATGTTCGCGGTGTTTGCCTCATTAACTGTTGAGGGAAAAACTCGATGAATGAATTACCTATAGTGAAAGAGTTCCCAGAAGTGTTTCCGGATGATATTTTAGAGTTCCCTCCGCAGCGAAAGATGGAATTCACAATTAATCTTGTTCCTGGTACCAGACCTATATCTATGGCACCATACATAATGTCAGCATCAGAATTGGCTGAGTTGAAATATCAACTCAGAGAATTGCTTGCTAATAAGTTTATTAGACCCAGTGTGTCACCGTGGGGAGCTCCAGTGTTGATGGTTAAGAAGAAGGACGGTAATATGAGATTGTGCATTGATTATCGCCAACTGAATAAAGTGACCATCAAGAACAAATATCTGCTTCCAAGAATTGATAATCTAATGGATCAACTCTTGGGAGCCCATGTTTTTATTAAAATTGGTTTGAGATCAGGTTGCCATCAGATTCAGGTGAAATAGGATGATATGCAGAAGACGACTTTCAGGACTCGGTATGGATGTTACGAATATGTAGTGATGCAATTCGGAGTGTCCAACGTGTCGGGCGTATTCATGGAGTACATGAATCGTATCTTTCATGTTTATTTGGATCAGTTTGTGGTAGTTTTTATTGATGACATTTTGATTTATTCCAAGTCAGAAAGAGATCACGCAGAGCATCTGAGGATTGCATTACAAGTGTTGAAAGATAATAAGTTGTTTGCGAAGCTTTCAAAATGTGAGTTTTGGCTGCAGGAAGTAAGTTTTCTGGGACATGTTATTTCTGGTGATGGCATAGCAGTGGATCCATCCAAAGTAAGTGTTGTACTTCAGTGGGAACCTCTGAAATCAGTGACGGAGATTAGGAGTTTCTTAGGTTTGGCAGGTTATTACCGCAGGTTTATTGAAGGATTTTCTAAATTGTCCCTTCCTCTGACTCAATTGACTAGAAAAAGCAAGGACTTTATGTGGGATATCTTGTGTGAAGAGAGCTTACGGGAATTGAAGAAGAGGTTGACTATAGCGCCAGTGTTAATTCTACCAAAGCCATATGAACCTTTTGTAGTATATTGTGATGCGTCTAAAATGGGATTAGGCGGAGTATTTATGTAAAATGGTAAGGTTGTGGCTTATGCCTCACGACAATTGAGAGTACATGAAATGAATTATCCTACTCATGACCTTGAGTTAGCTGCAATGGTTTTTGTGCTGAAAATTTGGAGGAATTACTTGTACAGACTGAGGTTTGAAGTGTTCAACGATCATAAAAGTTTGAAATTTTTATTTGACCAGAAAGAGCTGAATATGAGACAGAGAAGATGTTGGAATTCTTGAAGGACAATGATTTTAGCTTGAGTTACCATCCCGATAAAGCTAATGTTGTGCCAGATGCTTTGAGTTGGAAGACAATTCACATGTCGACATTGATGATTAAAGAGTTGAATTTAATTGAACAGTTTAGAGACTTGAGTATGGTTTGTGAATTGACTCCTGAGAGTGTGATGTTGGGTATGCTGAAAGTTAATAATGAGTTCCTTAGTGAGATCAGAGAGAGTTAGAAACTTGATATGAAACTGGTGGATTTGATGACTGCAGGAGGGTCGGATGCAGAAGATGACTTTAAAGTAGATGATTTTGGTGTGTTGAGATTTAGAGGCAGAATTTCTATGCCGGATAATCCTGAATTAAAAAAATAATTTTAGAAGAGAGCCACATGAGTAGCTTGAGTATTCATCCAGGAGCTACGAAAATGTATTAGGACCTTAAGAAATTGTTTTGGTGGCCAGGTATGAAGAACGACAAAGCTCGGTTAGTGTATGATTGTTTGACTTGCCAGAAGTCAAAAGTGGAACAACAGAAACCTTCTGGTCTGATGCAACCGATGGAAATACCAGAGTGGAAGTGGGATAGTATCGCAATGGATTTTGTGACTGGGTTGCCGAATACGGCGAGAGGCTTTGATGCTATTTGGGTAATTGTGGATAGGCTGGCGAAATCGGCACATTTTATACCAATTAACATCAGTTTTCTGTTGGAAAAGTTAGCAGAGATTTATATCAGGATAATAGTGAAGTTGCACGTGGTTCCGTCGAGCATTGTGTCTGATAGAGACCCAAGGTTTACTTCTGGATTTTGGAAGAGCTTGCAGAAAGCTTTGGGTTCTAGTTTGAAGTTGATTTCTGCTTATCATCCGCAGACAGATGCACAGTCTGAGAGGACTATCCAGTTGTTGGAAGACTTGTTGAGAGCTTGTATACTCGAGCAGGGAGGTGCTTGGGATACTCATTTGTCGTTGATTGAATTTACTTACAATAAAAATTATCATTCTTGTATCGGAATGGCGCCTTTTGAAGCATTGTATGGTAGGAGGTGTAGGACACCTCTATGTTGGTATGAGTCTGGCGAGAGTACTGTACTCGGACCCGAGATTGTGCAACAGACTACTGAGATAGTTCAGATGATTAGAGAGAAGATGAAGGCATCCCAGAGTAGGAAGAAAAGTTGTCATGATAATAGGAGAAAGACTTGGAATTCAGCGAGGGCGACCATGTGTTTCTAAAGGTCAATCCTGTGACCGATGTTGGTCGTGCGCTGAAATCAAAGAAATTGGATCCTAAGTTTATTGGACCGTGTAAGATTTTGCAGAGAGTTGGGACAGTTGCTTATAGAGTGTCGCTGCCACCTGAACATTCGAATTTTCATGTTGGGTTTCATGTGTCGCAACTTCGAAAGTATATTGCTGACCCATCCCATGTGCTTCAAAGGGATGAAGTACATATTCGGGATAATCTTACCATGGAGGCGATGCCGATAAGGATCGAGGATCGCAAGATGAAGCAGTTAAGAGGCAAAGACATTCCTTTAGTGAGAGTAGCGTGGGGAGGAGCCGCCTGAGGAAGTGTGACCTAGGGATTAGAGAGCAAGATGCGAGATTCGGATCCGGAATTGTTCTCGTCAGGTACATTTTCGAGGACGAAAATAATTTAAGCGGGGGAGAGCTGTAACACCCCATTTAATTATTTAGTCGTTTTGTGATTATTTTGTGTGATTGTTTGGCGTTGTCTTAATTAAGGGTATGTGGTTAAGGGTGAGTGTGAGGAATAAGCCTTAATTGAGTAATATGAATTAAACCTTAGAATAATAGGATAATGATAAGTAATTAATAATGAGTGGGAAATATTAATAATATTGTTGATATTATTAATATTACCATTATTATTATTATTATTATTATTATTATTATTATTATTATTCCTATTATTGTTATTAGTAATATAATTATTCAGAATTAATTAAGGAAAATAAAACATATTATGAGAGATTAGTGGGAGGTTACACAGAAGATCAGTTTAAGTGAAAAAAGAAGGAAAAGAGAGAATGAGAGCTAGGGCTAGAAAACAAGAGGATTTTCCACCATTTTTTAAGGATCAAAGCTTGAATTTTGGGTAAAGGGGGGAATGGGGTCAATAATGGTGTTAATAACATGAGAGGGTAGTGAGGGTTCCTTTCCCTCTTAGGATTATGTACGTTTTTTGTCTTCTTTATCTGTTGCATGATTGTGTGATTATTGCTGCAATTTCGTATTTGAAAGCTCCTAGTGTTTGACTAAATTTTGCTAAAACATTCTAATGATAAATATGAAGAATCTGCAGAAGAAAAAGATGTCGAAGAAGATGTCCCAGGTTGGAAACTCGACATCCTGGAATGTTATAACAAATTGATTTAAATTTCACTAGTGCAAAGTGATGAATATAATTATAAAATTTACACCCATTATACAGAAAACGGGTGTAAATAAGTAACTTGGTGGCAAATTTGTAAATAAAATGTCATTTTAATTATTAACACCTGACAATAGACATCCTATTTTTTTAAAAAGGGTGTAAATTAAAAATATTATTATAATAAATTAAAATCATTATTATAGCCAAATTTTTATTAGTCCCGTTAAATATAAAATGGGTGTAAATTTTAATTGGCCAAAAAAATTATTTATTTTAACAACTCTAAATATTAATATTAAACACATTGATAAAACACAATATATTTTATTAAGTATTAATTAGGTAAGTAAGTGAATTAATGAATGTAAATTTATTATATTAATATTGTATAAATAAAATAAAATAAAACAACACAACAAATAATGCATCGATCAAAACCCTTTTTTGAAACCCCATTTCTCTAAACCCATTCTCTCCAAAACCCAAACCCACCTTTAGGGAAAAACAAAAGGAAAAGAAAAATAAAAACACTTTCTTCTATTTTCTTCTTCTTTCTCTCACTCTTCTTCAAGCTTAA
Source organism: Lathyrus tuberosus (assembly GCA_022829125.1). NCBI lineage: Eukaryota > Viridiplantae > Streptophyta > Magnoliopsida > Fabales > Fabaceae > Lathyrus > Lathyrus tuberosus. The sequence continues at coordinate 11,859,101 of JALAZF010000045.1, forward strand.
AAAAATGGCGGCACCTTCTATTAAATCAAAAACCACTGTGCTTCGATCCCTTTCATCTTCACCGAGATTCTCCAACACAGAACAATCACCTTCTCACTATTCATCCTCAGCTTTCGCGTCTTCCTCCTCAAGCTTCGTTTCTCGTCCTACAACCTTTTTCAGAGGTTGTATCGTCTTCATCGGTTCTGTTTTCACTAGACCGTTCGATTTCCCCGAACCGATTTATCTCGGTCGTACCTCGAACCGGTGGAAAGAAAGAGAGTAGTAGCCAACCGAAGCGGACTTCCATGTGCTCTCCCACGACGCATCCTGGTTTGTTCCGGTGTAGTCTTCACAAAGGCTTTACCTCACGCGCCTCCGTTACGCCGAATTCGCAGAATGGCCTTAACGCGCGTAGATCCCCCATGACGAATTCGTTAGTGAGAATTCGTGGCATTGAAGGAGATCTCGTGAAGAGAGCGCTTGCTCTGCATATCAATGAGGTAGTTCAATTACTTGAGCAAAACTCTTAGTTGTTTCAGGTTAATTTATAAGCTCCTTGTCATCTTTTTGTCTGTGTTTTGGCATTTTTTAAATAAGAGTATTTATGTTTCAGGGTAATTTATACTCTTATACTCAGAACTAGTCTTGATACTTTATCATGTGATTTCTATTTAAATTAAGCATTCATTTTACTCCATGTTTGTATGTATTAAGTATTAGCACATATGTATTAATTTTATAACACAGTTTGATGATGAAAGTGAATTCTGAATTTCTTTCACCCAATTTTTCTTCTTCCAATTACAGTGCCACTTATATAAAGTAAATAATGAATATTCATGATAATCTTTCTTTTGATTGTACTTCATATAATTGCTTTCATGTCTGTACGTAGAAGATTATAATGTGTATGAGAGGGGGATGAGGCAACATTATAGGTATGGTGGGTCAGAATCTTAATACTGTGAAGTTGGAGTCTTGGAGAGATGGACCAAATAATGTCAACATTTCCATGGAGCTCCTCTTTGAGATTCACTTGAATTAGTAACTTTTTTGACTGGTTTGAACGGTCCAGGCATGGTAACAATATCCTTTTCCAAATATTTTAACAAAGCAAGATGATTAGCCCTCTGTCGGGCACTTACTTTTTTGGAACTAGTCCGATCCACCATAAAAGCATGTTGTAGGAGTTCCATGTATGAATTATCCTATTTTTTGTGAGGGAAGTAGGGACAGATGAAAGTATCCTCTGAGGTTTTCACAATGTGAGTTCCATTTTTGAGGTCTTGATAAGCTGTATCTACATACAACCAACTTATATCGCTATCGTGGATAAAACAGCAAGACATTACAGTTTGTGTTGGATCCTTAGAGGAAGGAATGTTAAGCTTGAAGAGAGAAATTGATATTGAAGAGGAAGAATGAAAGGGAAAATTTAGGATAGTAGTTATGGAATTTGGTAAGAACAAACAACATTACACACGTTGGATGTGTTGCCTCATATGTTCCAACACTTCTAACAAAACTAGTACTTCTCAATAACAAACTTATGGCTTTCTAAATGAATGTTTGGTTTCCATTTTGTAAGTTATTTTAAGCGTGTGAAATTAATTTTGATTTATAGAATTGATTACTTTTGAAGATAAAATTTTTAAATTTTTTAGTTTAACATAATGCAAACAGAATATGCTTGATGAAAACATGTGAATTCGATAATATACCATCATGTGGATCAGTTTCCACTACACAGAAAGGTCCAATGGAAATCATCACTTACATAATATGCAACAGAAGAAGACAGAGGTAGTAAACTTTGACAAGAATTTGTGTAATTTTGAGAAAGGAAAACATACCCTTTAGAGATCACAACCAATAAGCTTGGAATGAACTGCTGGAAGGGTTGGAAATGAGTGTGGAGAGTGAAAAGACAGAAAAGAGGAGCTTTAGAATGTCCAAACTCAAATTTATACATAGAAAGTTCTTATCTAAAGCTTCTACTTTATCATAACCAAGTATTTTCTGATTGACATTATCAGCGGATTATTATCTAATGTCATATGTTAAACTTGTAAGTTAGTATATCATTACTTGTGAGTATGGTTTTGTTGAGATGTAGACAACTGCCTCAGAATTTCGATCGAAGACTGGAAAGGTAAACATGATTGAAGAGACAGAAGAAATGAATGCAAAAAGCATCGATAGCAATAAAATGGACACTCCTGCTAAAGGTAACCAAAATATCATTCATTGTTCTACAACTTGAATTAATTTCCACAGGTTGAACTCCATAGTTCTGAGTTAGGCATTTCTGGTTGCAGGTCTCTCAAATATGAAATTAGAAGATCTTCAACGATTTGTAACCCATTTGGAGTGAACATGTGCTTATGTAGGTAGGTATGGGATTTGCTATTATATGATTTCTAGCACTGTTTTTGATCTTTTGAGTTTTTGTTTTTCTTCACCAAATTTTACTGTTTTTTTAAGCTTAGACTTTCTTCACTGTGTTTTTTTACTTGTGTAGTTATGATGTATTGGTTTTTTCAAATTTCATCTTGGAACCAGGGGACATTGTTCCAATATGAGCTCGTGAACAGGCAGACCTACTGCTGTCAGAAGTTACTGGCGAAGGAAGACAGTTTTGGAACTTGACCTTAACCGAGTACCGGCTGGTGAGAACCGTGAGCAGGAGGGACCTTAGATTAAGTTGGGGCCTCAAGTAGTAGAAACTCAAGCCAACAGCCCCCTTTGATTGATGTGGAGGCCATTGATGATGATGTTGTTGAATCTTTCCCTAGGGTTTTTACTGAGGTTTATCTCCTCTTTTGTATATTCTTTGTTTCAATTATCTTTCAGTAGTTAGTTACTAGATTTATTTGTTGGGAATGAATCTTATTTTATTTTCTTGTCTGTTTTCTTAGGTGAAATTCTGGTATCAGACGTGTGATGTTAAGGTGTGATGTCACAACAACAGACTCTGCAAATGGACAGCAATAACAGTAACACAATAACACAAGGAATTGTTCACCCAGTTCGGTCTAACTACCTACGTCTGGGGGCTACCAAGCCAGGGATGAAATTCACTACTTGTAGAATTAATTTACAGACTCAACAACCCAGTTGACAATCTCCTAAACTTAATTCCTACTAGTGACTTTCTACCTAAGAAACCACTTAGATATGAGAACACTACTTAATCCCTAAAACAATACTCAAGGAACAACCTCTTTGAGCAACCTTGATCTTACTTCACAACTTTGATCAAGTAACAACTCTCTATTGCTTCACAGCTTCTAAGAGAGGACAGAATACGACTCAGCAATTCACCCTAGAATTCTGGATACAAGACTCGAACAAAATACTCAAGACACTCAGCCTATGCTCTTGATTCTTTCTCTGTATCTCTGTCCCTTTTTCCTTTGATCTTGTGCGCTTTAAATAGCAACCTGAATTGGGCTTGGACTTGCTACAATATCTGACTTGATTTGTTATTTAAAACTGAATATTTAAAACAGATTTTCTCCTAAAATCTTTTTAAATATTCAACCTCTTAAATCTCCTACAAATCTGTACCAGATCTCCTATGCAGCAGAAAATATCTATACCAAGATATTCGCATCCAATGAGACAGCTTGCTCTCCACAATTCCAGCTAACACGCAAACCCTAACAACATCACAACCTGATGTTATTAATTCTGTAGATCTAATGTCACAACATCGCCATGTGACATCAGACATCCAACTTCAGCAAAATAACTACTTAACACAGCCCAGTGTTAAGACTCAATGTTGCAACATCAGAACCTTGACATCAACATTGAACATACTTTGTTTTACCAAAATTCCAGCCAATCTAAGAACTAACAATCTCCCCCTTTGGCTAATTTTGGCTAAAACAATCTCTGCACTTTGCACCTTCAGAGACTTCAGCAGTGGAAAAACTTCAATCAATAAGTTTTGAACCTCCAAGCAGCAGCATCAGTAGTAACATCTTTTCTTCACAAAACTCTGCTGCACACATAAAAACTTCATTATGCTGCAAAACAGCCATCTTCAACTACAATCTTCAAACAGCTGCACATATTATCTTCAACTACACAATCCATTATAAGCACTCCCCCTCAATGCAGCAGATCATCAATTTACTTCAGCATCCAAAAACTTCACTATGAACTTTGCTTCACTGCAGCACCATCCGAACAGCAACAATGTTGCTCCCCCTCAATGCAACAACCAGCATAGCAGCTATTCAGCAATTACTCCCCCTTAATTTCTGCACTTCTGAACTATAACATCAGCAATCAGCTGCATATTTCTTGACTTCATTCCTTAGCAGCATCAATCAACTCTTGGCACTGACCTTTGTACTCTTTGATACTCTAGGCTCTCTTAGCTACTTCTCCCCCTTTTTAGCCACAATTAGACAATCTTCAAGCAGAAGCCCTATTAACTACAATTAGTACAACCCTAACTCTCATTGTTAGCCTCACAGTTAGTAACTAGGCAAAACAAATCATAGAACAGAAAAACAATGTAATGGGTGCATATAACAGCACAATATTCAAATTACATAGCCAGTGCATAACAAGTGCAAAACAAAGAAAACTAAACTATTATCTAATAACAGCAGATGGAAGTTAGTCTTCATCCGAGCGGGTACCATCAGCATCTTCATCACCTTCTTCTGACCCGGAATCCTCAGTATCGCCATTCACATTATCTTCCCCCTGTTCCAAGTCTTTGATCATCTGCTCAATCTTCATTTTCCTCACAGTGCTGGTACTGATAACCATATCAAGATCCTTGCAGGTTGCCTTTAATTCTTCAATCAACTCAGATTTTGTACTGACCTTCTTAACCCCAGAACTTGATGTTGTAACAATGTCTGGAACATGACTCTCAGCAAACAGTTTGGGATGCAAAGATAAAGTTGACTCCCTCTTACAAGCTACCTCTGTACTGGTTAAGATTCCAGGATGTTGATCTAAGATCATTCCACAGATAAGGGAAGGGAATGATATAGGCATTTTGATAGCATTGGTGGCACCATGCTTCACCACTTGATCAAATATATAGCTTCCATAGTTAAACTTGACCTTTTTCCCCACAGCATAGATGAACCTTCCTAATCCCACAGTTATGGTGGTTTTGTGATTAGTAGGTACCCAGTTAGCAGCACCAATTCTGTGCAAAATAGCATACTTGATACTGAGTTTGCTAGCTGTCAATTTATTTTTCAGTGGCCACACCTTAACTTGAGTGGCAGTGATTTCTCTACACACTTCATTATTAGTCGCTTCCAGCTCACATCCCTCTTGTTCATCTCTCCCCAGATATTTATTGATGGTGCTAGGAGAGAAGTCAATACACTGCCCCCTAACAAACACCTTCATGTAGTTCACACTTCTATTGTCAGAAATGTCTATGGGGATGTTGACAACAAATTCCTTAACAAGTCCACTATAGCACTTAGAGAATCTGGTCACAGTCTTCAGCAGTCCAGCAACATGAATGGGGTCCATAATTTCTTTCATCTCCAAGACATCCTTTCCAAGCTCCCTTTCTAGAGCTAATCTCCTTTGGCATACAAACTTCCACAGGGGAGCACTGCTCGCATAATGAAAGGATATGTTGTCCACTAGCACTTCAGGGACCTTATCAGAGATTCTTTTTAAAATGGTCTTTCTGACTGGTGTGATGTCATGAACATCATCTTCGACATCATAGTCAGACTCAGAATGCACCACAGCCTTCCTCTTTCTAGGATTTACTTCCACTTTGCTCCAGGCTTTTGCTGGTCCAACAGCAATGTTCTTCCTCTTATTAGAATACTTCTTAGGAGAGAGTTCAACCTTCTTTCCCTTCCAATATCTTAATCTCTTTCCAATACTTGGGACAGCTTTTGCTATCACCTCATCATCTGATAGATCATCTACATTGATCACATCAGTATTATCATCATCAACAGAAGTGGGTTCTCCAGATGTCCCAACATTATCCTCAACATTTGTCTCTTCATGCACATCATCTTCTTCCCCTCCTATTTCAGAATCTTCAATGACAGACATAGCAAGTCTATGAAGATCAGACTCATCTCCTTGCATGTCTACCTTTTCTACCGGAATCTGATTCAATGGTATAGAAATTCCTTTCACAGGTATACCTTTGTCCAGTATTTTGGTATCTAGATTCCCCATACTCTTGTTAACATCAAACTTTTCAACCACAGTTTGAGACGAGGATGACCTAGGTGTTGATTTATCACTAAATAGGATACTGGTAACCAGCTTCTTTGTTTCAGTGTTTTTAAAGGTAGTTGCGGCCCTTTTAGAAGCAAGTTTAGATGGTCTAGGTTTACCTGACTCTGGGAGCATTACGGAGATGGGTTGTATATTCAGAGCTTCATCTTCAGAGTACTCATCTGTAGAAACCCTAGCGTTATTCCGCGATGAACTTTTTGAAGGAGAAGATGTCTGCTTTGACATGGTTCCTTTGAGGCAGTGTATATTGAGATGATTCTTCTTGTTGAAGGAGACGAACAGACGGGAGATATGAGTTTTGATGAACAGTGATTTTGCTATAATAGGAAAGAAGGGTCTGAGGTAAGGCGCCAGATTTTGTGTAATTTTTAAAGACCAATCAATGAGTTTCTCCCCCCAAATAAGCTTTCCTTTTACAATTTTGAAGGGATTCAACTTAAGAGTACTTAACTCTAACATCCTTTCACACCTGATGTCACAATCTAATGCTAAAACATCAGTCTTAGCATCGATAGATGGGGTGACTTCTATAGGTGTCCACAGATAACAATTATCTCTGGACCTGACTCCTTTCATGATCACTTCATCCTTTTCGTTTGTCACCAGACACTCATCCTTGGAACCCTCATCACATAACTGACTTATGCTAACCAGATTAGCCTTCAAACCTTGGACAAGGATCACACTATCAAGAGTAAGACCACCCAGATTCTTCACTCTTCCACTTCCTTCTACTACTCCTTTTTCTCCATTGCCAAATACAACCTTGTTTGCACAGCAAGGATTGAACTCCACCAACTGCTCCTTTGATCCAGTCATGTGCATTGAACATCCACTGTCAAAGTACCATGCATCTATAGCAAGATGTCCATCTGAGGTGTGGGCTAAAATACATTTCACCTTCTCCTTAGGAACCCATTTTTTAGCAACTTTAGGTCTGACCTCCTTTGGTTTGCCTTGAGGAGCAGATTGTGGATAACCATGCAATTTAAAACAAGAGTACTGCATATGTCCAAACCTTCCACAATAGAAGCATCTCACTCTGTCATCTCTGAACTGGTTATATCTTCTACCATTATGATATTGTTGTGGCTTCCACCCACAGTGTTGTCTCCTCCTTCAAGAGTTGGTATGTCTTTTATGGTGCTGATGTCTTTTACCATAGGTAGACTGTCTCCTGAACTGAGGATGTTGTCTTCTAGGTTGTCTCCCATGGTGATAAGGCTTCCTTCTTCCATAGTAATGAGGCACAGCATTGTTGTATCCATATCCATACCAGTTTTCCTGATGTTGAGACATCTGATGAGGCATGATCTGTTTGAACCTTGCAGCTTGCATGCTCTTGTGATATTGGGGAGGCATATACTGACTAGCTTCTTGAGGTTGCATCTTCCTCTGATGGGGACCATCCTTTTTCTCAACATTCTGAGGCTGAACAACCTTCTTAGGGTAGAATCCTGTCTCTTTGTTTGAGACATTGGTTGGGACACCTCCTCCTTTGCTTTTGAAGTGCTTGCCACATATCTTATACCAGACTTATCACCAGCAACCTTTTCTGTCTAAAGAATCTTATCAAGTGTGTCTGTCCCATAGCTCAGCATCCTAACAGACTTGGTCATTTGATCAAGGTGAGCTTTAACTAGTACAACTTCATTTTCCAGATCAGCTTTTTCATTCTCAAGCTGAGCAATCTGTTGCTTGTGGCACTTGTTTTCTTGACAAATCTCAGCACTTTTTCTCTTGATAAGTAGATGCCAACTCCTCATACGTTATTTCTCCATCACTAGAATCATCATCAGAAACAACGGTTCCTGTTAAAGCTCTAACATGCTTTGCTGACTCACCTTCACTTTCACTTTCAGAGTCAGACCAGGAAACTGTCATGCCCTTCTTCTGCTTTTTCAAGAAGGTGGGATACTCTTTCTTGACATGTCCATACCCTTTACACTCAAAGAACTGAACTCCTTTATCTTGGGCAGTTTTCTCTTCATCCTTCTCTTTTGACTTGCTGATGTCAGACGATATGTTCTTGACATTAGGCCTGGAGTTATTGTTCATCCTCTTGAACACTTTATTGAACTGTCTTCCCAACATAACTATGGCCTGAGATAGATCCGCCTGGGATTCAGAACTCTTTCCTTTTTCTTCTTGATCATTTGACACCAAGGCTATACTTTTTGGCTTCTTTTCCGGTTCTTCCTCATTCAACCCAAGCTCAAAAGTTTGAAGAGATCCAATGAGCTCATCAACTCTCATCTTGTTGATGTCTTGTGATTCTTCAATGGCAGTTACCTTCATCTTATACTTCTTAGGAAGGGACCTAAGGATCTTCCTTACAAGTTTTTCATTTGACATTTTTTCACCAAGAACACTGGTGAAGTCATGAATAGTCTCATCTTCCTTCATCTTCAGGCTTTCAAATTTTGATGTTAAAATCTGAAGTCTTGACATTTTAACTCTAGATGTACCTTCATGAGTGGCCTTCAAAATATCACATGCTTCCTTAGCAACCTCACAGGTATTGATTAACCTGAAAATATTCTTATCCACTCCATTGAAGATTGCATTTAGAGCTTTGGAATTTCCAAGGGCAAGCTTATCTTCTTCCTTGGTCCATTCTTCTTCAGGCTTTGGCTTTGAGGTACCTTCTTTATCTTTGCCAGTATCATCTTTCTCACACACAACAGGTGCTTTCCACTCTTTAATAATGGCCTTCCATGCCCTGCTGTCCAAGGATTTTAAGAAAGTAGTCATCCTTGGCTTCCAATAGTCATAATTGGATCCATACAAAATAGGGGGTCTGTTGACAAATCCTCCAACTTCTTTGTCCATCTTTACACCAGAAAGTAACTTCCCTAGATCTCACCCAGAGACAGACAGGATGCCTGCTCTGATACCAATTGAAATTCTGGTATCAGACGTGTGATGTTACGGTGCGATGTCACAACAACACACTCTGCAAATGGACAGCAATAACAGTAACACAATAACACAAGGAATTGTTCACCCAGTTTGGTCTAACTACCTACTTCTGGGGGCTACCAAGCCAGGGATGAAATTCACTACTTGTAGAATTAATTTACAGACTCAACAACCCAGTTGACAATCTCCTAAACTTAATTCCTACTAGTGACTTTCTACCTAAGAAACCACTTAGATATGAGAACACTACTCAATCACTAAAACAATACTCAAGGAACAACCTCTTTGAGCAACCTTGATCTTACTTCACAACTTTGATCAAGTAACAACTCTCTATTGCTTCACAGCTTCTAAGAGAGGACAGAATACGACTCAGCAATTCACCCTAGAATTCTGGATACAAGACTCGTACAAAATACTCAAGACACTCAGCCTATGCTCTTGATTCTTTCTCTGTATCTCTGTCCCTTTTTCCTTTGATCTTGTGCACTTTAAATAGCAATCTGAATTGGGCTTGGACTTGCTACAATATCTGACTTGATTTGTTATTTAAAACTGAATATTTAAAACAGATTTTCTCCTAAAATCTTTTTAAATATTCAACCTCTTAAATCTCCTACAAATTTGCACCAGATCTCCTATGCAGCAGAAAATATCTATACCAAGATATTCGCATCCAATGAGACAGCTTTCTCTCCACAATTCCAGCTAACACGCAAACCCTAACAACATCACAACCTGATGTTATTAATTCTGCAGATCTAATGTCACAACATCGCCATGTGACATCAGACATCCAACTTCAGCAAAATAACTACTTAACACAGCCCAGTGTTAGGACTCAATGTTGCAACATCAGCACCTTGACATCAACATTGAACATACTTTGTTTTACCAAAATTCCCGCCAATCCAAGAACTAACATTAGGCTAAAAACAATTCTAGAAGAAATCGCGGAAGGACTATAGTTGATGTGGATTTAGGTAACATGAAATTCCTTTATTCTCGCAAGAATACGTTGTAGTTTTTAAAGATGACAATTATTGTCTTGTATTGTACTTATAGCCTGTAGACTTGCCTCACCTCAGGTAATTAAAGGAAATCATAAAACTCAAGTGGCATATATCATGAAAGTTTGTTTATAGCCAATAATTTGTCTTTTCTGTAGTTATGTAAGGGTTAGGAGGTGTATTATTCCTAGTAATTATGAAATTTAGTTATGTTTTCCCCAGTGCTGACATTTATATTTTTCAGTACTGCATTTCTTAAATTCCCCCAATCCATTTATATTTTTCAATACTGCACTTTACCAGCCATTACATGGATACTTCTCCAAAAAATCTCGCTCCGTTAGTGTTCTTCCCAATAGATTCAATCAATTTCAAGGTCTTCCACCTCTTTCTCATGCCTTTTTCTTTATGATTAATTAATATTGTATCCAACATCATGTACTACTTATGTTGATTAATTCTGTTTATGAAGTTAACTATTAATTTCGAATGCCGGTGTTTAACTGTTGTTAAGTCATACCTATCGTAACAATCTATCAATTTTTAGTTTGTTAGATGTCGGAATAATGAATTATTGGCAATTATGGAGTAACTTAACTCGCAATTGATTTTAAGGTGGAAAGCTATGTGAACCAGATTGGTCTGTAACTATAATACATGCCTCTGAATTTTGATTGGTGGAAGAAAGTGAGGTGATGATATGGGCTTCGGTTCCATTGCTTTAGAAATGGTGGTTGGTTTGTTTTGAGATTAAAAGAGAACAAGTAACTAAGGTAGTTAATATTGAAAAAAAAGCAAGAAAATTTGGATTACATGATGTAACCTTATTTCTCCGTGATCGAGTTCTGGTGTAGCAAAAAAATAATGGCATTCTCTTGTTTCTTTGTGATTTGTAAAATAGAGTGGAGCTAATGTTGTTTATTATATGAGGAGGGTATGAGTACACTACCCTATTAGGAATGATACTTTGCTTAATAATTTTGGATACATTGTTGTGGCTGCTACTTTAATCTGACATGCTTTCGAAGATTTCAACTCCCACCCATTAAGACAAACAAGGTCCATGATGTGTGTTTGTGATGATTATGATTCATGAATTAATCTATCTCACCATTAATTCAAGAGAGGATGGTTAAGCATACACTTTCTCTGCTAGTGAAATAAATTAAACTTTCTCTGCGAATTCGTATTCCATAATTGAGCATTTTTGTTTTTCCATTTCAATTATTTTTGTCTTATTCTCATTTCATCAACTTATGATCCTTCTAAACAAAATAATAGTTCTTTAAGATATCTCCAGAATTCTTTCAATATAGAGACTCTTCATTTCATATGAGCCATAACAACAGATCAACAGATCAACAGAGTTCCTTACTTATACATATCAGTTGTAAAACATGATAAATTTATGTTAACTTTAATAATGTTTTATACTTTAAATATGTTTTATTGACATTTTTTTAACTGTTTAGCAGTGATCCAATGAAATGGAGAGTAATGGAAGATGAATTTTTGAACATCAGAGAATCATCTTATCAGCCTAAATCGGTATTACGCTGCTTTTCTCTTCTTGCTGCATATTTCTGAGCACTGACATATGAATGTTTTTCTCATAAAAGAATGACTTTCACTCTTTTCTTCTTCTTCTTTCTTTCTGTTTGTTTTATAAAAAGGAACCGAGGGATCTAAAGAGAAGCATTGAATCCAAGAAGAGGCAGTACAACAACATGGATCTTCAAAGTTCTTTGACTCAAGAGGTAAAGAATTTGATTAATTTTTTGGTCTGATTATGCATAAGTCCTGAATCAAAGCGTGTAGTATTCTGTTATATACTATTTTTTTTGTATTTGAAGATTATACAACTTCAAAAAGGATTACATCAACAACTTATGATGCGGCGTGCATTCGAGAAAATATGTTATTGACCATTTTCACAGGATACTACAGTAGAAAACTCAATACCCAAGGTTTCCTCTTAAACAATTATATACATGGAATTGCAATTTTTCTCTATTTTTTTAAGTTATTACCGATTCTTGTTTCTAATTATCATTTCTATTCATCTCTTAATTTTAGGCTGCGAAGGAACTTATTAACGAAATTGGGATATTAGAGTTAGAAGTCAGGTATTTGGAACAATATCTACTCTCTTTGTATCGAAAACGATTTGATGAACCCATTTCATCTCTATCAACAAAAGAAAGCAGATTGGATTTAGCTTCATACATTAACAAAGATACTTCTGCAGTAATCGGAAACGATGTTATTCCAGACAAACAAAGAAGATTGGAATTAGCCTCACACACTAACAAGCGAACATCTGTAATACCTGTTAGCGGTGCTTTCTCTAACAAAGAAATTTCAGTAATGCAGGGGTTCAATATATGTGAATCAATTGTCTTTATTTTGTTGTTTGGGTTTGTAATCATTGTTGATTATTGCAATGGCTTGATTATTTTGTTGAAATTTTGTGTGTTACTTTGGTGCAGCAAAAAGTATATGTGCGGGGAGGGTAGAAAGAGGAAGAGCCTCTTGAGATGACAGTGTATAATCAGGGGATGTTCAAAACTGAGCCGTGTAACAAATGGCAGGAAACTGGAGCATGCGTTTATAGTGATCACTGCTAATTCGCTCATGGTATTGAGGAGCTTCGCCCGGTAATCCGCCACCCATGCTACAAAACTAAGGTATGTAGGATGGTCCTTGCTGGGGTTGTTTGTCCCTATGGTCATAGATGTCATTTCCGTCATGCACTTACTGAGCATGAGAAAGCTATATCACAATCTACGTCCAGATCAAGGAAGCTAGAAAGACAAGTAGTCTCATGGAGTTGTTTGTTTGATTCAAAACATATACAACAGTACATAATAATATTCTTGATTACAAATTGAAGTCTAGAGCATGATTCTTGACATTTTGATTTTTGAACTCTACATACATACATCTATATTGGTCCCAACACAGCAAACAAGTACTATGTGAAATAATACTTTTTTTTTTATAGTTTGTAATGATACTCCTTCGAAACTTTACATATTAAGCAATTCATCATTGTGTTTGTAATATGTTGCAAGTGGTCTATTTTTCCTTCAAGTTTTAGTTTTTTAATGTGTATATGAAATAGGGTGTAAATGTATCATATGAAATAGGGTGTAAATGGAATTAAACATAATATAATAAAACACGGTGTAAAGGGTGTAAATTAGCATGTATTTACACCTGATTTTTATTAATATATGGTGTCACTAAGAACGTATTTACACCCGATTTTTATTAAAATAGGGTGTAATTAAGAATGTATTTACACCCAATTTTTATTAAAATAGGGTGTAACTAAGAACGTATTTACACTCGATTTTTATTAAAATAGAGTTTAACTAAGAACTTATTACACTCGATTTTTATTAAAATAGAATGTAATTAAGAACGTATTTACACCCAATTTTTATTAAAATAGGGTGTAACTAAGAATGTATTTACACCCGATTTTTATTAAAAAATGGTGTAACATAGCATGTATTTACACCCGTTTTTAAACGGGTGTAAATGTGTTAGACATTTCTCACCCGATGAATATACACCCGTTTTTATTTAATTTAAATGGGTGTAAATTTAGTAAAAAACGGGTGTAAATTAACCTTTTTGTACTAGTGTTTGTCTTATATCTGTTGCAAGATTTAAGGATCAGTCGCAGGAGTGGATCAAGGACCAAAGATAGAAAGCCCAAGGAAACTGAAGCCTATAAAAGAAGACTTAGATTTAGGATTTTATATGCCTTTTTTGACCTAGTTCTCTTGTGTAAAAATAAGGGTTTAGGGTTTTGAGAGTCGTTGGCTCTTTAGGTTGTAAGTCTCCCTTTGTATCAGTTGATGCATTGTGGCAGATATAGGTGTCTCACAGATCCATAAGCCTTGAGGTATTGGATTGTGTATTGTTCTTGGATGAAGCTTTTAAGCAAATCTGAGTTAGCTTATTTGTCAAGTATGCTTGACAGAATTTTGTATTGACATGGATGATGTAGATATCACATGTTGTGATTAAGGGAAGTGAGTGGGGTATCTCGTATCAAAGAGGATGTTCTTTGATAAGGATTTCATTGGGTAGAGATTAGGATATAAAGTTGTATACGGGGGAGTTTAGCTTTGTAATAATTCTACAGATAGTGGAGTCTTCTTCCTGTATTGGTATCCCCCAGATGTAGGTGAATTGCACCGAACTGGGTTAACAATTGTTGTGTCTTTTATTATTCTGCAGATTTACTTTTCTGTTAGTGTTCATGATAAACATGTTAGATCAGATGTCGTAACATCTGTGATTCTGCAGTTCTGATATTCAAGGGATCAATCTGCTGTTCTGTTCCTTGTTTAAATGTTTATGTAAAACAATGTCTTGACATGTGTTCGGACATCTGTTGTCTGTTATGCCAGAATTTCAATTGTTATCAGAGCAGGCATCCTGTCTGTTTCTCGATGAGATCTTTGGGAGATACTTTATGGCGTTTAAACAAGGAGGAGTTTTGAAGATCAGATCAATCAACTCAAACATACTCAAGGGTATTAATGGATGGGATGGATGTTCTGGATCGAAGGTAACAACCCGGTGGTTGTTCATGTTGCTGAGGAGGTTCTACAACAACTGCATGAGAAGTGGCTAGTTCTCTTGTTGGGGTGTCTTATAAGATGTTCTGACATCTTATTAGGGCAAGTTGAATTTGCTCCTTGGTGGTTCCGCTGCATATGTTTATAATGAAGAGCTCAAGAATTATGGGATTCTAGAGTTGTTACTAAAGACAAATGGTGGAAGGTCTCAATCATCGGCCTCTATATGTGAAGATATCTGCACTCTTTTATTCCAAAGTCGAGAGCGATGGAATGAAGGGAGTTGTTGGAAGATGTCTGTTATGGTGACTTGGTACTTGGAAGCTTGGTTTCATGGTACAGTTTGAAGTTAGTTGAAGAGGAAAGGAGTTGAGTTTAGGTTTATCAAGTTCTTGCTCTGGGAGTTGTGTAAATTATTGATCGTCTAGGTTGTTAAAGATACTTGAGAATTCTCTCAAGTCCACTCATAAATGCGTCTCAGTCGTGCATTTGGATCCAAAAACAACAAGGAATGACTCATCTCTCTTAACCCTAAGGATGGATCTAATCTGATTGGAGTTCTCAGAAATCCTTGAGGTAAATAGGATTCGTTCAGAGAGAATCTTAGTTACTTGAGTCAAGGGTGGCAGCCTTGGTATCTCAACACTGTTTGTCAAAGAAGATATTTGCAAAATATTGAATACTTGATAAGTGTTCATAAAGTGATCTGGTGGAGCTTAGCTACAACAGTGAAGAAGGGTTATTGGACAAGGATTTAAGATCAATTGCTATTTGTGGAATTCACAAGTATTTATTTGATTAAGATTGCTTATGTTCAACAAGATGTTGGAACATCTCATCATCAGTGTTTGTGTAGAATCATGGGAGGGGTACTGCATTCACTTGAGCATCTGTTTTAGTCTTTGGTGTTAACCTAAGAATCTGTTTCAGTCTGGTGGGACAGAAGCATGTGATCTCTGGAGAATTTCCTGGCAAGAAACTGGTCTGGACAATGGTGCTGGAACATGAAGATGAAGACATCATAATCTTGATGGTTACTTCTTGGATCAGTTTATTTCTGATCTAGGAGGAATTAAGTGTTGGTGGTAGCACAGCTTGGATCCGTTTATTTCTGATCTAGGTACTTGGGAGCATATGATCTTGCTCAGATTGAAAGTCAAGGTTAAGTGGCAGTTATCTCTGACTTTCTACAGACTGATCTACTAAGGAAAGTGGCATTCTTTGGTATGGCTATGGTGTAGTCTAGGACTAATTTATCTTCTGAAGATTTAGATGTGGCAGGTGTGAAGTCTTTAGAGTTTCAAACCAGATAGTTATTCATCAAGGTGTGACCTTGAAGGGAATATCTGTGATAAGCAGGATGGAGGTTGTCTACTCAAACTTGGTTGTTGAATCAAGTCTATGAGAGCATGGAACTCTTGTTCTGTAATAGGGAGGAGGTTCTTCTAAGTTGCAGAAGGAGGGTCTGAATTCAGCAGCTGGATATTGTATTAGAATGTTCTGACATCTAGCTTAACATCAGGATCTCAGCTGGTGATGTGGCACATCAGCTTAAGATAAGGTGATCTACAGAAGAATGGAAGTTATGGATGCTTCAAAAAGGTCTATCTCATGCAGTTTACGGGAGCTGTGGTTTGAGAAGATGTTACATGTCTAGAGGCTTGGTGGATCCAAGATGTCTTGCTATGGAGCAAGTAGTTCATATGACTTGAAGATCAGATTTCAATGGTGGATCCGTGTATCTTGTGGGAGCTCTGAAGAAGAGTGAGATCAATCAAAAGGTGGCATTTGGATGGTTTCATTGTGTGCATTCAAGAAGGGTGCTTGGAACTAATAGCTCTTGGGCACTCTATTAGAGGCCCAAAGAGTTTAAAGAAAACAAATGGGGCTTATAACACGAGGGTAGGCCCAGATGATTTTTTAAAAGAGGCGACGATCGCGTCGTTGTTTTTGAAAATACAGTGGGACTTATACAATGACTAAGGCCCAAAAAGTGTTGTATTTACAAAGGGATTGGGTCTTACACTCTATTAGAGGCCCAAAGAGTTTTAAAAGGTTTGATGAGAGTTGAATTAATCAAAACCCTAATTTGTTTCCAAAATGTATTTTAATTGAATAAAAAATTCAATTAAAATGATCAAAATTGTTTAACATGTGGAAAACAAATTGTGATCTTGGATTAATGTTTCAAAAATCATGTTTTGACCTACAAAATGATTAGAAATCAATAAAATTTGCAAAATCAAGAAGGAAAAAATATTTTAAATGTCAAAAACAATTAAAATATTAATTCTTGGAAAAAATATCAATTATATGAAATAAATAATATTTTTGGGATTTTTTGGTAAAATAAAATATTTTAACATTTTTGTGAATTATTAAAAAAAGAATCAACTCAAATCATTAAAACTCAGAGAGAAATTAATTTTTGAATCAATTAAATAAAATCACAAAAATTTAAATATTCAAATATTTGAAAAAGGGCGCCAAGAACACCTTGGCCTTGCCCGCGTGCTCTGTTTTTCTCAGATTTGCGTTTTCTATCCAATCTCACTGAATTCTTGATTATATCATGCAATCTACATATCAATTTGCTCGTTTTCACCTCACGATCATGTATATGGTCTTTAATTTCATTTATTTTAAGCATGGAATAAGAAATCAAAGAGAAACCTCAAGAACCCTAAATTCTGCATGAAGGTTCAGAAATTCCATACACGATTCATACAAAGCAATTGATTGAGGGTAAACACTCTATGCATGATTATGAACATATGGCCAAATTATTGTGCAGCAAAAATTGCATGTATCATAGAGTTAGAAGAGCTCATGCTTACCACTTGCAGCTGGTGATTGTGTTTTGGGTTAGGGGTATTACAGCTAGGTTCCAATGATCTGGATAGCTTCCCTACGTGCCATGGAGTGTGTCTGGATGCTTGGAATGGATTGAAATGATCTGGAACTTGAGATGGCACCCCAACTGCAAATCTGTCAAAGGCTTGAGCAATTGGCTAGTGATTTTGTGATTTTGCTGTTCCAGATGTTATGTGAGTGTTTGGATCACTTATATGTGATGTTTATGAGGTGTGTGTGTGATTGGTTTGATTGGAATTGCTCTCAAACTCAAAACCCGATAGTGACTTGCTTTGGAAGGCAAAATTGGAGTGAAGAAGGAGATTTTGAGGAAAGCATTTGTTTGATGGATTTGGTGTACTCAAACTGATCACAAATGAGCTCTATTTATAGTAGAGCAAGTTTGTTTTGCATGGATTAGTGAATGGCAACTGCTGCATAGGTTTGGCCAATGTTGAGCAATGAGAATCCAAGTCTCCTCTAGGTTAGGGCACAGGCTGTTGGTTCGCTTGGTCTTGGATAAGTCTTGACTGAATTCAGTTAGCATTGGCTCAGTCCATGCCACCTTGGTGTATGCATTGAATGCTCCAATCCAAAATTGGAGTCTTGTCCCTCTTTTAGGCAATTCTAGGTTTGGCATGCAATTTTTGGTTCCAAAGACTTGGGAGGCTTGGGATCAGAGTTGGTTCCTCCTTGGTCCCCCCTTGAGGTGTTCAGAAGGATAGAGTTGCTTGGAATTGTACAAATTTGGAAAATCGAGCAAAACTCCAAAATCTGCCTTGCCTTGATAGTTTTCAGCAAGGCATGTTGCCATTGTCATATCTCATGGCTCAAGTGGAATTTGATGGAGTTCTTAGTCATTTTGGAAAGCCCTTATATGATACAACAACTGTTTGATCATAGTTGGTTTTGATACTTTTTGGATCCAAGTGAAAAATGCCCCTACATTTGGAAAAAAGTGAAGGCAGATTCTGACTTAGTGAAAATTTCACTAAGTGTTGGAAAAAGTGGCATTTCATGTTTTCAACTACTTTGATCATTCCATAACTCAAAATCCATAATGAATTGGAATGAGGTGTAGTTGAAGCTTTTGTAGAGGGCCATGAGGGCTACAAATCCAGCTTTAGATGGGGAAAAATGGCCTTGTGGTTTAGGAGTTATGGTCCTCCAAAGTTGGTACCCTAGCCACTTTATTCCATAACTTAGAAAATTTTCTAAATTTTTTATGGTTACCCCTTTTACAAGTTATCCCACTTTTCTTGATTTTTCTTGATGAATGATGATTCCAATCACACATTAACATCATTTTAGGGTTAAAAAACCATAATTGTGAAAATTCTCAAAAAGTCAAAGTTTGACTTTTGTGCACAGTTGACTTTTTATCAGATGAATTCCAAACTGTGCGATCCTCTATGAAATCAAGTCCTTGACCTAAATCAAACTTGATGGATTGATTCCATAGGTGTTATAGGGTGTATTGGATCATGTCCTAGGGTTTGGGAGCATGTCCTAGTCAAAAGTCAAAGATACGGTTGACTTTTTCCACAAAACCCTAACTGTGGTTCTGATGAAATTGAAACTTGTTGCTCAAGCTTCTTCGATCAATCCATTGTTGTAAATGGATCAATGTGATGTATTTTAGACCCTCAAATCCCCTCTTGAGGTCTTGGCTCATGTTTTGTCCCAAAAGTCAACTTAGGGGTGAATTAGGTCAAGAAACCTTAATTCCTGATTTTTTTAGTGAATGCATCCCCTGAGGCTAAATTGACTTGATGATGGGGTCCATGAGGTTCCATGGGGTATATTTGGTTATACTTTGAAGCATTGGCTCATGCCCAGAGGAAAATTTCCATCTGGAGGCCCTGGTCGACCAAAACCCTAATTTGGTGACACTGTCGATCGTGAGGCTTGATCCACCTAGAAGGGATCAGCCTTGTGCTTGATTCTTGAAGTGGGAGTCCTCTTGATCCTTTTTGAGAGGTCTAGACAAGTTGAAGATCATGTCATTCCTTGATTGATCCTTTGTCTAAGAACTCTAAGAGGGCTTGAAACCCTAATTCTGATTGTAGTGGATGCTCACCCATCTTTGGGGAGACTAATGGTTCATCCATATTGTGATGATGATTTGTACAATGATTGGAAATCTTAGTGGTCAAAATTTGGGGTATGACACAAGTAAGAGAGGGCGCGCTCTTGAAGATATGAAGATGCGTCTTATGTTTTGTTTTCATCAACATAAGTGTTATTTGGTGGAGCACTGGTTATCTTAGAAAGGAGGAGTTGCTTCTTGATCTAAGATATATTACTGCAGGGGTGTAGTTCTGAATCAATCTTGTGTTGTGTGTCAAGCTAGCTGTGATTATGTTTCCATCCTGGGAGGATGAGATGTCAAGAAGGATGTCTTGACATTTTTGTATTGTTGCGAGTTAGGGGAGACTTGGCAGTGCAAGTTCTATGATTCTTGATGGATGCCTAAGAATCATTAGTTAATTCTGGGAGAATTTATTTTTCTCTCTGCAGACTGAATTCAGAATCACTAAAAGTTCATCATCAATGCTGCTATTTCTGGATGAATTTGTTTCATTTAGACTTGTGGAAGGAAGAGGGTGATTCTGCGTGTCTTTGTTTGAAAAGCTAATATTTGAAGTCTTTGTCAGGTCTGAAGGTAAGCTAGTAAAGAAGAGACAATGTCTGACATGATGTCAGGACCTTGTTATAAAACATGTTTTCATGTAATGAGTTCTTTGGACGACCTTCTTAAAAGAAGAAATAGTCAAAGCAATCTTGGCCGGTGCGTTTATGGTGGAGCTATTTCCTTCGGTTAATGTTTCTTTGAATTGACCAACGTTATTTTCTATGGTTCGTTACTTTCTAAGGAAACTGCTCGGCTATAATAGGATTGCTTTGGACTTTTTATGTCTCAATACTCTCTCTTTGGGTTGGTGTCCGATGTTTTTTTTAAATCTGGGTGAGTTTCGTCTGGGTTTGGGGCTGTCTTGGTCACTTTTGCCAAGTTTTGGCTAAAAAGGGGGAGAATGGTTTTCCGGTGCTTTCTGGGATTGGGTACATTCGCTGCAGTTGTTTTGCAAGAATGTTGGATAAGATGTTCTCACATCTTAACATCTTATGATCTCCTTTTGTGTCTTGTGATCTGAGTTGTGAAATAGGTTGTGTCTTGTGACCTGAGTTACACAATCTATGTACTCTGTGTTATGAAGCCTACAACTGTTGTTTCTTTTCTGGAGGAGTTTTCTGTTGCTCAACCCTTTCAGACTTTCTTTCTGGACCTTTCTTGGAGGGAGGGGGAATGTGTTGAGGGGGAGATTCTTTCAGACCTTAGCTCCAATCAATTCTCAAGATGAAGGAGTCTTGATGAAGGAGTCATGCTGATTTCAGAATGCAGAAGAAGATGTTTTAGCCAAAATTTGTCAAAAGGGGGAGATTGAAAGCTCCTGGTGTTTGACTAAATTTTGCTAAAACATACTAATGATAAATATGAAGAATCTGCAGAAGAAAAAGATGTTGAAGAAGATGTCGCAGCTTAGAAAATCGACATCCTGGAATGTTATAACAGATTAATTTAAATCTGTCTTATATCTGTTGCAAGATTCAAGGATCAGTCGCAGGAGTGGATCAAGGACCAAAGATAGAAAGCCCAAGGAAACTGAAGCCTATAAAAGAAGACTTAGACCTAGGATTTTATATGCCTTTTGTAACCTAGTTCTCTTGTGTAAACATAAGGGTTTAGGGTTTTGAGAGTTGTTGGCTCTCTAGGTTGTAAGTCTCCCTTTGTATCAGTTGATGCATTGTGGAAGATATAGGTGTCGCACAGATCCATAAGCCTTGAGGTATTGGATTGTGTATTGTTCTTGGATGAAGCTTTTAAGCAAATTCGAGTTAGCTTGTTTGTCAAGTATGCTTGACAGAATTTTGTATTAATAAGGATGATGTAGATATCACAGGTTGTGATTAAGGGAAGTGAGTGGGGTATCTCTTATCAAAGAGGATGTTCTTTGATAAGGATTTCATTGGGTAGAGATTAGGATATAAAGTTGTAAACAGGGGAGTTTAGCTTTGTAATAATTCTACAGATAGTGGAGTCTTCTTCCTGGATTGGTATCCCCCAGATGTAGGTGAATTGCACCGAACTGGGTTAACAATTGTTGTGTCTTTTATCATTCTGCAGATTTACTTTTCTGATAGTGTTCATGATAAACATGTTGGATCAGATGTCGTAACATCTGTGATTCTGCAGTTCTGATATTCAAGGTATCTGTTTGTTGTTCTGTTCCTTGTTTAAATGTTTATGCAGAACAATAATTTGACATGTGTTTGGACATCTGTTGTCTGTTGTGCCAGAATTTCAGTATTTGAGTAATGTCTGATGTGAATTCATGTTGTGTGCTGATGTTGATGTAGAATTCGTGTAAAAATTTATGTTGTTACTGTGGTTACTATGAAATTAGATCTAGAAAAATGATGGGTTTTGGGGTTCATGAAAATAGGTTTAAATGATTGAAAATGTTGATAAAATAATGAAATAATGAAGTAGAATTAGGACTTTGAAATCGTACTAAGTTAAAGATGGTTTTGGGTCTGAATTGGGAGCTTAGAAGTGCTCTAATGGGGGAAAATTCGCATTGATGCAGAATTTGGGATTTGGATTACTGACTGGTCATACGCGTATGGGGGAAGGCCATACGCGTATGAGGGACATCCCCATAGGTCGTACGCATCTGGTACGCGCCTTGTCCCAGAGCCAGCACGACCCTCTGCTGAAACGCGTATGGGACGCGTATGAAGGGGTGGCAATACACGTATGGGCAGGGCCATACGAGTAGGGGAAGTTTTGAGGAGTTTTAAGAGAGAAATCACTCTCTAGTGATACGTGTACAGCCCAAGGCAATACGCGTATAAGGCCTGCGTAGATGAGCCCTATGGGTACGATACGCAGGCCTAGTGCGAGGGAAATGAGTCCATACGCGTATGGGCATGGTCATACGCGTATGGGCAGGGTTGTGGTGGAAATTTCCCGTTTTTGCAATTTCTGTTCTGTTTTCGTGTGTAATGCAATTTCTCTTGACCTGTAAGACTAAGATGGTATAGTTGGACATAGGGAAAACTAGTAATAACATTAAAGTAGGATAAAACGTGGAATTTTATGAGAATGTCTGGTTGAGACGTGTTGGATGCGTGTGAGCCAAGATTGTCGTGTGTGGACGGTCTTGTGCTGTGATGGTAATTCCGAAGGGAATTATGGTGAGAGTGTGACTCATGTGGGATCATTGAGGATCGTGAATTATGCTTGAATAAATATTATATTGTGCATAATTTTTGTGTCATGCATTCATGAAATGTGATGTGGAGATGAGCTAAGTGGGAGTCCATGATGGGTGTCTAGTCTTGTCCGAACTCTATGTGGGAGTCATGTGGAGATAAGTTGTAGTTCAAAGGAACGTATATGACTTATCCGGATTCTGACGGGAACCGGGTTCTAGGATGAACCATATGTGATTGTGATGGTACCGCATGCATTGTGTCGTGTCACTGGAGTCGCATTGCATATGTATATGATTAAATGTGGGCAGATTATGACGAATGATGATGTGGCACTTGTATGTTCGTTGTAATTGTATGGTTGGTGTTTTGTGTGTTAACTACTCCTTAGCATGTGTTTTTCACCGTGTATTATTGAATGTAGTTCTCACCCATTTTCTGTTTGTTGTGTTTGTGCTCCTTGGGGAGTACAGATGATCAGGTACCTGAGTAGTGATTGGAGCATGTATTGCTATTTGATCGATTCTTAGGAGTCTCTCTAATACATAACATGGGCAGGATGTGGATTTCTTGATTCCTTTATGTTATTTGTCGTTGTTATTTGTTACTTATCATGGTTTATTTTGTTACTTGTTATTGACCCACGTATTATGTGGAGATTTGATGTAATTGGAGTTTTCATGTTAAAACCATTTGATTTAATTCCGATGTTGAACCAAAGTATTTGTTTTATTAATGAATAAGATATGAAGTGATTTGATACTTCATCATGATTATTTTTGGTGATGTGGCATTCTACCTATATTAACTCTGATTCATTTTCGTAATACTTTTGTAAGTTTAATTTTTATATGAATGGGTAGAGTAAGGTGTTACATAAGTGGGATATGAACTTGATGATTCTAATTTTACAGTTGGTGTTTGGGTGTTTGGAGCACTTCTATATCATGTATATGAAGTGTTTGGATGCTTGGTTTGAGTGGAAATTGTTTGGAGATGAAGTTCCAATTTCTCACTTCTTTGAACTTTGAATTTTTTAGAAGAGAATGGTTTCTTAAAAAAAAGGATTCTTGTAATGTTTTGGTGTGATTTGAATGTTAGAAATGAGCTCTATTTATAAGAGAAATACATCAGATATTTTGAATTTGAGAGGATCATGATGCATGCTATTATCCACTAAGTGATGTCATGTAGCTATTACTTGAATGCCAAGGTACATAGCTTACATTCTCACATGGCTATGAATTCTGTTCCTTTGAGCTTTGATCCACAAGGCTTCATCTTATCCCTTGATGTTCTGATCAAGTTCTAACAGTTTGGATGTTTTTTGCTCAAAATCACTATTCCACTTTAATGCTAGAAGACAAAACTTCACTTCATGGTTTTTGAAATGATTTTTAACAAATGCCAAAGATGGAATCTTGAAAATTACGTTGTGATTTGCAGAGCACATGGTTCATGATCATTTTGGTGTTGATCTTGTGAAGATATTGTGCTAGCAAGGTTATCTAAATTTGTCTTGAAAAATCAGTTGTAGCAAGCCATGTTGTAAAATTCATATCTCCTTGCTCAAATTAGGTAAATGTGTGTTCTTGGTCATTTTGGAAAGCTGAGATATCATACTTCAACTTCGATGTTCAAATTTTGTCTTGAATCAATGTGGGTCATGGAGAAAAATGGCCTCAAAGTTGGATTTAATATAAGACAGATTCTATCTTAAAATTTTCTAAGTGTTGGAATTCATATTTGAATGAAACACCAACTTCATGGCCTTATAACTTGAAATCCATGCATTTTTTGAGATTCCACCCTCAAGGACAAAGTTGTAGTATGTAACAAGCTCTTCAATTTGATCTTTGGATCAAAGAAAATGGTTACTTGGTTTGGAAGTTGTGGCCTTGGAAGTAGGGCAAAAATCATTGAATTTTATAACTTATAAAAAATTCAACTTCTCAAATGTTGCCCTTTTTACAAGTAACCTCGTATTTCTTGATTTTTCTTGATTGATCATGATCCAAATCACATATTAACATCATTCTTGACTTGAAGAGAACATGTTTAACCAAAGATCTCAAAAGTCAAACTTGATTTTTTACCACAATTAACTTTTTGTATCAGATGAACTTTGAACTTTGTGATCCTTTATGAAATTAAACCCTTGGGCTTTTTGAACACCGTCGATGGACTCCAAAGGTGTTTTTGAGTGTGTTGAGTCATGTCCTAAGGTTTGAGATCATGTATTGGTCAACAGTCAAAGGTACAGTTGACTTTTCATCAAAAACCCTAGTTTGTGGACCAGATGAATTTGAATTCTTACATTGCTTACGAATCAAGTTCTTTGGATTAATCCAATCATATGAATGGACTAATATGAATTATTTTAGGTCCTTGAAACATCTCTTGAGGTTTGGGATCATGCCTTGCTTCAAAAGTTAACCCAGGGACTCAAATAAGTCAAAACCCTAATTATGGTGAACTGAGGATCTTGAGACTTGATGAGCTTGTCATGATGCAATTTTGCACTTGATTATTGATGAGTGAAAGCTCTTGATCTTCATGGATGATAAAGGGACTTGAGATGTTGAATATGATGCTCATCCTTTGAAAACTCACCTGCTTGAGCCCTTGGGGGACCACCTAACATGTAAAGCAAGCAAACACGCACATCTTGTACTTGTAATGGGTTAGTGATGCACATAGACACACACATATATGTAGTGTTGAATGTCATGCAAAATATGTAAATGAGGTGGCATCTTGGGGGTAAAAAATTAGGGTATGACAGATGCCCCTGTTTAAGTTTCTTCGATTCGGAGAGATGTAGATTGACATCATGGTCTCGACTAGATAGGGGAAGCTTAAATACAACAATACATAATTTTGGCCCCTAAGAAGCCACAAAAGGTAATACAATATGAATGCAAGATATGAGACCTGCGGGAAATGATGCCACAGGAGAGTGAGAACAGACTAAACCACTGGTGTATAACAAAAGTATTATCCACTGGGGAAAAGAATACAGCTCCACAAGGGATAGGATTATAACTTTGACAATTGAACTTCCAATGTTGGAAAATGATTGAGTATCCTTTTTTACTAAGTAGCATTACTTAGAAAGGGTAAAATAAACTTCCTCATGTTTTTGGACATAAGCCATGAAACTGGTCTCGGTTTCTGAGATAAACTTCCCCTCGTTCTTGGACATAAGCCACGAAACTAGTATCGGTTTTTGAGATAAACTTCCCCTCATTTCTGGTCATAAGCCATGAAACTGGTCTCGGTTTCTGAGATAAACTTCCCCTAATTTCTGGTCATAAGCCATGAAACTGGTCTCAGTTTTTGAGATAAACTTCCCCTCATTTCTGAGATAAACTTCCCCTCGTTTCTGGTCATAAGCCATGAAACTGGTCTCGGTTTCTGAGATAAACTTCCCCTCGTTCCTAGACATAAGCCACGAAACTAGTCTCGATTTCTTCTTATCAAGTCTTTCACTTGAAAAGGGTAAAACAAACAAGTTCCTAAAATGGTAATCACTTGCTGAAATAATAACTTCACTGGAGATCTTCAAAGAGATGCTGGTTAGTTAATTTTGCAAAACGGATTTCTCAAATAAAGAGAAATTTCTCATAAGAGTCTTCATTAAACTTCCCACCGAGATTCACTAGGGAGACACCACTTGATGGTAAATATATTCATCATACTTCTCTTCGAGACTTCTTCGGAGAGATGCCATGCGACGAAGGAAAATTTGGTAGCAGACTTACTGGGGAAATACCATTGACTGCAGTTTTGCTTTATAGCGAGCAAATAAAACCACTTGTAGCAATTTATCTCAAATAAACACTTGTGATAATCTTTAATAAGTATCTCTAATGGAATCTTCAGGAGAGATAACTATTTCTTCATCATACTTCTCTTTGAGACTTCTTCGGAGAGATGCCATGTGATGTAAAAAATGAGGATTCAACAATTAACCTTCTCCGCGGGACTTGTCCAGAGAGATGCCATTTGATAGAGAATAAGGATTCACAACTAACTTCTCTAGAGAAATGCCATTTGCTAGAAAAATATCTTTATCATACTTGCCTTCGAGACTTCTTCAGAGAGATGTTATAAGATGAAAGAAAATTTGATATGCTGATAGCTTCAATGGGTATAGACAAACTTCTCGGAAAGAGACTTTCATTTGCCGATTCATTGAGAAATTCAGGGATAAGAACAAGCTTCTCAAATAAAGAGATTGCCATTTATTGTCAGGTGCAGATTTCAAAGCGGAATAAATTTATCTTGCTGGGGAACCTTCAACAGATTCTTTCAGGGGATGTAAACCACTTAAAAGGCGTAAAATAAATGTCTTTTTAATTCATAGGTTCAAGTTATCAAAATGGTCAAAAGATCAACTCAATCCAAGAATAAGTTGGAGAGATACCGTCAAATAAGACGCTAACCAGTGAGGAATGAACTCGAATTAGGGATTTATCCTATCCAAGTGTGGAAAGAAGAACTAAGTCAAAACCTCCACGAGGATTAAACTCAGGGGAGAGTTAGAAAGAATGTTCATTTTCTGCCTATGGCTGACCACTCTATTGGAGAGAGCAAACTCATCACTTGGGGGATAAACACAACCAAGGTGAATGAAATAAACATTAACAACCAATATGCACTATAAATCATGGATATGAATTCAAATATGCAAGACATATGTATGATATTAACGGGTGTTATGTTTTTATGCTGACAAAATAAGTGAAAGAGATATATTGACTATGAAATAAACATCACAATGTGACGGGGGTACTCAGCCAGTCTCCTAGGAACATCGTGGTGAGCATTAGGTCCTCTTTCACTGGAGATATGGGATCGTATGTCCAACATATCATGGTACGGACGGAGTTAAAGATTCATCATTTCGGAGATACCTTTCAAGGCAAATCACAAGAACATCCGCTCCTGCATTTCGAGGTTTAACCGTTCTTGGTGAAACTGCTGATATCCTTTCTCATGTTCAAAAATCAAAGGAAAGTAAACACAGGCATTTCAAAATAAAATTTTAACTTTTTGTTTCAAGAACTTTTATCAAAGTAAAAAATGTCATTTTACAAGATATAAATAAAACAAGAGTTGCAAATAGATGGGCAAAAGCTCAAATTTTATTGATATAATGGTAATCCGTAAATAGCGTGATTCCATGGATTATTACAAAAGTTTGAAAAACGGAAATTTAAAGGGAATGGGCTACTTTAAAATAAAATAACCAAATTCTCCCTAACAACTTTGAATTTCCAATGCTCTTTGAACTTAGGCGAATGTACCCTGATTGGAGAGCTTTTTAATGGACGTGGCTACTTCAAATGATCCAATCGGGCTGAATACAATTACTTGCCATATATCCCTAACTTTTACCTAGATTGCCTCTTTTGGATTTTCAATCTACCAGGAAGATATGTCTCTAAAATTTTTTCCTGGACCGCCCTCTGGGGTTTTCAATTCATCGAGACTCTCTTTTTTTGCTTTTTGTTAGGTGAAGTATTTCTTGACTACGTATACGTTTGTAGGACGAGTGAATTCTTCACCATCCATAGTCATAAGCATTAAAGCACCTCTTGAGAAGGCTTTCTTGATAACATATGGGCCATTATAATTAGGAGTCCACTTGCCCCTAGAATCAGTAAGGAATGATTGAATTTTCTTAAGCACAAGGTCGCCTTCTCTGAATACACGAGGTCAAACCTTTTTTTCAAAAGCCTTCTTCATTCTTTGTTGATATAGCTGGTCATGACATAAGGCCATCATTCTCCTTTCTTCAATCAATTTAAGCTCATCATATTTGCTTTGACACCATTTAGTCTCTGTCAATTTTGTTTCCAACAAGACTCTCATTGACAGGATTTCAACCTCTATGGGGAATACGACTTCCATTCCATATACTAAAGAGAAAGGGGTTGCCCCTGTTGAAGTACGAACAGATGTACGATATCCATGAAGAGAAAATGGTAGCATCTCATGCCAATCCTTTTAGGTTACTACCATCTTCTAGATGATCTTTTTAATATTTTTGTTAGCCGCTTCAACAACTTCATTCATCTTAGGCCTGTAGGGAGAAGAGATATGGTGTTCAATTTTGAATTTAGCACATAATTCCTTCAACATTTTGTTGTTCAAGTTTGATCCATTATCAGTAATGATCTTACTTAGAATACCATAATGGCAGATTAGATAGTTCATGATAAAACAGACCACCACTTGTCTGGTTACATTGGCATATGATGCTGCTTCAACCCATTTAGTGAAGTAATCAATGGCCACTAGGATGAAACGATGTCCGTTGGAAGCTTTGGGTTCAATCATGTTAATTCCCTACATAGAGAATGGCCATGGAGAGGAGAGAATATTGATAAGAGTCGGTGGTACATGAATTTTTTCGGCTTAAATCTGACATTTGTGACACTTCTTCACGTATTTGCAGCAATCATATTCCATTGACAACCAATAGTATCTCGCTCTCAATATTTTCTTTGCCATCGCTTTCCCATTGGTATGAATGCCAAAAGAGCCTTCATGAATTTATTTCATTAACATGTCTGCTTCGTGTCTATCCACGCATCTGAGCAAAACCATGTCAAAGTTTCTTTTGTATAGCATATTATCATTCAGTAAGAAGTTGCCAGCCATTCTTCTGAGGGTCTTCCTATCTTTCTTTGATGCCCCAAGCGGGTATTCTTGCTTTTGATGGAAGCATCTGATATCACGGTACCATGGTTTATCATTAACAATCTCTTCCAAGGTTAATATGTGAGCATGCCTATCAAGGCGCATTACATCGATTTTAGGTACATCATTCCATCGATTCACAACAATCATGGAGGATAATGTAGCTAGTGCATCAGCCATGTTGTTTTATTCACGAGGAATGTGATGAAACTCAACTTCATTGAAGAAAGTCATCAACCTTCTTGCATAGTCTTTGTAAGGAATTAATCTGGGTTGACGTGTTTCCCATTCACCTTTGATTTGATTTACGACCAAAGATGAGTCTCCATATACATCCAGGATTTTGATCCTTAAATCAATGTCTTCTTCAAATCCTATGATACAGGCTTCATATTCAGCTTCATTATTTGTGTTTTTGAATGTCAACCTTGGGGTGAAAGGTATGTGGGTACCTTGAGGTGTAACAATGATTGCCCCAATTATGTTTCCATAAGTGTTGACAACTCCATCGAATATTAATCCCCATCGGGATCCTGGCTCCGGCCCTTCATCTAGAAAGGGTTCATCACAGTCTTTCATCTTCAGATACATAACATCTTTATGTGAGAGCTAAATGATCAGCTAGAATGCTTCCTTTGATGGATTTTTTAGCATGGTATTCAATATCATACTCTGACAACATCATCTACCAACGACCAATCCTTCCGGTTAAATTGGTTTTTTCTAAGATATACATGATCGGGTCCATTTTGGAGATTAACCAAGTAGTATGACAAATCATGTATTGACGGAGACGCTTAGCAGCCCAAGCCAAGGCACAGCAGGTTTTTTCAAGCACAGTGTAACGAGATTCACAGTCTGTGAATTTCTTACTTAAGTAATAAATGGCGTGCTCTTTTTTCTTAGTTTCATTTTCCTGTCCAAGCATACAGCCCATGGAATCTTCTAATACTTTCAAGTATATGATCAAAGGTCTTCCTTCCACTTGAGGAATCAGGATATGAGTCTCAAGCAAATATTCTTTGATGGTGTCAAAAGCCTTTTGACAATCCTCTATCCATATACAACTCTGATCTTTTCGAAGAAGTTTGAATATCGGGCAACAAGTAGAAGTCATGTGAGAGATAAATCTAGAGATGTAGATTAAACGACCCAGAAACCCTCTTACTTGTTTCTCAGTTTTGGGCGCTGGCGTATCCTGAATGGCTTTGACTTTGTCAGGATCAACTTCAATTCCCTTTTGGCTGATAATGGAACCCAAGAGCTTCCCTAAACAAACACCAAAGGTGCATTATTTAGGATTCAAGCGGAGTTTGAATTTCCTCAAACACTGAAATAACTTCAACAAAAATTTATAGTAAGTAAGGACCAAGTTTTATAGTCTCCTCAGGGATCAGTGTGAGGGAAAGAATGCCATTCAACGGTTTCTATATTTCTAAGCTTATGATTCAAAAGTTCTGGTTTAAAGACGAACCAAAAGCAAATGCGGAAAATGTAAATACGGGAAATATAAAGTAAAGACAGAATTATAAACGGAGCCTTGATGGAATTGGATCTCATCAATTGATAACACATGCATTCTTCTAATCAAGTAAACACAAATCAATCATTCGCCTAATATCCTCGCGTATCACTCACAACAGAGGTTATGTCTAACGCAACGTCGAGAGAACAATCGTATTGTCTCATTGGTGATGTCTCACGCAACTCAACAACACAGAGAAGTAAGAACTGATACTCATGCAAGTGTTAAGCCTAAATATATGTCTAGAGTCTAGTCCCAACAGATATTACTATAACGTCCATATCAAATAAATGATTTCTTCGTATTTAAGCAAGATCAAAATACGTACACACGTTTAACCCTTTTTACATGTATTCAACTAATTTTCCCAATGAAGGTGAATATCCTTCTTCATCCCTATTATCACGTATCCTCGCGATACCGTATCGATCCTACTCATGCTAGCCATGCTACATAATCAACACAATACAACAAAAGATAAAATGAATATCAACTCACAAAACCATGTCAAAAGCTTGCTCATTGATAGAGGAAAATCTAAGACCAAAGATTTGTAAAGGTTTTGTCAAGACCACAAATAATCAATCAAAGACAACAACAATAGAAAATCAGAATTCAATCCACAAACATACATTAGATGAAATACATAAGTTATCAAAAGATTACATCCTTTTCCAACAAGAAATCAAAGATCCTACCTTTTCTCCCTTGGAAATGAGAAGATATAAGCTCTGATCTTTTATTTACAAGTTTCTCTATCCAAAATCAAAACTTCACCTAAAAAGTGTGAAAATCCTATTTATACAATTCAGGAATTTCCATGTTCGCACTGCGAACCATTCATTCGCACAGCGAATGGCCAAAAATAGGCACTACAGGTGCCTCTGCTGATCAAACCGCCCCAGAAAATTCACGTTACTGCGCACTGCGATGGATTTGTTCACACTGCGAACCTTCGCTCCCCCGTCCGCACTGCAAACTTTAGCTCCTTTTGGTTATGTCCAATTCTGGGACCATTCGCTGGGACCTTCGCCAGAGTTCGCAAAGCGAACC
Source organism: Lathyrus tuberosus (assembly GCA_022829125.1). Taxonomy (NCBI): domain Eukaryota; kingdom Viridiplantae; phylum Streptophyta; class Magnoliopsida; order Fabales; family Fabaceae; genus Lathyrus; species Lathyrus tuberosus. Next base: position 11,891,290 of record JALAZF010000045.1, read on the forward strand.
TTCGCTGGCACTCGCCTTCCCATTCGCAAAGCGAGCCAACTGATGCATTCCTCATTTCTTTAAAAGCTTGCACCATTTCTTGTGTCTTACACTTTTGATCGTTTCATGCCTTATACTGCACAATAACACACATATTACAAGCACCAAAGGTATTTTCTTAAGGTTAGAAGAACAACAACAATCATGGATAAAAACCAATGAAAACATGAGAAAAAAGTGGAAAAATGCAAAGAAAGATATGTCATTCTTAGGTCAAATCTGCACCTAACACTCTCCCCAACTAAACTTTTGCTTGTCCTCAAGCAAAGCACCCCTCATGAACACAAGAGTATTTGCTCAAGCATAAGATTCAACCAAAGCAAGATAAATGCGGACAAGCACGAAAATGCGCACAAGCAACATTCACCACTCAATAGAATCGAACAATGGCCAAGAATTAAGTTCTTACACAAATATCATAATTGGTTCGAAGAACAACTAAGTTTTCATACTTGAATCACTCTAACACTCCTTTTCAAAATAAGAATGAAAAAATTGACGCGTTTGCAACCGCAGGGAAATTTCACTCATCCGACAAACAATGCAAATAACAATCAATTCATACAACATCTAACAAACAAACATGAAAATATGGAAGCAAAAAGATCACTAAGGGCTTTAAGGTTATAGCTTGGTCAGGTTCACAACAAAGGGACATTTCTAAAGGCCATTGAATCGAAATTGGCGATAAATGGTATTTACTCATTACAACTTCATTCACCATTCTCATTCCTTTACCACCAACCTTCTCAAACTTCCTTATGCACAATTATTTCACTCTATTTTTCTCATCAAACAAGCATTCTTTTTTTTTTGTTTTTCACATTCATATTTACACTTTTTCATTACATGCTTGTTTGAAATTTTTCAAAAGTTGAAAGCAACCTACCATCTTCTTTTTCATTCTCCCCAACTTGAATTCAACCAAACCTCAAGTGAATGAACCTTACTTTTTAAGGCAAGGAAATCAAATTAAAACAATGTTCAAAGGTTCAAGAAGAAATTTTTAGAAACTCACAAAATTCAATGATGAACCACACTTTCAAATTATGTACATAAACAAGTTCATCACTAAAATGAGATCTAAACTGTTTAGGCTCAAAAGGGCTAACAAATTCTCTCTACTCACAGGTAAGATACTTTTGGAAACTGTTGTGCTCAATATTAACAAATGCCTTGATCATTTCTAATGCTTCCACAAAATCACAATAATCAAAAGATAAAGCATGAATCAAATGAATTAACAAAGTTATCAGTCATCCTAGCATATAGCAAACAACGGAGGTTTCCTCACAAAAAATGGCTTTTGGACCTAAGTGAAACAAGCATTCAAACATGTTGAAAAATGAAACAAGAATACACATTTGCACAAAGCACAAAATTCTTAAATCATTCTAACATTCTATAAAGCAGTACAATTTACCAAGCATACTTTCAACGCTCAAGCATCCATCCAGACTTGGTAGAAGCTTCATTGAATGCTTTTATACACAAAGCAACCAATCTAGAAGGATTTCTCATCATTCCTGATCACACTAGAGAAAACATTAAAGGAACACAAATGCATATAATATTAACAAATGTACAAAGCTTAAAAATATAGAAACTATGCGATGCGATTCAATATCTAAACACCGATCCCCGCAACGGCGCCATTTTTTTGAACTGTAATATAGCAGCAAGCAACAAAAATTTATAGTAAGTAAGGACCAAGTTTTATCGTCTCCTCAGGGATCAGTGCGAGGGAAAGAATGCCATTCAACGGTTTCTATATTTCTAAGCTTATGATTCAAAAGTTCTGGTTTAAAGACGAACCAAAAGCAAATGCGGAAAATGTAAATACGGGAAATATAAAGTCAAGACATAATTATAAACGGAGACTTGTTGGAATTGGATCTCATCAATTGATAACACATGCATTCTTCTAATCAAGTAAACACAAATCAATCATTCTCCTAATATCCTCGCGTATCACTCACAACAGAGGTTATGTCTAACGCAACGTCGAGAGAAAAATCGTATTGTCTCATTGGTGATGTCTCACGCAACTCAACAACACAAAGAAGTAAGAACTGATACTCATGCAAGTGTTAACCCTAATTCTATGTCTAGAGTCCAGTCCCAACAGATATTACTATAACGTCCATATCAAATAAATTATTTCTTTGTATTTAAGCAAGATCAAAATACGTACACACGCTTAACCCTTTTTACATGTATTCAACTATTTTGCCCAATGAAGGTGAATATCCTTCTTCATCCCTATTATCACGCATCCTCGCGATACCGTATCGATCCTACTCATGCTAGCCATGCTACATAATCAACACAATACAACAAAAGATAAAATGAATATCAACTCACAAAACCATGTCAAAAGCTTGCTAATTGATAGAAGAAAATCTAAGACCAAAGATTGGTAATGGTTTTGTCAAGACCACAAATAATCAATCAAAGACAACAACAATAGAAAATCAGAATTCAATCCACAAACATACATTAGATGAAATACATAAGGTATCAAAAGATTACATCCTATTCCAACAAGAAATCAAAGATCCTACCTTTTCTCCCTTGGAAATGAGACGATATAAGCTCTGGTCTTTTATTTACAAGTTTCTCTATCCAAAATAAAAACTTCACCTAAAAAGTGTGAAAATCCTATTTATACAATTCAGGAATTTCCATGTTCGCATTGCGAACCATTCATTCGCACAGCGAATGGCTAAAAATAGGCACTTCAGGTGCCTCTGCTGATCAAACCGCCCCAGAAAATTCACGTTACTTCGCACTGCGAAGGATTTGTTCGCAATGCGAACCTTCGCTCCCCCGTTCGCACTGCGAACTTTAGCTCCTTTTGGTTCTGTCTAATTCTGGGACCTTCGCCAGAGTTCGCAAAGCGAACCTTCGCTGGCACTCGCCTTCCCATTCGCAAAGTGAACCAACTGATGCATTCCTCATTTCTTTGACAGCTTGCACCATTTCTTGTGTCTTACACTTTTGATCGTTTCATGCCTTATACTGCACAATAACACACATATTACAAGCACCAAAGTTATTTTCTTAAGGTTAGAAGAACAACAACAATCATGGATAAAAACCAATGAAAACATGAGAAAAGAGTGGAAAAATGCAAAGAAAGATATGTCATTTTTAGGTCAAATCTTCACCTAACACTCTCCCCAACTAAAATTTTGCTTGTCCTTAAGCAAAGCACCCCTCATGAACACAAGAGGATTTGCTCAAGCATAAGATTCAACCAAAGCAAGATAAATGCGGACAAGCACGAAAATGCGCACAAGCAACATTCACCACTCAATAGAATCGAACAATGACCAAGAATTAAGTTCTTAAACAAATATCATAATTGGTTCAAAGAAAAACTAAGTTTTCATAATTGAATCAATCTAACACTCCTCTTCAAAATAAGAATGAAGAAATTGACACGTTTGCAACCGCGGGGAAATTTCACTCACCCGACAAATAATGCAAATAACAATCAATTCATACAACATCTAACAATCAAACATGAAAATATGGAAGCAAAAAGATCACTAAGGGCTTTAAGGTTATAGCTTGGTCGGGTTCACAACAAAGGGACTTTTCTAAAGGCCATTGAATCGAAATTGCCGATAAATGGTATTTACTCATTACAACTTCATTCACCATTCTCATTCCTTTACCACCAACCTTCTCAAACTTCCTTATGCACAATTATTTCACTCTATTTTTCTCATCAAACAAGCATTCTTTTTCTTTTGTTTTTCACATTCATATTTACACTTTTTCATTACATGCTTGTTTGAAATTTTTCAAAAGTTGAAAGCAACCTAACATCTTCTTTTTCATTCTCCCCAACTTGAATTTAACCAAACCTCAAGTGAATGAACCTTACTTTTTAAGGCAAGGAATCAAATTAAAACAATGTTCAAAGGTTCAAGAAGAAATTTTTAGAAACTCACAAAATTCAATGATGAACCACACTTTCGAATTATGTACATAAACAAGTTCATCACTAAAATGAGATCTAAACTGTTTAGGCTCAAAAGGGCTAACAAATTCTCTCTACTTACGATTAAGATACTTTTGGATACGGTTGTGCTTAATATTAACAAATGCCTTGATCATTTCTAATGCTTCCACAAAATCACAATAATCAAAAGATAAAGCATGAATCAAACGAATTAACAAAGTTATTAGTCATCCTAGCATATAGCAAACAACGGAGGTTTCCTCACAAAAAGTGGCTTTTGGACCTAAGTGAAACAAGCATTCAAACAAGTTGAAAAATGAAACAAGAATACACATTTGCACAAAGCACAAAATTCTTAAATCATTCTAACATTCTATAAAGCAGAACAATTTACCAAGCATACTTTCAACGCTCAAGCATCCTTCCAGACTTGGTAGAAGCTTCATTGAATACTTTTATACACAAAGCAACCAATCTAGAAGGAGTTCTCATCACTCCTGATCACACTAGAGAAAACATTAAAGGAACACAAATGCATATAATATTAACAAATGTACAAAGCTTAAAAATATAGAAACTATGCGATGCGATTCAATATCTAAACACCGATCCCCGGCAAGGGCGCCATTTTGTTGAACTGTAATATAGCAGCAAGCAACAAAAATTTATAGTAAGTAAGGACCAAGTTTATTGTCTCCTCAGGGATCAGTGCTTGGGAAAGAATGTCATTCAATGGTTTCTATATTTCTAAGCTTATGATTCAAAAGTTCTGGTTTAAAGACGAACCAAAAGCAAATGCGGAAAATGTAAAGACGGGAAATATAAAGTAAAGACAGAATTATAAACGGAGCCTTGATGGAATTGGATCTCATCAATTGATAACACATGAATTCTTCTAATCAAGTAAACACAAATCAATCATTCGCCTAATATCCTCGCGTATCACTCACAATAGAGGTTATGTCTAACACAACGTCGAGAGAACAATCGTATTGTCTCATTGGTGATGTCTCACGCAACTCAACAACACAGAGAAGTAAGAACTGATACTCATGCAAGTGTTAAGCCTAAATCTATGTCTAGAGTCTAGTCCCAACAGATATTACTATAACGTCCATATCAAATAAATGATTTCTTCGTATTTAAGCAAGATCAAAATACGTACACACGCTTAACCCTTTTTACATGTATTCAACTAATTTGCCCAATGAAGGTGAATATCCTTCTTCATCCCTATTATCACACATCCTTGCGATACCGTATCGATCCTACTCATGCTAGCCATGCTACATAATCAACACAATACAACAAAAGATAAAATGAATATCAACTCACAAAACCATGTCAAAAGCTTGCTCATTGATAGAAGAAAATCTAAGACCAAAGATTTGTAAAGGTTTTGTCAAGACCACAAATAATCAATCAAAGACAACAACAATAGAAAATCAGAATTCAATCCACAAACATACATTAGATGAAATACATAAGGTATCAAAAGATTACATCCTTTTCCAACAAGAAATCAAATATCCTACCTTTTCTCCCTTGGAAATGAGAAGATATAAGCTTTGATCTTTTATTTACAAGTTTCTCTATCCAAAATCAAAACTTCACCTAAAAAGTGTGAAAATCCTATTTATACAATTCAGGAATTTCCATGTTCGCACTATGAACCATTCATTCGCACAGCGAATGGCTAAAAATAGGCACTTCAGTTGCCTCTGTTGATCAAACCACCCCAGAAAATTCATGTTACTTCGCACTGCGAACCTTCGCTCCCCCGTTCGCACTGCGAACTTTAGCTCCTTTTGGTTTTGTCTAATTCTGGGACCTTCTCCAGAGTTTGCAAAGCGAACCTTCGCTGGCACTCGCCTTCCCATTCGCAAAGCGAACCAACTTATGCATTCCTCATTTCTTTGACAGCTTGCACCATTTCCTGTGTCTTACACTTTTGATCGTTTCATGCCTTATACTGCACAATAACACACATATTACAAGCACCAAAGGTATTTTCTTAAGGTTAGAAGAACAACAACAAACATGGATAAAAACCAATGAAAACATGAGAAAAGAGTGGAAAAATGCAAAGAAAGATATATCATTTTTAGGTCAAATCTGCACCTAACACTCTCCCCAACTAAACTTTTGCTTGTCCTCAAGCAAAGCACCCCTCATGAACACAAGATGATTTGCTCAAGCATAAGATTCAACCAAAGCAAGATAAATGCGGACAAGCACGAAAATGCGCACAAGCAACATTCACCACTCAATAGAATCGAACAATGACCAAGAATTAAGTTCTTAAACAAATATCATAATTGGTTCAAAGAACAACTAAGTTTTCATACTAGAATCACTCTAACACTCCTCTTCAAAATAAGAATGAAGAAATTGACGCGTTTACAACAGCGGGGAAATTTCACTCACCCGACAAACAATGCAAATAACAATCAATTCATACATCATCTAACAATCAGACATGAAAATATGGAAGCAAAAAGATCACTAAGGGCTTTAAGGTTATAGCTTGGTCGGGTTCACAACAAAGGGACATTTCTAAAGGCCATTGAATCTAAATTGCCAATAAATGGTATTTACTCATTACAACTTCATTCACCATTCTCATTCCTTTACCACCAACCTTCTCAAACTTCCTTATGCACAATTATTTCACTCTATTTTTGTCATCAAACAAGCATTCTTTTTCTTTTGTTTTTCACATTCATATTTACACTTTTTCATTACAAGCTTGTTTGAAATTTTTCAAAAGTTGAAAGCAACCTACCATCTTCTTTTTCATTCTACCCAACTTGAATTCAAACAAACCTCAAGTGAATGAACCTTACTTTTTAAGGCAAGGAAATCAAATTAAAACAATGTTCAAAGGTTCAAGAAGAAATTTTTAGAAACTCACAAAATTCAATGATGAACCACACTTTCAGATTATGTACATAAACAAGTTCATCACTAAAATGTGATCTAAATTGTTTAGCTTTAAAGGGCCAACAAATTCTCTCTACTCACGGGTAAGATACTTTTGGATACGGTTGTGCTCAATATTAACAAATGCCTTGATCATTTATAATGCTTCCACAAAATCACAATAATCAAAAGATAAAGCATGAATCAAACGAATTAATAAAGTTATCAGTCATCCTAGCATATAGCAAACAACGGAGGTTTCCTCACAAAATGTGGCTTTTGGACCTAAGTGAAACAAGCATTCAAACAAGTTGAAAAATGAAACAAGAATACACATTTTCACAAAGCACAAAATTCTTAAATCATTCTAACATTCTATAAAGCAGTTCAATTTACCAAGCATACTTTCAACGCTCAAGCATCCATCCAGACTTGGTAGAAGCTTCATTGAATGCTTTTATACACAAAGCAACCAATCTAGAAGGAGTTCTCATCATTCCTGATCACACTAGAGAAAACATTAAAGGAACACAAATGCATATAATATTAACAAATATACAAAGCTTAAAAATATAGAAACTATGTGATGCGATTCAATATCTAAACATCGATCCCCGGCAACGGCGCCATTTTGTTTGTTACAGTATTAGGGGGTGTTTTTATCATCTCCACAGGGATTGTGCGATATTAGATGCTTGCCGTTCAATAGTCACAATGTTTTAAGTTAGAGTTTCAAATGGTGCTTGATTTTGGTTAACATTAATTGGTAGCAAAGAGTAAATTTGTGGCAAAGAGTTTGTAAGGTTTTTAGAAAAGCATGTCAAGGTTAGGTTTCGCTAATCCTTTTCACACATATCCGATTAATCAAGTATATGAACTTAGTTGCCGACCAATACAACCGCGTATCCTCTCGACTAAGTTTATGTCTAAAGCAAAGTCGTGAGTATCGTTGTTTAGACCGTTAGATGATGTCTCACGCTAACAATCGAAACAACAATCGTTAAGATCAACACAAAGCGAATAACAAATCCCAAATCTATGTCTAGAGTTTGGTTTTTAAGAGATGAAATTATTAGGTCATGATTTGCAAAATCTATGTCTAGAGCAATACAAACCACACATAAATCATTAAGAGCAAATAACTTCATCTATATTGATCAATAACCTTGTTCGTATACAAAAGATCAAAAGAAACACATATTATCAAGATCAACTACATCTAACCTTAACACAAGAGTGTTTAGCTACTCATTCTCATGGTATCCTGGATGACAAGTTTCAAAAAGAGATGAATGAACATCTACGTCGAATAATCGAGAATGGATGTGACTTCAGCTTCTCCAGGTGAAAATTTCCTCTTGGATGATCAAAATACAGAAAACTATGTTTTTGTGTGAAAAAAGTAAAAAGTCCCCTTTCAAGAAAAGTGAAATTCTATTTATACAACACTTGAATTCTACAGAATTCGCATTGCGAATGAATCATTCGCCTAGCGAATGAGAGAAAATGGCACCTTAAGTGCCTCTGAGAGTTAAACCGCCCAAGGCTGATGTCGCGTCGCACTGCGAACAATTCATTCGCACAACGAATCATTCGCCAGCACATTCGCAAAGCGAATTTAGGGTCCTTTTTCCACTGCCTCCATTCGCCAGGTCCTTCGCACAGCGAGCAAACCAGCGAACATTCGCTGGGAGTTCGCAAAGCGAACTTTAGGTTCTTTTCCATCCATGACATTCTGGAGCTATTCGCAGGGAGACTCGCTGTTGTTCGCAAAGCGAACCTTCGCTGGCACCTTCGCCAGAGTTCGCAAAGCAAACACCCTGTTGTTTTCCTCTTTCTTTGGCAGCTTGTTTCATCTCTTTGTGTCTCAATTCCTTGATCAATTAGTGCACTTTTCTGCACAATAACACACACATTACAAGCACCAAAGGTATAAATACAATGCATGAAGAACAACAACAATTAACTCCAAAAATCAACAATTAAACATAGAAACGTGTTGAAAAATGCCAAGGATCAGATACAAATATATAGCATGTTTGATATCTAACAAACTCTCCCCAACTTATTTTCGACTCAACCTTACGTGAATGTTCCTTGCACACTTATTGGACCCTTTTTTTTTAACTGTAATATAGCAGCAAGCAACAAAAATTTATAGTAAGTAAGGACCATGTTTTATCGTCTCCTCAGGGATCAGTGCGAGGGAAAGAATGCCATTCAACGGTTTCTATATTTCTAAGCTTATGATTCAAAAGTTCTGGTTTAAAGACGAACCAAAACCAAATGCGGAAAATGTAAAGACGGGAAATATAAAGTAAAGACAGAATTATGAACGGAGCCTTGTTGGAATTGGATCTTATCAATTGATAACACATGCATTCTTCTAATCAAGTAAACACAAATCAATCATTCGCCTAATATCCTCGTGTATCACTCACAACAGAGGTTATGTCTAACGCAACGTCGAGAGAACAATCGTATTGTCTCATTGGTGATGTCTCACGCAACTCAACAACACAGAGAAGTAAGAACTAATACTCATGCAAGTGTTAAGCCTAAATATATGTCTAGAGTCTAGTCCCAACAGATATTACTATAACGTCCATATCAAATAAATGATTTCTTCGTATTTAATCAAGATCAAAATATGTACACACGCTTAACCCTTTTTACATGTATTCAACTAATTTGCCCAATGAAGGTGAATATCCTTCTTCATCCCTATTATCACGCATCCTCGCGATACCGTATCGATCTTACTCATGCTAGCCATGCTACATAATCAACACAATACAACAAAAGATAAAATGAATATCAACTCACAAAACCATGCCAAAAGCTTGCTCATTGATAGAAGAAAATCTAAGACCAAAGATTTGTAAAGGTTTTGTCAAGACCACAAATAATCAATCAAAGACAACAACAATAGAAAATCAGAATTCAATCCACAAACATACATTAGATGAAATACATAAGGTATCAAAAGATTACATCCTTTTCCAACAAGAAATCAAAGATCCTACCTTTTCTCCCTTGGAAATGAGAAGATATAAACTCTGATCTTTTATTTACAAGTTTCTCTATCCAAAATCAAAACTTCACCTAAAAAGTGTGAAAATCCTATTTATACAATTCAGGAATTTCCATGATCGCACTGTGAACCATTCATTCGCATAGTGAATGGCTAAAAATAGGCACTTCAAGCGCCTCAGCTGATCAAACCGCCCCAGAAAATTCACGTTACTTCGCACTGTGCAGGATTTGTTCGCACTGCAAACCTTCGCTCCCCCGTTCGCACTGCGAACTTTAGCTCCTTTTGGTTCTGTCCAATTCTGGGACCTTCGCCAGAGTTCGCAAAGCGAACCTTCGCTGGCACTCGTCTTCCCATTCGTAAAGCGAACCAACTGATGCGTTCCTCATTTCTTTGACAGCTTGCACCATTTCTTGTGTCTTACACTTTTGATCGTTTCATGCCTTATACTGCACAATAACACACATATTACAAGCACCAAAGGTATTTTCTTAAGGTTAGAAGAACAACAACAATCATGGATAAAAACCAATGAAAACATGAGAAAAGAGTGGAAAAAATGCAAAGAAAGATATGTCAATTTTAGGTCAAATCGGCACCTAACATATGCCCCTTTCCACGGGCTTCCCCTACGCGTAATGGCCTTGCCATACGCGTACGGCCTTTCTACCTTACGCGTACCCTAAGCGTATGAGCAGAGGACCGTGTTGGCTCTGTGGACGGGTGCATACCATACGCGTATGGCCAGACGCACTCAAAACCCAAAATTTTTGCATCAGAACAAAAATTCCTCCATTACAGCACCTTTAAACTTCTAAATCGTATCCAAAACTACTTCTACTCATTACAGATTCAATGTTATAATCTACTTCATTGTTTTCATCAATTTTCTACCATTAGAATCTAGTTTTTCGTTAATCCTAAACCCACAACTTCAGATCTGGTTTATGTTCATCACAACAACAGCAAAACTCATATGAATTCAACATCAATGACAACATCCAACACGAAATTCATAGCAGATCTCATATACACACAGATTCACGAAAATTCATCATATAATTCTTCATAATTTCATCAATTTACACACAACACACAGAACCTACGTCTACCTTAAACCTGCATCAAAGATAATAGCCCGAATTATCCCCCATACCTCGAATTCCTCAGCAACTGATCCTTTCTCAGCGTTCTATGGATGATTTTTCCATTTTGTTCTCTGTGCCGTTGTTCTCCTTTTTCAGTTCTCTTCACTTTCACGATAGCACAGAATATACATCCCTAATTTCCACTTTTCCTTTTTGTCATTCTTACCCCTTAGACCCCAATTATGATGTTCCTATTTTACCCTCACTTATTACACCTAACTTTACCATCTTACCCTCAGTGTTCTCCTCATTTTATTTTAAATAATAATAATAATCTAAATAATATCATTCAATTATTCTATTATTATCACTAATAAAATAATTCTAATTAATAACGTAATTTCTAAAATGTTCTCAATGTTCTCTTAGCTCAATAATATCCCACAACATAATAGAAATACGCCAAGCGTCACAATACTTCATCAAAACTCATCGAAAAACTAATCTCAGAGTCGGAATCAAAATCGAATTGCATCTAAAACACCAATGTCGTATGGAACCAGCCTTGAAACCGGATCGAAAACCAAAAACAAAGGCAAATTCAAACCAAAATTCATACTAACTCCACATCGGAATCAACAGATCGGAATCAAAAAACTGAATCGAAAATCGATACTTGTCCGAACCACACCTAATACGAGTGTCTGAAACTCATCACTGTGACCACTCAAACTTGTCGCCAGCCCTCCGCGCCGTCCTCTGCCGTTTGGTCCACGCGACATCCATCGCGAGAGCTTTCTCGCCGAACTCCACGCGACAATGCTCCAAGTTGAAGTTCACCCCACGCAACAGATCCGGCCATGACCCCCTCCATCTCTAATCCTGCTCACAACCAACAACCATCGTATTCCCCCACTGCACCTCCGAGATCAACTGCGACATTCAACTCCGGTCGCGGCCAATACCTCTTCTCTGATCAACTTGGTGTTTTGTGTGAGAAAGATTAAGGAAGAGAGGTGTGAGAAAGAAACGTAAATGGAGAAAAAATGCAAAGTCTCGATGTATTTCTCTTTGTCCGCGTGCATGTATTCTTGGTGTTATTTTTTCTTTTTTTTTTTCTCTCATCAATCTGCCATGTTGCAGGCTCTATCTGGTCTGATGTTGGAAGCAAGTGAGGGAATCCACCGCCCTTCTATTGACTTTTTTTCTTTTTTGTTATTACTTTTTTGTTGATTAATTTTGTAGTGAATTAGGGTTAATATTTGTGGGCCTTGGGCCAATACTTTAGGGTTTAGATTGTTGCACTTCCCTAAGTCTTTCATGCACCCTAGCACCCAGCCTGATTACTCAAACAATTGAATATACATCCCTTTTAGGATTTTATTTTATAATTATTTTTTATCTTATTTATTAATAATTTAGTAAGTAATTAGTTGATTAGCATAATAAAAAATAAAAAATACAAATATATAATTAGGAGTTTAATTTAGGATTAGGGTTAATTTATAATTAAGCATAATTAGATTAGTAATCAGATATAATAAGTAATATGTCCCCTTTAATAAAAATAATACAATGGAAAAATAAAATCAATTAGGGAATATTAGTTAATTAGGGAAATAAGGTTAACCCATTGGGATAAATTTGGGATAATAATGGGGATAAATTTCTAGGGTTTTAGGGATAAAAAAAAAAATCAGGGATAAGGGATATGACATTTTGTTGAACCTTTTAATATTTTTCGTATTAAATAATTAAATAATACTATTATGGGTTTATTTTTTTAATTAAAATAATTATTATATTTTTGCAACTTAACCAATAATTAAAATCAACTCCACCCACTCAAACATTAAGTCCTCTGCCCTAGTGCATTGAGGCATTTTTCAAAATCAAATACTTCGCCGTCCAATGCGTTGAGAACTTTTTCAAGGGATAAAAACAACAAACACAAACATATTTTACAAGAACTACGGTGCTCTGATCCTTCATCCTACATGAGGGTACGCAGATATAGAGTCGTACACTCTAGCGATTACAATAATAAAAAACATTTTCTAGGTCCTTCTTTCTCAATTAATCAATTTTAATTGATAAAACATTTTTGTAAATAAATAAATAGTTAACCATTAATAAATGATAAGCAAACATCCTTAGGCATACAATAACCCTAGACGTAAAGGAGGATCCCATTGAAAACAATGGAGGTGATGGGTGCCTAGTACCTTCCTCTCATTTAACCGACTCACGAACCTAGTCTCTCACCCTTAGTTTTTAGGTTTTATCATTGTTTCCCCTTTCTTAGGAACAAATAAAGGATGATGGTGACTCTGAAATTTTCCATTCGCGATAAGGGTTATAGGAGGGACCCACTCTGGACAGCTAAATCAGGTCATAAATCCCTAAATCTTTCCAGAAATGTTTATTTTTTTTCTTAACTCGATCCATCCATTTCACGTACTCAATATCCTCAGTTGGAGGAGAGGAACGGTGTAGCACCCCAAAATTTGTCCTACTTTTTTTCTATTCTTTTTCTGGCTTTTGTTTTGCACTCGTCCACCTCTTCATTAGGTCATGACTCATAATCATTCATTGCATTGGTCTTTTAAGGAATGAGATCACGGTATTATGTGCAAGCTTGGGATTCTCTATTGTTGTGAGGTCCTCATCCTCATTCAGGTTTGGATTCATTTTATCATGAATATTTTCCCATTCAGAGGTTTAAGTTCACAGTGGCTTTCTAAGTGCATATGATTCAGGTTCAAGTTCACAGTGGCTTTCGAAGTGCATATGATTCAGTAAGGACCAGGATCATTTCTCTGATTCGACTTGCAATTGGTTATGTAGATGATTATTCTGAGTTCACCCACTAATGGCATATTTACATAACTGGTCATAGTTTGGGTGGTGCATTGGCTACCTTGCTTGCCCTTGAACTTTCATCAAATCAATTAGTTAAGCGAGGGGCGATTTCTATCACTATGTATAATTTTGGTTCTCCCAGGGTTGGTAACAAAAGATTTGCAGAGGTTTACAATGAGAAAGTTAAAAGATAGTTGGCGAGTTGTGAATCATAGAGATATCATTCCTACAATACCCCGGTTAATGGGTTATGGTCATGTCAACCAACCTTTATTTCTTGCCGCAGAAGTTCCAACAAATTCCCTAGAGAATAAAGATATTTTAGGAGATGGTTATGAAGGTGATGTTCTTGGGGAATCCACACCAGCTTATCCTGAGTCAACAAGGGTTCATGGTTGCAAGGCCAAACAGCTGAGATCCATGTAAAATCTGGAACAAGTTATGGAAAAAAGCACATATATTTCTTTATCATATCACCTTCAGCCAAATATTTGGTGCGATGTAAAGGAAGCATTGTAGTACTTTCAGATACATAACAAATTTGCAAATGGAAAGGATGGCAGCAGAAGTTACACAGCAGGGAGAAAAATAATACACAACAGGGAGAAAATACTCATAGCAGCTGAAACAGAAAATTAAAAATAGCAGGAAATTTCAGAAATTAATTTACACAACAGAAATACAAAAGCTCCTAACAGAAATTTGGGAGAAATCTATAACAGAATTCAAATCACAAATTTACACCAGAATTTTCAGTGACATTCTTTAACCGAACTAACACAAATCCTAACTAACATAACAGAAAACTAACAGCCTCTAACCAAATTCACACTCTTCCATATTTTCTCTTCACCAATCATCATCTTCAGTTTTTTCTTCCCAAACCTTCACAACAATCAGTAACCAATCTTCTTCAAACTCTAAAACCTGCAACCATCAAGAATCAACAACCTTCATCACCAACAATTCTTCATCAATTCCAATCCTTCATCTTCAAAAATATGCAAAAAACATATCAATTCAGAACCTTGCAAAATTCACTAATTCTTCATCTTCAAAAACCTCACGAAACACTCTGCATCAATTCTGCAACTCTACACAACAAACTCTTCACATCTCAAACTCAAACTTCATTTCTAATTCCTTACTCATCCTCTTCAGTTCTTGAAACCTGCACAATCAATAACAACTTCACGAGTTTCGCAACAACAGAACAACCGCAGCGAATGCGAAGAAGCAAGAAAGGGATGAGGAATATGCAGCAGAGTATAATAGATTCAAAAGAAAGAGGGAATTGAAGAACCATACATGAAATTTTGCGCGTCCGTCATCACCACATAGAGAGTAGGAAGATTCGAAGCTAAGGAGCAAGGATGCGATATCTGCCATTTCTGTGAATGACCACCGCTCTCGAATAGTCGCCGGAACTACTTCGGTAGGTAAGTCGCGTCGTTTTTCTCCGTTTTCTTGATGTGAATGGATAGATAACGATGATTAGATCTCAAGAATCGTGCGCGAGTAAGTTTCTATTGAGGATTTCGTGAGACGCGGTTTGGTGAGGTTGAGATGAATTTGCGAAGAGGGAAGGAAGCAAAGGGTGTTGATCTGTTGAGAGTGAAGAGATGAGCAGAACGAAGGGGACGGATTTCCGGCGAGGTTGAGCGACTGAAGAAGTAGACGAAGGAGAATGGAGGGAGACGTCGACGATGTTGAGCGAGAAGAAAGATGATGGTCCAGCGACGTTTCTTTGGTGAGAGAGATGAAGGTTGAGATGAGTGAGCGGCGCAAGTACAAAGAAGAAGAGGGGTTTCCGGCGGTGAATTTCTGAGGAGAGGCTTCGTGTTGCTGAACTGCAAGGGTTAAAGCAAGTTCTTTGTTGTGAACCGGATTAGGGCCTAAAGCCCACACGTATTCATTTCCACACCATCAAATTCAATCACGCACCCCCTCTTGGCTGAACCAAACCCAAAGCACACGCATTGTCTGTATTTACTAATTGAATTTTAGGCTTGATTATTTACTAATTGAATTTTGGCTTAATGATTCACTAATTGAATTTTGGTTAATTGTTTATATTAAGTGAATTTTAGTTTAGTTTTGTTGGTTAATTGAGACAATTAGTTTAGTTGTGTTTTGACTAATTAGTTTTAATTTGGGACTTTAATTAGATATGTTTCTAAATTTCTAGAATTAGATAATTGGACATAATTTTAGAATTAGATTAGTCCTAATTTTCAAGTAGAGCTTAATCGTTTGAATTTGATTTAGTTTTAACATTAGAATTTGTTTCCTGAATTAGACAGTAATCTTGAGTTTGGTTAGATTTTAGGAAGTTAATATTGCTTGGTTCCTTTTAGATTTTTAATTGAACTTTGATTAGTTTTGGTCTTAATCTGGATTTTAATTGAATTTTAACATTGATTAGTAGTTGATTCATTGTAGATTGATTTTGGTTAGGATTTTGACTAATTAGGAGTAGATTTAATCCTAATTTTAATCTCTTTGAAATGTTGATTAATCTTGTGGAGATTTTATATGGAATATCTTTCATAACGTTGTTTGGACTGATGAGATTTCTTGATGCAGATTATGCTTAGTCCCTGATATCGTTTGGATCGATTCCTGATGTTAATTCTGGTTCTCTTGGTTGTTTACCTTTGATGATAGTTTCTTACACTTGATGCTTGTTAAATTCTGACATTGTTTGAACTTGATGTTAGATGCTTGACTACTGGACTTGCTTACTTGTTGGAAGTGCCTGATAGCTTCGAGGCTTGAGCCAGTCGCGCGCTTTGAAGAGGCAACGAACCTTATCCGTTAGGTACCACTTGCACACTTGTATGAAGCATGCTTAGGCTTTGGCATTTTTTCTTACAGCTTGTTGTTGAGTGAGGAGTTTTCACCCCTGGTTGTATATTTGGCTTGGTTGCCAATTCACTGATGCTGTGAACTTGTTTGCTCCTCTGTTTGCTTTATTTTGTGGTGGACGAAGAGTCACTCAACTTCTTTATAGTTGAGATCACAACATCGTTTTCATTTTGTGGTTGACGAAGAGTCACTCAACTTCCTCATAGTTGAGATGACGACATCATCGATTTTTGTTGCATTTCTTTCAGTTGAGGGCGAGGAGTCACTCAGTTTTGCTGCTTAGCTGAGATCACGACATCGTTCATTTTGTGATTGAGTTGTCCTGTGTTAACTTGTGTTTGTTCACATGATCCCTTAGGATTTCTAGCTCCACTTAATTTCCGATTAAGTTGGAGGTAGGAGAGACATTAGGATTTTAATCCATGCATGACAAGATTAGGTAGACTTTCCTCCTAATCCTGACCTTAGGGCCATCAATGCATGATAACTTATAGGGCCAAGTTTCCCTTTAGAACTTCTGTGTGTCCTTCCCTTCTCTTTTCTCTCACACCCGTGCGATCGAGATCATGTTTTCCCGTAGTCGCGTGAACTACAGATGCTCTGATTCCTCTTTCCTGTCCGATTGAGGATACATAGGCACGAGATGCGATGTCTGGCGAGCATACTAACAACTAACTTCTCTTTTCTCTCGCACCCATGCAATCGAGACGTTAACCAATTAATCGAACCTTTTCTCTCGCCCTAGTGCAATCGAGACTCTTTCACCAAACAATCAAAACTAACCCGTAGGTAGAACTATGACTGCTCTGATTTCCTCTCTCTTGTACGATTAAGGATACGTAGGCACAAGACGGCGATGTCTTGGCGAGCAACCTTCCCCCACAATTCCCGTAGTCCTTCGAACTACATTGACTCTGACTTTCCCACCCCCGAGGGAATACGTAGGCCTAGGATGACGATGTTCTACCGAGTCACCTTTTCTTTTCTTTCCCTGTTTCCCGTTATTTCCTTTCTAGTTGGTAGTTTGAGCTTCAGATACCTACACCCTTTGATCAGAACAACAAGCGTGGATCCCATAGAGTACGATGGACGCAAGGAGGTGCTAATACCTTCCTCTCGCGTAACCGACTCTCAAACCCAGACTATGGTTGCGATGACCTTGTCTTTCCATTCGTTGAGGTTATCTTCGATCGTTTCCTTTCCCTGCGTCGGGATAAATACCGTTCGGTGGCGACTCTTTTGTCTTTTTCGCCGATTGATTTTCGCATATGCGATAAACAGAAGACACTGTTTTGAAGAAGTTGAACGTTAAAGATTCATCAATGAATATTAATGGTTCATAGCCATGGTAAATGGGAAAGAAATCTTAAAGCGGTTAGGTTTTCTTAATGTATTTGGGTAAGGGACCCACAAAGGCATGCACCTTACTAGCAAGGATGTAGGGGATGGGAGTGGAATGATACCATATTTTTCTTCTCTCTGCTTCCATAGGAGGTTTAGGAACGTAAGTTCGATCATTGATGTAGATAGGCAGGTCGATTTCAGTTGTGAAACCAGCATGATGTTGTCTTGGGAGCACCATTGAAAGGAATAGGGTTTTTAGTGAAAAGATCAAGGAAGAAGAAGAATGGGGTTTCATTTCTTTCTGTGTATGATTTGTAGAAGGTTGGAAGTAAAATGAAAAGTGTTAAGAAAACACGTTAAATAGCAAGAGGAAAAATAATTCAGTTTTCCTCCCGAAAAAATTCAGCCATGTGGTGCTTGAGTTGACAAATAGCACCATAAAAGCCATGAGGGAAAGCCAAAATGGAATTTAGAGCAATTTTTAATGATTTCATTTTATTTAAAAGCTCCTAGGAAATATGAGGCAATCATCATAAATTTGCACGCGCGTCTGTGACGTGACATTTTTTTTGTAAAGTGATCATAATGGTTACAATAATAATTAATTAGTGGTGTTTCATTTGATGTGATGTATATAAGGTGAATAGTGTCAAAATGCTTTAAAAATGCTACCTTTCTTCCATTCGAATATGATCGAATGTTGCCTTTTGGGGGGCATCTGTTGACCTGGGATTTTCTGTCTAATAGGAAAATCAAGTCAATGTTGCATTTGGGGAAATACTAAGTGTAACAAGTAATGGACAAGAGTAGGCAGTGATGGCATGTCGACTAGATGGTCTCGACTGGCATCTTAAGATGTTAGGTTGGGAAAGTCTTAAGGAGATATCTTAAGATATTAGGTGAAGGAGTATCAGGAGTATACCTAAATTATCACTTGACACCATGTCGAGAGAGGGCTCTCTGATAGACTTTGAATATTTTAGAAGATTTAGGAAGCCAAAGAAGAAGGGTTTTATGCGTTGTTGTCGCGGTGAGGATCGAAGACCAAAGTTATTTATTTATCTAGACTTCACAAATCATAAAATATCACCATTGATCTTTAATTTATCCAAGGAAAGGGGAAAAAGAAGGATTACCCATAAACATGCAACGCAAAGACAAAGCAATAAAGAGATATAGGGTTCGGGGGTTGGTTATACTAAGGGAAGGTATTAGCACCCTAAGTATCTATAGTACCTATAGGAATCTCTTGTTGTATTTGTGTTATAGTTAAGTTGTTTGCTATTTGGGATTGATTGGTGAGATGAGAAGAGAAATGTATTTTTTTATTGTTTTTTGTGTTTGGTAAGACAGAAAGTCTTATGCCTGCGTACCAATAAAGGATCAAAACCTCCTAGTTCGAGGTACAAATTGAAAAGAGTTTGTTATAGTGGATTTTAATAAAGAAGAGACAATTTCTCATCCTAAGGAGAATACTCAATTTAAAACCACCAAAAACATGTGGAATAGGGATCTTTTCTTCACATTGAGATAAGGGCTCCAACTTGGATATATAATCAACAAGTATGCCACATACTTCTCTCAAGTGGAAAAGAATCAACATATTTCTCAACAATGTCATGGGGTAGGAGATTTATATCTCAACTAGGGTTGAATCATGTTTAATCTTTCTTTGAGAAGAGGTTTTAAATTGAAAAGCCAAGTGGCAAAAAGTTTGAATTGAAGTTTGTGTTTTTTAGTCTTTGTGAAAGAGTTTGAATATGCTTAAGATATATTGAAGCATTTGTTAAGAAAATGGTTTTGAAAAGTCAATGACCTAAGGCCAAGGTTTCTATTGAAAGATATTTTGAGTTTAAGAGAGGGGAAAATCCTAATTTAATTGTCTAAGTTGATTCATCCTAAAAGGAAACTTCCTAAGGGATAGCAAGTTAAGGATTACAAAACATACAAAACGTGTACAAGAATAATGTAGATATGAATATGCAAAATGACAATGGTGTCAACAATAATTCTCTCCCTTGGATTTAAGCAACATGTATATACAAGTGTACACAAAAATTCAACAAAGGAAATAGACATGAGATACATAGTACAAGCAAGATTGACATGATTCGATAAACATGTACAAGGTTTACATTTAACAAAGCATGCTTGGATATAAGTTAACATTCTAATTATGAACAAAACATGGATTCTTAAATCATTAGACAAGTTTCAATAAGATGTTCATCAAGATATGGAGAGAAACACATAGAACATGATTTACAAGAACAAGTTTCAATATGAATTATCTAGGATAAGCATGGCACATGATCATTATTTACAACATGTATACACAAAGACAAATATCAATACTGTAACACCCTTCTACCCCACGACATTTTCACACAATAATTTCAATAAATAATCAGAGTATCTTCACAAAAAAAGATTGTCACACTTCATTTCATAAAATCACATCATAAATATGTTCCTGCTCCGTAACACGGGTTCTCAAAAATTTCATAATTATTATTCTCCAAGAAAATTCAGCATTAAAACTCCACAGCGGAAAATTTAGTCTCAAGTTCTTTATTAAAATACTTCATCATAACTTCATCAAACAGTAACTCAAAATTCAGCATTTAAATAAAATTCATGGAAACAATACATAAATCTCCAATAATAACCAAACAGAAGGAAAATAACACAGTTGTTCCGATCAGACGATCCCAAACCCCCGATGTTACATATATCAGAGCAAGACACCTTCTAATCCACCAAAATAAAATAATTGACTTCGAAGCTAAATCTTCAATGCGTCTAAATACTACTCCGGATCACCTGCGCGTTGCCCAGATAGGGGAAACATTCAACAGGCAGGGTGAGTAAATCGTGATCATTATAAAAGATATAAGTAAGAGATATAGTAGTTATAACTATTGAAACAACAATAACATAGCAGCATGTATTCATGGTAGCATATAATTCATAACAACATTTTGTTCATAACACATTTATTCATAACAACATTTTGTTCATAACACATTTATTCATAACAGCATGTAATCATAAAATGTTGCACAAGTCAAAATCATCTCAAAAGTCATCACGGACAGCAGAATATCATCATCACAGTCAACACAGTATCATCATCACAGTCAACACAGTATCATCATCATCAAAATTATCATGTACTCTTCACATATATCATAACACACATATCATGATCAAACAGTAGCATGTTAATATAATCCACACCAAAAGTCACTTCCAGGCATAAATCAGAGATTTCACAAACAACACACCCACTGACAATTTCATCACAAAACATCATTACATTATGATAACATATCAAACCTCATAATCTCCCCCATCATCATCATAATATTATCATTTCATTATCCCCCAGTATCAATTAAATCATTGCTAATTAAAATTATACAATTTTACACAGACATACAACCTACTGGTATATCAACACAGGATACTCATAATTTAGCCTATTAATTTTGATTGGAGGATTACACTATATGATTTATTGTATTTTACCATGTTATAGGTTGTTCCATTACCTTTCCAATGCTTCAAACCGCACCTAAAATGGAGTTCCTAATCAAAAGTTACGAATTTAGAAAACTGAATCATAATTTTTCCCCACTTAAATGGTGGCTTGCGCCACCCTACCATGCAATGCAATAGTGAAATTTCCAAAACCCTTATTCCTCCGTATAAACCCTTAAGTCTCTTTTATGATTTTCCTCTATTGCCCTCACTAGACCTCCACATTTGACTAAAATACCCTTACTCTCATCCAACTCCAATTCTACTCTATTTTTCTAATTAAACAATTCTAATTTAATTAATCTAAATTGTTCCAAAATTCTCAAAATAATTCCAACTTCACTTAGATTATAACTTTTCATTAGAGTCATCCGAAATCATAATATTCACACAATTATATAATAAAAATTAATTAAATAGATAGTTTAATTAATTCGGGGCGTTACAACTCTCCCCCACTTAAAAGAATTTTCGCCCTCGAAAATTACCTGATGCAAACAAGAACGGGTAGGACTCTTTCGTCTGATCCTCGCGTTCCCAAGTCAAACTGTCTCCAGCTGGTCCACCCCACAGTACCTTCACTAAGGCAATATCCTTGCCCGGCAATTGCTTTATTTCCCGACCTTCGATTCGTACTGGAGATGCTTCGACAGTTAAGTTATCTCGCACCTATACGTCATCCATTTGAATCACATGCAAAGGATCCGGAATGTATTTCCTCAATTGAGACACATGAAACACATCATGAAGATTCGCAAGTGACGGTGGTAAAGTAATCTGATATGCCACTTCACTGATCTTCGCTGAAATCTGATATGGACCAATAAATCGCGGTGTAAGTTTTCTCGACTTCAAAGCTCTACTGACACCAGTTATCGACGTAACTCTCATAAATACATGATCACCCACTTGAAACTCTAGTTCCTTTCTTCGCCTATCATGATAACTCTTCTGATGGCTCTGCGAAGCTTTCATCCTCTCTTGAATCATCTTAATCTTATCAGTCGTCTCTCGCACAATTTCAGGTCCGAGCACAGCACTCTCGCCCGACTCATACCAACACAACGGCGTCCTACACCTTCGCCCATACAACGCCTCATACGGTGCCATACTGATACTCGCTTGAAAACTATTGTTGTAAGTAAATTCAATCAAAGGCAAATGGTCGTCCCAAGCTCCTCCTTGGTCTAACACGCAAGCTCTCAACAAATCTTCCAAAGATTGGATAGTCCTCTCAGTCTGTCCATCTGTCTGCGGATGATAAGCAGAACTCAACCTCAACTTAGTACCCAGAGCATCTTGTAAACCTTTCCAAAATTTCGACGTAAAATGCGGATCTCTATCCGACACGATACTCGACGGTATTCCATGCAACCTCACAATCTCATCGATATACAGCTCAGCCAACCTCTTAATAGGATGCTTAATCTTCATCGGCAAGAAATGAGCCGACTTAGTCAACCTATCTACTATTACCCAAATAGAATCATTACCCTTCGCAGTCCTCGGCAAACCCGTCACAAAATCCATCGAAATGTTATCCCACTTCCATTCGGGAATGCTCAGCTGTTGCATCAAACCTGAAGGCTTCTGATGTTCAATTTTTGACTTCTGACAAGTCAAGCAAGCATAAACAAATTCTGCAACGTCCTTTTTCATTCCAGGCCACCAAAACAACTTCTTCAAGTCTTGATACATTTTTGTAGCACCGAGATGAATACTCAACCCACTTCTATGTCCTTCTTCAAGAATACTCTTCGTAAGTTCAGGAATATCCAGAATACACACTCTATCTCAGAATCTCATCACACCATTTTCATCAATTTTGAACTCCCCACCATTACCTTGGTTAATCAACGTCAACTGATCCACCAGCTTCAAATCGGATTTCTGACCTGCTCGGATTTCTTCAAGAATATTACTAGTCAGTTTCAACATTCCCAATTTTACACTATCAGAATTGGCTTCACACACTAAACTCATGTCTCTAAACTGCTCATTCTATTCCAACTCACGCACCATAAGCATTGACATATGCAGCGACTTCCTACTCAACGCATCAGCCACTACATTTCCTTTTCCAGGATGGTAATTCAAATCGAAATCATAATCCTTCAATAATTCAAGCCACCTTCTCTGTCTCATATTCAACTCCTTTTGATCAAACAAGTACCTTAAGCTTTTATGATCACTGAACACTTCGAACCTCGAACCAAAAAGATAGTGTCGCCAAATTTTCAGTACGAACACTATAACCGCCAACTCTAGATCATGTGTAGGATAATTCCTTTCATGAACTCTTAGTTGTCTCGACGCATAAGCAACAACCTGTCCATTATGAATTAGCACTCCACCAAGACCCATCTTCGATGCATCACAATATAACACAAAGGACTCATTTGGATTAGGTAAAATCAATACTGGAGCGGTCGTCAACTTCTTCTTTAATTCCACAAAACTCTCCTCACAAGCCACATCCCACACATATGCTTGACCCTTCCGCGTCAATTGCGTTAAAGGTAAAGCCAACTTAGAAAAGCCTTCAATAAACTTGCGATAATAACCTGCCAATCCAAGAAAACTTCGGATTTCAGTAGCAGATTTCGGAGTCTCCCATTACAACACAGCATCAATCTTCGTGGGATCCACAGCAATTCCACCACTTGAAATTACATGGCCAAGGAAACTTACTTCCTTCAACCAGAACTCACATTTCGACAGTTTCGCATATAACTTCTTCTCTCTAACACTTGCAGGACAATCTTGAAATGCTCTGCGTGCTCTTCTTCTGATTTGGAGTATATCAAAATATCATCGATGAAAACCACCACAAACTTATCCAGATACTCATGAAAAATTTGATTCATATACTCCATGAACACACCAGGTGCATTGGACACACCGAATGGCATTACAGTGTATTCATAGTGACCATATCTCGTCCTAAAAGCCGTCTTCGGAATATCATCTGGTTTAACACGAATCTGATGATAACCAGATCTCAAATCAATCTTGCTGAATACACAAGCTCCCACTAGCTAATCCATCAAGTCGTCGATCCTCGGAAGTGGATACTTATTCTTGATAGTTACTTTATTCAGTTGTCTGTAGTCAACACACAATCTCATACTACCATATTTCTTCTTAACCAACAATACCGGAGCGCCCCACGGAGAAACGCTTGATCGAATAAACTTCTTCTCTAATAACTCTTCTAGTTGCTTCTTCAATTCACTTAACTCAGAAGCTAACATCCGATACAGAGCCGTCGACACCGGACTTGTGCCTGGTATCAAATCCACTGCAAACTCTACTTCACGCTCTGGCGGCAAATCACTTATGTCATCCGGAAATACATCAGAAAATTCACGGACAACAGGCAATTCAACATTTGTAACATCACGATCAACTTGCAGTGACGCAAACATTGCGAACATCAAGGCTTCATCTTCTAGAAGTTCACCCACTTGCTTAGCAGACAAAAACATCAACTCACCGTTATCACCAAACGCAGGAAACTCCACTGTCTTAGCATAACAATTGATATGAGCGTAGTTGAATTCCAACCAGTTCATTCCAAGGATAACATCAATTTGGTGTAAAGGCAAGCACACCAAATCCATCCAGAAACTCCTCCCATAAATGGTCAAAGGGCATTTCAAACACACACGGGTAGTAGTAACAGAACCATTAGCAGGCGTCTCTATAACCATACTACCATTCATATCAGATAATTTCAAACCCAACCTATTAGCACACTCAAGCGAAATAAACGAATGAGTAGCACCAGTATCAACAATAGCAACTAACTCAACATCATTAATGAAACAAGTACCTCGAATCAAGTTGTCCTTCTTGGAGTTCTCTGTCCCACTCAGAGCAAACACTCTACCATTGGTCTTAGCAGCAACCTCCTTCTTTGGCTTCTGACACTAGGTACTGATATGACCTTGTTCACCATAATTGAAATAAGTTGGACCATCATTCTTGCATTCAGGAGCACGATGACCAGTTTTGCCACACTTGTAGCACCTCAGCACTTGTTCTAACATTCATTAGAACGGTGATCTCGTTCACCACACCTGTAGCACGTGATAGAAGCGGGAGCTCCTCCCCCACTTGTTCTTTTCTCCTCATGTGCTTTCTTCTTTCCCTTATCATCATCGTAAGGCTTCCTACGATCTTGATGTTGCTTTCCTCTTTTCTCACTCAAACTCTTGTAGTGAGCCGGATGAGACTTACTATCTTCCTCATAGATTCTACAGCTATCCACCAAGTCTGCAAACCTACGAATCTTCTGATACCCAATTGCCCGTTTAATTTCCAGACGCAAACCATTCTCGAACTTGATACACTTCGAGAATTCAGCAGTTGCCTCATTGTAATGTGGATAATACTTTGCCAATTCCATAAACCTCACAGCATATTCAGTCACAGTTGAATTCCCTTGCTTTAGCTCTAGGAATTCGATTTCCTTCTTTCTGCGCACATCCTCAGGAAAATATTTCCTCAGAAATTCCCTGCTGAACACAACCCAAGTAATAGCCTCCCCTGCTGCCGTCAACCTATGACGAGTCTCAAACCACCAGTCATCATCTTCCTTCACTAGCATATGCGTCCCAAAACGCACTTTCTGCGCCTCAGAACAATCCATGAGTCGAAAGATCCTCTCAATCTCCTTGAGCCAATCCTGTGCTCCATCGGGATCGTATCGACCTTCAAAAGTAGGCGGCTTATTCCTCTGAAATGTCTCCGACATGCGGGACCCATGATTCTCGCCAGCACGGGGTTGTTGCACAGCCTGAGCAACAGCCTGCAGAGCAGCCGCAAGTACAGCACATTCCTTCCTATCTAGGGCTGAAGACTTTACTTGGAGGGAGCAGACAAAACCCGATCACTTGGGGATAAACGCAACCAAAGTGAGAGAACAAAACAAACAAGACAAAATGCAAGATGCAAAAATGCGCACATGCCATGAATCTACATGAATGAATGTCATGCTATGCTTATGCTTATGCTGACAAAACAACAACAAGATGCAAACTGGAGATGAAAACAAGCATCTTGATACGAATACTCGGCCAATCTTTGCAATATAAGAAGCATCACTGGGGATGAATGGAAAGCCGTATATGAGGCCACGGTCCTGCTTCAAAGCTTCAAATATCTGGGGAAAATAGAGCACTCCACTTGGGGATGGACATCGTAACTTCACTTAGGATTGTCAAGATAAACCTTGTGATTCCGTTGGGGATGAGAAGATTCACTAGGAACGAATCAAACTCATGATCGAAAAGACTCCATAGGGGATAAAATAAATATCTGCTGCAAACTGAAATAATCTTGAATGAAAGTTGTAGATGGATAAAATAAATATCCACTTCATCGGGGAAACTTGGATTAATAGTAGTTGAAAATGTCGGAGATAAAACTTCGAGGGGATGAAATAAACATCCTCCTTTACTGGTGAAGATTGAGATAACGATGAAATCCAATGAGGAGTGAAATAAACACTCGCTTCGCTGGGGGAAAGTTGAAGTTGTAAGAAAATCCACTGAGGATTCTTGGGTTGCTGACTGGAGAAACCTTGCATCAAACGTGCCATAACTTCTTGAAGTGGAGATTTACCGGGGAATAGTCGTGACTACCTGGAGCAAAAGGCTTACTGGGGAGTCGTCACATTACCAGGGATAGAAACTTTTTGATGCGTGGGTGAAAGATGTTACAAGAACAAGATAGTCCTGTATTGGTGAACTGCGTGGTAGTCGCCATTTTGAATAACAATCATTGCGAATGGATGAAGAGTAATCTTCACTTCTCAAAATGCCCCAGATCACATGGTTTCTGAGAAGAAGTCATCCCAAGAGGATT
The DNA here is from genome assembly GCA_022829125.1 of Lathyrus tuberosus. Lineage (NCBI taxonomy): Eukaryota > Viridiplantae > Streptophyta > Magnoliopsida > Fabales > Fabaceae > Lathyrus > Lathyrus tuberosus. Next base: position 11,918,834 of record JALAZF010000045.1, read on the forward strand.
TTACAAAAAACTTGGCATCCAACTGTTCCAATGTCTTCAAACTCTTGGAGAGATTTTCCAAATCTCGACATAACTGCCCCAGATTGACGGTATTCTATATAACTGAATCTTCAAATTTGGAGAGATTTATCAAATCTCGACATAACTGCCCCAGATTGACGGTATTCTGAGTCTTCAAACTTGTTCTTCAGACTGTGGAGTAATAGTTGGGAAGAAAACTTGCCCTGCTCAACAAAGTTTTCATGTAACGTGCCCCTGGATATGGTCATCCATTTGAAATAATCTACCATTTACTCATCAGAGTTTCAAATCTCAAAGGATTTAGCTCGTCGCTGATGCTCGTATGCTAGCTTCTATGATGTCAAGCAATGTTAGCAAGCAGAAAAATGTTAATTCTGAAATTGATAATGCAACGTATGTTTGTCTTAAAAATTTATTTAAAATATTTTGGTGGTTGAATTACCGATTTTATAATGCCAACGCAAATTTTTGAGCATAGCTCATAGGAGTCAGGAAACGATATCTCAATGAGTGTGCTTTTTGAAATAAACCCTGCTTCAATTAGGACTTTTAAGAGTTGTATCATGGATTGGTTCACGATTTAAGAAACAAAGGATATAAGGCTCAAAGTGTGTTTGTGCCCACCCAATCTTCACGATATTTTACTCCTTTTTTTTTTTTTGAAAATTACACTGCCCCAGGTTAAGAAAGGGTTTTTTTTTAGAGAAGAAAACTCCTACTTCAAAGGCTCAAAAGGGTTAACGAGGGTCTATCTCCTTATGCCTCCAGTGTTTAGGGATTTGAAACAATGTCTCATATCATTAGCGGAGTTCTATTCAAAAGCATACAACAAGAGATCTTGCTTGATTTCGTCATCCTCCATTCAGTTCTCTGCCGAGGCAAGAGATTGGGCAGCATTGGCATTATAAAATAGAAAAAGAATTTTAAAACTGAGTGAAACGAATGGATTTCTTCAAGACAAATATTATCATTGCATTAATTATTCCAAACAACAAATTCTTACATGTAAAACATGCTCATAATCAAAGAAATAACAAAAAGATGCAAGCAAATGAATTAACAGCTTAATGATCTTGGGAGTGAGCTCTGCTCTTGATTCCACTGGCTTGGAAGGAACTTCTCGAGTCTTCACGTCCATCAGCACAAAGGTGTTCCATTCACGACTGGGCTTCCTCTCTTAAAGGTCAGCACTTCATCGTCGATCATTTCTTGAACCTTTTCTTGGAAAACCTTACAATCTTCAATCGAATATCCCAACACTCCGTCATGAAATTCACAACTAGTATCTGGATTGAACCAAGGAGGGCGAGATTTCATGGCTATGGTCTTCCTGGGCGCCATCACTGAGTTTCGGGAAAAGTAAGACCATAATTGACTGTAAGTCATTAGGATTAGGTCATACCAATGAGTCTTTTCTTCTGGACTATTCAGAGGTCTATGTTGATCTTGACGCTGATCCTGGTGATTCATGTTCTGAATCCGTGGATTTTGACATTGATTATGAGGGATCAACCTTCGTCGTTTGTACGGACGTCCATGAGGTAGTGATTGCTGGCACTGAACAGGCGCTGCATACCGGCGTTTGTGATAAGACACCGGAATTGGAGCTTGCAAAGTCTGAGGAGAATCCAAAATTGCATTAACTTCAACACTCCTTTCTTCTTGGGAAACACTAACAGACCTCTCTTCATTAGCTTGTCTATTCGAGACGTCTTTAATTTTCCCATTTTTGAATGCGTTCTCGATGTTCACTCCGACTTCCACAATTCTGGAGAACTCTAATGGCACAACGCCTATCATCCTGGCATAATAAGAGTCTGACAGTGTTTTTTGAAACATCTTGGCCAGCTCCTTTTCTTGAAGTGGTGGCTGAACTTGGGCTGCCAATTCTTTCCACCGTTGTGCATATTCCCTGAAGGACTCGTTGTCTTTCTGACTCATGTTCATCAATTGGTCACTGTCTGGAGCCATGTCCACATTATAATTGTATTGCTTCATAAAAGCGTTAGCTAAGTCTTCCCAAGACTGAATACGGTTCCTTTCTAGCTTCATATACCACATCAAGGATGCCCCGGATAAACTTTCTTGAAAGCAGTGAATCATCAGCTTGTCATTGTCGACATAAGTGGTCATCTTTCGACAAAACATCGTCAAATGATACCTTGGACAACTAATACCCTTGTATACTTCGAAGGCAGGCATTTTGAACTTCAGTGGAATAACCACGCCTGGAACCAGACACAAGTCAGGAGCTTTAAGGCCAGATGCATTAGGTCCTTTCAACATCTTCAATTGTTCTTGGAGGTCACGAAATCCTTTCTCTATTTCTCCCAATCTAGGATCATTCGCAGTTGTCATAGGACGGATGTTATGGGGATTTGGCATATACCTCAGAAAGCGGGAATCTCCTTCATTAACTTGACCAACCAGGTTATCTTGCACAGGCTGAGATCGAGTAGGGACATCCACTTGTGGAGCATTGTCGTCAGGAGAAAAACCAAACATTGGATTAGTCATCACTCTGAAGCCTGACATAGGATCCATACTTTGTGTTCTATCCATTATCCCCAGTAAACACTTCAAGTTCGGTACGAATGCCAGAAGATCAGCTGAGTGACACAAGGATAGAAGACTGAATAAGCTGAGGTGGAGAAAAGACGTATGCAAAGAGGATGCAATGCTAAAGATGCAATGCAAATGCAGCAAGTTTCATGGAACTCAGCTATTTATAATCATCAAGGAATATCAAAAGACTCGTTTTTTATTATTAAAATGATTACAACGATTAGTATTGGAATATTAAATGATTGATTTAATACAAAAATTAAAACGCGTATGTACACCTTACAACAGTCATAAAAGCTAATAATGATGGATCTAAGGAGACTCTTCCAACGGTCTTGTCTTGAGTCCTTTGGCTTCTTCCAATTGAGCTTCTTCTAGAAGTGTTGACTGAAGATTAGAACGGAATAAGATGTCTTTGCGCCTTTCCTTTCTTGCAAGAAATAGCTTCTTTCCAATATATCCTCTTTTTGTAGTTATCTTAGCTTGAATATGAATCGAAGATAGGGAATGAACTTTGTCCTGAAATAGTAACTTGGTCAGCTAAGAATATTCTTCGTAAGGTGTCACCAACTAGTCCTCAGGAATAATGATAGGCTACAGTGGAATGGAGATAATAACTTTTTATCTTATCTTGAATTTTTCTTTATCTGTCTGCAAGGTCTCCAATCTCCTTAGATCGTCCAAGTTATGACTATTGTAAGAGTACTTCAACGTTTTTTTTTCAAGAGTCTATGATATTCTTACGATGTTTACAAATGAGACTAAGCTCCATGAATCTTTATGATATGATGCTAATGCAACACAAAGGCAAAGCACAAAACACAGAGCACACATAAGCAAACAAACAGACAAAAGTCCTAGGTTCAAAGGAGTGTGAATGGAGTCAAGGTCTACCCATCCCATAAGGTAGTATGGTTTCAAATGTACCTGCCGAACGGGTTCTAAAAGTGCCCAGAGTCTACAACCCATCTTTTGGATATTATCGACTTCCCAAATTACTTGGTTAGTCAATAATATTCTCAAGAGAATCTCGTCTGAGTGTAGTATCGCGTGACAACTATTTGGAAATAGACTCCCGCATAGTCACCGCACTACTTTCTAAAAGGCCAAGTGGGGTTAAAGGTGCTACGGTCCTCAGTCTTTAGGGTTCTTGGTCGAAGTTAATACCGTTTTCACGAATGAACTCGTTCAAACAATATTAAGTTCAAAAGAACCTAAACTGAGCGATGATTTTCTCAATTCAACTTTTCAGGAATCGACTCCGTCAAAGTACCTTTGACCATATCATCTCCTATAATTCACTCAAGTCCGGGTCTAGGACTCTCACCACTCAAGAATCCCTCCAAACAGCAAAACCAACAAATATAACAGATAACATAAAAAAAAGATCAAGTTAGGGGGAACCCTCTTATGAGAGTCCCCAGTGAAGTCGCCATTTCTGTCGCGGTGAAAATTGGATACCATAGTTATTTGTTAACTAGGATTGCATTTTTTAATGTCACCAACGGTCTTTGATTTTATCCAAGGGAGGGGAGAAAAACCGAATTCCCACAATGCAATGCCCATGCACTAAGATTCTAAGTTCGGGGGTTGGTTATACCTAGGGAAGGTGTTAGCATCCTAGATATCTGTAGTACTCTACAGGAACCTCTTGATTTTATTTTATGTTATTTGTTATCTGTTTTGCTAAGGGTTTAAGGGTAGGTGATTTATTATTTTTATTCCTAAGTGTGCTCGACAAGATATCGCATCTTGTGCCTACATATCCTGTCAGGAGGGAATCAGAGCACTTGTAGTTCCTTATTAAGGATACTAAAATGTTTAAAGGTTTTAGGAGAGAAGATGAGTCATCATCTTAAGAAGACCACCACAGTTTTTGAAAATGTTTGTATTTGTGGGGTATGGGATTGTATGTCCCTTCTTTGAGACGATTAACATCTAATTCTCTTGTGTGGAGAATTACGTGAGCTAAAGTTTGATTAAAGAATCAAAATTGTGGGGGGACTAATCTAGGAAATCTATCCTAAGTTATCTAATTGACTTATCTTAGGGTTTCGATTATGATGCAAATGATATGCACCATGCACAATAACATAGTTATCATGCATGGAATTTTCCCTTGGATATTAATGTGATTAATTATTGTTATTTAGGCAAGAGTGCTAGCAAAGTGATGCTAGACTTGTGTCTAGTGACCAAAAGGTTGAATGCGATGCCTAAAGGCAATCGACTTACATGGGTAGAAAATGGGCTCGACGTTGGATCGAGAATTTTGATATTGTTTTGAAAAGGTTTAGAGCACAAGAAGAAAAACATACATACATCACATGTAAGCAAACAAAAGCAAGCAAGGCACAATAACAACTAAGGTCTTAATCTAAGTCACTCGAGCGTATGATTAGGCGCTAAGGATTCTAATGGGAACGATTTATTAAGAAAAAGAGCTTTGATTAAACTTAAGGGGAAATTAAGGGTTTATTTCATTTTTATTTATTATATTAAAGATTAATCATTCATTTGAAGAAGTTAAAAGTTTCTTATCAAAAAAAGGTTTTAAAAAATTATTATTATTTTTAGTCTTAAAGTTATATTAAAAGTTAATAAAGTTTTTCTCATTAAAAGAGTTTTTAATAATTATTAAAAAGTTCTTATTATTATTATTTTTTAGTTTAAAAAAAGAAAAAGTTATTAAAAGAGTTTCTTATTAAAAAGAAAATTTAGTATTTTAATAAAAAAAATTTATTATTAAAAAAAAAAGGGGTTTTGCTAATTTAAAAAGGTTTTAACAAAAAGTTTTTATTAATTAATTAAATTTATTTTACTTTACTAAAAGAAATTTAGTATAAAAAGAACTTAAGTTTTAAAAAATAGAAGGGTTATCTAAAACAGTTCTATATTTTATTTTTAGTTATGTTTTATAAAAAGTGACATTTTAAATATAAAAGAGGTTATATTAAAAAGGTTGTATTAGAAAGGTTATATATATTTATTTCTAAAAAGGTGGTTATATTTAATGAGAAACCAAATTTGATTATTATGAATTTATTAAAAAACGGGTTGATTATTAAAATAAAACTGAGGGGTTATGTGTTGTGCAAAGGGGGAGGGTCTATGATAGACCCTCGGATCGTAGCCGTGTGATGCATAATTGTGATAGATCTGAAGTGCCAAACTGAGGGTGTATGATGTTGCGCGTGTGTGTGGTGTACATGATCAATTTAGGTCAGAAAGAAAATAACGAACGCCTCTCACCAGCTATCTCTCTCTCGTTATCTTCTCTAATGGGTTTCAGAGAAACCCTAAACCTCACCGCCGTGCACTCAGTTCCTCTCCATTCTCTCTATCTCTATCGGATTGATCAAACAAAGATCCTAACTACCCTAAATCCCACAAAATCCCAACCTCAATCCACTATAACTTTCAGAGATTACAAGTTACAACTGATCAAAAGGGAATGCGAAAACGTAAAGAAAAAAAAAGCCAGGACGTCGATTGCTTGGATCAGGTACGTCTGTTTGTGAATCTTCTTCTCTTTGGTGTATGTGCGTGAATCTGCTTTGTCTATATGTTGTGTTATCTGTTGCTCTTGTATACTGCTCGTAAGGTGTGTGGATGTGCTTATTCTGATTTGCTGCAATTTGTGTATGTTGATGTTTTGTTGTTCTTTAAACTGTGATAGTTGCTGTTGTTGGCCTTTTTTGTGAGAGTTTTCTTTTGCAAGTTTCTTCGATGTGTGTTCTTGAAAACCTCTGGTGAAGTTTAATTCTGTGTAAATTTCTGATATTGGATGCCTGTAAAGTGTGGTATGCGTATGATATTGTGACCGGCGTATATGTTTTTTGTCTCTTGAATCGTGTGGGTTGTTTCTGGTGTGAATGTACTTGTGGTTTTTGATATTGTGAACAAAATGATTTTTTTTGTATCTCCTCCCTGCAGCGTGTATGTGTATCCTTTTATAGGCCTGGAGTGATTGAAATTCTGATCTTGCAATTGAATACGAGAAATTGCTTTGTCTATTCCTGTTTTGGAAGGTTTTTAGTGCTGTCTAATTTTTGTTTTGGACTGAATTTGGATTAGTCTTGATGATGATTATTGACGATGTTTGGAACTGTTATGGAAACAATTGATTTTTGTCCATGGAATGTTGTAACCTTGTTTTGGATTATTTTGGAAAGCGTTTGAATGTGTTTAGTAAAGGTTTAGAGGTTTCCATTGGTATGTGGTGGTGAATCAAAGTCTGTCATAACTGATCTCTAATGTGCCAAATTAACGAAACTTGTTGTGATTGTCTCGCTGCAGGGCTCCTAGCTACATCATGCCTTTATACTTGTTCTGGAATTTGGGAAGATGGTGTTTTTTTAGAGACTCTGATAAGGGATGGAGGATCCTCTACACTGACAGTGAGAATGACATAATGGTTGCAGCAGATGACCCATGGCAGTATGTAACGCCCCAGTTTTAGTATTTTTATTTAATCGAGTCGTTTTGATTATTTTATTATTATTTTATTTTATTTTCGACTTTTATTTGGAAAATATGTTATTTTTCAATGTTGTGATATTTTATCGGGTTTGGGAACGTTTGCGAGATATTTGAGTGTAGGGGTATTTTGGGCATTTCACTTTATTTTTCTTAAGTTAAGAAAATAGAAATTGAAAGAGAGAAAAATAGAGAGAAAGAAAAAGAGAAGACGGAAAAAGGAAAAAAAGAGAAGAAGAGAAGAAAAAGAGAGAAAACTTGAAATTCAAGAAATTAATCTCCCGACTTTTCTAAACACGATTAAATCGGGTAAGGGTGTGAAACTCGATTATCTTATGCTTGTGTATGATTATGTATGCGTATGTTTACATATTTTCTGGTCTTTCCATAGCTTTTGATTCTAGGTTGGAAATGGGAAAAATGATGAGGAATCGATGTTTTCGCGGTTGGAAATCGGTGTAAATGCAGTAGAATACTTGTTACCATGCTTGGGTTATGTTTTGACTGTTATATGTTGGGTTGGAAATGTTTTGGGTGGAGAAAATATGGTTTTGGGATGATCTGGTGCGCTGCTGGGTTTTGCTGAAATCGCAGGTTCGCACTGCGAATGCCCAACGAATGGGTGGCGAGCGTTCGCGTGAGGTTTGCACTGCGAAAGTTGTATTATTTTTCATTCTGCGACTGTTCGCTGGAGGATTCGATTTGCGAACGGGGTAGCGAGCATTTGCTGGGAGTTCGCACTGCGAACGTGGGGAATTTTCTAGGCTATTTTGCTTCTTCCAATGTTCGCTAGGACATTCGCACTGGGAATGAGGGAGCGAAGGACTCGCTAGGAGCTTCGCACTACGAACATGACAGTTTATTCCAATTTGTTTTCTCTGTAACTTTTGATCCGTGAGTCGGTTTGAGGCGTGGTTTGATGTGTTAGAAAGCTTGTAGCATGTACTTTCTTATGATGATGGTTTTAAAATTGTTAGCCGATTTAATTATGTCAGGAATTTGGAATAGTGTCGTTTTGTCGACTTTTGTCATTTTAATTATGTGTAATTGGTGTGTATCATGCAATGTGCTGTTGATATGGATATGGTATGATTTGCGTGTTGTTGTATGGTATAAATGCATTGTTTTGGGCTTGAATTGCACAACATGATTAATGTTGAGTGAGATGGTTGCATATATGTGTGCATTTGAATGTTATGAGTCATTGTATGCTAAGCATCATGATATGCATTCTTGTGACGTCCTGAGAGACGGATTGATTCCAGAGGGAATCCGCTATAACATCGTGAGCCTTAAAAATAAGAGGACTGAAAGCGATCTGATTGGATCGTGAGCCTTAAAAATAAGAGGACCGAAAGCGATGGTTATATACGATCGTGTGCCCATGTGGGGTGTGAGCGATCGGATCGTGAGCCTTATACAAAGAGGACCGAAAGCGATCCATAAACGTCGTGAGCCTTATACAAAGAGGACCGAAAGCGACGGGGGACATCGTATGCCCGACGGGGAGTTACACTAAGTAACGAGCGATGGTTACAATAGTTCCTGAGTGAACTGGTGTTGAGAATTAATGGAAGTCGGTACCGCATGTGCATATGCATAGAGTCGTTGTGTTGGTCTCTTGCATTTGCATAAATCATTAATGGTTTGTTTATGTGTGGAATTGTGGATGAAATTGATAAATTGATATATGTATATGTGTTGGTGATACTTGTATTGTGCATGGTTGGTATACCTTGGTAATGGAAATATGAATTATACATTGTGTTGTTTTGTGTTTGAATTCTGATTTGAGTTGTGGTGAGAACAATATATATGTGTATTTTTGGTGTTATATATAATTGTATGCAATTATATTATGATTGTTTTTCTCACCCTTCTGCTGTTTTATAATGCTCTACGAGGCATTGCAGATTAGATTGCTGGAGGTCTTTTTGTGAAGCTTAGGACTTTATTCTTTTGTCGGTCGGCTCTGATATGTGGCACCGGGTAGTCAGGGGGATCGTTTTGTAGTTTGATGTGTATATGTATATATATCTTTTGGCTTGTGCATGTATGACTTGATGTATGACAAACTTTTTATGTGATATATATATATATGAGATTCAGTACAGATTTTCCGCTTTTATTCTGTAGCTGAATTATGGGTAGTAGGAACTAAGTTCCTATATTTATTTGCTACCTGCGAGTGTTGCATATCTTTATGAGCAGGTTTATTGTGTTTGCTTCAAATTGATGTGACCCCTCGGTCTATGCTGTGACTTTCTAAATATACTCTGATGAAATTTTGAATTTTCTTTTACTGCTTTAATTATTTGGGGGTATAGATTAGGGGTGTTACATTAAGTGGTATCAGAGCCAGTCCGTGTCAGTTGGTGTCAGTCCGTGTCGGTGTTGGTGTTTAGGGTGAGCGGTTTGTTAACCATAGTTGATGTTATTGGAAATGAACAGAATATGGCTGGTAGGAATGACGCTGCTTTGGCTGCTGCTATGCAAGCTATGGCTCGGGTTGTGCAGGGTGCCCCTAATGCTGCAGGTAATGATGAGTCCAGGAAGAACAAACCTCCTGTCTTCAAAGGAAGATATGATCCTGATGGTGCTCAGATATGGCTGAAAGAGATTGAAATAATTTTCCGAGTGATGGATTGTGCTGAGGATCAGAAGGTGAGACTGGGTACTCACATGTTACTGGAAGAAGCTGATGATTGGTGGGTTAGTACACGTCATGTGTTGGAAGCTGCAGAGGAGGAGATCACTTGGGTTGTGTTTAGCATTGAGTTTTTGAGGAAGTATTTTCCTGAAGATGTAAGAGGAAAGAAGGAAATTGAGTTCTTGGAGTTAAAACAAGGTAATATGTCAGTTGTTGATTATACTGCTAAGTTTGTGGAACTTGTACAGTTTTATCCACATTATGCTAAAGCGACCGCATAATTTTCTAAGTGTGTAAATTTTGAGAACGGATTACGTCCTGAGATAAAGCAGGAAATTAGTTATCAAAGGATAAGAAGGTTTTCTGATTTGGTGGATTGTTGTAGGATTTATGAGGAGGATAGTAAGGCTCGTTCTACTCACTATAAGAGTGTGAGCGAGAGGAAAGGGAAGCAACAGTTCTGTGGTGGTCCGTATGTAACACCAGCTGATAAGGGTAAACAAAGGGGTACTTTTGATCGAAGGTCAAGTGGTGGAGGTATGTCTGGTCCTTTGAGGTGTTATAGGTGTGGTGAGTTGGGGCATCGTCAGTTTGAGTGCAGGAAAGATTTGAGGAAGTGTTCTAATTGTGGTGGTTTAGGACATGTCGCAGCTGAGTGTGCAAGGAAGAATGTGGTGAAGTGTTTCAACTATGGTGAACCTGGTCACATTAGTACGAAGTGTCCGAAACCGAAGCAAGCTCCAGCTAGTGGGAAAGTATTTGCATTAGCGGGAACTCAGACTTCAAGTGCAGACCGTCTGATCAGAGGCACTTGTTTTATTAATAGTACGCCTTTAGTTGCTATTATTGATACTGGAGCGACTCATTCGTTTATTTCGTCTGAGTGCACGAAGCGTTTGAATCTTGTGTTATCTTCGATGGGTGGTGAGATGGTTATTGATACTCCAGCAATGGGGTTAGTGACTACTTCTTTGGTTTGTCTAAGTTGTCCTTTGACCATTTATGGTAAAGACTTTGAGATGGATTTGGTGTGTTTACCGTTGGAGGGTTTAGATGTGGTTCTGGGAATGAATTGGTTGCAGTTCAATCGGGTTCATATTGATTGTTATCATAAGCTGGTAAGGTTTCCTTCTCTTGAGGAAGATGAAGACTCGAGTTTCTTATCTACCAAAGAGTTGAAGAAACTTTTGGCAGATGAAGCTCAGTTGTTCGGGTTGTTCGCATCTTTGACTGTGGATAGTCAAGTGTCACTTGATGTGCTCCCGGTTGTGTGTGAGTTTCTGGAAGTGTTTCCTGAGGATATTTCAGACTTGCCGCCAAAGAGAGAGGTGGAGTTTTCTATAGATCTAGTTCCTGGTACTAGACCTGTTTCTATGGCACCTTATCGTATGTCGGCATCTGAGTTGGTTGAGTTAAAGAAACAGTTGAATGAATTATTGGAGAAGAGGTTTGTGAGACCAAGCGTTTCTCCTTGGGGTGCTCTAGTTTTATTGGTGAAAAAGAAAGATGGAAGTATACGATTGTGTATTGATTATCGCCAGTTGAATAAGGTGACGATTAAGAATAAGTATCCTCTTTCGAGAATTGATAATCTGATGGATCAGTTGGTTGGTGCTTGTGTGTTCACTAAGATTGACTTGAGGTCAGGGTATCATCAGATTAGGGTGAAGGAGGAAGATATTCAGAAGACGGCTTTTAGGACACGATACGGTCATTATGAATATTCTGTGATGCCGTTCGGGGTTTCTAATGCGCCAGGTGTGTTCATGGAGTACATGAATCGTATTTTCCACGAGCATTTGGATCGTTTTGTTGTTGTGTTTATTGATGATATCTTAATTTATTCTAAGTCTCGGGATGAGCACGCGGAGCATTTGCGTATTATTTTGCAGGTTTTGAAAGAAAGAAAGTTTTTTGCCAAATTGTCCAAGTGCGAGTTCTGGTTGTCGGAAGTGAGTTTTCTTGGGCATGTGATTTCAGGTAATGGTATTGTTGTGGATCCATCTAAAGTAGAAGCAGTTCTACAATGGGAGGCTCCGAGATCTGTTACCGAAATTCGAAGTTTTTTGGGTTTGGCCGGATATTATCGAAGGTTTTTCTAAGCTAGCACTTCCCTTGACCCAGTTGACTTATAAAGGGCAAGCGTTCATTTGGGATATTCAGTGCGAGGAAAGTTTTAATGAGCTGAAGAGAAGATTGACGACAACTCTGATTTTGATTTTATCGAATCCTAATGAACCATTTGTGGTGTATTGTGATGCGTCTTTGATTGGTCTAGGTGGTGTTCTGATGCAAGAAGGTAAGGTGGTGGCTTATGCTTGAAGGCAATTGAGAGTGCATGAGAAAAATTATACTACTCATGATCTTGAATTAGGGGCTGTGGTTTTTGTGTTGAAGATTTGGAGGCATTATCTCTACGGTGCAAGATTTGAAGTCTTTAGTGATCATAAAAGTTTGAAATATTTGTTTAATCAGAAGGAGTTAAATATGAGACAGCGTAGATGGTTGGAATTTTTGAAGGACTACGACATTGGCTTGAATTACCATCCTGGTAAAGCTAATGTGGTAGCCGACGCATTGAGCCGGAAATCATTGCATATGTCCGCCTTAATGGTTAAGGAGTGGGAACCTTTGGAATCGTTTAGAGATTTGAGTTTGGTATGTGAAGTGACGTCGGATAGTGTGAGGCTTGGAATGTTGAAGGTTACTAATGATTTTCTGATGACTGTTAGTGAGAAATAGAAGTTGGATGTGAAATTGGTGCATTTGATGTTGGTTGGCGGAAAAGATGCGAGTAGTGATTTTAAAGTGGATGTTAATGGTGTTTTGAGATTCCGAGGCCGAATTTGTGTTCCAGACGATTCGGATTTGAAACGGATGATTTTGGAGGAAGGACACCAGAGTAATTTGAGTATACATCCGGGAGCGAATAAGATGTACCAAGATTTGAAGAAGATTTTCTGGTGGTCTGGATTGAAAAGAAATGTGGCTCAGTTTGTGTATGCTTGTTTGACTTGTCAGAAATCAAAGGTGGAACATCTGAGGCCTAGTGGTTTATTGCAACCGTTGGATATTCCTGAGTGGAAGTGGGATAGCATTTCCATAGATTTTGTAACGGGGTTACCGAATACACAGCGAGGGCATAATTCTATTTGGGTGGTTGTTGATAGGCTGACTAAATCGGCTCATTTCATTCCGATTGACATCAGTTTTACTTTGGAGAGGTTGGCTGAGATTTACATCAGTGTGATTGTGAAGTTGCATGGGGTTCCGTTGAGCATTGTTTTGGATCGAGATCCGAGGTTTACCTCGAGATTTTGGGAAGGTTTACAGAAGGCTTTGGGTTCTAAATTGAGATTGAGTTCGGCTTATCATCCGCAGACGGATGGTCAGACCGAGAGAACGATTCAGTCGTTGGAAGATTTGTTGAGAGCTTGTGTTCTTGAGCAAGGTGGTGCGTGGGATAGTTATCTTGCGTTGATTGAATTCACGTATAATAACAGTTTCTATTCGAGTATTGGAATGGCACCGTTTGAAGCACTGTATGGACGGAGATGTCGAACACCGTTGTGTTGACACGAATCTGGTGAGAGTTCGGTGGTTGGACCAGAGTTGGTGCAACAGACTACGGAAAAAGTGAAGGCTTCTCAGAGTAGACAAAAGAGTTATCATGATCGGAGAGGAAAAGATCTTGAGTTCCAAGAGGGCGGTCATGTATTTTAGAGAGTTACACCGGTAACAGGTGTGGGTCGTGCATTGAAATCGAAGAAACTTACTTCTTGGTTTATTGGTCCTTACCAGATATCCGCGAGAGTGGGTGCTGTGGCTTATAGGGTGGCGTTGCCGCCGAATCTGTCGAATTTGCACGATGTGTTCCATGTTTCACAGCTTCGGAAGTATGTTCCGGATCCGTCGCATGTGATTCCGATGGACGAGGTTGAGGTAAGGGAGGACCTTACGGTTGAGGCATTACCAGTGAGGATTTTGGATCGCGAGGTGAAGCGGCTGAGAGGCAAGGATATTGCACTTGTGAAAGTGGCGTGGGGAGGCGCTGCTGAGGGTAATTTGACTTGGGAGTTGGAGAGTCGGATGCGGGAGTCGTATCCAGAGTTGTTCGTCTCAGATATATTTTCGAGGACGAAAATTTCTAAGTGGGGGAGAGTTGTAACGCCCCAGTTTTAGTATTTTTATTTAATCGAGTCGTTTTGATTATTTTATTATTATTTTATTTTATTTTCGACTTTTATTTGGAAAATATGTTATTTTTCAATGTTGTGATATTTTATCGGGTTTGGGAACGTTTGCGAGATATTTGAGTGTAGGGGTATTTTGGGCATTTCACTTTATTTTTCTTAAGTTAAGAAAATAGAAATAGAAAGAGAGAAAAATAGAGAGAAAGAAAAAGAGAAGAAGGAAAAGGGAAAGAAAAGAGAAGAAGAGAAGAAAAAGAGAGAAAACTTGAAATTCAAGAAATCAATCTCCCGACTTTTCTAAACACGATTAAATCGGGTAAGGGTGTGAAACTCGATTATCTTATGCTTGTGTATGATTATGTATGTGTATGTTTGCATATTTTCTGGTCTTTCCATAGCTTGTGATTCTAGGTTGGAAATGGGAAAAATGATGAGGAATCGATGTTTTCGCGGTTGGAAATCGGTGTAAATGCAGTAGAATACTTGTTACCATGCTTGGGTTATGTTTTGACTGTTATATGTTGGGTTGGAAATGTTTTGGGTGGAGAAAATATGGTTTTGGGATGATCTGGTGCACTGCTGGGTTTTGCTGAAACCGCAGGTTCGCACTGCGAATGGGTGGCGAGCGTTCGCGTGAGGTTCGCACTGCGAACGTTGTATTATTTTTCATTCTGCCACTGTTCGCTGGAGGATTCACATTGCGAACGGGGGTAGCGAGCATTCGCTGGGAGTTCACACTGCGAACGTGGGGAATTTTCTAGGCTATTTTGCTTCTGCCACTGTTCGCTAGGACATTCGCACTGCGAAGGAGGGAGCGAAGGACTTGCTAGGAGCTTCGCACTGCGAACATGACAGTTTATTCCAATTTGTTTTCTCTGTAACTTTTGATATTTGAGTCGGTTTGAGGCGTGGTTTGATGCGTTAGAAAGCTTGTAGTATGTACTTTCTTATGATGATGGTTTTAAAATCGTTAGCCGATTTAATTATGTAAGGAATTTGGAATAGTGTCATTTTGTCGACTTTTGTCGTTTTAATTGTGTGTAATTGGTGTGTATCATGCAATGTGTTGTTGATATGGATATGGTATGATTTGCATACTGTTGTATGGTATAAATGCATTGTTTTGGGCTTGAATTGCAAAGCATGAATAATGTTGAGTGAGATGGTTGCATATATGTGTGCATTTGAATGTCATGAGTCATTGTATGCTGAGCATCATGATATGCATTCTTGTGACGTCCTGAGAGACGGATTGATTCCAGAGGGAATCCGCTATAACATCGTGAGCCTTAAAAATAAAAGGACTGAAAGCGATCTGATTGGATCGCGAGCCTTAAAAATAAGAGGACCAAAAGCGATGGTTATAGACGGTCGTGTGCCCATGTGGGGTGTGAGCGATCGGATCGTGAGCCTTATACAAAGAGGACCGAAAGCGATCCATAAACGTCGTGAGCCTTATACAAAGAGGACCGAAAGCGGCGGGGGACATCGTATGCCCGACGGGGAGTTACACTAAGTAACGAGCGATGGTTCCAATAGTTCCTGAGTGAACTGGTGTTGAGAATTGATGGATGTCAGTACCGCATGTGCATATGCATAGAGTCGTTGTGTCGGTCTCTTGCATTTTCATAAATCATTAATGGTTTGTTTATGTGTGGAATTGTGGATGAAATTGATAAATTGATATATGTATATGTGTTGGTGATACTTGTATTGTGCATGGTTGATATACCTTGGTAATGGAAATATGAATTATACATTGTGTTGTTTTGTGTTTGAATTCTGATTTGAGTTATGGTGAGAACAGTATATATGTGTATTTTTGGTGTTATATATAATTGTAGGCAATTATATTATGATTGTTTTTCTCACCTTTCTGCTGTTTTATAATGCTCTACGAGGCATTGCAGATTAGATTGCTGGAGGTCTTTTTGTGAAGCTTAGGACTTCATTCTTTTGTCGGTCGGCTCTGATATGTGGCACCGGGTAGTCAGGGGGATCGTTTTGTAGTTTGATGTGTATATGTATATATATATCTTTTGGCTTGTGCATGTATGACTTGATGTATGACAAACTTTTTATGTGATATATATATATATATGAGATTCAGTACAGATTTTCCGCTTTTATTCTGTAGCTGAATTGTGGGTAGTAGGAACTAAGTTCCTCTATTTATTTGCTACCTGCGAGTGTTGCATATCTTTATGGGCAGGTTTATTGTGTTTGCTTCAAATTGATGTGACCCCTCGGTCTATGCTGTGAATTTCTAAATATACTCTGATGAAATTTTGAATTTTCTTTTACTGCTTTAATTATTTGGGGGTATAGATTGGGGGTGTTACACAGTAAGTATTCTTCTTCCTCATGGACGCCACTTTTGATTCTCCTAAAGCCTTTACGGATTATATCTGTTGGCATAAACTACTTATGACATGTCCATAATCTATTTTTAACTTAATTCCACCAATTCTCTATGGTTCAGACATAAGAACTTATGATAAGCACTTGTGTTCAAAATTATGAAGCACTAACACAGACACATACGCAGACACCAAAACTGAACTTGTTTTATTCTAAAAAAGCTTTTTTTGTTGTGGCTATAGTCGTGGATTATCTTTTTTGTGATCTAAGTGTGGTGGTCCCTGTTGATCCTTTATTATGCCAATGTATATGGTCATGTTGGTTTGGTATTACTCTGTAGTTTTATGTTGTTATGAACCCCGTCGTGGAAATCTCAGGCCACGACTTTTGTGTCATCTTATTCACATTTGTGCATCTGCGATGGTCATATAATGGCCTCTTTGTTCTTTTTTCATGTACTTATGACAATGAGGAAGGAGCTTGGATTCAAAAAGCCCGACGAAGATGCTTGGGTGCAGATGGCTTTAGAGAAGTTTTACGATCACCACGGTTCAGATTACGCACAGCCAGTTCGAATTTCCTACAGTACGACTAGCATCTTCTAATGCATTAGAAAGAGTTTTATTGTTGTGTTTCTGGTCCCTCTGAAGCAAATACTTGAATACTGTACTCAACACTTGGAATTGTTTTTTATTGCAGGATGTCACAACCTTCCGGCCACAATCCGATCCGTGAAAACATACCTTTGACAGGTCTGTGACGTGTAGGAAACATACCAATGAGTTCCCATGGCGAGTTCACTGGTTGGTTGTTTTCAAAACGTTAATCTAGTTCGTGACCAAGACACGCGCGGAACGGCTATTATGACGGCTAAGGCCAAACTTTACTGTCTATTTTTCAAGATATCAGGATCTCTCACTGCAAAGCTAGTAACTGTATTGTATGAATTTAGAAACTCTGATATAATAGTGACAACGTGATGTTTTTTATGGCAAATGTAATTTCATATGCTCAAACATAATTGTCATCACAGCTTAATAACAGTAGTATTCACAAGTATGTGTTATCTCCTTATACTAAGGCTTATGGAATTTCTCTCGTCCAAATTGCTAGCAGCCGAAAGTTATTTCACTAGTAATGTTCAGAGTCAATGGGATGATGCATTAGTGATGACATTCCAAGTTTGCCTAAAATGAAATACGAAGCAATCACAAACTTGGTATTATCTTATGGAACAAGTTTTTTCGATTATAAAATTTGAGCTTGGCCTTAAAAGTGAATCCTCTATTTAAGCTTCTTTGCAACATAACAGACCCTTTACATTTTGAATTCTTGGTTTGAACTTGACATGGTACTCTTCCACTCCACACCTTATAACGCGAAATGAATTTTGTAGTAATGATGATTCAAATCCAACACATGAAACCTTTTTGAATCAAATCTTGAAAGATCCTGAATTTTTTGTGAGACCTAATATTCTTAGATCTTGATTGCTTGAAAATCTCCTTGCTTTTGAACTTCTCTTTAAACTTAGAAATTTATTCCTTGGTGATAAACTCCAAATAAAGGTCTTAAAAACTCTCTTGATCATGAATCCAATGGAAAAACTTATACATGTATCCCATGACCCTTATAAAAGAGATGCCACTCATGTATCTTGCAACTTGAATAATTCTTGCCATTCCATAGTGAACTTATATAGGAAATCTTGAATCTTGATTTGGAAATCCAACTAGGAATCTGAGTTTCGTGACCAAATCTTAAGAATTTGTGAAGGTTTCAGACTTCTACCACTAGCCAAAGTAACTTGAACATTTCAATTTCCCATCGGGCTTCAAATTTGCTTGAAGAATACTTGATAGTTTCAAGCATATAATATTCTCCTTGAAACAGAAATCATGAGCTTCATACTGGAACCAAATGCATTTGAAACATGGAGATGATGCAGTGGCTTTCGAACTTGATCTTGTAAACCTATGACGACAATGGACTTGAATTTGCATCTTGGAAATCAAACTTCTAAACCCTCCCAAATTGAAAATTTCTCTTGACGAACCGTCAATTAAGAACATAGAGCAAACGCATCTTTCAACCTTGGGGAGCTTACGAGGGGGAAAAAGGTTTGGTAGTGGTTTAGGGATCAAAAAGGGTAAAGGCACAATCTTGCAGGACCAGAGAACCTCCACAATCACACACAAACACAGCCTTCGGGACCTTGAGTCTTCTGCAGCAGTGCCTGTCCTCAAAAGAGAAACAAACAGACAAAGCTAGATAAAACGGTTAGTTATGCACAAATGATGGCCTAATATGCAAATAAAAAAGGCGGGGATCTTAGGGTCAAAAATTAGGGTGCGACACTTCCAGACATTGTTTTGTTAAACATAAGAACAGTCACAATGGTTAGAATTAATTCCATAATAATTCTACTGTTTGACACTAAGGACTCAACAACCTGGCCGGACAGACCGACTTGCTCTGATACCACTAATGTAACACCCTTCTATCCCACGACATTTTCACACAATAATTTAAATAAATAATCAGAGTATCTTCACAAAAAAAGGGTGTCACACTTCATTTCATAAAATCACATCATAAATATGTTCCTGCTCCGTAACACGGGTTCTCAAAAATTTCATAATTATTATTCTCCAAGAAAATTCAGCATTAAAACTCCACAGCGGAAAATTTAGTCTCAAGTTCTTTATTAAAATACTTCATCATAACTTCATCAAACAGTAACTCAAAATTCAGCATTTAAATAAAATTCATGGAAACAATACATAAATCTCCAATAATAACCAAACAGAAGGAAAATAACGCAGTTGTTCCGATCAGATGATCCCAAACCCCGATGTTACATATATCAGAGCAAGACACCTTCTAATCCACCGAAATAAAATAATTGACTCCGAAGCTAAAGCTTCAATGCGTCTAAATACTACTCCGGATCACCTGCGCGTTGCCCAGATAGGGGATACATTCAACATGCAGGGTGAGTAAATCGTGATCATTATAAAAGATATAAGTAAGAGATATAGTAGTTATAACTATTGAAACAACAATAACATAGCAGCATGTATTCATGGTAGCATATAATTCATAACAACAGTTTGTTCATAACACATTTATTCATAACAACATGTAATCATAAAATGTTGCACAAGTCAAAATCATCTCAAAAGTCATCACGGAACAAATATGATGCAATGCCACCAGTCATGAAATGCAACATGCATGCGGTACCGAAACTTCACTGATGACTTAGTCATCTTTAATCTCCAAAGATCCCCACCAATAGGATCGGTTCCCGCTTGGAACCAGAGCACTTCATAAATTGCACTTAATCCACACTATGGGATTAAGGCCATCACTGGACTATAAGTCCTACAACTTCACTGGATATCATCCTGCAAACATGACTGGACAATTTGTCCCAAGAATATGCTATGAATGCATGATGCGTAATAATTCACAAAACACGACCACTGCTAGTCAAACGCATCATCATTCATATAATCAATCACCATAATTCATCACACACAGCAGAATATCATCATCACAGTCAACACAGTATCATCACCATCAAAATTATCATGTACTCTTTACATATATCATAACACACATATCATGATCAAACAGTAGCATGCTAATATAATCCACACCAAAAGTCACTTCCAGGCATAAATCAGAGATTTCACATACAACACACCCACTGACAATTTCATCACAAAACATCATTACATTATGATAGCATATCAAACCTCATAATCTCCCCCATCATTATCATAATATTATCATTTCATTATCCCCCAATATCAATTATATCATTGCTAATTAAAATTATACAATTTTACACAGACATACAACCTACTAGTATATCAACACAAGATACTCATCATTTAGCCTATTAATTTCGATTGGAGGATTCCACTATATGATTTATTGTATTTTACCATGTTATAGGCTGTTCCATTACCTTTCCAATGCTTTAAACCTCACCTAAAATGGAGTTCCTAATCAAAAGTTACGAATTTAGAAAACTGAATCATAATTTTTTGCCACTTAAATGGTGGCTTGCGCCACCCTACCATGCATTTGGTGGCTTGCGCCACCCTCACAAGCACTTGGTGGCTTGCGCCACCCTTAGTGTGAGTGGCTGGCGCCACTTCCAAAATCCCTTTTTTTTCTTCTCTTCTCTTTTTTTTTTCTGCATAATACCCGATCTGAACCTTATTTCCAACAAGTATTCTTATGATTCATCTGTCATCAATATGTTCTATTTTATCGACACGATTAATCTATGATTCAATGTCTTAATTTTCTACCTAATCTCATCAATTTCCTCAGGGTATTTCATCTTCGATTAAAAATCCAACAGCCTACAATTATCTATTGCTTAAATCAATTATAATAACAACGATCATACACCCCATACCTGATATGATTCCTTATCCTTGAATCCTCTTCGTGTTCTTCAATCCTTCCTCCGCAAAATCTCCAAGCCTAACTGCTTCTCTCTTCTCTCTGCCTCTTTTTCCACACGCAATGCAACAGTGAGATTTCCAAAACCCTTATTCCTCCGTATAAACCCTTAAGTCTCTTTTATGATTTTCCTCTATTGCCCTCACTAAACCTCCACATTTGACTAAAATACCCTTACTCTAATCCAACTCCAATTCTACTCTATTTTTCTAATTAAACAATTCTAATTTAATAAATCTAAATTGTTCCAAAATTCTCAAAATAATTCCAACTTCACTTAGATTATAACTTTTCATTAGAGCCATCCGAAATCATAATATTCACACAATTATATAATAAAAATTAATTAAATAGATAGTTTAATTAATTCGGGGCATTACAACTCTCCCCCACTTAAAAGAATTTTCGCCCTCGAAAATTACCTGATGCAAACAAGAACGGGTAGGACTCTTTCGTCTGATCCTCGCGTTCCCAAGTCAAACTGTCTCCAGCTGGTCCACCCCATAGTACCTTCACTAAGGCAATATCCTTTCCCCACAATTGCTTCATTTCCCGACCTTCAATTCGCACTGGCGATGCTTCGACAGTTAAATTATCTCGCACCTATACGTCATCCATTTGAATCACATGCAAAGGATCCGAAATGTATTTCCTCAATTGAGACACATGAAACACATCATGAAGATTCGGAAGTGACGGTGGTAAAGTAATCCGATACGCCACTTCACCGATCTTCGCTGAAATCTGATATGGACCAATAAATTGCGGTGTAAGTTTTCTCGACTTCAAAGCTCTACCGACACCAGTTATCGGCGTAACTCTCAGAAATACATGATCACCCACTTAAAACTCTAGTTCCTTTCTTCGCCTATCATGATAACTCTTCTGACGGCTCTGCGAAGCTTTCATCCTCTCTTGAATCATCTTAATCTTATCAGTCGTCTCTCGCACAATTTCAGGTCCGAGCACAGCACTCTCGTCCGACTCATACCAACACAACGACGTCCTACACCTTCGCCCATACAACGCCTCATACGGTGCCATACCGATACTCGCGTGAAAACTATTGTTGTAAGTAAATTCAATTAAAGGCAAATGGTCGTCCCAAGCTCCTCCTTGGTCTAACACACAAGCTCTCAACAAATCTTCCAAAGATTGGAAAGTCCTCTCAGTCTGTCCATCTGTCTGCGGATGATAAGTAGAACTCAACCTCAACTTAGTACCCAGAGCATCTTGTAAACCTTTCCAAAATTTCGACGTAAAACACGGATCTCTATCCGACACAATACTCGACGGTATTCCATGCAACCTCACAATCTCATCGATATACAGCTCAGCCAACCTCTTAATAGGATGATTAATCTTCATCGGCAAGAAATGAGCCGACTTAGTCAACCTATCTACTATTACCCAAATAGAATCATTACCCTTCGCAGTCCTCGGCAAACCCGTCACAAAATCCATCGAAATGCTATCCCACTTCCATTCGGGAATCCTCAGCAGTTGCATCAAACCCGAAGGCTTCTGATGTTCAATTTTTGACTTCTGACAAGTCAAGCAAGCATAAACAAATTCTGCAACGTCCTTTTTCATTCCAGGCCACCAAAACAACTTCTTCAAGTCTTGATACATTTTTGTAGCACCGAGATGAATACTCAACCCACTTCTATGTCCTTCTTCAAGAATACTCTTCTTAAGTTCAGGAATATCCGGAATACACACTCTATCTCCAAATCTCATCACACCATTTTCATCAATTTTGAACTCCCCACCATTACCTTGGTTAATCAACGTCAACTGATCCACTAGCTTCAAATCAGATTTCTGACCTGCTCGGATTTCTTCAAGAATATTACTAGTCAGCTTCAACATTCCCAATTTTACACTATCAGAATTGGCTTCACACACTAAACTCATGTCTCTAAACTGCTCAATCAATTCCAACTCACGCACCATAAGCATTGACATATGCAGCGACTTCCTACTCAACGCATCAACCACTACATTTGCTTTTCCAGGATGGTAATTCAAATCGAAATCATAATCCTTCAATAATTCAAGCCACCTTCTCTGTCTCATATTCAACTCCTTTTGATCAAACAAGTACCTTAAGCTTTTATGATCACTGAACACTTTGAACCTCGAACCAAAAAGATAGTGTCGCCAAATTTTCAGTACGAACACTACAGCCGCCAACTCTAGATCATGTGTAGGATAATTCCTTTCATGAACTCTTAGTTGTCTCGACGCATAAGCAACAACCTGTCCATTCTGCATTAGCACTCCACCAAGACCCATCTTCGATGTATCACAATATACCACAAAGGACTCATTTGGATTAGGTAAAATCAATACTGGAGCGTGTAATACCCCAAATTTTGACCACTTAGATTTCCCATCATTGTGAAAATCATCATCACAATATGGATGTACCTTTATGCTTCATTAGTCTCCCCAAAGATGGGTGAGCATCCACTACAATCAAAATTAGGGTTTCAAGCCCTCTCTGAGTGCTTAGACAAAGGATCAATCAAGAAATGACATGATATTCAACTTGTATAATCTCTTAAACATCCAAAATGGATTAAAAAGGACTCCCACTTCAAGGATTAAGCACAAGGCTGCTCCCTTCTAGGTGGATCAAGTCTCAAGATCGACAGTGTCACCAAATTAGGGTTTTGGTCGACCAGGGCCTCCAGATGGAAATTTTCATCTGGGCACAAGGCAATGATCCAAAACATGACCTAATATACTTTATGGCACCTCATGAACCCATGCATCAAGTCAATTTTGCCTCAGGGGATGCATTCATAAAAAATCAGGAATTAGGGTTTCTTGACCAAATTCACCCCTAAGTTGACTTTTGGGACAAACCATGAGCCAAGACCTCAAGAGATGATTTGAGGGTCTCTAATATACCATATTGATCCATTTGGAACAATGGATTGATCCAAGAAGCTTGAGCAACAAGTCTCAATTTCATCTGCACCACAATTAGGGTTTTAAGGGAAAAGTCAACTGTAACTTTGACTTTTGACTTGGACATGCTCCCAAACCCTAATACAAGATTGAATATACCCTATGACACCCATGGAACATGTCCATCAAGTTTGATTTAGGTCAAGGACATGATTTCCTGAAGAATTGCACAGTTTGGAATTCATCTGATAAAAAGTCAACTGTGCACAAAAGTCAACTTTGACTTTTTGAGATTTTTCACCAAAATGGATTTTTAACCCTAAAATGATGTTAATGTATGATTTGAATCATCATTCATCAAGAAAAATCAAGAAAAGTGAGATAACTTGTAAAAGGGGTAACCATAAAACTTAGAAATTTTTCTAAGTTAAAAATAAAGTGGCAAAGGTACCAACTTTGGAGGACCATAACTCCTAAACCACAAGGCCATTTTTTCTCATCCAAAGATGGATTTTTAGCCCTCATTATCACCTACAAAAACTTCAACTACAAGTCATTCCAATTCATTAAGGATTTTGAGTTATGGAGTGATCAAAGTGGCTGAAAAGTGAAAATGTCACTTTTTCCAACATTTAGTGAAATTTTCACTAAGTCAGATTCTGCTTCACTTTTTGCCAAATGTAGGGGGATTTTTCACTTGGAATCAAAAGAGATCAAAACTAAACTTGTTTAAACAGTTGTTGTATCATGTAAGAGCTTTCCAAAATGGCCAAGAACATTGCCAAATTTAACCTACACCATGAGATACAACATTGCCAAGTTGCCTTGCTGAAATCTGTCAAGGCAAGGCAGAATTTGCAACTTTGGTCGATTTGCCAAAATTAGTCAAATTCAATTGCTCCAATCCACTTGGACACCTCAGAGGATTGAATCTAAAGGGGACAATCACTGAGCCAAGCCTTCAAGGTCCAAGGAATAAGGAATAGCATGTTGAACCTAGAGTTGCCAAAATAGGGACAAGACTTCAAATTTGGAATGAGGCATTCAATGGAACCATCAAGGTGGCATGGACTGAGCCATTCTCATCTGAAATCAGTCAAGACTTATCCAAGACCAAGGGGACCAAAGCTCTGTGCCCTAACCTCTAGTCAATGGCTAGAGGAGACTTGGATTTTCATTGGACAACATTGGCCAAACCTACTTACCAGCTGCCATGCACTATTCCTTGCAAAACAAACTTGCTCTACTATAAATAGAGCTCAATTGTGGTTAGTTTGAGTACACCAAAGCCATCTAACAGATTCTTTCCTCAAAATCTCTTCTTTCACTCCAATTTTGCCTTCTAAGGCAAGTCACTATCGGGTTTTGAGTTTGAGAGCAATTCCAATCAAACCAATCACTCACACACCTCACATACATCATATATGAGCTGATCAAACACTTAGATTACTTCTGAAACATCAATTTCATGAAATCACCAGCTGGTTGCTCAAGGTTTTAACCAAAGTGCAACTGAGGTACCACAAAATGATCCAGCCAATTTCAATCAAGTCCAACCATCCAAACACAATCCATAGGGTGTAGGGAAGCTATTCAGATCATCACCACTCATCTGTAACACCTCCAAATCAAAAATCACATTGAACTTGCTGTCACGACTTGGAGGTAAGCACATACTTGGTCATCTCTCAATCTATGCATATTTCCTCGCACAATAATTTGGCCATATGTTCATAATCATGCATGGAATGTTTTCCCTCAATTAATTGCTTTGTTTGAATCGTGTATCAAAAATCCTAGCCTTCATGCAGAAATTAGGGTTCTTGAGGTCTCTTCGTGATTTCTTGTTGTATGTTTAATTTAAATGAAATTAAAGTACATAGATATGATCGTGAGGTTGAGGCGAGCATAATGATATATGGATTGCATGATATGATTACGTATTCATGAAGATTGGATAGAAAATGCAAATCTGAGAAACCAAGAACACGCGCGTCCTTTTCAGCTGTTCTTGGCGCCATTTTTAGAAATTCAAATATTTGAATTTTGTGATTTTGTTTAATTGATTCAAAAATTAATTTCTCTCTGAGTTTTAATGATTTTGAGTTGATTCTTTTTTTAATAATTCACAAAAATGTTAAAATATTTTATTTTATCAAAAAATCCCAAAAATATTATTTATTTCATATAATTGATATTTTTGCAAAGAATTAATGTTTTAATTGTTTTTGGCATTTTAAATATTTTTTCTACATTGATTTTGCAACTTTTAATGCTTTCTAATTATTGTGTAGGTCAATACTTAATTTTTGAAGCATTAATCCAAGATCACAATTTGTTTTCCATGTGTTAAACAATTTTTGATCATTTTAATTGAATTTTTATTCAATTAAATACACTTTGAAAACAAATTAGGGTTTTGGATTAATTCAACCCTCATAAATCATTTTCAAACACTTTGGGCCTCTTGAGAGAGTGTAAGACCCATCCCCCCTTGTACAAAAACTTTTTGGGCCTCACTCATTGTATAAGTCCCTCTGTACAAGTAAACAGCGCGATCGTCGCCCGTTTAAAAATAAAAATCATCTGGGCCTCTCCTTGAGCTATAAGACCCATTCAAAACACTTTGGGCCTCTATTAGAGTGTAAGACCCAATCCCCCTTTTAACCAAAACATTTTGGGCCTCACTTATTGTATAAGTCCCTCTGCGTTAAAAGAAAACCTCGACGCGATCGCCATTTTTAAACGAAAAATCATTTGGGCCTACCCTCGTGTTATAAGCCCCACACTCTTTTCTTTAAATCTTTTTGGGCCTCGTGAGAGAGTGTAAGACCCATCCCTTTGTACAAAAAACCTTTTTGGGCCCCAGTCACTTGTATAAGTCCCTCTGTACAAATTCAAACAGTGCGCTCACTGATAAAACCCTGGGCCTCTCCTTGAGCTGTAAGCCCCAAATCTTTCTTTTTCAAAGCACTTTCTCCTTTGATTTTGAATATACTGTTGTTTTCAATCTTTCTTTGTTGAACAACTAACCAAACAACATGGAAGCACTACAACCGAGTAAGTGGTTATCGCTTTCATTTACTGCTTTCATATTATAAACTGTATTGTGGGGCTGCTCACTGTAAGTCTCCTTTCATAAACTCATATCTACTGTGTAATAATAGTATAGATATTTCGAGTTTCCCCGGCAACTACGTCTAGAACTAGGTGACGCCGTTTCATTTATTCGTAGAAATAGACGCCTAGATCCCCAATTGGAGCACCAGATACAGTCTTCTCTTCGGCTGTCCTCCTTAGGAATCGTCAAGAAGCTATATTCCCCAAGATGAATGTATTCTCCGTGAATGGCATCTTTGAGTTTCTTCCAAATTCTCGAACTTTCCTGACTTGATCTATTCCTTGTGGATAGCTTGCCTTGAATGTCTCGGGGTTTGGGTACCCACTACGGTCATAATCTTGGACCTTAACTAAGGAACCCTCTTTAAAAGTTAAAAGTCGCTGGATAGTAAACCTCGCACGTTTACCAATGGTTTTTATCTTTAAAAGAGTTATCTCTCCTAATGGAAAGGAGGTGATAGACCCACGGGCTTCTTAAAAGCATCGGCCTCCTCTTGGGCATTATTCAAGGACACTACGGCTTCTTAGAAGTATTCACAGCCTCCTCTTAGGCTTCGTATAATGATCTCTTCTTTCGGGAATGATAGCCTCCTCTTGGGCTTCGTACAAGGACCCGTCGGCTTCTTAAAAGTTTCCATCCTCCTCTTGGGCTTCGTACAAATTGTCCCGACGACCTCCTAGAGGTATAGGAACAGAACCTAGTCATCCTCCTAGAACAGTCCTTTCATAGAGTCTACTACTGTTTCTCAAAGCATAGTACAAAAGAAAAAAACACTAGACTTGGACAGTCTAACTTCCTTGAGTCTCAAAGACATTCTCAAGTGACCCCTTCGTTAAATAGTAAGGAAACCCGCAGACTCGGACAGCCTCAATACCCTTTGGATTTCCCGTTTCCTCAAAGAGAAGGAAATATCCCTGATCCTCAAATCAAATCCCTGAGTACAGTGTTGCTCATATAAGAACTGATTTTTTCTTTTAAAATCAGTATATTGGATCTGTCACTCAACTGAAACAAACCTTTAGCCTCCATCTCGGGCTTCGTACGAGATACAAAAACACTCTCTTGTTGAGTATCAAAGACTCTCTTGTTGAGTCAAACTTTTAGCCTCTATCTCGGGCTTCGTACGAGACACAAAGACTCCCTCGTAGAGTCAAACAAACAATAGCCTCCATCTCGGGCTTTATACGAGATACCAAAAGACTCCATCATCGGGTCAAAAACTTTTAGCCTCTCTCTCGGGCTTTGTACGAGACACAAATTAGCCTCCTCTTAGGCTTTGTATAAGAAAACCACTGGTTGATCCAATCAACCTTTTAGCATCAAAGTTGTGCCTCGTTCACAGTACACAAACATCAACAACTCCTTTCCTTTCATCTAATCGCTGTAAGCGGCAAGCCTCTGGATCATCTATATCCATGCCACTGTCCCTCTTTTAGCATGAGAAATTCCTAAGGAAAGATGGCATTGCTCTACACTGAGTTAAAGTCTTCTCCTTCAGGTTAAAACCCTTTCTTCGGAAATTATGGCATTGCTCGGATCCGCGTAACCCAGTTAAAGTAATTCTTCTTCCCCCTCTTTAGAGATGACAAATTCTCTCTAAAGTCGAGGTCCTTTCGCTTCACGTCTTGGGCTTTAAACAAGACACAAATAGACCTTTCAGCGTCACATCTTGGGCTTTGAACAAGATACAAATCACCTTTAGCTTCACGTCTTGGGCTTTGAACAAGACACCAAAAACCAATTTCCTCCCATAGAATAGGAGGAACTACGAACGCTCTGATTTCCCTGTTTCGGTAAACGGGAATACGTAGGCATAAGATCGAAAGAAAAGATCTTAGCGAGCGCAATCAACAAAAAACCCAAATCCCATATCTCCATCAATTAAAAGCAGTATTTCAAAAGCACCAGTCCTAACATCCTAATCCTTGTTCCCCGCTAGAAAGTCCTAGAAAGAAAGAAAACAGTATTGGCGAAAATACAAATAACCAGTACAAAGGCCCCCCCACATTGATAGCATCCGTAACCTAACAGACCGCTGTTTAAACTCAGTATGCAAGCAGGGTTAATTAGAGACATCTATTTCCCTTCCTTATTCAGCTCATAATAGGATAAAAAATGAATCGACCTGTAGTTTTAAGCTCAAACCGCAGAGAGCGACTAGCGCTTAAGAACCGCGTCCAAAATCGCTCGCTACAGAAAAGTGGCGCCCACCGTGGGGCCGTTCAAAGTTAGATCTAGGCACGGTCGTCCCCATTTTTCACAGGAAAAGTGGCGCCCACCGTGGGGTCCTTGTTTTTCTTTCTTTCTGTTTTCCTTGTAAAATGGCAACTCTGCTGGGGAGTCTTTGCCAAGATCTTTTTGCCTTAGGGCATCATCCCCGTTTTCCACGGAAAATGGGAACTCTACCGAAGAGAAAGATTGACCTATGCTAGTCCATCTCTTAGGCAGGGAACCACAGATTGGGGCTTCCGCCGGGGTACCCATTTCTGTCAGGAACTTAAGAATCGTAGCTTTATAAGTCTAGGATGATTAGGAGAAATATATATACTGCTTTTCCTAATTGCTATACGTGTTTATTTTTCTGCTACTGGGAATGCGTGTGATGCCGCATGTGGTGAGATTGAGTATACACTTAAGAAAAGCCAACCTTTTTCGTAGTGCGGAAGCTATCGGAAATAGCTGTTACGCGATACTACCCTCATTTGAGGCTGGTGATCTATTCTCGGTGAATGGCACTTACTCTAAGATTGCACACAACTCGCTGGCAATCCGCTTGTTGTCTGCCTTCCTGGGAGGAGCTGATGATAATGAGTACAGGTACAAAAATCACCCTAGTATAAACCTTTGGGGATGGGTAGAGCCTTGACTTCATGACAACGACCCTCTGACCCCATGTTTTTTCTATGTTTTTGTGTGCTGCATTCATGCATCCATTTAATAAAACATTAAAACACAAAAAAAAACTTCTCTTCTAGTCTCTCTGTTTTTCAAATTAAACTAAGACTGTGATTGCAAATATCAGAGAAAAAGATTACGCTAATGGATTTCGGTAGAAGGAGAACTCACCAGTATACCTTCAAGGTTCCAAAACTAGGGGATTTGAGAAGGTTAGCAAGGATGATCGCTAACCCTGAGGCTTTTAGAGCCAAGCACGGTGGTTTGCTACCACTGTTAAGAGTCCATGTGATTGAGGGAATCATGGATGCGCTCATTCAGTTCTACGATCCGGTTTATCACTGTTTCACATTCCCGGATTACCAGCTATCACCAACGCTGGAGGAGTATTCTCATCTGACTGATTTACATATCACTGATCGAGCTCCATTTTCTGGACTGGAAGAAATTCCAAAGAATCAGACTATTGCAATAGCAATTCATTTGGACGAGTCTGAGGTCAGGACTCACATGACCACTAAGGGTGGCATCCAAGGTTTGCCAGCCCAGTTCTTGACAAAAAAGGCTCTATACTTCGCTAGTATAGGGAACGGGACTGCTTTTGAAAGCATCTTTGTCTTGCTCACCTACGGGTTATTTTTGTTTCCCAACATCAATAACTTCGTCGATATCAACGCTATTAAGGTTTTTCTCATTGGAAACCCTGTGCCGACTTTGCTCGCAGATGCGTATCATTCTGTACACTTGGGAAATTTGTACAGCGGAGGGGAGATCACATGCTGTGTACCTTTGCTCTATAAATGGTTTATCTCGCACTTGCCCAAGTCTGCTGCTTTTTGGGATTGCAAGAGTGTCTTACGTTGGTCGCAGAAGATCATGTCTCTCACCAACTCTGATATAGATTGGTGTAATAGGATTTATGAGGGAATTAGAATCATTGACCGTTGTGGAAACTTCCCCAGCGTACCCCTCATAGGAACTAAGGGAGGAGTCAACTATCATCCGATATTGGTTCTTCGTCAATTTGGATACCCGATGAGACACATCCCACTGGGTGTTCATCTGGAAGGTCTTTTCTTCAAAGAAGGAGAAAACGACAGAGCACTAAAGATGGAAATAGTGCAAGCTTGGAAACAGGTTCATAAGAAAGGACGAGAGTCTCTGGGAAAACCAGACTGTGTCTCGGTGGAGCCTTATCTCCATTGGGTACAAACCAGAGCTCTCAAGCTAAAAATGCCTTATCCTCGTTACGGAATTCTTCCACCGAGGGAAACTGTCATGTACTTCATGACGGGAACTGAAAAGCTTCAGGTTACTCTCAACAAAGTTCAAAAGGAGAGAAGATCTTGGAAGAATAAGTACCGCACCCTCGACGTAGAGTGTATCCAAATACAGCAACTACTAAAAGATAAAGATGCTCTGATTGAAATTTTGGAGCAGCATGCTGTAGAGAATCAAGATGACCAAAGGAATTTGCTCGCTCCTTTCACCTGGCAAAGGAATGACAACCCGACAACGGCCCAAGAGCCCCGGTCAAAGAAAAGGAAAGTACCAGAATCAGCACCCGGTTTCTCCTCAGAGAGGACTCGGGACCCATTAGTTTAGGTTTCTGTTTCTGCACTTTGTAATCTACTGTATTTCCATTTCTGTAATCCTTTGAATTTCAATAAAAAGGGGTTTCCCCACTGTTTGATATTTGCAATCTAATTGTCGAAGTTTATTTTGATTAAACAAAAAAAAAACAACAATTAATATAATCATTGCATTCATCATTCTCACATCGCGTATTCTTCTTCCCTACGAATCTCAAGTTTGTGTCTCGATTCTAGAGTCAAACTGTCTCATTCGTATAATACTCGGGCCAATCGTCAGAAAAAGATGGATGATCTTGAGGAAGAAAACAGAGAGTTGAAAGAAGAGATCGACGCTCTAAGAGAGGATATGAGAAAGCTTCGTAACGACATGCAAGCCATGGCAGAAGCTGAGCTACAAAGAACTGTGATCTCAGAGATCACCTCAACGCCCATCATAGAAAAGTATGATCCTAGGTATCAGATGCCGAAAGATCGTCCTTGGGGCATGCCTGTTAACTATATCCCGGAAGGATATGTTCCGCCGATCACTGAAGATCAGGGAATCGCAATAGAAGCCACTGGGCCTGAAGGTTACAAACTTCGGGAAAGCGAAGATGTTAGGGGCATACTGAAGACTCCTGAAGGTTACAAACTTCGGGAGGCGCCAAGACTTACTGCCGTAGTCACGGTACCACCCCCTGTGGTGCACACTGTCCCGGAAGGACAGATTCCACCAACACCTTCTGATAAAAAGGAAACTATGTTTGACATAATGGAGGAATTCCAGGAACAGTTCTTGGAAATGCAGAAGGAACTGCAAGCCATTCGCGGTCAGGATTTATTTGGAAAGGACGCTGCAGACCTCTGCTTGGTCCCAAATGTGAAAGTCCCGCACAAGTTCCAAGTGCCCGACTTTGAAAAATACAAGGGTAACTCTTGCCCTCAGAGCCATCTGGTGATGTACGCTCGGCGGATGTCAGCTCAGACGGAGAATCAGGACCTGCTGATTCACTACTTCCAGGATAGTTTAACCGGTGCCGCACTCAAATGGTACATGGGTTTAAACCGTACTACGATCAGTACATTCAGAGATCTTGGTACTGCCTTCGTCCAACAATACAAATACAATTTGGACATGGCACCCGACAGAGATCAACTCAGATCAATGTCGCAAAAGGACAAGGAAACCTTTAAGGAGTATGCTCAAAGGTGGCGTGGAATTGCCGCTCAAATTTGTCCACCTCTTGAGGAAAAAGAGATGACAAAGATCTTCTTAAAGACCTTGAGCTCATTTTACTATGGCCGAATGGTCGCCAGTGCACCCAGTGATTTCACCGAAATGGTCGGCATGGGTGTACGTCTTGAGGAAGCCGTCCGAGAAGGACGTTTGGTAAAAGACACTGGATCAACGAGCGGTACTAAAAAATACGGTGGTGCTCTCCCTAAGAAAAAAGAGCAAGATATTGGGAATATCTCTCTCGGAAAGCAAAGGCATCATTATCAGCCAGTAGCAGCTGTTACTCCTGCTATCGACCCCGCGTCTGTTCCTATGTATCAACCTCAGGTTGCGCAGAGCCAACCTGACCAACAAAGGACACAACAGCCTCTTCAGCAGGCTCGTCCTCCATATAACAACAACCGTACAACACGGCCATCAGGATTTGATCCTATACCCGTAACGTACGCAGAGCTGTTTCCGTTACTGCTGGCTAAGGGGCACATTCAGACTAAGTCTCCCCTTTCAGTTCCGGAAAATCCGCCTTTTTGGTTTAAAGCGGATCAAACATGTCCTTATCATCAAGGAGGTTCAGGGCATAACATTGAGACTTGCCTCAATTTCAAATCCGACGTGCAAAAGCTTGCTAGGAGCAGGCTCTTATCTTTCAAAGATACGAATCCTAATGTTCTTACGAACCCGCTGCCTCAACATGAGAAAGCTGCAGTCAATCTGATTGAGAAAGAGATTAACGATGTCTATCAAATTCACGATGTACTCTTATTGGGGACCAATCTGGTCAAGATGCATTGTAGACAGAGTGGATATGGCCATGTGCCACCTCATAATTATCACCAGTGTGATATCTGCTCTAAAGACAACCAGGGATGTTCTGTAGTGCAAGCAGCTCTACAGGAACAAATGGATCTTGGATGGATCCAAGAGCACCGAGTTCGTGGAGTTAACATGGTTTACACGAATTCCAACGTCATTCAAAACCACGACATCTGTGCGATGAATGTCAACTTGGTGGCGATGCACTCAAGGCAAAGCCAGTATCATAATCTGCCGCGGCACGATTACAGTTCCTGTCTGATTTGCTCGGTAAACAAACAGGGATGCTCTTTCATACAAGAGGCCCTCCAGCGTCAGATGGATCTTGGATGGATCCAAGACTACCATGATAGGAACTCCTATCAAATCAACATGGTTCAGATCTTCGACATCCGCGTAATGGATACCAACCTGGTAGAGTTACATGCTGAGCAGGTCCGACTTGGATTCTTAATATCACATGACTATCAAAATTGTAAAGCGGGTTGCGAAAACGATCGAGGTTGTACCCTTGTCCAGGAGGCACTTCAGCACTTGTTAAATCACTGGTGGATGCCAATCTATATGGACGAAGATACTCAGCAGATTATTATCAATAACAGGAATCCTACTCGTCGTCAAAGTCAGGATGTCCGATCAATGGAAGGTAACCTAGTGAGGTTACATTGTATTCAAAGTGGGCGTGGCCAGGTGCCACCACACAACTATGACAGTTGTAGCGTCTGTTCGGAAAGTAACCGAGGGTGTTACCTTGTGAGAGCAGCTCTTCAGGGTCAGGTCGATCATGGAGAAATTCGTCCATATCCCGGTTCAGGACCCATCATTTGGTCGCCGAACTACCTTGCCGAGCAAGTTGAGGATGTTGTCACAATCTCTGGTCATCACAGGACCAGGGATGTTTTTGCCATCATCCCTCTACTTGACGAATCTAGAGTTCCCAACCGGGAACGGATCAAGGTTACTTATGATGGTCAGAAAAATCAGAAGGTTCCCATAGTCATTTATCTACCGGGGCCACTACCGTATGAATCAGCTAAGGCAATCCCTTACAAATACGGTGCAACAATAATCGAGAATGGAAAGGAAATTCCATTACCCTCCGTCGTGAATATTGCGGACATCAGTCGTGTAACACGGAGCGGTCGAATCTTCAACCGAGGGGTTGGAGAATCCAACAAAGAAAAGGAACTTCAGGCAGAAATTCATGATCCACCAGTCAGTCAATCTGGTAATCCCGACTTTTCAAAAGACAAAGATGAGATGCTAAAGCTCATCCAAAGGAGTGAATATAACATTGTTGATCAACTGTTACAGACTCCTTCAAAGATCTCAGTATTATCACTGTTACTCAGTTCAGAAGCACACAGAGAGGCTCTACAGAAAGTCTTGGAGCAAGCCTTTGTGGAACAGGATGTAACAATCAGACAGTTTGATAGCATTGTCTCTAACATCACTTCCTGCAATAATTTGGGATTTAGTGATGAGGAATTACCTGAAGAGGGTCGTCGTCATAACATGGCGCTCAACATTACAGTTAACTGCCAGGACGATGCTTTAGCCAACGTACTGGTAGACACATGGTCAGCCCTGAATGTTATGCTGAAGTCCACTTTGACGCAATTATCCTTTAAGGGCCCTCCGATGAGAGTCAGCGAGGTCGTCGTCAAAGCATTCGACGGATCCAGAAAAACAGTTATCGGCGAAGTTGATCTTCCCATAACTATTGGTCCTCACACTTTCCAAATCACTTTCCAGGTCATGGACATACGGGCAACGTACAATTGTTTATTAGGAAGACCTTGGATACATTAGGCTGGAGCGATTACTTCAACCCTCCACTAAAAGCTAAAGTTCGTCAAGAACGATCAACTTGTCACGGTTTGTGGGGAACAAGCCTTGCTTGTGAGCAACTTATCATCATCTACTTGTGTAGAACCCGAGGAGGTTATTGGAACTCAGTTCCAAGCACTATCGGTGAGCAAGAACGATCAATCCGAAGAAGGAACTTCAATTTCTTCATACAAAGATGCTATCAAAGCAGTCGAGAGTACCGATACAAAAGGATGGGGACGACTTGTCATTCCTATTGACAATAAAACAAAGAAGGGTCTTGGTTTTTCTGCAACCTGTACCCAGACAGTTACCAACAATGAAAGTCTTCATCCCCTTCAAAACTTCTTCCACAGTGGAGGTTTTCTTCACCCAGTGTCTCAGACAGTTCATGCTATCAATGAGGAAGATCCCTCTGACACAGATGAAGAATGGAAGTCCTACCTTAACAAGGACGGCTATATGTCTCAGGAAGAGGTGCCTATGCCTTTTTGCTTTCCTACAGAAAGTCCGAGATTTATACCAAGATCAGATGTCGAAATGATCTACGGGGATTGTGATCCGGAAGGATGCCGTGCTCCGCCAAATTCATTAGAGGAAGACACTCTGATGAAAGAAAACTCTTATCACAATTACTATGGCCCGATGGATGGTCTGCCAATGTGGCAACCTTATCCAGGAAACTTGGGGCAAGAAAGTCAGCCGAGTAATGAAACTCAGCTGAGCGTCATTGAACAGAATACCTGTGTCCCCGCCATGTCATGGGATCAACACTCAGGTCATTCGGAAACTACTCAACATGAAGATGAATTCACAACATTTGCAGAACTAGAATTCATCAACTATGCTTTTCCTGAGGCCAACGTCATCGAGAGGGATGACTTCTCCAGTTCCAAAGAAGTTTGGGACACTTTGGGACAACCAAGTGGAAAATACGACTTTATGGTCAAGTACACTGCTCCCGAAAGCTCTCGTATCAGGCTCGAAGATATCCAGTCAACTGGATGGGGAGATACAGCTGAGAGCACCAATGCTATGCAAAATGCAACAGAGGAATCCTCCTACGACAATTCTGCCTGGGAGACAGATTCCAATGATCCTGCTCCACCAGAAATCAGCGTCATTTCTGAAGACAAATCAAGGAAGGTGCCAGACTTTGTGATTCACCGAGGAGTTCGCCGCCAATGGGTTGCTGTCGAGGTTCCGGAGGTCGTTCGTCAGTCAAAGTAATTGCCATCTTTAACCTTTCACCCTGCCCAGGTGAAACGGATGTTTTGATAGGGCTCGCTTTCTGTAAATTTCCCTCTTCGCTTTGCCCAAAGCGACAGAGTTTTGTTTTATAGGGCTGTAGTTTCAAGATTCGACTTGTTCATTAATAAAATAACGTCGTTCTGTAATTTCCGCCTTAATTGCTGTTTTCTCTTTTTGCTTTTTTCAGAAAATGGTAATCCTAAAAAACATTCAATAATAAAAACAAGCAGTAAAATAAATACACCGCACACACTTACATTTTCTCTATCTCTTCTAAACACGAATCATCACGTCATGCAGATTGCTTGTTTTATACCCGGTTGAAACATACGATCCGATGCCTTCTTTCAACTTTGAGTTCCCAGTATTCGAGGCTGAAGAAGAAGTTGACAACGAAATTCCAGAAGAGATCTCCCGACTACTCAAACAAGAGGAAAGGTCCATTGAACCTCACAAAGAGCCGTTGGAAACGGTAAACTTGGGTTCAGAAAAAGAGAGAAAAGAAATCAGGATCGGAGCACTGCTCAGTCCAACTACCAAAGAAGGTTTGATAAAGCTTCTCAAAGAATTCCCCGATGTATTCGCTTGGTCCTATCGGGATATGCCAGGGTTGGATACCAGCATCGTGGAACATCACTTACCGCTAAGATCGGAATGTCCGCCAGTAAAGCAAAGGTTGAGACGCACTCACCCGGACATGGCCATCAAAATCAAGGAGGAGGTACAGAAACAGATCGACGTGAGTTTCCTCGCTACATCTGAATATCCTCAATGGTTAGCCAACATCGTACCCGTTCCCAAAAAGGATGGAAAGGTCCGAATGTGTGTTGATTACAGAGATCTGAACAAGGCAAGTCCAAAGGACGACTTTCCTTTACCACACATTGACATGTTGGTTGACAGCACAACAAAGTTCAAAGTATTCTCCTTCATGGATGGATTCTCGGGCTATAATCAGATCAAAATGGCGCCGAAAGACATGGAGAAAACTTCGTTCATTACCCCATGGGTACCTTTTGTTACAAGGTAATGCCGTTCGGTTTGAAGAATGTCGGGGCAACCTATCAAAGGGCCATGACTACTCTGTTTCATGACATGATACACAAAGAAATCGAGGTATATGTCGATGATTTGATTGCAAAATCAAGAACGGAGGATGAGCACGTTGAACATCTGTCAAAATTGTTCGAACGTCTAAGAAAATTCAAGCTCCGCTTGAATCCCAACAAGTGCACCTTCGGTGTCCGTTCAGGGAAACTACTAGGGTTCATCGTCAGCCAGAAAGGAATTGAAGTTGATCCTGACAAGGTCAAGGCCATTCAAGAAATACCTTCTCCGAAAACTGAAAAACAAGTCAGAGGATTCCTGGGACGTTTGAACTACATCTCCAGATTCATATTCCTTATGACCGCGACATGTGCACGGATTTTCAAATTACTCAAAAAGAACCAGGATTGCGTTTGGTCAGAAGATTGCCAAACCGCCTTCGACAGTATTAAGGAATACCTGTTGAATCCTCCGATTCTATCACCTCCAGTGGAAGGAAGACCACTGATCATTTACCTCACAGTCCTAGAGGACTCAATGGGATGTGTACTTGGCCAACAAGACGAAACTAAAAGGAAAGAGTCTGCCATTTACTATCTAAGCAAGAAATTCACCGACTGCGAGACTCGGTACACAATGCTTGAGAAAACTTGTTGCACTTTGGCCTGGGCAGCCAAACGTCTTCGCCAGTACATGATTCGTCATACTACTTGGTTGGTCTCCGAAATGGATCCAATCAAGTACGTTTTCGAAAAACCTGCTCTCACGGGAAGGATTGCCCGTTGGCAGATGTTACTATCAGAATATGACATAGAGTACCACGCTCAGAAAGCCGTTAAAGGAAGTATTTTAGCCAATCATTTGGCTCATCAACCGATTGACGATCAAGAATCAATCGGGTTTGACTTCCCAGACGAAGAAGTCATGTATCTAAAGATGAAAGATTGCGATGAACCGCTACCCAGTGAAGGGCCAGAACCAGGTTCCCAGTGGGGACTTATCTTTGATGGAGCAGTCAATCATTATGGAAACGGAATTGGGGCAATCATTGTTACCCCTCAGGGTATCCACATTCCTTTCACTGCTAGACTTACGTTCAAATGTACGAACAACGAGGCCGAATACGAAGCATGTATCATGGGTCTCGAAGAAGCGATTGATTTAAGGATCAAAAACTTGGACGTATATGGCGATTCAGCCCTGGTTATTAACCAGATAAAAGGAGATTGGAACACATACCAATCGGGATTGATTCCTTACAAAGACTATGCAAGAAGGTTGTTACCCTTCTTCAACAGACACTACAACAAAAATCACTTTATGCAACAACGAAAAACCGTAGCCAGAAACCATAAAACCGTAGCTTAAAATTTTATGCCACGGTTTTCCAGGTGTGGAATTTGCCGCCGTTGCCTTTTCTCATAAGCCGCGGTTTTTAAACTTGCGCCCACAGGATGTAAACACC
The DNA here is from genome assembly GCA_022829125.1 of Lathyrus tuberosus. Taxonomy (NCBI): domain Eukaryota; kingdom Viridiplantae; phylum Streptophyta; class Magnoliopsida; order Fabales; family Fabaceae; genus Lathyrus; species Lathyrus tuberosus. The sequence continues at coordinate 11,957,740 of JALAZF010000045.1, forward strand.
GTCGTTTAAGACTTGTGAATAGAAGGCGGTTTTTTATTTATGTTTAGGCAACGGCTAATTTTAGGCCACGCGTATAAAACGTTGCCTATTATTTAGACCCTAGTATTTTTTTATTTAGTTTAAACGTTGCTCAAAAATAGACTATCTAGGCCAATGTTATTCTAATCTAAGACACTCTAAATTTAAATGTAATAATTAGTTTTTTTTTCAATTCAATAACACACTTTTATTTTTCTCAATAATTTAGTATTTTACGAATAAAAGTCCAAAATCATTATCATAGCAAGAAAATTTAATGGACTATCTGTAAAAAAAAATGTTGCTGAGAGTATACACTTCTTTTTACTATAAAGTTTTGACATCAACACTTACAAAGTACTATTTTTTACATAGAAACATTATACAGAATACAACTTTCTACTAGATATAATGGCAACAGTGGCACTAATTAATGAAAAACACAGAAATACAAGATACGCCAAATAATAGACCTTTTGAAAAGCATCATCCATACTTATAGTAACAACTCCAATTCAGCTAGTTAATTTTTGCCATCTTCACACCTTCAATTTAATAGCGCATCAATACATACAAGTCAACGTCTACAACCCAGGACATCCTTTTTGATAATTTCAAGCAAACAACATCAGGTCATATTTAATAATCATATTACAATCCATTTCAAGAAGGACAATAGTATGACAACAAAAGTATGACAAACTTCAAATACCATTTCTAGTACATGTTCTACAAAATAAAACAAGTAAGATGCAATTGAAATTAGTTTATCAGAGGGTCAAATGGCTGCAGTCTAAAATAATTGAAAGGAAATTCAACTTTTAACATTTAACATTTTACAGGAATAAAACAACAAGGTTAATATAACATAGACATCAAATTGAAATTAGAATGCATTGTTAATAAAAATATGATAAAACATAATTTCGCAAACATAAGCTTTTAAGGAAGGTTTGAGTATAACTTATTTAGCATTTGATTAATATAAGATTAACTATGGTTCAAACTAGGTACTCTAATATTCTACTTAGCACTTAATTATGTTTTTCTAGAAGCCTATTTTTATATTGTTTTAATTTTGGAAACAAACCAACAATGAAAACTTAGTCGGGCTCTTCTCCTTATAAACAGAAAATGTCTTACGATATCAAAGGACTTGTGTTGATCATAACATGTAGACTAAGATCAATACAACTATCATCATAGACCTTCGTTAGTGAATGATTTAGTTCATAAATGCAATATAGGAATGACAAAAGGAATATAATTACAAATGAAAGGCAAGTCACATTTACCAAGAAGCCATAAAAGAGGGGCATTACAATTCTAACTCTAAAGTCTTCCTGTTTTTGTGGACTTGTAAAATACACCTGATTTTTGTGGACTTGCAAAATACTCTGCATATTGCTTCCAAGATATGGTTCTAAATCACATCAACAGACAATTAATAATACTATTTTGATGACATATGTGTATTTTTATACTACTATCACAACATACAATTATCTATCAATAGAAAACCAAACATAATCTGATAGGAATTCCACAACCTAAAAGAAGTAGAAAAAGTAAATTACCTGCTGGTAGCATAGATCCAAGTCCTAAAAGGAGCTAAACATTAGTTTATAAATATAAATCAGTAATATTGGTGAAAGATATACAGATTCATCACCTAAAATTTAAGGTTGATACACGAAATAATGGTGTAGCAATTCAACAGATAAGATATCGGGTAAACAAAACAAATAAAAAAATTGAAAGTAGAAACTCTTAATTCTCAAATCCCTAAACAAATGAGTTGAGATTCACTTACAGTTTAAAGAAGTGAACCCAGAAAACTAAGCAAGAGGGTCTATAAACGATAGAAGCTCTGTAGTTAAGAGAGGGTCAAGGAGAAAACTTTGAGGGAGAAAATGATAATAGAGGGCTTTGTTGTGTGAGAGCGACAAAAATTTGTTATGCAAAAGGGATGAACACAGTAAAAAGAGATACGGCGGTGCGATGGAGGTTGAGAAAAGCTTGTTTTGTTCAATCTAGGTTTGGAGGGAAGTGGAGAGGAAAGTGGATACGTGTGGCAACCTAAAATAATAATAATAATAATAATAATAATAATAATAATAATAATAATAATAATAATGGGAACTAATAAATTCAGGGGTATAAATTATTATGAATACATTTAAGAAAAAAAACTCTTTTTAGCATTTGTTTATGATTTTTTTTTAGCAAAAATTAAAAATTTACTCTTAATAGTATTTCTAAAATCTAATTTTTCTAAAGATACGCAACAAAATGTAGAAACTTCATATTTAAAAAATAATTATTATTTTATATTTTATGTATAAAAATTAATTATTAAATTTTCATTTCTGTTAATTTTGCCTTTGATTTTTCATATTAAAAAATTGTATATTTAATTAACTTCATGTGATAACTTCTAAATTTTTATACATAAAAATATATGTTGGCTTGATAAAAAAATTTAAAATATAATATTTTCTAAACTAAAAAATGGAATTATTTTACAATAAAATAATAGAAAAAGTTTAGTCAATTTAAAATTTTTAAATCTTTTTTAGTTTTTTAATGGTTTAAAGTTGTTGAAAACTATTTAATTTTTTTAATGTTTTTTAAATCTCGTCTTAACAATATTTTATGCCAAGATTATGCTACGTCATTTTTAAATGTTCAAAAGTAAAAGTTCAAAAGCAGCACACAAAGTCTGTAGTCTATAGAAAATAGGGACGGTTTTTAACCTCAACACATTAAAAACCGTGGTCTAAACAACTATTATGTAAATCTACGCTTTAAAATTGTAGTTTAAAATTAATAGACGACGGTTTATATTTGTCCACGCTTTAAAACCGCGGCATAAAACTAACAGGCGACGCTTTTGTATAAATATGGCAACACTTATATAACCGTTGCGTATTTGGATTTTAGGCTACGGATTTTCCGACGTTGGCAACCAAAACGTGGGCTAAAGTAAAAAATGTTGTAGTGAGAGTCGACTTTCATCACATCCCTCGTGATGAGAATCACATGGCTGATGCATTAGCCACTCTCTCTTCCATGATTAGTGTAGGTCGATGGAATGACATACCTAAGATCGACATCATGCGCCTTGAACGGCCCGCTTACATCTTCGCGATTGAAGCACTCATAGACGACAGACCTTGGTATCACGATATCAAATGCTTCCTTCAGAAACAAGAGTACCCATCTGGGGCACTCAGAAAAGACAGGAAAACCCTCAGAAGATTGGCTGGAAACTTCTTCCTGAGCGGTGACACTCTTTATAAGAGAAATTTTGACATGGTCTTGCTCCGATGCATCGACAGACCAGAAGCAGACATGCTCATGAAAGAAATTCACGAAGGATCCTTTGGCACTCATGCCAACGGACACACAATGGCCAGAAAAATTCTGAGAGCAGGGTACTATTAGTTGACAATGGAATCCGACTGCTACAAGTACACGAGGAGGTGTCACAAGTGTCAGATATACTCCGACAAAATTCATGTACCGCCATCACATCTCAAAGTTCTTTCTTCCCAGTGGCCATTTTCCATATGGGGAATCGATATGATTGGCATGATTGAGCCCAAGGCTTCAAACGGACATCGGTTCATCCTGGTAGCCATTGACTATTTCACCAAGTGGGTCGAAGCAGCGTCATTCGCCAATGTAACCCGACAAGTGGTGGTCCGATTTATCAAAAACAATATCATCTGTCGTTATGGTGTTCCAAGCGAGATCATTACTGATAATGGATCTAACTTGAACAATAAGATGATGAAAGAGTTGTGTGCTGAGTTCAAGATCGAACACCATAACTCATCTCCCTACCGACCCAAGATGAACGGAGCGGTAGAAGCGGCTAACAAGAACATCAAGAAGATTGTTCAAAAGATGGTTGTAACCTACAAAGATTGGCACGAGATGCTACCCTTTGCTCTTCACGGTTATCGTACATCTGTCCGCACTTCAACAGGGGCAACCCCTTTCTCTCTAGTATATGGCATGGAGGCAGTTCTCCCCATAGAAGTAGAGATCCCATCAATCCGGGTATTGATGGAAGCTCAGCTCAGCGAAGCTGAATGGTGTCAAAGTCGACACGACGAACTGAACCTGATCGAAGAGAAGCGAATCACGACACTATGCCACGGTCAGTTGTATCACCAGAGAATGAAGAGGGCGTTCGACAAAAAGGTCCGACCTCGTGTCTTCAGGAAAGGAGACCTTGTGCTCAAGAAGATACAATCATTTCTCACTGACTCTCGGGGAAAATGGACCCCAAATTATGATGGCCCCTATATGGTCACGAAAGCTTTCTCAGGCGGCGCCTTGAGACTTGCAACCATGGACGGAGAGGAATTTGCCTACCCCACGAATGTTGATGTAGTCAAGAAATACTTCGCCTAAAATAAAATAAAAAAAACGTCTCGGTGGATTGAAAACCCGAAAGGGCGGTCCAGGCAAAAGTTAGAGACATGAAAAGAATCATCCCGATGGATTGGAAATCTCATAGTACAATCCAGGCAAAAATTAGGGATAATGGCAAGTAACTATGTTCAACAGAGGCAAGTCCCTCAGCAGCAGTTACAGCATCATCTATCAGAGGAAATCTCCAGTCAAAGGTCATCTTCGACGGAAGCTCAGGATGTCCCGAACTCAAAGTTGGTAGAAGGATAGTGGTCGTTATGTTTCAACGTAGCCCTTTTCCCTGTAAATTACCATTTTCTAACTTTGTATATACTCTTTGGAATCACGCGTTTGGCTGTTCTCCATCTTATCAATAAAATTTGAGCCCTTGTGCTTTTGTTTGTAATTCTTTACTTGTTTTAGCTTTACAGAACGACGTTGTTTAAACTTAATCAACGATTCTTGAAACAAAACAAAAATGAATTTACTTGTTAAAAACTTTTTCTGCTTTTAAATTAAAGATGGCATTTCTTTTGACTGTTGAACATCAGAAGAACATTGATCGCTTCTCCCGAAGTAAGCGGACTTCAAAGTGCAGAATCAAAGTACTCCTTCTAAGCCAGTATGCCTGAATGAAGGGATCAACTGTGTCAGAGACCTTGTTTCGTCTGACACGCCTCGGCCGAGTTCTCATCTCCTAAGCCCGATCAACATAGCTCCCAACGGGACTATCTCTCCTAAGCAAGGTGGAATTGCTATTTTGAATCAACGGTACTTCTTCGCCCCGCGATGGCCGAGTATCCAATTGTGTTCATCCATTAGTCTGTATGTCGCGTCTATTTTGTCAGCATATACATACATACATCATGCATTTTTATTTGCATTCACATTTCATATTGCATCACTATCACTCTAGTCGGTCTTGTCCCCTAGTGGTAGAAGTCCTCTCAATCGAGTTGTCAGTTCTTGCCTCGTTAGGAAATACTGTGACTGAACAACCTCGCTTCCAGTTTAATTCTGGAAAGAAGTTGGTCCTTGACCACTTTGATAACTTGAACCTCTGAAAAGCCAGAGAGAACTTTCAATAAACATCACTCTTCGCCATTGAAGATGATATCCTTGCTTTCCCGGATTAAGGAAAATCCACAGAGAAAGCCTCGTGATCAGAGATTCGGCAGCACGCCAGTTTTGCTCCGAAAAACCACTGATGAAAAGGTCATTGGCACCTCAAAATTGGACCCCATCATATGGCGTTTCTCCGGGAAGATCCCGAGAAAAGTATGATGAAATATCCCAAACGAAAACAGTCTCTCAAGAGACTCGCTTTCCCTAGTAGAATCGACAAATGGCGTCTCCAAAACAGAGAAGTTTGTGTACCTCTACAATTCAGACGAATGGGTTCCCCAGCAAGTCTGACATCAAAACTTTTTCCACTCAAATGGCATCTCCCCAGGAAAATTCGGCGAGAAGTTTGAAGGAAAGCCGCTACGAATAGCGTCCCTTGTCAGTAAAGTTTATTGACCAAAAGAAACCAAGACCAGTTCCTTGGTAAGAAACCAGGATCGAGGGGAAGTTTAAATCAGAAACTAAGACCAGTTCCTTGGTAGGAAACCAGGAACGAGGGGAAGTTCATTTCAGAGACTGAGACCAGTTCTTGGTAGGAAACCAAGAACGAGGGGAAGTTCAAAAGAAACAAATACCAGTTCCTTGGCTGAAGACCAGGATCGAGGGGAAGTTTACCTTTTCTAAGCATCATTGCTTAGCTAAAGAAGATGAATGCGTAAGCTACCATTCATAACCACAATCAAAATTTCGGATATTCCGATATTTAATCCTCTTGCACCCCGAATGCTCGAATACCTTCGTCATTCACACCTTCGGGTCCAAGAAGATTAAATAGGGGCATCTGTAATACCCCAAATTTTGACCACTTAGATTTCCCATCATTGTGAAAATCATCATCACAATATGGATGTACCTTTATGCTTCATTAGTCTCCCCAAAGATGGGTGAGCATCCACTACAATCAAAATTAGGGTTTCAAGCCCTCTCTGAGTGCTTAGACAAAGGATCAATCAAGAAATGACATGATCTTCAACTTGTCTAATCTCTTAAACATCCACAATGGATCAAAAAGGACTCCCACTTCAAGGATTAAGCACAAGGCTGCTCCCTTCTAGGTGGATCAAGTCTCAAGATCGATAGTGTCACCAAATTAGGGTTTTGGTCGACCAGGGCCTCCAGATGGAAATTTTCATCTGGGAACAAGGCAATGATCCAAAACATGACCTAATATACTTCATGGAACCTCATGAACCCATGCATCAAGTCAATTTTGCCTCAGGGGATGCATTCATCAAAAATCAGGAATTAGGGTTTCTTGACCAAATTCACCCCTAAGTTGACTTTTGGGACAAACCATGAGCCAAGACCTCAAGAGATGATTTGAGGGTCTCTAATATACCATATTGATCCATTTGGAACAATGGATTGATCCAAGAAGCTTGAGCAACAAGTCTCAATTTCATCTGCACCACAATTAGGGTTTTAAGGGAAAAGTCAATTGTAACTTGGACTTTTGACTTGGACATGCTCCCAAACCCTAATACATGATTGAATATACCCTATGACATCCATGGAACATGTCCATCAAGTTTGATTTAGCTCAAGGACATGATTTCCTGAAGAATTGCACAGTTTGGAATTCATCTGATAAAAAGTCAACTGTGCACAAAAGTCAACTTTGACTTTTTGAGATTTTTCACCAAAATGGATTTTTAACCCTAAAATGATGTTAATGTATGATTTGAATCATCATTCATCAAGAAAAATCAAGAAAAGTGAGATAACTTGTAAAAGGGGTAACCATAAAACTTAGAAATTTTTCTAAGTTAAAAATAAAGTGGCAAAGGTACCAACTTTGGAGGACCATAACTCCTAAACCACAAGGCCATTTTTTCTCATCCAAAGATGGATTTGTAGCCCTCATTATCACCTACAAAAACTTCAACTACAAGTCATTCCAATTCATTAAGGATTTTGAGTTATGGAGTGATCAAAGTGGCTGAAAAGTGAAAATGTCACTTTTTCCAACACTTAGTGAAATTTTCACTAAGTCAGATTCTGCTTCACTTTTTGCCAAATGTAGGGGAATTTTTCACTTGGAATCAAAAGAGATCAAAACCAAACTTTTTTAAACAGTTGTTGTATCATGTAAGAGCTTTCCAAAATGGCCAAGAACATTGCCAAATTCAACCTACACCATGAGATACAACATTGCCAAGTTGCCTTGCTGAAATCTGTCAAGGCAAGGCAGAATTTGCAACTTTGGTCGATTTGCCAAAATCAGTCAAATTCAATTGCTCCAATCCACTTGGAATCCTCAGAGGATTGAATCTAAAGGGGACAATCACTGAGCCAAGCCTCCAAGGTCCAAGGAACAAGGAATAACATGTTGAACCTAGAGTTGCCAAAATAGGGACAAGACTTCAAATTTGGAATGAGGCATTCAATGGAACCATCAAGGTGGCATGGACTGAGCCATTCTCATCTGAAATCAGTCAAGACTTATCCAAGACCAAGGGGACCAAAGCTCTGTGCCCTAACCTCTAGTCAATGGCTAGATGAGACTTGGATTTTCATTGGACAACATTGGCCAAACCTACTTACCAGCTGCCATGCACTATTCCTTGCAAAACAAACTTGCTCTACTATAAATAGAGCTCAATTGTGGTCAGTTTGAGTACACCAAAGCCATCTAACAGATGCTTTCCTCAAAATCTCTTCTTTCACTCCAATTTTGCCTTCTAAGGCAAGTCACTATCAGGTTTTGAGTTTGAGAGCAATTCCAATCAAACCAATCACTCACACACCTCACATACATCACATATGAGCTGATCAAACACTTAGATTACTTCTGAAACATCAATTTCATGAAATCACCAGCTGGTTGCTCAAGGTTTTAACCAAAGTGCAACTGAGGTACCACAAAATGATCCAGCCAATTTCAATCAAGTCCAACCATCCAAACACAATCCATAGGGTGTAGGGAAGCTGTTCAGATCATCACCACTCATCTGTAACACCTCCAAATCAAAAATCACATTGAACTTGCTGTCACGACTTGGAGGTAAGCACATACTTGGTCATCTCTCAATCTATGCATATTTCCTCGCACAATAATTTGGCCATATGTTCATAATCATGCATGGAATGTTTTCCCTCAATTAATTGCTTTGTTTGAATCGTGTATAAAAAATCCTAGCCTTCATGCAGAAATTAGGGTTCTTGAGGTCTCTTCGTGATTTCTTGTTGTATGTTTAATTTAAATGAAATTAAAGTACATAGATATGATCGTGAGGTTGAGGCGAGCATAATGATATATGGATTGCATGATATGATTACGTATTCATGAAGATTGGATAGAAAATGCAAATCTGAGAAACCAAGAACACGCGTGTGCTCTTCAGCTGTTCTTGGCGCCATTTTTAGAAATTCAAATATTTGAATTTTGTGATTTTGTTTAATTGATTCAAAAATTAATTTCTCTCTGAGTTTTAATGATTTTGAGTTGATTCTTTTTTTAATAATTCACAAAAATGTTAAAATATTTTATTTTATCAAAAAATCCCAAAAATATTATTTATTTCATATAATTGATATTTTTTCAAAGAATTAATGTTTTAATTGTTTTTGGCATTTTAAATATTTTTTCTACATTGATTTTGCAACTTTTAATGCTTTCTAATTATTTTGTAGGTCAATACTTAATTTTTGAAGCATTAATCCAAGATCACAATTTGTTTTCCATGTGTTAAACAATTTTTGATCATTTTAATTGAATTTTTATTCAATTAAATACACTTTGAAAACAAATTAGGGTTTTGGATTAATTCAACCCTCATAAATCATTTTCAAACACTTTGGGCCTCTTGAGAGAGTGTAAGACCCATCCCCCCTTGTACAAAAGCGTTTTGGGTCTCACTCATTGTATAAGTCCCTCTGTACAAGTAAACGGCGCGATCGTCGCCCGTTTAAAAATAAAAATCATCTGGGCCTCTCCTTGAGCTATAAGACCCATTCAAAACACTTTGGGCCTCTTGAGAGAGTGTAAGACCCATCCCCCCTTGTACAAAAACTTTTTGGGCCTCACTCATTATATAAGTCCCCCTGTACAAGTAAACGGCGCGATCGTCGTCCGTTTAAAAATAAAAATCATCTGGGCCTCTCCTTGAGCTATAAGGCCCATTCAAAACACTTTGGGCCTCTTGAGAGAGAGTAAGACCCATCCCCCCTTGTACAAAAACTTTTTGGGCCTTACTCATTGTATAAGTCCCTCTGTACAAGTAAACGGCGCGATCGTCGCCCGTTTAAAAATAAAAATCATCTGGGCCTCTCCTTGAGCTATAAGACCCATTCAAAACACTTTGGGCCTCTATTAGAGTGTAAGACCCAATCCCGCTTTTAACCAAAACATTTTGGGCCTCACTTATTTTATAAGTCCCTCTGCGTTAAAAGAAAACCTCGGTGCAATCGCCATTTTTAAACGAAAAATCATTTGGGCCTACCCTCGTGTTATAAGCCCCACACTCTTTTCTTTAAACCTTTTTGGGCCTCTTGAGAGAGTGTAAGACCCATCCCTTTGTACAAAAAGCCTTTTTGGGCCCCAGTCACTTGTATAAGTCCCTCTGTACAAATTCGAACAGTGCGCTCACTGATAAAACCCTGGGCCTCTCCTTGAGCTGTAAGCCCCAAATCCTTCTTTTTCAAAGCACTTTCTCCTTTGATTTTGAATATACTGTTGTTTTCAATCTTTCTTTGTTGAACAACTAACCAAACAACATGGAAGCACTACAACCGAGTAAGTGGTTATCGCTTTCATTTACTGCTTTCATATTATAAATTGTATTGTGGGGCTGCTCACTGTAAGTCTCCTTTCATAAACTCATATCTACTGTGTAATAATAGTATAGATATTTCGAGTTTCCCCGGCAACTACGTCTAGAACTAGGTGACGCCGTTTCATTTATTCGTAGAAATAGACGCCTAGATCCCCAATTGGAGCACCAGATACAGTCTTCTCTTCGGCTGTCCTCCTTAGGAATCGTCAAGAAGCTCTATTCCCCAAGATGAATGTATTCTCCGTGAATGGCATCTTTGAGTTTCTTCCAAATTCTCGAACTTTCCTGACTTGATCTATTCCTTGTGGATAGCGTGCCTTGAATGTCTCGGGGTTTGGGTACCCACTACGGTCATAATCTTGGACCTTAACTAAGGAACCCTCTTTAAAAGTTAAAAGTCGCTGGATAGTAAACCTCGCACGTTTACCAGTGGTTTTTATCTTTAAAAGAGTTATCTCTCCTAATGGAAAGGAGGTGATAGACCCACGGGCTTCTTAAAAGCATCGGCCTCCTCTTGGGCATTATTCAAGGACACTACGGCTTCTTAGAAGTATTCACAGCCTCCTCTTAGGCTTCGTATAATGATCTCTTCTTTCAGGAATGATAGCCTCCTCTTGGGCTTCGTACAAGGACCCGTCGGCTTCTTAAAAGTTTCCAGCCTCCTCTTGGGCTTCGTACAAATTGTCCCGACGACCTCCTAGAGGTATAGGAACAGAACCTAGTCATCCTCCTAGAACAGTCCTTTCATAGAGTCTACTACTGTTTCTCAAAGCATAGTACAAAAGAAAAAAACTCTAGATTTGGACAGTCTAACTTCCTTGAGTCTCAAAGACATTCTCAAGTGACCCCTTCGTTAAATAGTAAGGAAACCCGCAGACTCGGACAGCCCCAATACCCTTTGGATTTCCCGTTTCCTCAAAGAGAAGGAAATATCCCTGATCCTCAAATCAAATCCCTGAGTACAGTGTTGCTCATATAAGAACTGATTTTCTCTTTTAAAATCAGTATATTGGATCTGTCACTCAACTGAAACAAACCTTTAGCCTCCATCTCGGGCTTCGTACGAGATACAAAAACACTCTCTTGTTGAGTATCAAAGACTCTCTTGTTGAGTCAAACTTTTAGCCTCTATCTCGGGCTTCGTACGAGACACAAAGACTCCCTCGTAGAGTCAAACAAACAATAGCCTCCATCTCGGGCTTTATACGAGATACCAAAAGACTCCATCGTCGGGTCAAAAACTTTTAGCCTCTCTCTCGGGCTTTGTACGAGACATAAATTAGCCTCCTCTTAGGCTTTGTATAATGATTTTCCTAGCAGAAATTAGCCTCCTCTTAGGCTTTGTATAAGAAAACCACTGGTTGATCCAATCAACCTTTTAGCATCAAAGATGTGCCTCGTTCACAATACACAAACATCAACAACTCCTTTCCTTTCATCTAATCGCTGTAAGCGGCAAGCCTCTGGATCATCTATATCCATGCCACTGTCCCTCTTTTAGCATGATAAATTCCTAAGGAAAGATGGCATTGCTCTACACTGAGTTAAAGTCTTCTCCTTCAGGTTAAAACCCTTTCTTCGGAAATTATGGCATTTCTCGGATCCGCGTATCCCAGTTAAAGTAATTCTCCTTCCCCCTCTTTAGAGATGACAAATTCTCTCTAAAGTTGAGGTCCTTTCGCTTCATGTCTTGGGCTTTGAACAAGACACAAATAGACCTTTCAGCTTCACATCTTGGGCTTTGAACAAGATACAAATCACCTTTCGCTTCACGTCTTGGGCTTTGAACAAGACACCAAAAACCAATTTCCTCCCATAGAATAGGAGGAACTACGAACGCTCTGATTTCCCTGTTTCGGTAAACGGGAATACGTAGGCATAAGATCGAAAGAAAAGATCTTAGCGAGCGCAATCAACAAAAAACCCAAATCCCATATCTCCATCAATTAAAAGCAGTATTTCAAAAGCACCAGTCCTAACATCCTAATCCTTGTTCCCCGCTAGAAAGTCCTAGAAAGAAAGAAAACAGTATTGGCGAAAATACAAATAACCAGTACAAAGGCCCCCCCACATTGATAGCATCTGTAACCTAACAGACCGCTGTTTAAACTCAGTATGCAAGCAGGGTTAATTGGAGACATCTATTTCCCTTCCTTATTCAGCTCACAATAGGATAAAAAATGAATCGACCTGTAGTTTTAAGCTCAAACCGCAGAGAGCGACCAGCGCTTAAGAACCGCGTCCAAAATCGCTCGCTACAGAGCGGTCGTCAACTTCTTCTTTAATTCCACAAAACTCTCCTCACAAGCTGCATCCCACACATATGCTTGACCCTTCCGCCTCAGTTGCGTTAAAGGTAAAGCCAACTTAGAAAAGCCTTCAATAAACTTGCGATAATAACCTGCCAATCCAAGAAAACTTCGGATTTCAGTAGCAGATTTCGGAGTCTCCCATTGCAACACATCATCAATCTTCGTGGGATCCACAACAATTCCACCACTTGAAATTACATGGCCAAGGAAACTTACTTCCTTCAACCAGAACTCACATTTCGACAGTTTCACATATAACTTCTTCTCTCTTAACACTTGCAGCATAATCTTCAAATGCTCTGCGTGCTCTTCTTCTGATTTGGAGTATATCAAAATATCATCGATGAAAACCACCACAAACTTATCCAGATACTCATGAAAAATTTGATTCATATACTCCATGAACACACCATGTGCCTTGGACACACCGAATGGCATTACAGTGTATTCATAGTGACCATATCTCGTCCTAAAAGCCGTCTTCGGAATATCATCTGGTTTAACATGAATCTGATGATAACCAGATCTCAAATCAATCTTGCTGAAAACACAAGTTCCCACTAGCTGATCCATCAAGTCATCGATCCTCGGAAGTGGATACTTATTCTTGATAGTTACTTTATTCAGTTGTCTGTAGTCAACACACAATCTCATACTACCATCTTTCTTCTTAACCAACAATACTGGAGCGCCCCACAGAGAAACGCTTGGTCGAATAAACTTCTTCTCTAATAACTCTTCTAGTTGCTTCTTCAATTCACTTAACTCAGAAGCTGACATCCGATACGGAGCCATCGACACCGGACTTGTGCCTGGTATCAAATCCACTGCAAACTCTACTTCACGCTCTGGCGGCAAATCACTTATGTCATCCAGGAATACATCAGAAAATTCACGGACAACAGGCAATTCAACATTTGTAACATCACGATCAACTTGCAGTGACGCAAACATTGCGAACATCAAGGCTTCATCTTCTAGAAGTTCACCCACTTGCTTAGCAGACAAAAACATCAACTCACTGTTATCACCAAACGCAGGAAACTCCACTGTCTTAGCATAACAATTGATATGAACGTAGTTGAATTCCAACCAGTTCATTCCAAGGATAACATCAATTTGGTGTAAAGGCAAGCACACCAAATCCATCCAGAAACTCCTCCCATAAATGGTCAGAGGGCATTTCAAACACACACGGGTAGTAGTAACAGAACCATTAGCAGGCGTCTCTATCACCATACTACCATTCATATCAGATAATTTCAAACCCAACCTATTAGCACACTCAAGCGAAATAAACGAATGAGTAGCACCAGTATCAACAATAGCAACTAACTCAACATCATTAATGAAACAAGTACCTCGAATCAAGTTGTCCTTCTTGGAGTTCTCTGTCCCACTCAGAGCAAACACTCTACCATTGGTCTTAGTAGCAACCTCCTTCTTTGGCTTCTGACACTGGGTACTGATATGACCCTGTTCACCACAATTGAAACAAGTTGGACCATCATTCTTGCATTCAGGAGCACGATGACCAGTTTTGCCACACTTGTAGCACCTCAGCACCTTGTTCTCAGATTCATTAGAACGGTGACCTCGTTCACCACACCTGTAGCACGTGATAGAAGTGGGAGCTCCTCCCCCACTTGTTCTTTTCTCCTCATGTGCTTTCTTCTTTCCCTTATCATCATCGTAAGGCTTCCTACGATCATGATGTTGCTTTGCTATCTTCCTCATAGATTCTACAGCTATCCACCAAGTCTGCAAACCTACGAATCTTCTGATACCCAATTGCCCGTTTGATTTCCGGACGCAAACCACTCTCGAACTTGATGCACTTCGAGAATTCAGCAGTTGCCTCATTTTAATGTGGATAATACTTTGCCAGTTCCACAAACCTCGCAGCATATTCAGTCACAGTTGAATTCCCTTGCTTCAGCTCTAGGTATTCGATTTCCTTCTTTTCGCGCACATCCTCAGGAAAATATTTCCTCAGAAATTCCCTGCTGAACACAGCCCAAGTAATAGCCTCCCCTGCTGCCGTCAACCTATGACGAGTCTCGAACCACCAGTCATCAGCTTCCTTCACAAGCATATGCGTCCCAAAACGCACTTTCTGCGCCTCAGAACAATCCATGAGTCAAAAGATCCTCTCAATCTCCTTGAGCCAATCCTGTGCTCCATCGGGATCGTATCGACCTTCAAAAGTAGGCGGCTTATTCCTCTGAAACGTCTCTGACATGCGGGACCCATCATTCTCGCCAGCACGGGGTTGTTGCACAGCCTGAGCAACAGCCTGCAGAGCAGCAGCAAGTGCATCATCATTCCTTCCAGACATTGTTATGTTCAACATAAGAACAGTCACAATGGTTAGAATTAATTCCATAATAATTCTCCTGTTTGACACTAAGATCTCAACAACCTGGCCGGACAGACCGACCTGCTCTGATACCACTAATGTAACACCCTTCTACTCCACGACGTTTTCACACAATAATTTAAATAAATAATCAGAGTATCTTCACAAAAAAAGGGTGTCACACTTCATTTCATAAAATCGCATCATAAATATGTTCTTGCTCCGTAACACGGGTTCTCAAAAATTTCATAATTATTATTCTCCAAGAAAATTCAGCATTAAAACTCCACAGCGAAAAATTTAGTCTCAAGTTCTTTATTAAAATACTTCATCATAACTTCATCAAACAGTAACTCAAAATTCAGCATATAAATAAAATTCATGGAAACAATACATAAATCTCCAATAATAACCAAACAGAAGGAAAATAACGCAGTTGTTCCGATCAGACGATCCCAAACCCCGATGTTACATATATCAGAGCAAGACACCTTCTAATCCACCGAAATAAAATAATTGACTCCGAAGCTAAATCTTCAATGCGTCTAAATACTACTACGGATCACCTGCGCGTTGCCCAGATAGGGGAAACATTCAACAGGCAGGGTGAGTAAATCGTGATCATTATAAAAGATATAGTAGTTATAACTATTGAAACAACAATAACATAGCAGCATGTATTCATGGTAGCATATATTTCATAACAGCATTTTGTTCATAACACATTTATTCATAACAGCATGTAATCATAAAATGTTGCACAAGTCAAAATCATCTCAAAAGTCATCACGGAACAAATATGATGCAATGCCACCAGTCATGAAATGCAACATGCATGCGGTACCGAAACTTCACTGATGACTTAGTCATCTTCAATCTCCAAAGATCCCCACCAATAGGATCGGTTCCCGCTTGGAACCAGAGCACTTCATAAATTACTTTAATCCACACTATGGTATTAAGGCCATCACTGGACTATAAGTCCTACAACTTCACTGGATATCATCCTGCAAACATCACTGGACAATTTGTCCCAAGAATATGCTATGAATGCATGATGCGTAATAATTCACAAAACACGACCACTGCTAGTCAAACGCATCATCATTCATATAATCAATCACCATAATTCATCACACACAGCAGAATTTCATCATCACAGTCAACACAATATCATCATCATCAAAATTATCATGTACTCTTCACATATATCATAACACACATATCATGATCAAACAGTAGCATGTTAATATAATCCACACTAAAAGTCACTTCCAGGAATAAATCAGAGATTTCACAAACAACACACCCACTGACAATTTCATCACAAAACATCATTACATTATGATAGCATATCAAACCACATAATCTCCCCCATCATCATCATAATATTATCATTTCATTATCCCCCAGTATCAATTAAATCATTGCTAATTAAAATTATACAATTTTACACAAACATACAACCTATTGGTATATCAACACAGGATACTCATCATTTAGCCTATCAATTTCGATTGGAGGATTACACTATATGATTTATTGTATTTTACCATGTCATAGGCTGTTCCATTACCTTTCCAATGCTTCAAACCGCACCTCAAATGGAGTTCCTAATCAAAAGTTACGAATTTAGAAAACTGAATCATAATTTTTCCCCACTTAAATGGTGGCTTGCGCCACCCTACCATGCATTTGGTGGCTTGCGCCACCCTCACAAGCACTTGGTGGCTTGCGCCATCCTTAGTGTGAGTGGCTGGCGCCACTTCCACAATCCCTTTTTTTTTCTTCTCTTCTCTTTTTTTTTTTCTGCATAATACCCGTTCTGAACCTTATTTCCAACTAGTATTCTTATGATTCATCTGTCATCAATATGTTCTATTCTATCGGCACGATTAATCTATGATTCAATGTCTTAATTTTCTACCTAATCTCATCAATTTCCTCAGGGTATTTCTGTTAGCGGAACAATCGAGGGGGTCATCGAGGGAGCATTTCTTATTCGGGACACACCTTTGTGAGAGACACACCACATACTCACCTAAAACCTTAAGGTGATAGGTGTGTGAGTTCTCCCACTTATAAAGTGTTTAATCTTCCCTTTTCTAATCAATGTGGGACTTCTTCCTCACACTTGATTCTCAACACTCCCCCTCAAGTGTGAGTTTATACACAATGCTCCCCCTCATGTGAAAGCTCTCTCTTCCACATACACTTGTATCACCGTTGAACTCAACGGAACACCTTCTACCCACACCTGCGGGATGTGTTTCGATACAAGTAAGCCGGTCCCTTTCTCGAACCAAAGGCTCATGATACCATTGTTAGCGGAACAATCGAGGGGGTCATCGAGGGAGCATTTCTTATTCGGGACACACCTTTGTGAGAGACACACCACATACTCACCTAAAACCTTAAGGTGATAGGTGTGTGAGTTCTCCCACTTATAAAGTGTTTAATCTTCCCTTTTCTAATCAATGTGGGACTTCTTCCTCACACTTGATTCTCAACAATTTCATCTTCGATTAAAAATCCAACCTACAATTATCTATTGTTTAAATCAATTATAATAACAACGATCATACACCCTATACCTGATATGATTCCTTAGCCTTGAATCCTCTTCGTGTTCTTCAATCCTTCCTCTGCAAAATCTCCAAGCCTAACTGCTTCTCTCTTCTCTCTGCCTCTTTTTCCAAACGCAATGCAACAGTGAAATTTCCAAAACCCTTATTCCTCCGTATAAACCCTTAAGTCTCTTTTATGATTTTCCTCTATTGCCCTCTCTAAACCTCCACATTTGACTAAAATACCCTTACTCTCATCCAACTCCAATTCTACTCTATTTTTCTAATTAAACAATTCTAATTTAATTAATCTAAATTGTTCCAAAATTATCAAAATAATTCCAACTTCACTTAGATTAAAACTTTTCATTAGAGCCATCCGAAATCATAATATTCACACAATTCTATAATAAAAATTAATTAATTAGATAGTTTAATTAATTCGGGGCGTTACAAATACAAGAACAAAGATCAAATTATGGTTTCATCATAATTTTAGGTCAAAAAAACAAAGTCTAAACATATGGATAACCTTTGAAACAAGCATGAACAAATACCAACCATTTAACGCATTCAAAACACAACAAAGATAACATTAAGCATATCATCATGGTCATGCAACACAATACTTGGACAAGGATCAAAGCATGAATTTTAGTTAATAACATGACCAAACAAAACACAAACCCTAATTCTTTGAACAAATCTTTCACAAGTAAAACAAATTTAAGTCACTTGACAAAAGGATAAATCGAAAAGAAAATATATTTGTGGATGTAATATCTAATAAATGATCAAGAAATTGATTTTTTGAGTGTAAAAAAATATAGGACAATAATAGGAAAGGAAAATAAAAATATTTGGATTTTTAATGGTTTTAAATAAAAAAAGCAAAAGAAATAATTAATACTAAATAATATTATTTGATAAATTAATATAAATAAAATAAATAAGTGAAATTAAATTAATAAAAGATTTTTGATATTTTGGTGTAATAAAAGAAATAAAGTAAAAGAATTAAAAAGAAAAAATAAAATGATTTAATTAATAAAATAAAAGGAAAGGAAAATAGAAAGAAGGAAAACAAGAGATTAAAAAGAGAAGGAGGGGGATTTGGTTCGAACCCACGCCCTTGTACATGCTAGCAAAACACGCCCACCACTGGGGCAGGCCCTTTGACCTTGTCAAGTTTCGCTTCCATAAAATAATATATGAAACATTTATCTGAAAATGGAAACACGCGAGAACATCATCTTCAACCTCAAGAACATTAAAATATTTGAATTTGTGAAATCCTTGTTTCTGAATCAAATCAAGAAAATGAATATACCATCTTCATCAAAATTTCAAAGGAACTCAAAAATGTATTCAAAACTCATTTATTTTTTCTCTAACTCAAGAATTTCAGCATGAACCAAATAAACCCTAATTCTTAAAACAAATATTAAATTCTAGATATGTACAATCAATGGACACAAGCATGGGGGTTTTAATCCTTACATCATAACAAACAGAATGGTAACTTGACTAGATGTGAATGATGCCTAAATCACGGAGTTTGAAAAATGAGAAAACTTACCTATTGGAGAATGTCCAATGCATCTTCAAAGTGGTTCCAGATGAATAATGATTATTGCTTTAGCTCCACTATCCCCCCATAAGTGTGTTTGAATTAATGACTTGCTTCAGAAGGCTTCCAATTCCTCAGCTCGATTCTTCTTGCAAATGGTCAAAGTGTGAAAAATGATTCTAGTGATTGAGGTGTTACAGTTGGTATTTGATGATCTAGAAAGTTTCTATGAAGTGTTTATGAGGTGTTTGAAGTGTTTGGGTGTATGGAAATGGCAAGGGGAGTGAGTTCTTAAGTTTTGGCTCTTTGGTCAACAATGGTGACCAAAGAGTGTTGGCTTTTGGTTCTAGGTGTTCTAAGGTGGTGTGATGAGTTTGAACAGGATAAAGGAGGTATTTGTGGTGTGTTGGGATGAAAAGTTTGGAGGTTTTTGGTGAAAGTGATGAACACTTGAAGTTCAAGGTAGGATGTTGTGCAAGGCTGAGGTTTTTGGCTCAGTTGTTCTATGTTTAACATTTGGTATGGTGCTCTATTTATAGGAGAAATGATATGCAGAGGATCAATGGACTATGGCATTGTTTGGTGGATCATGATCAAAAGCAAAAAGTATGTACAACAAGTACAAAAGTGTTTTCCACTTTCTAGCCCCCTAAGTTGACATTGCTTCTGAAGTTTCCAAGGACTGCACAACTTGTACAAGTTGGTTTTTGATGCAGATGAGCTTCCCTTGAATCATGGAAAGTGGTTGGATGCAAAAGGTGCTTTTTGTCCAATGCCCAAAAGTAATTCAAGTTGGCATGTTGGATAATGCTTTTATATGATGAAATAAGATCAAATAGGCCAGGATTTGGTACCATTGAAAATATTTCAAGACAAGGAACAAGTTCCAAGTTGATTATATCCTCTGAAAATGCTTGGAAGATGGGCAAAACATGTCTCAAACTCGTGTAGAAACCTTGATGCACAATCTGCCTTTGACCAAATAACTCTCTCATGGCTACTTTTCAAATTCATAACTTCATACTCAAGTAAGATAATTTCATGTTCTTGGTACCATTGGAAAGATGAGATCACAAACTACAACTTTGATGTTGATCACTTGGAAAGAATTATTTTGGATCATTGAGATAATTGGCCAACAAAATTGGACTTTTCACTGATTTATACTTAGAAAAATTTCTAAGTATTTGACATTTTCACATCTTGGAAAACTTCAACTTTGATCAACCATAACTTTCAATTGGTAAATGCTTTTGGGTCCATTATTTCACCAATTTGAAATGTGTGATACTATCTTTAAAATGAGTCCTCAAGTGTTTCCATTGTATGCTTGAGAAAGAAGTTATGGTCTTGGAAAGTAGGGCATTTGATCACAAAATTTCATAAACCCTAATTTTTACAACTTTGAATCTTTGCATGTTTTCTTTGATTTTATTGATTAGTCATGATCAAATTCATCTATTTTCATGATCCTTGACCTGTGGAGTCCATGTTTGACCAAAAATCTCAAAAGTCAAACTTTGACTTTGATGAATAATTGACTTTTCTCAATTGAACTTGAATTCTTCAATTATTAATGGGTCAATCTTCTTGGATCAATCCAACCATATGAATGGGCTAAGATGGTGTACTTGAGGTATTTGAATCACATCTTGAAGTGTAGGATCATGTCTTACTCAAAAAGTCAACCCAGGAGTGAATTAGGTCAAAACTCTAGTTTGGGTGCATCTGATGACTTAGGGATTGGAGAAATGGTATTGATGGAATCTTGCACTTGATTTTTTATGAAATGAGACTTTTGAGGATCACAAACCCTTGATTGGCCAACTCCTCAAGCTTCTTGGTGTCAAAACCCTAGCTTGCAGTCAAAGCAAACCAAAGCACATACTCTTGTAATCTCAATGGGATTAACAATGCATGAAAACACACACATGAGATGATTGATGCTATGCCAAAATGATGCAAATGAGGTGGAATCTTAGAGTTAAAAATGAGGGTGTGACAGTTGTGACTTCCTTCAACAAGCAAGCAATTTCCAGTCTCTAAGCAGTTAGAGAACATGGGATAATGGTTTCAGTTATTTCAAAGCCTTAACAACGTGAAAAGCCTGGAGTCAAGAGTTACATGCATTTGAATGACATGTCAAGTTCTATAGAGCTAAACTATCGAAGACAGTTATCTTAGTTAGTATTTATAGCAGACTCATATGTTGTAATAAAAAGGTTCACAAGTTTTCACATACAATTCTCTATAGACTTGGAGTACCCAAGACAAAGAGCGAAACAATTTGTGATATTTTTATTGTTTCCTTAACTGAAACATCTTTATCTTTCTTGTCATTTGCTGCAATTTATTTAATGTTGTTTATTTCAAGTTCCTTTGTCATACCCCAATTATGTCCGGGCATTTTAAAAATTCATCTGATACATGTCCATTTATCAAGTTTTGCTTTTTTAGCCATATGCATTTTTATCATCAAATAAAGTCATCATAATCATGCATATATATATGCATTATAGTAAAAAAAAAAAAAGACAACATAAAG
Source organism: Lathyrus tuberosus (assembly GCA_022829125.1). Lineage (NCBI taxonomy): Eukaryota > Viridiplantae > Streptophyta > Magnoliopsida > Fabales > Fabaceae > Lathyrus > Lathyrus tuberosus. Next base: position 11,979,436 of record JALAZF010000045.1, read on the forward strand.
TCAACATTTTACATGTTTAAGAAATTGACTAAAATAGCATTTTTCTCATTATGCATTTTGAAAAATAAATTCATGATCATTTGATTTATCATTAAAATATCAATTTGAATTTTATTAATTATTTTCATGCATCATAAAGAAAAAATCAATGTTTCTAGAAGGTCCAAAATATCTCATTTATTACATCATTATTCAATGCATATATTACATCATTATTCCATGCATATATTGTATCATTATTTACTATTTAATTAAATAAGTTTTTAGAAGACACTCACACTCTTTGCACTTCTTTTTTTTTTCATAATTCCTAAACTATCATTTCTAGAGCCTATAAAGAAACTTCATTTCATTCACAAATGACACCAATACTCATTCACAAAAATAGAACAAAAACTTTGCAAAAATTTCTCTTCATTATTTTCAAGTTATTTTTTGGAATTTCACTTAGGTAGGCTCTAATGCTTATAATTTATTGAATTTTCTTTAAATTATTATGTTTTTGCACTTAATTAGTATCTTAATCACCACTATTTTGTATAGAAACTCCATTGATTCAAAATGAAGAATTTAAAGTATTGTTGAACCTCCATGGGCAAAAGTGGTAAAATGTGAGTTAATATTGATTTTCATTTTTTTTTAAATTGCTTATTTTTAATTATGAGCATTCCATGTTGTTCGTGAGTTTAAGTAGATCAATTTTCATTATTTATTTGCTTAACTTCAAAAAAAAATTGAGTAAGTTATGACCAAAAGATGATGAACAAAGATGAATTTTAATGAACCATTTCCAGATTCAACCACAGTCTGCCACATGTCCCTAGCTTTTTTATTTTTTTGGATGGCTGAGTTGTTTATTGGGGTCAGCGTCCTTAGTTCTGCCTTACTTCTCTTCTCATTTGTTTTTTTTTCCACCTTTTTCGAGCATACACCCCTTTTTTACTATTTATTTTATTTTTCTTGTTTTGCTTATTTTGTTTAGCTTTTTTATTTTCAATTTCAATTTTCCTTTTTTTCCATGCACCAATTAAAATTCAATTGCTCATATGATAAAAAAAACCAACAATATTTTTATTTTATTTTAATAATTTAAGTATTTAATTAATTAATATTTTCCATTCCCTTTATTATTTCTTTTATGTGTTATTTGTTTTTTTTTTATTTTTTACATTGTGTATCGATAGTGCATCCCTCAATTTTTATTAGTTCTTTTATGCCATTTATTCTTACTCATGAATTGATAGTGCATCCCCATCCCTTTTATTATTTTTTTTATTTTTTTATTGTTTTATTTTTTTAGTTTATTTTATTTTATTTTTAGTTGATGCATAATTGTTAATTCAAAAAGATAAAACGACTCTTAAAATTAACCTTTCAAAAATACTAAATCAAAGGTGCTTGATCAACATCGAGTATATTTTCAAAATCACACCAAAACCTTTCCAAACCAAAATCAATCGCTTAACACCTATTAACCTTCACAAATAAAATCATTCCTTTGAAAAAAAATCAACTTGTTCAACACCAAACTCTTTTCTTTAATAAGTACCTCAAAATAATTTCAAGTCATTTCAAAAATCATTTTCCATTAATGCGATAAAACTCTCGATCAACATCGAGTTTTCTTTTTTGCTTTTCCGAAGCGTTGAAAATTATTTTCATAACAAAACTAAAAGAAGATGACCCTTAGAATCTCGCATTCCTTGAATCCTCGAATGATCAGTCCCAGTGCACACGTCTTGGGCTAGCCGTTTATTCTTTCTTTTGTTTCTAAGACACTTAACACAAACTCAGACAAAAAAAGGACCATTGGAATATGGCATTCTAGTGGAACCCTTGAAGAATGAATGTCGGGGCACACGTCTCGTTCTTATTGAATGTTCGTTATCTATCAAACAAATTTCATAAATACATTGAATAAAAATGGATTGTTGGAGTCTAACATTCCAGTGAAACCCCGAATAGTTGGTCCTGAGGCTCACGTCTCATTCTCACCGAACATTTTTCATTCTCCTAAAAATAGTTCAACACGTCAAACTTAATTTCTCGCCCCCGAGTGATCAACAACTTTTTTACAAATGGACATTTTTTAGTTCGTTCTAATGCGAATACAAACAAATGCTTTAAGCCTCCAATTGCGAGCACAGGCAACTTTTAACTATTAGAAAGAAAAAATATGCACTCCTAAGGAGTAATATTGAGACCACAACATAGGATCTTAAAACCTCAGTTAAACACCTAGGTGTTCGAATGTAGTTGGGAGGGGGAAATATTAACAATCTTTGGAATCTTAGACAACAGGATGGTAAAGGGGTACATACTCCAAAGTTCTAGATCATCCTGTATATCAATTAAAATATTTGACCTTCACGCCCTAGCCAGCGTATACAGATCTTTATGCCAAACAAACACAATTTCAATATGACATTGGCATAGTTCTTGGTGTTGGATAGCTCTAGAACTAACCAAAAGGCTTGAATCTAATCAATTTAAAGAATGATCAAATCAATATTCATGGTCTCTTCATAAAATAAGCATTGATTAGAGATTTTGAGCGTCATGGTAGATTTAGTTGGTCATGATGAAGAGGACACTAAGTTAGTGTAACTAACATTAGGCGACTCATTCCCCGAACTATCACTCTCGTAACTATCAAAGAGCTCTATTTTAGTGAATTGCCAATCCATTTCTCCATACCCTTTTTTGAGCATTGCATGCATCTATTCCACAACTCACATCTCAGCATCATTTCGAGGCTCTATAACCCACCTAGATAAGTCACACTCTGGAATAAACACCATATAAAAAGAAAGAAAAACATAGAAGGAATAAGGTGTTACATGGGGTCGTGGGCGATTTGTTGAAGATTCAGGTTTGAAGGGGGAGAATGATGCCAAGTTACATGTAGAAAATATATGAGTTAAAGTGAAAAGATAAGAAAAATGGGAAATTAACCTATTTATAGGATTTGAGTGACAAACAAAATGACGATTGCATTTAAAGCTACCTTATTAAGGATGCAGGTTGTGAGACTAGGCCATGAGTGACTCTTATTTCCAAGAGGTCTGACTATCATCACAACTAGGTGAAGTGGAACAGTCAAGCGACTAACTAACATTGGCCAACCAAGATCTAAAACTGCCACTAATGGAAAAATAGAGCAAGCTCGCCCAAAAAAAGCATTTGTTAAGGCATGTCGTATAATTGCTGAATAGTATCAGGAAAGCATCTCACCCTTAACGACTCATGTTAGAGGGACTGTATGCACATTTGATTTCAAAGTATGTCTTAGGAAAGCATTTTTCCCTTACATGGCTCATGCTCGAGGGGTTGTGTACATGTCTAATTTCTTGTTATGCCTTAGAAAATCATTCTCCCTTACACGACTCATGCTTGAGGGGTTGTGTACATGTCCGATTTCTTGACATGCCCTAGGAAACCATTTCATCGTTACACGACTCATGTTTAATGAGCTATGTACAATTCTGACATCTTAGGTCAGGTTCCTAAATGGATAAGATCCAGCCCGGACCCAATGGAACTTGCCCTGAGTAATGATCTACCTAGAAGAACAATGCCAAATTGAAATAAATGATGAGCCAGGTTGGTTGTGTCAACCCAAATCTAGCATAGAACGATATCTAATTGAGATATAATATAATGCACATTGATAATTGATTGAGGATATCATAGCGCAAGATTTGAACAACCAAGTCTGATTTCTAATCACCATTAAAAAACCGTACAAATTAAAAGAAATCACATTAAATTACCTCTGTTAAATATTTGTGTAAGACGAGTTAGAACCTCGTACAAAACGAGTCAAATGATACAAATTTGAGTCAATCACGTTAAACAACATTTTAATTCTTTTCTTTTAAGTAATTTTTTTTTATCCGGATAAAATTGGATATGAAATCCTACAACCTTCTACTCTTGAAATATACTAGGTGTAGATAAGGTTGAGTTTAATAAGAATAATATAGATTCCTGATTAGAATGAACACAATTTGCGGATTCCAAGAGTAGACAACAACATTGGAGCCTAAACTAGATAACTTTCGAACTGAAATTATTGTCATATTTAATTATTTCTATTATTCTACCTCATATAATTGTCATGTGGTTCCAAAATTTCATACAATTTTTTTAAGTGAATGATTGGTTCGGCATAGGCTGTATAGTTAACATTTAAAAAATCCTAGTCATCAATTTTCTCTTTCAAAGTTGCATATAAAAAAGCCACAGGACCTTTAGCTTCTTTGTGCCGATACATACCTCCTTACTTCCTCCTATTGGTACCACTTCACCACTCATATCCAAAATATCCAAATGAGTACTCTTCCTCAAACTCAGGGGCAAACCATTCAAGATGCCTGGGATTCCAAAGGTCATCCTGCAGATAGGTCCAAAACTGGTGGTTGGACATCATCTGCAATGATCTTAGGTATTTTTTTCCTCAACTAATATTAACCAAAACACAGATATCAGACACAACAATTATACATACATGTTAACATTAATAATAATTTTAAAATATATAAAAATTAAATGTAATCATGTGTGTCACTATCGTGTCTATTTCAAACCTCATAAACATCTGTGGTATAGAGAGAGATATGTAAGTGCTATAACATGGTGTTTACTTTTTTGTGGTGTGTGATATATAAAATCTCAGTTTCAGAAGCATGTGAGAGGTTAACAACGCTGGGTATAGCTGTAAATTTGGTGACATATTTGACTGGTACCATGCACTTAGGAAATGCTTCCTCTGCCAATACAGTGACCAATTTCATGGGGACCTCTTTTATGCTCTGTTTGCTAGGTGGTTTTGTAGCAGACACTTTTATTGGAAGGTTTGTGTTCATCCATCATTAAAAAAATATATATTCTGTACTTATTTAATGTTAAACTCAAAGATTATGTGTTTTTTTATTATACTTGTCACTAATTTTTTTTCATTATCTTCTTTGACAGATACCTCACCATAGTCATCTTTGCAACGGTTGAAGCAATTGTAAGACATTCTACCTTCAACAATATACTATTATTTAAAAAAAAATTATTAAAAATATAAAAATTAACTTTTTAAATTTATTGAATAATTAATATATCTTATCTATTACACATTTTAGGGTGTTACAATCTTGACAATATCAACAATAATTCCAAGCTTGCGTCCACCAAAATGCGCACAAAACATTCACAATTCTTGCGAACCGGCAAACAATCTACAACTAACTGTTCTATACACAGCTCTTTACGTGACCGCACTTGGAATCGGCGGTTTGAAATCAAGTGTCTCCGGCTTCGGTTCAGATCAGTTCGACGATTCAAACGAAGGAGAGAAAAAACAAATGGTGAAATTCTTTAACTGGTTCTTCTTTTTCATAAGCATAGGTTCGTTAACAGCGGTGACAGTTCTTGTTTACATTCAAGATCATGTGGGAAGAGATTGGGGATATGGTTTATGTGCGTGTGCTATTGCTGTGGCGCTTCTTGTGTTCTTGTTGGGGACAAAGAGGTATCGGTTTAAGAAACTTGTGGGGAGTCCTTTGACTCAGATTGCGGTGGTTTTTGTGGCGGCGTGGAGGAAGAGGAAGTTGGAGTTGCCGTACGATTCGTCGTTGTTGTATAATTTGGATGATGTTGAAGATCATGATATGAGGAAGAAGAAACAAATGTTGCCACATAGCAAGCAATTTCGGTATGGATTTATTTTTGCTTATGATTATTTTTCTTGTTATGATAATTTATAGCTTTTTTTTAGTATAATCTTTGATTCCATAACATACATCATTTTATATTTTTTTAGAATCTAAATTTGAATCCATGGCCATTAAATGTAAAATTTGCATTTTAGATTTTGAAAGTTATTTATATTAAATTTCTAAGGATTTGTAAGTGTAATCAACTATTCAAGTAATGTTTTAAAAAAAAAAACTATTCAAGTAATGTTTTTAAAAAAAAAAAAAAACTATTCAAGTAAGTAGGCCAATTATCTTTTCCTTGTCTAGGAATTAAATACTCAAAGAATGTTTTTTTTAACACTAATTATACACATTAATAAAAAATTAGAATCACTTACTTAAGTTATTTAGTTAGATTCACATGAAATTTATTTCACATGCTTTTCATTTCTTTTTAACTATCATCTTTCTAAAAGAAAAAAGTATTCATATTTTTTTATTGCATTTAAAAATTAATTATTGCTTTGTTAATAACACTCTTAACTAATTATTACAAAAATAAATAATAAAATGAAAAATAAATAATTAAAAATATTATAAAAGCAAGACAAATAAGTGTCTCGATTAAGCTTTTATACTTTTTCTTTTAGTTTTTTTAATGATTTTTATAATTTTTATAAATATTTTTTAATAAAAGTTTCAAATGAAATTTTGACTTAAATAGTTATTTAAAAAATATTATTTTAAATATTTTAATAAAAAATTTAATAATAAAATTTTAAAAAATTACATAATTTTGAATCTATTTTAAATAATTTCTTATAAAAATCATTTTTAAAATATAACACTTTTAAAAAAATTATTATTTTAAGTATGTTTTGATCTTTAATAAAATATATTTATATTATAAAATGTTAAAATTAATTTTTTAAAATGTGAAAAATAAATAAGAAAAAAACCTTTAATATCTTAAAAATTATTTTTATAAAAGTTATTTAAAAAATAATTTAAGTTAAAACAAACCGTATTTAAATTGCACTTAAAAGATTTTCCATGAAGTTTCCTTGAGTCAACATTAGAAAGAAATGACCAAACAAAATGTTCCGTCCAATTAAGTGATTTGAAATTGTGTACATTTATAACTTTATGGAAATCATTGCTTATATGGGTCCATGCAGACTAAGTCAAACAAAATAAAACTCAATATGGGTACATTTATAACACGTTAAGGAGACTTACAAATTATGGACTTCATAAAATGATTATGTTGTTCGTTGAATTTTTTGTTAACATAACTTTCAAATTCAATTTTTTTTTTCAATTTTAGTAAGTTTTAGTTTATAATTTGCCATTTTAGCTTTCATTTTCATTAATTTTTTCCAACTTAAAAATAAGTGAAGTTAACAAGTTAGAACATTATTTCGCCAACTTTTATTTCTTTTATAGTTTTCTTACAATTAGAAAATGGGGCAAAGACATAACAAAACATATGATTTAATTCTGGCTGGGATACCTATAATATAAACCTTTGATTGAATAAGAAACTTTTAAAACGACGGTTTGATTTGGTATAAGAGACAAAATAATTGAAGGAAACGTGACATCTTAGGAGAAAAAAAAGTTCAATGGTGTGATAGCTAACTACCCCCAAAACTAGATCCATTATAACGTATTCAAGATCGAACGGACTAAATTTATATATAATTTTTAATTCATATTCAAAAAAAATATATTTAATTTAAACTTTTTATGGTTTAAGTTTAATCTAATTACATGTATAGGTTAAAAAGTGGAACATTAGTGGCAAAATCAACAACTATAGAATTATTGATATGATACACCACGTTGTTATGTTTGCTTTTGTTAGTGTACTAGTTATACATAGGATTAGATATGTGTGTCATTTCCAACCTACCAAATATTTCTCCCACTTTCTCAAATTCATATTCTCAACCGTCACGCATCACATGTTTATATGACTGTTCAAAAGATTCAACATATGTAACCGAATCATCTTATCAACTTTTTGCGACACTTTAGATTCCCTACGGTCCCATTATCTTTTTCTCTATTATTTTCTTTCAAAAATCAATTTTTATAGTTTGACCAATGTTATTCTATAAAATTATTCTAGTAAAATATTATCCACAAGGAATAGTTGTCAACGGGGAAGAGTAGGAGAGGGTTTTTATCTTCCTAAAACTCAAATTGAAATCTACAAATAATTTTCGTTTTCTACTCTAGAAGGAATGAAAATTTAAAATCAAATTCATCCCTAACGAATTTGAATTAAGTTTAAATATCTTCGTCTTGCTATCGTTCATTTAGAAAAATCAATTTTTAATAAAAATATATTTTTTTCAAAGTCAAAATATATTTAAAAAAATAAAATAAAACTATCTCATAAAATTTCATACATATACTTTAAATATTTTAAATAATAAACACCAATTAAAATATCAAAACATTATTTACATATTTAATATTCTAAATTATAACAACTAAATAATATAATAATATACATAATAAAATAAACAGAACAAATTCAATGACGGATTCAAAAAGCGTATTAATTTCTCCATTATTCGACGCATCCCCATATTTGTAAACAGTAAAAACTTAAACTCGAACTCAAATTCTGTCAAAATGAATTTTTTCCGTCAAATTCAAGACGGATTCAATTGGATATCCGCATGTACAAATTATGTTATCATGTCTATTGGATAGATCACAACTCTCACATTCCTTTTTTTTGTTGATTAATACTAAAATTAATAAATTATATAATGTCGGTGGGAAAACTCAGAGGAATCTGAATCACGAGGCAAGGTTATTCCCAATGGATGTTCACACTTCACACATTCAGTTTTGTCTTGCATTAAACACTTTCTACTATTATGTCCCTTGTCACGGACATGGTTTCTGGTTTCACAAAGGCACATAGAAAAATTCCACACTACTACTACAAACAAACAAAATATACTTTTAATCATGTCAGATACCAAAACCTTATACTTTATACTAGTCTTCACATTATTCTTGAAATAATTGATTAATTAATTAATTAATTAATTTTTTAATGTGTTCCACAGATTCTTGGACAAGGCAGCAATTAAGGAACCAAAAACAGACGGTAATGAAATCAACATGGTAAGAAAATGGAATCTATCAACGTTAACAGATGTTGAAGAAGTAAAACTAGTATTAAGAATGTTACCAATATGGGCCACAACAATAATGTTTTGGACAGTATACGCACAAATGACCACATTCTCTGTATCCCAAGCAACAACATTAAACCGTCACATAGGAAAATCATTTCAAATCCCACCAGCTTCTTTAACCGCTTTCTTCATAGGTAGCATCCTCTTTACAATCCCGATTTACGACCGCATCATCGTTCCCATAACACGAAAAATCTTCAACAACCCACAAGGACTAACCCCTTTACAACGCATTGGCGTTGGCTTAGTCTTCTCAATTTGCGCAATGGTTGCCGCAGCACTCACGGAATCGAAACGAATGAGGATGGCACGTTTGCATAACTTGACACATGATCCTCATTTGGAGATTCCCATGAGTGTGTTTTGGTTGGTCCCGCAATTCTTCTTTGTCGGGTCAGGTGAAGCTTTTACTTATATAGGACAACTGGATTTTTTCTTAAGGGAATGTCCTAAAGGGATGAAGACTATGAGCACAGGATTGTTTTTGAGTACTTTGTCTTTGGGATTTTTCTTTAGTTCTTTGTTGGTTACTTTGGTGCATAAAGTGACTGGTCACCATAAGCCGTGGCTTGCTGATAATCTTAATCAGGGGAAGCTTTATGATTTTTACTGGCTTTTGGCTTTGTTGAGTGGTTTAAATTTGGTTATATACTTGCTTTGTGCTAATTGGTATGTTTATAAGGATAAAAGACTTGCTGAAGAAGGCATAGAATTAGAGGAAGCAGATACAGCTTACCATGCATAGGTTTTTCTATGTAATTGTAACAACTAATAATAATATACACCTTTAAGTTTTCAGGTACTATTTTAGTTTTTATTGGCTATGTGTTGTTAATTTGGGGAAAAAAAATAGAGAAATTATTATTGTTATAAGAGCGTTGATATTGAGTATGATGATTTTTATTTCTACTTTTGAAATTAGATGGGACAAACGTGCAAGATTGTGAATAACCCCAATCAACGGATTACTTACCACCATACACGGTTGAATGGAGGAAAATTAGTCACACAAATTCAATCACGTATCTAAACCAATGTTAATGTTATGAACTGATTAGGAGAAAAAAAGGAAAAGGAAAGAAAATTGAAGAAATGAAAGTCAATCAAAAGTGATATGACTATTATTTGGGATATTTGGTATATGTTCGGTTATGGAATTCGGAATGAGAAGTTGAATGGAGGTGTTCGTTGATCGTAGTTTCCAGTGCTGTGGTGTGGGAGTTCTACAAAATTAGCACTTCAAAGTTCAAATTAGTATATGGAAAAAAAGAGTGAATTAAAATTGTATCTGAAACTCGTTACCTCGATTTTTCGCCTACTAAGAGGGCTTAGGCTATTGGACCGTTTTGGGAGCAGAAGTGGATTGTGTCATACCTAGCTATTGGGCCAGTCCGGAATATATATATATATATATATATATATATATTAGGCGAAAAATCATGGCCACACGCCTACCAAGAGGGCTGGAGAAACCCCCATCCCTAGGCACGCACGATGGCACTATAGATCCCGACGAGCAGATCGAGAACATCGATGCCCTGCTCGACTACCGTGGCGTCAGAGGCGCCGTCAAATGCAGATTATACCCAACTACACTGAGGAAGGGAGCAATGTCATGGTACAAGAGCCTCCCCTTCCAATCCATCGCATCTTAGAGGCAGTTGGGGAGGATGTTCTCCAGGCATTTCACAACCTCTCGTCGTCACCGCAAGACAGAAGCCTCCCTTGAGGACATCATTCAAGGGAAAGACGAATTTCTTTGAGCATATATCGAAATATTTAACAAAGAAGTCGTTCAGGTCTCCACGACCGACGATATTAAGAAGTACTTGCTCAAACGAGGACTTCGTCCCCGCAGCGACTTTGCCAAGGCGGTTGGCATTGAGACTCCAGTGACGCTGGACGCCCTCCTCCTCAAGGCCTAGGCGTACATCCATTATGAAGAAAAGGAAGCTGAGAACACTTCCCGGGTCTCGAGGCACCAAGAGAGTGCCAGGTCCTCCAAGCACGATGACTCCTCGTCAACTCGTCGGGGACCAGAGAAAAGACGAGATGACCGCCCCTGAGAATTCCGATATCACAAAGGGTCTTCTGACCGTTTTCACGAATACACTCCACTGACAGTCTGTCGCGAGAAGATTCTCTCCAAGTGCGCGAACTCGGAGTTCCGGCAGGCAGGGGTCCATTTCCCGAAACAGATATCAGCCAAGCCGAACACGGATAAGACGAAGTACTGTCGGTTCCACAAGAGCCATGGGCATATGACAGATGATTGCATCCATCTCAAGGATGCAATTGAGATCTTGATCAGGGACGGGCACCTGAAATAGTTCGCGAAGAAGAATGATTCTCCTCGGTAGGATGCCCAGAAATCAAAGAAGGTTGAAGAGGAGATACCTTCCTCGGACGAGACCAGTCATCAGGTCGCCATGAGCATCTCATGGCCGGAAGACTTCTATGTCCCCGAGGGGCTCAACGTCCCTCCTTACTTCGCTGCACACAGCCCATGGGAAACCTTCCCATCCGCCATGGTCATCTCAGGAGGGGGATTCAACAAGGTGACCATGGGATCCGTGAAGAGGAAATTCGAGCACCTCATCAACACAAGCTCGAACCAGAGTTCTACACTTGATAAGGTCCAGGAAGAGTCGGTTCCAATCACCTTCTACCGCGAGGAACTCCTCGGCAGAGCTCCCAACTACAGCAATTATCTGCTCGTAAGGGCGCAAATGGTCAACTTTGACGTTCGGCGGATCCTGGTCGATCAGAGAAGCTCGGTCGACATCATGTATTCCCAGCTATTCTCCACCCTTCAGATGGACGAGACACACCTGACGCCCTACGTAGGCTTTAATCTACAAGGCTTTAACGGGTCAGTCACAAAGCCGTGGGGGTACGTGGAGCTGAACGTCACCTTCGGAGTAGCATAAACGGCCAGATCCATCAAAGTCCAGTTCCTGGTCATTGACTGCCCATCCCTCTACCAATGCATCTTTGGACGACCAACTCTGAACGAATTAGTAGCCGTGCCCTCCACCGTGCACCTAAAGATGAAGTATTACACTTCCAAAGGACTCGTTGCCACCCTGCACGGGGACATAGAAGCAGCGAGAATGTGTTTCGAGGCAGCCTCAAAAGGGCTGAACAAAATCGCCGCCCGGCCAAAGACTCATAGCAAGCCTGCTCTGTCCTGTAGCTCCGAAGAGGTGAAACTGCTGCCCCGCTCGACTCCATCGACCTCGACAGCCATTTCTCCAAGGACGACTTGAGGGACCAGAAAAGGAAAGGGAAGGAGATCCAGCCAAGCTCGAGCAGCCCTTCCACATCAACCAGCAATGGCGAGACTGCCCATCCGATGCGACCAATCTCGGATGGCGAGTTCAAAATAGTTCTCCTCGGTGACGACCCGCACAAGGGAGTGAAGATTGGGACTGGCCTCCCCGACCTTGCGAGGAAGCAGCTGAAGGCCTGCCTCCGGGAGAATGCAGATCTGTTCGCGTGGAACGTCTCAGAGATGCCTTAGCTGGATCTTGAGGTGGCCTGCCACCAGCTCACCATCGACCCCGCCGATGGTTTATTCAATAGTCTCTCACTCTTTTATACTTCAATATGGTATTAGAGTTTGTTGAGATTCAATTGTTCGTTGTGTTTTACCTGGTTGACCACTGTCTTTCGATGAGAAAAATTTTAGGGTGACTCATTATGGTCACCACCATACTACCGCTGCCGCCACCACCACTGATTCCGTCGATTTTTCAGCAAACCACACCCACAGATAGAACTGATTCCGTTGAAAGACCCGTGCTGGAGAAAATCGTCGTCACACGCACTCAAAAGCGTCGACAACATTCTTGTGTGTGATCCCTGCGTGCCTCCGTCCCTGCGCGTGACATTGTGTCTGAACCCCGCCTTTTCTGCCGTTTTCGCCGCCTGACTCTGTTTTTCGTTCTGATTCTAGTTTTGCATTCAGTTTTGTTCTCGATATACGAAAATACGATTTACTATTCAAATAACTTCAGTTTCACTATTCGTCGCGACCCTCGTTGTCCCCCCCCACACACACATACACACATTAAGCAAGCTTGTTTGCACACGTTTCAGCTACCAACTCTCATGCAAAAACATTACACCACCAATTCCGCCACTTTTACCAAAGTTCCGCTCATCCCGTGCGATAAACTAGCCGATACAGTTAGATATCGTACAAAGGAAATAGAACAACAATAAAAAACTAGAGTTGTTGATATTGCTCAACCAACTATCACCAAGGAAGCAATTTTTTGGGTCGCTAATTACAATGAGTTCCTTCAGTTCAAAGCAACCCATCAACCATCATCTTCTGGTCTCGCACGATTATCAAGACTGTAAAGAATGCCACGAAAACGACCAAGGCTGTGCGCTTGTACAAAGACTCTTCAACGTCTATTAGACCACGTGTGGCTTCCGATCTACCAGGATGAAGACACACAACAAGCTAGCATGACTGATGGGAATTCTGATAGACACCAAAGCTGTGATATCTGCTTACTAGAAACAGATCTGGTAAGGATGCACTGCATACAAAGTGGATATGGACGGGTACCACTTCACAATTATGAACGTTACAGTTAGATCAAAAGGAAGTTCAACCACGCTTGAATTCTGAATCAATCAACATGATACAAGATTGCCTCCCTGTTCAAAACAAGGACCAAGGACTCCTAGACAAAAGCCTTGTCATAGTCTCCAATCATGGAATAACCAAGGATGTTTGCGCCATAATTCCTCTACTCAATGAGTCAAAAGTCTCTCTTGACAGTAGGAAAATTCCAAACTTAGAGCTGATCGAGGTTGCCTACTACAGTCAAAAGGCCCAAAAATCCCATGTGGTCATCTACTTTCCAGGACCAATACCGTACAAGTCAGAAAAGGCTATCCCATACAAGTACGGCGCAACGACCATAGAAAATGGAAAAGAAACTCCATTACCCTCCGTTGTGAACATTGCCGACATCAGTCGAGTTACCCGAAGCGGTCGAATCTTCAACAGAGGGGTTGGAGAACCTCCCAAAGAAAAGGAACCTCAAGTCGAAGTTCCTAATCAACAAGTCGGTCAATCCAGTAACGCGGAACCTATAAAGAACAACGATGCAATGCTGAAGCTCATCCAGAAAAACGAGTACAACATTGTGGATCAATTGTTGCAAACTCCGTCTCGAATCTCTGTACTATCTCTCCTGCTTAGTTCAGAAGCTCACAGAGAAGCTCTAAAAAAATTCTTGGAACAGGCCTTTGTAGAACAAGATGTATCAGTGGGTCAATTCGACAGCATTATCTCCAACATCACTTCCTGCAACAACTTGGGATTCAGTGATGAAGAACTTCCAGAGGAAGGAAAGAACCATAATATGGCACTCAATATCACAGTTAGTTGCCAGGACGATGCTTTAGCCAGCGTACTGGTAGACACAGGTTCATCCTTGAACGTCGTGCCAAGGTCAACTTTGGTACGACTTTCTTTTCAAGGTACTCCGATGAGAGGCAGTGAGATCATTGTCAAAGCCTTTGACGGATCCAGAAAAATAGTTATCGGCGAAGTCGATCTTCCCATAACCATCAGTCCTCATACTTTTCAAGTCACTTTCCAGGTCATGGATATGCGAGCAGCATACAACTGTTTATTAGGAAGACCTTGGATACACGAAGCCGGGGCAGTCACTTCGACACTTCACCAGAAGCTGAAGTTTGTCAAGAACGACAAATTAGTCACGGTATGCGGAGATCAAGCTTTGATCGTGAGCAACTTATCATCATTCTCCTGTGTAGAGCCAGAGGAGATTTTCGGAACTCAATTTCAAGCACTCTCAGAGAGCAATGAGAATCACCAAGAAAAAGGAACTTCGATTTCCTCATATAAAGACGCTCTCAAAGTAATGGGGGTGGTGACATAAAAAGATGGGGGCAAATTGTAATTCCTATTGATAACAAGACAATAAAGGGTCTTGGTTTCTCTCTGACCTGTACCCAGACTACGAAGAAGGATGATAGTTTTCGTTCCATTCAGGATTTCTTACACAGCGGAGGCTTCCTCCACCCAGTATCTCAAGAAGTCCACATCATCGAGGAGAACAACTCTTCTGATACAGATGAGGAGTGGAAGTATTATCTTAACGATGAAGGTTATATATCTCAGAGAGAGACGCACCTATCATTCTGCTTTCGAAAGCAAAGTCCAAGATATATACCAAGATCAGACGTCAGAATGATCTACGGAGATTGTGATCCCGAAGGGTGCCGTGCTCCATCCAACTCATTGGAGGAAGACACTCTGATGAAAGACGACTTTGACTACGATTATTATGACCCCTGGATGATTTTCCTATCTGGAAGCCATACATGGAAAACTCGGGGCAAAAGAGTCAGCCGAATAATGCCTATCAGCTGAGTAATTTTAATAAGAATACAACTGTTCTCCCAGAATCATGGAATCCTTACCCAGAACATTCCGAAAATGTCCAACACCATGTTGATGAATTTGCAAAGATTGCAGGACAAGAATTCATTAACTATGCATTTCCTAAAGTCAACGTCATTGAAAAGGATGACTCATCTATTCCCATAGAAACTTGGGATACCTTGGGGCAGCCAAGCGGCAAGTATGACTTTCTAATCAAATACACTGCTCTTGAAAGCTCTCGCATCAGATACGAGGACATCAAGCCAACTGGATGGGGATATCCTCTTGAGAGTGAAAATACTATGGAAGATGCAACAGAAGAGTCCTCTTATGATAACTCTACATGGGAAGAAGACTCCAATGATCCTACTCCGCAAGAAATTAGTGTTATTTCTGAAGACAAACCAAGAAAGAAAGTACCAGACTTTGTGATCCACAGAGGAGTTCATCGCCATTGGGTTGCGGTCGATGTCCCGAAAGTCGTTCATAAGTCGAAGTAATTTCCACATCTTTGTTTTGACCTTTCACCTTGCCCGGGTGAAATGGATGTTTTATAGGGCTTACTTTTCTGCAAATGTCCCTCTTCTCTTTGCCCAAAGCGACAGAGTTTTTTTTATAGGGTTGTGTTTCAAAATCGACAAATCATAAATAAATAATGTCATTCTGAATTCCCGCATTCATTGCTATTTTCACTTTTCGTTTTTTTTCTCCAGAAAATGGTAATCCTAAAAAACAACCCAAAATAAAAACAATCATTTTCAGAAAATACACTGCACACACTTTTGCATTCTCTCTGTCTTTTCTAAAAATGGAATCATTATGTCATGCAGATTTCTTATTTTAAACCCCATTGAAACATACGATCCAACGCCTTCTCCCAACTTTGAATTCCTGATATTTGAAGTTGAAGAAGAAGAGAATGAAGAAATTCCAAAAGAGATCTTCTGACTACTCAGGTAAGAGGAAAGGTCCATTGAACCTTACAAAGAGCCGTTGGAAACGGTCAATTTAGGTTCAGAAGAAGAAAAGAAAGAAGTTAAGATTGGAGCACTGCTCAGTCCAACTATCAGAGAAGACTTAATGAAACTTCTCAAAAAGTTTCTAGATGTGTTTGCTTGGACATGCCATGGTTGGATACCAGCATCGTGGAACATCACTTACCACTGAAAACATAATGTCCTCCAGTAAAGCAAAGACTCAGAATGACTCATCCAGATATGACCATCAAAATTAAGGAGGAAGTACAGAAGCAGATCGACGCAGGTTTCCTCGCCATCTCAGAATATCCTCAATGGCTAGCCAACATAGTGCCAATTCCAAAAAAAGATGGAAAAGTCAGAATGTGTCTAGACTACAAGGATTTAAACAAAGCAAGTCCAAATGATGATTTTCCCCTACCACAAATTACCATACTGGTAGACAGCACAACAAAATTCAAAGTCTTCTCCTTCATGGATGGATTCTCGGGCTATAATCAAATCAGAATGGCACCAGAAGACATGGAGAAAATGTCATTCAGCACCCCAAAATTTGCCCTACCTTTTTCTAACTTTCTCTAGCTTTCGCTTCGCATTCATCTACATATCGCACTAGGTCATACTCATATTCATTCATTTGCACCGGGCTTCTAAGGCATGGGATCAAGATGTTATGTGTAAGCCAGAGGAATCTCTATTGTTGTGAGGTTCTCATCCTCATTCAGGGCTGAATTCTCGTCAAGTGTACCTTCTTCAAGTTTTCTCAAGAGCATCAGGTCACTTCTTCACCATTGTGCACCTAAAGCAAATGGTCAGGGTTTCTTCTCTTTTATGCGAATTGGTTGATATTCATCAATTGGAGATGGTAGTTCGGGTGTCATGATGAAGACATCTTGGGTTATAGTGCAAGAGATCAGGTTGTGGATTCATGTTGTGATCAAGGCCATATTTGATAGTTGCTAATTGAGTATAAGCTTTGCTTTGGAGTTGAAGTTTGATGTGATTTGAATGTGCTAGGATTGATTAGGCGGATTACTTGGAATTCAAGATACAAGACCATTATCCAGCATCCAATTAACTCTTCTTTCAATACCCATTTTACAAATTCATACCCATTTTTCAATTCCAAATATCCATTTCTGTATCCATTTCCCTAAACCGTATCTAATTAGAATTCCAAGTTTCGTTTCAAACTTAAGCCATTTTTCTATATCCATTTTTACCCGCATTCCATAACCACCTTGCATCCATTTTTCGTATCAATGCTAAATATCCATTTACAATTCATTTCATTGGCCATTAACCATATTACCCAGTTAATTTCTAATATCCATGTACAACCAAATTCTCGTCATGTACATGAAGTAGTTAACAACAAGATTACAACAGACTAACAGAAGTTCATAATAGTTACAAGGCTCACACAAAAAAATTTCAGCAGAAAAACCAGCCAACTTTTCATAACAGTAGCCTAACCAAATTCATAACAAACCATACACAGATAATAGAATTCTTCAATCTTTTCTAACAAAAATCAACTCATAACAGTTCAGTTGAAAGAGGCTAACAGAATTCATTCTTTTTTCTTACATCCTAACCATAACAGCATCAGAACTTTTCACATAACAGAAAATACACATAGCCTCTAACATCAATCCTAACAGATTAGAACAAACTTCCTTAATTGATCTTCACTAACTGTCATTACAAAAAAAAAATCGGAAAACTAACAGAATCCCCTAACCAACTCTCTCTTCTCCCATTGACCTTCATCACCAATCTTCATTCGTAAGTTATTCTGCAACTTTCCTCTATCTACCTTCTATTCTTCGATTGTTCTTCAATCCCCAACCTCACAATAGTCTCCTAAATTAATCTTCATAGCCTTACCAGCCATCTCAAGTCTATATGGAAAGCTCATCAATCTCTTGATCCTCCCCTTGACAAACTTCTTCTGAATTCATCTACAAACAGCAAAGAAAGAAAAGGAAGAAGTGGGAGTTTCGTCAAATCTCATGATATTCTGCAATTTGACATGAACACAATACCGCAACCATCATCAATCCGTTGAACCTGCAACCAAATTTCAAGTAAATTCGTATCAACGAACCTTCAAGAAACCGTACAATAACATCACAGCGCAAGCAGTGGATTCGAGAAAAAGGGAAATTAAAAGCGAGAAAAAGCGGAGAAGTCGAAGTCACGACTACGTACCTGATCCAAATCCGAATTGGATTCCAGTTCAAAGGAGAATCTGCAAAATTCATAAAAGAACGTAAAGAAGTGAATTCTCACATTGAGGAAAAAGATAGAATTCACGCATAGAGAGTAGAGGAGAAAGAAAGAGAATGGATTACCAAGGGTTTGCCGCTAGCATCATCGTTGCAAGGTACGCACTCGTCTCCCACTTTTAGCTGTGGCTTTAGATTTAGAATCCATTGTGGATTGATATTTACGCGTTAAACTCCATTGGTTTTGCTGGATTTCTGTTTGACTTCGATCCCGCCGTTTGGTCGAGTCTTTGAGAGAACCGTCGCCAGATTTGGAATGAGAAGGAAATTTGGAGGGGGGTTAGTGTAGATGGTTTTGAGGTTAGAGGTGGTTGGTCGAAGGGAGACGGCAGCGGCCACCGCACGCCACCGCCCTCTCCGACTTAGGGTTCCGGTTGGCATTTGCAGAGAAAAGAAAGAATAGCCAAGGAGAGAGAGGCGTGAGAAAGAGTTCAACCTTATGATTCCTTCCATGATGTTTTTATTGAAAGATTACGATAAGATGAGGCCATCCCGTTAGGGATTCTGGCGGCGACATGTGTTACCACAGTGGACACGTGTCACTGTCCGGTCATCCTTCCCAACTTTCCTGTGCGCGCGTACCCACGGTAATCACCATGCACCGTTCGTATTCATCCCCTTGATGGATCCAGCGATAGATCTAACGGTCCTGGTTAGTCAAGGGGTTGACTGAGGGCCTACCATACACCTCAGACCAGGAACTTCCTTGGGCCTGGTTTCTAGTGCAATCCACACCCCCTTTCGTGTGGCCCATGAAGGAGTTTGGACTAGGGCGATTTGCTAGTAACACCCCCCTCCCTCTTTTGTTTTCCTTTTAATTTTCTTTGCATATGCTTTAAAAATTCGTTTAATAAAAATACCGAAAATCATGAGAAAATTATGAGAAAATTCATGAGAGTTATTGAGGGTTTTAACTAATTTTTGGATATTTTTAATTCCATTTATAGGCTTCTGTAATTTTTTTATGAATTTTGGAAAAGTAGTTTGCTTAACATGATACCTTGTAATTCAAGCTTGATAAAAGAATCTTCCCTTAATCTTTTGACCCTGATTTTTGGTATGCTTTTTAGCATTTGATTACTTGACATATTAATGGATGGTTGATGTATGGTTCATGCATATTCCCTTGATTTTGGACTTCATATGTGTGACTTATGCTTAGGTGATCATTAATAGAGATATGCTTAATCCTTGCAATTGTTTGAACCACTTTTGTGCGTAATTTTGATCTTATCATTTTCATGTGTTCGCCTACTGGCCTTGGCATAACATGTTTAATTGATCCCAATTTTTAAAGGCTTTTTGCTATTTTCACCATTTTTTCAACATGAACATGTTCTATGTGAGTATACCTAGAATTAGGCCATGGTTTAGGATTTGTATGAGGCTCCTTGAAGCCAACTTTGGGGATGATCTAGAACACACTCATAAGTGTATCTTGGTGCTTAATTGAGACATGTTGAATGTTGTATTTGTTCATGGTTCATATGCTTTGAATGCACTTAATTTGCATACTCAATGATGCTTAATGATTGGTTTGATACCTTGGCTTGCTCGTGCCTTTGTGCTACCTCCCTTTGGAGATCATTTGTGCACCTTTTCATACTTGTTCTAACATGATATAGGGCCAGCCCACATGGACTTGTATGCCATTTCATATTCATTTGGATGATGTTTGCTTATGTGTGAATGATAACATGAATGATGCTTCTTAGTGCCTAATGCTTTGTGCTCACTTGCTTGCTTGCCTTTGCACACTTGTTTTGGAGTTCAATTGAGAAGTGTTATAGGTCATCCACCTGGCCAAGATACTTGGACATTACTTTTCCATTCCTTCTCTTTCCTTTTGATTGTATGCCAAGTAACATGCTTATAGGGGATGTTTTGCTTGCCTAATTTGGATAGACTTTGGAGAGGATGTTTGTTGCAACTTGTGTGACATTTTAACCTTGATTATAAGCATTCATACATATTGTTTCACCTCTGACCTTAGTCTTCATATACCAACTTAATGGTTGCTTAATCATGTCTTGATTCATGAATACTTGAAACATGTTTTAGGTACTTTCTTCACTTAGAATTGCCTAATTTTTTGAATGCTGATTGGTGTGAATACCATGGTGATTTGTTGACATTCCAAGAATAGTTTATACATCATTCACCACTGCCTATTGTACTTAGGTACACATTTATCATGATTTGGATTCAATTCCTTTGTTTACCATTTAACATGATTTTATGGAATTGTGTGAATACTAGTTAGACAATTATTTGTATTGTCTTTGGATATTGGATTAACATGATGACATAAGTGATAACTTGACATGTTTATACATTAAATAACATGATTCAATTCTGACCTTAAGCTTTCATGAATGCCTTTCACACTTTTTTACTCCTTACATGTTCATAATGGTTCAAAACATGCTTAAGATAGGATTTTTGTGCATAACTTGCAAATTATTTGCACATGACCTAAAGTGAATCCCACGATCATTTATTAATGCTTCAAGCATTCCTTTGACTTATTTCCATGATGTATGTTGCTTATCCATGGCTTGGTTCCACTTGTATTAACTTTGAGAAGTTTATTTGGTATAGCTTGTAAGTGATACATGTTTAGGTAATGGTGTAGAATAAAACTTGGCACTTTTGTATGCTCCCTTAGGACATTAACTTAGATAGGATTAGGTGTGTTTAGCTACTTCCCTTAGTGAGATTTCATACCTCTAGGACCCTTCTAGCTTAGGTTGTTGTTTGATGTTCATCTTAGCATAGTCTTAGGACTTTAACACTGCCAAAAGCGCATGTTGGTACACTTTGCTTTTAACTATTCATTAGTTGAGCTTGGCTTGGAGGAGGTAAGTTTGTGGTGTTTTAAATTAATGCTTACACTCAAATGAATTCTATTTTATCTCACTTCTCACTCCTATTTTCTCTTTTATCTTTTGTGATTGTTTATAATAATGTTTACTTGTGATGATTCACCTGATCCCTTAGGATTCCTAGCTCCACTTAGGGTGGAGGTAGGAGAGACATTAGGATAGCAATCCATGCATGCCAACATAGGTAGAAGTTTCCTTCTAAACTCAACTATAGGGCCACCATTATAGGACATTAGAATCTAGTCACCCTTAGAGTTTTCTTTCAACTTTGAGTCTTTCTCCTCTCATCTCAAAAAAAAATCAAAAACATGTAATATATACAACGAGTATTGTACGCCATGAGCCTTAAGTACATGGAAAATGAAAGGGGGAGGGTCTCCCTTCGCCTTTCTAGAGTGTTTAGCATATGTCCTGTTGGGGACGACCATGCGACGCATTCGTTCTCATGTCATATACTTTAGTGCAATATGAGTTACAAACAATAAATCAAAACACTTTCTTCTAAAAAATGAAAACAAACAATTGTCTTCTCTTCTCATCTCCCTCACTCCATTCTTAAAGGATGTGTCATTTCTGTTCTACCACAAATAGGTAAATGCGTAAGACTCCGTACAACGAGCGGCAACACCTAAACTGCTAGAACGCGAACCTTGACGTTTTCCGCTAAAACAAACACAAAAAAAAACGACCATGTTAGGCCGAACTACGAATGTTCTGACTTCCTCCTTCGCGTAAGATTAAGGATTCATAGGCACTAGACACGATGTCTTGGCAAGCAACCTTCCCCCCACAAATCCGTAGTCCGTCGAACTACGTCGACTCTGATTCTTCATTCGCCCACGAAGATACGTAGGCATAGGATTACGACGATCCTTGCGAGTCCTCTTTTGGTTTTCACCTTCCCATTTTCTTCCGTTCCTTTTCTAGTTAGCAGTTGAGCTTCAGATAACCTACACCCTCTGATCGATAACAACAAGCGTGGATCCCATCGAGTACGATGGACGCGAGGAGGTGCTAATACCTTCCTCTCGTATAAACGACTCCCGAACCCAGATTATGGTTACGATGACCATTCCTTTCCCTTTTTTGAGGTTTTCTTTGATCGTTTCCTTTCCCTGCGTTGGGATAAATAACGTTCGGTGGCGACTCTTCTGTTCTTTTCCGCCGGTTGATTTTCGTAGATGCGATAGCTGGCGACTCTACTGGGGACTTTCCCATCCCTAAGCGAGTCAATCCTATCACCTGTTTGTTTTCGATTATTGGGTGTTTAATCTGTATCGCTTTACTTGCTTTATTTATGGCTTTTATCGCATGTTTATCGCTTTTATTGCATTTACTTGCTTTACATTTACTTTTGCCATATATACTGTACTGTGCGGGACTGTCTGTTTACTTTGGTGGGATGGGTGTTCCGAGAGATAAGCCCACTACCCAGGCTTGAGTATACACACAGGATTTAGAGGGGATAGTCGTGTCGCTTACGTGGTGTTGACCACGTGTAGTGTTCACGAGACCCACAGCCAGACAAGGTTCCTCTAGGAGAAATCCGATACTGCATGTTGATGCAGACCATTGGATATCCCCTTGATGAGTTGTCGACTCTGGTGACCTTTCCCGAGGACTCAGTTGAGGCACTCCTCCTGAGGGATGATAATGGCAGACCAAAAATGGCAAACCTATTACGCTTCTCGATCCGAGGACCCGAAGCTGATAACTTGCCATAGGATGACCTTTTTAGGGGAATCAGTTGAGGCCTCCTCTATTGATGATGATTCCAAACAAGAAATGGTGAACATATCATCATTTTCGACCTGAGAGTCAGTGACACTGAGGATCCTTGGTTTTAGTACCCACATGTGAGAATGGGCGGGTGTTTACAGGTTTGTAGGTAAACTTGACCTTCAACCTACCTGGTATTCTGGTTTTCTTATCAGTGTGGACTTATCAGCCTGGTATTATGGTATTCTGATCATTCGGATATTCTGGTATTCTGATTATTCTGGTATTCTGATTATCTGGTATTCTGGTGTTCCGGTATTTTCTTCAAAGCAGACCTATGAACTTATTCATTCATCAGCAGTGCAACACATTTATTCAGAATATATGGAAGCTTTGATCCCATGTCTTAGTGCATTCATAACATTGCATTTGCATTTGTGAATCATTTTGCATATCTTTCTCCAGGCCCAGAACAGTGAGCCCATCCATCCTTTGCCCGACCTGCAGTTGATTTACCGACTTTCGTATTGGACTAGAATCAACTTTTGGAAGAATCAGTCATGAACTCAGGAGAACATAATCAGTTTGTGACTAGGGCCGATGTTGAGTTGATGAAAGGTCAGTTGGATCAACTTATGGAAGCTATGGCAGCCATGACAAGGGGAGAGGCCAATATTCAGAGAGCTGAGAATGTCATTCCACCTCCGGTGAATAATGTTGCTCAAGCACAGCCTCTGCGAATCCCTATTGAGGATCCTGTTATGCAAGAACGTCCCATTGTCCGAGGCGGACATCCATCTTCTCTTGACGCTGCAGACTATCAGAGTTTTGCCTTTTCTGTGCCAGATTTCCAAGGGGTGGTTCCAAAGATGAAGCCTAAGGACCCACGATCTGTTGAGTTTATGGAAATATATCGTGTATTAGGTGAGAAGCTTAAAGCTCTAGAGAGGCGTGATACTCTTGATCTGAATGCTTCGAGCATATGTTTGGTACATGGCTTTGTGTTGCCTCCCAAAGTTTAAGACACCGAAGTTTGAGTAGTACAAAGGGGATAGTTGTCCAAAACAACATTTGGTGATGTTTTGCCGAAGGATGACCTCTTAAGTCCACAATGACAAGCTCATGATTCACTACTTCCAAGACGGTCTGAGTGGAGCATCGTTGAGTTGGTATATGCAGTTAGAAAGTGGTAGCATCCAATCATGGTCAGACCTAGCTAACGCCTTCGTGAAGCAATACAGTTATAATCTTGACATGGCTCCTAGTCGTATGCAGTTGCAAGGTTTATCTCAAGCGCATAATGAATCATTACGAGGGTATGCTCAGAGATGGAGAAAGTTAGATGCTCGTGTTCAGCCACCACTTTCAGACAGAGAATTAGTTGATCTGTTTATGGACACTTTGCAAGGCATGTATTTTGATAAGATGATTGTCACTGGGACATCAAATTTCTTAGACCTGGTAATAGTGGGATAACGCATTGAGAGCCTGCTCAAATGTAGAAAGATCCAAGACATCTCGAACATCCAAGCCAGTGAAAATGAATCAGTTGTCAGTTCTCAAGAAGGATGGGAGGAAGAAAATAGTTCCATCCAAGAATCTCAGCCACCTTATTCTCGACGTTCAAGCATATTAACTGTTTAGAGTCAACAATCTTCTGGGTCTCCGTATCAGATACCATTTTCTCCGCAAGGATAGTATATTTCTCCAAATCAAGGTATTCCTCAGAATCAACAATCATATCATCGTCAGCCGCGTCAGCATACCCGACAAAGACAAAGGAAGCCAGAGAGGCATTCCACTCAGTTGCCAATGTCATAGAGTTAGGTGTTGCCAGATTTGATCAAAGGTGGACTGATAGTGCCAAAGGAATTGAAGCCAGTGCCTTTTCCATATCCACCAGGTTTTGATGCCAACGCGCGTTGTGACTACCATGCTGGGGCACAAGGGCATTCAACTGAAGACTGTAAGGTGCTCAAGAGCAAGTTTCAGACACTTCTTGACTCCAATACGTTCTCATTCATGCCTCAGGGTATTCAGATCAATGATTCTCCTTCATCCAGTCAGGTGGGTTCATCAATCCATGTTATGGAACAAGGCATCGGGAGCAGTTGTGCAGATGGTTATCAGACTGACTTCGACGAGCAATTCTGAAGATGGCTAGCTCAGTAGCGAATCAAGCTTGGAAAACCCAGTTCCACGAAGCTGGCAATCATTATATCATGTCATTTCTTTGCATTTGTAGTTTCTTTTCTGTTAAAGTGCAAACTCATTTGTAAAACGCGTCTATTTTTAATTGATAATGATAATGAAATGAATATGCATGTGTTGATTAAATCCATTCGTGTTCACTCATACTTTTTTATCGATATCATATGCTTGTTTAAGTAGGATCCGAGGGAGGATGACGAAATTGAAGACGTAAAACTTTTGATTGTATGCTTTTGAACAAAACCCTGCTGATGATGTACATGCATTGTTTCAAATCCCTAAACACCGGAGATATAAGGGAGTGAAACCTTTGTCAAACCTGTTGAGCCTAGTAGTAGGATTTTATTTCTGAAAACGAAAAACCCTCAATCTTAACCCAGGGCAAGGTAGGTGTCAGTTAATTTGAACGTGCGTTCAAATTTCAAAAGGAGTGTCCCGTTCGAGGATCAAATCACAATGGTTATCCCTCACCAACCGAAGAGTGAGGCAGTCACAACCCTTTCAAACAAGTCAGACAGCCAGCGTTACACGATTTATTCAAACAAAGAGAAGCAAAAAAAAAAAAGGAAAAAAAAAAGAGAAAGCCCGCTAAGTCGAAACTTGAAAACAAGTGACTTATGCAAAAATTAGGGCATCCCGCTGGACTTCAAGATCGAAAGATTCAAAAAAGAATCAGTCCAGGAAATATCAGGGAAAAGCAAAATAAAGAACGAAAAATGAAAAGGTTAACAAAAGAAAAATCCTCGAGCAAAGAACAAGTGGTGTGACCACAGACACCAAAGACAAAAAGGGGTGACTGTCACTCCGAAAACCGTGTGGGTTCCTTCTATCCTCATATTATTCATTAACCATTTTGAAAGGTGAGCGCTTATGTCGAATTAGCTGAACATAGGATTGGAGAACATCAAGGAGAATGGGCGGGTACAAACAAAACTTTGAGCCTTATATCCTATCTTTCTCAAACCGTGAATCCGGCCACGTTACAACCTTCAAAAGACCTAATTGAAACAGGGTTGTTTTGAAAGCATACTTCGGTTAAGATCACGCCAAATCTGACTCCTAAAAGGTGTTTCTTACCATTTATCTTGGTATCGATGTGACATTCTGATAAGTGATTCGTTCACTATAGATCATGACATTTTTCCAATGAACAAACTTGGATTTCAAAACTGTCATATGTATTGCATTAAAATTATCTTTTCAAAATGGTCAGTTTTACTTGCGAGTAAGTACTTGATATCAGGAGAGTTTCTACAATGGAAAGATTGATCAAGATAGGATACAAACGCCAGAAGACTCCGTTAAGCATGGGCAAGTCATCAAATGATCACGCCAAATGGGCGATTCATTCCAAGATTAAGCTAATCTGGAGCAGCCACGTTGAGAAATCTCTCTAAAGTTCAGCCAATCTGGGGCAATCACATCGAGATTAGGAAAATCTCTCGAAGATCAGTCAGTCAGGGGAAAAATCACTTCAAGGCTCGTAACGAGGCAGGCCACCTCAAGAGCACGAGAAGTTATCCTCCCCTAGAAGACGGTTAATCAAAAGTACCTTTTCAAGATTCAGGATACTGGGGCCGAGTATTTCAAATCACTACGAATCATCTCGAGGCAAATCCCTTCATAAACTATGCAGTCCGGGGCAGTTATGTCGAGATCCGATAAATCTCTCCAAGAGTTTGAAGACCCTGGGCCATTTTGAATGTCGGGTTTTCTGTAAAATCCTCTTGAGACGATTTCTCCCAGTAGACCCTATGGTCTGAGACAAGTGGGGTGTCCGCTTATGATAATTGGCATGCAGTTGATCAGTAGAAGCGTGAAGCGCCAAAGTAGTTCCCAACATAGGGTTTCTCTTCCTCGGCAAGGCGCCAGAGGGTATCATTCCCCAGTGAGGTATTGGAATTGCTACTCGTCCCCGGCAGAAATAGCCAAGATGCTATTGCCCTCGGCAAAGTGTTCTCCCTAGCGAGAGTCCTAAGGGGGACATCCCCAACAAGAGGCTCGTTTGACCTCCCGTCCCCTGTAAATTCTTTCTCTCTAATATAGAAGAGCTAGCATCCTCGGCCGAGCATCGAGAATCTCTCTCTCCGCAGCAAGAGTGCCGAGGTTCGCTTTCCCTGGTCAGATTGGTTTATTACTCCCTAGTGAGTGTTCAGAAGTCAACCACATCAGACAGGGTAACGTTGCATCTCCAGTGGGAGACTTGTTTGGTGTCTCTCTTTGGTAGAGATCTTATCCTCCCCACGGTTTCGTGGTGTCCATTTCCCTCATCAGGAAAGGAAGTGTAATTTCGCCAACAAGGGTATGCTATCACCCCCAGCAGGTTAAAGTCGTTTCCCCAGCAGCAGGTCAAGTTCAATGATATTCCCTAGCAGGTTTGGTAGGTTTGGTATTATTGACTGCTCACCCCAAGCAGAGTTTGGTGTTCATCCTCTCAACGGTTGATCAACGGTGGTTGACATCCCCGACAGATTCCAAGTCCAATGGTTATTAGCGCCTTCTCTGTATTAGATCTTTGGGTTTCATCATCATTAGTTGTCATTCTTAATCCTCAACGGAGTGGAGGTTCTCTTTGGGTTTCATCTTCAGCAGAGGTTTAGATCAGGAAGGTAGTTCAATTTGTCTTCCTCAACACGGTTTGCGACCATGAGGACAATCCAGATTGTTATCCCCAGTGGAATTTCCTTCATATCCTCAGCATTTATTTTGCTGAGGAGCCTCTTTGCATCTCACATATAGTAACCATTATTACATCGCATCCTCAAAACGCGTAGCATTTCCGTTTGATATGGAGCATTACACCATAGAAAAATTCAAACATATGCATTCGAAGCATAAGCCAGGTTTGGATATTCTCATTGCCAGATGCCCCAACAGAAGGTGGTTTAACTCAAGTGGTTCAATCTTACTTTATCCCCATGTGAAGTTGCTAATTGGTGTTCCCCTGCAAAGTTGTCTGTTCAGATTTCTCTTATCCCCAGCATAAAATAATGTGATTGTGGCCCCAAGCAATTGCTTCAACCAATCCGTAGGGTAGTAAATTTGTCAATCTTACCCTTTTGGTCTTCATTCCCTAGCAGAGTCGTCTAACAAGGATTTCCTTATCCCCCCTGAGTCGTCCCTCACACCCATCGTCCAAGGTTTGGATACGTTAATCTTGATGTTTTCGAGACACTGTCCTTTCAACACTCGTCCGTGTTTGTTTCATGTCCTCAATACTTCATTCGTATTGACTCCCCATTTCTTTCAACACTCGTCCGTGTCTGCCTCACTTTCGTCAATATTCGTCCATATTGATCTTCAACACTCGTTCGTGTTTATACCAGTTTCATCAACATTCGTCCATATTGATCTTAAACACTCGTTCGTGTTTATTCCACTTTCATCAATATTCGTCCATATTGATCTTCAACACTCGTTCGTGTTTATCCCAGTTTCATCGATATTCGTCCATATTGATCTTAAACACTCATTCGTGTTTATTCCACTTTCATCAATATTCGTCCATATCGATCTTCAACACTCGTTTGTGTTTATCTCAGTTTCATCAATATTCGTCCATATTGATCTAAACACTCATTCGTGTTTATTCCAGGTTAATCAATACTCGTTCGTATTGATCCTAGAAAGTGTAAACCCTCGTTCGTGGTCTTTCAACACTCGTCTGTGTTTGTTTCAGGTTCATCAATACTCGTTCGTATTGATCCTGTATTCGAAGACACTCGTCCGTGGTCTTTCAACACTCGTCCGTGTTTGTTTCAGGTTCATCAATACTCGTTCGTATTAATCCTGTATTGGAAGACACTCGTCCGTGGTCTTTCGACACTCGTTCGTGTTTATTTCAAGTTAATCAATACTCGTTCGTATTGACCCTAGAATGTGTAGACACTTGTCTGTGGTCTTTCAACACTCTTCCGTGTTTGTTTTAGGTTAATCAATACTCGTTCGTATTGATTCTAGATTCTCAGTCACTCGTCCGTGGTCTTTCAACACCCGTCCGTGTTCAATTTCATTCCTCAATACCTCGTCTGTATTGACCTTAGACACTCGTCGTGATATTTCAACACTCGACCGTGTTTTCTTCAGTTCCCTCAATACTCGTCTGTATTGATCCTCATTTCTTCTTGATACTCGTCCGTGTTTGTCCATATTGACCTTAAACACTCATACATGTTCTTTCATCACTCGTCTGCATTTATCCCTAGTGCAATTAAGCACCCGTCCTTGTTGTTTCGTCCTGTTTCAATACTTCGTCCGTGTTGATTTTGGCGCCCGTCTGTGTTTATGGTTCTACACCTCTTGTTACTGGTTCCCCAACGGAGTCGTCCCTCCCTCACAGGTTGCAAATCTGGTATGGTTATTTTGATATTTAATCTTCTTCTTGACACTCGTCCGTGTTCATCTTTCTTTGATATGCGTAAGTATCATCTTTCGATACTCGTCTGTGTCGTTAACTGAATCACTTGTTCATATTTGTCATCTTTCTTTGATACCCGTCCGTATCATCGTTCGATACTCGTTTGTGTCATCAACACAAATACTCGTCCGTGTCGATCTTTCCTTGATACATGTAAGTATCATCTTCCGATACTCGCCTGTGTCGTTAACTGAATCATCCATTCGTGCTCATCCTCTTTCTTTGACGCACGTCTGTGTCATATCCTACCCTTAACAAATTTTTCAACTTCACCTACCCTTTCATCCCCAGTATAGTTTTACACTCGTCTGATCCTCTACCCTAGTTTATACCCACAGAGTGCAAATTTTCGGTTTCTATTGGTATTCAATCCCTATTTACCTCGAACGCCTGAAAGCACTGCTCTCACCCCTTCAGGTCCACAGTTGATTGAATAGGGGCAGCTGTAGCACCCCAAAATTTGCCCTACCTTTTTCTAACTTTTTCTGGCTTTCGTTTTGCATTCATCTGCATATCACACTAGGTTATACTCATATTCATTCATTTGCGTCGGGCTCCTAAGTCATGGGATCAAGGTATTATGTGCAAGCCAGAGGACTCTCTATTGTTGTAAGGTTTTCATCCTCATTCAGGGCTGAATTCTCGTCAAGTGTACCTTCTTCAAGTTTTCTCAAGAGCATCAGGTCACTTCTTCACCATTGTGCACCTAAAGCAAATGGTCCAGATTTCTTATCTTTTGTGCAAATTGGTTGATATTCATCAATTGGAGATGGTAGTTCGGGTGTCATGATGAAGACATCTTGGGTTATAGTGCAAGAGATCAGGTTATGGATTCATGTTGTGATCAAGGCCATATTTGATAGTTGCTAATTGAGTACAAACTTTGCTTTGGAGTTGAAGTTTGATGTGATTTGAATGTGCTAGGATTGATTAGGCGGATTACTTGGAATTCAAGATACAAGACCATTATCCAGCATCCAATTAACTCTTCTTTCAATACCCATTTTACAAATTCATACCCATTTTTCAATTCCAAATATCCATTTCTGTATCCATTTCCCTAAACCGTATCTAATTAGAATTCCAAGATTCGTTTCAAACTTAAGCCATTTTTCTATGTCCATTTTTACCCGCATTCCATAACCACCTTGCATCCATTTTTCGTATCAATGCTAAATATCCATTTACAATTCATTTCATTGGCCATTAACCATATTACCCAGTTAATTCCTAATATCCATGTACAACCAAATTCTCATCATGTACATGAAGTAGTTAACAACAAGATTACAACAGACTAACAGAAGTTCATAATAGTTACAAGGCTCACACAAAAAAATTTCAGCAGAAAAACCAGCCAACTTTTCATAACAGTAGCCTAACCAAATTCATAACAAACCATACACAGATAATAGAATTCTTCAATCTTTTCTAACAAAAATCAACTCATAACAGTTCAGTTGAAAGAGGCTAACAGAATTCATTCTTTTTTCTTACATCCTAACCATAACAGCATCACAACTTTTCACATAACAGAAAATACACATAGCCTCTAACATCAATCCTAACAGATCAGAACCAACTTCTCTAACTGATCTTCACTAACTGTCATAACAAAAAAAATTTGAAAAACTAGCAGAATCCCCTAACCAACTCTCTCTTCTCCCATTGACCTCCATCACCAATCTTCATTCGTAAGTTATTCTGCAACTTTTCTCTATCAACCTTCTACTCTTCGATTGTTCTTCGATCCCCAACCTCACAACAGTCTCCTGAATTAATCTTCATAGCCTCAATAGCCATCTCAAATCTATATGGAAGGCTCATCAATCTCTTGATCCTCCCCTTGACAAACTTCTTCTGAATTCATCTACAAACATCAAAGAAAGAAAAGGAAGAAGTGGGAGTTTCGTCAAATCTCATGATATTCTGCAATTTGACATGAACACAATGTTGCAACCATCATCAATCCATTGAACCTGCAACCAAATTTCAAGGCAATTCGAATCAATGAACCTGTAAGAAACCGTACAATAACATCACAGCGCAAGCAGTGGATTCGAGAAGAAGGGAAATTAAAAGCAAGAAAAAGCGGAGAAGTCGAAGTAACGACTACGTACCAGATCCAAATTCTGAATTGGATTCCAGTTCAAATGAGAATCTGTAAAATTCATAAAAGAACGTCAAAAAGCGAATTCGCACATTGAGGAAAAAGAAAGAATTCACGCGTAGAGAGTAGAGGAGAAAGAAAGAGAATGGATTACCAAGGGTTTGCCGCTAGCATCATCGTCGTAAGGTACACACTCGTCTCCCGCTTTGTAGCATGACCTTGGATTTAGAATCCATTGTGGATTGATCTTTACGCGTTAAACTCCATTGATTTTGCTGGATTTCTGTTTGACTTTGATTCCGCCGTTTGGTCGAGTTTTTGAGAGAACCGTCGCCGAATTTGGAATGAGAAGGAAGTTTGGAGGGGGGTTAGTGTAGACGGTTTTGAGGTTGGAGGTGGTTGGCCGGAGAGAGACGGTGGCGGCCACTGCGCACCACCGCCCTCTCCGGCGAGAGTTAGGGTTCTGGTTGGCATTTTCAGAGAAAAGAAAGAATAGCCAAGGAGAGAGAGGCGTGAGAAAGAGTTCAACGTTATGATTCCTTACATGATGTTTTTATTGAAAGATTAGGATAAGATGAGGCCATCCCGTTAGCAATTCTGGCGGCGACATGTGTCGCCAGAGTGGACACGTGTCACTGTCCGGTCATCCTTCCCAACTTTCTTGTGCGCGCGTACCCACGGTAATCACCATGCACCGTTCGTATTCATCCCCTTGATGGATCCAGCGATAGATCTAACGGTCCTAGTTAGTCAAGGTGTTGATTGAGGGCCTACCATACACCTTAGACTAGGAACTTCCTTGGGCCTGGTTTCTAGTGCTATCCACACCCCCGTTCGTGTGGCCCATGAAGGAGTTTGAACTAGTGCGATTTGCTAGTAACACCCCTCCCTCTTTTGTTTTCCTTTTAATTTTCTTTGCATATGCTTTACAAATTCGTTTAATAAAAATATTGAAAATCATGAGAACATTCTGAGAAAATTCATGAGAGTTCTTGAGGGTTTTAACTAATTTTTAGTTATTTTTAATTCCATTTTTAGGCTGCTGTGATTTTTTTTATGAATTTTGGAAAAGTAGTGTGCTTAACATGATACCTTGCAATTCAAGCTTGATAAAAGAACCTTCCCTTAATCTTTTGAATCTGATTTTTGGCATGCTTTTTATCATTTTATTACTTGACATATTAATGGATGGTTGATATATGGTTCATGCATATTCCCTTGATTTTGGACTTCATATTTGTGACTTATGCTTAGATGATCATTAATAGAGATATGCTTAATCCTTGCAATTGTTTGAGCCACTTTTGTGCATAATTTTGATCTTATCAATTTCATGTGTTCGCCTACTGGCCTTGGCATAATATGTTTAATTGATCCCAATTTTTAAAGGCTTTTTGCTATTTTTCACTATTTTTTCAACATGAACATGTTCTATGTGAGTATACCTAGAATTAGGCCATGGTTTAGGATTTGTATGAGGCTCCTTGAAGCCAACTTTGGGGATGATCTAGAACACACTCATAAGTGTATCTTGATGCTTAATTGAGACATGTTGAATGCTGTATTTGTTCATGGTTCATATGCTTTGAATGCACTTAATTTGCATAATCGATGATGCTTAATGATTGGTTTGATACCTTGGCTTGCTCATGCCTTTGTGCTACCTCCCTTTGGAGATCATTTGTTCAACTTTTCATACTTGTTCTAACGTGATATAGGGCCAGCCCACATGGACTTGTATGCCATTTCATATGCATTTGGATGATGTTTGCTTATGTGTGAATGATAACATGAATGATGCTTCTTAGTGCCTAATGCTTTGTGCTCACTTGCTTGCTTGCCTTTGCACACTTGTTTTGGAGTTCAATTGAGATGTGTTATAGGTCATCCACCTCTGGCCTAGATACTTGGACATTACTTTGCCATGCCTTCTCTTTCCTTTTGATTGTATGCCAAGTAACATGCTTATAGGGGATGTTTTGCTTGCCTAATTTGGATAGACTTTGGAGAGTTGTTTGTTGCAACTTGTGTGACATTTTAACCTTGATTATAAGAATTCATACATTTTGTTTCACCTCTGACCTTAGTCTTCATATACCAACTTAATGGTTGCTTAATCATGTCTTGATTCATGAATACTTGAAACATATTTTAGGTACTTTCTTCACTTAGAATTGCCTAATTTTTTGAATGCTAATTGGTGTGAATACCATGGTGATTTGTTGACAATCGAAGCATCGTTTATACTTCATTCACCACTGCCTCTTGTACTTAGGTACACATTTAGCATGATTTGGATTCACTTCCTTTGTTTGCCATTTAACATGATTTTGTGGAATTGTGTGAATACTAGTTAGACAATTATTTGTATTGTCTTTGGATATTGGATTACCATGATGACATGAGTGATAACTTGACATGTTTATACATTAAATAACATGATTCAATTCTGACCTTAAGCTTTCATGAATGCCTTTAACACTTGTTTAATCCTTACATGTTCATAATGGTTCAAAACATGCTTAAGATAGGATTTTTGTGCATAACTTGCAAATTATTTGCACATGACCTAAAGTGAATCCCACGATCATTTCTTAATGCTTCAAGCATTCCTTTGACTTGTTTCCATGATGTATTTTGCTTATCCATGGCTTGGTTCCACTTGTATTAACTTTGAGAAGTTTATTTGGTATAGCTTATAAGTGATACATGTTTAGGTAATGGTGTAGAACAAAACTTGGCACTTTTGTATGCTCCCTTAGGACATTAACTTGGATAGGATTAGGTGTGTTTAGCTACTTCCCTTAGTGGGATTTCATAACTCTAGGACCCTTCTAGCTTAGGTTGTTGTTTGATGTTCATCTTAGCATAGTTTTAGGACTTTAACACTGCCATAAGCGCATGTTGGTACACTTTGCTTTCAACTATTCATTAGTTGAGCTTGGCTTGGAGGAGGTAAGTTTGTGGTGCTTTACATTAATGCTTACACTCATATGAATGCTATTTCATCTCACTTCTCACTCCTCTTTTCTCTTTTATCTTTTGTGATTGTTTATAATAATGTTTTCTTGTGAGGATTCACATGATCCCCTAGGATTCCTAGCTCCATTTAGGGTGGAGATAGGAGAGAAATTAGGATAGCAATCCATGCATGCCAACATAGGTATAAATCCCCTTCTAAACTTAACTATAGGGCCACCATTGTATGATAACATTAGAATCTAGTTTCCCTTAGAGTTTTCTTTCAACTTTGAGTCTTTCTCCTCTCATCTCAAAACAAAATTAAAAACATGTAATATATACAACGAGTATTGTACGCCATGAGCCTTAAGTACATGGGAAATGAAAGGGGGAAGGTCTCCCATCGCCTTTCTAGAGTGTTTAGAATACATCCTGTTGGGGACGACCATGCGACACATTCGTTCCCATGTCATAGACTTTAGTGCAATATGAGTTACAAACAATAAATCAAAACATTTTCTTCTAAAAAACAAAAATAAACAATTGTCTTCTCTTCTCATCTCCCTTACTCCATTTTTAAAGGATGCGTCATTTCCGTTCTACTGCAAACAGGTAAACGCGTAAGACTCCGTACAATGAGCGACAACACCTAAACTGCTAGAACGCGAACCGAGGCGTTTTCTGCTAAAAAACACAAAACAAAACCGACCCTGTTAGGTCGAACTACGACTGCTCTGATTTCCTCCTTCGCGTCAGATTGAGGATACGTAGGCACGAGACGCAATGTCTTGGCGAGCAACTTTCCCCTCACAAATCCGTAGTTCGTCGAACTACGTCGACTCTGATTCTTCGTTCGTCCACGAAGATACGTAGGCATAGGATTGCGGTGATCCTTGCGAGTCCTCTTTTGGTTTTCACCTTCCTGTTTTCTTCCGTTCCTTTTCCAGTTAGAATTTGAGCTTCAGATAACCTACACCCTCTGATCGATAACTACAAGCACGGATCCCATTGAGTACGATGGATGCGAGGGGGTGCTAATATCTTCCTCTCGCGTAACTGACTCACGAACCCAAACTATGGTTGCGATGACCATTCCTTTCCCTTTGTTGAGGTTTTCTTCGATCGTTTCCTTTCCCTGCGTTGGGATAAATAACGTTCGGTGGTGACTCTTCTGTTCTTTTTCGCCGGTTGATTTTCGCAGATGCGACAGTTGTTAATGAGGTTACAATGATAGTTAGTTAAATATGAGGGCTTCTTTACGGTTCTAAGAGATGTCCTAATCGGTTGGGATGAGGGATTAGGGGCAAGGGTAGTGGTAGGAATGTTATCATGGATAATACAAGATGATTGAGGGGAGGAGGGTCTGAGGAAGTGGGTCTAGAGGAGGTTTAGAGGTAGGAGGATGCTCATTGAGAGGTTAAAGATCAATGTCATTGGGGTTTAAGATAGTGGGAGGAGGGATAGTCTAGTAATTATGTGTTTTGTAGAAGGGGTAGAAGGATTCATAAAAGGTTACATTCCTGGAAACAATAAATTTGTTACTCACAAGATCATATAAAATATTCCTTTTAGTTCCTTCTCTATACCCTAGAAAAACACAATTATGAGAATGGTAATCAAATTTAGTACTATTTTGGGAAAGAGTGAAAGCATATGCAAGGCAACCAAAACTTTTAAAAGTAATGTAATCAGGGGTTTTGTTATGCAGTAAAAAATAAGGTGTGCAATTATTTAGAAGGGGAGGGGTAAATGATTAATTAAGTGAGTTGCCAAAATTTTTTATGAAGATTAGCTTAGAAAAAAAGAGATCTTGCGACATTAAGGATATGTTGATGTTTTCTCTCAACAACACCATTTTGTTGAGGGCATTCAACACAAGACCTTTGATGCAATATGCCTTTGGTTTTATAAAATTCCGACATTAAAAACTCTTGGCCATTGTCACTACGTAAGCATTTAAGGGTGGTAGAAAGTTGTGTATTTATGAAAGTAAGAAAGTTAATTAAGTGTTTTCTTGTTTCACTCTTGTGGGTCATAAAGATAACCTAAGTGAAACGACTATAGTTATCAACAAGAGTAAGAAAATAATCGTAATCAATCATGTATTTCATTGAGCTCCTAAGGCACGAATTCAAGAGGTTCTTCTTTGCTTTGAGGTACCTTCATTCAAGCCTGAAGCAATGGTTAATGTCTCATCATCATGAGCATATTTCTATCAAAGTTCATCCAGCTACAAGGTTTTCCTCTGTCGAGATTCATCAAGTATCAAGTTTATCTGCTTCAGGATTTCTCAAAAGGCATCAAGTGAATAACGTTTCATCATGGTTTTAGTGGAGACTGAGGAACTAGGATTTTGTTGATTTTCAACATTTCAGGCTGTTTTCCTCATCAGTGCGCATTACCTCCATCTTCAAGAATAAGTGCAGGGTGTGTTGAAGTTCATCTGGGCAAGAATTGATCTCATAATCAGGCCAAGGTTTGCATTACTTGAGTGGTGTGTGATTGTGTTTTCAATTAGGGGTTCTGTGTGAGCTCAGTTTGTTTGTGGATCGGGTTATCAGACTGTGCTAAATTGAGACGTGTCATGATTGTGGATCATCAGAGATTATGTCATTTCAATTAGGGTTTTTGGAACATTGGTGATGTAATGCTTTAAGTCATGTTCTTATGATTTCAAAGCATATTGTTGATCGGGCATTGGATTCCTGGTGGAAGTTTGGTGTAGCAGTGCAAGTGACAAATTTTAGAGGATTGATTTAGTGATGAATTCATTTCAAGGTTCTGATTCATTTAAAATTCAAGATCGATTCCTGTGTGGTTTCATTTATCAAGAATTGATTTGAGTTATTCATGAGCATTAAAAGGGGATTAAATATAAGAACATGAGAACTTTTGTAGAAGGAGTTTTTCTTGTAACCTTTTGTTCTGGTGTCCTTTCTGTTTTTGTAGAAGAAAATACGATCTTCTTCTCCCTAGGGAGTCTCCTCTACCTTTTGTAGAAGGGGTTTGTTTTTTCTCCTAAACTTTTGTTCTGGAGTCCTCTATACCTTTTGTAGAAGAAATTTCTCTCCAAAACTTTTGTTCTGGAGTCATCTCTACCTTTTGTAGAAGGAATTTTTCACCTAACCTTTTGTTCAGGAGTCCTCTTTTCCTTTTGCAAGAGGATAACCAATTTCTATCTCGTAATCCTTTGTTTCAAGAGTCCTCTCTACCTTTCGTAGAAGGAATATCTCATCCTTTTTCTAGAGTCCTCTCTACCTTTCGTAGAAGGAATATCTCATCCTTTTTCCAGAATCCTCTCTACCTTTCGTAGAAGGAATATCTCTCGTAACTCTTTACTCTTGAGTCCTCTCTACCTTTTGTAGAAGGAGTATCTCAAGAACCAACTTCTAGAGTCCAATATACCTTTTGTAGAAGGAATATCTCGTAACCTTTTATATGTCACCAGGATGCTACAGGGATGCATGCAACACCCCCAATCTATACCCCCAATTAATAAAAAGCAGTAAAAGAAAATTCGAAATTCCGTTAGAGTATATTTAAATTATCGTGGCATAGACCGGGAGGGTCACATCAATTAGAAAACAATACATACAACACCTGCTCATAAAGATATGCAACAGTGGGGTAGCAATCAAACAGAGGAACTTAGTTCCTTACACCCACATTTCAGATTTTAGAATAAAAGCGGAAAATCTAAATCTGAATAACATACATATATATATGTCACAAAAGGTTGTCATACATCAGGTTATACATGCACAAGCCAAAATATATACATATACAATTATCACAAACGGCCTCCCTAACTACCCGGTGTCACATATCAGAGCCGACCGACAAAAGAATGAAGACGCAAAGCTTCACAAAAATACCTCCAGCAACTCTAATCTGCAATGCCTCATAGAGCATTATAAAACAGCAGAAGGGTGAGAAAAACAACCATAATATAATTGCATACAATTATATATATAACACAAAAATACACATGTATACGGTTCTCACCACAACTCACGCCATAAATCAAACACAAGGCATTACAAGACACAAAACATATTTCCATCGTCCACACATATCCATATATCCATTTATCCACAAATCCACACATAAACAGCCATAAATGATTTATGCAAATGCAAGAGACCGACACAACGACTCTATGCATATGCACATGCGGTACCGACTTCCATTGTTTCTCATCACTAGTTCACTCAGGAACTCTGCTGGAACCATCGCTCGTTACATCACTGTAACTCCCCGTCGGGCCTACGATGTTCCCCACCGCTCACACCCCACACGGGCACACGGTGTTTATGGATTGCTCACACCCCACACGGGCACACGACCCGATCGCTCACACCCCACATGGGCACACGATCGTCTATAATCATCGCTCACACCCCACATGGGCACACGAAGTTATAGCGAATTCCCTCTGGAATCCAAACCGTCACTCAGGACGTTTCCACAATGCATATCATGATGCTTGGCATACAATGACCCATGACATTTAATATGCACACATAAACACATTCCTTTCATCGATAAAATCACACTTTGCACTTATGCCCAAAATAATGCATTTAATTTCTATACGGCCACACATCATCACAACATCATCTAAACACATACATTTACTTCATACAATAGCACCTTGCACAATACACATCAATTACGCACAAGTATAACGACAAAAGTCGACAACCGACACTATTCTCGACTTTACAACATAATTAAATCGGCTAACAATTCCAAAATCATCATAATAAGAAAGTACAACTCAATAGCTACACAACGATACCAAGAATGTAAAAATCGGACAAACGGATCAAAAGTTACGAACGAAAACGAATAACGATATTTTGAAAAGTCACAATTTGCAAAAGTCCTGTCCATACGCGTACCACCATGAGCCATACGCATATGAGCAGAGACTCATTTTTCCAAAGTTTGCGTGTAAATGCCCGTACGCGTAATGCCCAAGTCCATACGCGTAATGACCTAAAAAGCTACGCGTATCATACGCAAATGGGCAGATGGCCGAGAAAACAAGCAACCCATACGCGTATTGGCCCTATGGCTCGCCCACCATACGCGTATTGCCAAGGTTCATACGCGTATGAACATGCCCCATACGCGTATGACCTGGAAATATCAGAAAAATTCTTCTGCATAATTGTTCATACGGGTTCCAATCCAAAACCCCCTTAATCTCACCTACACATCAGAAAATTGCCAATACAATGTCTAATAACAAGTATCTATCATGTATCAATAAGAATGAACACTTAACACATAAATTTCTACACATTTAATCAATTTCTACTCAATTTTACCAAAAATGGGTTTACTAAAATATTTCCATTTCAATCCTACAAACATCACAAATATACATACATAATCATATACAAGTATACAATAATTGAATTTCGCACCCTTACCCGATTAAATCGATACTAGAAGATGATTTCTCTTTGATTTTCCAAGTTTTCCACTATTTCTCTTCTTCTCCTCTTTTCTCTCCTTTTTCCTTCTTTCCTTTTTCTTTCTCTCTTATTTTCTCTCTTTCTATTTTCTATTTCTATTCTAACTTAACAAAATATTATGAAATGACAAAAATACCCCCACACTCAAATATCTCGCAAACGATCCCCAAAACCCGATAAAATATCACAACATTGAAAAATAACATATTTTCAGATAAAATTCGAAAATAAAATAAAATAATAATATAATAATCAAACGACTCGATTAAATAAAACGCACACGAAAACTGGGTCGTTACAACTCTCCCCCACTTAGAAATTTTCGTCCTCGAAAATATACCTGAGACGAACAAATCTGGATACGACTCCCGCATCCGACTCTCCAACTCCCAAGTCAAATTGCCCTCAGCAGCGCCGCCCCACGCCACTTTCACAAGTGCAATCTCTTTGCCCCTCAACCTCTTCACCTCGCGATCCAAAACCCTAACTGGTAATGCCTCAACTGTAAGGTTCTCCCTTACTTCAACCTCATCCATCGGAATCACATGCGACGAATCTGGAACATACTTCTGAAGCTGTGAAACATGAAACACATCGTACAAATTCGACAGATTCGGCGGTAACGCCACCCGATAAGCCACAACACCCACTCTCGCAGATATCTGGTAAGGACCAATAAATCGAGAAGTAAGTTTCTTCGATTTCAAAGCACGACCCACACCTGTTACCGGCGTAACCCTCAGAAATACATGATCGCCCTCTTGAAACTCAAGATCCTTCCGTCTCCGATCATGATAACTCTTTTGTCTACTCTGAGAAGCTTTCATCTTCTCACGAATAAACTTCACTTTCTCTGTCGTCTGTTGCACCAACTCTGGTCCAACCACCGTTCTCTCACCAGATTCGTGCCAACACAAAGGTGTCCGACACCTTCATCCATACAATGCTTCAAACAGTGCCATCCCAATACTAGAATGGAAACTGTTATTATATGTAAACTCAATCAAGGCAAGATAACTATCCCACGCACCACCTTGTTCCAAAACACACGCTCTCAACAAATCCTCCAAAGACTGAATCGTCCTCTCCGTCTGACCATCCGTCTGCGGATGATAAGCCGAACTCAATCTCAATCTAGAACCCAAAGCCTTCTGTAAACTTTCCCAAAATCTCGATGTAAATCTAGGATCACGATTAGAAACAATACTCAATGGAACTCCATGCAACTTCACAATCACACTGATGTAAATCTCAGCTAACCGCTCCAAAGAAAAACTGATGTCAATCGGAATAAAATGAGCCGATTTAGTCAGCCTATCAACAACCACCCAAATAGCATTACGCCCTCGCTGAGTATTCGGCAACCCTGTCACAAAATCCATGGAAATACTATCCCATTTCCATTCAGGAATATCCAACGGTTGCAACAAACCACTAGGCCTCAGATGTTCCACCTTCGATTTCTGACAAGTCAAACATGCATAAACAAACTGAGCCACATCTCTTTTCAATCCAGACCACCAGAAAATCTTCTTTAAATCTTGGTACATCTTATTCGCTCCCGGATGTATACTCAAATTACTCCGGTGTCCTTCCTCCAAAATCATCCTTTTCAACTCCGCATCATCTGGAATACAAATCCTACCTCGGAATCTCAAAACACCATTAATATCCACTTGAAAATCACTATTCACATCTTTTCCTCCAACCAACATCAAATCCACAAATTTCACATCCAGTTTTTGTTTCTCACTAACTGTCATCAGAAAATCATTAGTAATCGTTAGCATACCAAGCCTAACGCTATCCGACGTCACTTCACAAACCAAACTCAAGTCTCTAAACGATTCCAAAAGTTCCCACTCCTTAACCATTAAAGCGGACATATGTAACGATTTCCGGCTCAATGCATCGGCTACCACGTTAGCTTTACCAGGATGGTAATTCAAGCCAAAGTCGTAGTCCTTCAAGAATTCTAACCATCTACGTTGCCTCATATTTAGCTCTTTCTGATCAAACAAATATTTCAAACTTTTATGATCACTAAAAACTTCAAACCTTGCACCGTAGAGATAATGCCTCCAAATCTTCAACACGAAAACTACAGCCGCTAACTCAAGATCATGAGTAGGATAATTCTTCTCATGAACTCTTAACTGCCTTGAAGCATAAGCCACCACCTTACCTTCCTGCATCAGAACACCACCTAGACCAATCAAAGAAGCATCACAATAGACCACAAATGGTTCATTAGGATTCGGCAAAATCAAGATCGGAGCTATCGTCAATCTTCTCTCCAGCTCAGTAAAACTCTCTTCACACCGAATATCCCAAATGAACGCTTGCCCTTTACAAGTCAACTGGGTCAAAGGAAGTGCTAGCTTCGAAAAACCTTCAATAAACCTCCGATAATAACCAGCCAAACCCAAAAAGCTTCGAATTTCAGTAACAGATCTCGGAGCCTCCCATTGTAGAACTGCTTCTACTTTAGATGAATCCACAGCAATACCATTACCTGAAATTACGTGTCCAAGAAAACTCACTTCCGATAACCAGAATTCACACTTGGATAGTTTAGCAAAAAGCTTCCTCTCCTTCAAAACCTGCAAAACAATACGTAAATGTTCTGCATGCTTCTCCCGAGACTTAGAATAAATTAAGATATCATCAATAAACACCACCACGAAACGATCCAGATGCTCGTGAAAAATACGATTCATGTATTCCATAAACACACCTGGCGCATTAGAAACCCCGAACGGCATCACAGAATATTCATAATGACCGTATCGTGTCCTAAAAGCCGTTTTCTGAATGTCTTCCTCCTTCACCCTTATCTGATGATACCCTGACCTCAAGTCAATCTTACTGAACACACACACACCAACCAACTGATCCATCAGATCATCAATCCTTGGAAGAGGATACTTATTCTTGATCATCACCTTATTCAACTGGCGATAATCAATACATAACCTCATACTCTCATCCTTCTTTTTCACCAATAAAACTGGAGCACCCCAAGGAGAAACACTTGGCCTCACGAACCTCTTTTCCAACAACTCATTCAACTGTTTCTTTAACTCCACTAACTCCGATGCCGACATACGATAAGGTGCCATAGAAACAGGTCTAGTACCAGGAACTAGATCTATAGAAAACTCCACCTCTCTCTCTGGCGGTAAGTCTGAAATATCCACAGGAAACACTTCCAGAAATTCACACACAACAGGAAACACCTCAAGCGAAACTTGACTATCCACAGTTAAAGATGCAAACAATCCAAACAACTGAGCTTCCTCCGCCAAAAGTTTCTTCAACTCTTTGGTAGATAAGAAACTCGAGTCTTCGTCTTCCTCAAGAGAAGGAAACCTTACCAGCTTATGATAACAATCAATATGAACTCGATTGAATTGCAACTAATTCATTCCCAAAACCACATCTAATCCCTCAAACGACAAACACACTAAATCCATCTCAAAGTCTTTACCATAAATGGTCAAAGGACATCTTAGACAAACCAAAGACGTAGTTACCGACCCCATTGCTGGAGTATCAATAACCATTCTACCACCCATCACAGACAACACAAGATTCAAACGCTTCGTGCACTCAGACAAAATAAACGAATGAGTCGCTCCAGTATCAATAATAGCAATCAAAGGAGTACTATTAATAAAACAAGTACCTCAAATCAGACGATCTGCACTCGAAGTCTGAGTCCCCGATAATGCAAACACTTTTCCACCAACTGGAGCTTGTTTCGGTTTCGGAAACTTGGTA
Source organism: Lathyrus tuberosus (assembly GCA_022829125.1). Lineage (NCBI taxonomy): Eukaryota > Viridiplantae > Streptophyta > Magnoliopsida > Fabales > Fabaceae > Lathyrus > Lathyrus tuberosus. The sequence goes on from JALAZF010000045.1 coordinate 12,023,626, forward strand.
CTAATATGTCCAGGTTCACCACAGTTGTAACATTTCACCACATTCTTCCTTGCACAATCAGTAGCAACATGTTCTACACCTCCACAATTAGTACACTTCCTCAAATCTTTCCTGCACTCAAACTGACGATGCCCCAACTCACCACATTTATAACACCTCATAGGACCAGACATTCCTCCTCCACCTGACCTTCTCTCAGAATTCCCTCTTTGTTTACCTTTATCAGCTGGTGTTATATACGGACCACCACAGAAGTGTTGCTTCCCTTTCCTCTCACTCACACTCTTGTAATGAGTAGAACGAGCCTTACTGTCCTCTTCATAAATCCTACAACAATCTACCAAATCAAAAAACCTCTGAATCCTCTGATAACCAATCGCCTGCTTTATCTCAGGACGCAAGCCATTCTCAAACTTCACACACTTAGAGAATTCAGCAGTAGCTTCCGCATAATGAGGATAAAACTGCACAAGTTCCACAAACTTAGCAGTATAATCAACTACAGACATATTACCTTGTTTTAGTTCCAAAAAGTCTATCTCTTTCTTTCCTCAGACATCCTCGGGAAAATACTTCCTTAGAAACTCTCGGCTAAACACTTCCCAAGTGATCTCTTCTTCCTCCGCAGCTTCCAACACCTGACGAGTACCGACCCACCAGTCATCAGCCTCTTCATGTAACATGTGAGTACCCAGTCTCACCTTCTGGTCTTCATCACAATCCATCACTCGGAAAATCCTTTCAATCTCTTTCAGCCAAATCTGTGCACCATCCGGATCATGTCTTCCCTTGAAGACAAGCGGTTTGTTCTTCCTGAACTCATCATTACCCGCAGCATTAGGTGCACCCTACACAGCACGAGCCATAACTTGCATAGCCGCAGCCAAAGCAGCATCATTCCTACCAGCCATATTCTGTTCATTTCCAATAACAGAAACTATGGTTAAACAAACAGCTCAACCAACCACAACGACCAACAAGGACTGACACAACTGACACGGACTGACACAAACTGGCTCTGATACCACTTAATGTAACACCCCCAATCTATACCCCCAATTAATAAAAAGCAGTAAAAGAAAATTCGAAATTCCGTCAGAGTATATTTAAATTATCGTGGCATAGACCGGGAGGGTCACATCAATTAGAAAATAATACATACAACACCTGCTCATAAAGATATGCAACAGTGGGGTAGCAATCAAACAGAGGAACTTAGTTCCTTACACCCACATTTCAGATTTTAGAATAAAAGCGGAAAATCTAAATCTGAATAACATACATATATATATGTCACAAAAGGTTGTCATACATCAGGTTATACATGCACAAGCCAAAATATATACATATACAATTATCACAAACGGCCTCCCTAACTACCCGGTGTCACATATCAGAGCCGACCGACAAAAGAATGAAGACGCAAAGCTTCACAAAAATACCTCCAGCAACTCTAATCTGCAATGCCTCATAGAGCATTATAAAATAGCAGAAGGGTGAGAAAAACAACCATAATATAATTGCATACAATTATATATATAACACAAAAATACACATGTATACGGTTCTCACCACAACTCACGCCATAAATCAAACACAAGGCATTACAAGACACAAAACATATTTCCATCGTCCACACATATCCATATATCCATTTATCCACAAATCCACACATAAACAGCCATAAATGATTTATGCAAATGCAAGAGACCGACACAACGACTCTATGCATATCCACATGCGGTACCGACTTCCATTGTTTCTCATCACTAGTTCACTCAGGAACTCTGCTGGAACCATCGCTCGTTACATCACTGTAACTCCCCGTCGGACCTACGATGTTCCCCACCGCTCACACCCCACACGGGCACACGGTGTTTATGGATCGCTCACACCCCACACGGGCACACGACCCGATCGCTCACACCCCACATGGGCACACGATCGTCTATAATCATCGCTCACACACCACATGGGCACACGAAGTTATAGCGAATTCCCTCTGGAATCCAAACCGTCACTCAGGACGTTTCCACAATGCATATCATGATGCTTGGCATACAATGACCCATGACATTTAATATGCACACATAAACATATTCCTTTCATCGATAAAATCACACTTTGCACTTATGCCCAAAATAATGCATTTAATTTCTATACGGCCACACATCATCACAACATCATCTAAACACATACATTTACTTCATACAATAGCACCTTGCACAATACACATCAATTACGCACAAGTATAACGACAAAAGTCGACAACTGGCACTATTCTCGACTTTCCAACATAATTAAATCGGCTAACAATTCCAAAATCATCATAATAAGAAAGTACAACTCAATAGCTACACAACGATACCAAGAATGTAAAAATCGGACAAACGGATCAAAAGTTACGAACGAAAACGAAAAACGATATTTTGAAAAGTCACATTTTGCAAAAGTTCTGTCCATACGCGTACCACCATGAGCCATACGCGTATGAGCAGAGACTCATTTTTCCAAAGTTCGCGTGTAAATGCCCGTACGCATAATGCCCAAGTCCATACGCGTAATGACCTAAAAAGCTACGCGTATCATACGCAAATGGGCAGATGGCCGAGAAAACAAGCAACCCATACGCGTATTGGCCCTATAGCTCGCCCACCATACGCGCATTGCCAAGGTTCATACGCGTATGAACATGCCCCATACGCGTATGACCTGGAAATCTCAGAAAAATTCTTCTGCATAATTGTTCATACGGGTTCCAATCCAAAACCCCCTTAATCTCACCTACACATCAGAAAATTGCCAATACAATGTCTAATAACAAGTATCTATCATGTATTAATAAGAATGAACACTTAACACATAAATTTCTACACATTTAATCAATTTCTACTCAATTTTACCTAAAATGGGTTTACTAAAATATTTCCATTTCAATCCTACAAACATCACAAATATACATACATAATCATATACAAGTATACAATAATTGAATTTCGCACCCTTACCCGATTAAATCGATACTAGAAGATGATTTCTCTTTGATTTTCCAAGTTTTCCACTATTTCTCTTCTTCTCCTCTTTTCTCTCCTTTTTCCTTCTTTCCTTTTTCTTTCTCTCTTATTTTCTCTCTTTCTATTTTTTATTTCTATTCTAACTTAACAAAGTATTATGAAATGACTAAAATACCCCCACACTCAAATATCTCGCAAACGATCCCCAAAACCCGATAAAATATCACAACATTGAAAAATAACATATTTTCAGATAAATTCGAAAATAAAATAAAATAATAATATAATAATCAAACGACTCGATTAAATAAAACGCACACGAAAACTGGGTCGTTACAATGCATCCCTTCCAAGAATGGTAAAGCACTCATGTTCATTCCGCATTACATCTCAAGCATATCATCATATCCCTCATAACCAATTACTTTTTCCCAATGACAAATGCCTTTTTTAAGTCATCCCACTGATTCATCACTATCATTCCACTCCTTTCCTAGCTGAAAATTCTGGGTATTCTTATATTTAATCTCCTTGTATCTTGACTGTAAGAAATCCTTTGCCACTATTACCTTCGGTTAATCGACGGAAGTTTGTTATTAAGACGAGACCGTCACCTTTTCTTTTTGTGTGGCACGATTTCTTTGAGAACGATTCACATATCGTTTCTCCATTGTGTTTTAATACAAACATCGTTCTTGCGCGGCCTCATATAGCATGATATTCGTCATAGATCGTGTTGCGATTGCTTAGCGCTATAGTGGACCCCATCCATCCGAATAAAAATTAACGATTAACCATTAATCACTAACTTTAATTTGTGTTCAATATATTCTTGCCTTATCTTTTCTGTCAATATACCATTGTTTATACCATCCTTGCTTACATTACTGTTTATATTATTATTGTTCATACTCATATCATATTATCATATCATTGTCATATTATTCTTATCTTGTTCATCTAACCCTTGTCTTGTTCATCTTATTTAAAAAACACAAAAACATAATAAAATTATTGAAACCATAAAAATTTTCAATTGGTGGACTGTGGTTACTATTCTGAGCCATGGGGTTTAGACCCTGTACAGAAACCCTAGCAATGGGAATTTTTGTCTGAACTCTTGTTAGTTGCTTATTTTAGGACACCTCTCACACACACGGCTTCCTCTTGGGCTACCTGACAATGATACATTTTATTTCTCGCAATCCCGTGTACTTTACATGTATCCCTCTCCCCATTACAATGTAATATTCTAGTTCTTTTTGCTTTTTATGCTTGCTTGCTTGCTTGTTAAGAAAGATAAAACGAACTAGGTAAGAACACCATTTCAAAATAAAGGACAAATAATACTTAATCCAACGTCAAGTCATTTTTTCAAAACTCATTAACTTGGTTAACACCTTAGGGTTTCTCCCCTCTCCTCATTCTCACTTCTCTTATCTCTTCATTCATACCCCACACTAACCTTGTATGTATTTCATCCTTGTAAGTCGATTGCCTTGCGCATCGCCATCAACCTACCTTGCTCTATTCACCACCCATTCTTTTCATACCTTTTCTCTCTTTCTTTTGTCTCCTTGATGTCATACCCCAAATTTTGACCACCAAGATTTCCCATCATTGTGTAAATCATCATCACAATATGGATGTACTTTCATGCCTCATCAATCTCCTCAAAGATGATTGAGCATTCACCACAATCAAGATTTAGGGTTTTGAGCCCTTTTAGAGCACTTAGACAAAGGATCAATCAAGAAATGACATGATCTTCAACTTTTCTAACCTATCAAACACCCATAAAGGATCAAGAGGACTCCCACATCAAGAATCAAGCACAAGGTTGAAACATTCCAAGTGGAACAAGCCTCAAGATCGACAGTGTCACCAAATTAGGGTTTTGGTCGACCAAGGCCTCCAGATGAAATTTTTCCTCTGGGCATGAGCCAATGCTTCAAAGCACAACCCAAGATACTCCAAGGGACCTCATAGGCCCAATCCTCAAGTTAATTTATCCTCAGGGGATGCATACACAAAAAATCAGGAATTAGGGTTTCTTGACCTAATTCACCCCTAAGTTGACTTTTGGGACAAAACATGAGCCAAGACCTCAAGACATGATTTGAGGGCCTAAAATACACCATATTTATCCATTTACAAACATGGATTGATTCAAGAAGCTTGATTCACAAGTTTCAATTTCATCGGGACCACAATTTGGGTTTTAAGGAAAAAAGTCAACTGTACCTTTGACTTTTGACCAAGACATGCTCTCAAACCTTGGGACATGATTCAATACACCCTACAACACCTATGGAATCCATCCATTAGGTTTGATTTAGGTCAAGGACTTGATTTCTCAGAGGATCACACAGTTTGGATTTTATCCGATAAAAAAGTCAACTGTGCACAAAATCAAGTTTGACTTTTTGGAATTTTTCACAAATATGATTCCCCTAAGTCCAAAACAATGTTAATGTGTGGCATTGATCATCATCCATCAAGAAAAATCAAGAATAGTGAGGTTTCTTGCAAAAGGGGAAACCTTGAGAAACCAAAACTTTTCTAAGTTATGGAATAAAAGTGGTTTTGGTACCAACTTCCAAGGACCATAACTTGAGATCCAAGCAACCATTTTCGGTGATCCAAAGCTGGATTTGTAGGTCTTGCTACACCATACAAAAGCTTCAACTACCTTATACTCCAATTCTTTATGGATTTTAAGTTATGAAGTGATCAAAATGACAAAAACATGAAAATAACACTTTTTCCAACACTTAGTGAAAATCTGCCTAAGTTACCAGCCTTGAACATCAATGTTCATGAGGTTTTTTCAGTTGGATCCAAATAGTTTCAAAACAAACTATGATCACACATGTTTTGTATCATATGAGGGCTTTCTAAAAAGCACAAGAGCTTCCCATAACTCAACTTGAGCAGGGAGATATGAATCCCTCAAAATCACCATTTCCAACTGTCCTAGGCAAGGCAGATTTTGGCAGATTTTGTTGTTTTGCTCGATTTGGGAAATTTGAACAACTCCAAGCCTTGTCATCATTTTGGACACATCTGAGGATAAAACAAAAGGAGAATGATCTGATCCCCAAGCCTCCAAAGTCCAAGAATCTACCTTAGCCAAAACAAACCTAAAAAGGCTAAAAAGGTGCCAAGACTCCAATTTTGTTTCAATGCATTTAATGGATACACCAAGGTGGCATGGACTGACACATTCATAACTAAATGAGTCAAGGATTAGCACTGAATCATAGGACCATAGGCCTGTGCCCTAACCTCAAGTCAATGGCTAGAGCAGACTAAAGATTCCCTTGGATCAACATTGGCCAAAGGCCTGCTGCAGCTGCCATTCACTATTGCTTGCAAAACAAACTTGCTCTACTATAAATAGAGCTCATTTGTGCTCAGTTTGAGTACACCAAAGTACTACAACACTTGCTTTCCTCAAAATCACGCTCTTTAGGCCAAAATACCTTCTTTTGCAAGGTAACTCTGAGTTTTTGAGTTAGAGAGCAATTCCACCATAGCTCATGATCCTAACACCTCTAATATATTGTATCTAAGCTGTTCAAACAATCACTTATGACCTGAAACACCAAAATCACAAAGTCCACTTTCAAAACCTCAAAATTGGACTTTTCTGCATTTTTCAAGCCATGTCTTGATTCAGTCACTTCCAAAACCAAACAAAGCCTCAAACACACTCCAAATATCATCCTCAAACTCTCCCAAATGGTTCCCCCATCTGGAACACCATTTGAGAGAGTTGCCATATTGGTCACTTTTTCCCCTTTTGCAAGAAAGTGCCACAACTTGTTCCTGAGGATTCCAGCTGGTCATAATCATTCTAAAAGCTTCTAAGGGATCAACTGAGAGTGTCCAAATCATCAAATTACTTCTGGCACAAGGGACTTGGCATATAGCACAAAAAGCTCTAAGAGGTAAGTGCATGACAACTTGAACTCTTTGAATTATACATTCCTTTGATGTCCATTGATCTTAAACATCTCATACATGTTGTATATGTTGTGTTTGAACCAATTTGTCATGTAATTTTTGCCTGTACCATGAGTTAGCATAGAACATGCAAAAATAGGCCTATTTTGAAATCACTATCGGATTTTGAGGAGGAAACATTTTCTGAAAATTCCAAGGGTACCATTGGATTCCTCATGAAATTATAGGTTAGATGCACCTAAATTTTGTTCCAATCCATGGAAAAATGAGAAAGTTAGAGGCTTCACGTAAATTGCCCAAAAGCTTGTCTTGCCTTGCCTTGCCCAGACCTAGAAACAAGACATGCCTTAAGAATTAATGGAGTGGTTTTGATACACGGATGTATCACCACCCCAGTGGTAGCGCGCATGTGTGTTTGTTGTCAAGGTCGTGGGTTCAAACCCCACCCAGACCTTTTTTCCATTTTTCACCTTTGTGCTATTTTTTATTATTTTCATGTTTTGTTAATTAATTGAAAAATTAATTTCTCTCTCAATTTTAATTATTTTTTATTGGTTCTTTTTCTAAAAATTCCCAAAAATATTAAAATATTTTATTCCATGAAAATTTCACAAAAATATTATTTATTTCATATATTTGGTATTTTTGTAAATAATTATATTTTTATTTGTTTTTAAACATTAGAAATATTTCTTTCTCTTGGTTTTTCAAAATTCAAATGATTTTTAAATCATCCCATGAATGAAACATGATTTTCCAAATATAAATCTAAGATCACAACCTTTTTTCACATGTTTGATTATTTTAATTGAATTTTTATTAAATTAAAATACATTTTAAAACAAAAAATTAGGGTTTTGATCACTATCACCCTAACAAATCTTTTAAAACAAATTTTGGGCCTCTAATAGAGTGTAAGACCCAACCCCTTTTGTACCTAAATAATTTTGGGCCTCAGTCATTGTATAAGACCCACTGTGTTTTCAAAATCTCGGCGCGATCGTCGCCTTTTCAAAATATTTTCATCTGGGCCTACCCCCGTGCTGTAAGTCCCATTTCTTTTCTTTTTTAAACCTTTGGGCTTCTCCTTGAGTTGTAAGACCCATCCCTTTGTACAGAAAACATTTTTGGGCCTAAGTCATTGTATAAGCCCCAATACAGTTTACAAAACAACGGTATGATTACTATTTTTCATCTGGGCCTCTCCTTGAGTATAAGCCCCAACAATCTTTTCAAAACAGCTTCCCTTTTTATATAGGTTCAAACTCATAGTTGTTATCAAAACTTTCTTTAATTTTTTTGAAAAACTAACCATACAGCTGTTACAATGGAAGCTTGCTCGCCTGTAAGTTTCTATCAGCTTTCTTTTACATGCTTTTATATATATAACTGTATTGTTGGAAGCTTGCTCACCTGTAAGTCCTTCTTTCATTCTTTTAAATATATGTCATATATATAACTGTATTGCTGGAAGCTTGCTCACCTGTAAGTCTTTCTTTCATATCCTTTTAATTACTTGTCATATATCAACTGTATATATACTTATATATCCATTTAAAGTTTTCCCCAGTAACTAGGTCTAGAACTAGGTAAAGCCAGTTGGTCACTCTTAAATACAGTCAAAACTAGATCCCCATAGGATTTCCAGATACAGTCTTGCCTTCTCTTGGGCTTAAACAATATGGAACAAAGAGAAAGGCATTATTCCCGGTGAAACTTTTCTCAGACTGTCACTATTAGAAATTGTCAAAGAAGATCAGTTCCCCGGAGAGGATTAATTCTCGGTGAAACCTCTCTTGAATTTCTTCAAACCCTAGAACTGTTCACTAAAGAAAAGATTATTCCCGGTGAAACTTTTCTTGAACCTTTCTTAAGTTTAGACCCACAGGCTTCCTAAAAGCATCCCCGCCTCCTCTTGGGCTTTGTACAAGGACCCTCCGGCTTCTTAGAAGTTCTCATGCCTTCTCTTGGGCTTAATACAAGGACCCTGAAGACCTCTTAAAGGTATAAGACAGAACTTAGTCATCCTTTGCTAGAGCAGTCTTTCTTTAGTCAAAACCTCGGACCAATTTAGGGTTGATTCTCATCCCCTTAAAACATCTGCCTCTTCTTGGGCATCATACAAAGATAAACTCTCCCATACCAGTAGACTTGGACAGTCTAATTCCTTATTGGATCTCAAAGACATTCTCAAGTTCCTTACAAACATAGGAGAAATCCTGGTCATTTAACCAATCCCCAGTAGAGTTAAAACTCTCAGGATCTAAAAATCAGTCTTTTATCCTAAATTATCCCCAGCCATGGTCAGTTTATCATCAGTATAACACTATCCCAAATTAGAACCTCAAGGCATCTGATATCTCAACCCTTTTGTAAACCCTCAGCAAGAGTTGATTCCCCATTTGGACCTGCCTCTGGATCTCAAGAATCCTCATCAAAGATAGCCTCCTCTTAGGCTTTGTATAATGACCTTTCCTTCCCTCAGCACAGTCAGCTTCCTCTTGGGCTTTGTACAAAGATTTTCCCCATCTGGGCTAAGCTTTTCAGACTCTCTTGGTGAGTCAATCACCTTTCAACACTCTCTTGTTGAGTCAATATTTTTCAGCCTCCTCTTAGGCTAGGTAAAATGATTTACCCTAGCAGAAGTTAGCCTCCTCTCAGGCTATGAATAATGATTTCTCCAGCTTGGTCAGCCTTTATCTTGGGCTTTGTATAAGACATATATAATCTTTCTACAACAAAGTCAAAATCTTCGTAACCTTCTCTTAAGCTCTAGATAAATATCTTCCCCAGCGGAGTCAATTCCTCCAAGCCTTCTTTTTGGCTTTGAGAAATAATATCCCTAAGCAGAGTCAATCCTCTTTTCAGCCTCGATCTTGGGCTTTATACAAGACAGATAATACTCTTCAGCAGAGTCAAACTCTTTTCAGCCTCAATCTTAGGCGTTGTACAAGACCCCAAAAATATCCTCAGTCGAGTTAGTAAAGTCTCATTTTAGCCTCAATCTTGGGCTTTGTACAAGACAGATAAAGATTTCTTTCCCATAGAGTCAGTCTTTTTTTTCAGCCTCAATCTTGGGCTTTGTACAAGACACATATAAAACCTTACCAGCGGAGTCAAAATCTATTTTAGCCTCAATCTTGGGCTTTGTACAAGACAAACAAAATATTTCCCCAGAAAATTCAAACTTTTAGCCTCCTTTTAGGCTTGGTATAATAATATCCCCAAAAGAGTCAGTTTTTTTTAGCCTCAATCTTGGGCTTTGTACAAGACATATATAAACACTCTCTTGTTGAGTCAGTCTTTTCCAGCCTCCTTTTAGGCTTTGTATAAGGACTCCCCCAGTGGAGTCAATCAATCTCTTAGCTTCAACCTTGGGCTTTGATCAATGCACACAAAAATCAACATCTCCTAAGAGGAAACCAAAAATCTCTCTACAGGAAGACATTTCTTTGTGTTATCACACATCAAAACAGAAAATAAAAACAAACCCTAATCCCAGATAACTGCTGTAAGTGGCACACTTGTTGATTCAAATATCCAAGCTATCGTTCATCTCTTATCCTGGCAAACTTCCTCTTTTATCTAATTGCTGTAAGTGGCAAGCCTCTGGATTATTTACATCCACGCCACTGTCCCTCTCTTAGCATGAAAGACTCCTAAGGAAAAATGGCATTGCTCTACACTGAGTTAAAGTTTTCTCCTTCAGGAAAAATCCCTCATAAAGGAAATTATGGCATTGCTGGATTCTCATATCCCAGTTAAAGTAACCCTCCTTTATAATCAGTTACCCAACAGTTGTGATAAACAGATGATATCTCTCTCCTTAGAGATGACAAATTCTCTCTCAGTCAAACCTCTTAGCTTCAATCTTGGGCTTTGAACAAGACACAAATAACCTTTAGCTTCAATCTTGGGCTTTGAACAAGACACCAAACATCTTTTTCCTCCCATAGAATAAGAGGAACTACGATTGCTCTGATTTCCCTGTTTCTTTAAACGGGAATACGTAGGCATAAGATTGCGAAATCTTAGCGAGCATACCAATAAAAAACTCTAGGTCCAGTACCTTCACACAATAAATCAAAAATTAGGTCCAGTACCTCATCAAAATCATCAAAAACTCACTCTCTCTCTCTCTCTCATATTTCAGAAACTTTCCCAACCCATCAACAGATAAACACCATCAAGTACAAAGCAGAACCTAATACTAAAAACCTGTGGATAACCATATATAGGATGGGTAACTGATAACTCCCCATTGTATAACCTGACCCCGAACTCCCCGAATCTCTCTTAGCGTTTGTTCAGTTAAACATTCGCATGCAAGTTTAGTTTTAGATAGCTTCCCTTTCCCTTCCAGCATCACGAGATAACTAAGAAATCAGAAAGTAGCACTCTTCCACCTACCATTGCGGTGAGGAGGAACCCAATTTTGTGATAAGGTGGTCGCGTCACCGATAAAAATTGCACGCTACAGTAAAATGGCGACTCTACTGGGGAAGTCATGTCTAGGATCTGTCTTACCTTAGTCATCATCGTCCCCATTTTCCACAGAAAAATGGCGACTCTGCTGGGGACGTCTTTGATCTGTTTAGGATTATAGACTAGATTCCTAAGAGGTCTAGGATGTTAATTTTAGGAATGACTATATATATATATATATCGCTTTTCCTACTTGATATCCGTGTTTATTTTTATGCTAATGGGAATGCGAGTGATGTCGCATGCGGAAAGTTTGAGTGATACCTAAGATAGGTGATGGTAGAGACGGGCGGTCTTACAGGGAGTGAATCCCAAATAAGCTGTCCTGGTAGACGATCAAATCAGTAGAGGTACCCTTTGCGGATTCAATGTCTAACGACTTCGGTTGTGAAAGCAGATTATTCGATTGTGGTATCCATGAAACTGAGGATTTAGTAGACAGTAACCATGTGACTATTTAGTAGTGCGGTAGCTATCAGAAATAGTTGTCACGCGATACTACACTCAATTGAGATTACCCTAAGATGCTACAGCTCGCTCGGGTGAACCAGCCTGCTGTTGTTATCCCAAGGGGGGTCAATGATTTTGAGTACAGGTACAAAAATTCACCATAGTACAACCTTTGGGGATGGGTAGAGCCATGACTCCAAGCTCGTGACGCTGAACCTTTTAACCCATGTTTTTTCTATGTTTTTGTGTGCTGCATTTATGCATTCATTTAAAAAACTCAACAACAAAGAAAAATTTTCTTTTCTCTTCTCTCTTTTTCAAATTAAACAAAGACAATGATTGCAAATATCAGAGAGAAAAGGATTGCGTTATGAATTTCGGTAGATGGAAGACGCACTGTAACACCCCAAATTTCATAAGAATATTTATTTAATTTATTTAAATATTATATTCATGAATTTTGGTGATTCGGGTTGATGTCGGTGATTTTGTGAAGTTTTGGTTATTTAATTAAATAATAGTATATATTATGAGATATAATGTATTATTATTTATTTTAAATAATATTAATGGAATTAAGGGTAAGACGGACTTTTGATGAGGTTTAGTGAGGGTATTATGGAGAAAGCCCAATTTAGAAGCCCAAGGGTTAGAGTGAATATAAAAGGAGAATTTTGAGAATAGGGTTCACTTTTGGTTAACAGTGAAAAGAAGGAAAGAAGGAAGAGCTCTAAGGAAAAAGGGAAAAGGCGAGGAATTCGTGAAGGTTTCCAAAGGTTCAAGAGAGAACACTTCAGATCGACAATCTAAGGTATGGGGAGTAATTACCTTTCATTATTTTCAATATAGGATTCAATGTATTTAAAGTGGATTTTGAGGTTTATGAGGGTTTATGGGTTTTGAGGTAAACTGATGATTTAAGGGCATTTTGTGAACCGATTACTAAGAGTTGAATTTAAGCGGGTAAAATAAACCTTGGGGCTGATTTCCCTGTTGGCGTGGTGTCGACCTTGTGAGAAAGGGATTTAGGGAGTTTATAGGAAGCTTGAGAGTTTGGAAGGTTTAGGGAAATTAAGGTTTCCCGCAGTGTCCTAAATCGACCTAACAGACGTAGGTTTTAGGTCTTTAATTACCGTGATGCACTAGGACTGTTATAGGGATGTTTTTGGGTCATTCGCAGGTACTTTGGAGGTTGTGGAGCTACTGATGCGTAGCAGCGATTTGCTGTAATCGCAGGTTCGCTAAGTGAACCATTGCTTCGCTAGGCGAATGTTCGCCAAGGCTCGCAAAGCGAGCAGCTCAGCGAATGCGCGATAACATGGGTGTGGGTACTGAGATGATTCTGGAGTAGAAGTGGGGATTCGCTGGAAGTCTCACTAAGCGAATGAATCTGCGAGTGGCTTCGCACAGCGAGTATGACATATGGTGGTTTCTGGTGTCTTGGTGTAGTGTCTGTGGGATTCGCTGGCCGCTTCGCTAAGCGAAGGTGTAGCGAAAAGGTTTGCCTAGCGAATCCTGGAGCGAACGTCTGCTGTTCGCAAAATTTCGTTTCTGTTGCCGTGATGTTATGGTGTTTGATGTTGTGATATTTATGATGAGTTACCATGATGTTCTTGATGATATTGAGGTGTTGATTTGTGATGTTTTGATGAATATATGATGACATGATTTATATGAGAATTGATGAATGATGACGATATGATATGACTGATGAATTGTGAGAGAATTATATATGTGATGTTTCATGATTAAATGATGATATGATGTTATTGATGATTATTAGGTGTTTATGTGAAGATAAAATGACGATGTGAAGTACCATGAGTACATTGATGATTTTACATGATTATCTTGATGCGTGTATTGATGATTTGACGATGATGATTCATGATGTTTTTGATGAATACATGATGATATAATTAACATGAGGTTTTGATGAATGACGATGTATATGATAGCTTTTGTTGATGAATGAAGATGCATATAATGATGTTTATTTGACGATGGTGATTATTGACGTTGTGCATCATGCATTCATATGCATACTCTGTGACGAAGCTTCATTCCCATTGTGCAGATATGACGTGATTATGACGTGCTCTGGTTCCAATGCAGAATCGATCCTATTGACGGGGATCTTTGGAGGGGTGATGGCCTAGTGTCCATCGATTATGACGATTGGTACCACAAGCATGAGTCTTGTTCACGTGCATTTGCATTTAATTGGCATTATTGTATTTTATGATGTTGGTTGTGATTTTGATGTTTCCTTGTGATGACCCTGAAGATGTTGTATATGAAGATAATGCCATTTTATGTATATCTTGTTTTATATTGATTATTATGAATTGTGATTACTCACCCTGTCTGTTTAAATGTTGCCTCCACGTGGGTAACATGCAGGTGATCCGACTTAGATGTGGATGCCCTCGAGGACTCTTGAGGTTATTGCTTTTGGTCGATGTAGAGGGTCTTGCTCTGATAGTGTAACATCAGATTGGGTCGTCGAGTCGAATCATGTGATTTATTTGTCGTTGTTTGATGTTATGGTTTATTATAAAACCTTTTTGATTATTTGTGGTTATGGTGGTTCTGGTGCTACTTCTGAGGGCCTTTTGTTGAAAACCTTTTATTTGAAATTTTTGAGTTCCGCTGCCATGTGAAGGCTTTTTGTGAAACTTTGAGGAAAACCGTTTGTTTACAGGTGTTACTTACAATATACTCTAATTTATGTAATACTTTTCTTTTAATTGGTTTAGAGTAATGGTGTCACATGCAAGTATACATGCTTGGTAATGTAGCAAGTGATAAAGTAAAGGTCGAACCCATAGGGAAGTGCAAAGTATTTGAACTACTAATATTAGTTTTTTTTGTTTAAGAAAAGTATGAGCAAGGTAACAGAAATATGAGAATAAAGAGCAAGAGCACACACAATTACCGAAAATAACTTAAAGCTAAAGAGGAGTTAAAATATCAGAGAGAGTAATTGATGAGCTAAATCCATTAGTATAGTTGTTGTTTGATATGCCTTTATGATGTGAAGTGTCGTGCCTCAAAAGGTCAGAACATGATCTAGTGGTGTATCTCTACAGCATCAAAACATGTATAACTAGGGCAAGGGAACAAATCTCTAAGTCTCACTTGTAACCCTAAAATACGTCTGGTTTTAATTCTAAAAAATCTTTATGGCCTCAGCTTCTTATCTCTAAGCAAGTTAAATTAAGTGAATATCTCTATCCTACTTTATTAACCACTTTTGTTATGAAATCCACTTGTTTATTGGATCTCTCTCAACAACAAGCTTTTACTTTTTTCCTAGTTGATCACTCTAAGAACCAAGTTTATAGCATAAAAACACATAACAAAATAAGACACTAACCAACACATCATATTAACATAAAAACAACTTTTATACTAACTTCATTAGTCTCGTCAAACAAAGGTTTAGCTCATGATGAGCTGAGTACAAACTACTGGAATGAAATTAATATGAAACATCATCTTACAAGTACACCTTTAAGGTTCCAAAACTAGAGGATTTAAGAGGGCTGGCAAGGATGATCACCAACCCTGATGCTTTCAGATATAAGTACGGAGGACTGCTGTCTCTGTTAAGGGTCTATGTAGTTGAATGAATCCTGTCTAGGCTAATCCAATTGTATGATCCGGTTTATCACTATTTCACGTTCCCAGATTATCAACTAGCACCAACACTGGAGGAGTATTCTCACCTGACTGATTTACCCATCACTGACCAAGCTCTATTTTCTGGACTAGAAGAAATTCCAAAGGATCAAACCATTGCAAGAGCAATCTATTTGGATGAGTCAGAAGTCAGTGTAGCGCGATTTTTGTGGTCCTGAGTCACGATCGCTTGGGTACTACAGTTCGATTCATTTTTTATCCTATTGAGCTGACTAAGGAAGGGAAATAGATGTCTCCAATTAACCCTGCTTGCATACTAAGTTTGAACAGTGGTCTGTTAGGTTACAGATGATATGTGGATGTGGGGCCCAATATTTGGTTATTTTGCTAAGAACTCAGTGTCTGGATTATTTGTGAGGTTTTTGGTGATGTGTTTAAATTTGATGCTTTTGGGTTGATTCGGTGGAGATACTAGATTTTGGGTTTTTTGATTGGTATGGTCGCTAAGATTTTTCAATCTTATGCCTACGTATTCCCGTTTAACTTAACAGGGAAATCAGAGTGATCGTAGTTCCTCCTATTCTATGGGAGGAAAAGAGGTTGTTTTGGTGTCTTATTCAAAGCCCAAGACGTGAAGCTAAAGGTGGTTTGTATCTTGTTTAAAGCCCAAGATGTGAAGCTAAAGGGTTTTGGATGAGAGAGAATTTATCATCTCTAAAGAGGAGTTGTTGATGTTTGTATGCTGTGAGCAAGGCACAAATTTGATGCTAAAAGGTTGATTGACTCAACCAGAGTTTTCTTTATACAAAGCCTAAGAGGAGGCTAGTGACCCACCAAGAGGGTGTTTTTATATGTCTTGTACGAAGCCCAAGAAGGAGGCTAAAGAGGTTTGACTCAACAAGAGAGTCTGGAGGTTGTTTGACTCAATGAGAGAGTCTTTTATACTCAACAAGAGAGTGTTTTCTATCTTGTACGAAGCCCGAGATGGAGGCTAAAGAGGTTTGACTTAACAAGAGAGTCTTTTATACTCAACAAGAGAGTGATTTATATCTCGTACGAAGCCCGAGATGGAGGCTAAAAGTGGTTGACTCAATAAGAGAGTCTTTTATACTCAACAAGAGAGTGTTTTTCTATC
The DNA here is from genome assembly GCA_022829125.1 of Lathyrus tuberosus. Lineage (NCBI taxonomy): Eukaryota > Viridiplantae > Streptophyta > Magnoliopsida > Fabales > Fabaceae > Lathyrus > Lathyrus tuberosus. Next base: position 12,040,324 of record JALAZF010000045.1, read on the forward strand.
TCGTACGAAGCCCGAGATGGAGGCTAGAGAGGTTTTGACTCAACAAGAGAGTATTTTATACTCAACAAGAGAGTGTTTTTCTGTCTCGTACGAAGCCCGAGATGGAGGCTAAAGAGGTTTGACTCAACAAGAGAGTCTTGACCAGGTGATTGACTCAATAAGAGAGTCTTTTATACTCAACAAAAGAGTGATTTATATCTCATACGAAGCCCGAGATGGAGGCTAAAAGTGGTTGACTCAACAAGAGAGTCATTTATACTCAACAAGAGAGTGATTTGTATCTCGTACGAAGCCCGAGATGGAGGCTAAAAGTGGTTTTGACTCAACAAGAGAGTCTGAAAAGGTTAGCTCCGTTGGGGGAGAATCATTGTACAAAGCCCAAGAGGAGGCTAACTGTGCTGGTGACTGTTTCAGTTTAGTGACAGGTCCAGTATGTTGGATAAAAGAGAAAATCAGTTCTTATAAAGATTAAAGGTAAGGTTGTGCTTTGGGATTGATCAGAGGATCAGGGTTATTTCCTGTTCTTTAAGGAAATGAAAAATCCAAAGGGTATTGAGACTGTCCAAGTCTACCGGTGTTCTGAGAAAATCGATTCTCAGATAGTGAATGATCGTTGTATGATACCCAAGAGAAGGCTAGTACGTTAAGGGATGAAGGTCAACCCATTAACTGGTCTGACACTCGACTCAGAAAAACAGCTCTAGCAAATTGATGACTAGGTTTTGTTCCTATACCTGTAGAGGTCTCTGGGTCCTTGTACTAAGCCTAAGAGAAGGCATTAGAGCTTTTAAGAAGCCGAAGGGTCCTTGTACAATGCCCAGGAGGAGGCGGGGATGCTTTTAAGAAGCCTGTGGGTCCCCAAACCCCGAGAAGTTCAAGACATGCCATTCACCAAGAATAGATCAAGCCAGGAAAGTTCGAGAATTTGGAAGAAACTCAAGAGATGCCATTCACGGAGAAAAGATCATCTCCGGGGAGTTAGAGTTTCTTTGACAATTTATAAGGGTGAAGGTCTGAGAAAGGGTTCACCGGGAATGCTGCCTTTCACGTCTCCATATTTTTTAACCCCAAGAGGAGGGAAGACTGTGTCTGGTAATCCTATGGGGATCTAGTTTTGTTTGTATTTAAGAGTGACCAACAGGGATTTACCTAGTTCTAGACGTAGTTGACGGGGAAAACTCTAAATAAATATACTAGTATTACACAGTTGATATGTGACAAGCATATAAAAGTTTGTGAAATAAGACTTACAGTGAAACAGCCCCAAATACAGTTATATATATATATATATATATATATATATATATATATATATATATATATATGAAAGCGGATAAAGAAAGCGGGTAAACACTTACTCGGTTGTAGAGCTTCCATGCTGTTTGGTTAGTTGTTCAACAAAGAAAGCTTTGATAACAATTTTATATTCTAAATCAAAGGAGAAAGTGCTTTGAAAAGATTGTTGGGGCTTACAGTTCAAGGAGAGGCCCAAGGTTTTATCAGTGATTGCACTGTTGAAATTGTACAGGGACTTATACAAGTGACTGAGGCCCAAAAAGATTTTCTGTACACAGGGATGGGTCTTACACTCTCTCAAGAGGCCCAAAGGTGTTTAAAGAAAAGGAATGGGGCTTATAACACGAGGGTAGGCCCAGATGACTTGATTTTTGAACTGGCGATCGCGCAGAGGTTTCTTTAACATACTGGGTCTTATACAATGCATTGAGGCCCAAAAAAATTTTGGTTAAAAGGGGGTTGGGTCTTACACTCTATTAGAGGCCCAAAAATGATTTTAAAAGAAAAGATGGGGCTTACAACTCAAGGAGAGGCCCAAGGGGTTTGTTTGAAAAATGACGATCGCGCTAGGATTTCTTTAACGTATCGGGATTTATACAATGCACTGAGGCCCAAAAAAGTTTTTATTTACAAGGGATGGGTCTTACACTCTATTAGAGGCCCAAAGTGTTTGAAAAAGATTTGATGAGGGTTGAATTGATCAAAACCCTAATTTGTTTTAAAAATATATTTTAATTGAATAAAAATTCAATTAAAATGATCAAAATTGTTAAACATGTGTGAAAAACAAATTGTGGTATTGGATTAATGTTTGAAAAATCATGTTTATACCCACAAAATAATTGGAAATCAATTAAGTTTGGAAAATCAAGGGAGAAAAAATATTTCAAATGTTAAAAAAAAATAAAACATTAATTCTTTGCAAAAATATCAAATATATGAAATAAGTAATATTTTTGGGATTTTTTGGTAAAATAAAATATTTTAACATTTTTGTGAATTATTAAAAAAAGAATCAACTTAAAATCATTAAAACTCAGAGAGAAATTAATTTTTGAATCAATTAAGTAAAATGACAAAAATTCAAAAATTCAAATATTTGAAAAAGGGCGCCAAGAACATCTTGGCCTTGCCCGCGTGCTCTGTTTTGCCCAGATTTACGTTTTCCCATCAATCTCACTGAATACTTGATGGAATCACTCAATCCACATATCAATCTACTCGTTTTCACCTCACGATCTTGTCTACGGTCTTTAATTTCATTTATTTTAAGCATGGAATAAGAAATCAAAGAGAAACCTCAAGAACCCTAAAATTTGCATGAAGGCTCAGAAATTCCATACACGATTTAAACAAAGCAATTGATTGAGGGAAAACACTCCATGCATGATTATGAACATATGGCCAAATTATTGTGCAGCAAAAAATGCATGGATCATAGAGTTAGAAGAGCTCATGCTTACCTCTTGCAGCCGGTGATCGTGTTTTGTGTTAGAGGTGTTACAGATAGGTTCCAATGATGTGGATAGCTTCCCTAGGTGCCAAGTGATGTGCCTGAGTGCTTGGAATGGTTTGAAACAAGTTAGAACTGAAGATGGTATCTCAACTGCAACTTGGTTAAAACCTTGAGCAGTTGGCTGGTGATTTTATGAAATCAGTGTTCCAAATGTTTTTTAAGTGTTTAGATCACTTCTATATGATGTTTATGAAGTGTGTGTGTGTGTGTGTGTGATTGGTTTGGTTTGGTTGGAATTGCTCTCAAACTCAAAACCCGATAGTGACTTGCTTTGGAAGGCAAATTTGGAAGTGAGAAGGAGATTTTGAGGAAAACATATGTTTTATGGCTTTGGTGTACTCAAACTGATCACAAATGAGCTCTACTTATAGTATAGCAAGTTTGTTTTGCAAGCAATAGTGAATGGCAACTGCTGCAGAGGTTTGGCCAATGTTGATCAATGAGAATCCAAGTCTCCTCTAGCCATTGACTAGAGGTTAGGGCACAGGCTGCTGGTTCCCTTGGTCTTGGATATGTCTTGACTGAATTCAGTTGGAAATGGCTTAGTCCATGCCACCTTGGTGCATCCATTAAATGCTCCAAAACAAAATTGGAGTCTTGTCCCTCTTTTTGGCATTTCTAGGTTTGGCATGCTACTTTTGGTTCCAAAGACTTGGGAGGCTTATGGATCAGTGTTTGTCCCTCCTTGGTCTCCCCTTGAGGTGTTCAGATGGATAGAGTTGTTTATCATTTGCATAAATTGCTCAAATCGAGCAAAATGCACAAATCTGCCTTGCCTTGACAGTTTGCAACAAGGCATATTGCCATTGTCATATCTCATGGCCCAAGTGGAATTTGTTGGGGTTCTTGGCCATTTTGGAAAGCCCTCATATGATACAACAACTGTTTGATCATAATTGGTTTTGATACTTTTTGGATCCAAGTGAAAATGCCCCTACATTTTGAAAAAAGTAAGACAGATTCTGACTTAGTGAAAATTTCACTAAGTGTTGGAAAAAATTGACATTTTCACTTTTTGTGATTTTGATCATTCCATAACTTAAAATCCATGAGAAATTGGAATGAGTTGTGTTTGAAGCTTTTGTAGAGGGCCATGAGAGCTACAAATCCAGCTTTGGATGGGGGAAAATGGCCTTGTGGTTTAGGAGTTATGATCCTCCAAAGTTGGTACCCTAGCCACTTTGTTCCATAAGTTAGAAAATTTCTAAGTTTTTTATGGTTACCCCTTTTACAAGTTATCCCACTTTTCTTGATTTCTCTTGATGAATGATGATTCCAATCACACATTAACATCATTTTAGGGTTAGGGAACCATAATTGATCAAAAAATCAAAAAGTCAAACTTTGACTTTTGGGCACAGTTGACTTTTTATCAGATGAATTCCAAACTGTGTGATCCTCTATGAAATGAAGTCCTTGACCTAAATCAAACTTGATGGATTGATTTCATAGGTGTTATAGGGTGTATTTAATCATGTCCCAAAGTTTGGGAGCATGCCTGGGTCAAAAGTCAAAGATATAGTTGACTTTTTCCCGCGAAACCCTAATTGTGGTTCTGATGAGCTTGAAACTTGTTGATCAAGCTTCTTGGGTCAATCCATTGTTACAAATGGATTAATGTGGTGTATTTGAGACCCTCAAATCCTCTCTTGAGGTATGGCTCATGTTTTGTCCCAAAAGTCAACTTAGGGGTGAATTAGGTCAAGAAACCATAATTCCTGATTTTTTATGAATGCATCCCCTGAGGCAAAATTGGCTTGATGATTGGGTTCATGATGTCCCTTGGAGCATCTTAGGTTATTCTTTGAAGCATTGGCTCATGCCCAGAGGAAAGTTTCCATCTGGAGGCCCTGGTCGACCAAAACCCTAATTTGGTGACACTTGCGATCTTGAGGCTTGATCCATTTGGAATGCTATAACTTTGTGCTTGATTCTTGCTGTGGGAGTCCTCTTGATCCATTGTGGATGTTTGAGATGTTTAGACAAGTTGAAGATCATGTTATTCCTTGATTGATCCTTTGTCTAAGAGCTCAGAGAGGGCTTGAAACCCTAATTTTGATTGTAGTGAAGGCTCAACAATCTTTGAGGAGATTGATGAGGTATGATGGTACATCCATATTGTGATGATAATTTGCACAATGATGGGAAATCTTAGTGGTCAAAATTTGGGGTATGACAGATGCCCTTATTTAATCTTCTTGGACCCGAAGGTGTGAATGACGAAGGTATTCGGGCATTCAGGGTGTAAGAGGATTAAACATCAGAATACCCGAAATTTTCATGGTGGTTATGAATGGTGGCTTAAGCATTCATCTTCTTTTTCTAAGCAATGATGCTTAGAAAAGGTAAATTTCCCCTCGATCCTGGTTTCCTACCAAGGAACTAGTCTAAGTTTTCTGAAATAAACTTCCCCACGATCCTGGTTTCCAACCAAGGAACTGGTCTAAGTTTCTGAAATAAACTTCCCCTCGATCCTAGTTTCCTACCAAGGAACTGGTCTTAGTTTCTGATATGAACTTCCCCTCGATCCTGGTTTCCTACAAAGGAACTGGTCTAAGTTTTTGAAATGAACTTCCCCTCAATCCTGGTTTCCTACCAAGGAACTGGTCTTAGTTTCTGATACAAACTTCTCCTCAATCCTGGTTTCCTACCAAGGAACTGGTCTTAGTTTCTAATTTAAACTTCCCCTCGATCCTGGTTTCCTACCAAGGAACTGGTCTTGGTTTCTGATTTAAAATTCCCCTCGATTCTGGTTTCCTACCAAGGAACTGGTCTTAGTTTCTGATTTAAACTTCCCCTCGATCCTGGTTTCCTACCAAGGAATCGGTCTTAGTTTCTTTTATCAATAAACTTCTTGACAAGAGACGTTGTTCGTAGCGGTTTTCCTCAAACTTCTCGCCGAATTTTCCTGGGGAGATGCCATTTGATGGAAAAAGATCTGATGTCAGAGTTGCTGGGGAACCCAGTCGTCTGAGTTGTAGAGGTGTACAAACTTCTCTGTTGGAGATGCCATTTATTGATTCTATTGGGGAAAACAGGTCTCTTGAGAGTCTGCTGCCGCTTGGGGGTGTTACATCATACTTTTCTCGGGATCTTCTCGGAGAAATACCATATGATCTGATCCAATTTTGAGGTACTGATGACCTTTTTGTCAGCGTATTTTTCGGAGAAAAATGGTTGCATTGCCGAATCTCTGATTAAGAGGCTTTCTCTGGGGATTTTCCTTATTCCGGGAAAGCGAGGATATCATCTTCAATGGCGAAGAGTGATGTTTGTCGACGGTCTTCTTGCTTTTCAGAGGTTCAAGTTGTCAAAGTGATCAAAGAACCAACTTTAATCCAGAAATAAACTGGACGAGAGTGTTCAGACGCAACATTTCCTGACGAGGAACGAACTGACAACTCGATTGAGAAGACTTTTATCACTTGGGGAAAAAACCGACTAGAGTGATAGTGATGCAATATGATCATAAATGTAAATCAATAATGCATGATGTATGTATGTATATGCTGATAAAACTGACGCGACATACAGACTGATAGATGAACATGACGGGATACTCGGCCACAGCAGGGGATGAAAAGTATCACAGGTCCAAAAGTAGCAATTCTGCCTTGCTTAGGAGAGATAGTCCCTGTGGGGGACAACCGTTGGTCGGGCTTAGGAGGTAAGAACTCTGCCGGGGGTGTCAGATGAAACACGGTCTCTGACACAGTTGATCCTTCATTCAGGCGTACTGATTAAGAATGAGTACTTTGATTCTGCACTTTGAAGTTCGATTACTTCTGGAGAAGCGATCGACGTTCTTTCGATGTTCAACAGTTAAAAGAAATTGTCATCTTTATTTTAAGAAGCAGAAAAATGTTGACAAGAAAAATTCATCTTTGTTTTATTTCAAGAATCGTTAATCATGTTAAAATGTCGTTCTATAAAGCTAAAACAAATCAGAATTGCAAACAAAAGCACAAGGGCTTAAATTTTATTGGTAGGATGGAAATCAGCCAAACGCGTGATTCCATAGAGTATTTACAAAGTTTAGAAAATGGTAATTTAAGGGAAAAGGGCTATATTGAAACATAACGACCACTATCCTTCTACCAACTTTGAATTCGGGACATCCAGAGCTTCTGTCGAAGATGACCTTGACTGGAATTTTTCTTCTAATGAATGGCATTACTGCTGAGGAGTTGAACTGATCAGACGTAGTTACTTGCCATTAATCCCTAATTTTTGCCTGGATTGTACTTTGAGATTTCCAATCCATCGGGATGATTTTTTTGCTTATGTCTCTAATTTTTTCCTGGACCGCCCTTTCGGGTTTTCAATCCACCGAGACGTTTTTTTTTTTTTTTAGTTTAGGCGAAGTATTTCCTGACTACGTCAACATTCGTGGGGTAGGAAAATTCCTCTCCATCCATGGTTGCAAGTCTCAAGGCGCTGCTTGAGAAGGCTTTCTTGACCACATAGGGGCCGTTATAATTTGGAGTCCATTTGCCCCGAGAGTTAGTGAGAAATAATTGTATCTTTTTGAGCACAAGATCTCCTTTTCTGAAGACGCGAGGTCGGACCTTTTTGTCAAACACCTTCTTCATCCTTTGTTGATACAACTGACTGTGGCATAGTGTCGTTATTCACTTTTCTTCGATCAGATTCAGTTCATCATATCTGGTTTGACACCATTCAGCTTCTGTAAGCTTAGCTTCCATCAATACCCGGATTGATGGGATCTCTACTTCTATAGGGAGCACTGCTTCCATGCCATATACTAGAGAGAAAGGGGTTGCCCCTGTTGAAGTACGGACAGATGTGCGATAACCGTGAAGAGCAAAGGGTAGGATCTCGTGCCAGTCTTTGTAGGTTACAACCATCTTTTGAACGATGTTCTTGATGTTCTTGTTAGCTGCTTCTATCGCTCCATTCATCTTGGGCCGGTAGGGAGATGAGTTATGGTGTTCGATCTTGAACTCAGCACATAACTCTTTCATCATCTTATTGTTCAAGTTAGATCCATTATCGGTAATGATCTGTGTACCACCCCGTTTCCCAAATACATAATATAATGATAATTATAATAGCACTTATCAGAGTTTTCATAAAATACGGGATATTACATTCCTTTCAACTTTATAATAATAGTAACTATAAAAATAATACTTTAGTAATTCCATAAAAATTCCTTTATAAAGGTTTATACAAACTGCAGCGAAATTTTTTTTTTTTTTATAACATCACCATCTTCAACTCAAATGACACTAAGGCCTTCATTACAACAAATAAATAACTTCTTCATAATATGTTTCAAAATCTAATACGTAACAAAATAGGAATAAAAACAACTAAACAAGACCCATCCCGTTACGTATAAGAGCAGTCTCCTACACAAAGGCACAAGAGACTCCGAACTCAAGCAGCAACTACTCCAATGAATCTGCACGTTACCCACATAAAAGGTAACATTCAAGCAGAAAGGGTGAGATTTCACAATTCATAATAAAATGATAACATAGTAAGGAATTATCATGTTCAGCAACTTACAATCCTTCACCAATAACAACACATAATGCATGTTATCAACAACAACAATATATTATCATATTATAGCAACAATAGCAATTTATCACGTATGTGTAGTTAACAACTGACATCAAAATCAACACCACATATAACAGCAACCATGCAACATCAACTACACATTATTATTCATATTTATCAATAGTTTACAGCATCCTCAACAATTAGCAGCATCAACAATTTATAACATTTAGCAGCATCAACAATTAACATCAACATCATATGAAATGCAAGTGCAATCATGCATGTGGTACCCAGGGCATAAGCCCTCAACATTTTTCATTAAATAAGGATCCAAGGCATAAGCCTTCAACAGTGCCAATCCAGGCCAACAACAGGGCATAAGCCCTCAACAATGCATATGTAATCATGCCAAATGAAATCAGCTCAAAAACATCAACAATCAACATTTGGCACAATGGCCCAAGGCATAAGCCTTCAACAACGTCATCAACAACAACATCATCAATATTGGTACAAAGACCCAAGGCATAAGCCCTCAACAACAAACATCAACAATAACATAATTTATTTCATCAAGTAACTAATTACTCCCAACATCATTTTATACATCATTTGATTCGCCCAAATGCGCAACACAACTACCAACGATCGACACAATCATATTCAAATAATTATTTAAAATATCAAACGAAGTCGGAATCACGCAAATGAATATGTTCCGGAAATCTTAGAGAGTCTATTTCAAGGATATGAATTTTATTTTAAGACCTAATACACCAATCAGTTCAGTTTAATCAAACCATAAGAACACATACTCACACCGGGCAGAATATTTTGTCTAACTTCAAAATGATGCCAAAACTTATATACTTATGATAAAATTCTGAAACTTTCCATTTGGAAAGGTCATTAAGTCCTCTTTCCAACGCAACTGACGCCACCCCAAACGGACTTACGACGCTCCAGTTACACTCGAAACAAAATGACCAACGCATGACCGAAATCACCAACATTTATGGTATAAAAACAAAGTAACCACTACTATTGAAGAACTCCTAGACTTAATTTCTCCACATAAACATAAATATTATCGCGTTAGCTTTCTAACGCTTCGAACGCGACCTCAAACGGACTTACGGAACTCAAGATATGCCCAAAACAAGTCGGTCAATACACTTCTACAGTCTCCTGCGATCCCATTACGGAATTTCACTCTTAAACTTATTTTTTTTCAACTTAAAATTATGTCAAACATTCCCCAACATGTTCAAATAGCTTATTTTGAAAATCACTTATTATTGGTCAATTACTTTTTGTTATTTCACTCTAAACCTATAAACCAATATCAATTCTAACAACATTATGCCATCAAAATTCATCCCTATTCATCAATTCAACACAAATCAACATTTAACAACATTATCAACAAACTTATACAACCCTATTACACCAATTCATAATCAACTCAAAAACATCCCTAAACAACCCTAACCCCAAACATACATTATCAATCCCATTATAAAATGTTAGTCCCCCCTTACCTTGTAACTGGAGGCTCTAACTCAAAGGGTTTGCAGAATGTTACATTCCTTTCTTTCTCTTCTCTCTACGTTCCGTTCTTCACACTTCTCAGCCAGCCTTTTCCCAAATAATCGTACCAATGTTACGATCTAACTCTATTCTCCCTATATTATATTTCCCATATTCCAATAATAACCTTAGGACCCCTAATATCCCAAGTTATTCCAATTCTACCCTTCTCAACTTATATTTAATTTTTATAACAATATACCACTAATCCCCTTTTATTATAATTTCCAATAACAATAATAATAATAATAATAACCATATAATAATTATTATTATTCCCAATATTACTCATATTATATTTTAAGTATTAATAATAATAACATACTAACATCCTCATGCCACCCCCAAGGTTCTACACTTTTGGTCATACACCCCCTACCTTATATTTTATATTTTAATAAAAATACTAATAATTTCTATTTTTTTTATTCTAATTACTCAATAATAATAATAATTAACTAACTATATTATTATATACCATCATCAACATCACGCAATTCATCACAAAACACAATAATTCATAAATCATCACCACAATTAGTCAAATTAATTAATTAGACTCTATAAATAATAAAATAAATAAAAGAGGGCGTTACAACTCTCCCCCACTTAGAATGTTTTCGTCCTCGAAAACGCACCAACAGAAACGAGTCCAGATACAACTCTCTCATCCACTCCTCACGCCTTCAAATCCAACTCTTGCCAAAAGGCCAAACATACACTACCCTTACTAAGGTAACTCCCTTGTTTTAGCCATCTACCAAAATTCCCAAGTTTGAATACAACGATCTCATTGGAGTCAAACCACATCGCGGTTTCTACACTTCTTAATATTCAAAGTATCATAAACGACCATTCCAACACATCGAATGGGAAAATCTCTCACTTATTTCAATCAACTACTAATGGCTATCTCAAGCACTCCTTCGTCTATGCACCCAAACTTTCAATAATCCCTCCAGGGATTAAATAACTCTCTTCTTCAGATCATCTGTCTATGGTTCATAAGAAGAATTCTATCCGACTTAGTACTAACACAATCTGTGCTCCTTACCAAAACGTCAATTATAAATCCCGTATTTCAATCGAACACAATACTCTACAGAATATCACAACTTTCATAACCTTGCTGATATACTACCCATTAACTTTCTCCATCACATTCAACCGTCGAAACAATAGTTCATCAAATTCTAATACATCTTCATCACCTCTGACAAAATATTTATCTTCCTTCTGCGTCCTTTCTCAAACATTATTCTTTTAATTTTCAAGCACGTTAATAATACAAAAACGATTCATAAATCCAATCCCACTATCTTCATCAACATAAATTCATCATTCTATCCTTAATACATCAAAACCAATCATTCTAATCACTTTAAATTCATCCATTGATTCTCTTAATTTTTTTTCTCAATAGATCCACCAACCCACCTCGGTATTTCCTTCTTGGTAATATCTTAAATTGCACCACCAATTAAATTTAATCCTGCGAGTTTCTCTTGAAATTCTGGCTTATATATCAGATGTCCTATCGAGATGTCGAGACACTGATATACGACAACAATGAACAAGTTCAATACAATAGTGTGCAGAAAATGTAAAGAACACCAGAAATTGTTAACCCAATTCGGATCTAACTATCCTACATCTGGGGGCTACCAAGCCAGGGATGAAATCAATATTCGATAGTATCAATTCACTGATAACCACACCCGGTTCAATCAGCTCACTTAATCACTACCCTTCCTATGACTTCTACCTAAGACTCCCCTAGGTATGAGGCCCTCCTCAAATCCCTCTTCAATCACAACCCGTGACTGGTTCCTTACAAGACAAGTAACAATGGTCAAAACACAAATTCTCAATACTTCACAGCTTATGAGAATTAACACACAGCCACTCAATGCTTAAAAGCTTATGAGCAACCTTACACAACTTACACTACAATCCTTATACTGTTATCATAAGATACCAGTTAGGCTCACAAAATATATGCACACAACCCTAAAAATACATGTAAGTTCGACACCTAAAACTAGGTTTACATCAGTCAATATATAGCAATTAATCTGGACTGAATTGGGCTTCAAAAACGCAGCAATTAGACTGCTCACAAATCTGCAAAAATAACTCCAACAAAATAGGTCTTCAATCCAAAGTTTCCTATTATGTCTCCATAATTAGAAACATCAGCAAATCCGAAAACCAACAAATAACCACGATCTAAAAATGCTTTGGATGCCACATAGGATAACCATATATTCACATAATATTCAGTAACAAATCCTAGTAACAGAATCTGCATTAAAACTGACTTCACAGCGTGATGTCCTATGAGCTTCCATGGAACGTTTTCATTCGACATGTTGAAAGCAGCCACTTAGAACATTATGATTCCACATCTTGCTACTATAATAGTTTTAGCAAAATAAATGCCAACCACAAAAGCACAGAAATAACAATCTCCCCCTTTGGCTTATTTTGGCTAAAACTATACACACACAAGCAAACTTGTAAAGAAGCACAAACAAAAATATCCATAGATCAGACAGCAGCGAAAACACAAAAAAAATCCAGCATAACAACACTCCCCTTCAGCTGCATATAAACACTCAGTACAACAAACAACTCATCATCGCAGCAAAAAAAACTCCCCCTCAACAGCAGCAACAATCCACATTCTCCCCCTCAACTACTGCAGCAGCACACCATCTACCTGCAGCACACATAATCTACCTGCAGCACACACAATCTACCTGCAGCACACACACTCCCCACACAAGCATCCACACAACATACTACTCCCCCTTTTTAGCCATAAATATGACAAAGGCAAGTAGAACAAGTTAAGATAAAAATAATCCAGAGTAAACTGCATCAGAGAGTAGATGCACACCACATCACATGCCTAAATATCATGCACAGACTTCAGCATTTTCCCTTCATTCACACACTGCACTACCAGAACCTCCTTTAGTCTTTTTGATCTGGCAGCCAGAAGCCACATTGATTGCTATAGGTCTTCATGAATGCACACCCCAAGTCTGCTCCTTTGGTTTTCAAACTGAACTGCATCTAGAGCCTTGGTAAATATGTCAGCAAGCTGATTTTCTGTGCTCACATGCTCAAGAGTTATGACTTTGTCCTCCACAAGTTCTCTGATGAAGTGATGCCTGATGTCAATGTGCTTAGTCTTGCTATGTTGAATGGGATTTTTGGAAATATTAATAGCACTCAGGTTGTCAAAAAATAGTGTCATGACATCTTGTGTGACATTATACTCAGACAACATTTGCTTCATCCATACCAGTTGCGCACAACTACTACCAGCTGTTATGTACTCAGCTTCAGCAGTAGAGAGGGATACTAAATTATGTTTCTTGCTAAACCATGAAATAATATTATTTCCCAAAAAGAAATATCCACCAGAGGTACTCTTCCTATCGTCAGCACTTCCAGCCCAATCAGCATCACAATATCCTAATAAAATGGGACTTGGGTCATGGGAGTAAAGCAACCCATAATCACATGTACCACTCACATACTTTAGAATTCATTTCACTTTATTGATGTGACTGACCTTGGGTTCTGCTTGATATCTTGCACACACACCAACAGCAAAAGTGATGTCTGGCCTACTTGCTGTAAGATACAGCAGACTGCCAATCATACTTCTATACAAACTTTGTTCAACATTCACTCCCTTTTCATCTTTGGATAACTTCACGTGAGTAGGAGCAGGAGTCCTCTTATGCTTGGCATTATCCAGTCCAAACTTTTTCACAATGTTCCTCGCATATTTGCTCTGACAAATAAAAATGGAGTCTTCCATCTGCTTAACTTGTAATCCAAGGAAGTAGGTCAATTCACCCACCAAGCTCATCTCAAATTCAGACTGCATTTGAGTGATAAAATGTTGGACCATTTCATCCGACATCCCGCCAAACACAATATCATCTACATAAATCTGAGTAATCATTAGTTTCCCATCCTTCTCCTTGACAAAAAGAGTTTTATAAATACCACCCTTCCTGTACCCATTGTTAACTAAGAACTCAGTCAGTCTTTCATACCAAGCTCGTGGAGCTTGTTTCAGCCCATATAGAGCCTTCTTCAGTTTGTAAACATGATCAGGAAAGTTTGGATCCACAAACCCTTTAGGCTTCTCAACATAGACTTCCTCATTAAGATAGCCATTTAGAAAAGCACTCTTGACATCCATTTGAAACAATATGAATTTCAACAAACATGCCACTCCTAGCAACAATCTGATGGATTCCAATCGGGCCACAGGCGCAAATGTTTCATCGAAGTCTACTCCTTCAATCTGTGTGTATCCTTGAGCAACTAATCTGGCTTTGTTCCTGGTAACAACTCCTTTCTCATCAGACTTATTCTTATACACCCATTTTGTTCCAATCACATTTGTTCCTGCTGGTCGTGGTACCAGTTCCCAAACTTCATTCCTCTTGAACTGACAAAGTTCATCTTGCATAGCACTTATCCAGAACTCATCTGTCAATGCTTCTTTGACATTCTTTGGTTCGATCTTTGACACAAAGCATGCATTTGACACAGTCTCCCTTGTTCTGGTTCTTACACCTTCATTCAGATCACCAATAATCAATTCCTTCGGGTGATCCTTCTGAATCCTTATAGAGGGTCCCCGGTTAGCATCCTCTACCTCTTCATTCTCAGGTCTAGTGTTGGTTTCTTGAGCACTATCTTCTACAGACTCAACGTCTTGAGAGATTTCATTGTTCATGGGCAGACTTGCTCCAACATCATCTGGGACATCTTCATCTTTCTCATTGGTTACTAGACATTCAGATTTGGTGAAATTTACTTTGAGGCCTACATCACACAGTTGGCTTATACTGATTAAATTTGCGGTCAGCCCTTTGACAAATAGAACACGATCCAGATTTGGTTGTCCTGTATAGTCCAGCTTTCCAACCCCTTTTATTTCCCCCTTTGATCCATCCCCATAGGTGACATAATTGGTGGAGTGAGGCCTGATATCTGACAAAAACTTCTTCACACCAGTCATGTGTCTGGAACAACCACTGTCAAAGTACCAATCTTCTCTTGCAGATGCTCTAAGAGAGGTATGTGCTATGAGACCAGCCATCATTTGTCTAGGAATCCATCTTCTCTTCACTTTACCCCAACTTTGTTCTTTATTTTGTTGCTGAGCAGTTTTGGGATAGCCGTGCAGCTTGTAGCAAAAGGACTTTAAGTGACCAATCTTGCCACAGTAATGGCATCTCCATGGTTTATACTTTAATCTACAAACTCTTTTCTGATGCTTCATCTGATGTTGAAACATGTGATTTAACATCCCCACTTCTTGCTTTATTTTCTGAGGGACAAACTTCAATACAGTTTTCTTGGAAGTCTCTGCTAGATTGTTAAAACCAAGGCCTTGCACATTTCCAGCTTCTTTCCCATTCTGAAGGATCTCATCCAGCTGCGTGGTACCATTGTTCAGCATTCTTATAGATTTGGTCATATTGTCAAGTTTTGACTTTTGCCATTCAACCTCCTCCTTCAGATCAGCAATGGTTGATAGATGTTCTTCCTTCTCAGCTTCTAGTTGAGCTATCAAGATCTTCTGTTCCAATATAATCTGGCACCTTTCTTCATTCTTGATACACAATTCTGAAAACCCTGTGAATACTTCTTCCTTAGTGAGTTCTCCAACATAGGATTCTTTGTCAGAGTCAGATTCACAAGAAGTTTCTCCACCAACCTTGCAGATTCCAGTCAAAGCTGTCACCAATTTTGCTGATTCTTCTTCAACATCACTCTCAGACTCTCCTTCTGACCAAGACACTGATAGGCCCTTCTTCTGCCTTTTGAGATATGTGGGACACTCAGTCTTTATGTGCCCATATCCCTCACATTCAAAGCACTGAACTCTCTTCCCTTGATTGGAGTCTTCTTCAGTTCTGGATCTTCTGCCTCCATCCTGGTTCTTACTGATGTCGAGTGACTTGTTCTGAGCATTTGCTCTCGACTTCCAGTCAATCCTTTTCAACACTTTGTTAAATTGTTTTCCAAGTAATACCAGATCTTTAGACACCCCTTCATCTCTGACCAGGTCACCTTCATCTTCTGAGTCACCAGTATTTGACACAAAAGCTATGCTCTTCTTCTTTTCAGACTTTTCACTGATCCCTAATTCGAATGTTTGAAGAGATCCCACCAGTTCATCCACTTTCATCTTGTCTATATCCCAAGCCTCCTCTATAGCAGTCACTTTCATGTCAAATCTCTTAGGTAGAGATCTGAGGATCTTTCTGACCAGTTTGCTGTCAGACATCTTTTCACCTAGGGCACTAGAGGCATTAGTTATCTCAATAATGTTCATATGAAAATCATGAATGCTCTCATCCTCTTTCATCTTCAAACTCTCAAACTTGCTAGTGAGAAGCTGAAGCTTTGACATCTTCACCTTTGAAGTCCCTTCATGAGCAACCTTCAAGACCTCTCATGCCTCTTTAGCAATGGTGCAATGTTCAATTAACCTGAAGATATTCTTGTTAACACCATTGAACAATGCATTCATGGCTTTGGAATTCCCTACGGACCTTTTGTAATCTGCATCATCCCAGTCTTCCTCTTCCTTCACCACATTAGTAGGGGTACCTTTTTCATCTTTAACCTTAGGGGGCTCCCATCCTTTGATAATAGCTTTCCATGCTTGATCATCCATGGATTTGATGAAAGCTATCATCCTTGGTTTCCAATAGTCATAGTTGGAACCATCAAGCAGAGGTGGTTTGTTCAGAAATCCTCCATCCTTGTCCATTGTACCAGAAAGTACCTTCCCTGAATCTCACCCAGAACTAAAAAGGGTGCAAGCTCTTGATGCCAATTGAAATTCTGGCCTATATATCAGATGTCCTATCGAGATGTCGAGACACTGATATACGACAACAATGAACAAGTTCAATACAATAGTGTGTAGAAAATGTAAAGAACACCAGAAATTGTTAACCCAGTTCGGATCTAACTATCCTACATCTGGGGGCTACCAAGCTAGGGATGAAATCAATATTCGATAGTATCAATTCACTGATAACCACACCCGGTTCAATCAGCTCACTTAATCACTACCCTTCCTATGACTTCTACCTAAGACTCCCCTAGGTATGAGGCCCTCCTCAAATCCCTCTTCAATCACAACCCGTGACTGGTTCCTTACAAGACAAGTAACAATGGTCGAAACACAAATTCTCAATACTTCACAGCTTATGAGAATTAACACACAGCCACTCAATGCTTAAAAGCTTATGAGCAACCTTACACAACTTACACTACAGTCCTTATACTGTTATCATACGATACCAGTTAGGCTCACAAAATACAAGCACACAACCCTAAAAATACATGTAAGTTCGACACCTAAAACTAGGTTTACATCAGTAAATATATAGCAATTAATCTGGACTGAATTGGGCTTCAAAAATGCAGCAATTAGACTGCTCACAAATCTGCAAAAATAACTCCAACTAAATAGGTCTTCAATCCAAAGTTTCCTATTATGTCTCCATAATTAGAAACATCAGCAAATCCAAAAACCAACAAATAACCACAATCCAAAAATGCTTTGGATGCCACATGGGATAACCAAATATTCACAGAATATTCAGTAACAAATCATAGTAACAGAATCTGCATTAAAATTGACTTCACAACGCGATGTCCTATGAGCTGCCATGGAACATCTTCATTCGACATGTTGAAAGCAGCCACTTAGAACATTATGATTCCACATCTTGTTGCTATAATAGTTTTAGTAAAATAAATGCCAACCACAAAACCACATAAATAACATCTCTATCAACTCCATCTCACGATTCATAATCGTCGCCGTAAGCAATATCATATGATTTAAACATTAGTCACTACATAAATATTTCCAAAATAATCGCTCACATAAAACATAGTTCTTCAATAGTCCTAACCATCTTGTCTGTCACATAATAACCTCTCTCGAGTCGACTAAACACTTCAATTTCTGCGATTACTGAATACCTCCATCTTGGTCTTCAAAGGTTACATTACCCACTTACAACACAAACTCTCTTTTAGAAACATCACACTGAACCACTAAAAGATTTCTGCCCAATTCTGCAAAATCAACATCGAAGCAACCGCTAACACTTCTTCGATTCAAACTTTCCATTCTGGATAATCCAACTTGCACTTCTAGATATCTCAGCACCTAGCCGTATACACCTCTACACTAGCAGTTTCAACCTTCAGAATGTTATTCTAGTTAACTCAAAATCTGACGATATCCAACCTCAATTTGTTCTCACTAAACAACATACCAAGTAAACGATTCATTAACGCGGTCTCAAATCCTTTGGTCTTATCCAAAACAATTCAAATTCACGACTTCACACATACAATTCTTATACCAACATACCTATCTGATCTCATAATTCGAAATCCTCCAAGTGCATGTCTCTGTACATGAAAATAAACAACATGTCTATCACAATGACTCTCATCACATCCCTTCTCTACTCGAGGAAACAAACATTAAAAACATTTTCTCACATCCTTTCACAACATCTTTACTTTCTTTACAATCATGAACTTAACTCCCAACAATCACCTGAATCAACACATGCGACCGGTATCATAACGTCTATCGCATTATCCTTGATGTGTACGAATGCAACTCTACCAAACATCGCTACATCAATCTTAATTCACTACTCAAATCTCAACAATAACATACATGAAATCTCATGAAGTGAAAACATCACACCACTGCACCCACAACGCAACGACAATGGCATCCGCATTTTCGATCATACCAAAGCACCGTATAAACCTTCAAAAGCATCCAATCCATTTAAACAACAAATAATCATTTCCTTCCATGGAACATATTTTTATCAAAAAGTTCGATGTGCTAGCTTTCCAACGCCTCGAACGGCACCCAAAACGGATACTCGAAACTCAAGTTATGAATTTTCGAAGTTTTCAAAAATCATCCATAACATAGCTACGGGTTTGACATCTAGTTGACTCAAAACCCAACCAAAACTCATCTTTGATTCCCCAAACTCTTATTTTAACTTAGTTATACATATTAGGAACTATTGGGAACATAAAAACACAGTTTCATTCCGATCAATTCTTCCCCAAATTCCCAAAACACTCACTTCTCATCTCCAACATTAGTATCTAAACGACTCTTTATTCCAACAACAAAACTCTACAACATTCCACCATTCTCAAATGATAACAACACACTTCATAATAATTCCACACGACTTACTCTACGAATAATACGCAGTCCTGAAAACATCGCAACTATCTGAGCTTCATCTTCTCAGACTCATCCCAACCGTTTAGCGACTATTCCTTCGAGACAAGAATCTGCATCTATTCATCAGAACAATCCGTAAGCACTTGGCTCAACTACAACCATCCTCCGATCCCACAATTTAAGCCGAAAGACACGTCTATCCCATCCAACATAATCCCGTATGCTATCAACAAGAGATTAAGGGTGATCAGTTCCTTAATTTGTTAATAGACATCCGAAAACCATGATGTGGTACAAACCGTCTTTACCAACTACAATAGAGTTCAACCGCGCACCAACGGCAACTCCACACCCAACATCTCAGAGAAGCAAAAGCTTCTCCCCCACTTATTTCGTACTCATCCTCCTGCAAAGTTAGAAGTAAGACAAAAGAAGACCGATAGTATTTTCACACAGATATCGCATACACACAACACGACTCTACGGACTCAACAACCTGGCCGAACGGACCGACCAGGCTCTGATACCAATTGTAACACCCCGTTTCCCAAATACATAATATAATGATAATTATAATAGCACTTATCAGAGTTTTCATAAAATACGAGATATTACATTCCTTTCAACTTTATAATAATAGTAACTATAAAAATAATACTTTATTAATTCCATAAAAATTCCTTTATAAAGGTTTATACAAACTGCAGCGAAAAAAATATTTTTTTTTATAACATCACCATCTTCAACTCAAATGGCACTAAGGCCTTCATTACAACAAATAAACAACTTCTTCATAATATGTTTCAAAATCTAATACGTAACAAAATAGGAATAAAAACAACTAAACAAGACCCATCCCGTTACGTATCAGAGCAGACTCCTACACAAAGACACAAGAGACTCCGAACTCAAGCAGCAACTACTCCAATGAATCTGCACGTTACCCACGTAAGAGGTAACATTCAAGCAGAAAGGGTGGGATTTCACAATTCATAATAAAATGATAACATAGTAAGGAATTATCATGTTCAGCAACTTAGAATCCTTCACCAATAACAACACATAATGCATGTTATCAACAACAACAATATATTATCATATTATAGCAACAATAGCAATTTATCACGTATGTGTAGTTAACAACTGACATCAAAATCAACACCACATATAACAGCAACCATACAACATCAACTACACATTATTATTCATATTTATTAACAGTTTACAACATCATCAACAATTAGCAGCATCAACAATTTATAACATTTAGCAGCATCAACAATTAACATCAACATCATATGAAATGCAAGTGCAATCGTGCATGTGGTACCCAGGGCATAAGCCCTCAACATTTTTCATTAAATAAGGATCCAAGGCATAAGCCTTCAACAGTGCCAATCCAGGCCAACAACAGGGCATAAGCCCTCAACAATGCATATGTAATCATGCCAAATGAAATCAGCTCAAAAACATCAACAATCAACATTTGGCACAATGGCCCAAGGCATAAGCCTTCAACAACGTCATCAACAACAACATCATCAATATTGGTACAAAGACCCAAGGCATAAGCCCTCAACAACAAACATCAACAATAACATAATTTATTTCATCAAGTAACTAATTACTCCCAACATCATTTTATACATCATTTGATTCGCCCAAATGCGCAACACAACTACCAACGATCGACACAATCATATTCAAATAATTATTTAAAATATCAAACGAAGTCGGAATCACGTAAATGAATATGTTCCGGAAATCTTAGAGAGTCTATTTCAAGGATATGAATTTTATTTTAAGACCTAATACACCAATCAGTTCAGTTTAATCAAACCATAAGAACACATACTCACACCGGGCAGAATATTTTGTCTAACTTCAAAATGATGCCAAATCTTATATACTTATGATAAAATTCTGAAACTTTCCATTTGGAAAGGTCATTAAGTCCTCTTTCCAACGCAACTGACGCCACCCCAAACGGACTTACGACGCTCCAGTTACACTCGAAACAAAATGACCAACGCATGACCGAAATCACCAACATTTATGGTATAAAAACAAAGTAACCACTGCTATTGAAGAACTCCTAGACTTAATTTCTCCACATAAACATAAATATTATCGCGTTAGCTTTCTAACGCTTCGAACGCGACCTCAAACGGACTTACGAAACTCAAGATATGCCCAAAACAAGTCGGTCAATACACTTCTACAGTCTCCTGCGATCCCATTACGGAATTTCACTCTTAAACTTATTTTTTTTCAACTTAAAATTATGTCAAACATTCCCCAACATGTTCAAATAGCTTATTTTGAAAATCACTTATTATTGGTCAATTACTTTTTGTTATTTCACTCTAAACCTATAAACCAATATCAATTCTAACAACATTATGCCATCAAAATTCATCCCCATTCATCAATTCAACACAAATCAACATTTAACAACATTATCAACAAACTTATACAACCCTATTACACCAATTCATAATCAACTCAAAAACATCCCTAAACAACCCTAACCCCAAACATACATTATCAATCCCATTATAAAATGTTAGTCCCCCCTTACCTTGTAACTGGAGGCTCTAACTCAAAGGGTTTGCAGAATGTTACATTCCTTTCTTTCGCTTCTCTCTACGTTCCGTTCTTCACACTTCTCAGCCAGCCTTTTCCCAAATAATCGTACCAATGTTACGATCTAACTCTATTCTCCCTATATTATATTTCCCATATTCCAATAATAACCTTAGGACCCCTAATATCCCAAGTTATTCCAATTCTACCCTTCTCAACTTATATTTAATTTTTATAACAATATACCACTAATCCCCTTTTATTATAATTTCCAATAACAATAATAATAATAATAATAACCATATAATAATAATTATTATTCCCAATATTACTCATATTATATTTTAAGTATTAATAATAATAACATACTAACATCCTCATGCCACCCCCAAGGTTCTACACTTTTGGTCATACACCCCCTACCTTATATTTTATATTTTAATAAAAATACTAATAATTTCTATTTTTTTTTAATTCTAATTACTCAATAATAATAATAATAATTAACTAACTATATTATTATATACCATCATCAACATCACGCAATTCATCACAAAACACAATAATTCATAAATCATCACCACAATTAGTCAAATTAATTAATTAGACTCTATAAATAATAAAATAAATAAAAGAGGGCGTTACCTGGCTCGGAACACCATAACGGCAGATGATATTATTTTTGACGAATCTGACCACCACTTGTCGGGTTACATTGGCGTATGACGCTGCTTCGACCCACTTGGTGAAGTAATCAATGGCTACCAGGATGAACCGATGTCCGTTTGAAGCCTTAGGTTCGATCATGCCGATCATGTCGATTCCCCACATGGAAAAAGGCCACAGGGAAGAAAGAACTTTGAGATGCGTTGGCGGTACATGGATTTTGTCGGAGTATATCTGACACTTGTGACACTTCCTCATGTACTTGTAGTAATCGGATTCCATGGTCAACCAGTAGTACCCTGCTCTCAGAATTTTTCTCGCCATTGTGTGTCCGTTGGCATGAGTGCCAAAGGATCCTTCGTAGATTTCTATTATCAGTATGTCTGCCTCTGGTGTGTCTACGCATCGGAGCGAGTCCATGTCAAAGTTTCTCTTATAGAGTGTATCACCACTCAGAAAAAAGCTGCCTGCTAGTCTTCTGAGGGTCTTTTGGTCCTTTCTGGATGCCCCAAGTGGGTACTCTTGTTTCTGAAGGAAGCATTTGATATCGTGATACCAAGGTTTTTCGTCTATGACTGCTTCAATCGTGAAGATGTAAGCGGGCCGTTCAAGGCGCATTATGTCAATCTTAGGTAAGTCATTCCATTAACCTACATTAATCATGGAAGAGAGAGTGGCTAATGCATCAGCCATATGATTCTCTTCACGAGGGATATGATGAAGCTCTATTCTGTTGAAGAAGGGTAACAACCTTCTTGCGCAATCTTTGTAAGGAATCAATCCTGATTGGTTGATGTTGAGTACAATCAAATGTAAGTATTGTGTTTTATCGTATCCACAGGGATTGGGGCGATACCAAAACCATTCAATGAGTTCTATAATTCTAAGCAGAAGTCTCAAGATTGTTTGGTTTGTAAGTAACGAAAAGTAAAATCGTGCAAGAATTAAAGATAAGTTTAAGAGGAATAGGCTTGTTGAGAATTGGTTTTCATTCACCGATTCAATATGTATATCACGAATCAGTTATACACAATTTAAGCATGCTTCAATATTATCACATATCGCTTACAAACAAAGTTCATGTCTAAACCTTGATGAGAGTTCTACCTTATGGTTTAATCGACGATTTCTTAGCCTATTAAACAATACGGTAGCGTTAAGATTCGATACTTTTTGTGAATATTAAACCTAAATCTATGTCTAGCATTTAGGATTTAATAGATGTTATCTTTGATCTAGAGTTGAATCGTATTTGTCAATATCGATTCAATCCATGAAGTAAACGATAAAATGAAGATAACATCAATATTGATTCATAAATAAAATGCGTATAACGCCATGATTAATGAAAATACATACTGTTCGGTGAACTACAACCAATCCCAACAAGAGAGGGATTTAGCTACTCATGGTAGCTTGAAGCACAATGGAAGAATGGAGTTGAACTGACATCAACGACGATTTCCCGACTCTTGATGTGAATCCAGCTCCTTCTCCTCTAAACCTTACTTCTATTCCTATTACAAAGTGTTCTAAACTAGTAAAATTACAAGATATCAAGACTGAATGCCTCTGATCTCCTTTTATAGTGTTTTTGGCCGCCTACTTTCGCTATGCGAAGTTCTGGTCGCTATGCGTACCTGTCTTTCTTCTCCATTAAGTCTTTGAGCTGTCAAACCGTCCTTTGTGAAGCCGCCTTACTTCGCTATGTGAAGTAAATTTTGCATTGTGAACTTTCGCTACCTATCGCTTTCTTCGCTTCAAGGAAAATTTGGTTATGTCTTGCATTGCTACCTATCGCTGTCCATCGCTGTCCATCGCTTCTTGTCGCATCGCGAACTTCAAGCGAAGTCTGCTAGATTTGATTCAGTTTTGCTTTGCCTGGCTCGCCTTCTGTCGCTTTCCTTCGCATAGCGAAGCTTCGCGTAGCGAAGCTTTTGGTCGCGATGCGAAATTTGCAGGGCATGAGTTCTTCTTGTTCTTTCTTTGATGCATTATTTCAAATTTTCCTGCACAAATGTAAACCAAACCAAGAAGACTTTGCACCATACTACTTTTATTCATTAGTTGAGGTTTTTCTGTTAGAATCTTGTCATTCAAGTAAGATAAATGCCCTATTTTATGTGCTATTTTATCATGAATAAAACACTTATCAAACTCTCTCCAACTTGAATCTTTGTTTGCCCTCAATCAAAGCTATATAAAAGCAAGAGTTTCTATACCATTTTTCACATGATCAACCAAAAAATGTTTCAATGAAGTACATGGTTTCATGGTGAATTCCACATCCAAGTTTTTTTATGCACTACTACTTTCCAAGCATTTAGACATGTTTATGAAACAAGTTTTCCACATAAAGTTCTTTGTCAATCAGTCCAAGCAATAAACATGTCTTATCATGAATCACAACTATCACACTTTTTGTACAAGTGGAAATATCAAGGTCTTTTGAACTCTCACTTGACAACTTGCTAACATCTAGATTAATTCATGCATTCATCTTAAGTAAAATATGTCAATAAGCAAAAACATATATCACTAAGGTCTTTTTAAGGTTGTAATGTGGCCAAGGTACCAAGGAAGTGTCATTTCTAAGGCTAGTGGAAACAAAGCGGTTTTTGAGTTTTTCTTTCTTTAGAAGAGCATTCATAGAATTTGATTCTTCGTACCATATTACTCCTTCAAACCTTCCTTGTTTCTTTCTTTTGATTATATCCATCTTTTGGTATTTGCCTTTTTCTTTTCTTACTTTTCTTTTTCTTTCATATTTTTCTTTGATCTCTTCATTTTCTAATTTTTCTTTTCTTGACACAAGAATTTTTCTTCCTCTCCCCAACTTGAATAAAACCTCTCTTTTTACTTTGAATGCTCTTCAAGATTTGGCAATGGTTTCAAGGGTTTAATTCAAGAAGATTGTGAATCAATCATGGATGAACTTTTATGAATTTTCAAGATGTGGAACAATATCCATCAAGTGGTTTGCTTAATGCATTGCTCAGTTCATCAATGATTGATTCAATGTCATATGGCTCAAAAGGGGCTGCAAATGCTCACTCACTCACAAGGGACAATGAGGCTTCATTTGGGTTACTAGTTATGCTCACTTTGAAGAATTGCCTTGATCATTTCCATGTCTCCACAATTATTAACATAAATGCAAGATTAAGCATGAATCAGACGAGTTAAAACAAGAATGTATCAGTCTCTTAAGCATATAGTAATCAATGAAAGGTTACCTCACTTTTTCTGGTTTTGGCACTACGTGATTCATAATGAAAACATATTATTGCATAAGCTTGAATGACTTGATTTTATGTAGACTACTCATGTCATAATCATGCTAAGGTCTAAGAAAGCAATAAACAAGTACCTTGGATTGTGTGATTCTTCCAAAATTTTGTATCATTACCCTTGTACCTTTGTTGAATCATGTGAATGTGATCATCCACTCTTTTGCTTTTCCAATTTTATTTAAAGGACAAATATCAACTATATGGATTGGTCATATGACACCCACAGTTGAACCAAAAGAAAAACATTAAAGTGAAGGAGAATGGCATGAATGGCATTTTTGCTGATTCTGCTACTTTCGCTATGCGAAGAATATTTCGCGATGCGAAATCTGCAGAATTCAGTTTTATGTAGAATTTTCCTTTGGCTCATTCATGCTATTTTCTTCCTACCATTTAAACTAGTTATGCAATATGAAACAAACATAAACAAATAAAAAGGTTGGGTTACCTCCAAACAAGTGCTTGTTTAACGTCGTTTGCTCGACGCCTGTTCGCGTAAAATCAAGGTGGCTTGTATGAATTTGCCAAAGCATCTTTGCCACTATCCTTTGGCCTCTCCTTGTCATCCTTTATCTTTGAATTTCGGCCTATGTCATCAAGAGCCTCAATCTTATCATAGTAATCCTCTTTGTGTTGAAAAATCTTGAAGTTGACTTCTTCATCTTTGTACCTCACTTTCATCTTGCCTTTATCTATGTTGATCATCATTCGAGTTGTTTTAATGAAGGGCCGCCCCAAAATCAGATGACTGTCATGATCTTCTTCAACGTTGATCACCACAAAATCCGTTGGAAATATAAATTTCTCAAGTTTGACCATTACATTCTTTATCATGCCAACTGGTTTTGCAATTGATTTGTCAGCAAGTTGTAGCAACATTGTTGTAGGCTCCATTTCAGGGTTACCGATCTTTTCAAGAATGGAAACCGAAAGAAGATTGATGCTTGAACCAAGATCAATCAAAGCTTGATCAAAATTCATCTTTCCAATGGTAACAGGTATTGTAATGCTTCCAGGATCATCATTGATTTCTTCCTCCAATTTCTCTTTTTCTTTGGAAATCTCTTCAACTTTTGTTTCATCTACTCTCCTACTCTTTGCTGTGACTGAATTGCATGTGTCCTTAGGATTGATTTGAGTGGTAGCAGAAAACATACCTTTTTGTTGCTCATTCAACTGTTTTGCGATTTGCCCTACTTGCGTTTCTAGATTTCTGATCAATGCATCCGTATTTTTCTGGTTTGTCATGGACATCTGCATAAACTGATTCAAGGTTTCTTCTATTTTTTTCAGCTTATCTGGTTGAGTGTAGCTTTGGTACTGATTATGCCTGTTTTGGCCATAGCTTGCATTGTTGTTGTAAGAGTAACCTTGATTGTTTTGGTATGGAACCTGTCTCTGCTGCTGGTTTCCCATATAATTGACCTCTTCATTAATCGGCAGACAAAAACCAGTTGGGTGATCTCCTGCACAAAGTTCACCAATGGCTACTTGTTGTGGTTTAGGCGCTTTGTGCACTTGTTTGAGTTGTTGTGGCAGAGTAGATAATTGCTTGGTGAGTTCTTCCATAGTTTGAGTGAGAAGTTTATTTTGTGCCAAGATCGAATTGTTTGTATCCAACTCAAGAAGTCCAGGTTTCTCTTGTGTTGTTCCTCGATTATATTGGACTTGATGATCGGTGAGAGCCATTCGGTTGATAATTGCAACTGCTTCTTCTGCACTTTTTGCCAATAAAGAACCACCAGCTGTTGCGTCAAGTATGAGCTTTGGTTGGGGCTTCAATCCATTGCGAAAGATGTGGACTTGTGTTAGGTTGTCAAAGCCATGATTTGGACATTTCCTTAGCATGGATTTGTAACGTTCCCAAGCTTCACATAGAGTTTCAGTTGCACTTTGTACGAATGAGGCAATTGCTGCCTTGGCATCCATGAACCTATTGTGTGGGAAGAACCTATTCAGGAAGTGTTCTTCGAGTACATTCCAATTGGTCATGATGTCCGTAGGTTGGTCCAAGTACCAATCCTTTGCTTTGCCGATTAAAGAGTGTGGGAACAGTCTCATGAAGCCTGCCTCTTCTTCAGCTTCCGGTGCTCCTAATGTACCAGCTAACTCGTAAAACTTGGTGAGATGGCTGTACGGATCTTCATGATCTAAACCTGCAAAAGGGTTAGCATAAATAAGTTGTAGCAGTCCCGTTTTCATTTCAGCTCGTCGGTTGTTTGTAGTGGTGGTGAGACGAGCCAATCGTCTCGGACTACTCCGACAAGGTTCATTGTTGACAACTTCAGCCATTGTTTCTTTTGTTGGATTTGTTGAAGAAGTTGATGCTAAAGCTCATTTGTGATTTTTCTTTTTGGATAGTTGTTTCTGTTTCTTCTTTTGTCTTTTGTTCTTTCGGATGGTTCTTTCGATCTCGGGATAAAAAAGAAGTTGTTCCTCTGAAGTCTTGCCTCGAAGCATAAACAGAAATTTCACCACCTATCCAACAATTGAACACACGTTGCGAAAAACAAATATATACACTATATAACAACCTAGAAGTATAGAAATTATTGCGATGTTTTAATATCTTAAACGGCAATCCCCAGCAACGACGCCAATTTGATGTTGAGTACAATCAAATGTAAGTATTGTGTTTTATCGTATCCACAGGGATTGGGGCGATACCAAAACCATTCAATGAGTTCTATAATTCTAAGCAGAAGTTTCAAGATTGATTAGTTTGTAAGTAACGAAAAGTAAAATCGTGCAAGAATTAAAGATAAGTTTCAGAGGAATAGGCTTATTGGGAATTGGTTTTCATTCACAGATTCAATATGTATATCACAAATCAGTTATACACAATTTAAGCATGCTTCAATATTATCATGTATCGCTTACAAACAAAGTTCATGTCTAAACCTTGATGAGAGTTCTACCTTATGGTTTAATCGACAATTTCTCAGCCTATTAAACAATACGGTAGCGTTAAGATTCGATATTTTTTGTGAATATTAAACCTAAATCTATGTCTAGCATTTAGGATTTAACAGATGTTATCTTTGATCTAGAGTTGAATCGTATTTGTCAATATCGATTCAATCCATGAAGTAAACGATAAAATGAAGATAACATCAATATTGATTCATAAATAAAATGCGTATAATGCCATGATTAATGAAAATACATATTGTTTCGGTGAACTACAACCAATCCCAACAAGAGAGGGATTTACCTACTCATGGTAGCTTGAAGCACAATGGAAGAATGGAGTTGAACCGACATCAACGACGATTTCCCGACTCTTGATGTGAATCCAGCTCCTTCTCCTCTAAACCTTACTTCTATTCCTATTACAAGGTGTTCTAAACTAGTAAAATTACAAGATATCAAGACTAAATGCCTCTGATATCCTTTTATAGTGTTTTTGGCAGCCTACTTTCTCTATGCGAAGTTCTGGTCGCTATGTGTACCTTCCTTTCTTCTCCATTAAGTATTTGAGCTGTCAAACCGTCCTTTGTGAAGTCGCCTTACTTCGCTATGTGAAGTAAAGTTCGCATCACGAACTTTCGCTACCTATCGCTTTCTTCGCCTCAAGGACAATTTGGTTCTGTCTTGCATTGCTGCCTATCGTTGTCCATCGCTTCCTATCGCATCGCGAACTTCAAGCGAAGTCTGCTAGATTTGATTCAGTTTTGCTTTGCCTGGCTCGCCTTCTGTCGCTTTCCTTCGCATAGCGAAGCTTTTGGTCGCAATGCGAAAGTTACAAGGCATTAGTTCTTCTTTTTCTTTCTTTGATGCATTCTTTCGACATTTCTTGCACAAATATAAACCAAACCAAGAAGACTTTGCACCATACTACTTTTATTCATTAGTTGAGGTTTTTTTGTTAGAATCTTGTCATTCAACTAAGATAAATGCCCTATTTTATGTGCTATTTTATCATGAATAAAACACTTATCATTGGTATATGTTACAATCTCCTTTGATCTGATTGATAACCAGGGCTGAGTCGCCATATACATCTAAGTTCTTAATTCTCAAGTCAATCTCTTCTTCGAGACCCATGGTACAAGCTTCGTATTCAGCCTCGTTGTTTGTACACTTGAATGTAAGTCTGGCGGTGAAAGGAATATGGGTACCCTGAGGTGTTATGATGATTGCCCTAATTTCATTTCCATAATGATTGACAGCTTCGTCAAAGATAAGTCCCCATAGGGAACCTGGTTCTGGCCCTTCACTGGGTAGCGGTTCATTGCAATCTTTCATTTTTAGAAACATGACATCTTCGTCTGGGAAGTTAAACCCGACTGATTCCTGATCGTCAATCAGTTGATGAGCCAAATGATCGGCTAAAATACTTCCCTTAACGACTTTCTGAGCGTGGTACTCGATGTCGTATTCTGATAACAACATCTGCCAACGGGCAATCCTTCCCGTGAGAGAAGGTTTCTCAAAGACGTACTTGATTGGATCCATTTCGGAGATTAACCAAGTAGTGTGATGAATCATATACTGGCGAAGACGTTTGGCTGCCCAAGCCAAAGCACAACAAGTTTTCTCAAGCATAGTGTACCGAGTCTCACAGTCGGTGAATTTCTTGCATAAATAGTAGATGACAGACTCTTTTCTTTTGGTTTCGTCTTGTTGGCCAAGCACACAACCCATCGAGTCCTCTAGGACTGTTAAGTAGATGATCAGTGGTCTTTCTTCCACTGGAGGTGATAGAATCGGCGGATTCAACAGGTATTCCTTGATACTGTCGAAGGCAGTTTGGCAGTCTTCTGTCCAAACGCAATCTTGATTCTTTTTGAGTAATTTGAAGATCGGCGCGCATGTCGTGGTCATGAGGAATATGAATCTGGAAATGTAGTTCAGACGTCCCAGGAATCCTCCGACTTGTTTTTCAGTCTTTGGAGAAGGCATTTCTTGAATGGCCTTGACCTTGTCAGGATCAACCTCAATTCCTTTCTGGCTGACGATGAACCCTAAGAGTTTCCCCGAACGGACACCGAAGGTGCACTTGTTGGGATTCAAGCGGATTTTGTACTTTCTTAACCGCTCAAATAGTTTTGACAGGTGGGTCACATGCTCCTTTTCTGTTTTAGATTTGGCAATCATATCATCGACATATACCTCGATTTCTTTGTGTATCATGTCATGAAACAGAGTAGTCATGGCCCTTTGATAGGTTGCCCCGGCGTTCTTCAAACCGAACGGCGTTACCTTGTAACAAAAAGTGCCCCATGGGGTAATGAACGAAGTTTTCTCCATGTCTTTCGGCTCCATTTTTATCTGATTATAGCCCGAGAATCCATCCAAAAAGGAGAATATTTTGAACTTTGTTGTACTGTCAACCAGCATGTCAATGTGTGGTAAAGAAAAGTCGTCCTCGGACTTGCTTTGTTTAGATCTCTGTAGTCTACACACATTCTGACCTTTTCGTCCTTTTTCGGAACTGGTACTATGTTGGCTAACCATTGAGGATATTCTAACGTGGCGAGGAATCCCGCGTCAATATGTTTCTGTACTTCCTCTTTAATTTTGATGGCCATATCTGGATGAGTCTGTCTCAACCTCTATTTTACTAGCGGACATTCTGACCTTAACGGTAGATGATGTTCCACGATGCTGGTATCCAACCCTGGTATATCCTGATAGGACCAAGCAAATACATCAGGAAATTCTTTGAGAAGCTTTGTCAAACTCTCTTTGGCAGTTGGACTGAGTAGTGCCCCAATCTTGACCTCTTTTCTTTCTTCTTTTGAACCCAAGTTGACCGTTTCCAACGGCTCTTTGTGAGGTTCAATGGACCTACCTCTTGTCTGAGTAGTTGGGAGATCTCTTCCGGAATTTCTTCATCCTCTTCTTCTTCAGCCTTAAATACCGAGAATTCAAAGTTGGGAGAAGGCATTGGATAATATGTTTCAATGGGGTTGAAAACAAGCAATCTGCATGACATGATGATTTGTGTTTAGAAGAGATAGAGAGAAAATACAAGAGTGTGTGCAGTGTATTTTTTTTACTGCTTGTTTTTATTATTTGAATTGTTTTTTTAGGATTACCATTTTCTGAAAAAGAAAAAAGAGAAAACAACAATTAATGCGGAAATTTCAGAACGACGTTATTTTATTTATGATTTTGTCGATTCTTGAAACTACAGCCCTATAAAACAAAACTCTATCGCTTTGGGCAAAGGGAAGAGGGATATTTACAGAAAGTGAGCCCTATCAAAATATCCATTTCACCTAGGCAGGGTGAAAGGTTAAAGTAAAGACGGCAATTACTTTGACTTATGAACGATCTTGGAACATCAACAGCAACCCATTGGCGGCGAACTCCTCGGTGAATCACAAAGTCTGGTACCTTCTTTCTTGGCTTGTCCTCAGAAATGATGTTGATTTCTGGCAGAGCAGGATCATTGGAATCTGTCTCCCAGACAGAGTTGTCGTAGGAGGATTCTTCTGTTGTATTTTGCATAACATTTGTGCTCTCAGGTAAATCTCCCCATCCAGTAGGCTGGATGTCTTCGAGCCTGATACGAGAGCTCTCAGGAGCGATGTACTTGACCAAGAAGTCGAACTTGCCACTCGGTTGTCCTAAGGTGTCCCACACTTCTGTGGAACTGGAGGAATCATCTCTTTCGATGACGTTGACCTCAGGAAAAGCATAGTTGATGAATTCTAGTCCTGCAAGCTTTGCGAATTCATCGTCATGCCGGATATTTTCTGAATACCCTGAGTGTTGATCCCATGACATGGTGGGAACGCAGGTGTTCCTTTCAATGATGCTCAGCTGATTTTCATTGTTCGGCTGATTTTCTTGCCCCAAGTCTCCTGGGTACGGCTGCCACATAGGCAGGCCATCCATTGGGCCATAATAGTCGTGGTCAAAGTTGTATTTCATCGGAGTGTCCTCCTCTAATGAATTTGGCGGAGCACGGCATCCTTTCGGATCACAACCTCCGTATATCATTTTGACGTCTGACCTTGGTATAAATCTCGGACTTTGTGCGAGATAGCAAAATGGCTTAGGCACCTCTTCCTGAGACATATAACCGTCCTTATTAAGATAGGATTTCCATTCTTCCTCTGTATCGGAGGAATCTTCCTCATTGATAGTGTGTACTTCTTGGGACACTGGGGGAAGGAAACCTCCACTGTGGAAGAAGTTCTGAATGGGATGAAGACTTTCATCGTTAGTAGCAATCTGGGTACAAGTTGCAGAGAAACCAAGACCCTTCTTTGTTTTATTATCAGTAGGAATGACAAGCTGTCCCCATCCCTTGGCATTGTTACTTTTGATCACTTCGAGAGCATCTTTGTACGAGGAAATCGACGTTCTTTTTTCTTATTGATTCTCATTGCTCACCGACAGTGCTTGGAACTAATTTCCAACAACCTCCTCCGGCTCTACACAAGTAGATAATGAAAGGTTACTCACGATCAAGGCTTGTTCTCCACAGACCATGACAAGTTGATCGTTCTTGACGAACTTCAGTTTCTGGTGCAGTGTCGAAGTGACTTCCCCGGCCTGGTCTATCCAAGGTCTTCCTAATAAGCAACTATATGTTGCTCGGATGTCCATGACTTGGAAGGTGATTAGGAAAGTGTGAGGACCGATAGTTATGGGAAGGTCAACTTTACCAATAACTGCTTTCCGAGATCCGTCAAAGGCTCTGACGATAACCTCACTGCCCCTCATCGGGGATCCTTTGAATGATAGTCGCATCAAAGTGGACTTAGGCATAACGTTGATGGCCAATCCTGTGCCTACCAGTACGCTGGCTAAAGCATCATCCTGGAAGTTGACTGTGATATTGAGCGCCATGTTGTGGCTTTTGCCCTCCTCTGGCAAATCATCATCACTGAATCCTAAGTTGTTGCAGGAAGTGATGTTAGAGATGATGCTATCGAACTGTCGTATTGACACATCTTGTTCCACAAAGGCCTGCTCTAAGAATTTCTGTAGAGCCTCTCCGTGGGCTTCGGAACTGAGTAAAAGTGATAACACTGAGATTTTCGAAGGAGTTTGCAACAGTTGATCAACAATGTTATATTCACTCCTTTGGATGAGCTTCAGCATCTCATCATTGTTTTTCGAAAGGTGGGGATCACTAGATTGACCGACTGGTGGATTGGGAGCTTCTGTCTGAAGTTCCTTTTCTCTGTTAGGTTCTCCAACCTCTCTGTTGAAGATTGGACCGCTCCGTGTTACTCAACTGATGTTTGCAATATTCACGACGGAGGGTAATGGAATTTCCTTTCCATTCTCAATTATCGTTGCACCGTATTTGTAAGGGATCTCCTTAGCTGATTCATACGACACTGGTCCTGGCAAGTAAATAATTACAGGAGCCTTTTGATTTTTCTGACTGTCGTAGGTAACTTCAATCAGTTCCTGGTTAGGAACTTTTGACTCGTCAAGTAGAGGGATGATGGTACAAACATCCTTGGTCCCTTCGTGATCAGAGATTACGACAATGTCCTTAATCTGATCAGTGAAATAGTTCGGCATCCAGTTGATTGGTTCGAAACTCAGACATGGGTGAATCTCTTTTCGGTCCAACTGACCTTGAAGGGCTGCTCGCACGAGGTAGCATCCTTGGTTATTCTCCGAGCAGACTCTACAGCGCTCGTAGTTATGTGGTGGCACCTGGCCACATCCGCTTTGAATGCAGTGTAACCTCACTAGGTCTATTTCCATAGATCCGACATCCTGACTTTGATGCCTAGTAGGGTTCCCATTAAGCACACTGATTTGTTGCGTGTTTTCATCCATATAGATCGGAAGCCACCAGTGGTTTAACAAGTGTTATAAAGTTCTTTGAACAAAAGCGCACCCTTGGTTACTCTCACAACATCCTTTACAGCTCAGATAATCGTGAAAAGTGAGAAAACCGAGTTGGACTTGCCTGGCGTGTAACTCCACCAAGCTGGTATTCATTAAACGAATATCGAAGATTTGGATCATGTTGATCTAATAGGGATTTTTATCATGGTAGTTCTGGATCCACCCAAAATCCATCTGACGCTGGAGGGCCTCCTGTATGAAAGAGCATCCATATTTGTTTACCGAGCAAGTCAGACAAGAATTGTAATCGTGTTATGGCAGATTATGATACTGGCTTTGCCTTGAGTGCATCGCCACCAAGTTGACATTCATTGCACAGATGTCGTGGTTCTGAATGATGTTGGAATTTATGTAGGTCATGTTGACTCCACGAACTCGATGCTCTTGGATCCACCCAAGATCCAATTGTTCTTGTAGAGCTGATTGCACCACAGAACATTCCTGATTGTTTTTAGAGCAGATATCACACTGGTGATAGTTACGAGGTGGCACATGGCCGTATCCGCTCTGTCTA
Source organism: Lathyrus tuberosus (assembly GCA_022829125.1). Lineage (NCBI taxonomy): Eukaryota > Viridiplantae > Streptophyta > Magnoliopsida > Fabales > Fabaceae > Lathyrus > Lathyrus tuberosus. Next base: position 12,075,453 of record JALAZF010000045.1, read on the forward strand.
CAATGTATCTTGACCAAATTGGCCCTTAATAAGAGTACATCATGAATTTGATAGATGTTGTTAGACTCTCCCTCTATCAAATTGACTGTAACTTTCTCATGTTGAGGCAGCGGGTTTGTGAGAACATTCGGATTTGTATCTTTGAAAGATAAGAACCCGTTCCTAACAAGCTTTTGCACATCGGATTTGAAACTGAGATAGTTTTCTATGTTATGCCCTGGTCCTCCTTGATGGTAAAGGCAAGTCTGATCCGCTTTGAACCAAAAAGGCGGATTTTCCGGTACTGTAAGAGGAGACTTAGTTTGGACCTGCCCCTTGACCAGTAACAATGGAAATAGTTTTGCGTACAACATAGGTATAGGATCGAACCCTGGTGGCCGCGTTGTACGGTTGTTGTTGTACAGAGGACGAGCCTGCTGAAGAGGCTGTTGTGTCCTTTGTTGATATTGCTGTTGAATTGGTTGGCTTTGAACAACCTGAGGTTGATACGTAGGAACAAGCGCCGGGTTGATAGCAGGAGTTACAGCTGCTACTGGTTGGTAACGTCGCCTTTGCTTTCCGAGAGAGATATTCCCAATATTCTGCTCTTTTTTCTTAGGGAGAGCACTACCGTATCATTTTGTACTACTCGATGATCCAGCGTCTTTAACTAAACGTCCTTCCCGGACCGCTTCCTCAAGACGAACTCCCATGCCTACCATTTCGGTGAAGTCACTGGGCGCACTGGCAACCATTCTGTCGTAGTAAAATGAGCTTAAGGTTTTCAAGAAGATCTTGGTCATCTCTTTTTCCTTAAGAGGTGGACAAATCTGAGTGGCAATTTCACGCCATCTCTGAGCATACTCCTTAAAGGTTTCCTTGTCCTTTTGTGACATCAATCTGAGTTTATCTCTATCCGGTGCCATGTCCAAATTGTATTTATATTGTTGGACAAAAGCAGCGCCAAGATCTCTGAACGTGCCGATCGTAGCACGGTTTAAACCCATGTACCATTTTAATGCAGCACCGGTTAAACTATCCTGAAAGTAGTGAATTAGTAGCTCCTGATTCTTTGTCTGAGCTGACATTCGTCGAGCGTACATCACCAAGTGACTTTGAGGGCAAGAGTTACCCTTGTACTTTTCAAAATCGGGCACCTGGAACTTGTGCGGAACTTTCACATTAGGGACCAAACAAAGGTCTGCAGCGTCCTTTCCAAATAGATCCTGACCGCGAAGGGGTTGCAGTTCTTTCTGCATCTCCAGGAATTGTTCCTGGAACTCATTCATTCTATCGAACATACTTTTTTTTTCCACCAGAAGGTATTTGTGGAATCTATCCTTCCGGGACAGTGTGCATCACGGGCGGTGGTATAGTCATTATGGCCGAGACTCTCGGTGCCTCCCGAAGTTTGTAACCTTTAGGAGTTGCCGTCATGCCCCTGGCATCTTCGCTTTCCCAAAGTTTGTAACCTTCAGGCCCAGCGGCTCCTACTGAGGTTCCCTGATCCTCAGCGATCGGCGGAACATATCCTTCTGGGATATAGTTAATAGGCATGCCCTAGGGACGATCTTTCAGCATATTGTACCTAGGATCATACTTCTCCACTATGGGCGTTGATGTGATTTCTGAGATCACAGTTCTTTGTTGCTGCATCTGAGCTTCTGTTAGAGCTTGCATGTCGTTATGAAGCTTTCTCAGATCCTCTTTCAGAGTGTCGATCTCTTCTCTTAGCTCTCTGTTCTCTTCCTCGAGATCATCCATCTTTTTCTGACGATTACCCGAGTATTGTACGAATGAGACAGTTTGACTCTAGAATCGTGACACAAACGTGAGATTCGTAGGGAAAAAGAATGCGTTTATGATGAATAATATGCAATGATTATATTAATTATATGTTTTTGTTTATTCAAAGTAAACTTCGACAATTAGATTGCAAATATCAAACAGTGGGGAAGATCCCGTTTTATTGAATTCAAAGATTGCGGAAACGGAAATGCAGTAAATTACAAAGTGTTGCGAAAGGAAATCTAAGCTAATGGGTCCTGAGTTCTCTCTGTGGAGAGCTCAAGTACTAGTTCTGGTGTTTTCATTTTCTTTGACCGGGGCTCTTCAGCCGTTGTCGGGTTGTCATTCCTTTGCCAAGTGAAAGGAGCGAGCAAATTCCTTTGGTCATCCTGATTTTCTACAACATGTTGCTCTAAAATTTCAATCAGAGCATCTTTTTCTTTTAATAGTTGCTGTATTTTCTTGCACTCCACATTGAGAATACGGTACTTGTTCCTCCAAGACCTCCTCTCCTATTGAACTTTGGTGAGAGTCACCTGAAGTTTTTCCATGTCCGACATGAAATAAAAGACAGAGTCCCTTAACGGAAGAACCTCCTGACGAGGGTAAGGCATCCTCAGCTTGAGAGCTCTAGTTTGTACCCAGTGGAGGTAAGGCTCCACTGAGACACAGTCTGGTTTTCCTAGAGACTCTCTTCCTTTCCTATGAACGTGTTTCTAGGCATGCACTATTTCCGTCTTTAGTGCCCTCTCGTTTTCTCCTTCCCTGAAGAAAAGACCTTCCAGATGAGCATTACGCGGGACATGCCTCATCGGGTATCCAAATTGACGACGAACTAAAATTGGATGATAATTGATTCCTCCCTTAGTTCCTATAAGGGGTACATTCCATATGATTTTTTTTTTTATTAATTTAGTCCATTCTCTTAATTGTAATTTCATATATATAATTTGTTTCAATTAGATTTTTATCTATAACTTAATTTAATTTTTATTTTGGTTTGTTTTTATTTTAGTTTAATTTAGGTTAGATTAATTCTAATTTAGTATAAATTTTAATTAGTCTAAGGTTAATTTAATTGATTGAAGTTTACTAATTTAATTTAGTTTGAATTTTAATCTTAACTTTCCAATTTTTTTAGTTTATTTTTGCTTTAGTCTAATTTAATTTAGTCCATTTTATAATTTGCATTTAATTTAGCTTATCTTCAATTCAAATCAATATCAATTTTCAATTTCTTTTTAATTCAAAATAAATTCATTTTTATTATTCAATTTTAAATTTTACTTTTTTTTCAATTTCATTCAAGTCTTAAATTTTAATTCTATTTCAATTCATTTCAATTCAAGGTTTATATCCGTCTCAAGTATCAGGTTAAAGTGTCATTCTATTTTTTTTCAAATCAATGTTCAAAGTTATGAATTCAATTCCACTCTAATAATCAATTCATGTTCACTGTTGTCAAAGATCAAGATTACTCCAATTTATTGCCTATCTCATTTCAATTCTATTAAATGGCCAAGACTTTTTAAATCAAATTCCAATACAATTTTGTTCAAGTTCAATTCCACATCTCTTCATGACCAAATTTAATTCCCTAGCATCACTTAATGTTCCAATTCATGCCCAAATTACAAGGTGCAATTACAAGACAAAAGTTAAAAAAAAAACAAAATAGTTCATGAGAAGCCCATGTGCGAATTATCAAAGTTACAAGCATTTCACAAAAGGTTCTTCACTTTTTTTTACAAGAAGGGAGAGACACAAAGCTTATATTTGAAGCCACCTTGAATAAGGCCCACACCTTCATGACAACAAAGTCTCACACACTACAACACCATCGTCATCTTATGCTGCAAAAGCCAACAATACCTCTGCACAAGCCAAGCCAGAACCGGGACCACTTTCCAACCTGTAAAGTTACCATAAGCCCAGCATCAATACAAAACCTGCAGAGACATTGCACAAACTAGGTAAAAACTCTGCTGCTACAAAAACCCTGCACGATACTGCTACACCATCAGAACCTGTAACTATCAATTTTAGTATGAAATTAGAACTTAAACACTAACCAAGAATTAGAGCAGAGGAAAGCAATTTTTGACTATCATAATTTGAGCAATAAAGCAGCATTGTTTCATAAGAATAATAGGAATGACTTTAAACCTCAAAAAGTGGATCAATCCATTTCAGTTTTGGTCTTCAACAGTTTGAACCTCAAAGAAAAAAAACCTAATAGGTTGATATAAAAGGCGATGACACGAAGGGGAGAGGGGGGGAGTTCGGAGAACTCTTTAGAAAATAACTCACCACTGATTTTTCATCATGAGGCAGGAAACCCTTCAAAGAAAACGTTCAGCAATTCATTAGAACTCCACCACGAGCTGCCGCCGTCTTCCACCCTTTCCCACTACCACAACTCTCTCCATCGAATCTTCAACAACAATACAAATCTCCCACATTTCAACCACTTCAAACCAGCCACCCTCTTCGACCTCAAAACTTCTCCTACACCTGTTCAAACATCTCACCAACAGAACACACATTCACAACAACAACAAAATAAACCATTCTCCCTTGAAACACAAAACCATTTTTCTGTTTCAAACCGCCGTTGCAAAGCGAAAGCAAGAGAGATATCCGAGAGAGAGTGTGACCGCGAAAGAAAGCAGAAAGTGACAGAGAGATTGCGAAAGAAAAGAGAAGTGAAACGAAGAGAAGGTGGCAGATTGAAAGATACCTGAGATCGCCCTCCAAGACCCTTACTCATGTAGGTGATCCGTTTTTTTCATGTCAAAATCATTGTTCCTTTTTTTGAATGATTCATCTTGACCTTCAATCCTTGTGGCTATATGTTCTGTTGGCCATCTGCGTTCCGATTTCTGGAACCATGTTGGTGTTCTTCCTCTGATGCTTCCATCCATCCGAGAGAGAGAAAGAAATCGTGAGACGAGAAGGGTAGAGTTCGAAAACGAATCGTGAGAATTTTTTTTTTGCTTAAACTGAGCCATTTCTTTATGTTTGAGCTTGTAGCCCTGTTTCATTTTCATTCAGAGAAAGGTCGTTTGACCTGGTTTTGTTTTGAAAAGAAAAACAATTTTGTCGTTGGAAGATGGTTGTGAATCTAGCATTCTAGCAGAAACCTCGAGCGAATGGTCTCAAGTCTCGCACTTTGGGGTAGCCATTACTCATTCTTTCGCTCCTAGAAAACATCTAATTATAACTTGGGCTAATAAGAGCCGTCAAGATCTAGCATCTTGGCACAACTCTTCGAACAATTGATTTTCACCAAGCGTTCATGGTCCATCGAACAACTTTCATATTAACTTGGACACACAATGGCCGTTAAGATCTAGCATTTTGACATAACCCTTTTGAGCGATTGATCATCGTCAATAGCTCGTTGTCCTAAAAACAATCTTAATCATGACTTGGATGAACAAGAGCTGTCGGGATCTAGCATCTTGGCATAACTCTTCGAACCATTGATTTTCATCAAATGTTCATCATCCATCAAATATTTTTCATTATCCACTTGAATGAATAAGAGTTGTTAGAGTCTAGCACTCTAGCATAACTCTTTGAACATTTTCTCAAACATTCGCCAGTTACTTAACATACCTCAACCAACAATCTCGTAGTAATCAGAACTACGGATGCTCTGATTTCTCATTCTTCAATGAGAATACGTAGGCATAGGAATCCTAATTCCCGGCGAGCCACCTTTCACTTTTTTCCACCTTCCATCTTTTGCCATCTCTTATCTTTGTCAATCGTCATCTCAAGAAGCCATCCTTCTTTAAGGATATAAATACTTCAAAGTACATCAAATCTTTTTTTTGAAATAAACTTGAAAGAAAAGGATTGTTATAATCTAGCATTCTAGCATAACCCTTTGAAAGATTGGTCTCAGGTCTTGCACATCGAGGTAGCCAATCATTTCTTTCTTTCATACTTAAAACACTTAATAATAATTTGGACTCAGAGATGTTAGAGTCTATCACTCTAGCACAACTCTTTGAACCATTGATCTTTATCAATGTTCGTTGTTCAACAAACAATTTTCTCAAATTAATCTTGAATGATAGAGAGTGTTAGAGTTCAACACTTTAGCATAAACTCTTTGATCATTTGATGATTATCATTCTTAAAATACATCCAATCATACTCAAGACTCCATCTTTATGGACAAATCTTGATTCTCATCAAGGTACCAAAACATCTTCAACCCTTGACCTCAAAGTCATAAGGTACCTACTTCTCCCTTTGGCCTCATAGCCATTTAATTCCATCACAACTTAGAATTAGAGAGTTCTTTAACTCTACGCGAGTATCATGATCATGAATACTCATTCCCCTTGGAACTTTGACCATAGTCAATGGTTCCTCACCTTAGTTAGGTGAACTACGATTGCTCTGATTCCATCCTCCTAAGGATACGTAGGCACGAGACTGCAAAGTCTTTGCGAGCACCCTAGTAATAAAACCTCTTTAGGTTCTCTCTCTTTTATTAATAATCATTTCTCTATCTATCATTTCCCATTCTAAGTAGAAGATTAGAAATTAACCTTAAGCTAACACTCATTTTAACCTTAACTAAACGGTTCCCGTTGAGTACAACGGACGTGAGGGGTGCTAATACCTTCCCCTTGCGTAACCGACTCCCGAACTCAGACAATGGTTGCGATGACCATTTCTTATCCTTTCTTTTAGGGGTTTTATTCGATATTTTCCCTTTCCCCCCATGGAATAAATAAAGATCGGTGGCGACTCTGTTAAGTCCATCCCGCGGGCGTGCGATTGCGCTTCGCAAGGTCGTTCTCATTTTTCGAGGTGCGACAGATGGCGACTCTGTTGGGGAAGGATGAATCTCTAAGTGAGTCAAGCCTAGTTTAGTTAGGTTTTTATGTGTGTTTAGCTTTGTTTGTTTCTCTTTCTTGTTTATTATGTGTTTTATTGCTCTTACTTTATTGCTTATTCATATATACCTCTGTGTGGGCTTTGGGGATTTAATATCTTGAATAAAGCTCTACACCCGAGTTTTGGAAAAAGCAGAGAGAAAACATAAGTTTAGATTTGGTAGTTAGTAGTGTTAGACTACGAGGACAAGCTCCTTGTAGTAACTAACATGAAGGCTCCTCTAGAGTAGACCTGTTTGTAGATCTCGTTATAAAACAGCTAGCCTGTTGCATAACGCTGATTCATGAAGGGTCCGTGACTCTAGGTCCCCATTTAGAACCAGTTCTATTTTGGTGGTTGCGTAATATTGGACTTCAAGGACATCTCCTTGATCCAACCAATATGAGAACCCCAATCAGAAGAGATCTTTTCGTCACGCTCGTTGTAAAATGGCTAGCCCATTGCATAACGTTGATACGACTAAGGTCCGTGAGTCTGAAACCCTGACCAAAAACCTAGAAACTATCATGTGAGTGGGTTTAAGGGTAAATTGCCGTAGAACCGTCTTTTAGGAGGCCTACCAATTAGGGAGTTGTGAGGTGTTTACCTTATCCCAAACCTTTTCCGTGCATTCATGAGCATTTGCATATCATCATAACACCCGTATGTTTTGTTTTCAGGGAGTCCTATTAACAAGGCAGTTGTTTAGCACGAAAAAGTCGTAATGAGTTCAGACAGGAGAAAACCATTGCCACTCAAGGCAAAGATGCAAGATGTCACCAACATACTAAGGCTCTTGGAAAAGATTCCTGCTTGCTTCAAAACTACCATGCGAGGAAGGTTTGGTCACATTTTAGATCTTCTCACAGTGGATGTCCAGATCCCAGCTATCACAGCCTTAGCTCAGTTTTACGATCCTTCACTCCGAAGCTTCCTTTTCCAAGACTTCCAGTTGACTCCTACCTTGGAGGAATATGACAGACTGTTAGGTTTCACAATGAAAGGAAGAATGGCATACAATCGAATTGGTCAAAAGCCTGATGTGAAAGAGTTGGCTCTTGCACTACACATTTCCATATCCGATGCTAAAAGGAATTGGAAGAAGAAGGAAAATTTCCTTGGGTTTTGGAGAACTTTCTTAGAAAATGAAGCAGAGAAATGGTTGATTGCACGTCACTGGGACGCATTGATAAACATACTATCCCTCCTCATTTATGGGTTGGTATTATTCCCTAATCATGAAGGCTTCATTGACTCATCAGCTATCAGTGTCTTTTGGGCCGTTTGGAAAGAGAAGCAAAATCTTGTTAATCCTCTCCTGGCAGATACTTTCCATACCTTGCACACTCGCCATGAAAAGAAGAGTGGGACTTTAGCTTGCTGTCTTCCTTTACTTTACAACTGGCTCATTGCATGTGTGCTCAAATCCAATGATCAGATAAGTAGGATGTCCAGTGAAGGGTGGGCTAGATTCCTGGTGTCTCTAACAAGCAATGATATTCCTTGGTATCGTTACAAGCTTAACGTCCATGAAGTCGTAATCAGCTGTGGGAGTTTCCAAAATGTACCATTAATAGGTTCCAAGGGTTGCATTAACTACAATCATATGCTAGCCTTGCGACAACTTGGACACCCGATGCGTGGAAAGCCTAATGATGGAGAATTGGAAGAAATGGTTCTGAATGATATGGGAGCCAATGATCCCTCTCTACTCCATATGATTATCAGATCTTGGGAGAAGGTGCATACTAAAGGATCAAGGATATAAAGGCAAGTGATGTTCCATATCAGCAATGGGTTACCGAAAGAGTCAAAGTTGTAAAGCTCTCGTTCTCTGTAGCAGATCCTATTCCTCCAAGGTCTCCTCCACCCGAACCTGTACCTGTTTCTCTCGAGGAAGTAAAAGAGCTAAGAGCCATGGTGGCTAGACTTGGGAAAGAAAATGAAGGTCTACAGTCGCAGCTGAACAAAAAGACTGGCGAGAACATGGTTCTCAAGAGGAAGTTTGATAAGAAACAAGAGCTGTTAGAAGAGAGTAATAAGAAAAGCAAGGCTGAGGAAGATCTTAAAGAGCGAGTCCTAGAGTGCTTGGACCAAGCCAATGGTGGTTTAGAATCTCTTCACGAGCAATTAGAGGAAGCTAAGAGGAATGGACAAGAATGGAAGCCTTGGTGGAATTTAGCCACCAAACAAAAGAAAGAGGTGAGAGTAAAGCTTGAAGCCCAGATCAAAGAATTGAAAGAGCTCCTAAAGAAATCTAAAGAGGAATTAGAACACGAGCGCCGCCAAGGATGGCAAGCAAGGAACATCTCTGGGATCAGTGCAGAAGCATGGCAGGAGAAGTGTGATGAGCTGGCCACTAGCAAGGAGTTGGTGGAACACTGGAAAGCCCAACATCAGACCTTGAAGAGTCAGAGCGTGGGATGGGTAAATGAAAAAAGGCAATTGGATAAGGTTTTGAAGGATTATGAGGAGACCATTAAGTTCCTTGAGCCTTCTGCTACCATGTATCGTGACAAATTTGCGAGCTTGATAAGGTTTTGTAATGAGATAGCCAAGGATTTACCTTTGAGGCTAGAGATGGTCGTGGAAGATGTTGATGAAGACACTCCTGCTTCTATCAGTTACTTCATTCAGCTCATCGAGAGGATGATGAAGAGGTTTAAGATTGAATTGAAAGAGCTTCAAGAGCGTGAGATAAAGAAGACTTTTTTATTATGGTTTTGTATTTTGAGACTCAGTATTGTTGTATTTGGGTGACTCAATTCATTATCCACTTGTACTGTGTACTTTTGATTTTATTTGAATGAATGAGTATTTTGGGTTCTAAATTCGTGTTGATCTTCATTACACGTGAATTTATGCTAAACAACTGAGAGTTTAAAAATGACTCTCTAAAAATAAACATCATAAGCATTGCATCCATACATATGTCATCCCATTTGCATTGTGTTTCGTTTCTCAGCTTTGAGTCTGTCTCATCTTTTCCTTCCTTTATCACTCAAGGATATCTAGCATTCACTCAGGACCAATGGCAACGACGAATGAAATTCTGAAGAGCCAGGAAGATCTGAAAGAGGAGGTCAGAATCCTCAAATGCCAGATGAGTTGGGTTCTGGAAACTTTGCAAGCCCTGATGAAAAAAGAGGATCATATTCACCCTATCACGCTGACACTCAACAATCAAGCTTCTGTTTATCAGCCAGTTTCTCAACCACTAATCTATCAACCAACTCCCAACGCCCTTGCGTATCCACGACGGACTCAAGTTTCTCGTCAGAATATTCTAGGTAAAAGAAAGGGTGGAAGGCCTCTAATTCCTCCCATTCCTATGACGTATACAGCATTGTATCCTGCTTTGGTGCAACAAGGGTTAATAACTACAAGGTCATCAGGCCCACCTCCTGATCCACTTCCACCCTCTTACAATCCCAATGCTCATTGTGCATTCCATGAAGGGGTACCAGGCCATGATTTAGAAGGTTGTTTTGCTTTAAAGCACATTGTGAGGGATTTAGTGGAGAGAAACATTCTATCTTTCAATGACTCTCGTTCTAGTATCAAGAACAGTCCTTTGTCATCTCTTGAGGATCTCCTATGCCCAGGATTTAAGGAAACCTTATGGCAGTCAACCGTTGGTCTTGTTCCTACACCCGAATGTAACCGTCATCAGGAATCTACCAGAAGGGCGTCCCAGCCTCCAAAGGTTGTCTCTCCTTGAGGTTCCCAAAAACAAGACAAGTTGAAGTACCCTATTGGAAGAGGCCAAGCTAACCCCCAACCCATTCCGGTACCATTGAGCAAACTCTTCCCACTGTTGATGCAGAACAAGTTGGCAACTCCCCGACTTCTTAAACCTGTGCCAGGACCTTGGCACAATCCTAACCTGAATTGTGAATTCCACAAGGGAGCCGAGGGGCATGACTTGGATGGTTGTCGAGCCTTAGAATATACTGTGCGAAGACTGATCTATGACAAGGAACTAATCCTTGAAGAAGATCACCCGGAGATTGAATGCCAATTCCATACTGGGACAATGGGGCACCCCATCGAAGAGCAAAGAGTTCGAAGCAAAACTGCTAAGTCTGCTAAAGCTGCTAAAGCCTCAAGAGGGCGGGCCAGATGCCAATGCACCAACTCCTAAAGCAGAAGACAAAGGACTTGTAAGGCCTCTTAAGGTTCTATATCACAAGGAGCAAGTGATCAATGATGAAGGTGTTCTCCCGCTTGGGCCCGGAAACTGAAGTCTTCTAAAATCAATTCGCCGAAGCTGGTCGTATTTTGTTCATTTCAGTTTTTTTCAATTGTATTTCCTTTGCGTTGAATTTATGTTTGCTTATAACCTTTGTCATATCTTCAAATTGGTGAGATTAATGAAATATTTATGCATCTTTTGATTAAATCCATTCGTTTCACTCATTTATTTTTACGTTCGTAAAAAAAACAAAAAAACAAAAAAACAAAAAAATAAAAAAACAAAAAATATATCTTGTTTCTTCCCACTCATCAAACTGTTTGTTTAAGCAAAGATTGGGGAGGATGACAAAAATATTAACCATAATTGTTGTGGTATGCTTTCGATTAAACCTTGTCGAGGATGTAAGGCATTATTTCAATCCCTAAACATTGGAGAAATAAGGAAGATAATCCTTCGTTAACCCTTTGAGCCTAGAAGTAGGAGTTTTCTTTCTTTACACAAAAGACCCTTAAATCTCAACCTTGGGGTGGGTAGTTCTCAGTTTAACTTGGTTACGCATTCGAACGCAAGCGCTTCATGCAAGACACCAGTCAGCTCTCTTAAATCGAATGAGTTAGCGTTGTACAAGGTGTTCATCCAAGCAACAATAAGGAAGGATAGCTGAAAAATCCTTAATCAAAGGATGAGCCGAGTCCCTTTCAAGGCAAAAGCCAAGAAAGATGGGAAGCCCTGAACTTTTCCTTATACAAAAAGAACTTATACAATAGCCAAAAAGGAGTTTCAAAGCAACAATCAAACAAAAGGAGGTCCTAACCGCAAACAAAGAGAGGTATCGTGACCTCAATCAAATCAAAAGAAAAGGTATCGTGACCTCAACCAGCAAAGACAAGGAGAAGTCTCAAAGTCTCAAAGATTAACCAAATTCTGCGAAGGAGTACTGACTATCCAAGGGGTCTAAATCATCATCAATGATCATCAGCTCGTTCCTAGTCCGTAGGAACCTGAATGTATAGCCTAAGTTAACTGAGCTTAGGATTGGAGTTCATCACGAAGATGGGGTAGGGACAAATAAACATTGAGCCTTTATCTTTTGTTTCATAAACCGTGAACTAAGCCACGTTACAACCCTTAAAAGACCTAATTGAGGTAAGGTTGTTTCGAAAGCATACTACAACAAGGTTGATTAACCTGACTCCTAATGATCTTTGCTAGTTGTGTGTGTTGATCACTTCATCCGTCATTCTGTAAATGACCAGATCCACTTTGTTTTTGATTACTTAATCATTCCACTATGTGTGTTTCATCAATAAAACTTGATTTCAAAAGCTTGCATAAATTTTGCATTAAAATTGCCATTTTTTATGAACAATACTTGTTTACAAAACAATTCAATATCAGAGACATCCCAACAAATGCAGCCAGCTAGGGAATTCGACTTGATAAAGGAAGCTTAATCAAGGGCAACCAAGTGGATGAATATGCCGTTCCACCATCCCAAGAGCTGCTAAATCAGGGGCAGAACTCTTCAAAGTTCAGAATATTGAGGCAAGTCTTTTTGAGGCCTTACGATAAGTTTGGACCCTAGTGACCCGTCAACAGGGGCAAGTGTGTTCCCCAGTTGTTTCTACCGCAGTCTGAAGACCTTGCATCGCGAATACCGTTAATCAGGGGCAATCAGGTCGAGATTAGGTAAATCTCTAAAAGGTCAATTAGTCTGGGGCACCTCCTTCGCGGATCAACCAGTCCGAAGAGCAAGTTCAAAGGCTTTGTTGTGCAAGCGCCGTTAATCTGGGGCAGTTACGCCGAGATTCATGAATCTAAGAGTTTGAAGATATTGAGGCATTTCGTAGGCTGATTCTTTTGTAAAATCCTCTTGGTATTTTATCCCAACAGACCATCTAATCTGGGGTAGAGAAAATTTGAAGATTACCTGTTGCAAGAGCTGTTGTTTATGCTTCATCTATAAGTTTATCCCCAGTAATGGTCCAATCTGATGAGTTTGGCTGGGTACCCTTGTCGAGATGTTTATTTCATCTCCAGTCTCGTTGCTCGTCTGTTTTGTCAGCATAGGCATAAGCATTCATGTGCATAACATCTTAGCATTTTTGCTTCCTTTTCTGATGTTTACCTGTTTTGTTCACTTTGGCGTTTATCTCCCCAAGTGACTGGGTTTGTCTTTTCTCTCCAATAGAGTTTTCAGCCCTAGGCATAAAGTGACCATTCCTTCTGAATTCCCCACAGAGTTTTATCCTCGTGGATGATGGTTGCTTCAGTTATCTTTTTCCACATTCGGATAAGATAAATCCCTAGTTGAGTTCATTCCTCAATTGGAGTCTTGTTTGACCATTTCTTTCTAGCTTGCTCCTAGACTGAACCTTGGTCCCTGGTAGGTGTGGTTTCTGAACCCACTTTCGAGTGCATTTATTTTACACTGTGTCTCACAGGAAGAATCTTTTACAGATCCTCATTGAAGACAAAATTATTTCTCCAGCAGTGTTGTAATAGCAACATCTCTTTGGAATTTATACCCAACAACAAGTAGCATTGTCCTGGAGAAGCTTGTTCTTTTATGGTAATAAGTGGCAGTCTCTCGTGAGAAACTTATCTATCTCTGGTTTTATCCAACTTTTTTTGCAGCCATTATTGGTATTCCCTAAGAAGTCTAACCTTAAGTCCAGTCATCGTTGGCATCTTTCCTGTTGTTTAAAACTGTTCCTGCTTGAATCGTGTCAAGCTTGAACCTAAAGTCCAATTATCGTTGGCACCGTCTTTGGTTTGAATAGAGTCGCCTTAGGCTTTTAAGATCTTGTTCTTGTTTGAATCGTGTCAAACCTGAACTGAGTCCTTGTTCGAATCGTGTCGGACATTGTCTCTTGTTTTAAGATCTTGTTCTTGTTTGAAGCGTGTCAAACCTGAACTGAGTCCTTGTTCGAATCGTGTCGGACATTGTCTCTTGTTTTAAGATCTTGTTCTTGTTTGAAGCGTGTCAAACCTGAACTGAGTCCTTGTTCGAATCGTGTCGGACATTGTCTCTTGTTTTAAGATCTTGTTCTTGTTTGAAGCGTGTCAAACCTGAACTGAGTCCTTGTTCGAATCGTGTCGGACATTGTCTCTTGTTTTAAAATCTTGTTCTTGTTTGAAGCGTGTCAAACTTGAATCGAGTCCTTGTTCGAATCATGTCGAACATTGTCGCTTGTTTTAAGATCTTGTTCTTGTTTGAAGCGTGTCAAACTTGAACCGAGTCCTTGTTCGAATCGTGTCGGACATTGTCTCTTGTTTTAAGATCTTGTTCTTGTTTGAAGCTTGTCAAACTTGAACCGAGTCCTTGTTCGAATCATGTCAGACATTGTCTCTTGTTTTAAGATCTTGTTCTTGTTTGAAGCGTGTCAAACCTGAACTGAGTCCTTGTTCGAATCATGTCGGACATTGTCTCTTGTTTTAAGATCTTGTTCTTGTTTGAAGCATGTCAAACTTGAACCGAGTCCTTGTTCGAATTGTGTCGGACATTGTCTCTTGTTTTAAGATCTTGTTCTTGTTTGAAGCGTGTCAAACTTGAACCGAGTCCTTGTTCGAATCGTGTCGGACATTGTCTCTTGTTTTAAGATCTTGTTCTTGTTTGAAGCGTGTCAAACATGAACCGAGTCCTTGTTCGAATCGTGTCGGACATTGTCTCTTGTTTTAAGATCTTGTTCTTGTTTGAATCGTGTCAAACCTGAACTGAGTCCTTGTTCGAATCGTGTCGGACATTGTCTCTTGTTTTAAGATCTTGTTCTTGTTTGAAGCTTGTCAAACTTGAACCGAGTCCTTGTTCGAATCGTGTCAGACATTGTCTCTTGTTTTAAGATCTTGTTCTTGTTTGAAGCATGTCAAACTTGAACTGAGTCCTTGTTCGAATCGTGTCAGACATTGTCTCTTGTTTTAAGATCTTGTTCTTGTTTGAATCGTGTCAAACCTGAACCAAGTCCTTGTTCGAATCGTGTCGGACATTGTCTCTTATTTTAAGATCCCGTTCATGTTTGAATCGTGTCAAACTTGAACCCAAAGTCCAATTATCATTGGCACCGTCTTTGGTTTGAATCAAGTCACCTTAGGCTTTTATTTCAGTTTGTTCCTGCTTGAATCGTGTTAAGCTTGAACCTAAAGTCCAGTCATCGCTGGCATCCTTCATAAATAAAATCATATTTGTTATCTCAACCAGGTCTGGTACATTTTGATTCATTAACCTCATTCACAGCCAAAAGGTCCAGTCAACTTTCATCATCTGACGTAGAGTTCACCTCTGTTTTTTCTGGCTTTTCTTGAAGATCCCGTTTGAACTCTTCAGTATAAGAAATCCCCAGAAACTCTTTTGTAGGATGTTTATCCTTTATTTCAAATTGATCCCATGTGGTGATCATGTCTTCTTTCTGGTTTCATGCCCAGTAAGAATGTGTCTTTTCCCCAGTATCGTCCGGTTACTTTTGAACCGCGTCGTCTACCTCCCTGGATCTTTCCCCAGTGGAGAACACCTCTTTGGTGTCCTATTTCCAGTAAGAACTTGTAGGGTTTCCCCTCAGTTTTTCTATCCCTAGTGTTGCCTCAGAGTCTCCCCAGTAAGTCTCTTTTGTCTGTTAGCTTGTATCCCTAGTGAGTTTACCTCATGGATACTAACCTTTATCTTTCCCCGGTGTTATCCACCTGTGTGTGTTTGCTTTCGTTGTTGATTGCATTTTTGCACCATCATGGCATCATACCATCATACTAGAAGTTCATGGCACGTCCGCATCCTAGACTAGTTTGGTTCATATCATTGCATATCAGCGTATCTAAGGGCAAAATTTTCGGTTATCTATATTTAAATATCTTTCACCATCTTTCCATATCCCTTGTCATCCGGTGAAGATATTTAAATAGGGGCAACTGTTGTACCCCAAATTTTACCCTCAGATATTCTGATCTTTTTATATCATTCTAAGTCGGCAATTTTTGCATTTTTTTGTTAAACATTCCATATGATTATTTTTTTTATTAATTTAGTCCATTCTCTTAATTGTAATTTCATATATATAATTTGTTTCAATTAGATTTTTATCTATAACTTAATTTAATTTTTATTTTGGTTTGTTTTTATTTTAGTTTAATTTAGGTTAGATTAATTCTAATTTAGTATAAATTTTAATTAGTCTAAGGTTAATTTAATTGATTGAAGTTTACTAATTTAATTTAGTTTGAATTTTAATCTTAACTTTCCAATTTTTTAGTTTATTTTTGCTTTAGTCTAATTTAATTTAGTCCATTTTATAATTTGCATTTAATTTAGCTTATCTTCAATTCAAATCAATTTCAATTTTCAATTTCTTTTTAATTCAAAATAAATTCATTTTTATTATTCAATTTTAAATTTTACTTTTTTTTCAATTTCATTCAAGTCTTAAATTTTAATTCTATTTCAATTCATTCAATTTCATTCAAGTCTTAAATTTTAATTCTATTTCAATTCATTTCAATTCACACACTACAACACCATCGTCATCTTATGCTGCAAAAGCCAACAATACCTCTGCACAAGCCAAGCCAGAACCGGGACCACTTTCCAACCTGTAAAGTTACCATAAGCCCAACATCAATACAAAACCTGCAGAGACATTGCACAAACTAGGTAAAAACTCTGTTGCTACAAAAACCCTGCACGATACTGCTACACCATCAGAACCTGTAACTATCAATTTTAGTATGAAATTAGAACTTAAACACTAACCAAGAATTAGAGCAGAGGAAAGCAATTTTTGACTATCATAATTTGAGCAATAAAGCAGCATTGTTTCATAAGAATAATAGGAATGACTTTAAACCTCAAAAAGTGGATCAATCCATTTCAGTTTTGGTCTTCAACAGTTTGAACCTCAAAGAAAAAAAACCTAATAGGTTGATATAAAAGGCGATGACACGAAGGGGAGAGGGGGGGGGAGTTCGGAGAACTTTTTAGAAAATAAATTACCACTGATTTTTCATCATGAGGCAGTAAACCATTTAAAGAAAACGTTCAGCCATTCATTAGAACTCCACCACGAGTTGCCGCCGTCTTCCACCCTTTCCCACTACCACAACTCTCTCCATCGAATCTTCAACAACAATACAAATCTCCCACATTTCATCCACTTCAAACCAGCCACCCTCTTCAACCTCAAAACTTCTCCTACACATGTTCAAACATCTCACCAACAGAACAAACATTCACAACAACAACAACAAAATAAACCATTCTCCCTTGAAACACAAAACCATTTCTCTGTTTCAAACCGCCGTTGCAAAGCGAAAGCAAGAGAGATATCCGAGAGAGAGTGTGACTGCGAAAGAAAGCAGAAAGTGACAGAGAGATTGCGAAAGAAAAGAGAAGCGAAACGAAGAGAAGGTGGCAGATTGAAAGATACCTGAGATCGCCCTCCAAGACCCTTACTCATGTAGGTGATCCGTTTTTTTCATGTCAAAATCATTGTTCCTTTTTTTGAATGATTCATCTTGACCTTCGATCCTTGTGGCTATATGTTCTGTTGGCCATCTGCGTTCCGATTTCTGGAACCATGTTGGTGTTCTTCCTCTGATGCTTCCATCCATCCGCGAGAGAGAAAGAAATCGTGAAACGAGAAGGGTAGAGTTCGAAAACGAATCGTGAGAATTTTTTTTGTTGCTTAAACTGAGCCATATCTTTATGTTTGAGCTTGTAGCCCTGTTTCATTTTCATTCAGAGAAAGGTCGTTTAACCTGGTTTTGTTTTGAAAAGAAAAACAATTTTGTCGTTGGAAGATGGTTGTGAAGCGGCTACGGTTTTTTCTCATTTGCATTGCCTTGTTAAGAGTGGATTCGGGTCTGAGTTGACCCGCCCAGGACCTGAACTGGGTTCCCTTGGGCTTTTTTTTTTCCCTCTTAGCCCAATGTTTTTCTTTTACCATAGTTTGTTTAAAAATAAAACAAGTTTTTTTTAAGTAGTTTAGTTTTAAAGAAAATAAATATTTTAAAATAAAAATGTTCTAAATTCTTAGTAAAATGTGTATTTTTGTCACTATGTTTTTATGAAAAGTGAAAATGTGAAAATAATTATTTGATAAAGATAATTTTCAAACATTTAAGATTAGGCTACTTTCAAATCTTTTCCAAAATCAAATCGATCAGGCTACTTTCAAATCTTTTCCAAAATCAAATCGATCAATTCTTTTTGTAAAAATGCGAGAGAAGAGGACCGTTAGAATCTAGCATTCTAGCAGAAACCTCGAGCGAATGGTCTCAAGTCTCGCACTTTGGGGTAGCCATTACTCATTCTTTCGCTCCTAGAAAACATCTAATTATAACTTGGGCTAATAAGAGCCGTCAAGATCTAGCATCTTGGCACAACTCTTCGAACAATTGATTTTCATCAAGCGGTCATGGTCCATCGAACAACTTTCATATTAACTTGGACACACAAGGGCCGTTAAGATCTAGCATCTTGACATAACCCTTTTGAGCGATTGATCATCGTCAATAGCTCGTTGTCCTAAAAACAATCTTAATCATGACTTGGATGAACAAGAGCTGTCGGGATCTAGTATCTTGGCATAACTCTTCGAACCATTGATTTTCATCAAATGTTCATCATCCATCAAATATTTTTCATTATCCACTTGAATGAATAAGAGCTGTTAGAGTCTAGCACTCTAGCATAACTCTTTGAACATTTTCTCAAACGTTCGCCAGTCACTTAACATACCTCAACCAACAATCTCGTAGTAATCAGAACTACGGATGCTCTGATTTCTCATTCTTCAATGAGAATACGTAGGCACAAGAATCCTAATTCCTGGCGAGCCACCTTTCACTTTTTTCCGCCTTCCATCTTTTGCCATCTCTTATCTTTGTCAATCGTCATCTCAAGAAGCCATCCTTCTTTAAGGATATAAATACTTCAATGTACATCAAATCTTTTTTTTGAAATAAACTTGAAAGAAAAGGATTGTTAGAATCTAGCATTCTAGCATAACCCTTTGAAAGATTGGTCTCAGGTCTTGCACATCGAGGTAGCCAATCATTTCTTTCTTTCATACTTAAAACACTTAATAACAATTTGGACTCAGAGATGTTAGAGTCTAGCACTCTAGCACAACTCTTTGAACCATTGATCTTTATCAATGTTCGTTGTTCAACAAACAATTTTCTCAAATTAATCTTGAATGATAGAGAGTGTTAGAGTTCAACACTTTAGCATAAACTCTTTGATCATTTGATGATCATCATTCTTAAAATACATCCAATCATACTCAAGACTCCATCTTTATGGACAAATCTTGATTCTCATCAAGGAACCAAAACATCTTCAACCCTTAACCTCAAAGTCATAAGGTACCTACTTCTCCCTTTGGCCTCATAGCCATTTAATTCCATCATAACTTAGAATTAGAGAGTTCTTTAACTCTACGAGAGTATCATGATCATGAATACTCATTCCCCTTGGAACTTTGACCATAGTCAATGGTTCCTCACCTTAGTTAGGTGAACTACGATTGCTCTGATTCCATCCTCCTAAGGATACGTAGGCACGAGACTGCAAAGTCTTTGCGAGCACCCTAGTAATAAAACCTCTTTAGGTTCTCTCTCTTTTATTAATAATCATTTCTCTATCTATCATTTCCCATTCTAAGTATAAGATTAGAAATTAACCTTAAGCTAACACTCATTTTAACCTTAACTAAACCGTTCCCGTTGAGTACAACGGACGTGAGGGGTGCTAATACCTTCCCCTTGCGTAACCGACTCCCGAACTCAGACAATGGTTTCGATGACCATTTCTTATCCTTTTTTTAGGGGTTTTTTTCGATATTTTCCCTTTCCCCCCATGGAATAAATAAAGATCGGTGGCGACTCTGTTAAGTCCATCCCGCGGGCGTGCGATTGCGCTTCGCGAGGTCGTTCTCATTTTTCGAGGTGCGACACAGGGGTACACAGTACGTGATCATTCCTCCGCTGTATAAATTCCTTAAGTGTACCAAATGATACGCGTCGGCGAGTAAGGTCGGTACGGGGTTTCCAATCAGAAAAATCTTAATGGCGTTGACATCTACGAAGTTATCAATGTTGGGAAACAAAAATAACGCGTAGGTAAGCAAAACAAAGATGCTCTCGAAAGCGGCCACGTTCCCTATACTAGCAAAGTATAGAGCTTTCTTTGTTAAGAATTGGGCTGGAAAACCCTGGATACCACCTTTAGTGATCATGTGAGTCCCGACTTCTGACTCGTCCAGATAAATTGCTCTTGTAATGGTTTGATCCTTTGGAATTTCTTCCAGTCCAGAAAAGGGAGCCTGGTCAGTAATATGCAAATCAGTCAGGTGAGAGTACTCCTCCAGTGCTGGTGATAGTTGATAATCCGGGAATGTGAAACAGTGATAGATCGGATCGTAGAACTGGATTAGTGTAGACAGGATTCCTTTGATTACATGGACCCTTAATAGAGACAGTAGTCCCCCATATTTGGCTCTGAAAGCCTCGTGGTTGGTGATCATTCTCGCCAGACCTCTTAAATCCTCTAACTTTGGAACCTTGAAGGTGTACTTATGAGTTTTCCTTCTATCGAAATCCATTAGCGCAATCTTCTTTCTCTGGCATTGGCAATCATTGTCTTAGTTAATTTGAAAAAGAGAGACTAGAAGAGAAGATTTTTCTTAGTTTTAATGTTTTTTAGATGAATGTATGAATGCAGCACACAAAAACATAGAAAAAACATGGGGTCAAAGGGTCGGTGTCATGAAGTCAAGGCTCTACCCCCCCAAAGGTTTATACCGGTGATTTTTTGTACATGTCCGCAAAATCATTGGCCCCTCTTGGGATAACAACAGCAATCGGATCGCCAGCGAGCTGATGCATCTTAGAGTGATCTCAGATGAGGGTAGTATCGCGTGACAACTATTTCTGATAGCTTCCGCACTACAAAATGGTTTCAGTCTGCTAAAAACCTCAACTTCTCAGATAACCCAGTCGACCACACTACTTTCAACAACCGGAGTCGTATAGGCAATGTATCTGTAAAGGGAGTCTCCACTGAGTTTGATGCTCGATCGGGGGCTCTTAACTGGGATTCACTCCCTGCAAGATTACCCGCATTGCCATCACCTATCTTAGGTGTATACTCAATATTTCCACATGTGACATCACACGCATTCCCATTAGCAGAAAAATAAACACATATATCAATTAGGAAAAGCAGTATATATATTTGTCTTAATCATCTTAGACCTCTAGTCTTATGATCCTATACAGACAATCACTCCCCAGCAGAGTTGCCATTTCTGTGACATTTTTTGAAGTCAAGGTTTTCACCGAAGATTGTAAGAAAGAAAAGATGGGCCCCACGGTGGGCGCCATTTTTTTGTAGCGCGATTTTTGTGGTCCTGAGTCACGATCGCTTGGGTACTACAGTTCAATTCATTTTTTATCCTATTGAGTTGATTAAGGAAGGGAAATAGATGTCTCCAATTAACCCTGCTTGCATACTGAGTTTGAACAGCGGTCTGTTAGGTTACAGATGCTATGTGGATGTGGGGCCCAATCTTTGGTTATTTTGCTAAGAACACAATGTCTGGATTATTTGTGAGGTTTTTGGTAATGTGTTTAAATTTGATGCTTTTGGGTTGATTCGGTGGAGATACTGGATTTTGGGTTTTTTGATTAGTATGCTCGCTAAGATTTTTCAATCTTATGCCTACGTATTCCCGTTTAACGAAACAGGGAAATCATAGCGATAGTAGTTCCTCCTATTCTATGGGAGGAAAAGAGGTTGTTTTGGTGTCTTGTTCAAAGCCCAAGATGTGAAGCTAAAGGTGGTTTGTATCTTGTTCAAAGCCCAAGATGTGAAGCTAAAGGGTTTGGATGAGAGAGAATTTGTCATCTCTAAAGAGGAGTTGTTGATGTTTGTATGCTGTGAGCAAGGCACAACTTTGATGCTAAAAGGTTGATTGACTCAACCGGGGTTTTCTTTATACAAAGCCTAAGAGGAGGCTAGTGACCCACCAAGAGGGTGTTTTTATATGTCTTGTACGAAGCCTAAGATGGAAGCTAAAGAGGTTTGACTCAATAAGAGAGTCTGGAGGTAGTTTGACTCAATGAGAGAGTCCTTTATACTCAACAAGAGAGTGTTTCTATCTCGTACGAAGCCCGAGATGGAGGCTAAAGAGGTTTGACTCAACAAGAGAGTCTTTTATACTCAACAAGAGAGTGATTTATATCTCGTACGAAGCCCGAAATAGAGGCTAAAAGTGGTTGACTCAACAATAGAGTCTTTTATACTCAACAAGAGAGTGTTTTTCTATCTCGTACGAAGCCCGAGATGGAGGCTAGAGAGGTTTTGACTCAACAAGAGAGTCTTTTATACTCAACAAGAGAGTGTTTTTCTATCTCGTACAAAGCCCGAGATGGAGGCTAAAGAGGTTTGACTCAACAAGAGAGTATTGACCATGTGATTGACTCAACAAGAGATTCTTTTATACTCAATAAGAGAGTGATTTATATCTCGTACGAAGCCCGAGATGGAGGCTAAAAGTGGTTGACTCAACAAGAGAGTCTTTTATACTAAAAAAGAGAGTGATTTGTATCTCGTACGAAGCCCGAGATGGAGGCTAAAAGTGGTTTTGACTCAACAAGAGAGTCTGAAAAGGTTAGCTCCGTTGGGGGAGAATCATTGTACAAAGCCCAAGAGGAGGCTAACTGTGCTGGTGACTGTTTCAGTTTAGTGACAGGTCCAGTATGTTGGATAAAAGAGAAAATCAGTTCTTATAAAGATTAAAAGTAAGGTTTTGCTTTGGGATTGATCAGAGGATCAGGGTTATTTCCTGTTATTTAAGGAAATGAAAAATCCAAAGGGTTTTGAGACTGTCCAAGTCTACCGGTGTTCTGTGAAAATTGATTCTCAGATAGTGAATGATGTTTGTATGATGCCCAAGAGAAGGCTGGTATGTTATGGGATGAAGTCAACCCATTAACTGGTCTGACACTCGACTCAGAAAGATAGCTCTAGCAAATTGATGACTAGGTTCTGTTCCTATACCTGTAGAGGTCTCTGGGTCCTTGTACTAAGCCCAAGAGAAGACATTAGAGCTTTTAAGAAGTTGAAGGTTCCTTGTACAACGCCCAAGAGGAGGCGGGGATGCTTTTAAGAAGCCTATGGGTCCCCAAACCTCGAGAAGTTCAAGACATGCCATTCACCGAGAATAGATCAAGCCAGGAAAGTCCAAGAATTTGGAAGAAACTCAAGAGATGCCATTCACGGAGAAAACATCATCTATGGGGAGTTAGAGTTTCTTTGACAATTTCTAAGGGTGACAGTCTGAGAAAGGGTTCACCGAGAATGCTGCCTTTCATGTCTCCATATTGTTTAGCCCCAAGAGGAGGGAAGACTGTGTCTAGTAATCCTATGGGGATCTAGTTTTGTTTGTATTTAAGAATGACCAACAGGGCTTTACCTAGTTCTAGACGTAGTTGCCAGGGAAAACTCTAAATAACTATACTAGTATTACACAATTGATATGTGACAAGCATATAAAAGTTTGTGAAAGAAGACTTACAGTGAAATAGCCCAACAATACAGTTATATATATATATATATATGAAAGCGGATAAAGAAAGCGGGTAAACACTTACTCGGTTGTAGAGCTTCCATGCTGTTTGGTTAGTTGTTCAACAAAGAAAGCTTTGATAACAATATTATATTCTAAATCAAAGGAGAAAGTGCTTTGTAAAGATTGTTAGGGCTTACATCTCAAGGAGAGGCCCAAGGTTTTATCAGTGATTGCACTGTTGAAATTGTACAGGGACTTATACAAGTGACTAAGGCCCAAAAAGGTTTTTTGTACGCAGGGATGGGTCTTACACTCTCTCAAGAGGCCCAAAGGTGTTTAAAGAAAAGGAATGGGGCTTATAACATGAGGGTAGGCCCAGATGACTTGATTTTTGAACTGGCGATCGCGCCGAGGTTTCTTTAACGTACTGGGTCTTATACAATGCATTGAGGCCCAAAAAAATTTTGGTTAAAAGGGGGTTGGGTCTTACACTCTATTAGAGTCCCAAAAATGATTTTAAAAGAAAAGATGGGGCTTACAACTCAAGGAGAGGCCCAAGGGTTTTGTTTGAAAAATGACGATCGCACCGAGATTTCTTTAACGTATCGGGACTTATACAATGCGATGAGGCCCAAAAAAGTTTTTATTTACAAGGGATGGGTCTTACACTCTATTAGAGGCCCAAAGTGTTTGAAAAATATTTGATGAGGGTTGAATTGATCAAAACCCTAAAATAAATTGGAAATCATTGGAAATATTTTAAAAACATGTTTATACAAGGGATGGGTCTTACACTCTATTAGAGGCCCAAAGTGTTTAAAAACATGTGTGAAAAACAAATTGTGGTATTGGATTAATATTTTAAAAACATGTTTATACCCATAAAATAATTGGAAATCAATTAAGTTTGGAAAATCAAGGGAGAAAAAATATTTCAAATGTTAAAAACAAATAAAACATTAATTCTTTGAAAAAATATCAAATATATGAAATAAGTAATATTTTTGGGATTTTTTGGTAAAATAAAATATTTTAACATTTTTGTGAATTATTAAAAAAAGAATCAACTCAAAATCATTAAAACTCAGAGAGAAATTAATATTTGAATCAATTAAGTAAAATAAAAAAAAATTCAAAAATTCAAATATTTGAAAAAGGGCGCCAAGAACATCTTGGCCTTGTCCGCGTGCTCTGTTTTGGCCAGATTTGCATTTTCTCATCAATCTCACTGAATACTTGATGAAATCACTCAATCCACATATCAATCTACTCGTTTTCACCTCACGGTCATGTCTATGGTCTTTAATTTCATTTATTTTAATCATGGAATAAGAAATCAAAGAGAAACCTCAAGAACCCTAAAATTTGCATGAAGGCTCATAAATTCCATACACGATTCAAGCAAAGCAATTGATTGAGGGAAAACACTCCATGCATGATTATGAACATATGGCCAAATTATTGTGCAGCAAAAAATGCATGGATCAAAGAGTTAGAAGAGCTCATGCTTACCTCTTGCATGGTGATCGTGTTTTGTGTTAGAGGTGTTACAGCTAGGTTCCAATGATGTGGATAACTTCCCTAGGTGCCAAGTGATGTTCCTGAGTGCTTGGAATGGTTTGAAACAAGTTGGAGTTGAAGGTGGTATCTCAACTGCAACTTGGTTAAAACCTTGAGCAGTTGGCTGGTGATTTTGTGAAATCAGTGTTCCAGATGTTGTTTAAGTGTTTGGATCACTTCTATATGATGTTTATGAAGTGTGTGTGTGTGATTGGTTTGGTTGGAATTGCTCTCAAACTCAAAACCCGATAGTGACTTGCTTTGGAAGACAAATTTGGAAGTGAGAATGAGATTTTGAGGAAATCATATGTTTGATGGCTTTGGTGTACTCAAACTGATCACAAATAAGCTCTATTTATAGTAGAGAAAGTTTTTTTTGCAAGCAATAGTGAATGGCCACTGCTGCAGAGGTTTGGCCAATGTTGATCAATGAGAATCCAAGTCTCCTCTAGCCATTGACTAGAGGTTAGGGCAAAGGCTGCTAGTTCCCTAGGTCTTGGATATGTCTTGACTGAATTCAGTTGGAAATGTCTCAGTCCATGCCACCTTGGTGCATCCATTAAATGCTCCAAAACAAAATTGGAGTCTTGTCCCTCTTTTAGGCATTTATAGGTTTGGCATGCTACTTTTGGTTCCAAAGACTTGGGCGGCTTATGGATCAGTGTTTGTCCCTCCTTGGTCTCCCCTTGAGGTGTTCAGATAGATAGAGTTGTTTGTCATTTGCACAAATTGCTCAAATCGAGCAAAATGCACAAATCTTCCTTGCCTTGACAATTTGCAGCAAGGCATATTGCCATTGTCATATCTCATGGCCCAAGTGGAATTTGATGGGGTTCTTGGCCATTTTGGAAATCCCTCATATGATACAACAACTGTTTGATCATAATTAGTTTTGATACTTTTTGGATCCAAGTGAAAATGCCCCTACATTTTGAAAAAAGTAAGACAGATTCTGACTTAGTGAAAATTTCACTAAGTGTTGGAAAAAAGTGACATTTTCACTATTTGTGATTTTGATCATTCCATAACTTAAAATCCATGAGGAATTGGAATGAGTTGTGTTTGAAGCTTTTGTAGAGGGCCATGAGAGCTACAAATCCAGCTTTGGATGGGGAAAAATGGCCTTGTGGTTTAGGAGTTATGATCCTCCAAAGTTGGTACCCTAGCCACTTTGTTCCATAACTTAGAAAATTTCTAAGTTTTTTATGGTTACCCCTTTTACAAGTTATCCCACTTTTCTTGATTTTTCTTGATGAATGATGATTCCAATCACACATTAACATCATTTTAGGGTTAGGGAACCATAATTGATCAAAAAATCAAAAAGTCAAACTTTGACTTTTGGGCAGAGTTGACTTTTTATCAGATGAATTCCAAACTGTGCGATCCTCTATGAAATCAAGTCCTTGACCTAAATCAAACTTGATGGATTGATTTCATAGGTGTTATAGGGTGTATTGAATCATGTCCCAAAGTTTTGGAGCATGCCTGGGTTAAAAGTCAAAGATACAGTTGACTTTTTCCCGCGAAACCCTAATTGTGGTTCTGATGAGCTTGAAACTTGTTGATCAAGCTTCTTGGGTCAATCCATTATTGCAAATGGATCAATGTGGTGTATTTGAGACCCTAAAATTCTCTCTTAAGGTCTTGGCTCATGTTTTGTCCCAAAAGTCAACTTAGGGGTGAATTAGGTCAAGAAACCCTAATTCCTGATTTTTTATGAATGCATCCCCTGAGGCAAAATTGGCTTGATGATTGGGTTCATGATGTCCCTTGGAGCATCTTAGGTTATGCTTTGAAGCATTGGCTCATGCCCAGAGGAAAGTTTCCATCTGGAGGCCCTGGTCGACCTAAACCCTAATTTGGTGACACTGGCGATCTTGAGGCTTGATCCACTTGGAATGCTACAACTTTGTGCTTGATTCTTGCTATGGGAGTCCTCTTGATCCATTGTGGATGTTTGAGATGTTTAGACAAGTTGAAGATCATGTCATTCCTTGATTGATCCTTTGTCTAAGAGCTCAGGGAGGGCTTGAAACCCTAATTTTGATTGTAGTGAAGGCTCAACAATCTTTGAGGAGATTGATGAGGTATGATGGTACATCCATATTGTGATGATAATTTTCTCAATGATGGGAAATCTTAGTGGTCAAAATTTGAGGTATGACAGTCAGGACTCACATGACCACTAAGGATGGAATCAAAGGTTTACCGGCCAAGTTTTTAATGGAGAAAGCCCTGTACTTTGCCAGTATATGAAACATTACTGCTTTCGAAGATATCTTTGTCCTACTCACATACGGGTTGTTCCTTTTTCCTAACATAGATAACTTCGTTCATACCAATGCCATTAAGATATTTCTGATTGGAAACCCTGTACCGACCTTGCTCGCAGATGCTTATCATTCTGTACACTTAAGGAATTTGTACAACGGAGGAATGATCACATGTTATGTACCCTTGCTTTATAAGTGGTTCACTTCCCATTTACCCAAGTCTCCTGCTTTTTGGGATAATAAGGGTACTCTACGTTAGTCACAGAGAATCATGTCTCTTACTAAATCTGACATAAACTGGTACAATCGGATCTATGACGGGATAAGGATCATTGACAAATGTGGAAATTTCCCTAATGTACCCCTCATAGGAACTAAAGGAGGAATCAACTATCATCCGATTTTAGTTCGCTGTCAACTCAGATACCCGATGAGGCATATCCCGCGTAATGTTCATCTGGAAGGTCTTTTCTTCAAGGAAGGAGAAAATGACAGGGCACTAAAGACAGAAATAGTGCATGCCTGGAAACATGTTCACAGGAAAGGAAGAGAGTCTCTAGGAAAACCAGACTGTGTCTCTGTGGAACCTTATCTCCACTAGGTACAAACTAGAGCCCTCAAGCTGAGGATTCCTTAACCTCGTCAAGAAGTTCTTCCACTAAAGGGATATGTCCTTTATTTTATGTCTGATGCAGAAAAACTGCAGGTCACTCTCAGCAAAGTTCGACGGGAAAAGAAATCTTGGAAGAACAAGTACCGTATTCTCAATGTAGAGTGTACCAAAATTCAGCAACTGTTAAAAGAAAAAGATGCTCTAATCGAGATTCTAGAACAGCATGCTATAGAAGATCAAAGAAATTTGCTCGCTCCTTTCACTTGGCAAAGGACTGACAACCCGACAACGGCTAAAGATCCCCGGGCAAAGAAAAGGAAAATACCAGAACCAGCACCTGAGCTCTCCTCAGAGAGGACTCAGGATCCATAAGCTTAGACTTTTCCTTTTACAACACTTTGTAAAATACTGTATTTCCATTTCTGTAATCTTTCAAATTCAATAAAAAGGCTGTGTCCCCACTGTATGATATTTGCAATCTAATTGTTGAAGTTTCTTTTTGATTAAAAAATTAAATTAATATATATATCATTGCATGACATTCATCATTCTCACATAACGTATTCTTCTTACCTTCGAATCTCACATCTGTGTCACGATTCTAGAGTCAAACTGTCTCATTTGTACAATACTCGGGCCAATCGACAAAAGAAAATGGATGATCTAGAGAAAGAGAACAGAGAGCTGAGAGAACAAATCGACGCTCTGAAGGAAGATTTGAGGAAACTTCACAATGACATTCAATCCCTGACAATAGCTCAGAGACAACAACAAAGGACTATGATCTCAGAGATCACATCTACGCCATAGTCGAGACGTATGGTCCTCGGTACAACATGCCTAAAGATCGTCCCTGGGGCATGCCTATCAACTTTATCCCTGAAGGATATATCCCGCCGGTCACTGAAGACTCGGAAACTGCAGCAAGAACCACTGGGCTTGAAGGTTACAAACTTCGGGAAAGCGAAGATGCAAGGGGCATGACAGCAACTCCTGAAGGTTACAAACTTCGGGATAGGGAAGCACCAAAGGTCACCGCCGTAATAACTATACCACTACCAGTGGTACACACTGTCCCGGAAGGACAGGTTCCACAAGTAATCTCTGGTGGAAACACAGAGATGTACGACAGAATGAATGAGTTCCAGGAGCAATTTCAAGAAATGCAGAAGGAACTGCATGCCATTCGCGGTTAGGATTTATTCGGAAAGGACACCGCGGACCTTTGTCTGGTCCCTAATGTGAAAATCCCGCAAAAATTCAAGGTGCCTGACTTTGAAAAATACAGGGGCAAATCTTGCCCTCAAAGTCATTTGGTGATGTATGCTCGAAAGATGTCAACTCAAACAGAGAATCAACAGCTATTGATCCAGTACGTTCAAGATAGTTTATCCGGTGCCGCACTCAAATGGTACATGGGTTTAAACCGCACTAAGATCATCACTTTCAAAGATCTTGGCGCTGCCTTTGTTCAACTATATAAGTATAACCTGGACATGGCGCCGGACAGAGATCAACTCAGAGCAATGTCGCAGAAGGACAAAGAAACCTTTAAGGAATATGCTCAGAGATGGCGTGAAATTTCCGCCCAGATTTGTCCACATCTTGAGGAAAAAGAGATGACAAAGATCTTCTTGAAAACCTTAAGCTCATTCTATTATGACTGAATGGTCGCCAGTGCGCCCAGCAACTTTACTAAAATGGTAAACATGGGAGTACGCCTTGAAGAGGCAGTCCGAGAAGGACGGCTGGTCAAAGATGCAGGACCATCAAGCAGTACCAAAAGATACGGTAGTGTTTTCCCTAAGAAAAAAGAGCAAGATATTGGTAATATCTCTCTCGGAAAGCAGATGGGAAGGTATCAACCAGTAGCAGCAGTAACTCCTGCTATCATTCCTACGCCTGTTCCAACGTATCAATCTCAGGTTGTTCAGAGCCAACCAAATCAACAACAGTATCAGCAAAGGACACAACAGCCTCTTCAGTAGGCTCGTCCTCGGTACAACAATAATAACTGTATAACACGACCACCAGGGTTTGGCCCTATACCGATGTTGTACGCAGAACTGTTTCTGATACTACTGGTCAAGGGGCATGTCCAAATCAGGTCTCCTTTTACAATACCGGAAAATCCACCTTTTTGGTTCAAAACAGATCAAACTTGCCCTTACCATCAAGGAGGACCGGGGCATAACATAGAAAACTGTCTCAGCTTCAAATCCGATGTACAGAAGCTTGTCAGGAACGGGGTCCTATCTTTCAAAGATAATAATCCAAATGTTCAGACGAACCCGTTGCCGCAACATAAAAGGACTGTAGTGAATTTAATAGAGGAAGTCAATCTAATGAAAGATAACTTTGACTATGACTATTATGACCCAATGGATGACTTGCCTATCTGGCAGCCGTACCCAGAAGACTTGGGGAAAAAGAGTCGGCCAAACGACGCATATCAGTTGAGCATTATTGAAAAATACCTGCGTCCCTACCAAATCATGGGATCATTACTCAGGGCATTCAGAAGATATCCAGCACAACGACGAATCTGCAAATATTGCAGGGCAAAAGTTCATCAACTATGCTTTTCCCGAGGTCAATGTCATCGAGAGGGATGACTCCTCCAGTTCCATAGAAGTATGGGACACCTTAGGACAACCGAGTGGCAAGTACGACTTCCTAGTCAAGTACACCGCTCCTGAAAGCTCTCGTATCAGTTTCTAAGACATCTAGCCAACTGGATGGGGAGATTTGCCTGAGAATGAAGATTCTGTGCAAGATACAATAGAAGAGTTCGTCTACGAAAATTCTGCCTGGGAGACAGACTCCAACGATCCTGCTCCGCCAGAAATCAACGTCATTTCTGAAGACAACCCAAGAAAGAAGGTACCAGACTTTGTGATTCACCGAGGAGTCCGCCGCCAATGGGTTGTTGTCGATGTCCCGAAAGTCATCCATAAGTCTAAGTAATTGTCGTCTTTGTTTCGACCTTTCACCCTGCCCAGGTGAAATGGATGTTTTTATAGGGCTGTAGTTTCAAGAATCGACAAAATCATAAATAAATAAACGTCATTATGTAATTTCCGCATTTATTGTTGTTTTCACTTTTCTCTTTTTCAAAAAATGGTAATCCTAAAAATAACTCAAAAACAAAAACAAGCATTTTTCGGAGAATACACTGCACACACTCTTGTATTCTCTCTATCTCTTCTAAAAATAAAACATCACGCCATGCAAATTGCTTGTTTTAAACCCCATTGAAACATATGCTCCAATGCCTTCTCCCAACTTTGAATTCCCGGTATTCGAAGCTAAAGAAGAGGAAGACGAAGAAATTCCAGAAGAGATCTCCCGATTACTCAAACAAGAGGAAAGGTCCATTGAACCTCACAAAGAGCCGTTGGAAACAGTCAACCTGGGTTCAGAAGAAGAGAGAAAAGAAGTCAAGATTGGGGCACTGCTCAGTTCAACTGTCAAAGAAGACTTGATAAAACTTCTCAAAGAGTTTCCCGATGTGTTTGCTTAGTCCTATCAGGACATGCCAGGGTTGGATACCCGTATCGTGGAACATCATCTACCGTTAAGATCAGAATGTCTGCCAGTAAAATAAAGATTGAGAAGGACTCATCCAGACATGGCCATCAAAATCAAAGAGGAAGTACAAAAACAGATTGACGTAGGTTTCCTCGCCACATCAGAATATCCTCAATGGTTAGCCAACATAGTACCAGTTCCGAAAAAGGACAGAAAAGTCAGAATGTGCGTAGACTACAGGGATCTAAACAAAGTCAGTTCAAAAGATGACTTTACCCTACCGCACATAGACATGATGGTAGACAGTACATCAAAGTTTAAAGTCTACTCCTTCATGGATGGATTCTCGGGCTATAATCAAATCAAAATGGCGCCGAAAGACATGGAGAAAACTTCATTCATCACCCAATGGGGCACCTTTTGTTACAAAGTAATGTCGTTCGGTTTGAAGAACGTCAGGGCAACCTATCAAAGGGCCATGACTACTCTGTTTTATGACATGATGCACAAAGAAATCGAGGTATATGTCAATGATATGATTTCCAAATCTAAAACAGAGGAGGAGCATGTGACCCACTTGTCAAAATTATTCGAGCGGCTGAGAAAGTACAAACTTCGCTTGAATCCCAACAAATGCACATTCAGTGTTAGTTCAGGAAAACTGTTAGGGTTCATCGTCAGCCAGAAGGAATTGAGGTTGATCCTGACAAGGTCAAGGCCATTCAAGAAATGCCTTCTCCAAAGACTGAAAAACAAGTCAGAGGATTCCTGGGACATTTGAATTACATTTCCAGATTTATATTCCTCATGACCGCGACATGCGCGCCAATCTTCAAATTACTCAAAAAGAATCAGGACTGCGTATGGACAGAAGACTGCCAAACCGCCTTCAGCAGTATCAAAGAGTATCTGTTGAATCCACGTATCCTGTCACCTCTAGTGGAGGGAAGACCACTGATCATCTACCTAGCAATCCTGGAAGATTCAATGGGCTGTGTACTTGGCCAACAGGACGAAACAAAGAGAAAAGAGTCTGCCATCTACTATTTGAGCAAGAAATTTACCGACTGCGAGACTGGTACACTATGCTTGAGAAAACTTGCTATGCTCTGGCTTGGGCAGCCAAACGTCTTCGCCAGTACATGATTTGTCACACTACTTGGTTAATCTCCGAGATGGACCCAATCAAGTACGTCTTTGAAAAACCTGCTCTCACGGGAAGGATTGCTCGTTGGCAGATGTTGTTATCGGAATACAACATCGAGTACCATGCTCAGAAAGCCGTCAAAGGAAGTATTTTAGCCGATCATTTGGCTCATCAACCGATTGGCAATCAGGAAACAGTTAGATTTGACTTCCCAGATGAAGATGTCATGTATCTAAAAATGAAAGATTGCGATAAACCGCTACCTAGTGAAGGGCCGGAACCAGGTTCCCAATGGGGACTAATCTTTGACGGAGCTGTCAACCATTATGAAAACGGAATTGGGGTAATCATCATAAAACCTCAGGGTACCCATATTCCTTTCACTGCCAGATTAACATTCAAGTGTACAAACAATGAGGCCGAATACGAAGCTTGTATCACGGGTCTCAAAGAAGCGATCAACTTAAGAATCAAGAACTTGGATGTGTATGGAGACTCAGCCCTAGTTATCAATCAGATCAAAAGAGATTGGGACACATACCAATCAGGACTGATTCCTTACAAAGACTACGCGAAAAGGTTGTTACCATTCTTCAACAGAATCGAGTTTCATCACATCCCTCGTGAAGAGAATCACATGGCTGATGCATTAGCCACTCTCTCTTCCATGATTAGTGTAGGTCAATGGAACGACTTACCTAAGATTTACATAATGCGCCTAGAAAGGCCCGCTTACATTTTTACAATTGAAGCAGTCATAGACGACAAACCTTGGTATCATGATATCAAATGCTTCATTAAAAAACAAGAGTATCCACCTGGGGCATCAAGAAAAGACAGAAAGACCCTCAAAAGTTTGGCAGGCAACTTCTTCCTGAGCGGTGATACACTCTATAAGACAAACTTTGACATGGTCTTGCTCTGATGCATAGGCAGACCGGAAGCAAACGTGCTGATAAAAGAAATTCACGAAGGATCCTTTGGCACTCATGCCAATGGACACACAATGGCGAGAAAAATTCTAAGAGCAGGGTACTATTGGTTGACAATGGAATCTGATTGCTACAAGTACATTAGGAGATGTCACAAGTGTCAAATATACTCAGACAAAATCCATGTACCGCCAACGCATCTCAAAGTTCTTTCTTCCCCATGGCCTTTTTCCATATGGGGAATCGACATGATTGGCATGATCGAACCCAAAGCTTCAAACAGACATCGGTTCATCCTGGTAGCCATTGACTACTTCACCAAGTGGGTCGAAGCAGCATCATGCACCAATGTAACCCGACAAGTCGTGGTCCGATTTATCAAGAACAATCTCATCTTCCATTACGGTGTTCCAATCCAGATCATTACTGATAATGGATCTAACTTGAAGAATAAGATAATGAAAGAGTTGTGTGTTGAGTTCAAGATCGAACACCATAACTCATCTCCCTACCGGCCTAAGATGAACTGAGCGGTATAAGCGGCTAACAGGAACATTAAAAAGATAGTTCAAAAGATGATTGTAACCTACAAAGACTGGCACGAAATGCTACCTTTTGCTCTTCACGGTTATCACACATCTGTCCGCACTTCAACAGGGGCAACCCCTTTCTCTCTAGTATATGGCATGGAGGCAGTACTCCCCATAGAAGTATAGATCCCATCAATCCATGTATTGATGGAAGCTAAGTTAACAGAGGTTGAATGGTGTTAAAGCAGATACGATGAATTGAATCTAATCGATGAAAAAAGGATAACGACTCTGTTCCATGGTCAGTTGTATCAACAAAGAATGAAGAAAGCGTTTGACAAAAAGGTCTGACCCCGTGTCTTTCAAAAAGGAGACCTCGTGCTCAAGAAGATACAATCATTCCTCACTGATCCTCGGGGAAAATGGACTCCGAATTATGATGGCCCTTATGTGGTCAAGAAAGCTTTCTCAGGCGGTGCCTTGAGACTCACAACCATGGATGGAGAGGAATTTGCCTACCCCACAAATATTGATGTAGTCAAGAAATACTTTGCCTAAACAAAAAAACGTCTCGGTGGATTGAAAACCTGAAAGGGCGATCCAGGCAAAAACTAGAGACACATGCAAAAAATCATCCCGATGGATTGGAAATCTCAAAGTACAATCCAGGAAAAAGTTAGGGATTAATGGCAAGTAACTACGTCCGACAAAGTTAAATCCCTCAGTAGTCATGCCATCCATCAGAAAGACTTCAAGTCAAGGTCATCTTCGACAAAAGCTCAGGATGTCCAGAATTCAAAGTTGGTAGAAGGATAACGATCGTTATGTTTCAATGTAGCCATTTTCCCTTAAATTACCATTTTCTAAACTTTGTAAATACTCTATGGAATCACGCGCTCAGCTGATTTCCATCCTATCAATAAAATTTGAGCCCTAGTTCTTTTGTTTGCAGTTCTCATTTGTTTTAGCTTTACAGAATGACATTTTTAACATGATCAACGATTCTTGAAATAAAACAAAAATGAATTTACTTGTCAAAACTTTTCTCCTTTTAAAATAAAGATGGCAATTCTTTTGACTGTTGAACATCGAAAGAACATCGATCGCTTTTCCGAAGGTGGTTGAACCTCAAAGTGCAGAATCAAAATACTCCTTCTAAACCAGTACGCCTGAATGAAAGATCAACTGTGTCAGAAACCATGCTTCATCTGACATCCCCGGCAGAGTTCTTACCTCTTAAGACCGATTGATAATTCTTTCTCCCCACCGGGATCGTCTCTCCTAAGCAAGGCAGAATTGCTATCTTGGAACATTGATACTTTTCATCCCCCACAGTGGCTGAGTATCCAGTCGTGTTCATCTATTAGTCTGTATGTCGCGTCTGTTTTGTCAGCATAAACATACATACATCATGCATTATTGATTCACATTGATAATCATATTGCATCGCTATCACTCTGGTCAGTCCTACCCCCAAGTGGTAAAGTCCTCTTAATCAATCAAGTTGTCAGTTCTTTCCTCGTCAGGAAATGTTTTGTCTGGATAATCTCTCCCCAGTTTATTTCTGGATTGGAGACGGTCCTCAACCACTTTGATAACTTGAACCTCTGGAAGGTAAGAAAACTTTCAGAACATCACTCTTCACCATTGAAGATGATATCTTCGCTTTCCCGGATTAAGGAAAATCCCCAGAGAAAGCCTCGTAACTAAAGACTCTCAGCAACACATTGGTTTTTCTCTCCAAAAAGTCAATATTGATGAAGTCATCAACACTTCAAAATTGGATTGCATCACATGGCATTTCTCCGAGAAGATCCCGAAGAAAAGTATGATGTAATATCCTCTAAGCAGAAAGCAGTCTTTTAAGAGACTCATTTTCCCCAGTAGAATCAACAAATGGTGTCTCTAACAAAGACATTTGAACACCTCTACAACTCAGACGAATGGGTTCCCCAGCAAGTATGACATCAAAACTGTTTCCCATCAAATGGCATCTCCCTAGGAAAATTCGGCGAGAAGTTTGATAAAAGCTGCTGCACATAGCATCCTTTGTCAAAGAAGGAACTTGACAAAAAAAAGAAAGAAACTGAGACCAGTTCCATGGATGAAGACTAGGATCGAGGGGAAGTTTATTAACAAAAGAAACTGAGACCAGTTCCTTGGATGAAGACCAGGATCGAGGGGAAGTTTATTGACAAAAGAAACTAAGACCAGTTCCTTAGCTGAAGAACAAGATCGAGGGGAAGTTTATTAACAAAAGAAACTGAGACTAGTTCCGAGGCTGAAGGCCCGGATTAAGGGGAAGTGAAATTCTGGTACAGATGTGTGATGTCTTTGTGCAATGTCACAACATCGCAATCTGCTGAACAAAGCAATAAAAGAAACAGTAAATAACACACTGAATTGTTCACCCAGTTCGGTTCAACAACCTACATCTGGGGGCATACCAAGCCAGGAAGGAAGTCCACTATTAGTAGTATCAAATTACAGTCTCAACAGACCAGTTGACAATCTACCTAATTTAATCACTACCCAATGACCCTTCTACCTAAGTCCTCCCTAGGTAAGAGACTTCATCTCACTTCCTATCATCACAATGATGTCTAGCAGTCAACTACACCATCACTGCATCAACAGCTTGTTTACCAATGACTTTTCTAACACAGAAAACCAGAAGACACACTTCCATGACTTACATTGGAGTTGCTTCAAAGCTTCCTCCAAGAACAAACCCAAACTCATTACCTACAGGTTTCTGAGTTAACCACAGTGACCATCTCACAACCCGAGTGGTTCACTTAGACAAAGCCCTAATGATCTACATCTTGGACCAGTGCCTATTCTAGGTTACAAGCATTCTATTTATAACATAATCCCAACAGGATTTGGGCCTTCAAATCATATCATATCTTCTGTAACAAATCTGCTTCTAAATAGATCTTTAATCATATCTTCAATAATTAACTCCGAATATTCTCCATATCTTTATGCTTTAAATTCGTAACAAACTGATCTTCATAACTGATTGCAACAGAATATATCTCTCCCTTGATCTTCGCCTGCATTCTCTGATTCTCTTATTCACACCAGAAACACA
Organism: Lathyrus tuberosus; assembly: GCA_022829125.1. Taxonomy (NCBI): domain Eukaryota; kingdom Viridiplantae; phylum Streptophyta; class Magnoliopsida; order Fabales; family Fabaceae; genus Lathyrus; species Lathyrus tuberosus. Next base: position 12,112,563 of record JALAZF010000045.1, read on the forward strand.
TGCAGCCCTAATTAATCATCCCAGACCAGATGTTGTAATGTTCTGGTATAGTGATGTTAAGACTTCGCATGTGACATCACTCTTCAGCACTTTAACTCTTCAACACTATTTACAACCTAGACTGTTAGCAGTTCATGTTGCAACATCAACCATGACATCAACATTGTTTTAACAAAATTACAGCCAATTACAAGAACTTACAGGAAGTTTATATCAGAAACTAAGACCAGTTCCTTGGCTAAAGACCAAGATCGAGGGGAAGTTTAATTCAAAAAAAAAACTTATACCAGTTCCTTGGCTGAAGACCAGGATGAGGGGACGTTTATTTAAGAAACTTAGACCAGTTCCTTGGCTGAAGACCAGGATTGAGGGGAAGTTTCACCCTTTTCTAAGCATTATTACTTAGCAAAAAAAGATGGATGAGCAAACTGCCATTCATAACCACCGTCAAAATTTTAGGTATTCTGATATTTAATCCTCTTGCACCCCGAATGCCCGAATACCTTCGCCATTCACACCTTCGGGTCCAAGAAGATTAAATAGGGGCATCTGTCATACCCCAAATTTTGACCACCAAGATTTCCCATCATTGTGTAAATCATCATCACAATATGGATGTACTTTCATGCCTCATCAATCTCCTCAAAGATGATTGAGCATTCACCACAATCAAGATTTAGGGTTTTGAGCCCTTTTAGAGCATGTTATGGACTGGGTCGGGGTCTGCCCCTCAATCGAGTAGGCCCAACCCACACGTCCTGGTGTGGCCCAGCAAAGGCCTCTTATCACAACCAACGTCGAGCACAAGCCCACCTCAACAGTGTCGGGCACACGCCAGACTTCGGAGGTGTTCGGGCACACGCGGTATAGAGCGTCGGGCAGAGGCGCTAAGTCTCTCCGAGCTCGCCCCTCCTCGAAACTCAGGTGCTCCTTCCCACGAGGAGTCATCTCCTTCTGCACATAAGAGTCTTCCCCGCGAGGACACGTCTCTCCCCGACATGCAAGACTCCTCCCTGCGAGGACACGTTCTCATGTAACTGCCCACTCCCGATGGAATTGGTCTGCCCTAATTCCGGAGATCTAGGAGCGGTTACCCCAGGGCGAAGACCACGTACTGGTCTTCACTACGCCACATAAGCCCTGGCAATTACTTGGATTGGGCCTGCCGATCCAGCCCAGTGCTAGTGACCGTTGGCCCCGCACTGAGGGCTCTCTATAAATACCCTCTCACTTGAGAGGGTCAGGTTACACACCCTTTTACACTTTAACCTTGTACTTACTTTTACTTGAGCGTCGGAGTACCTTGCAGGTATACCCCCCCCCCCCCCCCGGCCGTCTTTCAACCTCACCGAAGCTGAAGTCCACAAGACGTTGCTGGCCACCAAATACTGTCTGATCCAGGTACGATCAGTGGTGCCGTCTGTGGGAACCCTTACTTCCCCGTTTTTCCTCCGATAAACCAAAGCAATCCTCTCGTTCATCACCAGCATGGCCAACAACCATCTGCTAACAAAGCTCTGGACACCGACCTCACGCAACTCAAGAATGGGAACCACCGCGAAGACGTTGTTGCCATCCACGTCGAAGAAGGCGACTTGGGAGACGGGAAGACTGCCTCCCCAGACTCCCAAGACACGGCTTACGACGCTGCCCAACAGGACGACCAACAAGCCGTCTTTCAGCCAGTTGCTCCTCTGCCCAACGCAGATTCGAGCACCGTGGCCCTATTTGCCTTGATTAATCAGACCAATCAGCTGATAGCACACCAGAATACCAGAATTGAAGCACTAGAGCGAGGGCAGATGCGGAAATCTTCCCCGCGAAGACATCATCGTCCACCCTCACCTCGCCACTCTCCTTCCACGCGAAGGACTCCATCCGAAGAATCTCGAACCCCCTCGCCGGTGCGCGAGGGCCATCGTCCATGCCTTGAACGCCCCCAGCCGGCGATCTCCCAGAAGCTCCATCGTTCCCCGCCTCAGAAGGAACCCAGGCCCTCCGCAACTACCAAGAAGTCCAAAACCACCGAGGAGAGACCGAGGAACCGTTCGAGGAATTCCCCTCCACGGCATCACCGATCCCCTTCGAGATCCCCGGCCGGAAGCGACGGCGATGACCAGAGGACCCCTCTGTCGTGGGAGATCATGAACGCCCCAATTCATGCGGGCATGGAGAAACCCCTGCCACTGGGGACCTACGACGGTCTGGCTGACCCCGACGATCACGTCGAAAGTTTCGAAGCCATGCTCGACTTCAGAAATGCTAGGGGAGCCATTAAGTGTAGGCTTTTCCCCACCACCTTGCGGAAGGGCGCCATGACATGGTACAAGGGTCTGGCACCCGGGTCGATCACATCCTGAAAGCAACTAAGACAACGCTTCACCAAACACTTTACTGCGTCTCGTCGACACCCGAAGACGGAGGCTGCCCTAGAGAGCATCTTCTAGGGGAAGAACGAATCTCTCCAGAACTACATTGAGAGATTCAACAGAGAAGCTGTCGAGGTTCATACGACCGACGACATGAAGAAGTATTTGATCATCCATGGACTACGTTTTGGATCTGATTTTGCCAAGTCCGTGGGCATCCGCAAACCCCGCCGTCTGGAGGACCTCCTCCAACGAGCTCAGTCGTACATCGAGCCCGAGGAGTCGGAGGCAGCGCAGATCGCCCTTGAGTCGAGACGCAAGGAAGGCCCCCGCGGCCACAAAGATGAAGACTCTCCTCCCCGACGAGGAGGAGAAAGAAAGAAAGAAAATCGCCCCCGTGAACCGCGCGGACCAGCTGGCCGGTTCACGGAATACACCCCGCTCAACGCTCCCCGCGCGCGAATCCTCTCCGAGTGCCATAACTCGGAATTCTTGAAAGGAGGCGTCCGTTTTCCGAACCCGACTACTCCCAAATCAAACACTGACAAGTCAAAGTACTGCAGGTTCCACCGGAGCCACGAGCATGTCACAGAAGACTGCATCCATCTCAAGGATGCAATTAAAATCCTCATCAAGGAAGGGCACTTGAAGAAATACGCCCAGAAGAATGATACTCCTTGTCCCAGCTCCCGGGAAGCCCAGAACGTCGAGGAGACGACACCTCCTCCTGACGAGAGTCGGCTTCAGGTCGCCCTCAGTGTCACTCGACCCGAAGATTTCTTTGTCCCCGTAATCATTGAGGGCCAAGAAGCAATTCGCAACATGTGTGCAACCTTCCCCCAAGAGGACCCCGTCGCTGCCCGTAGCACCTGGGAAGGCTTCCCCAAGGCAATGGTCATCTCCGGGGGTGGTTACGAGAATTTGTCCGTCGGGTCGATCAAGAGGAAATTTGATGAACTGGAATCAGCAACGTCGGCGAAGACAACCACTCTGGAGAAGGTGTGAGGGAACTCAAACCCTATCACCTTCTATCTCGAGGAGCTCCCCGGCGGAGCGCCCAACGCCACTATCCCCCTCCTGGTCAGGGCTCAGATGGCGAATTTTGACGTTCGAAGGATCCTTGTCGACCAGGGCAGCTCGGTCGACATCATGTACGCTCACCTTTTCGGGACTCTCCAACTCGACGAGAGACATCTGACCCCATACGTTGGCTCAGACCTGCAGGGATTCAATGGAACCACCACCAGACCATGGGGCTACTTGAGCTGATGGTCACATTCGGGGCCGAAGACACTGCCCGACAGGTGAAGACCCGCTTCCTGGTGGTCGAATGTCCATCCCTTTACAACTGCATCCTCGGGAGGACCACCCTGGCCGAGCTTACGGCGGTACCATCAATGATCCACCTCAAAATAAAGTACTACACGGCCAGGGGACGAGTAGTGACGATGCACGGGGACATAGAAGCGGCCAGGAGATGCTTCGACGCCGCCATCAAAGGCATGAGTTCCATCGGCACCAAACCCAAGACCGTGGCAAAGCCACCCCCGGACACTGAACAGGTACCTCTCCCGCGCGTCAATGCGGTCGAACTCGACAGCAGGTTCCCGGGCGAACCCGATGAAGACAGGGCAAAAGACCTCGACCTCCAGGCGGAAAACAATGGGCGGCCTCTCCACCCAACGCGCCCCATCCCAGATGGAGACTTTGAGCTCGTGGTCCTCGGGGACGATCCAGACCGTAACGTAAAGATTGGCACCGGGATCCCTGACCTGGCGAAGGAGCAGCTGAAGGCATGTCTAAGGGAGAGCGCTGATCTATTCGCATGGAGCGCCTCCAAGATTCCTGGTCTTGACCCCGAGGTGGCTTGCCATTAGCTCGCAGTAGATCCGACCGCTAGGGCCATAGCTCAACGTAGGCGTAAGCAGTCTCCCGAAAAAGCGGACGCTGCTGAAAAAGCTGTAAAATACCTCCTAGAGGAGAATTTTATTTCAGAGGCCAGGTACACGGCCTGGCTGTCCAACGTTGTACTCGTCAAAAATAATTATGGAAAATGGAGGATGTGTGTTGATTATACTGATCTTAACCGGGCTTGCCCGAAAGACTGTTATCCTTTGCCTAACATCGACCAGCTGGTCGAAAATTCTGCAGGTTACAAACTATTATCCTTCATGGACGCATACTCGGGATACAACCAAATTCCCATGGACTAGGTCGACAAACATCACACAGCTTTCATGACCAGGTCGGGCAATTACTACTACAACGTAATGCCCTTCGGTCTGAAGAACGCTGGTGCGACCTACCAACGGATGATGAATAAGGTTTTCTGGGCTGAAATCGGCGACATGCTCGAGGTCTACATGGACGACATGATCGTCAAATCCACGGAAGAAGTCGACCATGCCGCACACCTCAAGAAGGTGTTCGACACGGCGAGGAGGTGCCGCATGAGGTTTAATCCCAATAAATGCACCTTCGGCGTTCGGGCAGGCAAGTTCCTCGGTTACTACCTCACAGAGCAAGGAATCGAAGCCAACCCCGACAAGTGTAGAGCTTTTTCCAAGATCCCTACTCCAGACTCAAAGAAGTCAATACAATCATTGAACAGGATGTTCATCGCCCTCTCCCGCTTCTTCGCCAAGTCTGCGCAGTACGCACTCCTATTTTTCAAACTTCTTCGACAAAAAGCAGAGTTTGAATGGAGCGAAGAATGCGAGCAGGTGCTCTTCCACCTAAAGCAAGTCTTATCGCAACCCCCGGTCCTCTCACGGCCTGAGAGCGGGGAGACACTTTTCTTGTATCTCGCAATCACGAGTGAAGCAGTCAGCGCTGTCCTCATTCAGGAAACCCCGGATGGACAGAAACCAATTTACTTCACGAGCAAAGCCCTCCAAGGCCCTGAGCTCAGGTATCAGCAGATAGAGAAAGTCGCCCTGGCCATCGTCACCGCGGCCAGGAGGCTACGCCACTACTTCCTCGCCCACACTGTCGTCGTCAGGACCGAACAACCTATAAGGCAACTCCTTGGATGACCGAATATGGCGGGGAGGATGCTCAGGTGGTCGCTCGAACTCGCCGAGTTTGACATCCAATACGAGGGAAGGAATGCCCTGAAGGCTCAGGTATTGGTCGACTTTGTGGCAGAGATGACCGTCCCAGAACCTTCGACCAACGGATCCCAAAAATGGACGTTTTATGTCGACGGAGCATCCAGCCCGAAGGGAAGCGGGGCGGGCATCATCCTCGAAAACGAGGAAGGCATCCTGATCGAGGTATGCCTCGAACTATCCTTCCCGACGTCGAACAACCAAGAGGAGTACGAGGCTTTCCTCGCCGGACTTCGGCTGGCCGAGGACCTCGGCGCCAAGGAGGTCAAAATATTCACCGACTCCCAGCTCGTGGCCTCGCAAGTCCGAGGAGAATACCAGGCCAAGAACGAAAACCTCATTAAATACTTGACCTTGGTGAAAGAAAAGATGAAAAAGTTCACCTCCGCGGAAGTAACTCATATCCCCCGCGAGCACAATACCAGAGCAGATGTCTTGTCCAAATTGGCAAGCACAAAGAAGAAAGGCGGGAACAAATCCGTCATACAAGAAGTGCTTTCCCGACCGAGCATCGACAAACCCGCTCCTGTGGCGAACGTAAACACCATTGGTGACAGCAATTGCTGGATGACCCCTGTGTACGAGTACCTCACGACGGGCAAACTGCCCGAAGATCCCAAGGAAGCAGGAATGGTCAAGCGGCGGGCATGCTCATACACGATAGTCGAGGACAAGCTATACCAGCGAGGGTTCTCTATCTCCCTCCTCAGGTGCGTCGAGGAGACCAAGGTCCCCGGCATCCTCCAGGAAATCCACGAGGGAATCAATGCACAGCACCTCGGCGGGCGATTGTTAGCCCGTAAGGCGCTTCGAGCAAGGTATTACTGGCCCACCATGCAACAGGATGCCAAGGAACACATCAAGAAGTGTGATAGATGCCAACGACATGGAGACATGCACCTCGCTCCTCCTAACAAGCTCAAAACACTGTCCTCCCCGTGGCCATTTGCGTGGTGGGGGTTGGATATCCTCGGACCTTTCGTCTAGGGGTCGTATCAAAATAAATACCTCATCGTCGGGGTGGACTACTTCACGAAGTGGATTGAGGCGGAAGCATTGGCAAAAATCACAGCCTTCAACATACTGCGTTTTTACAAAAGAAACATCCTCGACCGATTCGGTGTGCCTCAAGTTATTGTCACCGACAACGGAACACAGTTCACCGACAGGAACTTCCAAGACTTCGTCTCCAAACTAGGCACGAAGCAACACTTCACGTCGGTCGAGCACCCTCAAACGAACAGACAGGCTGAGGCGGCGAATATAGTAATCCTCCGAGGATTGAAACGTTGATTAGGCGACGCCAAACAACGGTGGGTCGAGGAGCTACACAGCGTCCTCTGGACCTACCGAACGAACCCACATTCCACGACCGGGGAGACCCCCTTTTGTCTGAACTATGGAACGGAAGCGGTGATCCCCGTGGAAATCAGGGAACCCTCGAGGAGGATAGAAACCACCCTCGACGGGGACGCGAACGACGAAGCCCTTAGGGAAGAACTCGATTTTGTCGAGGAGACACGTTCAGGTGCTTCTCTCCGAGAAGCTTCACTTAAGCAGAAAATAACACTACGTTATAACGAAAAAGTTATCAAACGTGATTTTCAGTTGGGCACCCTCGTCCTACGAAGGAACCAGAAAGACTCGCGAGAAGGCAAACTCGCCGCGAACTGGGAGGGCCCGTACCGCGTCCGTGCGAAAACGGGGACAGGAGCCTACTTCCTCAAAAATATGCACGGGCAAGAACTTGCTCGACCATGGAACGTTGAGAAGCTCAAACAGTACTACAGTTAAACACTGCCCGCGACTCACTAGCACCGCGATTATGGGGACGCACTAAGGTACGAGCGTGACACCCCTATACAGAACACGATGATCAAAGGCCAGGTTGTGTGTGTGTGAGGACTTCTGATCCGACGGGGATACCTCAATCGAGCTCCGCCGTCGTTATACCAATTAGGTAGAACACCCAGCTCGCGATGGGAAGTTCACGCCACGAAGCTAAGACCTCGACCGAGCTCTTAGCCTCGTTGAAGGTCGGAACACATCTCCGACCACCCGACCAGCTCTCCGCGCGGTCAGGGGCTATCAAAGTCGAGCAAATCCCCAAAGTCTATTACTTAGACAAAAACAAACAAAGTATAGCAAATGCAATAACATCACACACAATTAAAACCATACAAACAACACACTAGCAGATAAACAAAAATGCATTAAAGCGGGCGGAAGCCCAGTGTACAGGTATTACAAAGATATTAAAAAGCCCCTGGCACACAGGCCGGGCACAAATCATTACAAAGAAAATGGCACGCAGGCCAAATGCAAAAGACCAAAAAAAGTAGTGGCACGCAGGCCAAACAAGCAAGAGAACTAGACGGCGATCTCATCCTCAACCCAGCTTCCATCTTCCTCTTCCTCCTCCTCTGGCAGGTCCAACTTGCCATCGACCACACGAAGGAATGGGCTGATTCTGTCGAGCACAAGCTGAACACCTGGATTCTCGGCACCGACCTGCTCCACTGGATTCTTAAAGCCTATCTCCAGGGCCTCCAGACTATCTTGCTGAAGTTCCCTAATTTTGGCGACCAAGGCTGCGCGGTCGGCGAGATTTTACTCCGCAGCGGATTCGCTCTCTACGGGACGGACATCAGCTTCCAATTCTCCAACCCTGGTCCGAAAGCGATCACGCTCCTCTTGAGTCACCTTCAGCACAGCCTTGGCCTCATTCAGCTCACAGAGGGTGTTGGCGTAGTCCTTGCACTTAGCCTGTGCTTTTAGCAGATCAGCCACGACCTCATCCTTCTCCCTCTTGAGGGCAGTGCATTCGTCCTTCAGCTTCTGTAACTCGGAGGCAGAGGGGGTCTCCTCATTCAAAATCAGGGTGGTCTCGAAGACTCGCATCATAGCCGCAAGGTCTTCGACAAGTGCCTCTCTCCTGGCCGCACCGTCCATTCCCAGAACTGCCTTCACCTCGGCCTCAGCAATGACAGGGGGGCTTCCCCCGAAGAAATTCCGCTGAAGGTGACAGGCGGGCATCAAAAACTTCTCCGGGGAGGCAGGGTCCACGAGATCCACGAGGACAGGTCCCTCGGTCCTCGCTTTCTTGGCAGGGGTGCCTTCCGGAGGGGGAGACTGGCTACACTGCAGAGAGGTAGAGCCACTCGTCGTCCCAGCCAATGCCGCGGTATGAATAACTTCTCGAACGCGGCTCTTGGTTCGCTTGGGTGCCCGTTCCACGGCCAACTTCATGATGCGCTCGGTGGCGCTCGACATTTGAGCTGCAAGAGAAAACATGGAAAAAGTTAGCATAAAGAAACAAAACTAAATGGATGCCCGAACAGGACAAGGAGCTCCTACCTAAGAACCTCTTGGCCTCCTCGGGAGACTTGCACTCAAGGAGACCCCGGGTGTTTATGTAACGAGCCACGGTCACAACCCTTCCTTGAGAGTCGAGGAGGTATTTTCCATCCCTACCAACACACTCTGCCCGATTAAAACCGGTGACATACTCGACCAGCATGGCGTACGCTCCTTTGTCCTCCTCTGACAGCTCGCCAGGCTTCACGAGGTAGTCCTCCGTACCGAGCGTGAAGTGCGCATCCTCCCACTCCAGGGGACACTTGGACACAAACCTTTCCTCCCCGGAACTGTCGGGCACGATGTCGTAGAGCGTACCCACAGCCTCGTGTGTCGCGGGCATGACATAGTAGAACCTATCCTTGAAATTCCTAATCGAATCCGAGTAGGCCTTGAACAGCTTCCTCGGTTGTTTGAAAGAGACCCAACTATGTCGCCCATGGTCCGTTGAACGTTGGAGATGGAAGACGCAGAAGAAGAGCGTGAGGGTGGTCCCGATCTTGAGATAGTCACACACGATCTTAAATGCCCGCATGAAGGCAAGCGCGTTAGGGTGAAACTGGGACGGCGCCAAGTGCAGACGGTTGAAAACCCCCAATTGAAAGCTGTTGAAGGGGAGACGAATACCGACCTCTTTAAAGGCAAACTCATACATAGGGAACCTCAACCCACGGTAATTCGAACATATGTGGTGGTGTGCCCGAGGTTGAAAAACCGTCCACTTCGCCTCTTCGCCCTCAGGGACGTTCTCCACGAAAACAAAAGCGTCTGTGTCGTCAGCAGCGAAATGCGACTTTATGCGCAGAGGCTCCTCCCCGGCCCATTCGGCGGACGAACACACGAGCTCCTTTCCAGGGATCTGAGCGGGTCCATCCACGTCGGGTTCAGTGTCTATCTGAAGAATCCCCGGAGCCCTCACGACCATTTTTTACCTGAAAAGCAGAGGAAATAGGTGAATTCGTTGGCCGCGACCAAATCCACCCTTCCACCGCCAATCAAGTGAAAGGGCAGCGAGAGCAAAGAAAATGTTCGGGGACACGGCGAACTGCCCGAGGCCGTTACCCCCTCCCTTCTTCGGGTCTCCAACCCTCCCATCTCGTTTCCCCGTGACATTCATCGCATGTCCTCGGGGTATTCATCGGGTCCTCGGGATATTCATCCCAAGCCTCCGCCAATCCTACCGGAACCCTAGGAACGTCCCGCCGTTCCCAGCCGGAACTCAAGGGATTACCAGGAACTTCATCAGTTCACCAGAAAACCACAAACAGAAAGTAAAACGGAAAAGAAGGGATCAGAAGCTTACTTGAAACGGTGGTGGGAACTTGGCCGGAGCAGAAGATACGACGACGTACGGCGGAGCAACGACAGAGATAGAAAAAAGAGGGGAGCGAAAAAGGTGGAAACGTTCAACTGACACGAACTCGGCCCCTTTTATAGGCTCCTCACGAGACTCGAGGATTTCCTAGGCAATCGATTATGCTACCCTAGCATAGCCGCCCTAGGCAATGATGAGGGGTGACATGTGGCACACGTTTCCCCAGGCACGCCTTTTCATTCCCCAACACATTTTTTCGTTCACCTCGGTTCAGACTCCTCGTATCACCGCGACTTCGCCCATCTGTGGCCAGTCTAGCGCAAGCATATCTATTTGTTTCTGCTCGGTTTACCAACTGTTCCTCGTTTAGAGTCCCTTCTCCGGTTGGACACGTCCTCGGCATAGTGTTGACCCTAAAGTCATTAACCTGATACCTCAGAGCAACGACTTGGGGGGCTCTTGTTCTGGACTGGGCCGGGGTCTGCTCCTCAATCGATCAGGCCCAACCCACACGTCCTGGGGTGGCCCAACAAAGTCCTCTTATCACAACCAACGTCGAGCAGAGGCCCACCTCAACAGTGTCGGGCACACGCCACACCTCGGCGGTGTTCGGGCACACGCGACATAGAGCGTCGGGCAGAGGCGCTAAGTCTCTCTGAGCTCGCCCCTCCTCGACACTCAGGTGCTCCTTCCTGCGAGGAGCCATCTCCTTCTGCACATAAGAGTCCTCCCCGCGAGGACACGTCTCTCCCCGACACGCAAGACTCCTCCCCGCGAGGACACGTTCTCATGTAACCGCCCACTCCCGATGGAATCGGTCTGCCCTAATTCCGGAGATCTAGGAGCGGTTACCCCAGGGCGAAGATCACGTGCTGGTCTTCACTACGCCACGTAAGCCCTGGCAGTTACTTGGATTGGCCCTGGCGATCCAGCCCAGTGCTAGTGACCGTTGGCCCCGAGCTGAGGGCTCTCTATAAATACCCTCTCACTTGAGAGGGTCAGGTTACACACTCTTTTACACTATAACCTTGTACTTGCTTTTACTTGACCGTTTCCTTACTTGAGCGTCAGAGTACCTTGCAGGTACACCCCCCCGGCCGCCGCGCCGTCTTTCAACCTCACCAGAACTGAAGTCCACAAGACGTTGCTGGCCACCAAATAATGTCTGATCCAGGTAAAATCAGAGCACTTAGACAAAGGATCAATCAAGAAATGACATGATCTTCAACTTTTCTAACCAATCAAACACCCATAAAGGATTAAGAGGACCCCCACATCAAGAATCAAGCACAAGGTTGCAACATTCCATGTGGAACAGACCTCAAGATCGACAGTGTCACCAAATTAGGGTTTTGGTCGACCAAGGCCTCCAGATGAAATTTTTCCTCTGGGCATGAGCAAATGCTTCAAAGCATAACCCAAGATACTCCAAGGGACCTCATGGACCCAATCCTCAAGTCAATTTAGCCTCAGGGGATGCATACACAAAAAATCAGGAATTAGGGTTTCTTGACCTAATTCACCCCTAAGTTGACTTTTGGGACAAAACATGAGCCAAGACCTCAAGACATGATTAGAGGGCCTCAAATACACCACATTGATCCATTTATAAACATGGATTGATTCAAGAAGCTTTATTCACAAGTTTCAGTTTCATCGGGACCACAATTAGGTTTTAAGGAAAAAAAGTCAACTGTACCTTTGACTTTTGACCAATACATGCTCCCAAACCTTGGGACATAATTCAATACACCCTACAACACCTATGGAATCCATCCATTAGGTTTGATTTAGGTCAAGGACTTGATTTCTCAGAGGATCACACAGTTTGGATTTTATCCGATAAAAAAGTCAACTGTGCACAAAATCAAGTTTGACTTTTTGGAATTTTTCACAATTATGATTCCCTAAGTCCAAAACAATGTTAATGTGTGACATTGATCATCATCCATCAAGAAAAATCAATAAAAGTGAGGTTTCTTGCAAAATGGGCAACCTTGAGAAACCAAAATTTTTCTAAGTTATGGAATAAAAGTGGTTTTGGTACCAACTTCCAAGGGCCATAACTTGAGATCCAAGTAACCATTTTGGGTGATCCAAAGCTGGATTTGTAGGTCTTGCTACACCCTACAAAATCTTCAACTATCTCAGACTCAAATTCTTTATGGATTTTAAGTTATGAAGTGATCAAAATGACAAAAACATGAAAATAACACTTTTTCCAACACTTAGTGAAAATCTGCCTAAGTTACCAGCCTTGAACATCAATGTTCATGAGGTTTTTTCAGTTGGATCCAAATAGTTCCAAAATAAACTATGATCACACATTTTTTGTATCATATGAGGGCTTTTTAAAAAGCACAAGAGTCTCCCATAACTCAACCTGAGTAGGGAGATATGAATCCCTCAAAATCACCATTTCCAACTGTCCTAGGCAAGGCAGATTTTGTTGTTTTGCTCTATTTGGGAAATTGGAACAACTCCAAGCCTTGTCATCATTTTGGACACATCTGAGGATAAAATAAAAGGAGAATGATCTGATCCCCAAGCCTCCAAAGTCTAAGAATCTACCTTAGCAATAACAAACCTAAAAAGGCTAAAAAGGTGTCAACACTCCAATTTTGTTTCAATGCATTTAATGGATACAACAAGGTGGCATGGACTGACACATTCCTAACTGAATGAGTCAAGGATCAGTACTGAATCATAGGACCATAGGCCTGTGCCCTAACCTCAAGTCAATGGCTAGAGGACACTAAAGATTCCCTTGGATCAACATTGGCCAAAGGCCTGCTGGAGCTGCCATTCACTATTGCTTACAAAACAAACTTGCTCTACTATAAATAGAGCTCATTTATGCTCAGTTTGAGTACACCAAAGCACTACAACACTTGCTTTCCTCAAAATCTATTTCTTTAGGCCAAAATGCCTTCTTTTGCAAGGTAACTCTGAGTTTTTGAGTTAGAGAGCAATTCCACCACAACTCATGATCCTAACACCTCTAATATGTTGTATCTAAGTTGTTCAAACAATCACTTGTGACCTAAAACACCAAAATCACAAAGTCCACTTTCAAAACCTCAAAATTGGACTTTTCTGCATTTTTCAAGCCATGTCTTGATTCAGTCACTTCCAAAACCAAACAAAGCCTCAAACAGACTTCAAATATCATCCTCAAACTGTCCCAAATGGTTCCCCTCATCTGGAACACCATTTGAGAGAGTTGCCATATTGGTCATGTTTGCCCCTTTTGCAAGAAAGTGCCACAACTTGTTCCTGAGGATTCCAGTTGGTTCTAATCATTCTAAAAGCTTCTAAGGGATCAACTGAGAGTGTCCAAAGCATTAAATTACTTCTGGCACAAGGGACTTGGCAGATAGCACAAAAAGCTCCAAGAGGTAAGTGCATGACAACTTGAACTCTTTGAATTATGCATTCCTTTGATAGCCACTGATCATAAACATCTCATACATGTTGTATATGTTGTGTTTGAACCAATTTGTCATGTAATTCTTGCCTGTACCATGAGTTAGCATATAACATGCAAAAATAGGCCTATTTTGAAATCACTATCGGATTTTGAGGAGGAAACATTTTCTTAAAATTCTAAGGGCACCATTGGATTCCTCATGAAATTCTAGGTCAGATGCACCTAAATTTTGTCCCAATCCATGGAGAAATGAGAAAGTTAGAGGCTCACGTAAATTGCCCAAAAGCTTGCCTTGCCTTGCCCAGGCCTAGAAACAAGGCATGCCTTAAGAATTAATGGGGTGGTTTTGATACACGGATGTATCACCACCCCAGTGGTAGTGCGCATGTGTGTTTGTTGTCAAGGTCATGGGTTCAAACCCCACCCAGACCTTTTTTGTCATTTTTTACCTTTGTGCTATTTTTCATAATTTTCATGTTTTGTTAATTAATTGAAAAATTAATTTCCCTCTCAATTTTAATTATTTTTTATTGGTTCTTTTTCTATAAATTCCCAAAAATATTAAAATATTTTATTCCATGAAAATTTCACAAAAATATTATTTATTTCATATATTTGGTATTTTTGTAAATAATTATATTTTTATTTGTTGTTAAACATTAGAAATATTTCTTTCTCTTGGTTTTGCAAAATTCAAATGATTTTTAAATAATCCCATGATTGAAACATGATTTTCCAAATATAAATCCAAGATCACAACCTTTTTTCACATGTTTGATTATTTTAATTGAATTTAAATTCAATTAAAATACATTTTAAAACCAAAAATTAGGGTTTTGATCACTATCACCCTAAAAAATCTTTTAAAACAAATTTTGGGCCTCTAATAGAGTGTAAGACCCAACCCTTTTTGTACCTAAATAATTTTGGGCCTCAGTCATTGTATAAGACCCACTGTGTTTTCAAAATCTCGGCGCGATCGTTGCCTTTTCAAAACATTTTCATCTGGGCCTACCCTTGTGTTGTAAGTCCCATTTCTTTTCTTTTTCAAACCTTTGGGCCTCTCCTTGAGTTGTAAGACCCGTCCCTTTGTACAGAAAACATTTTTGGGCCTCAGTCATTGTATAAGCCCCAGTATAGTTTACAAAACAACTGTATGATTACTGTTTTTCATCTGGGCCTCTCCTTGAGTATAAGCCCCAACAATCTTTTCAAAACAACTTCCCTTTTGATTTAGGTTCAAACTCATAGTTGTTATCAAAACTTTCTTTAATTTCTTTGAACAACTAACCATACAGTTGTTACAATGGAAGCTTGCTCGCCTGTAAGTTTCTATCAGCTTTCTTTTACATGCTTTTATATATATAACTTTATTATTGGAAGCTTGCTCACCTGTAAGTCCTTCTTTCATTCTTTTAAATACATGTCATATATATATATATATATATATATATATATATATATATATATCTGTATTGCTGGAAGATTGCTCACCTGTAAGTCTTTCTTTCATATCCTTTTAATTACTTGTCATATATCAACTGTATATATACTTGTATATCCGTTTAGAGTTTTCCCCGACAACTAGGTCTAGAACTAAGTAAAGCCAGTTGGTCATTCTTAAATACAGTCAAAACTAGATCCCCATAGGAATTCCAGATACAGTCTTGCCTTCTCTTGGGCTTAAACAATATGGAACAAAGAGAAAGGCATTATTCCCGGTGAAACTTCTCTCAGACTGTCACTATTAGAAATTGTCAAAGAAGTTCAGTTCCCCGAAGAGGATAAATTCTCGGTGAAACCTCTCTTGAATTTCTTCAAACCCTAGAACTGTTCACTAAACAAAAGATTATTACCGGTGAAACTTTTCTTGAACCTTTCTTAAGTTTGGACCCACAGGCTTCCTAAAAGCATCCCCGCCTCCTCTTGGGCTTTGTACAAGGACCCTCCAGCTTCTTAGAAGTTCTCATGCCTTCTCTTGGGCTTAATACAAGGACCCTGAAGACCTCTTAAAGGTATAAGACAGAACTTATTCATCCTTTGCTAGAGCAGACTTTCTTGAGTCAAAACCTCAGACCAATTTAGGGTTGATTCTCATCCCTTAAAACACATGCCTCCTCTTGGGCATCATACAAAGATAAACTCTCCCATACCAGTAGACTTGGACAGTCTAATCCCTTCTGGATCTCAAAGACATTCTCAAGTTCCTTACAAACATGCGAGAAACCCTGGTCATTTAACCAATCCCCAGTGGAGTTAAAACTCTAACAGGATCTAAAACTCAGTCTTTTATCCTAAATTATCCCCAGCCAAGGTCAGTTTATCATCAGTATAACACTATCCCAAATCAGAACCTCAAGGCATCTGATATCTCAACCTTTCTGTAAACCCTCAGCAAGAGTTTATTCCCCATTTGGACCTGCCTCTGGATCTCAAGAATCCTCAGCAAAGATAACCTCCTCTTAGGATTTGTATAATGATCATTCCTTCCCTCAGCACAATCAGCCTCCTCTTGGGATTTGTACAAAGATTTTCCCCATTTGAGCTAACCTTTTCAGACTCTCTTGGTGAGTCAATCACCTTTCAACACTCTCTTGTTGAGTCAATCTTTTTCAGCCTTCTCTTAGGCTTGGTATAATGATTTCCCCTAGCAGAAGTTAGCCTTCTCTCAGGCTGTGAATAACGATTTCTCCAGCTTGGTCAACCTCAATCTTGGGCTTTGTACAAGACATATATAAGCTTTCTACAACAAAGTCAAAATCTTCGTAACCTTCTCTTAAGCTCTGGATAAATATCTTCCCCAGCGGAGTCAATTCCTCCCAGCCTTCTTTTAGGCTTTGAGAAATAATATCCCTAAGCAGAGTCAATCCTCTTTTCAGCCTCGGTCTTGGGCTTTATACAAGATAGATAATACTCTCCAGTAGAGTCAAAATCTTTTCAGCATCAATCTTGGGCTTTGTACAAGACAGATAAAGATTTCTTTCCCACAGAGTCAGTTTTTTTTTTCAGCCTCAATCTTGGGCTTTGTACAAGACACACATAAAACCTTCCCAGCAGAGTCAAAATCTCTTTTAGCCTCAATCTTGGGCTTTGTACAAGACAGACAAAATATTTCCCCAGAAAAGTCAAACTTTTAGCCTCCTCTTAGGCTTTGTATAATAATATCCCCAAAAGAGTCAGTCTCTTTTAGCCTCAATCTTGGGCTTTGTACAAGACATATATAAACACTCTCTTGTTGAGTCAGTCTTTTCCAGCCTCCTCTTAGGCTTTGTATAAGGACTTCCCTAGTAGAGTCAATCAATCTCCTAGCTTCAACCTTGGGCTTTGATCAAGGCACACAAAAATCAACATCCCCTCAGAGGAAACCAAAAATCTCTCTATAGGAAGAAATTTCTCTGTGTTATCACACATCAAAACAGAAAATCAAAACAAACCCTAATCCCAGATAACTGTTGTAAGTGGCACACTTATTGATTCAAATATCCAAGATGTCGTCCATCTCTTATCCTAGCAAAATTCCTCTTTCATCTAATTGCTGTAAGTGGCAAGCCTCTGGATTATTTACATCCACGCCACTGCCCCTCTCTTAGCATGAAAGACTCCTAAGGAAAAATGGTATTGCTCTACACTGAGTTAAAGTTTTCTCCTTCAGGACAAATCCCTCATAAAGGAAATTATGGTATTGCTGGATTCTCATATCCCAGTTAAAGTAACCCTCCTTTATAATCAGTCACTCGACAGTTGTGATAAACAGATGAGACATCTCTCCTTAGAGATGACAAATTCTCTCTCAGTCAAACCTTTTAGCTTCAATCTTGGGCTTTGAACAAGACACAAATAACCTTTAGCTTCAATCTTGGGCTTTGAATAAGACACCAAACATCTTTTTCCTCCCATAGAATAGGAGGAACTACGGTTGCTCTGATTTCCCTGTTTCTTTAAACGGGAATACGTAGGCATAAGATTGCGAAATCTTAGCGAGCATACCAATCAAAAACTCTAGGTCCAGTACCTTCACACAATAAATCAAAACTTAGGTCCAATACCTCATCAAAATCATCAAAACTAACTCTCTCTCTCTCATATTTCCCAAGAAACTTTCCCAACCCATCAAAAAATAAACACCATCAAGTACAAAGCAGAACCTAATACTAACAACCTGTGGATAACCACATATAAGATGGGTAACTGACAACTCCCCATTGTATAACCTGACCCCGAACTCCCCGAATCTCTCTTAGCATTTGTTCAGTTAAACATTCGCGTGCAAGGTTAGTTTTAGATAGCTTCCCTTTCCATTCCAGCATCACGGGATAAATAAGAAATCAGAAAGTAACACTCTTCCTCCTACCATTACGGTGTGGAGGACCCCAATTCTGCGATAAGGTGGTCGTGTCACCGACAAAAATCGCACGCTACACTTGAATCTAAAAACCTTGGTCTTGTACCAAGTGCATTTTCAAACCTTTTCTTAATAAACTTAGATGGTTATGGAGTGGTTAGGCGAAGGCCTTGTCCTATCCCGAGTGCTTGACATTACCTTTAGGGTTCACTATCATAAAGAACTTACCATCTAAAATAAAACATCTTAAGCAAGAGAATAAGGTTCTCTTTGTATTGAACTAAAGAGAGAGGATTGAGTGAAAACTCCTTCTTCTTAGAGTATTAGGATGCTCACTTTAGAGTGTGTGGTCTTGATACTCGTCTTTCAATATGAAGACGTGATTATATTCGGCACACAATTTTCAAAACAAATATTTTGAGATAAAGAATTAGGTATTACTCGCAGGGGTTCCTATCCGAGGACTTATTTCACCCGTAAAATCAACCTTCAAAAAATCAAATGTGGCATCTTGCCTTGATGGCGAAATACAACCTTTTTCAGAAAAGGGCATGTTACGTTCGTTCTACCGCAAACAGGTAACGTATAAGACTCCACGAGCGAGCTGTAATACACCTAACTGCTAGAATGTGCACGTCCATATAAAAACACCAACAAACCGTAGTCCCACGAACTACGGACGTTCCGATTCTTCACTAATCTTAAGTGAAGATACGTAGGCACAAGGGCCCCAATCCTTGGTGAGCAAACTTCCATTTTCTTCACCCGTAGTCCTTCGAACTACGTTGACTCTGACTTTCCCATTGCACGAGGGAATACGTTGGCATAGGACTGCGAAGTCATATCGAGTCTCCTTTTTGTGTTCCACCTTTTTCTTTTCCTTTTTCCTTACTCTTTTCTTTATCTTTGTTTCTTCCCCTTATCTCTCCCTCTTAGAACACCCTTAGCAAGCAATATCCTTTAACAAACATCCTTACACATAAGACAAGCGAATGGTTCCCATCGAGTATGATGGATGTAGGGGGTGATAATACATTCCCTTCGCACAACCGACTTTCGAACCCATAATTTGTTTGCGAGACCATCTTATCCTTTCTTCTTGGGGTTTTCTCGATGTTTTCCATTCCCCTTTTGGAATAAATAAAGTTCGATGGTGACTCTGTTTTCTTTTTCGCCTCCGGTCGTCTATTTTTCGAGTAGCGACAAGTATAAAAATATTGTTTCATTATGTTTAATTTTCGTTTTTTGTTTGTTGTGTTTGGAGTAAAAAAGTTTTTATTTTTAGAAACCCAATTCAAACCCCCCTTTCTTGTGTTTCTCCTTACCTTCACTTATAAAATTAGTAAGGTTTTATTTTAATAGATAAGAGAATTAGAGTTAGGGTTGTTGTTGTGAGAAATAGTTGTCAGTTGAGTTTGAGAGAGACCTAGTAGAGCAAGAGGTAGGAGAAGAGAGCTTCCATTGTCAAAAGTTACAACATTTGCTGCAAATTTGAGGTAGTGGAAAATGTTCATGATATGGGTGTTTAGGCAATAAAGGATGGAGAGGATTGCTTATCCTCTTTCTCTTTTATTTCTAATTTTCATCCATTGGTGAAATTGTTGAATCTATAGATGGTTTGTGCAAAACATCTATTGATTGTTGCAATTTGATGTTAATTTTGTGTTGTATTGGTGACTGATTTTCGTATGGAATTATATGTGAAATTATGATTTTGATGTCCATATACTTATGAGATGATTTGGTAAAAAGTATAAATGATTTGATATTAAATGATTAATCTATGTGAAATTGAGGTAATTAATGTTGTATAAGTGATGTATGATGATTTACTCGGTGTTTTGGCTTTTCTAGGGTCCAAATTGGAGCTTCTAAAGTGCTCTAATGGGAAAAACGCCATAATCTAAGTGTTGTACAGTGGTGACGGGAATCACCTTCATGGTAGACCAACTGTCACTGTGTTGACCAAGCTGACGGACGTGGGCAAGGTGACGGGCAAACCATCATGGATGGTTTCTTTGCCAGACGTCGTCATGATGATGGATTGGGTGAGGGAGAGTGGTGACGGGCAGGCGTGACGGCCATCTTTCCTAGAGGGCTAACTGTCATACCTCTGTTTGACCTATTTTAGGTCGTTTGAATCGACTTTTTAAGTAGTTTCTGTTTTCGATGTTTATTCGACACTGTTTTGATATAGTTGATGAGTATTGATGAGTTTTGTTGAGCAATTACATAATTTGATTATTATGTTGATTTGTGACTAAAATATTGAGTTGTGTTGAGATGTTGGTTCAGAGAGGAACCGGTGTGTGGCCTTATATTGGCGGTGTTCATGCTGAGTTTTAGGTTCGTAGAGGAATCGACGACGATTATTAAATTGGAGGTTTGAGATGAGTATTGTATTTGTTTATTGCATTCATGCATCATGTATATCGTAGATAGGTGACAGACTTCGGTTCAGTGACGAGTCTCAGGTTTGGAGAGGAACCCGTGATGAGTCTGATGGTTCAGTGATGGAACCAGGTTCATAGAGGAACCAATAACGAGTTTAATGGTTCAGATATGAACCAATGATGAGTGGATTAATCAGTAAAATACCTCTAATATCCAAAAAAAATGGTACCACATAAATTTGAGTAGAGGAGATGAGATACATTGCATACATAATCACATTTGTACTTGATTTTTGTTGTGGATGATTTATGTGATTGATGAGTGATATTTTTTCACTATCCTTATTGTTTTATGCACCATTAACATATGTGAATGTATTTTCACCTTTATTTGTTTGTCTGTTCTGTTCTTTACGCATGTGGTGTGTAACACTCGTATTTTATTTTAATATTTTAATTAAATATTAGAATATTTGTTTGTTGCATGCGGTGTGATTTATTTTGATTAATTGCGTTATTTTTTAATGATTTGAGTGTTATGAGGGTATTTTGCTAATTTAATAATTACCGAAATAGTTACGTAGAGAGCGTGGGATTTAGAAATTAAGATTTCTTGAATTATTAGTCAATTTTAAGATATTAAATAATTATTAAAATAATTAGAGTTTTTGGATTTGATTATAGGTTTTAATTAAATAATTATTAATTGAATATTTATTTAATTGTAATGTTTTAGAATAATCATTTACGGTAACATTATAATAATTATTTTATTTTTTAAGTTGGAATAATGATTTAATTGGGATAATTTTTAATTAAATTAACGATAATATAGGGTGTCAAAGTAAGTAGGAGGTGAAATGTCCAAATGAGATTTGAGACTATAAATTTTAAAGTTAGCGTGTTAGCTAGGGCAGAACAGGAAAAATTCTAAAATTGGTCAAGTTGCGCATCTGAGATGGAGAAAGGGAGGTTTGGGAAGGGAGCAATAGGAACGAAAAGACTTGTGAGAAAAAACTTCGATTAAGATAAGGGGGAGAATTACTTACCGTAGGTGGCTTTTAGGCAACAGGATGACGAGGGTTCCTTACCCTCTCAACAACGCCAAGGGATTTTTAGCCTAATAATCCTATTTTTTTTATCGATAATATCTTGTTGTGTATTTATTATTTTGCTCTGCATATTTTGTATTTTAGCCGAATGTGGTTTCCCTTAACCCATTTGGCTTTAACCTATGGTAATATCTCAATAGTGTCTATAATATTGAAGTTATATATATATATATATATATATATATATATATATATATATATATATTCGTATGATTGGGAAATTGGTGTGAAATGTTTGATTTATTTGTTTTTGGATATAAATTGTTAGTACTATCTGTAATCAAATGGGATTCGGGAAAAACCCATTTGGTTTGTTGAATCGATAATGTCTGTCGATTGAAATTTGGATTACTTTTGTTAAACCGTTTATTTGACCTATTGAAATTGGACGACCGAATGGGATTTGTGATGTGTAAAATTATTTTTCTATAATTTTGGTGTATTAGAGTAATTTGGGTGTTTTAGTATTGTTTAAGCTATAGAATAATATAACAACTTTGTTAAGGTGTGTTGGAATTTTGGGTGATTATAAGTATTAAAAGTAATTATTTTATTGTGATTAGTCCGGTGGGACTATATTGGTGGCCTTTTATTGGCAATGTGTGTTTCGTATATGGAACTACTTTTTGGTGAATAATATTATAAATAGTTTTTCAGATTGATTTTTTGTGTTTGTATTGGTGTATGTGTTGTCTATTAATCTTACAATTGTATTCGTTTATCACACTGTTGCTAAATTTCACCGTTATTACTTGTAAGTATATCCTCACCCCTTGTTTGTTTTTGTTGGTTTGGCTTAGTGAAAATTTTGTACAGATAATCAACAGGAATTATAGATTGTGATGGTTGTGAGATGACTTTGACGCCCTCTCAACATTTACTTTTTTTTATTTAGTCGAATAAATGCTCTGGTATATAACATTTGAGATTTTTTCACTTGCAATTTCATGTTTTGAGTGGTGACTCTTGTTTATTAAGTTTTAAGAAATGTTTTTATTTAGACTCATGTTGTGTTTTCGTTTATCTTCCGTTGTGAAATTTTTATTTGCATGTTTATGTATGAGAGCATTTAGGTTAAGTAACATCCAACTTATGATTTTATCTTTAAAATTTGAGTTTAGGGCTTAGGGTGTTACATGGTGCATATACTCAATTAAGGGAGCCTTAGTTGCTATTGTGTTTTAGAGGATGGCGTAGTAGTCTTCTTCGTCATTTATCGCTTTGAGTTTATTTTAGATTTCGTGTGTCGCTCTGATAGTGTAACACTGGGACGAATTACCTTTCTGTTTTGTATTTTGGAGTTATTGAACTATTTCTTTTATCATTTGAAATGAAGATGATTTTTATTTGTGAGACAATTAAGTTAAGTTGTTGTTTTATTGTTTATTTTCCACTGCTATAATATGATAATTGGGAAACTTGTTTATGCTGAGAAAATGTGACACCCTGATTTTTTGAGTAAATTATCTACATGTTTTTAATTATAAATAAGTGTTTAGAATTTATGGTGTTAAATAGTTGGTATCAGAGCAGGTCGCTTCATTCGACCTAGATTTTATGAACTTGTTTATACCTTGTGCACAACATGTGTGTTAACATTGTTGGTGTTATTGGTTCTTGTAGCCGCTATTTGATTTACTGTTTACGATTAGTTAACATGTATTGTCTGGTTGTGCAGAAAAAAATGGTTGCCAGAAACGATCGTGCAATTGTTGATGCTCTTGAGGCGATGACTCATCTTATAATGCAAGTGAATGAAGTGTTAACTGATGAGTTCTTTGGGTTGGGAAAGTTTCAGAAGAACAATCCGCCTACTTTCAAGGAAATGTACGATCATGAAGGTGTTCAGGTTTGGCTTTAGGAGTGAGAAAATTTTCAGAGTTATGACGTGCACTGATGCGCAAAAGGTGTTGTTCGGAATGCATATGTTGTCTGAGAAAGTTGAGTATTATTGCAAAAATACTCGTCAAAGGATAAAAACTGATTATGCGGAAATTACTTGGGCTTATTACAGTTTTTCAGATAGAAACTCATATTTTACAACTATCCTCAAGAAAAATTGTTTGCAGACATGATAACATCTTCGTCACTAAGTTTTTCCTATCCAAACTTACTTAGGCAATGTCTTTAAAATATGTTCATAACATAGTTTGTAGTGGATCGTTATATTTGGTGAAGAACACCTGCAACGACTATAATAAAATTGATTCTACATGCGATAAGCCAAGCAAAAAGGGTTTTGGTTTTTTATATCTGAGTAAGTGATATCGTATCCTGACCCTTGAGTTATGTAGTTATAGCGACCCCTCTTTGATGAATGATTCATAAATTCAATTTAGGAGATGTAGTTAGTCCATCAACCAGATATGGAACTTTGGTTACGACAACAATAATCTCACTATTTCTTCTAACGTGTTTGATGAGTCATCATGCATCATGCAGAAAATTGTGGTGAGCTCGCACCCACGCCTGACATGTGTTTGACCTAGAGGTGTTCAAAAATATGGTTAACTGAATTGTATACTAGAATTGAACTGCACTGCATTATAAAAAACTGAACCATTTAAATGGTTAATGAACTAAACCATTTAATTAAAACAATTCAAATTCAGTTTAAAACCGTTTCAGAACCAATTTTCTTTTATAAACTGGTTTAATTATATAAATTAATTAGTTTTTAATAAAAGAAATAAAAAATTTACTGAAAGTAAAAAGAAATCTAAAAATTAAAAGAAAAATTTTGAAAATTAAAAAAAAAATTAGAGGACTAAAATGAAATATACTCAAAGTGTTGTTTCTTGAATAAAAAACGTTGTACTCCAAAGTGATAATGGGCTTTTAAACCCACATAACTATGTCTTGTAATCCACCATAACAAATGAAAATAAAATCTATAAAAACAGTATAATGTGGACTTAGATTATTAGCTGGCACGTGCATGTGGTATTTGAGAAATGATTTCTTTATGTTCTTAAATAGAAGCATCAGTAAGAACGAGAAATGAAAAAAACACAGAAAGAGAGAAAAAGTGAAACGCGGTGGCAGCTGACCGAAAAACGATCCGAGATGCACAGAGGCTGCAAGGTAGAGTGACTAGTCGAAGTGAGACGCAGCAGAAACGAGCCTCACGGTGGTGGTGCAGCAAATCAGGAGAAGTTCAATTTCACATTCAACGATCCAGCGTGGTTCAAAATATATGAAATTAAAAAATTTTGATTTTAAAAGAGTTCAAAATATATAATTAATTTAAAATTATAAACTACCTTATAAATATAAATTAGTTCTAAATTAGTTTTTAATTGAATTGTAACCGTTTTAACAGTTAACTGAATTTTTATTAAAATGATTATTACACACTAAACCAAATCATAAATGTGATTCGATTCGATGCAGTTCATGAAACATGAACACCCCTAATTTGTCCTCACCCAACCACTTTTTAATTCTTTCTATCCTAATTACAAGATGGGAGTTAATGGATTGAACCGTTGAAATTTAATGGGCTTAGATTATACCACTCGATGCCCAATCGGGAACAATAATCTTCAAGGCGCTGATGATGATAATAAACATATCGTTAGCAGGTGAATTTATTAACATGTCCCTCTCAAAAAATACATGAATGCACATGGAAATCCTTCAAATATGGGATCATAAGAGGATCTTGCCTCAACCATGGGAATCAACATTGTGGATATTGATAAGTTCCTAGAGCACTATTTACGATGTCATGTGTCCACAAATAATGTCCAATAATCTATTCATGTCAAAATTCAATAATGAATCAACTAAATTAATTTAAACATAGTAGGGCCTTCTTTGTTTGTAAACTGATCAATAATATTGAATAAATAATTTAAGGGAGGTGCACAAGATATATGCTATGTTCTGTCGTCTCCCATGACCAAGAGATCTAAGAGATCCACTATTATTTTAAACAAAACATGGATATGTGAATTGGCGAATCAAGAGAAACTCAAACAATGACATAAAGAAATTTTGTCAAAGTCGGCAATTGACATTTTTTATATATTTATATTGACCATTTTTTAATACATTACCCTAGTTTCTTATACACCACGTAAAATTATTTTTTTGCCCCCCAGTTTCGGATGTGCACATCCGGACGTACCGTTTTTTTAAAAGACGTTGCCTTTTTCCGGATGTGCAAATCCGGAATGACAATTTACGCGTATTCCGGATGTGCACATCCGAAAAAATGGTATATTTATTTTAAAAAATAATAATAATATGTATTTTAACAGAGTAACGATCATCCAGCAATCGTGACAAACATGATCTCTGTAACCATAAGTTATATATCCAAAAAAGGCACTGTGAATATCCGAACTCCCAAATCTATCCTCGAAGATTGTAGGACAAATCAAGATCAACAGTAAAACATTACTTCTTTGACGTTATCCAAGATAAATGACACCAGAGTCGACACAAAGTTGGTGGTACTCCTATTACCACTTGCAGAACCAATGGACTGACTTTGGGTCACAAGATACAGAGGAATTGTTTCTTCTCAGATTCATTGCGAGGAGATAATTCAAGATCTCTTTAAAATAACAGTGGATCCTTAGAAGGAAAATTGACCCGCTGGAATGATAAGATAATTTTGTTAGATTTGTGTATTCCTCATGATAGGATAATTCAGGGAGTGGCGTGTGACTTTCTATAAATCAACTGGGTTTAAGCCTAAAAGGATTATATTTTACAAGTTCGCGTTGTTTTTTTCTAAATGATACATACTGATGTCTATTGATGTATATGTATATATTATAACTTGTATATTAATGATACAATTCCTCCTGCTTATTATGCACACATGCTAGCTTTCCGCCCTCGATACTACATAAGTGAAGTCGAAAATTCTGATTCTGGTTCTGCAAGTGGTAATAGGAGTACCACCAACTTTGTGTCGACTCTGCTGCCATTTATCTTGTATAACGTCAAAGAAGTAATGTTTTACTGTTGATCTTGATTTGTCCTAGAATCTTTATATAATCCTTTTAGGCTTAAACCTAGTTGATTTATAGAAAGCCACACGTCACTCCCTGAAAACCAAAATAGTAAATAATAATGAGTTATTTATGCATTCAAACACTTTTCTTGTATCGTGTAAGTTAGTAAGTAGTCTCATTCTTAACCTTTCACCTTTCACTCTGTAATGCATGTTTACTTCATTTACATTGACTGAAGATCTTCATCACGCTATCAAGAATCTCTCCGCTGAACTTTATGCTAAAGATGTTCATTTTCACATGGAGCTTATTCAAGTACATTTACCCTAGAGTTTGTTATAACTTCTGATGACATTACTGCTACTGGTGCACCAACCACATTACTTATTTTCAATAACGAAAAGGGTTTATCTCCGAAAAATATTGAGTCCATCTGTAGTGTTGGAGGATCAACAAAGAAAGATAACAGGAGCAGTGGTTACACTGGAGAGAAAGGTACATTCTCAGATTTGATATGTTTTTAATCTCATTCTCATTAGAATGTATATTAACTTGCGATACGAATAACAAAGTTTTCTATTGCAGAGATACGAAGAACAAAGTTTTCTATTGGAGAGATACAAAGAACAAAGTTTTCTGTTGAAGAGATACGAAGAACAAAGTTTTCTAGAGTTGTATTTACAGTTGACAAATCTCAAGGTATTATTTTTCCAGTATTGAAAAAGTTTGAGACTGGAGACTGCTCTTGGTTAAGTGCGGGTGCGGATGATGTCACTTTAGAACTTAAAGCACCTCTACTTGAAAGTGTTTACATAAGACAAAATTCTAAGTCACTGACTCGCGAGCCACGTCTCTGCAAATGTTGAGCCTGTTTCTCTAATTTTTGTCTTATTTAGACTTTGTTTTATTACAAATCATTAGGGAATATTGGAATTCAACCATGAGCTTCTTAACTCTGCTGCTGTGCCAGATTGTTTGACATCCACTCTCCAAGTTGTGAAATTTAGAAATGTCAGTGGAGACAAGCATGAGCTTATATTAGCTAAATATTTAATGGAAAATGGTACAGTGCTTGAGAGGATGAGCTTCTCCTTTGCTAATTCAACAAATAACAAATACAGTAGCCTTCGAACTAATCTCTTCTCGCTCCCCTCATTCGAATGTATATTAACTTGCGATGATATATTAACGTATGCGACCAACCGACAAAACTGATTTAAAAAATAAATAAAGTTATGCTATTTTCCAGATCTGCAGTTCCGAATTTAAAAAAAATAAAGCTATACTATGTTTTCGGATATACACATCCGGAAAATATCAGCATTTTTTAAAAAAACGATGCGTCCGGATGTGCACATCCGAAACCAAGGGGCAAAAACGAAATTTCACGTAATGTATAAGAAACTAGGGTGGTGTATTAAGAAATAGTCTTTATATTTGACCCAAAAAGAGTGTTAATGATACTTGCTAGCTGCTATTGCTTTAAGTTACTAAGAATGTATATATTTATTACAATATAAACAATGCTTGGAAAAAATATATGCTATTATTAGCAAGAAAGTTTAATGTTGCCTTGAAACTTTTGTTTTCAGTTTTTGTTGTATTTGAGCGAATGTTATCTCCGTACAATTAATAGTTACTAAATATATTTTACCTTTTGCTTTTTTTTTTTTTAAATAAAAAAGTTTGATTTTATAAATAATATTTAATTGACTTATGTTCTTATGATTAGTCCTTTAACCAATAAAACACTTTTAATATAGGTAAAATTTATTACATACTCTATCCAGAACCAATGATTTTACTTTTGTAGTTTTTCTATAAGATTGGTTATCGACATCTTTAAGAGTAAGCATTGGAAATGTCGCTACTTGAAAAATAGACAACGTGAGCGGGAAAAAAACAGAGAGTCGCCATCGAACTTTATTTATCTCAAAAGGGGAAGGGAAAACATCGAGAACACCCCAAAAAGAAAAGGATAAGATGGTCTCGCAACCAAATTATGGGTTCGGAAGCCGGTTATGCGAAGGGAAGGTATTAACACCCCCCACATCCATCGTACTCGATGAGAACCATTCGCTTGTCTTATGCGTAAGGATGTTTGCTAAAGGATTGCTTTCTAAAGAGTGTTCTAAAGGGAGAGAGAAGAGTTGGAAACAAAGAATGTGAAAGAAAATAAGATAAAAGAAAAGGTGGGGAAAAGAGAAGGTGACTCGATAGGACTTCGCTGTCCTATGCCTACGTATTCCCTCGTGCAATAGGAAAGTCATAGTCAACATAGTTCGGAGGACTACGGGTGAAGAAAATGGAAGGGTGCTCGCCAAGATCATCGCAATCTTGTGCCTACGTATCTTCACTTAAAAGAAGTGAAGAATCAGAGCGTCCGTAGTTCGTGGGACTACGGTTTGTTGGTGTTTTTTAAGGAGATGCTGACGTGCGTATTCTAGCTGTTAGGTGTATTGCAGCTCACTCGTGGAGTTTTATGCGTTACCTGTTTGCGGTAGAACGAACATAACATGCCCTTTTTTAAAAAGGATTAGTTTTCGCCATCAAGGCAAGATATCACATTTGATTTGTTGAAGGTTGATTTTAGGGGTGAAATAAGTCCTCGGATAGGAACCTCTGCGGGTAGTACCCAATTCTTTATCTCAAAAGATTTATTGTGAAAATTGTGTGGTGAATATAGTCATGTCTTCGTATTGAAAGACGAGTATCGAGACCACACACTCTAAAGTGGGCATCCTAATACTCGGAGAGGAAGAAGTCTTCACTGAATCCTCTCTCTTTAGTTCAATACAAAGAGAACCTTATTCTCTTATTTAAAGATGTTTTATTTTAGAAGGTAAGTGCTTTATGACAGTGAACCCTAAAGGTAATGTCAAGCACTCAGGATAGGACAATGTCTTCGTCTAACCACTCTACAACCATCCAAGTTTATTATGAAAAGAAGTTTTGAAAATGCACTTGGTACAAGACCAAGGTTTTTAGACTCAAAGAGACAAAAGAAAGAGAGAAAATGTCTTGAAAAGAATGGGTGGTGAATAGAGCAAGGTAGGTTGATAGCGATGCGCAAGGCAATCGACATACAAGGGTGAAATACATACAAGGTTAGTGTGTGGTTTAAAAGTGATAAGAGAAATAAGAATAAGAAGAGAAGAGAAACCCTAAGGTGTAAACCAAATTAATGAGTTTTGAAAAATTACTTGACGTTGGATCAAGCCTTATTTGTTCTTTATTTTGAAAAGGTGTTCTAGCCTAGTTCAATTTTATCTTTCTTAACATGCAAGCAATCATAAAAAGAAACTAAGTTATTACATTATAATGGAGGAGAGGGATACATAATTCCCACCAAGGGGGGAAATGATATGTAAAGTATGAAAGAGGTAGAGAAATTCATCAAGTACGAAAGAAACAAGTCATCAAGAATTCATCTCAAGCAACCAAGGCAATAAGACTCAATCACACCAAGTAAAAAGGAGAAAGCAAGTATGCAAGACAACACATGTTTCCAACTTAAATCAAAGCAACAAGAAGGCATACAAGTGAACACTCATACACATTTGAACCATATAAACATGTTCAAAGAAGTCACACCATACAACCCAAACATTTAGGCAAAGTCAAATGATCAATGCACAAGCATACATGCCTTAATAAGCTGACCACATGTCAACTATGAGAAAACCAAGACAAAGTGAATCAAGGGAAATGAAAAACAATCAAGGTCAGCATCTATATCACGTCATGTTCAACACATTTCAAAGATGAGAAAAGATGCACAAGAGCATTCATCATGAATCAAAGCAAGGGTTAAGCATATGCAAACATTTATCTCATGGAAACAAAGCAACAATGGTCAAGCTTATGCAATGAAAGCATGTGAACATGGGAGGTCAGAAGAAAACACAAGAATTTCAATGTCTATTCATCACCAAGATATCAAAGAAGTTCAATAAGAATCAACCACAAATCATGAGCAAAGAACTAGGCATGCATCATTCCTGATCAACCTCAAAAGGATTCAAACATTCACACATAAGCAAAGGAGTTCAAAAGGCAAGCCATACATAATGAATCAAAAAGAGATCAGAATCTCAAACCTAGATTTTCAAGTCAATTAAGATCATCAAACATCAAATGGATTCATACAAGGACCTAAACTCAAAAACTAGGTCAAAGCATGCAAGCAACATGATCAAAACATCCATCAACTTGACATAACATTCAAAAATAGAAAAATGATCCAATAAATTCAAACTAAAAAACTCAAACTTGTGTTCATACACTCAAGTGTGTGTGTGTGTGTGTGAGTGTGTGTATGTGTGTGTGTGTGTGTGTGTGTGTGTGCGCGCGTAAAAGGTTGCTAAAAGAATGGCACAAGAACCTACACAAAAACAACCAAAAAGCATAGGGTATCTCACAAGTCGAGCACAAATCGAGGGTCACAAATAACCAAATGAAAAGCATACCAAACAGCATCATCAAAGCTCATCAAAGGCACACAAACATCACCACATTATATGTGAAAACATAGCAAAAACTTGGCTCAAGGAAATGTGTACAAAGCATCCAAAGCCTAAACCCTAATTCAAAGGCAAATAAGGAAACACCCTTTAAAAATAATTCAAAAATAAAACATAAAAATAATTTTAAAAATTAAAAAAAAAAATGTGAAAAAAAACTAGAGACATCAAAGTGTCTAAAAAGTATTTTTATGAATTTTTGTAAGACTTTGAACTAATAAAAATAAATTAAAATGAAAATAGAAGGAAAAGAAATAAAAAAGGAAATGAGAAAGGAAAAGGAGGTGCATTAGCAGAAACAAGAATAACTGGGTTGTAGTGTGTACGCTAATGGGCCTAAAAATAGGGTGTGTAAATAGCAAGCGAGCTAAGCCCAATCCCATTAAAGGAACAATTCAGGAAAAAAACGAGAGCCACGCAAGCAGCTCATTAATTGACCAGGATCCCTGTCAGCGCCACATAGATAGACACGCAGGTAAAGTCAAGGGGTCAGACCTGGGACACGCAAGCAAAAAAATCCTAGACGCCGGAGCAAAGCTCCGGTCGTCTTCTCCAGGCATCTCGCCGGAGCTGTAGTTTAAAACCTCATCAAAACTTGAAAACAAACACTCTACTCCCTTGGTTTTCAACGTAGATTTCAATTCTAACATCATTTTCCATGTTTGAGGCCTCTAAAACCCTTAAATCTAGCCACGAAAATCAACCACTCATAATGGAACTTGCACAAACAAACACAACATTAATACAGTCTTAATCCACATGATCTTAAAAGCTAAAAAATGGAAACAACAAACTCAAGCACACGTAAATATAAGAGAACCAAGGTAAAGAAAGTTTACCAAATGAAGAGCTCGGTTACCCTTTGAACTTGCTCAAACCTTCCACAAATTTCTTCCTCTAGCTCTCTGGAACTTCAAGGATGAATATGGAAGCAAGAAATGAGAGGAAAAATGCTTGTAGAGTGAGATTCAAAGAGATGATTTTTGAGAGTGAGAGAGAGTTTTAGGGTTCTGTGGCAACTGAAAATGAACTTCCTCTTGCTAGGGTTTCTCTTTAGCATTTATAGGAGGGTTTTTGAGTGGTTAGAATCAAGTTACTTCGGTTAAAAGAGGTGGTTAATGATTTGTGTGAATATTGAAAAATGGATGGTGGATGATGGTGCGGCACGAGTTTTATCACATGTGAGGTGTATTGTGGGGATTCTTGTGAGTGGTAGCGGCAAGGAATGAGTGGGAAGGTAGTACATCTCATGGGAGAGTGAGGTAACACTTGGTGAGCAAGTTTCCATTATTTCCTCATTTTGGCAACATGGTGAAATAAGGTGTATGAAGTACGAAAGAATGTTTGGCCATTTGGAGTAATGTTTGGTGATGCTCGTACGTTTGATTTGGATGCCTCATGATCAAATTGCATGAAAAATTCAAATTTCATGAACTAGGAGTCCGAGAAATAAACATTGAAACCAAGTCACATGGCCCACTTTAAACCATAATATCTTGCTAGGTTTTTATCCAAAATGTGAGATCCTTGGCTCAAATGAAACTAGTGAGAATAATGATCAAGTTTCATGTTCAAAATGAATTGAAACAAGGCTTGGATCAATGAGAAAAATGGAGTTGAAATTGTGTCCATCATTATGCCTAAAGTAACTTAGAATTTTTTCCAAGTTATTGAACTTTAACATCTTTGAAACATCATCTTTGAAGCCACATATCTCGAGTTCTATTAATTCAATAAAGGAGATCTTGTTATCCATGGAAAGCTTGGAACAATATGAACAAACTTCATGTGGAAAGAAAATTGATTTGAAACTTGGAAGTCTATGTAAAATGCACTTGAAGTTGACCTCAAAAAGTTGGATATCTTGATCATCCTAACTTTAAGACCACATAACTTGAGTTGTGTTGATCCAATGGATGAGTTCTTGGTATGGATGGAAACCTTGGATGACACAGAACAACTTTCTTGTTGCAAGAAAAATGAATTGGAGTCTAGAACCATGAGAAAGAAAGCTTTGAAAACTCACCCTCCAAGTTAAAATTCCATACTTAGAAAAATTCTAAGTACAAAATTCCAAAATCTTATTCTTTATAACTTCATGCCATCATAACTTGAAATCCATGCACTTTTTGAGAATCCACCCATATTGGCAAAGTTGTAGTATGGGAAATGCTCTTCAAATTGATCTTTGGATCAAGGAAAATGGATGTCTAGATTGTGAGTTATGCCCTTGGCAAGTTGGTACCAAATTAGGTTTTTCTTCATAACTTAGAAAAAAATTTAACCCTAATCTTTGTAATTTCTCCTGATTAAATGATTCCACTCACTCTCCTTTGATCAAACTTCATGAGATCATAGATGATGACTTGAAAAGCTTATGTTTGACTTGGAATCCCAAGAGTTGGCTTTCACGAAGGCAACAATTGTGATGAACCAAGATGCTTGTATGTATGCCTTGAGGTGTACTTTGAACCATGGAGACATGTTTTTCTTGAGTATTCCACCATAGGTTGCTTTGCCAAGAAACCCTAGTCCAGAGCCATAAGGTAAGAGCATTAATCAACCTTCAATCTCTTGAAACTCTTGTTGCTAGGTGCACATGTAACCTTGTTGACACATTTTGAGGTGTGTGAGGACCTTGTAGCTTGAGAGAGTTATATCATTGAGAATATCTTCTTGTGTATTGCTTTGAAAGATCAGCTCTTCTTCCTTGGTTGATGACACCCAAGATGCTTTGATCCCAAGCCTATAGAACCAGAGCAAAGCATGAATGATTATGACATAGAGGGATGCCTATATGATGGAAATGTTATGAAAAGGGTAGGGTGAAAATGAGGGTGTGACACGAATAACATATGATTTTTTTTTTCTTTCATTTAATTTGTCGTGAGCATATATTGTCCGTACATCATGACTAGTGTCTCAACCTTATCGGTGGTCGAGAGCATATATTGTGTCATTTGACTAATGGTTTGTTGGTGTATTTTATGGTCGAAAAATGAGATATATTCAACAATAAAATAGGTAATTTGGAACAAATCATGCATAAAATTAAAACTTTATCGTGGTGGTAGTTGTCTATCGGGTCAATAAATAAAATTAAATATAATTATTATAAATTGTGTAAATGTCCACTAGATTTTCTCTAATCCTAGCGTGTTAGATGTAGATTTTGATTAACTTTGTATTATGGATTAGAATGCTCCTAATACTCTTTACTCCTTGTAGAATGTTACTATGCTTATAAAAAAATTATGCTAAATAAAGTATCATATTTTCAATATACGATGAGTTCTACTATCATGATCTTGTTTAATATAATAAAAGCATGAGACATTCATGTAATGAAATTTTGAGTTTTCCTTATTTTCTTGAAATTTTGTTCCTCGTATACAATTTGCGTTAACTTCATAAATCATAGAAGTTAAATTGCTTCTTTCTGTTTGAATAATATAGCAAGTGTGAATAAATGAGGAAATGAAATAGTCTCACATTGGATAGGAATGTGGTGACTTGAGGATTTATAAGTGAGAGAACCCACTCACCTATCACCTTAAGGTTTTAGGTGGATAAGTGATGTGTCTCTCACTAAGGTGCCTAGTCCTACACTATGTATAATACTCCCTAGTGAACTCCCCCCAATACTTTCTATGATGTTGAAAAGAAAGTCTTGAAAAGAATTGTCATACTTCAAGGAATTACATTCACTTCTTTTAGAGATTTTGAAACTTCATTCTTAAAAAATTTGTTTACATATCTTAGTTTCAAAATCATTTTCAAGAGAGTTGTAATTTTCTATTCAGATGTCATTAAAAATTTTCAAGATTTTGTACTTACCGTACATTCTTTCAGTCATACTCAAAATTTTATTTAAAGGTAATATTAATTCATCGAAAGAGAGATTAGAAAATACTTCATTTTTATTGTTAGATGACTCATTTGATAATCATCGTCAAAGTGAACATTACCTGTAAGAGTCGTGTTATCCAACTCTTAATAAGAAGATTCATCAAAGTCATCTCATGTTTTCAGATAATCCTTCTTTTTCCTTTCCAAAACATTCTTTTTGAAATTTTCCTTTTCAAGATTTGATCATTCGCTTCTAAAGTGTCATCTTTCTTTTCAATTATCGAAAACGATGTGAAGAAGATCACTCTTATAAATTTGGTTGGATATTTTATGGAGACAACAATATCAACAAAATAGAAAAAGATGGAGACAATGACGTGTGTATATTCTTATATTAAAAACATGTAATTGATTACCACATGTCTGTAATTGATTGCGTCTTGTTGAAATAGCCTTTTTCACGAACCAACGCCTTTTTATACAATGGTCAAGTTGTGCAATGGTTTTTGATACCTTTTCAAAATGTCATAATGATTCATGGTGCCTTCTTAGAGTCTATATATGCTCATTTCATTTCTAAAAAAAATATTTAAGATATTTTAAACAACAGATGTTCAAAATTAACATTGAATTTTCAATCATTTCAAGTTTTGAAATTTTATCTGAATTTTAAAAATCAAAAAGTTATGAGCAATAAGTGATATTAATCTAAAAAGTGATATTGATTAGAAGTCTAGAATTTTAGTTTTGATTTGAATATTCTTCAGCCTACAAAATTCATCTTCATCTATAGAGAATTAGTGTGATATTTAATTCTGTTAGAATTAGACAATATCGATGGATCAAAACATACATGCCCGAGAAATTATATCATATAATTTTTAGACGCTGAAATAAAGCATGTATAAAATTAAAGGATCGATAAATTGATTTCAGAAATACCTGAATCCATTGAGAAAAATCTCTTTGACGGTAATCCTAAACTCAAAAGTGGATGACTTTTGTGGTTCTTCCTCAACTGATACTTATTATGTCTCGAATTCTCTTCAGATGGGGAGAATAGATAATTTGCTTGTTCTACGGTGTATTGGGGACCATAGCCTATATATAGTGTGATGACTAATTAGATTTTCCATTATTTTCAAATGAGTCATCTTGACATCCACCCATATTTGAGTCCATACCAATTATTTATTTAATTAATTAATTAATTAAATAATTCCCAAATAAAATCTAAATAGTCTTTTAACATTATTTGATCACTAATTATTTAAGGCACTTTATTTGATAAAATAGCTAATATAATTAAATAAATATATTTGGCCACATAATTATTGGGATATTAATATATTATAAAATCATTAAAATATTCCAACAATCTCCCACTTGGTCAATATATCTTAATAATTATATCATAATTCTTTGAGCGCGCATCCGAATGTTATTTATCTTTAGATTTCAACTTTATAATTTGGCCCACCTTATACATAAATAATGGGATCACCACGGCTGTCGTCACTAACGCATAACGTGACAGAACCCCGACGACCATCACATCAACGTACTTGATGGCATAGATTGATATGAATGAGTGGCATAGAAATTTCATGCAATGTGATATCTAAATCATGCATATTTCCAACCGGTCCTACTGGAGTCTTTAGTGAGATCATACTGAAGTTCTTTAGGTGCAATTCAAAATTACAATATTTGTACATAACAAAAAAAACTTGATATTGTTATAACAATAATACTGATAAGTTTTATTTCTGAAGAAAATTAAACATAACATAAAGTTTGTACCAAAATAAAACCAAAGCATAAAACATAGAAAATTAAGGAAAAAACTCTCACTAATCTAAGGCAATCTCAAAACCAAGACCCATATGAGCAACATGCCCATGAAAAGTCTTAGGTGTTAAACCTTTAGTTAGTGGATCAGCTAGCATGAAGTCTGTCCCTATATCTTCTATCAAGATTTTTTTTCTCTTGAACTCTTTCATTCACAATAAGATACTTGACATCGATAAATTTTGATTTTGTAGAACTCATATTGTTGTTGGAGTAAAGCACAGCTGAACTATTGTCACAATAAACCTTCAAGGGCTTTTCAATGCTCCCAACGATGTGTAGGCTTGTGACAAAGTTCCGCAGCCAAATTGCATGATTTGATGCCTTAAAGCAAGCCACAAACTTTACTATCATGGTGGAAGGACAAGGAGCCACTAAAGTCTGTTTGGAAGACTTCCAGGAGACGACTTCTCCAGCCAAGAGAAAGTTGGAACCAGATGTGGAATGTCTGCTATCCGGGCATCCGGAAAAATCTGAGTCAGAATATCCAATGATCTCCAAGTTATCTGACTTACGATACGTGAACACAAAGTCTCTTGAATTCCTATGACAAAGGAGGCGTCCCCGAGATCTTTCATCTCAAATTTATTTGTGAGAAATCTCTTGGATTCGTGTAATAAGCCTATATTGTTGTTTGTAAAAAGGATATCATCTACATATAGTACCAAGAAAACGAATTTACTTCCACTGAACTTTTGGTATACACAGTTATCAACTGGATTAGCCACAAAACCAAATGAGGATATTACTTGATGAAATTTGTAATACCATTGACGAGAAGCCTGTATAAGGCCATAGATGGATTTCTTGAGTTTGCAAACCATAGACTTTGAGTCTTCTGACATAAAGTTTTCTGGTTGCACCATATATATTGTCTCTTCAATGTTTCCATTTAGAAACACAATCTTTACATCCATCTGATGCAACTCTAAATCAAAATGAGCTACCAATGCCATCATGATCCTAAGAGAGTCCTTTGAAGAAACTGGAGAGAAGGTCTCTTTATAATCAATTCCTTCCTTTTGAGTAAAGCCTTTTGCGACAAGACGGTCTTTATATCTCTCAATGTTACCCTTTGAATCCCTTTTGGTTTTAAATATCCATTTACAACCAGTGGGTTTCATTCCTTCAGGTAATTTAACGAGATCCCAAACATCATTGTCAGCCATCGACTTCATCTCATCCTTCATGGCATCAACCTACTTGATAGAGTTTTGACTCCGCATAGCTTGACTAAAGTTGATAGGATCTTCCTCAGTCAAACCAATGCCATCCTCACATTCCTGAAGAAATACAACATAATCATCTGAAATTGCACTCTTCCTCTCTCTAGTGGATTTTCTTAATGGTGGCTCTTGAGGTTGTTGAGTTTGAACTATAGGTGGTGCTTGAGGAAGAAACTCAATATTGTCTTGTTCTTGAGGGATGTTAGGAATAACATCATTGTTTATTTCAGGATCTGTTTCCGAAACAAAGATAAGTACAAAGACTTGATCATTGTGAGAAACAGTTTCTTCATCAAAGACAACACTCCTTATGATTCCTTCCCCTCCAAACTCTACATCATCAAGGAATCTTGCATTTCCCGTTTCAAAAATTGTGCAAGTGTCTAATGTTGGGCTTTTTCCTAGTCTAGAGCTCATAAGGGGTCTTAACTACTACTTTACTAGGTACTCTATTAAGAATATAAACTACGGTCTTTAATGCTTCTCCCCAAAATGACTCTAGAAGAGAAGAATGACTAATCATACTTCTTACCATGCCCTTAAGAGTCCGATTTCGTCGTTCTGCAACTCTAATCATGCTGGGTTGTCCCGACATTGTGTATTGCAGAACAATTCCACACTCATCGAGGAAAAACGCAAAGGGCCATGGACGTTGTTCCCCTGATCCATCATACCGACCATAGTATTCACCATCACGATCGGATTTGACAGGTTTTATTTTCTTTCCAAGTTGAAGTTCGACTTCAGCTTTGAATGACTTAAACACGTCCAAAGATTGATATTTCTCATGAATCAAATATAGGTAGCCATACCTCGAGTAATCATCTATGAACGTAATAAAATACTGTTGTCCATTCCAAGAACCAGTATGGAAAGGACCACATATATCGATATAAATTAGTTCTAAAACATCCTTAGCTCTTTCAGCATGGAAATTCCTCTTGTTTTTTTGTTTACCTTTGATACATTGAATGCAGACTTGAAAGTCCGAAAAATCAAGGGATCTAAGAATATCGTCCGACATAAGCCTCTGAATTCTTTGTTTACATATATGTCATAATCGCTAATGTTATAAAGTGGCGGAATTCTCATTTTATTTTCGTTTTGTACCGTGTGACTCTATTTGCATTATTTTGTTATAAGGGCATTCAATATCAAGCTTATAAAGATTATCATTCAAAGAACCGTAACCAACAACATTTGAATCATATGAGAGGCTAAATTTATTATTTCCAAACGAACAAGTATAAGCTGATTTGTCCAAAATAGAAATAGAAATAAAATTCCATCTAATAGACGGTGCAACAAAAGTCTCAATCAAATTCAAACAAAAATCGGTCTTTAATAATAATCTAAATGTCCCTATAGCCTCTACTACAACTTTATTGCCATCGCACACATAGATGAATCTTTCACATCACTTGGTGGATGACTCCACAAGCAACCCTGCATGGATATACTAATGTGAGTAGTAGCACCAGAATCTACCCACCAAGTATCCTTAGGTACAAAAACTAAATTAATTTCCGAACAAACAAAAGTGAGAAAATTACCCTTCTTTTCACGCCATGCAACATACTTGGAACACTCTTTCTTCATGTGCTAGCCTTTTTACAAAAGAAGTAAGTGGTCTCCTTAGGTTGTTCCTTTGCCTTCTTATTTTGAGAAAAATTTCCCGCAGGTTTCTTCCTTTTATTCTGAGAAGTGGTAGTCAAGTGAGCACTTTCAGTCCTCTCTCTCTTTAGCCTCTCTTCATCTTGCACACAGTGAGATATGAGCTCATTGAGAGACCATTTGTCCTTTTGAGTATTGTAACTCACTTTGAATTTTCCAAAGTGTGCCGGGAGAGAGATCAAAACCAAGTACACAATTAAATCCTTGGGAAGTTCTAACTTCAATGCCTTGAGTTTTGATGCGAGATTAGACATCTTCATGACATACTCCCTTATGTTCCCTTTGCCTTTATAAACCATTGAAATGAGTTTTGACAAGGTACTACTTGTCTCATCCTTATCATTTTTAGCAAAGAATTGCTCCACGGTTTCAAGGAACTTCTTGGCACTTTCACTCTCAGTAATTGAGCCCCAAATCATTTTAGGTATGGATCTTTTGATCATCATAATACACATTCGATTAGATCAGTCCCATTTTTCTATTTTAGTTTCATTCGAGTTCTCAGCAGTGGCGGTGGGACTCTCCTCCCTCAAAGATAAGTCTAAATCCATGTATCTAAGCAAATTCTCCATAGATTCTTTCCAAGACTTAAAGTTCATCCCACTCAGCATAGGGATCGAGTTAATCTGAGAAACAAAATTTAGAGCGGTAGCAGCGGCAACTGGATCCAACAAACATACGATAACATTGTAGTAGGCATGTCAAATAACCATATAGACATGCACAATATTCTTTATATGAAAATTAAATAAGACTTAGACAAGATATCAAAAAACACCATCAATTCTCAATCTTTGATTGAAGAAATTAACTGTAAGCGGTACTCTCACGCAATGATCAAACATTAGTAATAAATCCTGTCAGATAATGGATGCCTTTGACATCGATCATTAACTACATGGATAACCTTGATAACCTTGATAATTACTACATATTTACCATCACAAGTATGCAAATTTTCGCACCAAACTGTGTTTTTCTTTTGGCCGACTATAACAGTTCGCATGAAAAATTACACACTACATCTTTTGTAATTCTAATTGAATCAAATTTAAATAACAGAGGTTACTTTTGCAACTTGTTGTTTCAACTAATCAAATCAAAGTTACTAGACAATTTTAATTTAATAAATTAAATGGGAAGGTCGTTAAAATTCACATAAACATTACCTGCAAATGTAATGTCAAAATTGTATGTTTACCTAATTGCGTAATAATTGTGTTTATATCATGTACATACCAGTATAATAAATCGGTTGTACTCAAAGGGAAAAAACATAATCAAATAAACACATTTAATTGTGTTTAAACATATATATATAAATATATAAAAAAAACTGACCTAATTAACCATTAAAAACAAAACAAAAAAAATTAAAGCAATGTGACGTTAATTTTTGTTACTATATTATTCACATAGCTATAAAAAAAATTGCATAATCAAATTTGCAGTGATCCATATATATATTGATAGGAAAAAAATTATATATCACAAAGAATAATATTTTAGTATATCACGAGGACTACACATAAATTGTAATGATTTGGTATATGATTCGGTAATGGCAATATCATTGTTAGTACACATATCCAAAATATTTACGGTACTGTTTCAGAAATATTAATCCACGCTTAAAAAAAATAATTAACCAGCTCTGATACCAATTATTAGAATTAGATCAATAACGATTGATCAAACCATACATGCTTGAGAAATCATAACATATAATTTTTAGACGTGGAAATCAAGCATGTATAAAATTAAAAGATCTATAAATTGATTTCAGGAATACCTGGATCCATTGAGAAAAATCTCTTTGACGGTAATCCTAAACCCAGAAGTTGATGGCTTTTGTGGTTCTTTCTCAATCAGTACTCCTTATGCCTCGAATTCTCTTCAGATGGGGAGAAGAGATAATTTGCTTGTTGTACGGTATATTGGGGATCATATCCTATATAAAGTGTGATGGCCAATTAGGGATCCCATTATTCCCGAATGGGTCATCCTCACATCCACTCATATTTGAGTCCATACCTAATTATTTATTTAATTAATTAAATAAATAATTCTCAAATAAAATCTAAATAGCCTTTTAACATTATTTGATCACATAATTATTTAAGGCACTTTATTTGATAAAATAGCTAATATAATTAAATAAATATATTTGGCCACATAATTATTGGGATATTAATATATTATAAAATTATCAAAATATTCCAACAAATTCATCATAGTGTTTGGTGAAAGTCTATGTAAAATAGAAAGTAATGTGCTTTTTTGGTTGGGTATTAAGAGTTCTTTTGAGAAGAGTCTTGGTGTGAGGCTTGTAATTGAAATCTTGATACATAGTGGAAAATTCTTTAATCTGAAAGAGGGAATGGATATACCCTTAAGTTGTCGAAGGCAGACTAGGATAAATATCGTTTGTGTTTTTCTTCTCCCTATCCTTTTATATTCCGCATTTTAATTTTCTAGCAATTTGATTTTTATTAATGTTGAATTAATTATAAGTTCACAAACTCGCTTCCGCCAATCCTAATCACCCCATCTCCTCTTAATTTACTATTTAGTGTTTATAACTGGCATCAGAACGAGAGTTTGGTAAATTATTCCTATATCCTTTATAGACGGATTCCTCTAAACCCTTTTAAGTGAATGATCTAGAATAAATAGACCATTCGGTTTTACTGGGGAATGTTATGATTTCTGGAAAATAAGAATGAAAATATTATTTGAGTCCGATGACATAGAAATTTGAAATGTGATAAAAGAGGGTCCTTTCATACCTATTATTACTATTGATGGTAAAGAACAACATAAGCCTAGAAATTAATGGAATTATGATAATAAAAAAAGTTCATTATGACAAAAGAATCCAAGAATATTCTAACTTCAATTTTAGGAATGGATGATTTCTTTAGATTATCAAATTGTAATTCTACTAAAGAAATATGGGATACTTTAGAAACAAATCATGAGTGAATGAAAGAAGATAAAAGGTCTAGATTAAACACTTTTTCTCAAGAATACTAAATGTGTATAATGTTACCAGGAAAAAAAATTATAGATATACGAAAAATGTTTACTCATTTAACAAATTATTTAATTTAGATTGGAGCAATGTGAAGAACTTAAGAAGAAGAAAATTCCTTGAAGACTAAGTCAAATATGAATTTAAAAGATGATAATTCAGAAGAAGGTAACAATATAACTCTATTAATCAAGAAGTTTGGAAAATTCTAAAGTAGAAACAAGGCAATGAAATCTGGTCAAGGAAATAGATTTGTGAAGAAGAAAGAAACATCAACGTCAAATAAAAATTCATATTTTTTGAATGTGGAAAATAAGAGCATGTCAAGACTGGTTTTACATCCTTCCAAAAGAAAATTAATTTTAAAGGAAAGAAGAAAATAAGACCAAACAAAGCACATTGCATAGGTAAACAATGAAG
The DNA here is from genome assembly GCA_022829125.1 of Lathyrus tuberosus. Lineage (NCBI taxonomy): Eukaryota > Viridiplantae > Streptophyta > Magnoliopsida > Fabales > Fabaceae > Lathyrus > Lathyrus tuberosus. Next base: position 12,155,538 of record JALAZF010000045.1, read on the forward strand.
TAAGTTCATCTTCAGATTCTAAAAATAAAGAACAAGCTCAAATCTCATTAATTACTTCACATAACTAATATAATGAAAATAAATAGGGTAGTCATAATAAACCATCCTATGAAGAATTACAAAATGCTTTCAATTATATGATGAGTGTTCAAAGCTTTCTAGAATGTGTACAAAACAAAAGAAAATCATTTCGTCTTTAGAGAGTAAAACCAATATCATGCAAGATGAATTAGATATAATTAAATATAAAGTAGGCACTCAAAATATTTGTTCAACACGTAATAAATGTGTATCTCTTGAATACAAAATTGTTTAATTAAATCAAGTTATATGCAAATATAAAAAAGTAAAATACGGATTGGATAGTTTCCTAAGTAACCACATGTGTGCAAATGATGGAATTGGATTAAGATATTCTATACATGAAAATTCTAGTGAAGTTAAAAATATAATTTTTGTTAAATCTAGCAATGCATATAACAATGTTTAAACAAGGCAGGGACAAAATAATTTTCTGTTAAAAATTCCTTCTATGCTCCTAAGAATAATGTATCTTACAAGAAGGCTACTTGCTTTTATTGTAATTGTAAAGAACATACTCTTAATGCTTGTTATATTAGAAACTTTGGTGTACCAAACGATAAATATATATGGGTAGAGAAATGTCCAAACTCTTGATGGAATTCAACCACAATCTATGGAGAATTTTACTCAATCTTGATCTCAAGATTGTTATCAATCACGCAATGACAATGAAAAGAAAAGGTTGAGAAAGAGAAAAGAAAATAACGTTGGAGAAGAAAATGAATAATCTGCAGAGTTCTCTCTGCCCACAAACTGTGGAAACTTCTTTCTATTCACTTGCAACTGCAAACTGTGAATTTTGTTATGAGTTCTTAAGTTGTTTATAAAATAAATATTTCTCCCTATTTATAGATTTAGGTTAGCTTGCACCCCAAGCCAAAGCCCAAAATAGCTAACATTACTAAATAGGCCTAAGTCAAACTCTTGTGTGAAGCAACCTGCTTCGACACTTCGATACACTAATATAATTCGACAAACACACACATTAGGCTAATTCGACTAATCCTTGTTTCTGTCGAGCTACACTGCTTTGACACAAGGAGTTACAACTCAATGCACCACCTAATTTATTGTGTCTAAGCTATCTACATTCATCATAGACCCTAACTTCTTGAACACTTCGACTTGCACTCCCTTCGTCATGATGTCTGCAATCTGATTCTCAGTTCTGGAGTGTTCCAAGTTCATCTTCCCTTCTGCTACCTGCTCTCGAAATTAATGGAACCTCATTTCGATGTGCTTACTTCGACCAAGTGCTATTGGATTCTTCTCCTGATTGATAGCTGACATATTGTCGATCTTCATGGTAATTGTTCCATGACTCTTCCCTGTAATCTCTTCGACTAGGTTCACCATCCATGTTCCCTGACATACACATAGAGAAGCATCTATGTATTCTGCTTCGCATGATGACAGTGCCACTACTGGCTCCTTTCTCAAACTCTAAGCAACTAGTGCACGATCTAACATAAACACATAGCTAGCTGTGGATTTTCTATCCTCAACATCACTACACCAACTTGTGTCTGTGTATCACACTAACTTGCATTCTTTTCCTTTATCAGCTGCAGAAAACAAAATGCCATAGTCGAGAGTTCCTTTCAGATACCTCAGTATCCTCTTCACCGCTGTTAGGTGTGATGCCTTTGGCTTCTGCATGAATCTACTTACCATACCCACATTGTATGGTAAGTCATGCCTTATGTGACAAAAGTATCGAAGTAACCGAATAAGTCTTCTATATTGGGTTGGGTCGACATCATCTTCATTTGAATCTTTCGGCAGTTGTAATTTGGTCTCAGCTGGAGTCGAAGTTGGGTTGCAATCTTGCATCTCAAATCTCTTGAGTATTTTGCCTGCATATCTTCTTTGGTGCATCATCGAATCTCTACCAGTCTTATAGAATTCAATTCCAATGAAATATGAGAGATTTCACAAGTCTGACATTTCAAACTCCTCACTTAGGTCATGTTTGAAATCTTCGATCTCCTTCATGCAACTTTTAGTTATCAACAGGTCATCGACATAGAGACATAGTATAAGCAATTCACTATTGCTTCTCCTTACATATACTCCATTCTCAGTTGTGCACTTAACAAATTCCTTCTCCCATAGAAAGTTGTCGATCTTCTTATTCCAAGCTCTTGGAGCTTGCTTAAGTCCATACATGGCTTTATGCAACCTGTACACCTTTCTTTCTTCGCCTTGTTTCACAAACCCAGTTGGTTGGGCAACATAGACTTCTTCGTTTAAGGGGTCATTCAGGAACACACATTTCACATTCATCTGACATGTGTGCCAATTGTTCATGTTTTCTTGACCAACAACCAACCTGATTGTTTCGATCCTAGCAACAGGTACAAATACTTCGTCGAAGTCGATTCCTTCCTTATGTAGAAATCCTTTCGCTACAAGTCTCGCCTTGTGTCGAGTTACCTCTCCTTTAGGATTCACTTCCACCTTGTAAACCCATTTCACATCAATTTCCTTCTTGGCTTGAGGCAATTCGACAAGTGACCAAGTGTTGTTGACTTTGATGGATGCTAAATCCTTATTCATTGCTTTCACCCACTTCGAATCTTTCAATGCCTCAGCTGTATTGACTGGTTCGACATCTGCAGAGAAAGCATGATGTACCAGCTCACCTTCTTCATCAACCACGTAATTTGATGTAATCACACATTCTTGCAACCTTACAGACATGTGTCTTGTTCTTTGAGGTCTGCTTGGGCTTGCTTCAACTCTGACTTCTTCTTGTCGAACTTCTCTTTCGAATTCTCTAGCTATATCTTCACATAAGATTCTCACTGAATCCTTCTTGACATTCTCAGTCCAATCCCATTCCTTAAGCTCATCTATGATCACGTCCCTGCTGATCACCACTTGCTTGTTCACTAGGTCGAACAACTTGCATCCTCTAGTCGAATGATATCCTATTAAGATCATCTGATACAACTTATAATCAAGCTTTCTTCTTAAATGACTTGGCACATATCTATGTGCTATAGATCCAAACACCTTCAAATGACTTAGGCTAGGCTTGACACCAGACCAACATTCTTCTGACGTAATTCCTTTTATCTTCTTCGTTGAACATCTATTCAAGATGTATGTTATTGTCGACACAACTTCTCCCCATAATTATTTGGGTAGATGCTTGCTTTTCAACATACTTCTCACCATGTTCATGATGGTTCTATTTTTCCTTTCTGCAGTTCCATTCTGCTCTGGAGTATAGGGTGGCACCACCTCGTGCATAATCCCTTCTTTCTCATATAATGCATTGAATTTTTTTGAAACATACTCTCCACCACCATCATTCCTCATAATCTTTAGCTTTTGACCACTTTGTCTTTCGACCATAGCTTTAAAATTGGCAAATACCTCTATCACTTCACTTTTCTTCTTGATCAGGTAAGTCCACAATTTTCGACTGAAATCATCTATGAACATGACAAAGTATCTGTTACCTCTAATCGAATCCACCTGGATAGGAACACATACATCAGAGTATATGACTTCGAGAATTGCCTTCGACTTGCTTCCTGCATCCTTGCTGAAGTTATTCTTGTGTTGTTTTGCTTGAACACATTCTTCACACACTTCACTTGTAATGTTGATTTCTGGTAATCCTGAAACCATATTTCTTCTCTTAAAATCTCTGATTTCTTTGAAGTTGAGATGGCTAAGTCGATAATGCCATAACCATTCATCTACCACCTGCGTTGAGAACTCTCATCATCTTGTCTTCGATCAACACCTTGTAGTTCTTTTCGACCAGCTGCCCTATTCTGAGCAAATTACTCTTTGTACAACACATTGTAAATTACTGACCTCTTGCCATCTTTCCTCATAATCAGAACATCACCAATACCTTCAACTGCTAGAGTATTGTCATTTGCAAATTTCACCATATTCTTCATTGAGGGCTTCATGTTGACAAACCAATATTTCCTTCCAGTCATGTGTGATGAGCATCTTGAGTCCAAGTACCACTGATCTTGGAATCTTTCTTCATCTCTTGTTGTGATCATCAACAACATCTCTTCTTCTTCATGTTTCGCCAGCTTTGCATCAGTTTCTTGATTCTTTTTCTTTTTTGGACAATCACTAAAATAGTGACCATACTTCTGACAATTGAAACACTGAATGTGACTTTTGTTAGACTTTCGACCACCACCTCTTCCTCTACCTGCAGCACCACCTGTTTGGTTGCCTTGGTTCCATGGTTTTGCTCTGATTCGACCAATTTCCTTCTTGTTGATTTCGACCAGTCGAATTGTTGTAGCCTCCTCTACTTTTGTTGCCATTCCAGCTTCCTTTGCCTTTCTTTTATTTTTCTGACTACGCCTACAAAGCCATATCACTCTTCGAGTTTCCGGCAGCTCTTTCAGCCATCCTTTGTTCATGAGACTTAAGCGTCCCTTGAAGCTCTTCCTTCGTCAATACTGACAAGTCTTTCGACTTTTCTGTGGCTACTTCCACGTGGTCAAACTTTAGAGCCAATGACCTCAAGATCTTTGCAACAATTGATCTTGATGTCAACACTTCTCCATATACCTTGATTTGATTCACTAGCTTTGTAACTCTAGTGAAGAAACCCATTATGCTTTCATTGTCTTCCATCTGATGTATTTCATAAGTCCTTTTGTGAGTTTGTAACCTCACCTCTTTCACCTTCTCTGCACCTCCAAACGATTTTTCAAGAATCTCCTAAGCTTCTTTTGCTGATTCTACATCACTAACGTTTTCAAAATTATCTGGATCAACACATTGATGGGTTATAAAGAGAGCTTTATAATCTTTCTTCTTCCATTCTTTGTGTGCAACCTTTTCTTGATCCGTCACATTCTCTGCAAGCGGTGTTACTCATTCCTTCACAAGATCCCAAAGATCTTGATAACAGAAAACCACCTTAATCTGCTTGCACTAATTCTCATAATTATCTTTGTTGGAATCAGAAGGTTTACTGGAAAGTGTCCGTTTGGATGATTCATCGCCATCACAATTTTGCTTCCTTGAATCGCAGCTGGAGCTCTAGATACCAGATGTTCGAATTCAACCACAACCTATGGAGAATTTCAGTTGATATTGATCTCAAGATTATTATCAATCACGCAATGACAATGGAAAGAAAAGGTTGAGAAAGAGAAAATAAAATAACGTTCGAGAAGAAGATGAATAATCTGCAGAGTTTTTCTCTGCTCACAAATTGTGGAAAATTCTTTCTATTCACTTGCAACTGCAAACTGTGAATTCTGTTATGAGTTCTTGAGTTGTTTATAAAATAAGGGTTTCTCCCTGTTTATAGATTTAGGTTAGCTTGCACCCCAAGCCAAAGCCCAAAACTATAAAAGCCCAAAATAACTAACATTACTAAAATAGGCCTAAGTCGAACTCTTGTGTGAAGCAACCTGCTTCGACACTTCAACACACTAATACAACTCGACACACACACATAACGGTAATTTGACTAATCTTTATTTTTGTCGAGCTACACTGCTTCGACACAAGAAATTACAACTCAACAACTCTCACGGACCCAAATCACATTAGGTACCTAACATATCCTTCTAAATTTTTTTTGTAGGAATTCTTGAAATCCACAACCAACATTTGATACCTTGATAGTGGTTATTCAAAATATATAACAGGAGACAAATCAAAATTATCAAACTTGTTCTCAAAGTCTAAAGGATTTTTTACCTATGGAGACAATAATAAAGGAAAAATACTTAGAATAGGATAAGTATGTATGCCATCTTTTACTACTATTGATGATGTTCTATATGTTAAAGGCTTAAAGCATAACTTAGTCTAAGTCAGTAATGTGATAAAGGTCTTAAAATCAATTTTATTAAAGATTCATACATCATAGAAGATAAGATAATACATGAAACTAAACTTATTGGAAAAAGAATAAACACTATTTTCATTATATCTTTAGATGACTTGTCTTTAAAACATAAATATCTTGTTGTTAATAATGGTGATGCTTGGCTATGGCATAGAAGGATTGCTCATATGCATATGTATCATTTAAATAAATTAGTTAAACATGAATTTATTGTTGGTTTTCTAGTATTAAGTTTATTAAATACAAATTATGTGATACATGTAAAAAAAAAAGGTAAGCAAACCAAAGTATCTTTCAAACCAAAAAAAAAAAATTGTTTCTACTTCAAGACCATTTCAATAGATTGATATGGATTTATTTGGTCCTTCAAAAACTAGAATTATTTGTGAAAATTATTATGCTAGTGATTGTTGTTGATTTTTCTATATATACTTTGACTTTATTTTTAGTACATAAAAATGATGTTTTTAATGCTTTCAAGAAGCATGAAAAACTAGTTTAAAATGGAAAGTCTTTGAAATTTTCTTCAATTCGAAGTGTGATTATGGAGTGGAATTTTAAAATTCATTTTTTTAAAGATTTTTGTGGTGAAAGTGGTATATCACATAATTTTTCAGCACCTAAAACTCAACAACAAAGTGGTATTGTAGTAATTAAAAAATAAAATAGGTCTTTGGAAGAGTTAGCAAAAACTATGTTGAATGAAACAATTTTTCCTAAAATTTTTTGGGCAGATATTGTAAATACTACTCGCTATGTGAGTTATAATGTTTTGATTAGACATGTCCTAAAGAAAACCCCTTATGAGTTTTATAAAGGTAGAAAGCCTAACACTTCTCACTTACATATTTTTGTTAATGTTTTGTTTTGAATAATGGAAAAGATAATCTTGAAAAATTTGATACTAAATCTAATGAAGGTATTTTTCTTGGTTATTCTCTCACTAGTAAGACTTATAGAGTATTTAATAAAAGAACCATTACTATTGGAGAATCTAGTCATATATTTCTTTTTGAATAGGATTTTTGATCATGGAAGAGTGGACACTAGTTTTTTTGTTAATAATATTGATGGTCATAAATTACTTGTACAAATTAAAAATCTCTTTCATGTGTTTAACTTAAAAAAATCTACATATGGTTTAAATCAAGCACCTAGAACATGATATGATAAATTGAGTAATATTCTTTGTGAAAAGTGTTTTGATAAGGGAAAAATGGACACTATATTTTTTATTAAGAAGATTGATGGTCATACATTACTTGTACAAATTTATCTTGATGAAAAGATATTTGATTCTACTAATGAACGCCTATGTAGTAAATTCTCAAATATGATGCAAGGAGAATTTGAATGTCTATGATGGAAAAATTAAATTTATTTCTTAGATGGATTCGCAAGGCAATAAACACTTCAATGAGTACATGCACATATGAGGATCAAGATGAGTCTAGAAAACCTATTGACATAACAAAATATTGAGGTATAATTGACTATTTACTTTATCTTATAGCAAGTAGACCTGATATTATGTTTGGAGAGTGCTTGTGTGCTAGACATCAATCATGTTCAAACGAATATCATCTCACTTATGTGAAATAAATAGTGAAATATCTTAAAGGGACCACTAATGTAGCATTATGGTACCCTAAAGGTAGTTTATGTGACTTGGTTGATTATTCTGATTCTGGTTTTGCTAGATGTAACACTGATCAAAAAAGTACTAGTGAAACTTGTCATATTATAAGGAATGCTCTAGTTTCATGATCTTGCAAAAAGCTAGTGTGGTTTGCATTAAGTACTCCTGAAGCAGAATACATATATGTTGGTAGTTGTTATGTACAAGTTTTGTGGTTAAAACAAAAACTATGTGATTATGGCCTAGACTTAGGATGCATTCCTATAAGATGTGATAATACTATTACTATTAATTTAAAAAAATCTTGTAATTCATTCAAGAACCAAACATATTGACATAATACATCATCTTCTAAGGGATTATGTACTTAAAAAGGAAGTAGAACTTGAACTCGTCAATACTCGTGCACGGTTAGTTGATATATGTAATAAATTCTTCGCCAAAGAAAATTTCTACAAAAATCGAAGACAACTTTGAATCTTAGATGAAATTGATTTTTTGTCTATATGATATTTGCTAAATGTATTATTGTTCTTTTTCTTCTTTTTGATGAAATTAAAAAGGGGAGAAATATGTGGTGTGTTTTTTGTTCATCTTATTTTATGACACTAAATATTAAATTACTAAATAAAATGGGACATATACAATATATGGGTATCAAATGTCAAATAAAACCTTTCAATCGATATAGTTTGTCGTCATTAAACAAATGGAGATTGTGAAGAATATCTCTCTTATGAACTTGGCTTGTTTTTTATGAAGACAACAATATTAACAAAGAAGAAAAAGGTGAAGACAATGAAAGATCAAAATCAAATGGAAAAATCATTAAGTTAAGGTTTAAATTCTTTAAGCAATTGACTTTATCTTTGATAGATCGCTTTTAAGTTTAAATATCACTTAAAGGGTCATAAAAATTCATATAATTAAAAGATGACTTATTTTCAAATTAAAAAAGGTAGAAACCATCTAAATAGGTGTTAAAAATTAATTTTTTCAAAATACTAGAGAGTGGTAATCGATTACCATATATATGTAATCGATTACATGATGCGGTAACTTTTTTCTATGTAAAAAATATAGTGGTAATCGGTAAAAAAACATTTTTCTACATTGCAATTTGTTTTCAACATAAAAGAGGTAAAAACACAATGCTAATTGATTATCATATGTATGTAATCGATTACATAATGTTGGGCGTGTTTTTTTTCTTAGATTAAAAGCATGTAGTCAAATACCATGTGACAATAACTGATTAGATTATGCTAGAATAACCTTTTTCACGAACCAGTGGCTTTTCATGCAATGTTTAAGTAGTACAATGGTTCTTGAAACCTCTTTAAAAATTTCACCATGATTCATGGTGCCTTCTTAGAGTCTATAAATAGTTGTTTCATTTTTAAAAAACATTTAAGAACTTTTACACAACCAATTTTCAGAATTAACATTGGTTTTTCAATAGTCTCAAGTTTTGAAATTTTATTTGAATTTAGAAAACCCATAAATTATGAGCAAAAGTGATATTAAAAATAAGAGTGATATTAATAAGAAGTCTATAACCCTAGTTTAGAATTGAAGATTCTTCGGCCTATAAAATTCTTCTTCATCTCTTAAGAATTAGTGTGATTCTTAATTCATTGTAGTGTTTGGTGAAAGTGTATGTAAAATAGAAAGTGATGTTCTTTCTTGGTTGTGTATTAAGATTTCTTTTGAGAAGATTCTTGGTGTGAAGCTTTTAATTAAAATATTGATACATAGTTGAAAATCCTCTAATCATAAAGAGGGATTGGGCGTACACTTCAATTAGCGAAGGCAAACCAGCATAAATATCATTTGTGCTTCTCTTTTCCTTTACATTTTACATTCCGTTTTTTTAATTTTCCAGCACTTTACTTATTATTATTATTTTTAATTAACTATAAGTTCACAAACTCTCTTCCAGTAAAACAAAATTTCATAAATAAGTGTTTAAACTCGGAAAAATCTGGCAATCCTAATTCACCCCCCCCCCCCCCCCCCCCCCCCCCCTTCTCCATTTTTGGTTGATATCTAATGTTTACAAACAATTTGTTTCTTCTTTGAATTCCCTTTATTTTATTTTGAACCTTTAGATGTTTGAAACCTTTTTAGAAAACTGCTTATTTCTTCTACTCCATACACGTTGAACCATTTTTTTATATGATTAACACATATCATCTAAATCTTCACTGTACTTATCATGTTCTCTTTACCTTATTCTTGTTTAGCTAAAAGTTCCTTTTAAGTGACTTCCTTTCTTTTGTACTTCAAAGAAATGGAATTAAACTTCATTCTTAGCTTATCTAGAGGGAGATCATGAGTTATTCAAGAGGGAGTTTGTTGAAATTTTTACTTCTTATATTAATATAAATTTGGGTCTCCATCTTTTTGGTAGACTCCTCAAAATATTTTTCGCAGGATTGGTTCTATTATAGCTGTTGTGAAAACGATGTTGGAATAACAAAGTATAATCCGTTTATTGATCGACAAGAAACCCAAAAGGGTAAGAAAAGGGAAAGCAAGAAGAACACAATGAAATTGGTTATAAACTGCTATTCTTTACTTTCTCTTTGAAACAAGATTACAAGTGTTACAGAATAACAAATAACCTCCCTCACCCTAATTAGAATTTGCGTTATGCAATTAAGAGAGACTAGTATATCATTTATAAGAAAACTAACACACTAAACTAATGGCTTTTACACACAGACTCATTACACAAGGTAACTTAGAGAACAAGATAACTTAAATAATTTGGCATAAAAACAGGCCCAATTCGACATGCTAACACTCTTAGCATATGTTGTTGCGGTAAAGCAGCAAGCAAAAGTAAGTCTCCACAAGGATTGGTGCGACATCAAATTCCTTTCAACGGTCTTTACATTCTTAAGCTTGATTGTATAAGGATGCGGAATGTAAAATGCATGAATAAATAAAATAAAGTATCTAAGAAACGAGATAACTTGTCAGGATTGGATTTTATTCAATAGTCGAATACACAAATCTACCAATCAGTTGTACACAACCTAAAAAATTCATCAATATCATCACGTATCGCTCACATCAGTGTTCATGTCTGAAATGCTGACGACAGTTCTACCCTATTGTTTAATCAATGATCTCTTACGCAATTAAACAACACGAAGCATTAAGAATCGATATTCACAGTGAATGTTAGATCTGAATCTATATCTAGAGTTTAGAATGTAACCGATTTTTATCTTAGATCTATATCAGAAGAGTATTTCTCAATAGAGGTTCAAATTAGAATGTAAAACAAATAAATAAAGATGACATCGATATATATTCATGTAATAGATTATATACAACACCATGATCAATAAATATACACACTTTAACAATAAACTTAAATACGATCCCTAACAATAAAGATACAAAGAGAAGAAGGAAGATGAACAAGCATACCTCACAGTGTCCCGTAGATTGATGCAAATCCAACTCTAGATCTTCAAGATGCAACCTCTATTATTGTTTTCTAAGCCTCTATCTCTAAAGAATGGTATTGATGAAAATGGGTAAAAAAGACCCCAAGTCCATAACTAAAAAATTTATGAAGAAATGCATTTATAGTAACTCAAAAAGTAGAATCGCGCTAAGCACGAGCAAATCTCTCTTAGCGCGCTCACGAATAAAGTGGCAAACCGCCATAACTCGCGCTAAGCGCAATAGGGGTGATAAGTGCGGTCACGAATGCAAAACACCTCTTCTTAGGCCTCTCCAAGCGCGCTAGGACCGCGCTAAGCCATAGCAGACCATTGATTTCCTTCCCAAAATGCATCATGAAGCTTTTGCTTTTGCCTTTAAGTGTCCAATGCTTCAATCATGCAAGGAAACCTACAAAAAGAGATGAAATTGCTCAAGCTAAAATATATTTACATGAAAATGCAAATACAAAATATATACACAAAAGTTGAGGTTTTGACAAGAGATTCAAATTAAACAAGTCAATAAGTGACACAAAACTACACACAAATTTAACACAATTTGGTACTTATCAGCATACTTCAACTGCAACATGTGAACAGACTTCGACGACATGCTAAGATCCTGCCGAATTGTCGAACGAGGAAGTTACCCTTCGACCATACTAGAGTTCGATCCAATATCTCATAAATCTCCACCTTGGAACAAACTCTATAACATCAAGGGAATAAACTAGCTTTCTTCATGCAGCTTTATCAACTACATACAGTGGAAAAACTTTAGTAATTTCTTGGTGATCATATCAGCAGCATTGTGATCTGTTAAAACCTTCAGCACTTGGACTTCTCCACTCTCGATTACCTTTATGATGAAAAGCAGCCTCACATCGATGTGCTTGGTTTGCTCATGATAGGCTGAATTTTTTGACATGTGTATAACACTTTGACTATCACATTTAACAGTGATAACTCGACCTTGAAGTTTCAGCTCTGTAGTAAAACTTTCAAGCCACAACGCTTCTTTCACAGCTTCAGGAGGACGATATATTCCGCTTCAGTGGTTGATAAGGCAACAAACTTCTGAAGTGTTGCTTTCCAACTGATTGTTGTGCCAAACATAGTGAGCACATATCCAGAAACATATTTTCTAGAATCCATACAACCTGCATAATCAGAGTCGACATACCCTTCGATTTTTGCTTTACTATTTTCACCACATGTTCCACCATAAATCAGGACTCTGTTCAGAGACCCATTTATGTATCTTAGAATCCACTTCAATGCTTGTGAGTGAGCCTTTATAGGATTTTCCATGTACGTGCTTACAAGACTTACTGCATATGTTATGTCGGGTCTAGTACATACCATATTATACATCAAAGAACCTATTATGTTAGCATATGGGATGCTATTTATATAAGCTCTTTTGACCTCAGTAGTGGGACACTAATTTGTACTCAGCTTGAATTGAGGGTTTGTCGGAGTCACAACAGGAATTGAATATGACATACCAAACTTTTCGAGAATCTTCTGTAGGTTTGCCTCTTGAGATAAGCATAATTTCGACTACTTTCTGTCTCTTCAGATGTCAATCCCAAGAATCCTGGATGCAGCTCCCAGATCCTTCATATCGAACTCCTTATTGAGTTGAACCTTCAACTTCATTGCATCCTTGACATTGTTGTTTGCTATGAGAATATCATCCATATAAAGCAACAAAATAACAAATGAATTTCCAGGTCAAAATCTGAAGTAAACACACTGGTCGAACTGACTTCTAATGAAACCTATGTGTGCCATGAACTTGCCAAATATCCTATTCCATTGTCGAGGAGATTGTTTCAGTCCATATAAAGATTTATTCATCTTGTACACATAATCTTCCTTTCTTTTTTTCTGCATACACTTTAGGTTGGCTCGTCAGGATTGTTTCATCTAGATCTCCATACAAGAAAGTAGCCTTCATATCCATTTGTTCCAGTTCTAGGTGGAAATGTGCCACCATGGCAAGTAACACTCGAATGGACTTGTGTTTCACAACAGGAGAGAACACATCATTGAAGTCGACACCTTATTTCTTAGTGAAACCCCTTGCGACCAATCTTGCCTTGTATCTCTTCGTCGTCACTCCTTCGATTCCTTCCTTAACTTTGAAAATCCACTTACAGGTGACTAACCTGTCTCAGATCCTTACTCTCATTGCATTCCCAGAGCCATACGGGACAAAAAGATATGAGGTTCCCCTATCGAAGGATCGACGCAGAAGTAAAAAACATCATACTCCTCCTTTGAGCCCTAGAAGAGATCGGGGCAGTCATGCTTCTTCCCCTGTTCAAGCAAAAATTCACCGCAAGAAGATGGAACCAAAAAACCTGTGGACGATATGAATCTTGGAAAGCAGAATCCCAAAGTCTATCTAAATTCTCCCAAGTTAGCCTACTATGATAGAAATAGAGATCCTGATGAGCATTTTAACTTGTATACAAACGTTTGAGTTATTCCAGTACTGACGACACCTTTAAGTGCAAGTTATTTGCTTTCACCTTGATCGGGCTAGCTCGTTTATGGTTCAACAGACTACCCGACAGATGTATTGATTCTTGGGCGAAATTCCATAATAGATTTTCAACATAATTTACGGCCAAGAAGCAAAGTTGGATAGTTGAGCTTGCACTGTCTCGGTTGAGGTGGACGGGCCAAGAAGGCCTTCGATGCTGGATTTTTGGGAATGTCATTTTGATTGACCACCATTTCATGCAAAAGCAAGTCAAATCCTTCAAAGAGATGTTGACCATGGCAGAACCTTTTATGATCCTAGAAAATAAATTAACCACGTGTTTTTATAACCCCGCATATAGCGAGTCTCCCTCCGTTTGCCCAACCAAAAAAACATCCGCATTGACGTCGAGATGATTATGAATGATACATGTAAGGGAAGTATGATAGATACACCCCTCCGACTATCTCTCGTGAGAGGGTCTATCAAGATTGTGTGAACACCGAATTTCGGAAGGCATGAATCTAACCCCCTTATCCCGTCAAAGAGACATTCCAGAAAGGTATATCAAAATATTGTCAGTTTAATAAGAGTCACGACTACAACACCGATGATTGCATCCAGCTAAATGATGCCATCAAATATCTTATTAAAAGTGGCCAGCTAGTTGAGTACGTGAAAGGAAACAAGCGAGTTTTTACTATATTGTCTCGCATAGTTTTTAAATTTTGTACCTTGTGTACTTTTGCTTAGTTGTTTCATAAATATGAAATATTAACGTTTAGAGGGAAAATCTATAAGTTATTCTTTAGAGAATAAACTTTTAGAATCTTCACAAATGGTCATCAGATGATAAACTCACATGAGGATGACAAGTTAATCTTCTAACAGAGGATCCAAATATTGACTTGTAGCATTGGGTTGACCAGAGAAAAATGATGATTGCTTGAGTAGCTCATGTCTAGAGAATAAATTTGAAAGTATGTACCTTCATGTAACAGAGAAAAGTATCCATGATTCACACCTAGAGGATGCATCAATAGATACATTACCAAGATTATTAATGATCACTACGTTAGATGATATCTTTTATATTCACCGTTAAACTAGACAATCATTTCATAAAGGCATATCTTTCTTACTTTTTCCAAATGATAGATTACATATAATCCATTTAAAATATTTCTACACGTGTATCAAATGTTAGACAATAAAATTAATCTATTACATTGTGGTATCATCAAACTAAATTAAAGATTATTGTTCTTCAAACAAACTTTGATTCAACAATCTTATGACAATTGTAAGTGGAAAAAATAACAAGAAATAAGGGGTTTATGCGCGATAGGGAAGATTATGGCATGCCCCTTAATAGGCATTATGACTGTAATGCTTCCAGACCCCTTGTATTATTTTCAATTTTTTAATTTTTTTGCTTTGTTCAAGGATAAAAAATCATAGGTAGCTAGACAAAGAATAGAGTTTTTATGCATATGCTTATAGATTTCCAGAATTCTTCTCTTTCATTTCCAATTCAGGATTACGAGGTTTTAATGTTTTATTATCTCTTTATTTTACTTATGTTATTGTTTATTAATACAATATTTTTTATTATCATTGTCATGTGTGAGTAGTTTCCTAATATCTTAGGATTATGAGGACTCTCTAAACGATAGACCTCTCCGTAAAGCTTAGTTTGTTTATAAAATGAAATTTATATTTTAATTATTGTGAATTTTACGAACGTCTTTATCAAAGTAGAGGTGGTATCATACATCATTTAAAGGACCGGAAGGTGAATGCTGATATCCAACACATAAAGATTAGACGAATAAACGAACACCTAAAAATAATTTAGGTTTATTCAAAAATGCCATGTTTTGAAAATAATTTTTCGTACCGGATCTTGTCACCGAATCAATCATAAAAATGAGTGATTCGGTGATTTAAGATAGGATTATATTGTTCAGAAGAAAATATAATCTAAAATTATCTACTAATTCTGTAAAATCCAAATTCTCATAAACAGAGTAGGACAGAGTATTACAGAATCTTTTATGTTTCTTCTGTCCCAAAATAAGAGTCTTTCTAACACAAAAAATTTGTCTCAAAATAAGAGTCTTTTTTATGTTTTTAAGACAATAATAATTAATTCTTACCAACTTTACCCCTAATAAATATTATCTACACAACTTTCAAGATATTATATCACATTACACATTTATGATAACTAATAGTAACTAAGGACAGTTCTGTAAAATTGCTACATTTAATTTTTCAATCATTATTTTTTTTAATCTATGTGCAACAACCTTAAAAGACTTTCATTTTGAGACGGAGGGAGTATATATAAGGAATCCTAATCCTAATACTAGTTTTTATTTAAAAAAAGTAATTATCTAAAATAATTAAACCGATCAAAATTACTTCTTTTTAACTAATCAACATAATATAAAGAATCGGTAATCAAATATAATTAATAGTGGAACGATCATTTTTATCACTATTGTGCATTTGTGGCATATGATATTGTTTTTGTGTTGTATATTCCATGCAATATTTGAGTTGTATATATAGAGAGTCGCCATCACACCATTGAGACAATCTTTTTCGAATTATGTGATTGATGCAAAGCTTATATTAGAGCACCTTTAATGGAGGTTGCTTAGTGCCTACGTGGAGGCCTTAGTTTCGTCTTTAAAGTTTTCAGCCATTGGGTTCTCGTAACTTAAATTTTGGTGTCAGATACACACTGATGCAACACAAAAAGTAGGTTGTTTATGATTAAAAAATAATAAAACTTGCTCAAATGTCTTTGAAAAAAGAAAGGAAAAAACAAAACTCAGTTTATGTGAGGTCATTTAAGAGACCAAATTTAAGGGATCAAGCATTGGAATAAAATTATTATTGATTGCTAAAAAAGTGATGTCCTTAAGGGATGATCCATTGGAGATGCCCTTATTCGGCATGAATGCTGTGCATGACTTATAATGGATGTATTGTTCGTACTAGGTGAAACAATTGTGATGATTTCAAAAATAATTCTTTACAAGCAAAATTTGAAATCTTATCTTCGAGGTATTTGTGTATCTCCAATAGATTAAGCTTAACTTCAAAGATCTATAGAAAAAATACTTGGTCCAAAAAATGTAGTGATTTACTGACCAGACGATCCAAACTTAAGTTCAAAAATTAGATGGTTTAATTTTTGAGATCTTGACTAGATGGTCCAAATTTTAGATCATCAACTAGATGATTTGGCTTTTAAAATTTTGATTAGATGATCCAAATCTATAAAATAAGAAAAGTTGATATTTTGGAAATACCACCCTTGTCCTTGCTTTAGAAATTGCCACTCCATCATTTTAGGGGTATTTTGTGTCTAAATAATACTTTTTGCAACCACATTACCTTTTCAAATGATATAGTTAGCTTTTTCTTTCTAAATTTTTTTGTCTTTTATGGTCTGAACATGATAATTGTTACAAACTAACTTGAACTAATAAGAAATGTAACCAAATGTTGTTCCTAATGTAAATGTAAAGGACCATCAACTTTTGAAAAGTGACATTAGCTTATTTGGAAAGTTTCCTCTCTCTCACTTTCTCTCTCTGATTCTCACTTGTCTTTGTTCATCTCTCTCTATCCTGATTTGTGTCTGGAGAATACAATCTCCTAAAGAAGCTTCATTTGCCTCATCGATTCCTGAAGAAGCTTTATTTGCATCACGGTGACTGAGCGCTAATGACGGGGACAACTTGATTGAAAATGGGTGAGCTTTCGTCGGAAAAGGAATATGGAAAAAGAATGGTGTGGGAATCGGTTTGCGGTGGTCCGACGGTTGGACTGAGTGAAACGCAACGGTTTCCGACACAGGTAAACTATACTTTTCTCATTATTTTGCCCTTTTGTTATTCTCCTCCTTGATTTGTTCCATTCTTCTAGATTTGGTTCGTTTGTTCATATGTGTTGTTAGTGTTGTGTTCAAAATGTTTCTGATGTTGAAGTGGTTAATGTTTCTGTTGTTTGAAGGTGATGAAGTATTATAGATGATGGTGATGAAGCATTCCTTCTGCTACTTGACAGAAAAAATGAACTCTTCCTGTAAGGCTTTACATGTAACTCTTTTGATCTTCCATTTTCTCATTTTGTTAAAGCTTGATGACACTTAAAATGCTTTTCATTTTGTATATTATAGCAGTTTTGGGTATCGGGGTGGTAGATCTGTGGTGAATCTTGGTCAAAAGTACTTGAGGTATGGATCTGAAACATTGAGTTTTGAATGTTCTTGTACAACTCCTCCCAACAATGTTAACAATGAAAGTTGCAAAGAAAATCAATTTGGATGAATTTCTGATGATGCTTTATCGGATGAATTTCTGATGATGCTTTATCGGATGAATTTCTGATGATGCTTTATCGGATGAATTTCTTCTGTTGATGGATATTAGAAATCCTACCATGGGAAGGGTTAATTAATATGAACGTTTAACACTTGTGGAGTAAGTTTATTTGTCTGTCGTATGTTGTATATGAACTTGAATATGCATGCTTTTATTTAATTCTTTTCAGCTCTAAACCTTGAAGATGTACTCTTTATTC
This sequence comes from Lathyrus tuberosus, assembly GCA_022829125.1. NCBI lineage: Eukaryota > Viridiplantae > Streptophyta > Magnoliopsida > Fabales > Fabaceae > Lathyrus > Lathyrus tuberosus. The sequence continues at coordinate 12,173,678 of JALAZF010000045.1, forward strand.
TATTTTCACCTTTCGAACTCACACATTTTCCACCTTTCAACTGTTATTGCTGCTTAAAGGGACAGTTGTTGCGCCACCTGATAAGTTTGATAAATTTTCTAAGCTCTCTTTTATAGACAAGCCAAATGAATAATAGATAATGTTTAATGAAAAAAGAAAGCTACGGTCTTTGGAGATCCCCTTTTTCTTGGTAAGCGGTTATTGTTATATTCCTTAATATTCTTTTTGTTTTGTTTCAGGTGAATCACTACCAGATGAGAGAATAAATGAAGGTGCATTCACTACTACGAAAAACCCATTTAACAACGGTTGGAAATGACATATAATGACGGGGGAGAAGGCGTTGTTATGTAGAGTGTTGTTGTATATGAGGTACATACAATGACGGTCCAGGAAACGTTGTTGTATTCCAGTATGCGCGCACCATTTCATGACGGTTAGTTTAGTCAACCGTTGTGATATACTAAACTGTGATCTGGTTCGATTCTCAGCAACAACATTTTTTATTTATATTAGTGTTTGACATACAACTACAGATAGGTTTATAACCGCTGCCAAAAACAGACTGTTTTAAATATAAAATTTATCTGCTTATCAAATTATTCCCATAATTTATCCTGTCAAAACAGCTTCTGTTTACATGCAACAGAGAATATGCATCAAACACAATTTATCTGCTTATCAAATTATTCCCATAATTATTCCCATAATTTATCCTGTCAAACACAATATGTGCATCAAACACAACTCTTCCTATATTTTATCCTTATAAATGAATCAGAGAATTTACATCAAAAGAAATTTACATCAAAAGCTAAATGATTCAGAGAATTAAACTGCTAACATTGTTTAAATCAAAAGCCAATATTATTGATTTCATTATGTGCATCAAAAGCCAAAACTATTGTTCACATTATGTGCATCAAAAGAAAAAAATATGTGCATCAAAAAATGTTGCTGATATATCATACAGTAGGAGCATAACCCTTAAGCTCATTGTGGATATACGCCCAACGTTTACGAAGATCCACAAAGTCCTTAAGGGGGAATGGGGTTTCGTCGTTAAACATCTACATAAGAGCAACAAATTGAAGATCATGCATGATAATAATTCAATAGTCAACTTATATATTAATATATGTAAACATTTTATGGCATATATTACCGTATCCCATGAATCAATAGTGCCGGCAAGGACGATGTTTAACATGTGTTTCATGATAAAATACCCACACTCGTAACTCCCGCGTTGTTTCCTCGTCTACAAATTACATGAATATAAAAACATGAATACAACCACACATGCATGAATGTAAATGAAATAAACAGATAATCGGGCCACTTACTTTAGGAGCAAGATATGTGGGCTTTTTTCTAACATTATTCAATATATTAACTTGCTCCACAATACTGCACATTGAAAATTGAATTAAACATATTACATGATAAACTAATTACAATTAATGCCAAAGAAAATGATATTAAACAAAGACACTTACGTTAATACAAGATCTTTCATTGGTTTGTGGAGTGGATCGTGCAAGGAACACAGTAATGTCACCGTATTTGTCCTAAACGTTATTACGATCAATTGCCAATGACCACTGAATGAACACGAGAATATATATATATATATATATATATATATATATATTATTAGTTGTTACTAAAACAAAACTAAATATAGAATATAGAAATAAATTACAACAATACTAACCTACATAGGAATGGTGCAAGGTAACATTATTTTCCTCCGTCATTTAGCTGGCTTTTCAAGTACTTTTCTCTGATATTTTTTTCATTATACGCCCAAGCAATAAAACTTGGGTCCAAGATTCCATAGGTACTTGATTTATTCAATTCTATACAAACACAGTGAATGTACCTAAATGGTCAAAGAAAATGAATAAATTAAGGGAGGAAATACAAAAAATTATAATGTTCTATAATGACATGTATATTCGACTATATACTTACGTGCACCAAACTTGCAAAATAGATATGTCAAGCCACTTATATCCTGCGAGAAATTCCCTCACATCTTCAGTAGTGTAATACACTAAATCCAATTTTGGGAAATGTTCTAGCGGGAGAGCTTGCGCAAGGTCTGTTGTTGAAATGGAGTAGTATAAACTTGTTATTTCATTTGGACTAGGGTCCAATATCCCATTGCGATTATCTACAGGTGGGGGAGGGGTTGTACAATTACTCCCTTTTGTAGAAACGTGATTTACGACACTTCTACTTGGAGTTTGATCATCACCAACGCAACGACGATCTTCATTAGTTCGTTGTTTGAGGCTTTCACTTAATCTCTACATCATAACATTCAATTAGAACATAACACAAAAATAAGCACAATATATTCAATTAGAACATACAATATATATCATACAAAAATAAGCGCGATTTACGACACATACCGAATACATCTCTTGTAACCTTTCCACTTCTTTCTCCCTTTTTTCCCTATCCTCCTCAAACAGCCTCCTTTGCTCCGCCAATTGCTTCTCAACATTATCAATCTTTTGTCGTTGAGCAAGAAATTCAGCAGTTTCGGTGCTTCTTCTTTGAGATCCAAAGCATGACCTCAAGCCGACACCATCTCCACCACCACAGACACGGCCTCCATGCTCAGCTATTCCGATAGCTTCGACTAATATGTCATGTCGTGCTTCCGGAACAAATGTGCCTTCACGAGTCGCCACAACCAAATTATCCTACACAACATGAGCAACTTACATAAGCAAACGCATTTAAATAACAACTCATGAGCAACTTACATAAGCAAACGCATTTAAACAAAACATATACTTACAATTTTCTCAGCAACTACTCTTGAAGCCTCAGAGGTGTACTCTCCATTAGGTCTTAATCAAGCCCTCTTCCATTTCTCATGTCTTGAAGGTGGAGATGGAATGTCACCATCTCCTCCTTCTTGTAGTTTTTCCTGCAGGATCCTCTTCTCAAGTTTCCTGTAACCCCCACGAGACAATCTATAGGGGTACATGTTTTTCGCCTTGTTCTGAATTCCTACTTCGCTTTTAGCCTGTTATTAACATAGTGAAAAATGTGTATGATTAGTATCTATAACTCATTAGCATAACATTATAGGTTACATAAGACTAGTACTAACCTTGAATTCCTCAGAACGGCGTTTCTTCGCAAACTTGTGCCACACCTTCTTCGATAAAAAACTATACCGAATCCATGGAGGTTGAAGACCGCTCTTAGGCTTCGTAATGTAGTCAGCCCTAAGCCGCGACTTAAATCCCCTCCAATGAACACCGGCATAAGTTATCCACTTTCTTTTCAATTTTGAGTCATCGGGAAACTCAAAATTCAACTACATTAAATCAATATATAAGTATGAATTAGAAACTATAGGTAGTGATATCAAATATATGAAAATTATAGTATGAAGTACCTTAACGTCTGTCCATATGTTGTCTTTGACATTAACATCCACTTCTCTCCAATCATCAATCAGTATACTGACTTTGCTACGTGCAAGGAACGCAACATAACTCCTAAAAGTAGTGTAATGTGGACAATCTACTAATATGTAGTGCAAATCAAACTCGATCGGAATTTTTGCACCAGATGAGTTGCGGACTGATGTGAATTGGGGCATCACTGTGACACCTCTCTGTGATCTTTTCGTTTGACTTTTAGTTGTTTGAGTTTCATTGGCTAATCTTTCATTTGTTTGAGTTTCTTCGCTGGTTTCTGATGAAGAACTCGACAAGGTCGACATCTAAGTTCAAAAACAACAACAACAACAACATGAACAACAATAGCAAAAGAGTTTACTGTAGAGGCATGGGGAAAATATTTTACGTACCCAAAACGTGACGATGAAGTAAACGATGTTGGTGTTGGTGTTGTTGTTGTCTTCCTTCCTTACGACAACGACGGTGTTTTTGTCATCTTCCTTCTCGACGGTGACGATGATGACGACGGTCTTGGTATGTGGGTAATCTTCTATTTTCTTCACGATCGTGACGATGATGACGAAAATGACAACAAATGGATACTGATGATGCAAGCTTTGGTGGAATCGTGTATTGAACGTTAGGGTTTAGGGTTGAAATCATGTAACGTTTCGTCTGGTTTCTATTTTCAATGGAAAAAAGGATACTGAAGAGACAATGAAACTAGCTAGGTTGGAGAATATTGAAAAGCTACTGCGACGGTCAAGAATTTACACCGTTATGATATATTATTTACATAATGAAATTTCATATTAAAGCGCCAGAGTTATTTTTAGAATTAAAAATTAAAAAAACATACAAAATATATCACAACGGTGTATATAAACAACCGTAGTCATAACTTTTAATTTTTTTAATTAAAAGTAAATAAAAAAGTAAAGACGCGCTTTAACATAAAAGGAATAATATATATGAATGCGCTGAAGTTCGAACACATGAAAGCTTGAAGGTATCACCACGGTTGATTTATCAACCGTTGTTATATACAGATAATCACCACGGTTGGTTTAACAACTGTTGTCAATAAACAAATAAAATACAACCGCGCCTTGGTTTAGATATGTCACAACGGTGTAGGGATGAAGCGTTGTGAGCATGGCGTCGTTGTTTACGCGTTTTGTAGTAGTGATTTGTTGGTGTTGATGGTGCTCTATTCCCTCACAAGCTAATACCTGTAAGTTATATAGTTGTTATGGTTGTATTGTGTGATCCTGCAAAAGCTTTTGAAGTAATGAAAGGATTAGTGAAAACTTGATGGTTGATTGTCTGATGGTCTGTACTTTGGTATAAGTTACCAATTTATAATACATACCATGGTAATTTGAGTTCATTGGCTATGATATGACATTTGTTGGTTTTCATAGATAGAATTTTGATTTCTCTTGTGGAAGTTACAGGTATATAGAACAGGGTTCTGCAAAGTTGTGCAAGAAATCTGGTAGCCATGATGCTGATGTTGTATTTGCTATATGGCGATGTTGTCTATGTGAAAATTCCAATTGGTAAAGGATGTTTCTTTGTTCAAGTTGGTGTTAGGTAACACTTGTGGTATTTCCAATATCATCAGTAATGTGTTATTTATGCATCGCTTGCCATATACGCTATGTTTTAATGCCTTCAGTTGTTTCTGTAACAGAAAAAATGTGAGGAAGCTATTCAGGGATTGAATGGAACAATGAGCTCCAAGCAGACCGTGCGTCTTTTTTGGGTAGCAGTTCGGGAAATAAGCATGTCAGTTATATTTTCTTCTACTCCAGACTTAATTTATTCGTAATCTAGTCCAGTTTGATATTTGTGTACTAAAACTTCTAATCTAAGTTTTGTCATCATAACCATGTACATGCATCATCAATGAATGTTTTTATAACATCATTATTTAATGTTTTGTGACAGCTTATTTTAGTAATGTTTTATACATAACAAAAATTTATAGGAAAACCCTATAATAGTTTTACAACAACATCATGGTGTGGCATCTTAGGGCCAATTATTCCTTAAACACACATTATCACTTCTTATGTAAATAGAATTTGGGTCCATTATTAGTTTATTTAACGTTTTGATTTCCAATGCCTCATCTTAAATAACAATATAATAAAAAATGAATGAGTAACTTGACCATCACTATTCAATAACCAGCAATGGTTTTTGAATTAAAGAAGCAATAATAACTTTAAACTAAAACTATTAGATTTTCAATGTATAGAGAAGATGAAGAATCAGATAAATCATTATAAAAACGTTATTTCTCTTCTTACCATCACACCAGCAGCATCATTGAAGAGGAATAATCAAAATGAGTTCCAACAATGCAGTCCAGGTCCAGCAAACTGTAGATGTTCAATAACTTGTCCAGGTTAAATAAGATGTAGTGGTCCAAGAAGTTGTCCATGTCATAAAGGTTGTAGAGGTCTGACAAGGTGTCCAGGTCGAACAAGGTGTCCAGACCCAACAGTCGGTCGCCTTGCAAAGAAGACGAACCAGAAGGAGAATAAGGAGATCAAGAAGAAAGAGAAGGAGGACAGTTACAGTCGATTCAGATGATGATGACGTAGCACTGTATAGTTGGAGTAACTTTATGTCAGCTAGGGCATTTAGATTTGATAATTAAAACTTAAAAGTGTCTTTGTTGTCTTCAATATTCTGGAGTTTTAGTTGTATTAAATATGAAACTTGCACTTGTGAAACATTTTGTTGTCTTCGATGTAGCTCACACTTCTTATTAAAAGTACTTGAATGAAAATTTTTTTGATCTAATGTTTCTCATTTCTGCATTAGATATAATGGTTGTTCATAGTTTTTATAGTTCTACTGAATTGACTAGATTGTGATGATTATTATTTGATTACCATAGACATTTGTTTGTAAACTTTTGTTATGCCCATGTGTTGTTTATAACGTTTTTAGGCATCATGTTTGTTAAGATTTTATGGCCTCTTTATTGTTGAATGTCATGTGGAATGTACAATGTTTTAGATTGTGAGGCATGTGCAGATTTAAAGTGTTTTAGTTTTCGGTTTGGTTTTGAGGTGGTCAGCTGTATACCGCGATAGTACATCGATGTTGTGCTATTCCCAAGAGGTAAATAATGTTTATAAGATTTCTTTTATATGTATAGTTTAGAGTTAATGCTCTTCAATTTGATAGTTTAAATGTATATGGAGTGCAGGCTCAACAGTTAAACAAGGACATTTTTGAGGCACCTATGATACATACAATGGCAGTCCTATAAGCAACAGTTCAGTACAAAATCTCTCAGAAATACTAGCTGAACTAAAAGGCATATACAAGTACGAGATATGTGAATTTCTACCTTACAGTAATTTGATTCTAATATTTTTATGCTAACTCTTTTAAAAAATATCACGACTGTTTAGGAGATCAAGCAAAAGATATTGGCTGACATGGCTGTTGATCGAGGTTGCTACATACATCAGAGCCAAAGCTTAAACATACACATGGATAACCCTAACTTTGGAAAGTTAACTTCCTTGCATTTTTATGCATGGTAAAAGGTATTAACTTTTCAAATTGGAGGGTATGAAGCAATTTAATATTTGTTCTTCTTCGTTTGTATCAGAAAACATGTTGTCCAACATTTGAATATCAATGTATTAATTATTCACTACTTCACAACATTTTAATATGATATTTAACAGGATTACTTTTACATTTTCTTGATCCAGGATGTGCTCTTTACAATTGTTAAAATGTGTTGCTTTTTCCTATGCAGACTAGATGCAACCTGTCACTATCCTTGACAGATGGACTGCTTTTGAAATGGCAGAAATAGATACTATTTATTTTTTAAATACTTCATACAACATGTGACAATACACCTCAGCTTGCAAAAAAATCTGCTACTTTGATTTTCTACTGTTATCAATGCATTGCATTATAATAAACTAATATTTTAAGTACATAAAATCTTACTTTTGGGTAGACTTTGATCTTCCAACACACATTTCATATCACATCCAATTGTCATCCATGTAGTACTATATTTGTGTTTATGAGTCGCTGAACTAAACTGCGGGCAGTTGTTGCCTTCATCATTTTGAAAGCTGATTTTGGAATATGAATAAAGTTATTGCTCGGTGTTGTTACATTTGAAGTTGTCTTTAAAAATTGTTTCATGTTGTTCGTACTATGCCATTACCTTAGTTTCACTCATTTTCAATTAACTTATTACGTTGTTAAATTATTACAATTATGATACCATTTAGAATAAAATTTATGCATCCCATTTTTAAGGATTTTCCTTTGACTTTTATCTTGGAGATTTGTTTTTGATCTTGCAGACTTCTTTTTAGAATCTTTTGATGAAGCAAGGAAGAAATGGAGTTGCGTTCGAGTATCCGTTTGTTGTTGCAGATATCGTGTTATCCGCATATGATGCAAACACTCAATTAGTTGCGTAAACCATGTATTTAGGAGTCAGTAGCTTATGTTTTGTTGTAAATCTCATTATTAAGCAACTATATTTTGGAGCACTGACATTAATTTTATCATGTATATAATATATACAATATAACCTTGATCTACTGAGATATTTTGATATGGTCGGGGATATAAGGTTGAGCTACTTTGATATGGTAGAGAAATATAAGGTTGAGCTATTTTGATATAAAGTTGGTTTGGTGGTAGATATAAGACAATTAAAGAGTGAAGTGATAGGGAGGTTGAAGATTTTATCCTTGAAATTCTTGAAATCATAAATTCATTAAGATTGAAATTTGGATAAAATTGAAGAAAGTGAAAATTTAATAAAAAATATATATTTATTGAGTTAAATAAAAAATCAACAATAAGTGGATTTGATAGATTATTTATATAATTATTAATCATACTAATATAATCATTAATTCTATTGATATGGTACTATTATAACTGTCATACCGCAAAATTTTCCCTCACATAATTCATTTGCATTCACTCATTTGTGTCCAAGTCATTTGCATTCATGGTTCATTAGTTTCCCATGTTGCATAATTTCTCATGACCAATACATTTGTTCAGAGAGATCTGTGATGCATAAGTTCAATGATCAGCGATTAGGTAACAATGGTTTGTGCTACTTTTGTTAAATTAAACTCATTCTTAGATTAAGATAGCATGACTCATGTGGATATCATAACTTTTGCGATAATTAGTTGTTTGTGTTTTACTCATGCATGCACCTATGTCATATCATTCATATATTTGTTTGTTACATTTTTTTCTATCAATGCACTACATGGGCACTTGTTGCATTACATGAATTTTTTTGAAAAGTTTAAAAACATTGTCATTAAGAGTTTACTTTAATTAAGTAGAATTGCATTTTATTTCAAAAAATACATTAAGTCTTGTTTGGTGTTGCCCTGTTAACATTTTTGTTATTAAACCTTAATAAAGATATTTATATTTTTGTATTTTCTTTGAAAGTAGTAATAATAACAATTAGCATTGTTTATCATTTTTAAGGTAAAACAAAATTCTAAAAAAGGTGATAATTTTATTTGTTTCCTTTTATTTAGATTTAAATAAAAAAATTTCTTGTCACACTTATAGTTAGGTTTTATTATTATTATTATTATTATTATTATTATTATTATTATTATTATTATTATTATTATTATTATTATTATTATTATTATTATTATTATTATTATTGTCCATTTTCAATTTTAAAAATTAGTTTTGTTATATCATAATTTTTTTAAACAAAATTTAAAATAAATAAAAAAAGAAAAGAGAAGTTTATATTAATTTTTTAAATCATAGAAATAACAAAAAAAAAATGTTTTGCTAAAATAGTTTTTTAATTTTTAATTTTTTACAATGATCCAACAAATTTACAAAAAAAATAATTTAATATTTACATTTTTTTTATTATTATTACAAAATTAAAAAAAAATTACAAGAAAACCCAATTGTCTTGTAAAAGGTCTTTATTTTACCCTATAAACCGTATCATTTAATTTCCTTCTACATAAAGTTTTTCTTACGATAAAATTAAAAAAAAAAAGGATTTGGATCTTAATTATTTTTGTTCTATTTTAATATGTCCTTTTATTTGTTTTTAGTTGTTAGGAATTAAATAATAAACATAATAATTTCTTTATTATAATAAATGGAACTTTATTTTTTTAATTTTTTTTACATAGAGTAACAATTACAAAGAGAAATGGACTCTTCAGTTTGTCATCTTCTTGGTCATACTTCTGAGTCATACCAGATTTTTGTCCTATTGCAGCAGGAAACAGAGCACCAGTTTAAGCGTGATAATAGAGAAAAATTCAAACAAAAGGAGCCAAAAAATATAAAGTGAAAAAGGGCTTGCAGCAATCTCATGAACTAAAATCACCATAAATACCGAGGATCAGACTCTAAAAAAAAAAAAAAATTTCATCTTCATACTCATAGAAACACAAAAAAAAGCTGGTTTTAAAAGCTCAGCAGAGGGAAAGCAGAACAAAATTAGTCATACAACCCAAAAATACATTACTCAATGAAAAATCACCAAGTTATCACCTTCATAAAATCCAGCATCAAATTCACATGCTAGAACTCTGTTGCTAGAACTTATTCTCCTTTTGCTCGCTCACTTTTTGCTCTTATTTTGCCCTTACTTTGTAAACATAAACTGACCAATGATTATGAAAACTCTATTCATTTTTGTTATTGTGTTTTCCTTGCGGGTTCCATCGAATCGTTAGGATTATGAGGTTCGGAATGTGATAGAATGAAATCAGGATAGAAGTTCATGTTTCTTCCTTGACGATGCGTGTTTTTTTTTTTATTTTGATAGTACTCTGTTTCTTCATCTTTTGATTGAGTTTTTCCCATCCATCTTCTCTGCGTAACCGTTCATCAGCAATGATTGGGTTTGTTGGTTTTTCAACCTATTTTGTGTAAACCAAATCGGGTTGGCCCATGACCCGAGCAGCCCCCTTCAGCACCCCTTTTAGTCTTCCTTTGTACCCACACTCCCTAATCTGCCAAACAAACCCAAACCCATTTACCCTTTTACTTATTTATTTATTTAGATTTTAATTTAGCTTTTTTAGACTTTTAAGTTTCTAAAAAAAAAATACTAAAAAACATAATTTTGTTCCTATCTTTTTTTTAAGTAGTCATTTATTATTTATGTTCTGGACTGAGCAGGTGCTTGGCCCACAGTAGAGTAAGACCCAATTCAGTCCAGCTCTTGACAAGTCCCAATAACTGGATTCTGCCAATCTAGCCGTTGGGTACAATCTAGTCGTTGGGGACAACATAACCGTTGGACACAATACGATTGTTGGGGACGTCCACCTCACTCGTTTGACAGTTCACGCGACCAACTGTCTCCCCGGATCTCATGGAGACAGTTGGACCATGTCAACAAGTCACACGCTTAACCTTCCACTTGGCAGTCTCTCATTGGTCAGCCAAATATTTCGGCCACATGGGAGACATTGGCCCGGCGTTAGGGGTTACTTCTATAAATACCCTCTCACTTGAGAGGGTCGGGTTTGATCACTATTCAATACTCTAAATCATACCTAACGCTTTATACTTACTTTCTCTCTAACCCAAACTTACTTTGGCATCGGAGTACCTTGCAGGTACACCCCCCTCCTCTCCTACAGTCATCATCTCTGCCCTACTCAGAAGGCCACGACGATCTAGTCTGATCACACTAGATCAGTGGCGCCGTCTATGGGAAACATCGCTTCCCCATCTTTTTTAACCAAGATACCTCTTCTTTTCACCTAAAAGTCCAAAGCTTATTCTCCAAAATTCACCTGATAATCATGGCCTCCAAGAGAAACGACGATGCCCATCAAGAACCTGATGTCGTCGTTACCTAGATAACGTCGACCACCATAACCTCGGAGCTGCGGTCCATGAGACCGACCACAGGGACGGAAGGACTGCGTCTCCTTCTTTCGACGATGTGAAGCCACGCGCATAGGCTGCCGGTCACGTCTTTGAGCCTATACATGTTGTAATACCCCAAAATTTGCTCTCTCTTTTGTCATCATAGCATTAGCATTATCATATATCATATCATATCCATCTCATTAGCATTGCATTGCATCTTTAACATAGAAAAATAAAACATTAAGCATTGCATTGCATATTGCATAAGGGCATGTGATCATATACATCATTGGTTGCAAGGTGTGGGATCATGGTTTCTTATCTTCTGTGCGACTTAGTTGATATTCATCAATTGGAGATGGTGGTTAAGGTTGCCTGACAAATGCGTCTTGGTATTCATGGTTAGCAAAGTTTATTGATTGAAGTTGGAGATTGGTTGAGAATACGAGTTTGCTTTGGATTTGGAATTTGGGGAGAATTAAACATGTTAAGACTGGTTATGTGGATCTCTTGGAATTCACACTTCATTATTCATATTCATTTTCTACTCATTAACCTTTTCCATATCCAATCCATTTTAGATCCATATTTCTATCTTAAATCCAAATTCCATAGCCGAATTAATTGTTCATATCCGATTCTCATTTCAAATCCATATCCATTAATCCATATTCTAAACCAAATTAAATCAAAATCCATTTGCCCACTCAAAATCCAATTGTCCATTTTCAAATTCCAAATAATCCATATCCACTTTCTTCCTAAACGTATCCATAAATATACATTAATCCATTCTCTTAACCTTTGTTCCAATCCATGTTAAAGTCATTCTTTTTTGATATCCATTCTTAAACCAATTTCAAATGTCCATTTTTCCAAAGTCCAAATTGTAAATAACAAATCCATTCCATATGCGAATTGAATTCAACATTCATTTGCGTATCCATTTTTGTTCAATTAATTCCCTAAGTATGTCTTAAGGGAGAATGTGGTTGATATTAAGATTTGACAAGAGTTTATTTGGAAAATATGCTTGAGGTCATTTGGCACATTTGAATTACCAAACAAGATTGAGAACTAAGGCATGGAAGAATACTTGTGACCGCACGGGCTCCGCACGTGAGGATCATGTGCGATTATGTGGCCATGATGCTTACATTCTTTTAGGGCAAAAAAAATTCAACGCAAGGGAAGGTACTTCAATAGCAGTTTGTTAGCGGAAAAAGGCATTGCAGCAAAAAGCTCAATACAAATTCAATAGAGAAATTATGCAAAAAAAAAAGAAACACGCATCACTTCATTAACAGCAGCATTTCATTAACAGAAAACTTACACAGTTCAAGAAAAAACTAACGGTACCATAACTTCCGACTCAATCATTACCCACAGATTTTCACTACAAATCCCTTCCAACATTTTTCGGGAAGAATCTAACGATATCTAACTTCCATAACCACCCTAACAGATTAATAACAGAACTAACCATATTCTCCAAACTGAATTTTCCAATTCTCTCTAACTTCTAACAGAACCAACAGAAAAAGGAAGAATTCACCGTCTTCAATCTTCTTCTTCAATTCACCATCTCCAATCAGCTAGCTTGAACCTTCATTTTTCAATTCTCTTCAAGAACAACCTTCAATCTTCATCCGAAACCATAGAACTCTGCTCATTCGCCTCTCTCATCATCATCTTCAATATTCTTCCGGCGTAGCTTTTGAGTCCTTCAACCGTTATCGTCCATTGTCACAACCACCTACAAGCTTGATTCAATCATCAACGTGTCAACAATCTTCATCTTCAATTTCATCTCAACCTGCTGAGAGCTTCATCATTTGTAAATTCAAAGAAAAAACCTTCATCATCTTCAATCTGTTTCACATCAAATCTGCAGAAAACTCCAACCTTCACCTTCAAATTCATCATATGATACATCTTCAATCTTCACCGCAAAAATCACGCAATGCAACTCTCTCACCAATATCTCAATCTGCAAATTTCATCGATCAACAGAGCTGAGCTGGCCGTTGCAAGAACCTGCAGAAAATCACAGATCACATCTCAGATTCAACACCAATTCTGCAAATCGTTAGCAACATCAACAACAACGCGCGTGAAACGTGAAATTTGAGAAGGAGAAGAAGGTGTGAGTGTAACGGATTGGAAGAAGTGAATCAAGGGAATCATACATGAAATTTTGTAGTGCCTTCGTTTTCGGTGCCGTCGCGCAGGGGAAGAACGAACAAGAAGGAAGAACATCACACAAGATTGAAGAAAGTCATACTTGGAGCGAGCATAGGAGCCTCATCTCTGGTTTTCCGCACCTATTGCTTCACTTCTCCTTATCGTTTCGCCGGAGTGAGCCTCTACTCCGTAGGTTGGTGTTTCTTTCGTCTTTTCGCTTAGCTCTTGTTACCACCGGGTAGAGTAGGCTTCCCTGATCGTTTGCCCTAAGGTTTTGCAGTATGGAGTTTCGTCATCGCCTTTTAATTGCGTTTCAAGTTTTCTAGGGTTTACTTTAGTGGGTTAGATTTAGAGATGTAGGCTCAGAATTTAACCAAAATGAGGTCATATTTGGGAGGAGAAGGATGAAACGAAGCGAATGGTGGTATCAATTCACATTTTCTGGGTTTCCGTCGCCGCCGTGAGGAGTGGCGGCGTGGGGGCGGTAGGAGCTTCCAGACTTGGAACGAAGAATAGAAGAGAGTGAGCAGCGCTGAACATTTTTAGGGTTTTAAAAAACCAATTCATTTCCCTAGTGTGCCAAATGGGTTGGTAAGCCCGAAATCTCCATGGATCGCTATCCACACCAAGTTAACACTACTGCACCCCCACTGTTTTTATTTATTTTGATTAATGGCTTTAGTGTTAGATAATTAAGTTTTGCTAATTGAGTTTTTACTATTTGAATCTTACTAATAGAATTTAGGCTTGATTAATTGCTAATTGAATTGATTAATTGTTTACAGTAATGGAATCCTAGTTTAGTTTTGTTATTTGATTGAGCCAATTAGCTTAAGTGGGTTTTGACTAACTAGTTAATCTTGAACGTGGATTAGTCTTAATTTTCAATTAGAACATGACTTTAATTGGTTTTTACGTGGTTTAATAATAGATTAGTTTTGACTAATTTTCGTTAGAAACAATTTCAATTCGATTTAGATATTGACTTTATACCTCAATTTTGACTAATTAGATAAGATTTGAATAATTGTTTTTAGTTTTTGCGTACTAATTGCACTAATTGTTTTGTCTTAATTGTCCACTAACTAATTTTAGAATTAGAACTTTGAACTAATTGATGTCGACATAGTTTGATTTGATTTTGTTCTAACCTTGACTAAACATAGGTTTTAGTGCTAATTTTCATAATAGTCTCATTAGGTAACTTTGTTAATAGCCTTTAATATGTTTTACTTAGCATTGTTGAATAAGTGTTGTTTACATTTAGTATCGATTTCAATTACTTCTTATTGATCTTTCCATGTGAATTTTGGCTAACCTTTGAGTTCGTTTTGTAGTGTTTTACACTTGATTAATAAAATGTAGAAGTTGCTGCCACATACATAGCTGCTATGAACAAAGTGTACTGTAGAATATTGTTATTCTGTTTGGTTGCATACACACCTGCCCCGTTCTGGAAATAGTAGCTGTTATAGGCTGTTTTTACTTTTTGCTGGTTTTTATAGCTATGCAGATGCAGGAGCGTTGTTGTTGCTGTTGTTTATGGCTTATTGCCTTGTTTTGTCTTAAGGACTTAAACTTGTTTTACTTTAGCCATTGGTGGATGTTTATAAGAGATGTGCACACTTCTAACATGAATTCAATTATGGTTTTGGTTTACTTTCATGTCCTTTGCCTATGCTCGTAACCCTTAGGTGATTTCTTTTGTTGGTTGGTCTTGTAGCATAGTTGTAACTTGACTCATAATTTCATAATCCTTTTAGGTCTTTCACTTTGACTAGTGTGACTCAAATGTACATAGCCATTAGACTTAGGTTTCATGTGGTACATACACTCTCTTGTTATTACCAATGTCTTTGGTTCACATGTGCAAGGTACATAAAGGAGACATTCCAAAGGTGGCTCGACCATTTCATTTTGTGAATAAAAACTTGTTTCTAACTTGGTTTGCTATATGCTTATAGGTGCTTTCGTGACTTGCTTTCGTTGCGCTTTCGTTGCTTTGCTACGGATTTATATCCGTTTGGTAGGACCTCTTATCTCTTAACTTCTCTTTAATGCTTTCAAATGCCATGAGAAGTAGGAATAACAAATGCCATGATAAGTAGGATTGTATGGAAAGCCCTCAAGTGAAGCCGTGATTGTGCTTGTTTGATATTGTGCTGAAGACCTCTAAAGAGGCAATTGACGGAAGGTAGGGTTCGTAATCGACCCCCGTTATTCTAGTCGAGTCGTTCTTATCTCTCATTACATGATTGAAGCTTTGAACATCACCTGCTCCTGTTATCGAGTCAGTCAAGTGGAAGATAGGGTTCGCAACCGACCCCCACTCATTGTCATTAGCTCACATCGACCGATGTTGACGCTTATGTGATCTCGTTCACATCTTTTTTTTATTGATCTACTTTGATATTTGATATCGTTGTATAGTTTGTTTTAGCTTTTGCTTCCTCATTAGGATACCTATTCTAACTTGTCCAAGTTAGATAGGTTAGAAAACATAACATAGGACTAACACTGTTTATTCTTCCGTTTGCTTTTAATTCATTTTGTGATTGATTTATCCTATGTTTACTTGTCTGATGACATGATCCCCTTAGGATTCCTAGCTCCACTTAATTTTGGATTAAGTCGGAGGTAGGAGAGACATTAGGATAGCAATCCATGCCTGATAACATTAGGTAGCTTCCCTCCTGATCCTGACCTTGGGACCATTGATGCATGTTAACTTGTAGGACCGAGTTTCCCCCTTAGACTTTATGTGTGTCTTTCCCCTTTGTTCTCTCGCACCTATGCGATCGAGATCCTGTTTCCTGTTCACCCGTAGTACTGTGAACTACGGATGCTCTGATTCCTCTTTCTTTTCGGATTGCGGATACGTAGGCACGAGATACGATACCTCGGCGAGCACACTAACAACTAACTTCCGTTTTCTAACCTTTGAGTCTTTCATCTTCTCATCTCAAAGAAAAATGCAAAATACTTAATAAAGGTAGGCATTTATTTCATTTAGGCCTTTCATATAAAGAAAGGATTATAAGGGGTCTTCTCTTATAATCTTAGAATGTGTAGCATATAGCCCATCTTGGGTCAATGTGTTAAATATTTGATCTTGTATGAGGGACTTAAATGCAATATTTGTTGAAGGTACAAATAAATAAAAAACACTTCTTCATTTCATAATTAACAAAAACACTTAATAAACACAAGTATGCTAGTGTGTTTGAACCTTGACAATTGGAACTAAGTGTGGGGGTCTTCTTCACTCTTAGTGTGCTTTCTTACCCATTCCATCTTGGAATGTGAGAATGTACACATTCCAATGACTAAGATTCAGACACACTATCATATGCAAACAAATGAAAGAACTCTTAAAAGACAAAAACAAACAATAACGTCTTTCCTTCGGGAATTCTTTTCTCACCTCATTCACTCTCAACGTATGAATGTGCTCCTACTCGTTCTCTTGCAAGATGGTAACGCACTCGGACCAGCGAGCCTGCAACACCTGAGCTAGAACGTAAGCCGTTCTCTAAAAAACACAAACAATCCGTCCCTAGTGAGGGGAACTACGTCGCTCTGATTCTCATGCTCCCGATGAGATACGTAGGCAGTGGGGTAGGGCCCATGCGAGCACTTCTTTTATTTTCCATACATTTGTTTCTCTTTCTTTCTTTCAGTTCCTTTTTTCCAGTATCCTTTTCTTACACCCTTTGATTGAAGCAGCAAGCGTGGATCCCATCGGGTACGATGGACGCGAGGGGGTGCTAATACCTTCCTCTCGCGTAACCGACTCCCGAACCCATTTCTTTTGGTCGTAAGACCATGCTCTATCCCTTCCTTCAGGTTTATGCGGTGTTTCCTTTCCCTCTCTTGGGATAAATACACATTGCTGGCGACTCTGTTCGGTGCCACTTTCGCGTTTGTACTAGGATGAAAATCCCGGGAGCGACAGCTGGCGACTCTGCTGGGGACAGATTGACCTCCTGCTGGTCCATCCCTAAGCGAGTCAATCCTAGCGCTTGTCTATTTTTCTTTCATTGGTTGTTTACTGTTGTGCTATATTTACCGTTTTATTGTATGGTTATTTACTGCTTTACTGTACATTGCTGTATTTATCGCATTTACTGCATTACATATCATTATTGTGCTGGACTGTGCTGTTATTTTCTGTTTGGCGGGCGGGGTGTTCTGAGAGATAAGCTCACTACCCAGGCTTGAGTACACACATAGGTATTAGAGTGGATAGTCATGACGCTTGCGTGGTGGTGACCACGTATTGTTGTTCATGAGACCCACAACCAGACGAGGTTCTATCGGGAGCTTTCTGCTACTGCATGTTATGCAGGCCAGTAGTTATTCTCTTGAGGAATTGTCGACTCTGGTGACCATTCCCGAGGAATCAGTTGCGGCACTCCTCCCGAGATGTGACCGTGGCAGACCACATTATGTGGCAAACCCATTGCACATTCTCGATCCGAGGACCCAATGCTGGGAACTCGCTATAGGTTATCCTTTTTGAAAGAGAATCAGTGGAGGCACTCCTCGATTGGCGATAGTACTGTACCCCGAGGGATGAATGTACTATTGCTTCTCGAACTCAGTGCCAGAAGCTGAGGACCTTTCGTTTTGGAGAATCAGTTGAGGCCTCCTCGATTGATGATGACGCCAAACCAGAAATGGTGAACGTATCATCATTTCTCGACCTGAGAGCCCGGGATACTGAACATCCTAGTACCCACATGTGAGAGGGGCGGGCTGTTTACAGGTTTGCAGGTAACCTTGACTTTCATCCTACCTGGTATTTTGGTTCTCTTATCAGTGTGGACTCATCAGCCTGGTATTATTGTATTCCGATTATCCCGACACTCTGATTATGCCGATATTCTGGCATCACTGTATTCTGATCACGCCGGTGTTCTGTTTATTCTGGTATTCTGATTATGCCGATATTCTGGCATCACTGTATTCTGATCACGTCGGTGTTCTGTTTATTCTGGTATTCTGATTATGTCGATATCCCGGCATCCTGGTATTCTGATTAGCCGGTATTTTGGTATTCCGGTATTCTCTTCAGAGCCGACTTATGAGCTTATTCAGCCAGCAGCACAACAGTTATCCAGATTATATGGAACCTTTGATCCCATGTCTGTTGCATTTGCATCATCATTTTCGCATACATGTTCTTGTATTTCCAAGGGATACTAACTTTGAGATTTGCCAGTGAGCATTTTCATCCATTTCTTATGTTTTTCAAAAAAAAAAAATTCGAATCAAAGCATAATGATCCCCTGGAAATATTCGGACATGGCATTTTGCATGGCATTCTCATACTCATATGCATAACAGGTGTTCCGGAGCGGATTCATCATTCTGACTGGGTATTCTCTTCAGAAACGACCAACATGACTTCTTCCAACTACTCAATTCACCACAGTCAAGGTTCAGATATGGAACAACTCCGAGCGGAGGTGACTGAGATGAAGGTCCAACTGGGGCATTTTGTGGGGGACATTCAGGCGTTGTCCCGCGGTCAGAAACTGCTGAGAGAAGAAGTTAACCGGGTGAAGAGTCAGATGGGCCTGCTTACAGAAATCCAGAATGCGGTGTTAAGGAAACAAAGCAATCCTCATCTTTGGTGAGGGGAACTACGTCGCTCTGATTCTTCATTAGTCAATGGAGATACGTAGGCAGGAGATCGTGTGAGATCTTTGCGAGCAACCTTATCTATCAACCTTAATTATCAATTTCTTTCCTGAAGATACCTCTTGTCAGCTTCCAACTCCATCTCCCCAAGAGAGTCCTAGGGGCAGAGCATATGGGCAAAGGCCAGAACAACTTGAGAAGAAGTTTGATCCTATTTCGATGTCGTAAGTGCAACGGGTTTCCTCATTTGCTCAAATTCAAACTGGTTGAGCTAGTCGCATCAGGATCATCTCCGACAAAGCTTCCTTTGGGGCTTCAATGCCAAATTCCAGGTATGACTACCATCCTGGGGCACCTGACCATTTAATTGAAGATTGCAAGTCTTTCAGAGGTAAAGGTAAAGACAAGGTGCAAGACGTGATCGACTCAAAGGTTATCACACCAGATGGGTGGCACATAAATTGAATTTTCTTCATCAGATTGAGCACCCAGTTTGCAAAAACATCTTCAGAATCAATAAGTCCAGACGGAGTCAAGCCTCCTCAACAAGGACAATCATTTAGCTTCTTTACTGCATTCTCATGTGTAGCTTTTTATGTTTGTCAAAAACATTTGTATGCATGCATGAAATCTGTTTTTCTTTTTATGTTAATCCTAATAAAGCGCGCATGTTTTTCCTGAAGTAATCCATTCGTATTCACTCATAAGTTTGTATATGTGCATTGCGATACCAATTATCTTGCTTAAACTCTCTGAGGGAGAATGATGATCTGAAAATGCAGAAATCTCTAATTGTGTGCTTCTGAATAAAAACCCTGTTAAGGATGTACAGGCATTGTTTCAACTCCCCAAACACTGGAGATATAAGGGAGATAGACCCTCGTTAACCCCTTTGAGCCTTGAAGTAGGAGTTTCTTTCGTATGGAAAAACCCTCACATTTAACCCAGGGGCAGGGTAGGCGTCAGTTAATTTGACCAAGTGTTCAAATTTCAAAAGGAGTGTGCATCTGAGGATCCATTACCTTCTATTCCACCATCAAGAGGTCAAGAGATGTGAAACCACAATGGTTATCCATCAACAATCAAAGAGTGAGGTAGGCACGACCCTTCCAATCAAGTCAAGACAAGCCAGTGTCACACGATTTGTTCAAAAAAAAAAAAGAAAGAAAAAGCCCGCTAAGTCGAAACTTGAAAACAAGCAACTTAGGCAAAAGTTAGGGCATCCCGCTGGACTCCGAAATCAAAGATTCAAAAGAATCTGTCCAGGCAAAAGTTAGGGATAAAAAAAAAAAGCAAAAGAATGCGAAAGCGGAAAAACAAAAGGATTACAAAAGAAAATCCTCAAAAGAAAGAACAAAGTCGTGTGACTACGAACAAAAGACAAAGGGGTGACTGTCACTCCAAAGCCTCATTGGGTGTCAAACCATCAGATGCATGGGTTCCTTAAGGATCACAAAATCTTTTTGAGAGGCGAACGCTTGTGCAAATTAGCTGAATGTAGGACTGGAGAATATCACGAAGAGTGGGTGGGCACCAATAAACTTTGAGCCTTAAAACCATTTTTCTCAAAAACCGTGAACCAGGCCACGATACAACCCTCAAAAGTCCTAATTGAAACAGGGTTATTTCAAAAGCATACTACCAAGAGATAGTGTTCCTGACTCCTATGAGTTATGCTAAAAGATCTTTGTTGGTGTTGCATGTGCATTGCATTCTTTCATTCAAAAATTAATGTCATATCCTAACCCGTGATCCGCTCACAAAGGGTTTGCGACATCTTTTTAGTAAAACTTCGAGATTAACATGTTGTGTTGCATTAGAATTTTCATTCTCAGAATAAAACATTTTCTGCTTGCATACATTTGTTTGACATCAAAAGAAGTTTACATATGGAAATTCAGTCCAGAAGCTAAATCTTGTCGAGTTAAGGATCCTGAAACTCCCGAAGGGCAGCCATATCCAATGGTACTTCCTCAGGAAACTTTGTTGGGCAGGGGCTTTCCCAACAAGTTGTGCTAAGACGTAGTCGATCTGGGGCAATCACGTCGAACCATCTCTTTAAGGTGTAGCTCATCTGAGCCAATCACGTCGAGAAATCTCTTCAAAGTTCAACCAAACTGGGGCAATTATTGCGAGATTCAAATCCCTACAAATGCAAGCATTTTTGGTTTTCCTTCGAAGATCAGTAGTCAGGGGCAAAACCACTTCAAGGTTCATACTGGGGCAAGCTATACCAAGAGCACGAGAAGTTAGTCCATCCAAACGACTAATCAGCCTATCCAGAGTTTAGAATACTGGGACAGAATATCCCACGGTGGTATGAGATTGTTCATGAATCTTTTCAAGGCGAATTCCTCTGTAGTCCATACGGTCTGGGGAAGTTACGTCGAGATCCAACGAATCTCTACAAGAGTTTGAAGACACTGAAGCATTGAGCTTGCCAAGTCTTCTGTAAAATCCTCATGCGATGACTTCTTCTAAGTAATCCATGCGGTCTGGGGCAGTTACGGCGAGATCCAACGAATCTCTACGAGAGTTTGAAGACATTGAAGCATTTTGGATGTCAAGTCTTCTGTAAAATCCTCTTGGGACAATTTCTTCCGGTGGACCATGTTGGTTTGGGACAAGTGAAGAAAAACAGTTGGTCACGCATATGCAGTCAATCAGCCAAAAGGAGTGAAACTAAGGGGCATTCCAACCCAAGGCATTTTTGGTCCCCGTCTTCAGTAGGCTTCATTAATAATGTTCTCCAGCAAGAGATTGCATGCAAACCTTTCTCCCCAACAAGTGGTGGTTCAGAGTTAGATTTTCTCAGTTGCAGAAGTCATATCTCGCACGGGGTATACGTGCATATCCTTTGCTTGCAGGTAGCAGCCTCATACTAGGCTCAAAGGAAAAATTGAAGCCTTTGCGAGATCACGGGATCATGTCTTCTAGACGAGTAATCCCTTACTTCCATGCAGAAGACTGGGGCAATCATGTTCGAGAAAGGTGGTCACCCTTTTGTCACAATGTTCACTGATTAAGTCCATCATTCGGTCGACGGTCAGTCACGACGATTCGATATCAACGAATTGAGCTCAACTGGGTATCGTGGTATCTTATTAAGTCGATTCTCTTATTCAGTCCTTCCAACAGCTACAAGCTTTTCTGTGTCGATAACGGTCACAGGTTCCCCAAAAGAGTGGTCTCGTCGACACCGAAACTGATGGTCATTATCCCCAGCGAAGTCGCAGGAGTTTGAAGAGGCTAAATCTTCTGTAAAATCCTCTTATGACATCTTCTTCGGGGACAAATTGTTGGTTTGTCCAAGCATGGGGCATGTTTGTTTCCCCATCATGAAGTGTTGATCATCCCCAGTAGAGTTCGAGGACAGTTGGTCTTCTGTAAAATCCTCTCAAAAGGCATTCCCCAGCACGAGACGTTTTAAAACAGTTTCCGCCAGCAGAGTTTGTTATAAACTCGTCAGCCCTAACGGAATTATCTAAAGGGAAGCTCGCCTAACATGGGGCATTGTGGTACTTATCCTAAGCTTGACAGTCATATTCTTCAGCAGACTACTGTGGATTTGTTTTGGGTTTCCCCAACAGATCTCTAAGGACTCTTTCCTAGCAAGTTGCAGGGGAATGTTCTAACCAGGATTCGCATATCCCTGGCAGAGTAGCCATGATCCCCAGCAAGATTGTATCTCTGGTCATTGTATTCCCCACAGAGTTCAGTGTTGAGTCCTGTCAACAATACTTCCCAGCTGAGTTGTTGTTCTCCCCGCAGAGGTTTATAAGATCGGCAGAATCTATTCCTCCACAAGGATGGAACAGTCTTTCCCCAGCCGGGTCAGAAGGTGGATAACCCCTACAAAGGGTCTTGGATTGGATAGATCCCCAAGCAGAGTTTTTATGACTTCTCTCCCCTAGAAAGACGCCATGCAAAGAAATTCTCATCCCCAGCGGAATCGCTGTGACCAGAATTCATTCCCCCAACAGATGAAGTGATTCCTGGCAGATTTATTATTCTTCAAGTCCAATTTATTTTTGGCAAGCTTGACAATTCGAAGCAGACGGATTGTTCATTCATTCTCCAGTGGAGAGGTTATCCTTTCAGGAGTCTCCAAAGTCAAATCACTGGTCTTTGCTCCTCAGCAGAGTCAGCAGAGATGTCTGACACAGATGCAGAGAGTAATACAATTTTGCAAATTCTAAAAGTCCAACAGTGGATTGGCAAAAGTCCGTCTTCGGGTGGCAAAAGTCCAACAGTGGATTGGCAAAAGTCCGTCTTCGGGTGGCAAAAGTCCAACAGTGGATTGGCGAAAGGTCCATCTAAGGGTGGCATATTCTAAAAGTCCAACAGTGGATTGGCAAAAGTCCGTCTTCGGGTGGCAAAAGTCCAACAGTGGATTGGCAAAAGTCCATCTTCGGGTGGCAAAGCAGCAAAAGTCCAACAGTGGATTGGCGAAAGGTCCATCTAAGGGTGGCATATTCTAAAAGTCCAACAGTGGATTGGCAAAAGTCCGTCTTCGGGTGGCAAAAGTCCAACAGTGGATTGGCAAAAGTCCATCTTCGGGTGGCAAAGCAGCAAAAGTCCAACAGTGGATTGGCGAAAGGTCCATCTAAGGGTGGCATATTCTAAAAGTCCAACAGTGGATTGGCAAAAGTCCGTCTTCGGGTGGCAAAAGTCCAACAGTGGATTGGCAAAAGTCCATCTTCGGGTGGCACGAAGCTGCAAAGTCCACCAGTAGTGTGGCAGGCCAGTAGTCGTCTGGAATTGTATAAAAGACATTATTAAAGTCCACCAGCAGCGTGGCAAGCCAGTAGTCGTCTGGCGTCGTTCAAAAAGACATTTCTAAAGTCCACCAGTAGCGTGGCAGGCCAGTAGTCGTCTGGAATTGTATAAAAGACATTATTAAAGTCCACCAGCAGCGTGGCAAGCCAGTAGTCGTCTGGCGTCGTTCAAAATACATTTCTAAAGTCCACCAGTAGCGTGGCAGGCCAGTAGTCGTCTGGAATTGCATAAAAGACATTGTTAAAGTTTACCAGTAATGCGGCGAGCCAGTAGTCGTTTGGTGTCGTTCAAAAGACAAATTTCTCCGACAATGTTGCATTGAAGATTCAGTCCAGCAATGTCGAGAGGGGTTTCTTCCTCATCATCCAGAGCACATTTTCGTGTTATTTTCGGTATTCAATCTCTCCATACCATGAAAGTCTGACAGCAATCGCTATCATCCATTCAGGTCTACAATGATTGAATAGGGGCAGCTGTAATACCCCAAAATTTGCTCTCTCTTTTGTCATCATAGCATTAGCATTATCATATATCATATCATATCCATCTCATTAGCATTGCATTGCATCTTTAACATAGAAAAATAAAACATTAAGCATTGCATTGCATATTGCATAAGGGCATGTGATCATATACATCATTGGTTGCAAGGTGTGGGATCATGGTTTCTTATCTTCTGTGCGACTTAGTTGATATTCATCAATTGGAGATGGTGGTTAAGGTTGCCTGACAAATGCGTCTTGGTATTCATGGTTAGCAAAGTTTATTGATTGAAGTTGGAGATTGGTTGAGAATACGAGTTTGCTTTGGATTTGGAATTTGGGGAGAATTAAACATGTTAAGACTGGTTATGTGGATCTCTTGGAATTCACACTTCATTATTCATATTCATTTTCTACTCATTAACCTTTTCCATATCCAATCCATTTTAGATCCATATTTCTATCTTAAATCCAAATTCCATAGCCGAATTAATTGTTCATATCCGATTCTCATTTCAAATCCATATCCATTAATCCATATTCTAAACCAAATTAAATCAAAATCCATTTGCCCACTCAAAATCCAATTGTCCATTTTCAAATTCCAAATAATCCATATCCACTTTCTTCCTAAACGTATCCATAAATATACATTAATCCATTCTCTTAACCTTTGTTCCAATCCATGTTAAAGTCATTCTTTTTTGATATCCATTCTTAAACCAATTTCAAATGTCCATTTTTCCAAAGTCCAAATTGTAAATAACAAATCCATTCCATATGCGAATTGAATTCAACATTCATTTGCGTATCCATTTTTGTTCAATTAATTCCCTAAGTATGTCTTAAGGGAGAATGTGGTTGATATTAAGATTTGACAAGAGTTTATTTGGAAAATATGCTTGAGGTCATTTGGCACATTTGAATTACCAAACAAGATTGAGAACTAAGGCATGGAAGAATACTTGTGACCGCACGGGCTCCGCACGTGAGGATCATGTGCGATTATGTGGCCATGATGCTTACATTCTTTTAGGGAAAAAAAAAATTCAACGCAAGGGAAGGTACTTCAATAGCAGTTTGTTAGCGGAAAAAGGCATTGCAGCAAAAAGCTCAATACAAATTCAATAGAGAAATTATGCAAAAAAAAAAGAAACACGCATCACTTCATTAACAGCAGCATTTCATTAACAGAAAACTTACATAGTTCAAGAAAAAACTAACGGTACCATAACTTCCGACTCAATCATTACCCACAGATTTTCACTACAAATCCCTTCCAACATTTTTCGGGAAGAATCTAATGATATCTAACTTCCATAACCACCCTAACAGATTAATAACAGAACTAACCATATTCTCCAAACTGAATTTTCCAATTCTCTCTAACTTCTAACAGAACCAACAGAAAAAGGAAGAATTCACCGTCTTCAATCTTCTTCTTCAATTCACCATCTCCAATCAGCTAGCTTGAACCTTCATTTTTCAATTCTCTTCAAGAACAACCTTCAATCTTCATCCGAAACCATAGAACTCTGCTCATTCGCCTCTCTCATCATCATCTTCAATATTCTTCCGGCGTAGCTTTTGAGTCCTTCAACCGTTATCGTCCATTGTCACAACCACCTACAAGCTTGATTCAATCATCAACGTGTCAACAATCTTCATCTTCAATTTCATCTCAACCTGCTGAGAGCTTCATCATTCGTAAATTCAAAGAAAAAACCTTCATCATCTTCAATCTGTTTCACATCAAATCTGCAGAAAACTCCAACCTTCACCTTCAAATTCATCATATGATACATCTTCAATCTTCACCGCAAAAATCACGCAATGCAACTCTCTCACCAATATCTCAATCTGCAAATTTCATCTATCAACAGAGCTGAGCTGGCCGTTGCAAGAACCTGCAGAAAATCACAGATCACATCTCAGATTCAACACCAATTCTGCAAATCGTTAGCAACATCAACAACAACGCGCGTGAAACGTGAAATTTGAGAAGGAGAAGAAGGTGTGAGTGTAACGGATTGGAAGAAGTGAATCAAGGGAATCATACATGAAATTTTGCAGTGCCTTCGTTTTCGGTGCCGTCGCGCAGGGGAAGAACGAACAAGAAGGAAGAACATCACACAAGATTGAAGAAAGTCATACTTGGAGCGAGCATAGGAGCCTCATCTCTGGTTTTCCGCACCTATTGCTTCACTTCTCCTTATCGTTTCGCCGGAGTGAGCCTCTACTCCGTAGGTTGGTGTTTCTTTCGTCTTTTCGCTTAGCTCTTGTTACCACCGGGTAGAGTAGGCTTCCCTGATCGTTTGCCCTAAGGTTTTGCAGTATGGAGTTTCGTCATCGCCTTTTAATTGCGTTTCAAGTTTTCTAGGGTTTACTTTAGTGGGTTAGATTTAGAGATGTAGGCTCAGAATTTAACCAAAATGAGGTCATATTTGGGAGGAGAAGGATGAAACGAAGCGAATGGTGGTATCAATTCACATTTTCTGGGTTTCCGTCGCCGCCGTGAGGAGTGGCGGCGTGGGGGCGGTAGGAGCTTCCAGACTTGGAACGAAGAATAGAAGAGAGTGAGCAGCGCTGAACATTTTTAGGGTTTTAAAAAACCAATTCATTTCCCTAGTGTGCCAAATGGGTTGGTAAGCCCGAAATCTCCATGAATCGCTATCCACACCAAGTTAACACTACTGCACCCCCACTGTTTTTATTTATTTTGATTAATGGCTTTAGTGTTAGATAATTAAGTTTTGCTAATTGAGTTTTTACTATTTGAATCTTACTAATAGAATTTAGGCTTGATTAATTGCTAATTGAATTGATTAATTGTTTACAGTAATGGAATCCTAGTTTAGTTTTGTTATTTGATTGAGCCAATTAGCTTAAGTGGGTTTTGACTAACTAGTTAATCTTGAACGTGGATTAGTCTTAATTTTCAATTAGAACATGACTTTAATTGGTTTTTACGTGGTTTAATAATAGATTAGTTTTGACTAATTTTCGTTAGAAACAATTTCAATTCGATTTAGATATTGACTTTATACCTCAATTTTGACTAATTAGATAAGATTTGAATAATTGTTTTTAGTTTTTGCGTACTAATTGCACTAATTGTTTTGTCTTAATTGTCCACTAACTAGTTTTAGAATTAGAACTTTGAACTAATTGATGTCGACATAGTTTGATTTGATTTTGTTCTAACCTTGACTAAACATAGGTTTTAGTGCTAATTTTCATAATAGTCTCATTAGGTAACTTTGTTAATAGCCTTTAATATGTTTTACTTAGCATTGTTGAATAAGTGTTGTTTACATTTAGTATCGATTTCAATTACTTCTTATTGATCTTTCCATGTGAATTTTGGCTAACCTTTGAGTTCGTTTTGTAGTGTTTTACACTTGATTAATAAAATGTAGAAGTTGCTGCCACATACATAGCTGCTATGAACAAAGTGTACTGTAGAATATTGTTATTCTGTTTGGTTGCATACACACCTGCCCCGTTCTGGAAATAGTAGCTGTTATAGGCTGTTTTTACTTTTTGCTGGTTTTTATAGCTATGCAGATGCAGGAGCGTTGTTGTTGCTGTTGTTTATGGCTTATTGCCTTGTTTTGTCTTAAGGACTTAAACTTGTTTTACTTTAGCCATTGGTGGATGTTTATAAGAGATGTGCACACTTCTAACATGAATTCAATTATGGTTTTGGTTTACTTTCATGTCCTTTGCCTATGCTCGTAACCCTTAGGTGATTTCTTTTGTTGGTTGGTCTTGTAGCATAGTTGTAACTTGACTCATAATTTCATAATCCTTTTAGGTCTTTCACTTTGACTAGTGTGACTCAAATGTACATAGCCATTAGACTTAGGTTTCATGTGGTACATACACTCTCTTGTTATTACCAATGTCTTTGGTTCACATGTGCAAGGTACATAAAGGAGACATTCCAAAGGTGGCTCGACCATTTCATTTTGTGAATAAAAACTTGTTTCTAACTTGGTTTGCTATATGCTTATAGGTGCTTTCGTGACTTGCTTTCGTTGCGCTTTCGTTGCTTTGCTACGGATTTATATCCGTTTGGTAGGACCTCTTATCTCTTAACTTCTCTTTAATGCTTTCAAATGCCATGAGAAGTAGGAATAACAAATGCCATGATAAGTATGATTGTATGGAAAGCCCTCAAGTGAAGCCGTGATTGTGCTTGTTTGATATTGTGCTGAAGACCTCTAAAGAGGCAATTGACGGAAGGTAGGGTTCGTAATCGACCCCCGTTATTCTAGTCGAGTCGTTCTTATCTCTCATTACATGATTGAAGCTTTGAACATCACCTGCTCCTGTTATCGAGTCAGTCAAGTGGAAGATAGGGTTCGCAACCGACCCCCACTCATTGTCATTAGCTCACATCGACCGATGTTGACGCTTATGTGATCTCGTTCACATCTTTTTTTTATTGATCTACTTTGATATTTGATATCGTTGTATAGTTTGTTTTAGCTTTTGCTTCCTCATTAGGATACCTATTCTAACTTGTCCAAGTTAGATAGGTTAGAAAACATAACATAGGACTAACACTGTTTATTCTTCCGTTTGCTTTTAATTCATTTTGTGATTGATTTATCCTATGTTTACTTGTCTGATGACATGATCCCCTTAGGATTCCTAGCTCCACTTAATTTTGGATTAAGTCGGAGGTAGGAGAGACATTAGGATAGCAATCCATGCCTGATAACATTAGGTAGCTTCCCTCCTGATCCTGACCTTGGGACCATTGATGCATGTTAACTTGTAGGACCGAGTTTCCCCCTTAGACTTTATGTGTGTCTTTCCCCTTTGTTCTCTCGCACCTATGCGATCGAGATCCTGTTTCCTGTTCACCCGTAGTACTGTGAACTACGGATGCTCTGATTCCTCTTTCTTTTTGGATTGCGGATACGTAGGCACGAGATACGATACCTCGGCGAGCACACTAACAACTAACTTCCGTTTTCTAACCTTTGAGTCTTTCATCTTCTCATCTCAAAGAAAAATGCAAAATACTTAATAAAGGTAGGCATTTATTGCATTTAGGCCTTTCATATAAAGAAAGGATTATAAGGGGTCTTCTCTTATAATCTTAGAATGTGTAGCATATAGCCCATCTTGGGTCAATGTGTTAAATATTTGATCTTGTATGAGGGACTTAAATGCAATATTTGTTGAAGGTACAAATAAATAAAAAACACTTCTTCATTTCATAATTAACAAAAACACTTAATAAACACAAGTATGCTAGTGTGTTTGAACCTTGACAATTGGAACTAAGTGTGGGGGTCTTCTTCACTCTTAGTGTGCTTTCTTACCCATTCCATCTTGGAATGTGAGAATGTACACATTCCAATGACTAAGATTCAGACACACTATCATATGCAAACAAATGAAAGAACTCTTAAAAGACAAAAACAAACAATAACGTCTTTCCTTCGGGAATTCTTTTCTCACCTCATTCACTCTCAACGTATGAATGTGCTCCTACTCGTTCTCTTGCAAGATGGTAACGCACTCGGACCAGCGAGCCTGCAACACCTGAGCTAGAACGTAAGCCGTTCTCTAAAAAACACAAACAATCCGTCCCTAGTGAGGGGAACTACGTCGCTCTGATTCTCATGCTCCCGATGAGATACGTAGGCAGTGGGGTAGGGCCCATGCGAGCACTTCTTTTATTTTCCCTACATTTGTTTCTCTTTCTTTCTTTCAGTTCCTTTTTTCCAGTATCCTTTTCTTACACCCTTTGATTGAAGCAGCAAGCGTGGATCCCATCGGGTACGATGGACGCGAGGGGGTGCTAATACCTTCCTCTCGCGTAACCGACTCCCGAACCCATTTCTTTTGGTCGTAAGACCATGCTCTATCCCTTCCTTCAGGTTTATGCGGTGTTTCCTTTCCCTCTCTTGGGATAAATACACATTGCTGGCGACTCTGTTCGGTGCCACTTTCGCGTTTGTACTAGGATGAAAATCCCGGGAGCGACACATGTCCCTCAAAACGTTGACCCTGGCACTGCTTCCCTCGTTGCCTCTCTCAACAGGTCCAACCTGCTGATCTTCCAACAGGGCGAGAAGATCAACATGCTCGAGCACGTCCTCCAGGAGCGACTTCTTTCGCAAAAGCCTCGCAGTCCCTCTCTACGCCCGCAGTCTCTTCCTCAGAAACATCGGCGAGACAGATCTAGGAGCATCTCTCCCGTCAAGGGATGATCAAGATTGGAGGAACCTGAGTCAGAAGCCGCCAGAAGATGACACTGTACTCCTCCGCGGAGATCCAGACGTTCTCCTGCCCCGAAGAAGACCAGGCCCTCAGAAAACCATCATGAGCATCGTCGTTCGTACAGACATTCTCCTTGACGCAGCAAAAGTCACAGGCGCAGCCACTCCCCCTACTGGTCATTGAGCATGAGCAGTGATGACGACGCTCATGGACCTCTATCTCAGGAGATCATGGACACCCGTATCCCTCGCAGGCTGGAAAAGCCTCCTCCCATGGCAACTTATGATGGGACCACCGACCCAAGCGAGCATATAGAAAATATTGAAGCCATGCTCCACTACCACAACTTGAGCAGAGCCATTAAGTGCAGGTTATTTCCCATCACCTTCAGGAAGGGGGCCATGACCTGGTATAAGCGGCTTCCCCGCGGTTCAGTCACTTCGTGGAAGGATATGAAGAACCAATTTGCTTGACACTTCACTACTTCTATACGCCATCCCAAGTCGGAAGCCACTCTCAAAGCCATTATACAAGGCAAGGATGAGCCCCTCCGAGCATACATCGAGAGGTTCAACAAGGAAGCTCTAGAGTTCTGCACAACGGACCATATGAAGAAATATCTCCTCGAGAAGGGGCTGGGACCGAAGAACGAATTTCGCAAAGCAGTGGGCATCGAGACCCCTCGTACCTTGGCCAAACTCCTCCGTAAGGCTCAAGCTTATACACAGTACGAGGAGAAAGAAGCCGCGTACAAGACTCAGGACTCAAGGGATCAAGAGAGTTCTCGGGCAACAAAAAAAGACGAATCAGAGGCTCCTAGACGCGACAAGGAGAGACGACGAGACGATCGTTCTCGCGAGAGTAAGGGACCTGCTGGTCGCTTCATAGAATACATCCTGCTGACAGCTCCCCGTGAGCGCATTCTCTTTGAATGCATTAACGCGGAGTTCAAGTAAGGGGGTGTTCGGTTCCCCAAGCCAGCAACGTCAAAGGGCAACACGGACAAGAGCAAATACTGCCGTTTCCACCGCAGTCACAGCCACGTGATCGAAGACTGTGTTCATCTAAAGGACGCTATTGAGATCCTTACCAAGGAGGGTCACCTGAAATAGTATACAAAAAGGGTGAGGCTTCCCGACGAGAGACCTTAAAGTTTAAGAAAGAAATAGAGTCTTCATCGCCCAGTCCTCCCCCGCAAGTTGCCATGTCTATCACGCGGCCAGAGGACTTCATCATCCCTGACTACCTCGAGGATCCTCCCCAGATATCCGCACACAGCACCTGGGAGACCTTCCCCGCAACAATGGTTATCTCATATAGCAGATACAACGAGCTCACGATAGGGTCAGTCAAAAGAAAATTCGACCAGCTAATTGACTACAACCCCGACTGGTTATCCACACTCGAGAAATTCCGGGGGCGATCTCATCCTATCACATTCTACCATGAAGAATTGCCCGGGGGCTCCCCAAACTCACACATTCCTCTGCTCATCAGGGCAAGACTGGCTAGCACTGATGTCCGACGGATCATGGTCGACCAGGGCAGTTCGGTGGACATCATGTACACCGATTTGTTCCGCGCTTTGAAGCTTGACTAGAATAATCTGTCACCATACAAGGGATCTGACCTGCAAGAATTCAACGGAGCTACCGCCAGTCCCTGGGGGTACGTGGAACTTCCAGTCATGTTCGGGGAGGAGGAGGCGTCCAAATCGATCAAAACTCAATTTATGGTAATTGACGGTCCATCGTTGTACCAATGTATCCTAGGGAAACCAACCCTCGCGGAGCTGATCGTTGTCCCTTCAACTGTTCATCTCAAGATGAAATATCACATGGAGAAGGGCCACGTCGCGACTTTGCATGGAGATATATAAGCTGCAAGGAGATGCTTCGAAGCAGCAACCATAGGGCAAAGCTCAATCGGGTAAGGGATGAAGAATTCCCAGCGAGGAAAGCCAGTCCGACAAAAAACCAGCGCTCCCAGTGCACACAATCGACCTCGACACTCGAATCTTTGAAGAAGGCGAGGAAGACAGCAATGGAAGCACTTCAGCAGTGACAGGCAGCTCCCCTGCATCGACCATGATACGTCCGGTACCAGATGGGGAATTCAAAGTGATCACCTTCGGAGACAACCTGAACAGAGGAGTAAAGATAGGTGCAGGGCTGCCCGAAGAAGTAAAGCAGCAGCTGAAGACATGCTTGGAAGACAATGCCAACTTGTTTGCTTAGAGCACTGCGGACATGCCCGACCTTGACCCTAAGACTGCATGACATCAACTTATCATCGACCCATCTGCTCGAGCGGTAGCACAGCGCAGGCGCAAGCAATTTGATGAAAAGGCACAGGCTGCCGAAAAACTTGTAAAAGACCTCTTAGAGGCGAAGTTTCTCTCGGAGGCCAGGTATACAACCTGGATGTCCAATATTGTACTAGTCAAAAAACATAATGAAAAATGGCGCATGTGCATTGATTATACTGATCTCAACCGGGCTTGCCCGAAGGACGTTTATCCTTTGCCCAGCATAGATAAGCTTGTAGACAATTTTGTAGGTTTCAAACTCTTGTTCTTCATGGACGCCTACTCGGGATACAACCAAATTCCGATGGCCGAAAAGGACAAGAAATATACCGCGTTCATGACCTCGTCGAAGAACTATTACTACAACGTAATGCCCTTCGGTCTAAAAAACGCTGGGGCCACGTATCAGCGTATGATGAACAAGGTTTTCCGATCAAAAATCAGAGACATGCTCGAAGTGTACATGGACGACATGATCGTGAAGTCTCAAGAAGAATCCAATCACACGCTCCACTTACAAAAGGTCTTTGACCAAGCGAGAAAATGTAAAATGCGTTTTAACCCAGAAAAATGCACCTTTGGCGTGCGGCCTGGTAAATTCCTCGGCTTCTACCTCACCGAGAGGGGGATAGAGGCCAAACTCGACAAATGTCGGTCATTCGCTGAATTTCCCACGCCGAGGTCGAAGAAATCGATACAATCCCTCAACGGGATGCTCGCTTCACTTTTTCGCTTCGTGGCCAAGTCTGCCCAACACGATCTGCCCTTCTTTAAACTTTTGCGAAAAGAAGCCACATTCGAATGGACAGAGGAATGCAAGCAGGCTCTTCTCCACCTCAAGCGAGCCTTATATGAATCCCCCGTTCTGTCACGACCAAATAGCGGGGAGACATTGTACCTATACCTCTCCGTCACCAGCGAAGCCATTAGCACCGCCCTCATTCGTGAAACACCCGACGGGAAAAAACTCATATATTTCACGAGCAGGGCCTTGTAAGGGCCAGAACTCAGGTAAAAGCAAATCGAAAAGGTAGCCCTCGCCCTTATCAACGCTGTGAGGAGATTAAGGCATTACTTCCTGCCCATACGATAGTGGTACAAACAGACCAGCCCATAAGACAGCTGCTTAGCCGGCCAGACATGGCCGGCAGAATGCTCAAATGGTCTTTGGAGCTGTCAGAGTTTCACATCCACTACGAGGGTAGGAAGGCCCTCAAGGCGCAAGTCCTGGCCGATTTTATGGCTGAAATGACACCTCCAGCATCCTCGTCTAACGGGGCACACAAATGGACCATCTTCGTCGACGGAGCATCCAGCTCCATGGGCAGTGGCGCTGGTATCATCCTTGAGAACGAAGAAGGAATCCTAATTGAAGTATCTCTAGTCCTGTCCTACCCCCACATCGAACAATCAAGACGAGTACGAGGCATTCCTCGCAGGCTTACGGTTGGCCGAAGACTTGTGCGTCAAGGAAGTGAAGATCTTCACAGATTCCCAGCTCGTAGCGTCCCAAGTACGAGGGGAGTACCAAGCCAAAAATGATCACCTGGTCGAGTACCTGTCGCTGGTGAAAGAGAGGATATCTAAGTTCGAAGCGTTGGAGGTCCAACACATCCCCCGTGAACGAAGCACTCGGGCAGATGTCCTATCAAAACTGGCTAGCACCAGAAAGAACGATGGCAATGAATCCGTCATACAAGAGATACTCTCCCGTCCAAGTATTGAAAAGTCATCAGGGCTGCTCGACGTTAACACCATTGGCGACAGCAGCTGCTGGATGACCCAGTTATGCAATTACGTCACCACAGGGGAGTTTCCCGAGGACAGCGTGACCAAGCAGAGAGCCTGCTCATACATCCTGGTCGATGACATGCTCTACCGATGGGGATTCTCTATTCCCCTCCTAAAATGTTTTGAGGAGAACAAGGCCCCCGAAGTTCTCCAGGAAATTCACGACGATATCATCGCATAATATTTGGGAGAGAGATCCTTGGAAAGGAATGCCCTGCGAGCAGGATACTATTGGCCGACCATGCAGCACGACACTAAGGAGCATGTCCAGAAATGTGACCGATGCCAGCGCCACAGGGACATGCACTTGGCACCCCCTAACAAGTTGAAGACTCTGTTCTCGCCTTGGCCCTTCGCCTGGTGGGGGATGGATATCCTCGGCCCCTTCACAATGGGGTCCTACCAAAACAGATTTCTGATCATGGTCGTCGATTACTTCACAAAATGGATCGAAGTTAAAGCTCTCACCAAGATCACAACCTTCAACATACTTCATTTCTACAAAAGAAACATCCTCGCACGATTCGGGGTGCCCCAGGCCCTTGTGACCGACAACGGAACCCAGTTCACGGATAGGAAGTTTCCAGACTTCATCGCTAAGCTAGGCACTAAGCAACACTTCACTTCCGTCGAGTATCCCCAGACTAATGGGCAAGCAGAGGCCGTGAACAGGGTGATCCTTCGAGGTCTAAAATGAAGGCAAGGCGAAGCCAAAAAGAAATGGGTCGAGGATCTAGATAGTGTGCTCTGGTCCTATAGAACAACCCCACACTCCACCACCGGGGAAACTCCCTTCCGACTAGCCTACGGAACCGAGGCAGTGATACCCGTGGAGATTAGGGAGCCGTCTAGACGAATGATAAGTGAAAATTTTAGCTATTTTTGTATATACGTTTTGTTGCACTTATGATACATTTTGTTAATATCGTTAGAATAAACCCCACTTTGTTTGTAAACACGTTTACTTTACGTTATAGTGTATATATTGCGTTAGTGTGTAAATATCATTGAGCTTAATTGTTTTCCATTTATTTTTGCAGGTATTCAAGCAAGGATATATTGTCATATTCATAAAGAGCATTGAATAAGCTTTCCAACGCTTCGAACTGGGCGAAAAACGGAGTTACGGTTTGAAAGTTATGACCGAAACAAGAAAATAGAAAATGCTGTTTGTCTGCTCTCGCCCCGTGCTCGCCGTGCGAAGCAGAAGTGAGCCAGACAGACAGAAACGTGTAAAAAAGTCCAGAATAAGCCGCCTTAGCTCGCCGGGAAAACCAGAACTTCGCCGGGCGAATCTGGATGGACAGAAACACCATTTAAGGGCTAAAACCACATTTTTAGAGGATGGTTGGGTAATATTTGTTCCCAATGCATCAAACTTTCATTTTTTGGTTGATTTAGCTTGAAAACAACATTGGAGCTTGCATACGGATGATTCAGAGTGGATTGATCATCAATCGACGCTGACAAACCGGGAGATTTTTGGTTCATTTCTCTTCTTCTTTGTGTATTCTTCATTTGTTGGGTTTTGTATATGTATTTACTTTGATATAATGTATATTTATCGCTCATTGCATTGTATAAAATCTTCTTTACAAATCTTTAACGGTGATTGTCCTTGATTTTTTTGCTTTATGCTTGGGGTTTGGGTTGTGTTATAGATAAACATCACAAACCTTGATTAGGGATGATTATCTGTTAGTTTCTGGATGCTAGAGATAGATTTAGAGCTAACAATCTTTATGGGTATCGGAGCTTAATGTCTCCGTGTTGTTTAAGTCGGGTGCGAGATCATCGACGAGAGTAATACGGTTGTTATCTCAGCTGAGTGTGTTAGAGATGGACACTATTGTGAGTGATACTGGATGATATTGAGGAGTATTGTTGGTTGAGTATAACTGGTCGATAGGTCTAAGTTTGTGAGGGGTGGATTATATGCATACTGGATAAGTTTCTTCTCTCTGAAGAATGAATTCTTTTTTATGTTCATATTTACTACTTTTCTGCTTTTACTTTATCCAATTTAATCCAAACTCATAAACGCGAAACTTGTCGAATGGCAGTTCAATAGCACCGATCTCTGTGGACACGATAAATTCCCGGAAAAATACTTCCAAAAACTTTTGTTGCTTCCCGCTTTACCGCACCAGCAAAATGGTGTCGTTGCCGGGGATTGGTGTTTTTATTGGATCGCATTGCGATAGTTTCTTTATTTTTGAGTTTTGTAGATATCGTATATATTGTCTATTTTCACTTGTTTATATTGATACTTGTATATGTTTACCATATTTGTGAATTTTACATGTTTTGCATACTTGTGAGTATAGTGTATATATTTGTTTCTCTTCACGTTTGCCAAAAGTGTGGTTAGATTCGTAGTTCCGGTTAGAGCTCGAAGAGATGAGAGCAACAGCGGGAGCGAAAGAATTTGGCCCATCTGAAGAAACGTGTTGGTTTGTAAATAATAGGCGTCGAGCTTACGACGTAAAACAAGCATGTTGTATTATTACTATTTTGTTGTTGTTGTTTAGTTTAGGTAGTATGGTGCAATTGTCTAAACAAATTTAAATCGGACCAACTCTGAAATTTAAAATCTTCACTTTTAAATTTGTTTAGACAATTTCACCCGGTCTTTTAGTATGTTTATATTAATAATTTTTGTGTTTGTCAATGAGCTTTTTTCGAGTAGCTTGAGGAATTTAAGGTGATGTTCCAAGTTTGATCATTTCAACTTGCGGATGTATGGTAATGATATTGTTAAGTTTTGTACACGTCCAAGGTATGTGTTTATCGCTTTCTAGACATTAGCATATTCATGA
This sequence comes from Lathyrus tuberosus, assembly GCA_022829125.1. Classification (NCBI taxonomy): domain Eukaryota; kingdom Viridiplantae; phylum Streptophyta; class Magnoliopsida; order Fabales; family Fabaceae; genus Lathyrus; species Lathyrus tuberosus. Next base: position 12,211,275 of record JALAZF010000045.1, read on the forward strand.
TACTTAGGCTTTTTACAAACTTCCATGCCATTTATTCTTTTGTATACTTGTTCTTGATGTGAATCACTTTAATTCCGACCCTATTTGTGAGGTAGCTTTCTATTGTTCATATATGCGCGGAGTACCAACATTCTTGTTTTAACTGGATTTTATTATGCTTAATCTTTTGTTTGTATTGATTATATGAAAGCAAGAAAAGGATCAAGGCATTTTGTTTCATTTTGAGCACAACTACCTAGCCAAATAGTAAATTCACCCTATGAGTGTGTGAGCATTTGTTAAACCCCTTTGTGCTTTTCTATCATTATCCATGTTGTTTGAACTTAATGCTTGTCTATGAGTATTGGATTCACTTGTTGTATGGATTTTGATTGATTGTTTTTTCTTGAACTCTCAACTGTGTTGTTGTATGAATTTTTACCTTGCCTTAGAAAGTAGGGAGTATTCACATGATAATGTGGTTGAATTCAAGTTGGGGAGAGAATGATTGTTTACTCATTGGTTGGTTTCTATGAGGTTGAAAAAGAAAAGAAAAAAGAGAAAAATATGAAAAAGAAAAGAAAATAAAAAAAAAGAAAGAAAAAGAAAATCCTTGAGAAAGGAAACAAAAAGAGTTCAAATAATTATGCTAAATAAGTATTGTGTTTTGTGTAACACTTGGGATTTTGTAAGAAGTTGATTAGAATTTTATGTTTGAGTCTTTGTGAGTTGATCACTACCTTAGGTTTAAGCAAGTTTTTGTTTCAATTACCTTTAGAAATTGCCCCTTGTTTATTTACCGGACCACGCTATAACCTTGAAAGCCCTTGTGATTCTTGCATTTGTATGTTCAATGTGAATTTTTTGATGAATGCATAATTTAGTCTTTTCTTTGCAAGATTGTTGTGTGAGTGAAAAGTACCTCATTTTGTGTTTTTCATCTACCGATGATTGTTTTTGCTAGGTGTGATTTATGTTTGAACGTGTGTTGTTTTAGGATGTTTGGCATGATTTTTGTATTTAGCATTTGTTTTGTGCCTATGTTGTGGTTGTAGTTTAGTGGTAAGTATTTAATTTGTGTGTACCCTTTTCATTTGAACCATTCATTTATTTCTGTTTTTCAAAACCTGTTGATTCGTGATTCTTTGGTTGTCACTTTGTTTCTTTGAGTTGCTTGATTCTTGTTTAGGGACAAACAAGTTTAAGTTGGGGAGAGTTTGATAAGTGAAAATTGTAGCTATTTTTGTATATAAGTTTTGTTGCACTTATTGATACTTTTTGTTAATATCGTTCGAATAAACCCCACTTTGTTTGTAAATACGTTTACTTTACGTTATAATGTATATATTGCGTTATTGTGTAAATATCATTGAGTTTAATTATTTTCCATTTATTTTTGCAGGTATACAAGCAAGTATATCTTTTCATATTCATAAAGAGCATTGAATAAGCTTTCCAACGCTTCGAACTGGGCGAAAAACGGAGTTATGGTTCGAAAGTTATGGCTGAAACAAGAAAACAGAAAATGCTGTTGTCTGCTCTCGCCCCGTGCCCGCCGGGCGAAGTAAAAGTGAGCCAGTCAGACAGAAACGTGTAAAAAAGTCCAGAATAATCCGCCTTAGCTCGCCGGGCAAATCAGAACTTCGCCAGGCGAATCTGGATGGACAGAAACACCATTTAAGAGATAAAAACACATTTTTAAAGGATGGTTAGGTAATATTTGTTCCCAATGCATCAAACTTTCATTTTTTGGTTGATTTAGCTTGAAAACAACATTGGAGCTTGCATACGGATGATTCAGAGTGGATTGATCATCGATCAACGCTGACAAACCGAGAGATTTTTGGTTCATTTCTCTTTTTCTTTGTGTATTCTTCATTTGTTGGGTTTTGTATATGTATTTACTTTGATCTAATGTATATTTATCGCTCATGGCATTGTATAAAATCTGCTTTACAAATCTTTAACGGTGATTGTCCTTGATTTTTTTGCTTTATGCTCAGGGTTTGGGTTGTGTTATAGATAAACATCACAAACCTTGATTAGGGATGATTATCTGTTAGTTTCTGGATGCTTGAGATAGATTTAGAGCTAACAATATTTATGGGTATCGAAGCTTAATGTCTCCGTGTTGTTTGAGTTGGGTGCGAGATCGTCGACGAGAGTAATACGGTTGTTCTCTCAGCTCAGTGTGTCAGAGATGGACACTGTTGTGAGTGATGCTGGATGATATTGAGGAGTATTGTAGGTTGAGTATAACTGGTCGATAGGTTTAAGTTTGTGAGGAGTGGATTATATGCATACTGGATAAGTTTCTTCTCTCTGAAGAATGAGTTCTTTTTATGTTCATATTTACTTTTCTGCTTTTACTTTAACTAATTTAATCCAAACTCATAAACGCAAGACTTGTCGAACGGCAGTTCAATGGCACCGATCTCTGTGGACACGATAAATTCCCGGAAAAATACTTCCAAAAACTTTTGTTGCTTGTCGCTTTACTGCTTCAGCGACGAAGTGAAGCTCCCCTCAACAAAGAGCTGAACGACGAGGCTCTAAGAGAAGAGCTCGACCTGGTCGAAGAGATACGATCTGGGGAAGCTCTCCGCGAAGCTTCGCTGTAACAAAAAATAACCATGCGCCACGATGCCAAAGTCATAAAGCGCGACTTCGCAGTTGGAAGGCTGGTCCTACACAGAAATCAAAAGGATTCACGCGAGGGCAAGCTGGCTACAAACTGGGAAGGACCATACAGGGTCAAATCAAAAACAGGTACTGAAGCCTACTACCTCGAAACTCTAAACGGGGAACCATTTGCTCGACCATGGAATGCTGAAAAGCTCAAACAATATTACAGTTAGGACCGGCCACCAGTTCGAACTAGCTGCCGACGAGATCACCCCACAGCGGGGAGATGGCTCGTCCGCAAGAGCGTGCCCCGGTGCAAGCATGATCCTTAACTCCACAACACTATCCAGTTTCTGCTCATTGGACGAGCAGACTCTGTGCCCAACGGGGATACCTTAATTGAGCTCCATCGTTTGCCGCACCAGTGTGGCAGGGCACCCAGCTCGCGATGGGAATAGTCCAAGCCCTGTGGGATCAGGACCTCGACTGAGATCCTAGTCCCACCATTGGCGAAAACACTTTGCTTCCTCGGCGATCCTCTCAAACCGTCGAGCGTAATAATAACGAGTCGAGCAAAACTTCCATACTTAGCATTAAAATGTTAAAGCATACACAAATAAAATGCAACGCACATAATATCGAACACAAAGATATTTATATAATATTGCCACAAGGCCAGAATTATTAATATTACAAAATGGGCCATGCCCAACAATCGATTACAAGTCAAATGGCACGCAGGCCAACAAAATACACAAGAAAAAAGAAAGCTACTCTGCATCAGTGGGGAGCTCAGGAGGAACCACCTGTCTGTCGACGACCACGTTTAGAACACCCATCCCTTCGGTCAGCAGCTGGACGTCGGAATTGAGAGCCTTCATCTGCTTCATTGCAGCGTTGAATCCAAACTCGGCTGCTCCTAAATTATCCTGCTCGAGGATGCAGATTCTCTCGATTAAGTTCCTCTGAGTCTTCAGGGCCTTCTCATTCTCGGTCTCATCATCACTGACAGCCGACGAACCCTCCAGCCCGGTCACCTTCGCCTTCAGAGCGGCATTCTCCTCCTTCATCTTTGTCAGTTCCTCCCTCATCTCGTTCACCTCCTTCTGGAGTGCGATCTTGGCCTCTAGGTTGCCTTCGAGCTTTGTTAACATATTGTGTATCTCAACATTCTCCAGCTCGAGGTCGGTGATCTTGGCCTGCGCCCTCTTGAGATCCGCGAGCGGAATTGTCTCCGCATCCCCGAGGGCTAGCGCCGCCTCCAGCACTCTCATAAAAGCGGTCGCGTCTTGGCAGAGGAGCTTCCTCCTCACCTTAGGGTCGACAGACAGTATGGCCGACGCCTCAAGGTCGGGGACTACGACATAGCCTTCCTCGTCGAACAGTTTACCTTGAAGATAACACGGTGGCAATACAAATCTTCCCCTGACAAAGCTGCTCGAACCACCAGCTGGGGAAGAGCCAATGTCGTCCTGCTTCCTCTTTTTTGTTGTGTCCGGAGTAGGAGGGTTCTATGTGGTGCCCGAAAAGGAGGCGGTGCCGCCCACAAACTTCTCTAGTGTTGCTTGCTGCTTGGCAGTTCGTCCTTAGGGACTGGCGCCTTCTTGAGGTTTTGGCCACTGCGGACCTGACCAGACGCTCCCTCATGTTCGACATATTCCCTACAAGAATAAAAGGGGGGTTAGCACATAATGCAAGACATTAAAAATACGGGCAAAGAGATAGTCTATACTGAGGAGCTCAAACGTAACATCCTCGTTTTCGCATTCAAGGAGGGCCTTGGTATTTATGTAGCGAGATGCCCGAGCTGGCTCCCCATCCTCTCCGAGCAAGACCTTACTATCCTTATCCACCACGAAAGCGGGGATGAAACTTTCCATGAAGGCATGCAATGCCCGTAACGACTTTTTGTCCCTGTCACTCAACTGGTCATGCTTGACAAGAAATTGATCGGTCCTATATCTAAAATGGGCATACACCCATTCCAACGGGAACTTTGACACCACCTTCATCACCTCTCCACCACCAACTCCCATGGTTTCCATGGTGGATATAAACTACTTAGCCGCCTCAGAGATAGGCTTCACGACTAAGAACCTGTATTTTAAGTTTCGGACAGATTCTGAGTACAGCCAAAATAGCTTGCTTTGTTGCTTAAAGGATACCTAGCTTAGTTTAGGGTCCGCCGTGCTCCTTTGAATTTGAAATATTTAGAAGAATAGATCCACTGTGGCCCCGACCTTCAGATATCAGTAGACCAGCTCAAAGGCCCTAATAAACACCAGAGCATTCGGATGTTGTTGGGCAGGGCACAATTCAAGATTACAAAAGATGGCTTCTTGAAAGTCGGTGAAAGGCAGACGATTCCCCGCCTCCACGAAAGCAAGTTCATACATGGGGAATCACATCCCTGGATACATCGAACAGATCCGGTCGTCCTCTGTGGGGAAAATAACCTTCCAGTTTACGGACGCATCCTCTGCCCGGTCGTCAAGGTATGGGAACTCACGAGCCTCCTCTTTAGTGAAAGTCGATTTCGTCGACATTGGCTCTTGGGAGATCCAGTCGATATCTCCCTCAACCATCCAGACATTAGCATGCTCGATGTGTTGCTCTGCCTCCCCGTGGATAATCCCAACGTCAGGGACGACTCCCTCGTGTCTATCAGCCATTTCACCTGAAAAGTAGAGGAAGCAAAAGTGAATTCGACGACAGAGATCAAATCCACCCATCCACTACTAATCAAGCTAAAGGGCGAGGAATAAATATGAGGATGCCCTTAAGCCCTAGTCGACTGTACCGGGACGCGGCGAAATCCTTTTCCCCGTAAAACGGGGACAAGTCTCTGAGACTCTGTGAAAGGATTTCGCGAGGACAAGTCTCCTCGACAAAACAAAACTTGTCAAACGCGCAAAAATCAATTCTTGCGTCGAGAAGTCCTAATGTCCAACTATAAACTTAAAGATAATCCTAACTAGAAATCTAGGAAGATATACCCAGTTCTACGCTACATTCAAAGACATTCATCTTAGGTTCATCATGTTCTTCAGGGTCTTCATGAATTTCCCAGAAAATTCATGTGTTCATCGAAGAACACATGAACATTGAATCGGAAAGTTCATAAGTCACCGAAAAGTTCATGCCAATTTCCAGAAAACTAAAAACATCCTAGAAAAAACAATGAAAGATGAAGAACTTACTTGAAATTAGAGGTTGAAGATGAAGATCTGGGCGTGGACGATGAAGATCGACGACGGCAAAGATGAACTCTGGCGAAAGGACGAGTTGCAGAGCAAAAGAGTTTAGGGGGAGAAATTTGCGTGAAGTGTGCAAATGAATCCTTGCTCCCCCCTTTTATAAGCAGTTGCTCGCTTGGTGAAGTGCAAAGGCCATCATAGCCTAGACCCCCTAGGTCTGACAGAAATTAATTGCACCACCACGTGTCAGAAAAGAATCTTCATTTTCCATTCCCAAAGCTAGGCATTGCATTCCCCAAGTCCTCTCCAGTTCCCCGCCGGCATATCCTCATCGATAACGAGCCACGTCCTCCTAAGGGATGGTCAACAAAAAACGCCATTTTCGCGGGCACCTTTACTAAACCTGGTCGACATAAAAATGCCATTTTCGCGAGCATGTCCTCGAATACTAAAGGCTTGTCGGGCTTATAAGCAACCATCCGTCGACCACGCTGACCATAGAGCAGGCGAATGGCATGTCCTCGAACATTGCCATTCAAAGGCAACAACCTACGAGGCTATCTCAAGTCATCACTCTTCCTCAGAGCAAAGACTTGGGGGGCTCATGTTCTGGACTGGGCAGACGCTTGGCCCATAGTAGGGCAAGGCCCAATCCAGTCTAGCTCTTGGCAAGGCCCAATAACTGGATTCGGCCAATGTAGTCGTTAGGCACAATCTAGTCGTTGGGCACAACATAGCTGTTGGGCGCAATACAACCGTTGGGGACGTCCACCTAACTCGTTTGATAGTTCACGCGGCCAACTGCCTCCCCAAATCTTACAGAGACAATTGGACCAGGTCAACAGTTCACACGCTTGACCTTCCACCTGGCAGTCTCTCATTGGTCGGCCAGATATTTCGGCCACATGGGAGACCTTGGCCTCGCGCTGGGGGTTACTTCTATAAATACCCTCTCACTTGAGAGGATCATATTTAATCATTATTCAATACTCTAAATCATACCTAACACTTTGTACTTGCTTTCTCTCTAGCCCAAACTTACTTTGGCATCGGAGTACCTTGCAAGTACACCCCTTCCTCTCCTACAGTCATCATCTCTGTCCTACTCGGAAGGCCAAGACAATCCAGTCTGATCACACCAGATTAATTTACTTTTCAAAAAATATAATGATTTAAATTAAAAAATGATTTTAAAAAAGAGTATAGTAAGTTTTTTAATTTAGATATTAAATCGTTTCTTTTTATAAATTAAATAATATATATATATATATATATATATATATATATATATATATATATATATATATATATATATATATATATATATATATATATATATATATATATTAGTATTATAAATAAAAATCTTAAAAAATATTTCCTTAAATGTTTTAAAGTCATTTCTATTGGATAGTTTATTTTTATTGATCTTTACTTATCATTTTGTATAACTTGTTTAATATTATCACGTCTTTTAGTTTTATTGCATTTTGATATATTCCCCATTTGTTAAAAAAACATTCCCCTTAGCTTGTGCAAATAATTGTACCCATTTCATACTAACTTCACTAATACTTCGGTCTAATTTCACTAACTTCCCTTATCTCACACCGCCGTGTGATTGAGACTAACTTACCTTCCCATTTATCTTAGCCTTAGGATTAGAGTCGCCGCACTCTATGTAGGTATTTTGCCATGGACACTTCATTCCCTTTCATCCTAGCCTTAGGATTGGAGTCGCCGCACTCTATGTGAGTGTCATGGTTAAGAACACTTACTTCCCACTTGGAACCTTGACCACAGTTAAGAGTTCCTCACCCTTAGTAGGTGAACTACGGAGGCTCTAATTCCTCATTCCTAGTCAGGATACGTAGGCACAAGATGCGATATCTTGGCGAGCCCACTAACAACTAACAACTAACTCCCTTATCCCTTGCCGCCGTGCGATCGAGACTAGTTTACCTTACCCTTTACCCTAGCCTTAGGTTTAGAGTCGCCGCACTCTATGTAAGTGTCTTGCCATGGACATTTACCTTCCCTCTAGAACCTTGACCACAGTCAAGAGTTCTTCACCCTTAGTGAGGTGAGCTACGAATGCTCTGATTCCATCCTAGTCAGGATACGTAGTCTGATTCCATCCTAGTCAGGATACGTAGGCACGAGATGCGATGTCTTGCCGAACATACTTTGTATATACCCCTAGGTCTTTACCTCAACACAACTCCCTTAGCAAGCAAACAATAATATAACACAAATACTAACAAGAGGTTCCTATAGAGTACTACAGATACTTAGGATGCTAGCACCTTCCCTAAGTATAACCAACCCCGAACCTTAGATTCTCTAGCTTTGTTGTTACATAGCGCACTTAGGGTTTTCTTCAATCTTTACCCCTTCCTTTGGATAAATCAAAGCTCGGTGGTGAACTTCATGATTTGCGATTCAAGTTAATTAATAGCTTGATATCCAATTCTCACCGCAACAATAACTTTTTTACGAATCATTATTACAATAATATATATTTTATTTTAATGGGCACATTACCCATAATCTGACACTTCTAGAGATCAACAAGGCTTTTGATCTTTTTCATGAAGGAAAATGTCTTCATTGTGTGCTTGCAGTGCATGAAGGGTAATGTCTTATTCTAATTACAATAAACGACCATAACAAATTGGTGGCCTTCAAATGTGTTGTGATGAAAGAAAAAAAGTCTGCTAAAAAGATTGAATATACTAACAGAATTATTATGTTTGTCTAATACGGTAATGTGTATGAGCATTAATGTCTTTGTAAGATTGTTTCTCCATCTTCCCAACTTTTTTGTTAATATTTTTAAATTTTTATATAGTTTTATCAAGATATATTAAAGACTGTTATTGCATTTAAAGATAATAATTATTTAATAATTTATTTCCTATTATGAAAAATATATGAAATGGGGAAATAGATATTTATCGACAATATTTTTAAACTATGTGTACAACCCAATGCTCGTGCGTAGTCATTGATTGTTGTTTACATTTCATCTTTTATATATATATATATATATATATATATATATATATATATATATATATATATATATATATATATATATATATATATTACAAATTCAACTTAAATTTACTATTTCATCTTCTATAATTGAATAAATGTATGTCATTGAATAAATATATGAAAAAAAAATACTATTTCATCTTCTACTTATACAACTTTCAGATTCCTACAATGTCTATTCATTTGTATTTTAACTATAGGTCCCTCATAGATTCATCTGCTAATATATAAGAAACAAATAATATTGTTATAAACAGGTACAACTTTAATTTTGATTCAAATTTTTGTATATACGAAAAAAATACTATTGCTATAAACAGACACAAATTTAATTTTGATTCAAATTTTTTTATATACGAAAAAAAAATACTATTGTTAGAAATGGGAACAACAATAATTTTGATTCAAATTTGTGTATATACGAAAAAAAATATTATTGTTATAAACTGGCACAACTTTAATTTTGATTTAAATTTTTTTATATATGAAAAAAATACTATTGTAAGAAACGGGCACAACAATAATTTTGATTCAAAATTGTGTATATACGAAAAAATACTATTGTTATAAACGAACACAATTTTAATTTTGATTCAAATTATTTATATACGAAAAAAATATTATTGTTAGAAACGGACACAACAATAATTTTGATTCAAATTTGTGTATATACGAAAAAAAATACTATTGTTATAAACGGACACAACTTTAATTTTGATTCAATTTTATTTATATACGAAAAAAATACTACTATTGTGAGAAACAGGCACAACAATAATTTTGATTCAAATTTGTGTATTTACAAAAAAAATACTATTGTTATAAACTGACACAACTTTAATTTTGATTCAAAATTTTTATATACATAAAAATACTATTGTTAGAAACGGGCACAACAATAATTTTGATTCAAATTTGTGTATATACGAAAAAAAATATTATTGTTATAAACCGACACAACTGTAATTTTGATTCAAAGTTTTTTATATACGAAAAAATACTATTATTAGAAACTGACACAACAATAATTTTGATTCAAATTTGTGTATATACGAAAAAAATACTATTGTTATAAACGACCACAACTTTAATTTTGATTCAAATTTTTCATATTCGAAAAAAATACTGTTAAAAACGGACAAAACATTGTTATAAACGGACACAACTTTAATTTTGATTCAAATTTTTTATATACGAAAAAAATATTATTGGTAGAAACGAGCACAACAATAATTTTGATTGAAATTTGTGTATATACGAAAAAAATATTATTGTTATAAACGGACACAATTTTAATTTTGGTTAAAAAATATTTATATACGAAAAAAAGTATCTATTTATTAATATTATTTGTTTAATATTTTCAATCATCATTGCATTATTTGAATTTATATCAATAATTAATTTAATTACTTCTTTTACAACACAACAATTTCTTATAATTTCAATCATATCTATTTTTATAATTTTACCATTTTTTTCAATTTGAGTAACAATTACGTGGCCATAATATAAAATTTTCGAACGGACATGTCTGGGTAAACATACAGATTAGTTACTAGTTTAAATAAGACAATAAGACCATCAGGCGAAGCAACTACCCTAGACAAAGTAACAACTACCAAACAAAGTGCAAAATGTGGCGTTGTGCGACTTCGGTCCAGACGAATTATTTTTTCCCATAATAATCTTTCATCTAATGGAGTAACATTGTATTTCGTCAGTCCGGACAAAATGATTTATTAGTAGAGTAAATTCAAAAATTTATTTCTCTTGGTGATTTTCTTAACTTACAATATTTTGCTTGCTTTTCACGGTTAAAAATACATTTCATCCATTGAAATACTTGCTAGATAGATTGTTCTTTTATATACTTTATTTTCATTAAAATCAGAGATTATTGATTTTCAAACCATAATAAATTTAGCATAATTGAGAAGAAAAATGAGATCTTGATGTAAGGGGAAAAAATAGATTTTGATGTAAGCAAAGAGAAAGAAATGGTGAAAAACCGAGATACTTGTGTTGTATAAGATTGTGGTGAGATTTTAACTTGCCATCCTTTAAATTATACTTGGCACTCTCCTGAACTTTCATATTGGAAAAACTACCTCTGGTTGAAAATTTGACTAAAATGTTTGTTCTAAATTTTCGGTAGGCCAAATGAAATTTCCATTATAGACTAAAATTTTCGATAAAATCTAAAATTTCAAAATTTTCGGTAATACCGAAATTTTCAAAATTTTCGATATGTTTCAATAAATTTCAGAAATTTGAAATTTACCAGTTGATACCAGAAATTTCAACCTAACTGAAAATTTCAAAATTTTCGGTATGTTTCAATAAATTTCAGAAATTTGAAATGTACCCGTTGATACCAGAAATTTAACATATCTCTCGACAGTCTGACGTCCAAGTTGAATGAATTGTTGTCTGGTGCTGAGAACAGAAAGGTGAAAAAGATCGAGTTTCGTAAAGATTGGATTGATACTGACGGAAGGGTGAAATACAACCTTATTGAGTTCAAGACCGACGAAGATGTGAAGGATATGTGGAAGTCATTTCGCTGTAGGATAACAAAGGGGTCGATCGAGTTAGATGCTAAGATTTCAAGATCTGTTGACGACGTAATGAAGATGCTGAAACGTCCAGAATCATATGGTAGTGTTTAGGTTTTTCTTATTTATTATTGTTTTCTTAAGTTATGTTTAAGTTATGTAATCCATTGTCAAATGCTAGTTAATGTTGAATTTGCATCAATGGAAGATAAAAAATATTATGTCTAATGATGAAGATGTCTGAACAATATACAAATAATACATAATAGACCAAATCCATGATATACAAAATATGTCTAAATAGGCCCCCCACGGGCTATGTATGCAGCCTGGGATAATCCAAAATAAACCTCGTCATTTGGGTATACCAAACCCATGAGATTATCCATAATAACTGCAATCATCTGGAGGTGTTTCTGGTCATCGGCATCAGCTGGAGGAGGCGGTGGTGGCACGTCATCAACAGGTTCCAATCAATTCCTGCAGATGGTATATATGGAACTGGTCGTGGGATACTCTGAACATAACCATATTGTCGTAGACACTTCTCAGGCAACTGTCTAGCAACCATGATCTCCCACCACATATAACCTGAATATAATGATGACTCCTCGAACTCACGGTGGACTCTATGACCAGTGTATGGTGTCCTGATGACATCATCTACAGTCAGCGCATCAGGCTTCCTCCTGTACTCAACAACACCACCGGGATGTGCTGACCTGGCCTTCCATCTCTTCACCAGTGGGGACCCCACTAGGGAACGCTGCACCCTCTTGTCACAGATTGTGGGAAAACGCTCATATATCCAACATTGATATTGTGGGTGCGTTTTGTGAATCGGAAACCAAGCTATTGGATTAACTTGACTCACAAATCAAATATCGCCAGTGAACTTTAATTTATCCAAGGGAAGGGGTAAAGAAAGAATAACCCATAAATATGCAATGTGAAACAATGCAATGAGAGATCTATGGTTCGGGGGTTGGTTATACAAAGGGAATATACTAGCACCCTAAGTATCTATAGTATCCTATAGGAACCTCTTAAAATATTTGTGTTATTTGCTTAAGTTATTTGCTATTGATTGGGAGAGTTGACTATTTTTGAGTGAGTGATGGGAGTGGGAAGTGTTTTTATTGTATATGAATAAAGGGAGTGAAAATAAAAAGGTGTACTCGCTAGGATCTCGCAATCCTATGCCTACATATCCTTAGAGGAAGTCAGAGCATTTGTAGTTCGAGGAACTACGGGTAAAAGCAATGTTTGTTGGTTTTTTAGGAGAAGAGACAAGTTGTCATCTTAAGAGGGATTGCTCAACTATACCACCACAAACATAGAAAGATAAAGGATCTTTGCATAATAAGAGAAGGACTTCAACTTGGATATAGAATCGACAAGTATGCCCCGTACATCACTTAAATTAAAGAGTATCTCTGCACCATAATAAGATAGGGACATCAACTTGGATATAGAATCAACACGTATGCCACTTACATCATTAAATGAGAGAGAGGGTTTCAAAAGTTTGATTTATATTGTGGGGATAGAAGAGATATCTCTTCTATAGAGATGACTCATGTCTAATCTCTTGGGGAAGAGTTTTGAGTTTGAAGTTAAAGATGGCTAGGGTTTGATTGAAGTTGAATTTTGAAGGGGATCCTAATGTTCGAACTAAGTCTAAACAAAGGGTGAGGAGAATGCAATAGCTTATATGTATGCATAAGATTAATCAAAGTTTAATGCAAAAAGAAAAATCACATAGGAATATGATTCTACCAAATTAGGGTTTAGGGTATGATGAACATAAACACTAATGTCAAGAGAAACTTAATAGACCGTTTATCAAGTGTCAACAAGTAAAGCATCAAGAATGAAATAAATATACAAGTATGATTAAGCATTGTATCAAGACATGGGTATAACAGGCAAAGCATAAGATAAATAGACATGCTTGACATTGTGGAAGTTTATGAAGAAAATACTTGAATATGTGAGTAAAGATTTAATCAATGAAAACATCACAAATAAGTTTAAGCAAGTACATGTCCAAAATAAATCATGGATCAGATGAACATGGTAAGGCAAAACCCTAAAGAGACTTTATGAAGGAAATACTTGATCATGTCAACAATTCTCACATATAAATCAAGAGAAGCACATTAAGAAGATATTTAACATGGTTGAATCAAGGGTTAAAGGAACCAAACTCAAGTGGAAGCCCTAGTCATGCATCAAGGTGTTTCAAAAGATCAAGCAAGACAAAACCCTAAATGTACCACTTAGACAAACTATTTAATCAAAGATTTTTCAAAGAAAAGAACACTTAAGCAAGGTACAAGTCATTAACAAGACTTAAACAAAGCATACTATTACCACATAAGCACACAGGTTCAATTAGGTCAAAGAAATAATAAAAAGAACATCATTAAAAGCTTTTAAAAACATATAAAAAGTACATGTTTCCAACTACACAAAAATACATGAAATAATTATTATTTTTGGTATTTTTTTTATATTTTCTCAAAATAGAGGGGATAAATGAAAAGTGTGCAAAAAATCATTCAAAAATAATTAATTTTGCATATAGAAACAATTAGAAGAAAATGAGAAGAAAACATGAAAAATTTAGTGTTAAAAAATAAGGGATTGTCACCAAAGGGACTTGAACTCGTGCCCTTATGGTTGCAGGCCCAAAATCTTAGCCATTGGGCCATGCACTGCATGGTGTCTAATAACGCGCGCAGGCAATAATATATTAAGGTTTCAAGTGAAAATGCTAAAAAAAATAAAATGCAAAAGGTCTGGGGTGAGGGGCATTCAAACCCCAGACCTTGAGCTCGCTACACACACAAGACATACACACTAATCACTATGGAGCAATGCCTATTCAGTTAATATATTACCACTAAAATATAATATATTAAAATAAATATTTAAAAATGAATTCGCGCCAGCCATTATCATCTTCTTCCTCGAGCTTCATCATCATCTTCATTTTTTTTCAAAATGCTAACTCCTTTGTTTCTTAATGAAATTGAATGATGTAAAGATGAAAGTTACATGAAATTTTGTGAGGAATCTGATGGTATAATTCAATTTTATTTATATTGCCTAGAATTTAATTTATCACGCAAGAACACAAAAACCTTAAGACGGGAAAATCAACTATGAAATCCTATATATTACTGATTCGTGGCAATTAACATGGGGGAAATGATCCTTACATCATGACAAGTAGGTTTGTAACTCAAATGATCAAGAATGATGCATGAATCATGGAGTTTGGGAAATATCAACTTACCTTCAAAAGTGAAAATTGTGTTTCTTCTTAGAGGTGTTCTAGATGCAATTTGATGATCCTAAAAGCTTCCTTGACCTCCAAGGAGTCTGTTGAAGTGGTTGAATTGGATTGAAACCCTCTAGAACTCCTTGACCAAATCAAACTGCAGTTGGAAGGAAGTGAGATATGCTCTTATGGATTGAGGTGTTACAGAAGTGTTTAGATGGTGTGGATTACTTCTATTAATTGTATAGGTGTTTGGATAGATAAGTGGAGTGGAAAGTGATTGCAATGAAGAATTTGAATGTTCTTTCAAGTTGTACAACAATGGTGATATGAAAATGCAACTTCTGGTTATGGATGCTTTGGTGATGTTTAGAGTGTTTCAAAAGCTTGGATAAGTTGTATGATATGTGTTTGAAGTGTTGGAATGAAGGTTTAGTGACTGGTTTGTGAAATTTAAGTTTTCACTTTGATGGATTTTGAAATTTTGCAAGAATATGCAATTCTGGTGTGGAGAGGTTTTGGGGTCTTTTTGTGTGTCTCAAATGGTCAGAAATGACCTCTATTTATAGAAAAACAAGTTAGTTTGTTGGAGGAAAAGTTTGGATCAAGATGCACCCTATTATCCAATGAATCATAACATGTTCCATAACTTGAATGCCAAGGTACAAGTAGCTTCCTTTCTAGGCATGATCAAATCTTGATAATTTGGACCATCATCATTCAGATTTCAACTTAGTCTTGATGCTTTAACCAAAGTCTTGACTTGGTGGATAAGTTTCTTGACTATTTTGGCATTTCACTTAATGCATCAAAACAAAACTTAAGTTCATGCCTTGGGATGAGGTTTTCTATTATGCAAATGGATAGAACTTCAGCAAATTTGGTACTATATTGAAGTTTGGAAATCAACCCCTTAGACAAAGTTGTAGTATGGAACAAGATCTTCAATTTGGTCATTGGAGCAAAGAAAATGGTTGCTTGAGGAGGAAGTTATGGACTTTGGAAAGTAGGGCAAAATCTTAGGATTTTCATAACTTAGTGAAATTTCACAAAACCCTAATTTTTCAATTTTTCAATTTTCTTTGATTTTCTTGATTGATCATGATCAAATGCATTCACCAATCATATTTACATGATATTTGACTTAAGGAAATCATATGTGACCCAAAGATGCCAAAAATCAGGCTTTGACGTGATCAATTATTTCACTTTGTATCATATGAAATCAACTTTGTAATTGCCAATGAATTAAGCGTCATGGGCATTTAGGATCTTGTGAATGGTCTTCAAAGATGTATTTGAGGCCCTTGAATAATGTTTTGAAGTGTGGGATCATCCTCAGATGAAAAAGTCAATGGTAAGCCTCACTCAATCAAAACCCTAATTTGGGTGCATTTGATGAATCTTAAAGCTCGATGAGTTTGAAATGACGTAATCTTGTACTTGATAGTTGATGAAGGGAAACTTTTGATCTTCATGAATGAATGAGAGTTGAGGTCTTGAAGATCACACCAATTCCTGGCTAATCATCAGTTTGAACATCTTGAGGCACAACCTAACTTGTAAAGTAAGCAAGCATACATTTCTTGTAATTATAATGGGTTAGTGATGCATAAAGACACACACACACACATGTAATGCTAAATGATGCAAATGATGTGAATGATGTGAAATCTTAGGGGTAAAATTTAGGGTATGATAGATGCCCATATTTAAGTTTCTCCTATCCGAAGATGTGAAGATTGACATCTTAGTCTTGACCAGATAGGAGAGAGTTAAGTACAACAATGCAGAATTTTGGCCCTTAAGATGCCACTAATGATGTGATGTGACATGCAAGACATGGGATTTGTGGGAAATGATGCCAAAGGAGACTAACAATAGACTAAACCACCAGGGAATAACAAAAGAATTACCCACTGGGGAAGGAAAATTGGGGAAAAGTTTGTAACTCTATTAGGAAAGAGATGTCAACTACATAGGGGAGAGAGGAACACAACTCCACAGGGGATGGTGTTATAAATCTGACAATTTGAACTTCCATCTTCGTAAAATGATTCAGCATCTTCTTTGACTAAGTAGCATTACTTAGAAAGGATAAAATAAACTTCCCCGCATTTCTAGACATAAGCCATGAAACTGGTCTCGGTTTTCTGAAATAAACTTCTCCCCGTTTCTGGACATAAGCCATGAAAGTGGTCTCAGTTTCTTCTTATCAAGTCTTTCTCTTGAAAAGGTTAAGCAGACAAGTTCTTGAAAAGGTAATCACTTATTGAATCAATTAACTTCACCAGGGTTCTTCAAGGAGATGCAGGCTAGTTAACTTGTAAAATGGATTTCTCAAATAAAGAGAAAAATCTTGTAAGGATCTTCATCAAACTTCTCACAGGGATTCACTGGGCAGATTCCATTTGATGGAAAATAAACTTCATCATACTTCTCTTCGATACTTTTTCAGAGAGATGCCATGTGATGTAAAAATTGGTAGCAGACTTACTGGGGAATTTGCCATTGGCTACAGTTAACGTTGCTTTGAGCAGATAAAATCACTTGTAACAATTGTTTCAAATAAGGAGATAAACACTTGTAATAATCTTCAATAAATTTCTCTAACGGAACCTTTTCGGAGAGACAACCATTTCTTCATCATACTTCTCTTCGAGATTTTTTTGGAGAGATGCCATGTGATATAAAATAAGGGTTCACAACAAACTTTTCTGCTGAGGTTAAACTAGAGAGATGTCATTTGCTGGAAAATATCTGCACCAAACTTCCCTTCGAGACTTTTTCGAAGAGATCTCATCTGATGTAAATTATTTGATATGCTGATCACTTCATTTTGGATAGACAAACTGCTCGGAACGAGACTGCCATTTATTGTCAGGTATAAATTCCAAGGAAATGTTGTAACAACAATGTTGAGGAATAAAGTTCGTCTTCACTGGGGAACCATCAATAGATTCCTTCTCGGGGAGATAAACCACTCAAAGGGTACAAAATAAATGCCCTTCTAATTTAGAGGTTCAAGTTATCAAAATGGTCAAAGACCAAATTCAATCCAGGAATAAGCTGGAGAGAAACTGTTTAACAAGACTCTACCCAACGAGGGATGAACTCGAACATGGGTTTTATCCTATCAATGAGTGGAAAGGGGGACTAAAGCAAAAACTTCCATGAGGATTAAACTCAGTGGGGAGTTAGAAAGGATATACACTTTCTGCTTAAGGTTGACAAACTCTACTGGAGAGAGGAAACACATTACTTGGGGATAGACACAACTAAGGTAAATGAGATAAACATCATTAATAAGCGCAATATGAACATGAATATGACCTCAACTATGCATGATGTATGTATGAATGAATGTGTGTTATGTTTTTATGCTGACAAAACAGGTGAAAGAGATCATTTGGTGATGAAATAAACATCACACTATAACCGGATACTCGGTCAGTCTTAATGGAAACGTTACGGGAGATCAGACAAAGAGAGCCATTTAATAGAACACAGTCCTGCTGCGATGCTCAAGTCTTTCTGAGAATAGGAAGATACTTCATTTGGGGAGAAACCTAGATAATCTTCTGACATAAATAACTCGTTTGAAGAGATAACCATACAAACTTTGTCTGGCTGGAGGTAAAGTAATTATGTACTCTGCTGGGGGGAGAACCACATTCAGCTGGAGAAGCTTGAATCAAAGCTTAACCGGGGATACCAGGTTTAATTCTTCACTGGAGAGCATTAGGTCCGAAATTCAACTAGGAATATCAGAACATACGTCCAACACATCACGAAAATTTGGAATAAAGATCCACCATTTGGAGATGCTTCGCAAGGTAAACCATGGGAACATTTGATTTTGTATTTTGAGTCTTAATCATTCTCGGAGTAACTGTTGGTATTTCCTTCTAATGTTCACAAATCAAAGGAAAGTAAACACACGCATTTAAAATCAAAAGTAAATATTTTAACTTTTTGTTTCAAGATTTTCTACCAAAAGTAAAAATGTCATTTTACAAGATATGATTTAAATAAGAATTGCAAACAAATGGGCAAAAGCTCAAATTTTATTAATAGAATGGTAATCCGCAAATGGCGCGATTCCATAGATCATTACAAAGTTGGAAATGGTAATTAAAGGGAAAGGGCTACATTAAAATACCATGACCACTATTCTCCCTAACAACTTTAAATTCCAAATGTTCTTGAGCTTCGGCAAAACTGATTTGATTTGAGAACTCTTTGATAGACGTGGCTGCTTCAGATAATCTAATCTAGTTTGATGTAGTTACTTGCCATTAATCCCTAACTTTTTCCTAGATTGCCCTTTCAGGTTTTCAATCTACCGGGATGATTATTTTTTGTTTATGTCTCTGATTTTTACCTGGACCGCCCTTTTGGGTTTTCAATCCACTAAAACGCTCTTTTTTGGCTAAGCCTCCCTTTTGGGTTTTCAACTTAGCGAGTTGTTCTTTTATTCTTTAGGCGAAGTATCTCTTGACTGTATTGGAATTCACAAGATGAGTGAACTCTTCACCATCCATAGTTGTAAGAATCAAGGCACCGCCTGAGAAGGCTTTCTTAACAATGTATGGGCCATCATAGTTAGGAGTCCACTTGCCCCTAGAATCAGTAAAGAAAGAATGGATTTTCTTGAGCACGAGGTCGCCTTCTCTGAATACACGAGGTCAAACCTTTTTGTCAAAATCTTTCTTCATTCTTTGCTGATATAACCGACCATGGCATAGAGCCTTTATTCTTTTCTCTTCAATCAGAATCAGTTCATCATATCGACTTTGGCACCATTCAACTTCTGTTAATTTTGCTTCCATCAAGACTCTCATTGATGGGATTTCAACCTCTATGGGGAGCACTACTTACATGCCATATACCAAGGAGTAAGGGGTTGCCCCTGTTGAAGTGCGGACGGATGTACGATACCCATGTAGAGAAAAAGGGAGCATTTCATACTAGTCCTTGTATGTAACAACCATCTTCTGGATGATTTTCTTAATATTCTTGTTAGCGGCTTCAATAACCCCATTTATCTTAGGTCTGTAAGGAGAAGAGTTATGGTGTTCAATTTTGAACTCGGCGTACATCTCTTTCATTATTTTGTTATTTAAGTTCGATCCATTATCGATAATGATCTTGCTCGGAACACCATAACGGCAGATGAGATTGTTCTTGATAAATCGGACCACCACTTGCTTAGTTACATTGGAGTATGAGGTTGCTTCAACCCACTTGGTGAGATAATCAATGGCTACCAGGATGAAACGATGTCCGTTTGAAGGTTTGGGTTCAATCAAGCCAATCATGTCAATTCCCCACATAGAGAAATGCCAAGGAGAAGAAAGAACATTGAGAAGAATTGGAGGTACATGAATTTTGTCGGCATAAATCTCACATTTGTGACATTTCTTCATATACTTGCAGCAATCAGATTCCATTGACAACCAATAGTAGCTTGCTCATAACATTTTCTTCGCCATTGCTTTCCTATTGGCATGAGCACTAAAGGAGATTTCATGAACTTATTTCATCAACATGTCTGCTTCGTGTCGATCCACGCATTTGAGCAAGACCATGTCGAAGTTTCTCTTGTATAACACGTCATTATTTAGGAAGAAATTGACATCCAATCTTCTCGAAGTCTTCTTAACTTTCCTTGATACCCCCAAGTGGGTATTCTTGTCTTTGAAGGAAGCATTTAATGTCGTGATACCACAGTTTATCATCAACAACCTCTTCCACTGTAAATACATCAGCGTGTCTATCAAGGCGCATAACATTGATTTTAGGCACATTATTCCATTAATTCACAATAATCTTAGAGGACGATGTAGCCAGTGCATCAACCATATTATTTTCTTCACAGGGAATGTGATGAAACTTAATTTCATTGAAGAAAGTTGACAACCTCCTTACATAATCTTCATAAGGAATTAAATCAGGTTGACGTGTTTCCCATTCTCCTTTTATCTGATTTATTACAAAAGTCGAGTCTCCATATACATCCAGAATCTTGATCCTCAAATCAATGGCTTCTACGAGACCCATGATGCAAGCTTCATATTCAGCTTCATTATTTGTACATTTGAATGTCAATCTTGCGATAAAAGGAATATGGGATCCTTGAGGTGTAACAATGATCACCCCAATTCCATTTCCATAAGCGTTGACAGCTCCATAGAATATCAAACCCCAACGGGATCTTGGCTCTGGCCCTTCATCTGGAAAGGGTTCATCATAATCCCTCATTTTTAGGTACATCACATCTTCATTTGGGAAGTCAAATTTGATTGATTCATAGTCATCAATTGGTTGGTGAGCCAAATGATTAGCTAGAATACTTCTTTTGATGGCTTTCTGAGCGTGGTATTCAATGTCGTATTCTGACAAAAACCTCTGCCAATGGGAAATCCTTCCAGTTAAGGAATGCTTTTCAAAGATATACTTGATCGGGTCCATTTTAGAGATCAACCAAGTGGTATGACAAATCATATATTGGCGAAGATGACAGGCAGCCCACGCCAAAGCGCAACATGACTTTTTAAGCATAGTGTAACGAGACTCATAATCTGTGAATTTCTTACTCATATAATAAATAGCATGCTCCTTTCTACCTATTTCATCTTGCTGACCCAGAACACAGCCCATGGAATCTTCCAATATAGTTAAGTATATGATCAAAGGTCTTCCTTCCACTGGAGGGATCAGAATGGGAGGTTCGAGAAAATACTCTTTGATGCTGTTAAAGGCTTTCTGGTAATCTTCTGTCCATACACAACCTTGGTCTTTCCGAAGAAGCTTGAATATAGGCCCGAAAGTAGCGGTCATATGGAAGATAAATCTGGAGATGTAGTTCAAACGGCCCAGAAATCTTCTTACTTGCTTCTTAGTTTTGGGTGCTAGCATTTCCTGAATAGCTTTGACTTTGTCAGGATCAATTTCAATTCCTTTTTGGCTAACAATGTAACCTAAGAGTTTTCCTGAACGAACGCAAAACATACAGTTTTTAGGATTTAAGCGGAGTTTGTATTTTCTCAAGCGCTGAAATAACTTCAACAAATATTCCACATGTTCTTCTTCAGTTCTGAATTTAGCAATCATGTCGTCGACATATACTTCAATCTCTTTGTGCATCATGTCGTGGAAAAGAGTTGTCATGGCCCTTTGGTAAGTTGTACCCACATTCTTCAAACCGAAAGGCATTACTTTGTAGCAAAATGTTCCCCATGGTGTAATAAATGAGGTTTTTTCCATATCTTCAGGCGCCATCCTGATTTAATTGTATCTTGAGAAACCATCCATGAAAGAAAAGACTTTGAATTTTGCAGTGCTATTGACCAACATGTTAATATGTGGTAACGGAAAGTCATCTTTAGGACTAGCTTTGTTTAAATCGTTGTAGTCTACACACATTCTGACTTTACCGTCTTTCTTGGGAACTAGCACTATATTGGCTAACCATTGAGGGTACTCAGACGTGGCAAGGAAGCATGCATCAATCTGCTTCTGAACTTCTTCTTTAATTTTGATGGCCATATCTGGGCGAGTTCTTCTCAACTTTTGTTTGATTGTTGGACATTTTGGTTTTAACGGCAAATGATACTCCACAATATCAGTATCCAACCCTGGCATATCCTGGTATGACCAAGCAAACACATCTGGATATTCTTTGAGAAGCTTTATCATACTTTCTTTGACTGCTAGAGCAAGCAATGCTCCAATCTTGACTTCTTTTTTATCTTCTTCTGAACCCAAATTGACTACTTCTACCAGCTCTTTGTAAGGCTGAATGGTTTCTTCCTCGTGCTTGAGTAACCGAGAGAACTCATCTGGAATTTCTTCATCCTCTTCCTTTTCAGCTTCGAATATTGGAAACTCAAAGTTGGGAGAAGGCATAGGGTCATGTTTTTCAATGGGGTTTTCTATGGTTAATATGCACATATGATTGATGCTGGATTTTAAAAAACAAGTCAAATGTAGAGTGTGTGCAGATATTAAAAGTGTTATTTATCATTTTTTGTTTTTTAGGTTTACCATTTTCTGAAAAAGAAAAAAGTAAAAACAACAGTATGGAATTGAAAACAGCATCTTTATTTATGATTAATCAATTCTTGAAACAAAAAGCCCGATAAATAAACTCTTTTGCCTTGGGCAGAGCAAAGAGGAAATTTTTTTGTAAAAAGGGCCCTACAAAACATCTCTCGCCTTGAGAAGAGCAAGAGGACACAACAAACGACAAAAAATTACTTAGATATGTGAACAACAACCGGGACGTCAACATCTATCCAATTCTGATAAACCCCTCTGTGTATCACAAAGTCCCGTGAATCCTTCTCAGTATCATCTTCAAGGATGGCACTGACTTCTAGTAGAGTAGAGACTTGTTCTTCAACTGTATCATTGTCTGGCCACGAGGTAAACTTAAGTTTCTTGCGAGGAGAGTAAAAAGGCACATATGCATCTTCTTGCGATATGTATCCAGGATCCTCAAGGTAATACTCCCAGTTTTCAACAGGAATAAATGAATCATCTTCAAAGTTATCTTCCATAATAGTATCAACTTCTGGCGAAATAGGAGGATCAAGATATTTCTCAGCACTGTGAACTTCCTCAATCATCTTGTCGTCTGATTCAGATATATACTTAAATTGAGGAGAGTAAAATGGTACATATGCATCTTCTTGTGATATGTATCCAGGATCCTCAAGGTAAGGCTCCCAGTCCTCTGCAAGAATGGATGAATCATCTTCAAAGTTATCTTCCATAATAGCATCAACTTCTGACGAAGTAGGATAGATGAAACCTCCACTGCGGAAAACATCCTGAATGGGATGAAAGACTTTATCCTTCTTTGTAACTTCTGCATATATTGGAGAAAACCCGAGGCCCATCTTTTAGTGGTCCCACTTTCAACTGCTTGTACTGCATCTTTGTAAGAAGAAATGGATGTTCCTTTCTTCATATCTTTATTACTTATAGAAAGTGCTTGGAACTGAGTTCCAATGGCCTCTTCAGGTTCCAAGTAAGAAAATGACGATAGGTGACTTACGATTAGAGCTCGTTCACCACATACCATTATTAATTTCCCATTCTTCATAAATTTTAATTTCTAATGAAGCGTTGAAGTGAATGCCCCAACCTCATGGATTCAAGGACGACCCAACAAACAACTGTACACTGCTCTGATATCCATTACCTGGAATGTAATCTAGAATGTATGAGGACCAATAGTTATGGGGAGATCAAACTCTCCAATAACAGTCTTTTAGGATCCATCAAAAGCTTTAACAACGATTCCACTTCCCCTCATAGGAGCTCCTTGCAAAGATAATCTTGAAAGAGTGGACTTCGACATGACATTCAATGATGAACCAGTGTCCACCAACACACTAGGTAAAGCGTCATTCATACAGTTAATTGAGATGTTCAGTGTCATGTTATGGTTTTTCCCTCCTCTGGGAGCTCCTCATTACAAAAGCTCAGGTTGTTACAAGCGGTGATATTAGCAACAATGCTATTGAATTGATCCACAGTCACATCGTGGTCCACAAAGGTTTGTTCCAATACCTTCTGAAAAGCTTCCCTATGAGCCTTAAAGCTTATTAGAAGGGACAACACAGATATTCTGGAGGGAGTGTGCAATAACTAATCCAAAATATTGTATTCACTCTTTCTGATCAGCCTTAACACCTCATCATTATCCTTCCTTTTATTTGTATCACTGGATTGGCCTATTTCAACAGGTTCCTCAATTGGAGTCTCCTTTCTTACAACGACGTCCTCAGTTCGTTTGGAAAATATGCGTCAATTTCTTGTGACTCTGCCCATATCCGTGATGTTAACGACTGACGGTAGTGGAACTTCTCTACCATTTTCCACCATATTTGCATTGTATTTGTAAGGTATAGCCTTTTTAGATTTGTATGGGACTGGACCTGGAAAATAGATGACCAAAGGAGTCACGGTTATCTTTCGACTGTCATAACTGGGTCTCTATACGTTCATGTAAAGAAGCAATAGGAGTCCTTTGACTGTTAAAAGGAATTTCCCAACGTTCAGGTTCGTTAAACTGAGGAATTATGACAAAAACTTCCTCCTCATCATCAACAAGTTCCTTTTCATAGTGAACTGAGATAGCTCTCTGGTCTAGTAATCCCTAATTATCATTGCGGACAAGGGGACATGTAACACCCTTCTAAACCCCGCGGAATATATATATATATATAAATAATCAAAGTAATTGTCATGCATCTCACATAAGGGTGTCACATATAATTTCAAAACATCACACATACACTTGTCATGCTCATTAACACTTAAAATAATTTCATGGATTTCACATCCTTTCACTTAGCATGTAGCAGCGCAATTACTTCATTCATAATAAACATAATAAAAGTCTCATGATCAACTCATTATAAATCATCAATTAGGCATAAAGTCAATACTCTACATAATTCAGATAACAATAACAACATAAAGTAGAGTACATAAAGTATCTCTCAAACATGAATCGAAACATCCCAGTGTTACATGATCAGAGCACGACTCGACCCAAAATAAATAAAGAGACTAGAACAAGCTACTCCAACGGCTACCTCGTACTAGAAGCTGTGAGAACAAGATTTGGTTTTGCAATTTTATCTCTAAGTTTTGATGATACCAAATGAGTATTTTTGTATGAACAATTTTGTACAACTAATGTTTGTTATTTATGAGAATGTAACAAACAGGTTATGCTTCCGTAAATTGGCGCGAACACAATGCTTAAAGTAAAATACTCCGCCTACACACTCTGATATAAAAGGAAAAGAGAACGGGTTCTGAAGATATTAAGACAACGCACCAAGCGATCGAGGTTCTGAAAACCAAGTACTAAAGACTCTAAAGATTCGAAGACTTGAAAATCTCAAAAACCTAGCTAAGTTTTCCCTTCTTACTCATGCTTGTAAAAAGCCTCTGAAGTTGAGAAGCCAAGAAGACAAAGCTACATAGTACAGCTGCACCTTAATTCAAGTGAAAATATCTTGGTAACTGTGCAACGGTACAATCAAAGATATTCTGACAAAAATAGGACACGCAGCACGTAAAAGTTTTTATCTGTCCTCACGCTTCTGGCCGTCAGCCTAGTTAAGCTATCATGATTACATTTCAACGGCTCTTTCTACGCGGCTATAAAAGGAAGCAAAAGACTTGAAGAAAGATATACACGAACGCTACTGGAATACTCTCTCTATCTGAAATCTTTCTTAAGTCATTCTGGTCGAAAACGTGTTTACATTTTCAGCTTGTATAGAAGCATTTCTTTGTAAATGAAATTTATTCAAACTTAGGTTTGTGTTCCTTGAGAAAGTCCTATGAGGTTGTATTTCTTGAGAAGTCTAAGTCGTGTGTCTTAGAGGTTGTTCCTTGAGTAAGACCTGTGAGGTTGTATTACTTGAGAAGTCTAAAACTTGTGAGTTTTAGAGGTTGTGTTAGTCACCAGCGGTTTGGCTCGTGCATTGTACTTAATTGATTGAATAGTGGATTAAGACCTCGTTGAGAGAGGCAAAATCACCTTGGCGGGTGGACTAGACTAGCTTAAGTGTTTCTCAAGTGAACTAGTATAAACATAACGTGTCATTGTGTCGTGATTCAAAAGAGTTTTTATTGATAAAAGAAAGAGTCTAACAAAAGTAAGTTTTAATAAAAGAAACAATTTTATTTTGAAAAACCAATTCAAACCCCCATTTCTTGAGTTTTTCACACCTTCAGAAGCAACTCTACTCTTTGGTACCTGAGCAATGTTATACAAACATCATTCCAACAGAAGGGTGAGAATTCATATAATTATCGAAATCATAAGATAATATATAATTTATAACATACAAGCATAACATAATTAATCGCACACTTCAAAACCTTCATCAACATTTTATCACTCAAGTAGCCATACTATTCACAAATACATATTCACAATTCCATAATTTCACCAATTCATCAATTTCACATATTTCACATAATCTCATATCACAAACATATACACAATGCGACTCAATGCAAGACTCAAATACAACTCATGCATGTGGTACCAAACACTTGTTATTATTTATCGGTTTTTACATTAAACCAGGTCCGTTCCCTAGACCAATAACACACAAAAGGCTCGTTCCCTAAACTTTCAAATCCCACTCTAGGTTTGGGACAAGTCACTAACTCCCACGGAACTAACAAGCATTGCCTCTTGACACAAATGATGCGTGTGCAAATTCAACAATCATATGCAATTAAGATCATACTCAAATCTTAATATTCATGCAGATCTTCAATAATTCATCACACTTGAATTACCACACATTTGCACATACACAAGTATCAACACAATCCAACTTCAATTCACAAAACACATATTGCCAATTAAATATAAAATAATTAATCCATCCTTAACAATTAAATTCAATATTCATAAATAGTCAATATTCAATAAATATTTCAATATTCAATAAATAGTCAATATTCAATATATATTCAATATTCAATAAATCTTTAATATTTTAACAAATATTTCAATATTTTAATAAAGTTATAATATCTAATAAAGTTCCAAAAAGTAATATAGTTTCAATATTTAATAAACATTCAATAACTAATATAGTTCTAATATTTAATAAATATTCAGTAATTTTAATAAATATTTCAATTCATATATATATATATATATATATATATATATATATATATATATATATATATATATATGTGTGTGCTACAGTGACCGAAATGTAGGAGGATCACCATTCCATTTGCTATATACTAGAAAAATAGCATTACAGTACTGATGAAGGTATCACTTTCAATTCAAATCACTAATCACCTTTCCTATTATGAACTATAACAAATGTTTTGAAAAAAAATGTATTTTAAATATGAAAAGCCCAATTGCATTGATAAACATGATCTCTACCTCTATCATCTTTCAAAACATTGAAATATGATTATTCGTTATCCAATAGAAGTATAATAGAATAACCCATACATGATACGTCAGATAATAAAATTACTCAGATGTAATTTATCACTAGAAATTAATATCTAAATAATGACCATGCTGCCAATTAAGCTTTGTTATCAGTAGTTCACAACAATGGGTTCTTCACAACTTCATTCAAATAAGCAAAACTTAAAAGTCCAGGAATGTAGAAAGAGTAATATCTAACATTTACCTTCAACTAGGATCTCCTATAAAATATAACATAACCCAAATTATTCCATATTTCATACAAATATATTCTGATGAGCAACAAACACGTTTATTTTTTTATGCTTCGATAAATAATTCCAAATGAATGTCTAGGAAAGTAACTCAATAACAGTGCAATCCAAATGAACTCAGACAATACACTTTTACATCAAACTACATTACTAATACACTAAAAAAACTTATCACTTATCAAAGATTATCATCAAAATCTAACAATTACCAAATCATAAAAATGTAGGGGTTTCATCCTAAACACGCTTCTACCCATTATATGTTATCAAACAATCCCAATAATTATATAAAAATTCACCCTTACCTTGATTTTTTTGGATTCTCGAGTTTTCTCTAGGTTCCTCTTCTCTTCTCCTCTTTCTCTCCTTAGCCTCCTTTTCAACTTCTAACTCTATTCTATCTATTTCTCTTATTTTATCAATTTCACAATTTTCTCATAATTCTATTGGGCTTACTAACCCACTTTCTCACTTTATATTCACACTCTCAATCTAGACCCAATTACTAATTCTATCAATTCTATATATATTCCACCAAATAAAATAAATAAAATAAATCAATTAAATAAAATAAATCAATTAATTCAAATAAATCAAATAAATCAATTAATTCATATAAATCAAATAATTCATATAAATCAAATAATTCAAATAAATTCAATAAATCAAATATGCATAAAATCACTCAATTAATTAATATAAATAAATAATTACTACAATTGGGGTGTTACAACCATCCCTCACTTAAAAGATCTTCGCCCTCGAAAATTACCTCAAACGAACAAATCAGGATAAGACTTCCTCATCTGGCTCTAAAGCTCCCAAGTCACATTTCCACCAGCTGGTCCTCCCCAAGCTACCTTCACCAAAGCAATCTCTTTACATCTAAGTTGCTTCAACTCCCGATCCTCAATCTTCATAGGTGATGCCTCCATAGCCAGGTTATCTCTCGCCTACACATCATCTACTTGGACTACATGAGACGAATCCACAATGTATTTCCTCAACTGAGATACATGGAACACGTCATGGAGATTAGCAAACAACGACGGTAAAGCAACCCGATAGGCTACCTATCATATCCTCTGCAAAATCTGATAAGGACCAATAAAACGCGGCGTCAACTTACGCGACTTCAACGCCCTACCAACACCAGTTATCGGAGTAACTCTAAGAAACACATGGTCTCCCTCTTGAAACTCAAGTGCTTTCCTCTTCTTGTCATGATAACTCTTCTGACGACTTTGAGAAATCTTCATCTTCTCCTTAATCATCTTAATCTTATCAGTAGTCTGTTGGACTATCTCAGGTCCAACCACAACACTCTCTCACGACTCATACCAACATAATGGCGTCTTACACATCCTACCATACAATGCCTCAAACGGTGCCATTCCAATACTTGAATGGAAACTGTTTTTGTAAGTAAACTCAATCAAAGGCAAGTAGCTATCCCAAGCACCTCCTTTTTCCAACACACAAGCTCTCAAAAGATCCTCAAGTGACTGAATCGTCCTCTCAGTATGACCATCTGTCTGCGAATGATAAGCAGAACTCAAACGCAACTTCGTACCCAAGGCACTTTGCAAACTCTCCCAAAATCTCGAAGTAAACCTCGGATCTCTATTTGACACAATGCTAGATGGAATACCATGCAAAATGACAATCCTCTCAATGTACAGCTTCGCTAATTTCTCCAACGGGTAATCCATTCTCATTGGAATAAAGTGAGCAGATTTCGTTAATCTATCCACAATAACCCAAATAGCTTCATAATTACTCGGTGTTCTAGGTAAACTAGACACAAAATCCATCGAGATGTTATCCCATTTCCATTCAAGAATAGATAACAGTTGCATCAAACCCGGCGGTTTTTGATGTTCGATCTTCGACTTCTAACAAATCAAACAAGAATACACAAACTCTGCAATATCTTTCTTCATACAAGGCCACCAAAATACTTTCTTTAAATCTTGATACACCTTAGTAGCACCCGGATGAATACTCAATCCACTACGATGCCCTTCCTCAAGTATACTCTTTTTCAGATCAACAATATCTGGAACACAAACTCTATCACGACATCTCATGATACCATTTTCACTAATCTGAAAATCACCACCTCGACCTTGATTGATCAAAGTCAACCGGTCTACCAAACTCAAATCAGATTTCTGACCTTCTCGAATCTCATCAAGAATACCACTAGTAAGCTTCAACATACCAAGCTTAACTCCATAAGAAGTCTCTTCACAAACCAAACTCATATCTCTAAATTGCTCAATCATTTCCAACTCTCTTACCATCATCATTGACATATGCAAAGATTTCCTACTCAATGCATCAGCTACCACATTTGCTTTACCCGGATGGTAATTCAAACCAAAATCATAATCTTTCGGAAGTTCCAACCATCTCCTCTACCTCGCATTCAATTATTTATGATCAAAGAGATACTTCAAACTCTTATGATCACTAAACACCTCAAATCTCGAACCAAACAAATAATGCCTCCAAAGCTTCAACAAAAACACAACAGCGGCCAACTCTAAGTCATACGTCGGATAATTCCTCTCATGCACTTTAAGTTGCCTTGAAGCATAAGCTACAACTTGCTAATGTTGCATTAACACGCCTCCCAAACGCATCAACGAAGCATCACAATACACAACAAACAGTTCAGCCGGATTCGGCAAAATCAAGACAGGAGTTGTCGTCAACCTTCTCTTAAGCTCTTGAAAACTTTCTTCACACTTTGCATCCCAAAAAAAAGCTTGACCCTTCTTAGTCAGCTGCGTCAACGGCAAAGATAACTTGGCGAATCCTTCAATGAATTTCCGATAATAACCTGCCAAACCAAGAAAACTTCTAATCTCAAAAACTGATTTTGGAGCTTCCCATTGCGATACAGCTTCAACCTTCGACGGATCAACTGCAATACCTCTACTCAAAATCACATGGCCCAGAAAACTCACTTCCTTCAACCAAAACTCGCACTTAGAAAGTTTAGCATACAACTGCTTCTCTTTCAACACAGACAACACAATCCTCGGATGCTCAGCATGATCCTCTTCACTCTTCGAATAGATCAAAATATCATCAATGAACACAACCATAAACTTGTCCAAATAAGGATGGAAAATCCCATTCATGTACTCCATAAATACACCTGGTGCATTAGTCACACCAAATGACATCACGGAATACTCATAATGACCATACCTCGTTCTAAAAGTAGTCTTCTGAATATCTTCAGCCTTCACACGAATCTGATGATACCCAGATCTCAAATCTATCTTACTGAACACACTTGCACCAACCAACTGATCCATCAAATCATCAATCCTTGGATGTAGATGCTTATTCTTGATAGTCACCTTGTTCAATTGTCTGTAATCCACACAAAGCCTCATAAAACCTTCTTTCTTCTTAACCAACAAAACTGGTGCACCCCACGGTGACACACTCAGACGAAGAAACCTCTTCTCAAGTAGATCTTCAAGTTGACTCTTTAACTCTTTCAATTCCGATGCGGACATACGATATGGAGCCATCGATACAGGACTAGTTCCAAGAAATAAGTCAATCGTAAACTCCACTTCACGTTCCGGCGGTAAATCACATATCTCATCAGGAAAAAATTCAAAAAAATCACAAATAATTGACAAAACACCAATTGCTCCACTTTCACTAATACTCAAAGTTGCCATCAACATAAACATCTTGGCACCATCTTGCATCGACTCATTCACTTTCTTAGCAGACATAAACAAGTATCCTTCATTCTCAGCTTCAAGAAAAATAACCGTCTTATCAAAACAGTTAATATAAACATGGTTGAATTCCAACCAATTTATCCCCAGAATAACATCAAGTTGATCTAAGTGAAGACACACTAAATCAACTCCAAAGTCTTTACTAAAAATACTCAACGGATAATTTAAACACACATATGGGGTAGTCACTGAACCCATAGCAGGAGTATCAATAACCATACCTCCACTCATAACATACAACTCAAGATTTAATCTCTTAACACAATCCAAAGCAATAAAAGAATGTAAAGCTCCAGTATTAGTTATAGCAACCAAAGGTATACCATTAATGAAGCATGTACCTCAGATTAATCGATCTTCACTAGTAGTCTCAGATCGTATTAGAGCAAACACCTTCCTTTCGCTTGAGCCTTCTTCGGTTTGTCACACTTGGTACTAATGTGCCCATGCTCACTACAGTTGTAGCAAGTCACATTCTCACCACTTCTGCACTCAAAAGCCTTGTGGCCTGGCTTGTCACACTTGAAACACTTCTGCTCAACACTTGTGCACTCAGGAGCACAATGTTCTTCAACACCACACCTAAAACACTTCACCGGAGTAGGAGCTCCTCCCCCACTCGACTTCTTGCCAGTTATAGCTTTCTGTTTCCCCTTATCAGTAGGAGTCGCATACGGCTTCCCTCTGAATTAACCTTTTCCCTTCTTATCATTCAAACTCTTGTAGTGATTAGACCGATCTCTACTATCTTCATAATAGATCCTACTCTTGTTCACCAACTCAGAAAATCGCCTAATCTCCTGATAACCAATGGCTTGCTTGATTTCAGGCCTTAAACCATTCACAAACTTAAGACACTTGGATCTCTCAGCATTAGCAGTGTTATAATGAGGACAAAACTTAATCAACTCCTCAAATCTTGCTGCATACTTAGCCACAATTGAGTTACCCTGCTTCAGCTTAAGGAACTCAATTTCCTTCTTTCCACGCACATATTCTGGAAAATACTTCTCCAGAAACGCTTCTCTGAAAACATCCAAAGTAACCTCAACTTCATCTTCTTCAAATCTCTGACGAGTATTACCCCACCAGTCCTCAGCTTCCTCTTCAAGCATATGAGTGCCAAATTGCACCCTCTACGCATCTAAACAGTTCATGACTCGAAAGATCTTCTCAATCGCTTTCATCCAAACTTGTGCTTTGTTAAGTTCATGTGTTCCCTTGAAGATTGATGGATTGTTCCTCTGAAACTTCCCCAAAGCACAAAACTCATCATCAATGTTGTTTCCAGCATTCACGTTGACTTGTGGATTCTGCCCAATCGCTCCAGCCAACATCGCCAAAGCTTCATCAACAACTTCATCATTCCTGCCTGCAACCATCGTTCTAGATTCCAACAACAAATCCTCGTTAGAACAAACAATACCGATAGTGACACACACACACATATCAAACACACAAGGAAATAAACACACTAACAACTTGGTCAACTGACTGACCTTGCTCTGATACCACAAATGTAACACCCTTCTAAACCCCGCGGAATATATATAAATAATCAAAGTAATTATCATGCATCTCACATATGGGTGTCGCATATAATTTCAAAACATCACACATACACCTGTCATGCTCATTAACACTTAAAATAATTTCATGGATTTCACATCCTTTCACTTATCATTTAGCAGCGGAATTACTTCATTCATAATAAACATAATAAAAGTCTCATGATCAACTCATTATAAATCATCATTTAGGCATAAAGCCAATACTCCACATAATTCAGATAACAATAACAACATAAAGTAGAGTACATAAAGTATCTTTCAAACATGAATCAAAACATCCCAGTTGTAGCGTGCGATTTTTGTCAGTGACGCGACCACCTTATCGCCATGGGTTTTTCCTCACCGCAATGGTGGGGATTGGGTGCTACTTTCTAATTTCTTATTTATCCTGAAATTCTGGTATCAGACGTGTGATGTTAAGGTGCGATGTCACAACAACACACTCTGCACAATGGACCAAATAAACAGCAGAATAACACACCAAATTGTTCACCCAATTCGGTCTAACTACCTACGTCTGGGGGCTACCAAGCCAGGGATGAAATTCACTACTTGTAGAATTAATTTACAGACTCAACAACCCAGTTGACAATCTCCTAAACTTAATTCCTACTAGTGACTTTCTACCTAAGAAACCACTTAGATATGAGAACGCTACTCAATCCCTAAAAACAATTCTCAAGGAACACCCTCTTTGAGCAACCTTGATCTTACTTCACAGCTTTGATCAAGTAAGAACTCTCTATTGATTCACAGCTTCTAAGAGAGGACAGAAAATGACTCACCGATTCAACCTAGAATGGTGTATACAAAACTCGTACAAAATACTCAAGACACTCAGCCTATGCTCTTGATCTTCTCTCTGTATTTCTGTACCTTTTCCTTTGGTCTTGTGCGCTTTATATAGCCACTTGAATTGGGCTTGGACTGCTACAATATCTGACTTGATTTGTTATTTAAAACTGAATATCCAAAACAGATTTTCTCCTAAAATATTTTCAAATCTTCAACCTTTTAAATCTCCTACAAATCTGCACCAGATCTCCTATGCAGCAAAGAATATCTAACCCAAGATATTCGCATCCAATGAGACAGCTGCTCTCGACAATTCCAGCTAACACGCAAACCCTAACAACATCACAAAACCTAATGTTATTAATTCTGCAGATCTAATGTCACAACATCGTATGTGACATCAGACATCCAAACTTCAGCAATTTAAACACTTAACACAACCCAGTGTTAAGACTCAATGTTGCAACATCACCACCTTGACATCAACATTGAACATACTTTGTTTTACCAAAATTCCAGCCAATCCAAGAACTAACAATCTCCCCCTTTGGCTAATTTTGGCTAAAATAATCTTTGCACCTTCAGAGACTTCAGCAGTGGAAAAACTTCAATGATTTTGAAACTCCAAGCAGCAGCAGCATCTTCAATTCACTTCACAAAACTCTGCTGCAGCAACAAAACAACTACACTCTTCAAACATTCAAACAGCTGCACATATTTCATTATTAGCAGCTACACTCTTCAAACATTCAAATAGCTGCACATATTTCATTATTAGCAGCAGTGAGCACTCCCCCTCAATGCAATAACCAGCATAGCAGCAATTACTCCCCCTTAATTTCTGCACTTCTCTGCATCACAACACTTTTTGGACTGCACTTCACATACCTAGGCTAACTCTCCCCCTTTTTAGCCATAATTAGACAATCTTCAATCAGAGGCCCTATTAACTACAGTTAGTACACCCTAGCTCTCATTGTTAGCCTCACAGTTAGTGACCAGGCAAAACAAATCATAGAATAGAAAAACATAAAAGGTGCATATAACAACACAAAATTCAAATTACATAACCGGCATAGCAAGTGCAAAACAAAAACCTAAACTATTATCTAATAACAGCAGATGGAAGTTAGTCTTCATCCGAGCTGGTACCATCAGCATCTTCATCACCTTCATCTGACCCGGAATCCTCAGTATCGCCATTTACATTATCTTCTCCCTGTTCCAAGTCTTTGATCATCTGCTCAATCTTCATTTTCCTAACAGTGCTAGTACTGATAACCATATCAAGATCCTTGCAGGTTGCCTTCAGTTCTTCAATCAACTCAGATTTTGTACTGACCTTCTTAACTCCAGAACTTGATGTTATAACAATGTCTGGAACATGATTCCCAGCAAACAGTTTGGGATGCAAAGATAAAGCTGACTCCCTCTTACATGCTACCTTTGTACTCGTTAAGATTCCAGGATGTTGATCTAAGATCATTCCACAGATAAGGGAAGGGAATGATATAGGCATCTTGATAGCATTAGTGGCACGATGCTTCACAACTTGATCAAATATATAGCTTCCATAGTTGAACTTGACCTTTTTCCCAACAACATAAATGAACCTTCCTACTCCCACAGTTATGGTGGTTTTGTGATTAGTAGGTACCCAGTTAGCAGCACCAATTTCGTGCAAAATAGCATACTTGATACTGAGTTTGCTAGCTGTCAATTTATTTTTCAGTGGCCACACCTTTACTTGAGTGGCAGTGATTTCTCTACACATTTCATTATCAGTCACTTCCAGCTCACACCCATCTTGTTCATCTCTTCCCAGATACTTATTGATGGTACTAGGAGAGAAGTCAATACACTGACCCCTAACAAACACCTTCATGTAGTTCACACTTCTATTGTCAGAAATGTCTATGGGGATGTTGACAACAAATTCCTTAATAAGTCCACTATAGCACTTGAAAATCTGGTCACAGTCTTCAACAGTCCAGCAGCATGAATGAGGTCCATAATTTCTTTCATCTCCAAGACATCCTTTCCAAGCTCCCTTTCCAGAGCTAATCGCCTTTGGCATACAAATTTCCACAAGGGAGCACTACTAGCATAATGAAAGGATATGTTGTCCACTGGCACTTTAGGGACCTTATCAGAGATTCTTTTTAAAATGGTCTTTCTGACTGGTGTGATGTCATGGGCATCTTCCTCAACATCATCCTCAAATTCAGATTCTTCTCTAATCTTTCTCTTTTTGGAGGATGTAACAACCTTGCTCCAAGGTTTTGTGGGACCAACAACAGTTTTCTTCTTGCCTTCAGTAGACTTCTTTGGAGAGGATTCATCAGTCTTTCCTTTCCTTGTCTTTAGTCTCTTGGCAATACTTGGAACAACATTTCCAATGACTTCATTATCAGATAAATCAACCACATTGATCACGTCCTCATTCTTTTCTTTTCCAGGAGTAGTTCTAACATTAATGTCCTCATGCACATCATCTTCTTCCCCTCCTATTTCAGAATCTTCAATGACAGACATAGCAAGTCTATGAAGATCAGACTCAACTCCTTGCATGTCTACATTTTCTGCCGACATCTGATTCAATGGTATAGAAATTCCTTTCACAGGTATACCTTTGTCCAGTATTTTGGTAGCCAGATTACCCATACTCTTGTCAACATCAAACTTTTCTACCACAGTTTGAGACGTGGATGACCTAGGTGTTGATTTATCACTAAATAGGATACTAGTAACAAGCTTCATTGTTTCAGTGTCTTTAAAGGTAGTTGCGGCCCTTTTAGAAGCATGTTTAGAAGGTCTAGGTTTACCTGACTCTGGGAGCATTACAGAGATGGGTTGTATATTCAGAGCTTCGTCTTCAGAGTACTCATCTGTAGAAACCCTAGCTTTATTCCGCGATGAACTTTTTGATGGAGAAGATGTCTGTTTTGACATGGTGCCTTTGAGGCAGTATAGGTTGAGATGATTCTTCTTGTTGAAGGAGACGAACAGACATGAGATATGAGTTTTGATGGATTGTGATTTTGCTATAATAGGAAATGAGGGTCTGAGGTAAGGCGCCAGATTTTGTGTATTTCTTAAAGACCAATCACTAATTTTCTCCCTCCATAAAGACTTTCCTTTTAAAAATTTAAAAGAATTCACATCAGAACTCATTAACTCTGAGTGACCTTTCAGCATCCTGATGTCATATTCTGATGTTATAACATCAACTTGAACATCATTAGTTGAATTAACTTCAAGGGAAATCCACTGATAGCAGTTATCTTTGGTTCTGGTACCCTTCATAACAACTTGATTATGCTCACCAGATACCACACACTCATCTTTGGTGTAGTTAACTTTGTAACCTTCATCACACAACTGACTTATGCTAATCAGATTAGCCTTCAAACCTTGGACAAGGATCACACTATCAAGAGTAAGACCATCAAGATTCTTCACTCTTCCACTTCCTTCTACTACTCCTTTTTCTCCATTTCCAAACACAACCTTATTTGCATGGCAAGGATTGAACTCCACCAACTGCTCCTTTGATCCAGTCATGTGCATTGAACATCCACTGTCAAAGTACCATTCATCCATGGCAACATGTCCATCTGAGGTATGAGCCAATAGACACATGACCTGAGCTTTAGGAACCCATTGTTTAGTAACTTTGGGTCTGACCTCCTTCTGTCTGGTTTGAGGAGCAGAATTTGGATAACCATGGAGCTTGAAGCATGAGGACTGCATATGTCCAACCCTGCCACAATAGAAGCATCTTACTCTGTCATCTCTAAAGTGGTTAAATATTTTGCCACTTTGATGATAATGCTGTGGCTGCCACCCATAATGTTGTCTCCTTCTTCCGTAGTTAGATTGTCTTCTTCTGTACTGAGGATGCTGTCTCCTATGGTGATGAGGCTTCCTTCTTCCATAGTGATGAGGTACAACATTGTTGTATCCATATCCATACCAGTTTTCCTGATGTTGAGACATCTGATGAGACATGTTCTGTTTGAACCTTGCAGGTTGCATGCTCTTGTGATATTGGGGAGACATATACTGACTAGCTCCTCGAAGCTGCATCTTCCTCTGATGGGGACCATTCTTTTTCTTAACATTCTGAGGCTGAACAATCTTCTTAGGGGTAGGATCCTGTCTTTTTGTTTGAGACATTGGTTAGGACACCTCCTCCTTTGTTCCTGAAGTGCTTGCTTCAGCAGAAACCATTTTCTTAGCCACAAATCCTATACCTGACTTATCACCAGCAACCTTTTCTGTCTGAAGGATCTTATCAAGTGTGTCTGTACCACAACTCATCATCCTAACAGATTTGGTCATATGATTAAGATGAGCTTTGACCAGTGAGACTTCGTTTTCCAAATCAGCTTTAGCAATCTCAAGCTGAGCAATCTGTTCCTTTTGACTCTTGTTTTCTTGACAGATTTCAACACTCTTTAGGCAAAGCTCTTGATAAGTAAAAGCTAGTTCCTCAAAGGTTATTTCTCCATCACTAGAATCATCATCAGAGACAACAGTTCCTGTCAAAGCTCTAACATGCTTTGCTGACTCACCTTCACTTTCACTAGCAGAGTCAGACCAGGAAACTGTCATGCCCTTCTTCTGCTTTTTCAAGAAGGTGGGACACTCTTTCTTAACATGTCCATACCCTTCACACTCAAAGCACTGAACTCCTTTATCTTGGGCAGTTTTCTCTTCATCCTTCTCTTTTGACTTGCTGATGTCAGAAGATATGTTCTTGACATTAGGCCTGGAGTTATTGTTCATCCTCTTGAACACTTTGTTGAACTGTCTTCCCAACATAACTATGGCCTGAGATATATCCTCCTGGGATTCAGAACTATTTCCTTTTTCTTCTTGATCATTTGACACCAAGGCTATACTCTTTGGCTTCTTTTCTGGTTCTTTCTCATTCAACCCAAGCTTAAAAGTTTGAAGAGATCCAATGAGCTCATCAACTCTCATCTTGCTGATGTCTTGTGATTCTTCAATGGCAGTTACCTTCATCTTATACTTCTTAGGAAGTGACCTAAGGATCTTCCTTACAAGCTTTTCATCTGACATTTTTTCACCAAGAGCACTGGATGCATTAGCCAGCTCCAGAACATTCATGTGGAAGTCATGAATAGTCTCATCTTCCTTCATCTTCAGGCTTTCAAATTTTGATGTTAGAATCTGAAGTCTTGACATTTTAACTCCAGATGTACCTTCATGAGTGGCCTTCAAAATATCCCACGCTTCCTTAGCAACTTCACAGGTATTGATTAACCTGAAAATATTCTTATCCACTCCATTGAAGATTGCATTTAGAGCTTTGGAATTACCAAGGGCAAGCTCATCTTCTTCCTTGGTCCATTTTTCTTCAAGCTTTGGCTTTGAGGTGCCTTCTTTATCTTTGCCAGCATCATCTTTCTCACACACAACAGGTGCTTTCCACTCTTTAATAATAGCCTTCCATGCCCTGCTGTCCAAGGATTTTAAGAAAGTAGTCATCCTTGGCTTCCAATAGTCATAATTGGATCCATCCAAAATAGGGG
This sequence comes from Lathyrus tuberosus, assembly GCA_022829125.1. Lineage (NCBI taxonomy): Eukaryota > Viridiplantae > Streptophyta > Magnoliopsida > Fabales > Fabaceae > Lathyrus > Lathyrus tuberosus. The sequence continues at coordinate 12,250,952 of JALAZF010000045.1, forward strand.
GTCTGTTGACGAATCCTCCAACTTCTTTGTCCATCTTTACACCAGAAAGTAACTTCCCTAGATCTCACCCAGAGACAGACAGGATGCCTGCTCTGATACCAATTGAAATTCTGGTATCAGACGTATGATGTTAAGGTGCGATGTCACAACAACACACTCTGCACAATGGACCAAATAAACAGCAGAATAACACACCAAATTGTTCACCCAGTTCGGTCTAACTACCTACGTCTGGGGGCTACCAAGCCAGAGATGAAATTCACTACTTGTAGAATTAATTTACAGACTCAACAACCCAGTTGACAATCTCCTAAACTTAATTCCTACTAGTGACTTTCTACCTAAGAAACCACTTAGACATGAGAACGCTACTCAATCCCTAAAAACAATGCTCAAGGAACACCCTCTTTGAGCAACCTTGATCTTACTTCACAGCTTTGATCAAGTAATAACTCTCTATTACTTCACAGCTTCTAAGAGAGGATAGAAAACGACTCACCGATTCAACTTCGAATGGTGTATACAAACCTCGTACAAAATACTCAAGACACTCAGCCTATGCTCTTGATCTTCTCTCTGTATTTTTGTACCTTTTCCTTTGGTCTTGTGCGCTTTATATAGCCACTTGAATTGGGCTTGGACTGCTACAATATCTAACTTGATTTGTTATTTAAAATTGAATATCCAAACCAAATTTTCTCCTAAAATCTTTTCAAATCTTCAACCTTTTAAATCTCCTACAAATCTGCACCAGATCTCCTATGCGGCGAAGAATATCTAACCCAAGATATTCGCATCCAATGAGACAGCTGCTCTCCATAATTCCAGCTAACACGCAAACCCTAACAACATCACAAAACCTGATGTTATTAATTCTGCAGATCTAATGTCACAACATCGCATGTGACATCAGACATCCAAACTTCAGCAATTTAAACACTTAACACAGCCCAGTGTTAAGACTCAATGTTGCAACATCACCACCTTGACATCAACATTGAACATACTTTGTTTTACCAAAATTCCAGCCAATCCAAGAACTAACATATCCTATGAAGCTGGAAAGGAAAGGGAAGCTATCTTAAACTAACCTTGCACACAAATGTTTAACTGAACAAATGCTTAAGAGATAGGGGGTCCGGGGTCAGGTTATACAATGGGGAGTTGTCAATTACCCGTCCTATATGTGGTTATCCACAAGTCGTTAGTAATTATACTTACTGCTTTCTACTTACCGGTGTTTGTCTGTTATGGGTTGGGAAAGTTTCTCCTTTGGGAGTGTGAGAGAGAGAGTTTTTGTTGATGTCGGGCTTGCCGATGTTTTTGATGAATGTGTGAAGGTACTGGACGTAGAGTTTTTGATTGGTGTGAAGGTACTGGACCTAAAGTTTTTGATTGGTATGCTCGCTAAGATTTCGCAATCTTATACCTATGTATTCCCGTTAAAGAAAACAGTGAAATTAGAGCAATCGTAGTTCCTCCTATTCTATGGGAGGAAAATATGTTTTGGTGTCTTGTTCAAAGCCTAAGATTGAAGCTAAATGAGTATTTGTGTCTTGTTCAAAGCCCAAGATTGAAGCTAAAAGGTTGAGTGAGAGAGAGTTTGTCATCTCTAAAGGGAGACATCTCGTCTGTTTATCACAACTTTTGGGTGACTGATTATAAAGGAGGATTACTTTAACTGGGATATAAGAAACCAGCAATGCCATAATTTCCTTTATGAAGGATTTGTCCTAAAGGAGAAAACTTTAACTCAGTGTAGAGCAATGTCATTTTTCCTTAGGAATCTTTCGTGCTAAGAGAGGGACAGTGGCGTGGATGTAAATAATCCAGAGGCTTGCCACTTACAACAATTAGGTGAAAGATGAAGATTTACCAGGATAAGAGATGGACTACAGCTTGGTTTTTTGAATCAACAAGTGTGCCACTTATAGCAGTTATCTGGGATTAAGGTTTGTTTTGATTTTGTTTTGACATGTGATGTACAAAGAAATGTCCTCCTTCAGAGAGGTTTTTTTTTATTTCCTCTGAGGGGATTTAATTTTGTGTACCTTGATCAAAGCCCAAGGTTGAAGCTAAGAGATTGATTAACTCCACTAGGGAGTTTATTATCTGTCTTGTACAAAGCCCAAGATTGAGGCTGAGAAGAGACTGGCTCTTTGGGGGATATCATCATACAAAGCCTAAGAGGAGGCTGAAAATTGACTTTTATGGGGAAATATTTTGTCTGTCTTGTACAAAGCCCAAGATTGAGGCTAAAGAAGGATTTTTGATTCCACTAGGGAATATTTGTATGTGTCTTGTACAAAGCCCAAGATTGAGGGTAAAAGGGGAAACTGGCTCTACTGGTGAGAGGTTTTATCTGTCTTGTGCAAAGCCCAAGATTGTGGCTAAAAGAAGATTGACTCTGCTAGAGAGTATGATTTTCCTTGTACAAAGCCTAAGATTGGAGGCTGGAAAGAGGATTGACCCTGCTTAGGGAGATTTATATGGTATCTTGTACAAAGCCCAAGATTGAGGATGAAAGATATTGACTGACTTAGCTGAAAATATTTATGGGTGTCTTGTACAAAGCCCAAGATTAAGGTTGGAAAGGGTTGACTCAACAAGAGAGTGTTTATGTGTCTTGTACAAAGCCCAAGATTGAGGCTGAAAAGATGATTGACTCAACAAGAGAGTGTTTTTATATGTCTTGTACAAAGCCCAAGATTGAGGCTGGAAAGGGTTGACTCAACAAGAGAGTATTTATGTGTCTTGTACAAAGCCCAAGATTGAGGCTGAAAAGATTATTGACTCAATAAGATAGTGTTTTTATCTGTCTTGTACAAAGCCCAAGATTGAGGCTGAAAAGGTTTGACTCAACAATAGAGTGCTTTTGAGGCTAACTCTGCTGAGGAAAATCATTATACAAAGCCTAAGAGGAGACTGTCTTCTGCTGAGGATTATTGAGATCCAGAGGCAGGTCCAAAATGGGGAATCAACTCTTGCTGAGGATTATAGAAGAGTTGAGGTATCAGATGCCTTGAGGTTCTGATTTGGGATAGTGTTACCCTGATGATAAGCTGACCCTAGCTGGGGGAATTTAGGATAAAGATTGAGGTTTAGATACTGTGAGGGTTTTAACTCTACTGGAGATTGGTTAAATGACCAGGGTTTTTTTCCTGTGTTTGTAGGGAGCTTGAGAATGTCTTTGAGATCCAAGAGGAGATTAGACTGCCCAAGTCTACTGGTATGAAAGATTTTATCTTTGCATGATGCCCAAGAGGAGGCAGGTGCTTTAAGGGATGAGAATCAACCCTAAAATTGGTCTAAGGTTTGACTCTTTAGAAAGACTGCTCTTACAAAGGATGACTAAGTTCTGTCCTATACCTTTAAGAGGTCTTTGGGGTCCTTGTACTAAGCCCAAGAGAAGGCATGAGAACTTCTAAGAAGCCGGAGGGTCCTTGTACAAAGCCTAAGAGGAGGCGGGGATGCTTTTAGGAAGCCTGTGGGTCCAAACCTAAGAAAAGTTCAAAAAAAGTTTCACCGGGAATAATCTTTTCTTTAGTGAACAGTTCTAGGGTTTGAAGAAATTCAAGAGAGGTTTCACCGGGAATTAATCCTCTCTAGGGAAATGAACTTCTTTGACAATTTTATAATAGTCACAGACTGAGAAAAGTTTCACCGGGAATAATGCCTTTCTCATTGTTCCATATTGTATAAGCCCAAGAGGAGGCAAGACTGTATCTGGAATTCCTATGGGGAACTAGTTTTGACTGTGTTGAAAGAGTGACCACTGGCTTTATCTAGTTCTAGACCTAGTTGCCGGGGAAAACTCTAAGCAGATAATATACATGCATATATATACAGATGAAATATATACTGTATGTAAAAGAGGGTAGGAGGACTTACAGGTGAACAAGCTTCTAGCACAAACAAACATAATATATATATATATATATATATATATATATATATATATATATATATATATATATATGTGTGTGTGTGTGTGTGTGTGTGTGTGTGTGTGTGTGTGTGTGTGTGTGTGTGTGCAAGTATGTAAAAGAAAGCTATTTAAAACTTACAGGTGAGCAAGCTTCCATTTGTAACAGCTGTATGGTTAGTTGTTCAAGAAATTAAAGAAAGTTTTGACAACAACTATGAATTTGAACCTAAATCAAAAGGGAAAGATGTTTTTGAAAATAAGATTAGGGCTTATACTCAATGAGAGGCCCAGAAATAACAGTGATTGCACTGTTGTTTTGAAAATTGTACTGGGACTTATACAATGACTGAGGCCTAAAATTATTTATGTACAAAAGAGAGTTGGGTCTTACACTCTATTAGAGGCCCAAGGTGTTTAAAAAAAGAAAAGAAATGGGACTTACAACACAAGGGTAGGCCCAGATGATTGTGTTTTGAAATGGCGATCGCGCCGTTATTTTTTTACGTACTGGGACTTATACAATGATTGAGACCCAAAATGGGTTTGTACAATTAGGGATGGGTCTTACACTCTATTAGAGGCCCAAAAATGTTTGAAAAAGAAGAAAAATGGGACTTACAACACAAGGGGAGGCCCAGATGAAAATGTTTGAAAAACGACGATCGTGCCGAGATTTTTTTAATGTACTGGGACTTATACAATGACTGAGGCCCAAAAAAGTTTTCTGTAAAAAGGGATGGGACTTACACTCTATTAGAGGCCCAAATTGTGTGTTTTTTAAAGAAGAAGAAAAAGGGAACTTACCACACCAAGGAAGACCCAAATGATTTGTTTAAAAGGCGACGATCGCGCCGCGGTTTTTTAGAAAACACAGTGGGACTTATACAATGACTGAGGCCCAAAAAGGTTTTATTTACAAGGGATGAGTCTTACACTCTATTAGAGGCCCAAATGTGTTTGAAAATTTAAAATCAAGAGGAAACCCTAATTTTAAATTAAAATATCATTTTTCAAAAGAAAATTTAAATAATAAATGATATAAAAATATCAAATATATTAAAAAATTCTAGCTATATTAAATAAATAATATAAATTGAAATTTTTTTGTAAAATAAAATATTTAAACATTTTTGTGAATTTTGAGAAAAAGAATCAATAAAAAATGATAAATAATGAGTGAGAAATTAATTTTCAAAGTTATTAAAAAGATGGTGAAAGAAATGAAAGAAAATAAATGATAAAAAAATTAGGAATGGTCCCCCCAAGGCTTGAACTCACGCCCTTGGGGTGGAGAGTTTAAAATTCTACCATCTGAGCCATGTGTGTGGGTTGATGGAGAATGGCAAGGGTGTATAATATATGAAAGAAACCTTTGAAAATAGTTCAAAAAAATAAACCAAAAGGTCTGGGGCGAGGGGGATTCGAACCCCAGACCTCTCACTCGCTCACACACACACAAATACTAGTGTTTCCACTAGGGCGCAATGCCAATTCAGTTATATTGTGGCAACTGAATAATATATAGCAAAACTAGTTGGATTTCTGAAGAAATTGCGCCATGGCCATCTTCTTCCTTGGGCAAGATACGTGAAGCCTCCTATCTCACTCGTTTCTCAACCATTTCACACGGTTCAAATATGAAAATCGTGCGTTTTTAAACAAGGAACACAACGGAAATATTCAATTTTGTTTAAATTAAGTGAATCAAAAGATAACATGGTAAAACCAGATGAACCCTAAAATTTGCATGAGCTTAATGAAATCCTATACACGAGCTATAAACATCAATTAATTGTGGGTAAATGATCTATAAACATTCAGAAACACAATGGTAATTTGAAAATATGTTCATGATGCATGATTTATTGAGTTTGACAGTTTGAGGCTTACCTGTGCAAGTGAGAATTGAATTCTAGTTTAGAGGTGTTACAGATGAGTTCCAAAGATTTGGACAGCTTCCTTATACCTCAAGGGATGTGTTTGAATGCTTGGAGTGGTTGAGAACCTTTTATTTTGATCAGCTCGAATCCTTCTGCAGCAAGTTATGAGTTTTCTGCAAATGGAGTACCACTTAGTGATCCTGATGTTTCTGATGTGATTTCAATGCTTGGATCAACTATACATGATGTAAGAGAGATGTTTGCATCATTAGTTTTGACAGAAATGCTCTGGTTTTGAAATTCATGGTTCTTACTCTTGAGAATGTGAAAATTTGGAGTAAGAGCAAGAAGAGAAGGAAAACAAGTGTGGTATTGTTTTGGTGTAATCTGAATGAGGCAATGTGACCTCTATTTATAGGTGATCAAGTTTTGTCTTGGAGAAATAGTGAATAGCTGCAAGATCAGATCGCATTTAATGGCTTTGGCTTGGTGGCATTTCTTCTCATGCAAGGCAAACTAGCTTCTCCAAAGAGCAGGGCTATGCTTTGACGAAATCCACATTCCTCAGATGTTTTAATTATTTTTTAAGTGAGCATATTGACTGAGAGGATTAGCTTTGTTGAATGTGTACTTTTGCACATAAATGGACCTTTGACTTTAACATAAAGGTGACAAAATGCATTAACCTCCAAGTGACTCATCTTGACTCCATGCTTGGTATTTGCTGGTACATGATGATTCATCAGATTCTCATTGATTTGGGAAGATGACAAACTTGGCAATATGGATAAGGTTGTAAAGGGAAATCGTGTGGTGCAAGCAAAAATAGCCTGAAATCTGTCTTGAAGACAGTTGCAGCAAGGTAACTTTGGAGGCTTTTATCTCCTTGCTCATATTGAGTTATGGGAGGCTCTTGTACTTTTTAAAGAGCCCTCATATGGTACTATCCATGTATGATCATAGTTTGTCTTGAAACTATTTGGATTACATTGAAAAATCCTCATGAACATTGGTGTTCAAGGCTGGTAACTTAAGCAGATTTTTACTAAGTGTTGAAAAATGTCATTTTCTTCATTTTTGTCATTTTGATCACTCCATAACTTAAAATCCATGAAGAATTGGAGTTTGAGGTATTTGAAGCTTTTGTAGAATGTAAGAAGACCTACAAATCAAACTTTGGATCACCCAAAATGGCTGCTTGGATCACAAGTTATGATCCTTGGAAGTTGGTACCAAAATCATTCAAATTTCGTAACTTAGAAAAATTTTCAATTTTTCAAGATTACCCCTTTTACAAGTTATCTTGGTTTCTTGATAAATTCTTGTTCAAATGACATTATAAATCATATTTTGTGAAAATATGAGTCATAAGGATCATTTTTGCCAAAAAAGTCATGTTTTTACTTTTGGCTCCGAAGCGGTTCGGCGCGTAAAAACCCTAATTCCCGACTTTTGGGGAATGCATCCTCTGAGGGTAATTTAGCTTTTCAAATGGATCCTTAGGGTTATTTTGAGCATATTGAGTCACATGTTGAAGTCTTGGCTCATTCTCTTGTGAAAATCTCACTCTGGAGGCCCCGGTCGTCCAAAACTCTAATTTGGCAACATCGGGTGTTTCGAGGCTCAAAACACTTGGGATGTTACAACTATGCTTGATTTTTGATGTGAGGGTCCTCTTAATCCTTTGTGGATGTTTTAAGAGGTTAGACAAGTTGAATATCATGTCATTTCTTGATTGATCTTTTGTCTAAATATTTTGGGAGGGCTCAAAAACCCTGATTCTTGATTGTGGTGAATGCTCAACCATCATTGAGAAGATTGATGAGACATGAAGGTACATCCATATTGTGGTAATGATCCTCACAATGATGGGAAATCTTGGTGGTCAAAATTTAGTATATGACACCAATATTACATGATTAGAGCACGGCTCGACCCAAAATAAATAAAGAGACTAGAACAAGCTACTCCAACGGCTACCTCGTACTAGAAGCAACTCTACTCTTAGGTACCTGAGCAATGTCATACAAACATCATTCCAACAGAAGGGTGAGAATTCACATAATTATCAAAATCATAAGGTAATATATAATTTATAACATACAAGCATAACATAATTAATCTCACACTTCAAAAGCTTCATCAACATTTTATCACTCAAGTAGCCATACTATTCACAAATACATATTCACAATTCCATAATTTCACCAATTCATCAATTTCACATATTTCACATAATCTCATATCACAAACATATACACAATGCGACTCAATGCAAGATTCAAATGCAACTCATGCATGTGGTACCAAACACTTATTATTTTTTGGTTTTTACATTAAACCGGGTCCGTTCCCTAGACCAATAACACGCAAAAAGCCTGTTCCCTAAGCTTTCAAACTCCTCTCTACGTTTGGGATAAGTCACTAGCTCCCACGGAACTAACAAGCATTGCCTCTTGACACAAATGATGGGTGTGCAAATTCAACAATCATATGATATTAAGACCATACTCGAATCTTAATATTCATGCATATCTTCAATAATTCATCGCACTTGAATTACCACACATTTGCACATACACAAGTATAAACAAAATCCAACCTCAATTCACAAAACACATATTGTCGATTAAATATAAAATAATTAATCCATCCTCAATAATTAAATTCAATATTCATAAATAGTCAATATTCAATAAATAATTCAATATTCAATAAATATTCAATATTCAATAAATATTCAATATTCAATCAATCTTCAATATTTTAACAAATATTTTAATATTTTAATAAAGTTCTAATATCTAATAAAGTTCCAAAAATCAATATTGTTTCAATATTTAATAAACATTCAATAATTAATATAGTTCTAATATTTAATAAATATTCAGTAATTTTAATAAATATTTCAATTCATAATTATATATATATATATATATATATATATGCTACAGTGACCGAAATGTAGGAGGATCACCATTCCATTTGCTATATACTAGAAAAATAGCGCTACAGTACTGATAAAGGTATAACTTTCAATTCAAATCACTAATCACCTTTCCTACTATGAACTGTAACAAATGTTTTGAAAAAAAATTGCATTTAAAAAATGGAAAAAGCCCAATTGCATTGATAAACATGATCTCTACCTCTATCATCTTTCAAAACACTGAAATATAATTATCCATTATCCAATAGAAGTATAATAGAATAACCCATACATGATACGTCAGATAATAAAATTGCTCAGATGTAATTTATCACCAGAAATTAATATCTAAACAATGATCATGTTGCCAATTCAGCTTTGTTATCAGTAGTTCACAACAATGGGTTCTTCACAACTTCATTCATATAAGCAAAACTCAAAAGTCTAGGAATCCAGAAAGAGGAATATCTAACATTTACCTTCAACTAGGATCTCCTATAAAATATAACATGACCCAAATTATTCCATATTTCATACAAATATATTCTGATGAGCAACAAATACGTTTATTTTTTTTATGCTTCGATAAAAACTTCCAAATGAGTGTCTAGGAAAGTAACCCAATAACAGCACAATCCAAATGAACTTAGACAATACACTTTCACATCAAACTACATTACTAATACTCTAAGAAAACTTATCACTTACCAAAGATTATCATCAAAACCTAACAATTACCAAATCATGAAAATTTAGGGGTTTCATCCTAAACATGTTTCTACCCATTATACACTATCAAACAATCCCAATAATTAAATAAAATTCACCCTTACCTTGATTTTCTTGGATTCTTGAGTTTTATCTAGGTTCCTCTTCTCTTCTCCTCTTTCTCTCCTTAGCCTCCTTTCCAACTTTTAACCTTATTCTATCTCTTTCTCTTATTTTATCAATTTCACAAATTTCTCATAATTTTATTGGGCTTACTAACCCATTTTTTCACTTTCAATTCACACTCCCAATCTAGGCCCATTTACTAATTCTATCAATTCTATATTTATTCCACCAAATAAAATAAATCAATAAAATAAAATAAATCAATTAATTCAAATAAATAAATTAATTCATATAAATCAAATAATTTAAATAAATTCAATAAATCAAATATGCATAAAATCATCAATTAATTAATATAAATAAATAATTACTAAAATTGGGGTGTTACAAGACACCCACGTGGGTTTCTAGAACAAATTCTGTAAGCTGCATGATTATGGTGATCGGACCAAAGTAAGCAAGCCTACATAAGCACTTGTGCATCTTCACCAAGGATTCTCTGATGTATTTGATTTCATAGACTGCGTACTGCTCTAGACAACCATGAACCATGTTGATTGGATCGTAATCCCTCATTCTGTATTCTTGGATATATTCCTTATCCATTTGATCTTGAAGAGTTGCTTGCATAAAGTAACATCCTTGATTATTCTTAGAACAGATTTTGCAAAGGTGATAATTGTGTTGCGGTATCAAACCATACCCACTCAATCTGCAATGCATTTTCACCAAGTTCGCATTCATCAGATGGACATTGTAGATTTTGTAGCTGCCCGGGCATCCATATACCATGTTCACAGTAGCTTCCCCATGCTTAGGTAACGGGTTTGCTTGAACATTCCGATTAGTGTCTTTGAAAGCCAAAATTCCATTCTTGATGAGCCTCTGAACATCAACTTTAAAGCTAAAGCAATTTTCGAAACCATGACCGGGTGCTCCTTGATGGTAGGCAAAAAATTGGTCAGCTTTAAACCAATAGAGAGGATCCTTTGGGATAACTAGAGGAGACCTAGTATGAATATGACCCGTTACTAACAAAGTCGGGAATAGCTCTACATATGTCATTGGTATGGGATCAAAGTTGGGTGTCCTTTGAATACGGTTATTGTTGTTGTATTGCGGGCGAGCTTGTTGTGAAGGTCGTTACTGATGTTGCTGGTATTGTGGTTGTTGTTGCTGATGTTAATGTTGATACTGTGGATTAGACTGCTGATTCTGAGAGAATGGTGGATGGTAGGCCGGAGTTGGCGCTGAGTTGATAACAGGAGACACTGTTGCTACCTGTCGATGTTGGTACCTTCGTCTTTGCTGGCCTTGTAAGACAATGTCGACGTCTTGTTCTTTCTTCTTTTGGAACCCACTTCCATGTTTCTTGATGCTACTGGATGGTTCTGTATCCTTAGTCAAACTTCCCTCCCGGACTGCTTCCTCAAGTCTTACCCCCATGTTCATCATCTCAGTGAAATCATTGGGTGCACTTACGAGCATGCGGTCATAATAGAATGGACTCAGTGTTTTCAGATATATTTTTGTTATTTCTTTCTCCTCGAGGGAAGGGCAAATCTGGGCGGCAACTTCACGCCATCTCTGAGCATACTCTTTGAAACTTTCCTTTTCTTTTTGAGACATAGCCCTGAGTTGATCTCTATCAGGAGCCATGTCTAGGTTGTATTTGTATTATCTTACGAAGGCTTCACCAAGATCATTGAAAGTACGAATCTTCATACTATCAAGTACCATGTACCATTTAAGTGTTGCCCTAGTCAGGCTGTCTTGAAAGTAATGAATTAACAGCTGATGATTACCGTCTGAGTAGACATCTTATGGGCATACATAACCAAATGACTCTAAGGGCAAGAGTTACCCTTGTATTTTTCAAAGTCAGACACCTTGAATTTGTGCGAGATTTTAACATTTGGAACCAAGCAGAGGTCTGTGGCATTTTCCCCAAACAAATCGTGTCCACGAAGAGCCTTAAGTTCTTTCTGTATCTCCAAAAACTGATCTTGGAAATCGTCCATCCTTTTATCTACCCCCATACCTTCACTTGGAACAGCATGAAAGATCTACTCTTCATTGTATGGAATAATGTGTACTAGAGGAGGTGGCATAGACATGATTGCAGTGACTTTTGGAGCTTCAAGAGCCAGAGGTCTGTAACCTTCTGGAAAAAAGTTGAGAGGCATTCCCCAAGGAAACCCAAAATACATGGAATCTCCGAGATCACGGTCCTTTGTATAGCTTATTGAGAACTAGGTGGCGGATGATTCTTAGAAACTGTCGTCGCTTCCATCATATTGTTGAGCCTTTCCATATCGTCTTTCAGAGTAATGACCTCTTCTCTAAGCTCCCTATTTTCTTGCTCAAGTTGGTCCATCCTTTTCTAACGACTTGCCCGAATATCGTATTGATGAAACAATTTGACTTTTCGGAGTATAAGATACATGTGAGTTTTCTGAAAATGCAAAGTGTTTGAATGATGCATGATGTGCAAAAAAAGAAAAACACTCTATTTTCAAGGAACTTTAGCAATTATGTTGCAAACATCATAAGATGGATAACATTTTGAATAACTGAAAAATCTCATTTCATTAATGAACTGCAAGGATTACAAATTTGGAAGTACAACTTCAAAAGATCTTAAAATACAAGAGAAAATCTAAGTCCTATGAGTCCTAAGGAATTCTCTTTGATGAAGGTCTAACTTCTTGCTCCTGCTTCCTCTTCTGTCTTTTCAAATGAGCATTTTCAATCGTAAGCTGGTCGACGATCCTCTTCCAAGCACCAGAAGTAAGAGGGATACTACCAGAGAAAAATAAATTCTCTTGCTCTTCTTGTCGTTCCACCGCATGTTGCTCAAGTATCTCAAGCAAGTCGTCCTTTTCTTTTAGTTGTTCCTTCAACTCTCTCTTCTCGGCTCTTGAAGCATGATACTTGTCTTCTCAAGTGTCTCTTTCCAACTTCATCCTAGTCAAGAGTTCTTTATACTCCTCTCAGTTCTCAATAGGGATGGTAGATGATGATGCTATAGCAAAAGGTAATGAAGGTTTCTAAAGAGAATAGGGCATCTTGATTTCACAAGCTCTGGTGCGTACCCACTGAGTGTAGGGTTCAAAAGCAACATAGTTCTTCTTTTCCAACTGATCTTTGCTTTTCCTATGAATGGTGCTCCAAACAATTACAACTCTTTTTTTCAAATCTAGATCTCCGCCTTCATTAAGGTAAAAGAAACCTGATATCGAAAGGTTTCTAGGTTTGTCTTTAATGGGGTACCCAAACTGACGTCTTGCGAGAACGGGGTTGTAGTTAATCCCCTCATGTATACCAAGAAGAGGTAAATTAGGGAATTCTCCACAAGTGTCAATAATAACTCCTATGTCATAAGTTGGGTCATACCAGTTCAAATTTGTATGAGAGAGAGACATAAGCCTTTGAGACCATATGAGTTTGTCTGGATTCTCTGTGAAGAGTCTGGTTCAAGGTAAGTGTGACTGAAACCATTTATACAACAATGGTGCACAACATATGATCGCTCCACCTCCCTTATTTGTCCTGTGATGAATAGAATGGTAAGTGTCTCCAAGCAGAGTAGGCACTGGGTTACCACTTAAAAATATCCGGATAACATTAACATCAACATAGTGATTGATGTTTGGGAATAACACAAGACCATAGATGAGTAACGCAAAGATAGCTTCAAAGACACCCATACTATTTGCTTTAGCCAACTCTGTAGCTTTCCCTATCAAGAACTTGGAAGTTAACCCCTGAATTCCTCCTTTGGAGGTAAAGTTGTCTTTTACATCTGAAGTCTCCAAATGAAGAGCTTTTGCAATGACTGGGTACTTAGGCATTTCCACTGAGCCATTGAAAGGAATCTTGTCTAACACTGGCAAACCAACCCAATATGAATACTCTTCCAAAGTTTGTGCAAGCTGGTAATTTGGGAATGTGAAATAGTGGTAGAGTGGATCATAGAATTGCACAAGAGTGTCAAGAATCCCATCTTGAATATTAGTCTTCATAATACCCAAGAGTCTTCCATAGCTTCCATAGCTTCTTCTGAAATCCTCTGGACAAGAGATCATACTTCCTAGCTTTCTTAATTCTGTTACATCAGGATCCTTGAAACTGTACTTCCTAGTGTTTCTTTTCTCAAAATTCATGATAAAGCCTATGATATTTGTAATAAATGTTTTAAGTTCCTTGAATGATTTGAAAAAAAAATAATGTTTAATGAATGCATGAATTTATGGATGCACACACACACAAGGTTACAAACATGCGGGTTTAAAGGTTCGACGTCACGAGCATGGAGTCATGGGTCTAACCATCCAAAGAGATATGTATTATGGGTTTATTGTACATGTATAACGGGTTCTATCAAGGTTCCCAAAGTCATAGATCCATCTTTTGGATATTAATGGCATGCACAACTACTCATGCGGGCTAATAATATTCTCAAGAGAGACTCGTCTGAGTGTAGTATTGCGTGACAACTACCTCAGGTCTACACCTAGATAATCACCGCACTATATCTTAGAAAAAGGCTAAGTGGGGTAAAGGGATACTAAGGTCCTTAGCTTCTCAGGCTCCCAAGTCAGAAAAAGTAATGGCATTACGACTACTCGCAATGACATTAGTAATTCCAAAGGGGCCTCCGCTGAGTGTGATTATATCATATGTTACTCATGCATAGGATTACTCCAGTCATGTAACTTTTGATTATACCAACATCCTATCTTATTTATGTACACTCAAATATGGGTTAGGACTTGTCTCACTCATAAGGATCAACCAAGAACCCAAACAAATACAAGCAAATAATATATTAACAATACCACAAATATAATAAGATATGTTTAACCCTCTTTTGGGGAGTTATCCCCTGTGAAGTTGCAATTTTTCTGTGGGCGCGTTTGTGAATCGGAGACCAATCTATTGGATTAACTTGACTCGCAAATCAAATATCACAAGTGAACTTTAATTTATCCAAGGGAAAGGGTAAAGAAATAATAACCCATAAATATGCAATGTGAAACAATGCAATAAGAGATCTAAGGTTTGGGGGTTGGTTATACAAAGGTAAGATACTAGCACCCTAAGTATCTATAGCATCATATAGGAACCTCTTAAAATATTTGTGTTATTTGCTTAAGTTATTTGCTATTGATTGGGAGAGTTGAGTGTTTTTGAGTGAGTGATGGGAGTGGGAAATGTTTTTGTTGTATATGAATAAAGGGGGTGAAAATAAAAAGGTGTGCTCGCTAGGATCTCGCAATCCTATGCCTACATATCCTTAGAGGAAGTTAGAGCATTTGTAGTTCAGGGAACTACGGGTAAAAAGAATGTTTGTTGGTCTTTTAGGAGAAGAGACAAGTTGTCATCTTAATAGGGATTGCTCAACTATACCACCACAAACATAGAAAGATAAAGGATCTTTTCATAATAAGAGAATGACTTCAACTTGGATATAGAATCGACAAGTATGCCACTTACATCACTTAAATGAAAGAGTATCTCTGCACCATAATAAGAGAGGGACATCAACTTGGATATAGAAGCAACAAATATGCCACTTACATCACTTAAATGAGAGAGAGAGTTTCAAAATTTTGATTTATATTGTGGGGATAGAAGAGATCTCTTCTATAGAGATGACTCATGTCTAATCTCTTGGGGAAGAGTTTTGAGTTTGAAGCCAAAGATGGCTAGGGTTTGATTGAAGTTGAATTTTGAAGGGGATCCTAATTTTTGAACTAGGTCTAAACAAAGGGTGAGGGGAATGCAATGGCATATATGTATGCATAAGGTTAATCAAAGTTTAATGTAAAGAGAAAAATCACATAGCAATATGATTCTATCAAATTAGGGTTTCAGGTATGATGAACATAAACACTAATGTCAAGAGAAACTTAACAGACAGTTTATCAAGTGTCAATAAGTAAAACATCAAGAATGAAATAAATATACAAGTATGATTAAGCATGGTATCAAGACATGGGTATAACAGGTAAAGCATAAGATAAATAGACATTCTTGACATTGTGGAAGTTTATAAAGGAAATACTTGAATATGTGAGTAAATATTTAACCAATGAAAACATCACAAACAAGTTTAAGCACGTACATGTTCAAATAAATCATGGATCAGATGAACATGGTAGGGCAAAACCTTAAAGAGAGTTTATGAAGGAAATACTTGATCATGTCAACAATTTTCACATATTAATCAAGGTAAGCACATGAACAAGATATTTAACATGGTTTAATCAAGGTTTAAAGGAACCAAACTCAAGTGGAAGCCCTAGTCATGCATCAAGTTGTTTCAAAAGATCAAGCAAGACTAAACCCTAAATGTACCACTTAGACAAACTATTTAATCAAAGCTTTTTCAAAGAAAAGAACACTTAAGCAAGGTACAAGTCATTAACAAGACTTAAACAAAGCATACTATAGCCACATAAGCACATAGGTTCAATTAGGTCATAGAAATAATCAAAAGAACATCATTAAAAGCTTTTAAAAACACATAAAAAGTACAAGTTTTCAACTACACAAAAATACATGAAATAAATATTATTTTTGGCATTTTTTGATATATTCTCAAAATAGAGGGGATAAATAACAAGTGTCCAAAACATCATTCAAAAATAATTAATCTTGCATATCGAAACAAGTAGGAGGAAATGAGAAGAAAACATGCAAAATTTAGTGTTAAAAAAATAAGGGATTGTCACCAAAGGGACTTGAACTCATGTCGTTATGGTTGCATGCCCAAAATCTTAGCCATTGGGTCATTCACTACATGGTGTCTAATAACGCACGCATGCAATATTATATTAAGGTTTCAAGTGAAAATGCTAAAAAATAAAATGTAAAAGGTCTGGGGAGAAGGGGGATTCGAACCCCAGACCTTGAGCTCACTACACACACAAAACAGACACACTAACCACCATGGCGCAATTCCTATTCAGTTAATATATTACAACTAAAACATAATATATTAAAACAAATGTTTAAAAATGAATTCGCGCCATCCATTATCATTTTATTCCTCGAGCTTCATCATCATCTTCATTTTTTTCGAAATGCTAACTCATTCGTTTCTTAATGAAATTGAATGATGTAAAGATGAAAGTTACTTGAGGATTTGTGAGGAATCTGATGGTGTAATTCAATTTTATTTATATTGCCTATAATTTAAATTATCACACAAAAACCCTAAAACAGGAAAATCAAATTTGAAATCCTATATGTTACTGATTCATGGCAATTAACATGGGGAAAATGATCCTTACATCATGACAAGTAGGTTTGTAACTCAAATGATCAAGAATGATGCATGAATCATAGAGTTTGGGAAAGAACAACTTACCTTCAAAAGTTAAAATCGTTTTTCTTCTTAGAGGTGTTCGAGATGCAATTTGATGATTCTAAAAGCTTATAGAACTCCTTGACCAAATCAAACTGCATTTGGAAGGAAGTGAGATATGCTCTTATGGATTGAGGTGTTACCGAAGTTTTTAGATGGTTTGGATCACTTCTATTAATTGTATAGAAGGTGTTTGAATGGATAAGTGGAGTGGAAGTGATTGCAATGAAGAATTTGAATGTTCTTACAAGTTATGAAACGATGGTGATATGAAAATGCAACTTCTAGTTATAGATGGTTTGGTGATGTTTAGAGTGTTTCAGAAGCTTGGATAAGTTGTATGAGATGTGTTTGAAGTGTTGGAATAAAGGTTTAGTGACTAGTTTGTGAAATTCAAGTTTTCACTTTGATGGATTCTGAAAGTTTGCAAGAATATGCAATTATGGTGTGGAGAGGTTTTAAGGTCTTGTTGTGTGTCTCAAATGATCATAAATGACCTCTATTTATAGAAAAACAAGTTAGTTTGTTGGAGTAAAATTTTGGACCAAGATGCACCCTATTATCCAATGAATCATGACATGTTCCATAACTTGAATGCCAAGGTACAAGTAGCTTCCTTTCTAGGCATGATCAAATCTTCACAATTTAGACCATTATCATTCAGATTGTAACTTAGTCTTAATGCTTTAACCAAAGTCTTTACTTGGTGGATAAGTTTCTTGACTACTTTGGCATTTCACTTAATGCATCAAAACAAAACTTAAGTTCATGCCTTGGGATGAGGTTTTCTACTATGCAAAGGGATTGAACTTCAGAAAATTTGGTACTATACTGAAGATATCATGGGATACTAGAAGATCCATGTTGATCTTATGCAAAGATAAGGTTGGGAAAGTGATCAAAAGTTATCCCTAACTTATGTGCTACAAGAAATTTGTCTTGAATTTCAGCTTCAATAATGCCTCTTGCAAAAATCATAACTTCTAGCTCAAGTAAGATAAATATTTATTCTTACTCTTTGGAAAGCTTAAAACATCCCCTACAACTTTCATGTTGACAAATTTCCTTGATTTAATTGGGATCATGATGAAAAGTGCTTTCAAATTTAGCTTCATGACATAGGCAGATTTGGTTGAAAAATTTTCTAAGTGTTTTTGTTCCAAAAGTAGTGAACCCTCTACTTCATGGCCTCATATCTCATTATACATGCATTTTTTTGGAAATCATCCCCTAGGAAAAAGTTGTATATGGAACAAGATCTTCAATTTGGTCTTTGGAGCAAAGAAAGTGGTTGCTTGAGGAGGAAGTTATGGACTTTGGAAAGTAAGGCAAAAATCTTAGGATTTTCTTAACTTAGTGAAATTTCCCAAAACCATGGTTTTACAATTTTGATATTTTCTTTAATTTTATTGATTTATCATGATCAAATGCATTCACCAATCATATTTACATGATATTTTACTTTAGGAAATCATATGTGACCCAAAGATCCCAAAAATTAGGCTTTGACTTGATCAATTGTTACACTTTGTATCAGATGAAATCAACTTTGTAATTGCCAATTAATCAAGCTTCATGGGCAATTAGGATCTTGTGAATGGTTTTCAAAGATGTATTGAGGCTCTTGAATCATGTTTTGAAGTGTAGGATCATCCTCAGATGAAAAAGTCAATGGTAAACTTCACTCAATCAAACCCCTAATTTGGGTGCATCTGATGAATCTTGAAGCTTGATGAGTTTGAAATGATGCAATCTTGTACTTGATAGTTGATGAAGGGAAACTCTTGATCTTCATGAATGAATGATATTTAAGGTGTTGAAGATCACGCCAATCCCTGGCTAATTATCAGTTTGAACATCTTGAGGCACAAGCTAACTTGTAAAGCAAGCAAGCACACATTTCTTGTATTTATAATGGGTTAGTGATGCATAAAGATACATGCACATGTAATGCTAAATGATGTAAATGAGGTGAATGAGGTGGAATCTTAGGGGTAAAATATAGGGTATGACAGATATCAAAACACGAACGCAACAAATAATAAATAAGAAATGTTATTCATAACAATTAAATAAGAAACCAACAACAAATAATAATTTTATGTATACATTAACAGACTCAAATAACCAGCAAGTTGTTTGGTCTCTAATATTGTCGTCACTCCAAGTGCTGTATACAGAAGGGTCAACGCAGCACAACCCCAAGTCCAACTGGTATCCTCGAGACTACTGAACAGACACACGTATCGGGCGTCGATATAAACATTAGTCTGCAAAGAAAGTACATGATGTAGCATGTACACCCTAGCGGCGACCTCATAACTCCGGTCCAGAATCTTCGCTGATGTGGAGATGTAATAATGAGGAAACACCATCCATAGTGATAGTCATCTCCCCAAATGAAAGATGAAATAACGATGTCTCCTTGAGTCATCTCTCAACAAATGCACTAAGTAGAGGAGCGTCGAGCATGGTGAGGGAGCAGTGGGCAAAATCAAGTAGCTCGAACTCCCGTATAATCTGGTTGACTTGCTCAGGCAACGAAATCTTTGGGAAGTTCTTCATCTTCGACCTGTGCGATGTTACCTTTAGTGTGGGACACTCCTATTACAGACAAATATAAACAAATTAGTAGTTATCTTTCATGGCACAATAATAAACAAATTAAAGGTAAACATAAACGACATATACCTCTCTCTGCTATAGTCATAATGCCTTATGGTCAGCATACTCAGTAAGCACCGACTGATCAAAGGGTCCTCTAGGGAATCCTCCATCAGTGTGTATAGAGGGCTCGGTCGAAGGAGTCGTGACCTCCGTGTCAGCAATAACATATGGGACTAAATCAGTAACAACAACATCTGGCTAGACCACCTGAGTAACAACTTCATCAACAACCACCTCCTCAACCATCGGACCTGCAAGCTCCTTAACAACCACTGGATCAATAACCACCGGAGCAGCAACATCAGCATCTGGATGCAGCACCTCATCCTCCACCTCATCTCAAGGATGCTCTACTTATCCTACCGGTCGGCATCGAGTGCTATGAGGTGCGCAAAACTAACCCTTTGTTGAATGCCAAACATGTTTTAATTTGATCCATATTTATTGGCATTTTTCAACTCTTTTGTTATGTTTTAATGGATTTATTCCATGTTTCCATGATATTCTTCAATTATGTTGCAAATACCTTTGGTTGCTTTGATTTGTGTGTTATTGTGCCGGAATTAGACATAAAACATCAAAGAGTGAGACACAAGTGAATTAACAAAGAAGCCAAAGAAAAGGAGAAGATTCAGCATGTTCGCTGGGCGAACAACAACGAGCAGCTAGCGAACATTCATTGGGCGAGGTTGCAGCAAAGGACCATAAGTTCGTTGTACGAACTTGTAGCGAAGAAGCTCGTTGGGCGAAGAAGTGTTCGCACAACAAACTTAGATATTTCCCTAAGGGCGGTTTAATTATTCAGAGGCACTTCAGGTGCCATAAAGTGGTGTTCGATGGGCGAAGAATGGGTTCGCTGGGCCAACTTTGCAGATTCTGAAAGTACTATATATGTACTTTTCACACTTTTTGGGGATCATAACCCCGTTTTCACATCGAAACCTATTTTTTCTGCATTTCTTCACCAAAGAGTGATATTTTGAAAATAGAAGCTGGATTCGCATCCAAGTTTGATTCTTCGACGTGGATGCTCATTCATCTTCTCTCATTATTTGTAAAGCAAGTTACCATGGTTATGGGTAGCTAACTTCCGTTGTATCAAAGGTAGAGGTAGTCTACCTTAGATTTATGTATTTCTTTTGATTGACCTTGTATGTGAACAAGTGATGATTAAGATATGATGAATATTTTTGTTCTTAATGATCTATTCTTGTTTTGTAAAACTCTAGACATATATTTTATGGAACTTGACCTAAATTATTCATATATCAATTTATAGATTGGAGAGATTGGTCTATGGTTGATAATTGCTTTGTATTGAACTTAAAGCTTACTATATTGGTTGTAATATGGAGAGATCGTGTAGCTATGAATACGGTATTTCTCACGACGCCGCTCTAGAGATAGACGGTATTGAGAGAATACATAATGATATTAATCGGATCCGACTTCACATGCAAGGTCAAGAGAATACGTATAAGTTAGGGTAGATGAAAACTACTTTAGATATACTTTGTTAATCAAACTTTAGAGTTTAAAGCTTTGCTACTAAAATCATGACAATTTGTAAAACAAACTTTAAAAAAAAATTCTTGAAACAGTAAACTATTGAACGAAAAATGTCTCATATCAGAACAATCTCTATAGAGACGATAAAAAAAAAAACCCTATTGTACGATTAAAACAAAATGACGTCGTTGACGGGGTTTGTTGTTGATATTGCAAGCATTGCAATAGTTTATTGATTTTAAGATCTTTGTATTGTGATCTCATACCTATGTTATTTTTCTTGTGCTATTTGATTTTTTTGGTTAAGTGTCCAGATTATGTTTATGCGAGGGAGTGTACGTGCGGACCAACTTCTTTTCGATCCAGAGATTGAAAGAACCGCGCGAAAACTCAATAACAGAACTAGGCGGAGAAGGCAACTTGCCAAAGAAAGACAAGAGTTTCATACCCCAAATTTTGACCACCAAGATTTCCCATCATTGTGAGGATCATTACCACAATATGGATGAACCATCATGGCTCATCAATATCCTCAGAGATGTTTGAGCATTCACCACAGTTAGCGAATTACGGTTTCAAGCCCTCTCAGAGCACTTAGACAAAGGATCAATTAAGAAATGACATGATCTTCAACTTGTCTAAAATCTAAAACCTCCATAAAGGATCAAGAGGACTCCCACATCAAGAATCAAGTACAAGGTTGCAACATTCTAAGTGGATCGAGCCTCAAGATCGCCAGTGTCACCAAACTAGGGTTTTGGTCGACTGGGGCCTCCAAATAGAATTTTTCCTCTGGTCATGAGCCATTACTTCAAAGCACAACTTAAGATACTCCAAGGTACCTCATGAACCCAATCATCAAGTCAATTTAACCTCAGGGGAGACAGTCATCAAAAATCAGGAATTAGGGTTTCTTGACCTAATTCACCCCTAAGTTGACTTTTGGGACAAAACATGAGCATGTACCTTAAGACATGGTTTGAGGGTCTCCAATACACTACATAATCCATTTGCAACAACGGATTAATCCAAGAAGCTTGATTCACAAGTTTCAATTTCATCAGGACCAGTTAGGGTTTCGAGGAAAAAAGTCAACTGTACCTTTGACTTTTGGCCAGGACATGCTCCTAAACCTTGGGACATGATTCAATACACCCTATAACACCTATGAAATATATCCATTAGGTTTGATTTATGTCAAGGACTTGATTTCACAAAGGATCGCACGGTTTGGATTTCATCCGATAAAAAGTCAACTATGCACAAAATCAAGTTTGACTTTTTGGAATTTTTCACAATTATGGTTCTTTGACCCTAAAACAATGTTAATATGTGATTTGAATCATCATTCATCAAGAAAAATCAAAGAAAGTGAGGTTTCTTGCAAAAGGGGTAACCATAAAAAACTTAGAATTTTTCTAAGTTATGGAAAAAAGTGGCTAGGGTACCAACTTCCAAGGACCATAACTTGAGATCCAAGCAACCATTTTGGATAGTCCAAAGATAGATTTGTATCTCTCATTACACTCTACAAAAGCTTCAACTACAGCTCATTCCAATTCCTCATGGATTTTTAGTTATGGAGTGATCAAAATGGCTGAAAACATGAAAATGACATTTTTCCAACACTTAGTGAAATTTTCACTAAGTCAAAGTCTGCCTTACTTTTTCCCAAATGTAGGGACATTTTTCACCTTGATCCAGGTCAAACCAGGTCTAGGGGTGGACATCAAAGTTAAAGTATGCCATGGGGACTTTCCAACAAGTACCAGATCATCTCCAAATTCCATTTGAGCAAGGAGATACAGCCCTTGGAACATGGCATCCTGAACTGGTTTTTACAAGGCAGATTTGTGCACATTGGCTCGATTTGTCCAAATCTGATCAATCCAAGCCTTGTCATCAATTTGGACACATATGAGGATCAAATCCAAGGGGAATGATCTGATCTCCAAGCCTCCAAAGTCCAAGAATCTACAATAGCCATGCCAAACCTAAAAAGGCTACAAAGATGCCAAGACTCCAATTTTGTTTCCAAGCATTCAATGGATGCACCAAGGTGGCATGAACTGAGCCTATTCCAACTGAATTCAGTCCAAGTTTATCTCTGAACCAAAGCTACAAAGCATGTGCTCTAATCTCAAGTCAATGGCTAGAGGAGACTTGAGATTCCATTTGATCACAATTGGCCACAGACCTGTACCAGTTGCCATTCACTATTGCTTGCAAAACAAACTCGCTCTACTATAAATAGAGCTCATTTTTGCTCAGTTTGAGTACACCAAAGCACCCAAACTGATGCTTTCCTCAAAATCTTCACTTTCACTCCAATTTCGCCTTCTAACTCAAGTCACCATCGGGTTTTGAGTTTGAGAGCAATTCCAACCAAACCAATGATTCACACACCTCACATATAAAATATAGAAGTGATCCAAACTCTTACATAACATCTAGAACATCAATTTCTCAAAATCACCAGCCATCTGCACAAGCCTTTGACAGATTTGCAGTTAAGGTGCCAAATCAAGTTCCAGCTCAATTCAATCAACTCCAAGCATTCAGACACATTCCATTGCACCTAGAGAAGTTGTCCAGATCATCATAACTCATCTGTAACACCTCCAACTCAAAAATCAAATTGATCTTGCTGCCACGACATTCAAGTAAGCCTAAACTTGGTCATCTCATGATTCATGCATATTTCCTCGCACAATAATTTTGCCATATGTTCATAATCATGTATGGAGTGTTTCCCCTCCATTGATTGCTTTGTATGAATCGTGTATGGAATTTCTTAGCCTTCATGTAGAAATTAGGGTTCTTGAGGCTTCTCTTTGATTTCTCATTCCATACTTAAAATAAATGAAATTAAAGACCATAGATCGTGAGTTGGAAACGAGCAGATTGATATGTGGATTGTGTGATTTCATCAAGTATTCAGTGAGATTGATGAGAAAATGCAAATTAGACAAAAACAGGGCACGCGGGCAAGAACAAGGTGTTCTTGGTGCCCTTTTTCAAACTTTTGAATTTTTGAATTTTTATTATTTTTATTTAATTGATTCACACATTAATTTCTCTCTGAATTTTAATGATTTTGAGTTAATTCTTTTTTTCAAAATTCACAAAAATGTTAAAATATTTTATTTTACAAAAATTTCATAAAAATATTATTTATTTCATATATTTGATATTTTTGCAAAGAATTAATTTTTATTTGTTTTTTAACATTTTAAAAAATTTCTTTCTCTTGATTTTCCAATCTTAAATGGTTTTCAATCATTTTGTGGATAAAAACATGATTTTTGAAACATTGACCCAAAATTACAACTCATTTCTTACATGTTTTCAATGATTTTATTAATTTTTAATCAAAATTAATTCCATTTTTAACAAAATTAGGGTTTTGATTGATTTCACCCTCTTCAATCTTTTCCAAAACACTCATGGGCCTCTAATAGAGTGTAAGACCCAACCCCTTTGTAAATAAACAATTTTGGGCCTCACGCATTGTATAAGTCCCTCTGTATATTTTTAAATGTTCGGCGCGATCGTCGACTTTGTAACAAAATCAACTAGGCTTCTCCTTGAGCTATAAGACCCATCTTTATTCATTTTCAAACTCTTTGGGCCTCTCCTTGAGTTGTAAGACCCAACCCTTTTGTAAATAAACCTTTGTGGGATTCAGTCATTGTATAAGTCCCTCTGCGATTTTCAAAACAACGGTGCGATCACTGTTAAACCTTGGGCCTCTCCTTGAGTATAAGCCCCAACAATCTTTTCAAAAACAACTTCCCTTTTGATTTAGATTCAAATATACATGTTGTTATCAAAATTTTCTTTAATTTCTTTGAACAACTAACAATACAGTATGGAAGCTTGCTCACCTGTAAGTTTTATCTGCTTTCATTTACATGCTTTAATATATATAACTGTATTATGGGAAGTTGCGCACTGTAATTCTTCTTTCATATCCTTTTAAATACTTGTCATATATCAATTGTATATATACTAGTATAATTATTTAGAGTTTTCCACAGCAACTAGGTCTAGGACTAGGTAAAGCCATGTTGGTCGCTCTTAAATACAATCAAAACTAGATCCCCATAGGATTTCCAGATACAGTCTTGCCTTCTCTTAGGCTTAAACAATATGGAACAAAGAGAAAGGCAGTATTCTTCGTGAACCTTTCCTCAGACTGTCACCCCTAGAAATTGTCAAAGAAACTCTACTCCCCAGAGTTTATCTATTCTCGGTGAATATCATCTCTTGAGTTTCTTCAAACCTCAGAACTTTCACTAAATGATCTATTCTCGGTGAAAGAATTTCTTGAACTTTTCTTGGTTTGGGACCCACAGGCTTCCTAAAAGCATCCCCTCCTCCTCTTGGGCTTTGTACAAGGACCCTTCGGCTTCTTAGAAGTTATCATGCCTTCTCTTGGGCTTAGTACAAGGACCCTGAAAACCTCTTAAAGGTATAAGACAGAACTTAGTCATCCTTTGCTAGAGCAGTCTTTCTTGAGTCAAAACCTCAGACCAATTTAGGGTTGATTCTCATCCCTTAATACACCTGCCTCCTCCTGGGCATCATACAAAAGATAAAACTCTTCTACACCAATAGACTTGGACAATCTAACCTTGAGTCTCAAAGACATTCTCAAGTTCCTTACAAGCATAGGAAGAAACCCCGGTCACTCTGGATAAACCTCCAGTAGAGTTAAAATCCATGGGTTCTAAAACCCAGTCTCTCTCCTAAAAATCCCTGTAATACCACAAAATTTTCCCTCTCATTTCTTCATATCATTTAGCATGAGCTTTCATTTCATTGCATTGCATTCAAGCATAGAAAAATAAAACATTAAGCATTTAGCATTGCATCTTGCATAAAGGCATGTGGTCAGTTGTTTCTCAAAGAGGTGGATCATCCAAAGCAAGAGAATAAGAGCCAAGGGTCTCTCACAAGCCTCAAAGGTCTCTTACATCATATATCATCCCCATTTGATCCCACAAGTCATTGGAAGATGGTAACTCATCAAGAAGATTGGACAGTGCATCACCTCCTATCAAAAACAGTCAAAATTAGGATTTTGGATTCAAGTGGTCTCCTGATGAAATTTTGATTCAAACTTGATCTCAATGTTTTCTACATGATATTAAGTGTCTAAGGATGGAAGATTGGCCATTGATTCATTTCAGAAGAGGTTCAATTGATCAGTTGCTTGATAACAAGAAATAGGGGAAAAAGTCAACTGTGCAGTGAAAAAAGTCAACTCCTGACTTTTTAAGATCAAATTCATGAATTTCATGTTATATATGTTCATTGGACACGATTTGATCAAGAAATGATGGAGGAATTATGAAAAATCAAGAAATCACAAAACTGCCAAAAATAGAAACTTTAGGGTTTCCAAAAATGGCAAGTTTGGACCATTTTACACCCCACTTTGAGGCTCTCTTTCTCCATGATAAAACCTCAGGCCCAAGTTGATCCAATTAAATTTCATGTTCCAAGCTTCAAATCCATATAAAGAACTCTTCCATTGGATCAAAATTGAAGGAGTTATGATTGATCAAAGTTTGACAAAACTAGGTCAAAAACCAAGTCATGGCAAGGCAAGCTTAGGCCCATGCGCCATAATTTTGACAAACACATGGTGTGCCAAAAGTCAAGCCATTTTTCTCCATCAAGGAGGCTTCAAATGGAAAAATTTCCAACATCAAAGTTGTTCCTTTCCATGCCCTCTTCAATGTTCATGTTGGACATTTTTTAATTTGATCAAGTTATGAGGTAGTTATGGTGGTCCCAAGTTGATGGTTTCATGCTGAATTTTCAAAGTCACATTGCCATGCCATGCCACAACATGCCTCACCCTTGAGCCAGCTTTGAACCTCAATGTTCTAAGCAATTTTACACCATGCTACAAGCCTCCATTCAATCCAAAACCAACATCAAACTTGTTCTCCCATATTCCCTCTTTCATTTGACATCAAAAACTCACTAAATCATCTACCATGCATAGAGAAATTTATCACCAAACCTCCTTGTTTTAATTGATACCAAGTTGCCAGAATGAAATGGTTGATATTGTTGTTGTTGGTTTCCCACAGTCAGCTTGCACGTGCATTCTTCCACGCTCCTCTTTGCCTCATTAAGCCAAACACATTTCATATACACCATGCATACATGCTTTATCATACATGGAAGAGGAAAGAAATAAAAACTTGTGCAACAAGTTTCTGCTGCACCACTGACCTCACACAAGTTCATCACCACCATTCACCTTCATCAACCTCACCATAAACCTCATAAACCTCAACCTCACTACATCACAACCTCCCTAACCCGCCCTAACTAACTTGACTCAGTTAGTTAGAGGCAACTCAGTTAACCTCACATTAACTCACTAAACTCACTCAGTTAACCACCACAGTTCATGTAACGACCCAGTTTTTGTGTGAGTTTTATTTAATCGAGTCGTTTGATTATTTTATTATTATTTTATTTTATTTTCGACTTTTATCTGAAAATATGTTATTTTTCAATGTTGTGATATTTTATCGGGTTTTGGGATCGTTTACGAGATATTTGAGTGTGGGGGTATTTTGGTCATTTTAGGCTATTTTTCATTAAGTAAGAAAATAGAAAATAGAAGAGAGAAAAATAGAAAGAAAGAAAGGGAGAAGAAAGAAAAAGAGGAGAAAAGAGAGAAGAAGAGAAATAGTAAGAAAACATGGAAAATCAAAGAAATCAACTTCTAGAATCGATTTAATCGGGTAAGGGTGCGAAACTCAATTATTGTATGATTGTGTATGATTATGTATGTGTATTTGTGGTTGTTCTTGGATTGATTTGGAGAAAATTAGTAAAACCTATTTTTTGTAAAATTGATTAGAAATTAATTAAATGTGTTGGAAATTATGTTGTTAGTGTTCATTATTGTTGGTATATGATAGATACATGTTGCTATGCATTGTATTGGTAATTTTTCTGGGTGTAGGTGAAAATTGGATGAATTTGGGTAAGAAAACGCAGAAAAAAGTTCTGCAAAAATTTTTCTGGTTTTTACAGGTCATACGCGTATGGGGCATGTTCATACGCGTATGGACCTTGGCAATACGCGTATCGTGGGCGAGTCATGGGCCAATACGCGTATGAGATGTTGTTTTACTCGGCCATCTGCCCATTTGCGTGTGATACGCGTAGCATTTCAGGGCAATACGCGTATGGTGTTGGCCATACGCGTATTGGAATTAAAATGGGGATTTTGGGAAGAAAATGGTTTCTGCCCATACGCGTATGGCCTTGGGAATTACGCCTATGGCATGGCGAGGATTTTGGGCAATACGCGTATGGCCTTGGGCACTACGCGTATGGCTAGGAGAATGGTAAAATGGGACTTTTCAAAATATCGTTTTTCGTTTTCTTTCGTAACTTGAGTTCCGTTTATCCGATTTTTACATTCTTGGTATCGTTGTGTAACTATTGAACTGTACCTTCTTATTATGATGATTTGGAAATTGTTATCCGATTTAATTCTATCAGAAAATCGGGAATAGTGTCGGTTGTCGACTTTTGTCGTTACGACTGTGTGTAATTGATATGTATTAAGCAAGGTGCTGTTGTATGATGTAAATGTATGTGTTTAGATGGTGTTGAGATGATTTGTGGCCGTATGGCAATTAAATGCATTGTTTTAGGCATAAGTGCAAAGTGTGATTTTGTTGATTGGGAAGAATGCATATATGTGTGCATATTAAATGTCATGAGTCATTGTATGCCAAGCATCATGATATGCATGGTTGAGACGTCCTGAGTGACGGTTTGGATTCCAGAGGGAATTCGCTATAACGTCGTGTACTTGTGTGGGGTGTGAGCGACGATTATAGACGATCGTGTGCCCATGTGGGGTGTGAGCGATCGGGTCGTGTGCCCGTGTGGGGTGTGAGCGATCCATAAACGTCGTGTGCCCATGTGGGGTGTGAGCGACGGGGAACATCATATGCCCGACGGGGAGTTACAGTGATGTAACGAGTGATGATTCCAGCAGAGTTCCTGAGTGAACTAGTGATGAGAAACAATGGAAGTCGGTACCGCATGTGCATATGCATGGAGTCGTTGTGTCTGTCTCTTGCATTGCATAAATCATTATGGTTGTTTTATGTGTGGAATTGTGGATAGAATTGATATATGGATATGTGTTGGTGATGGAAATATGAATTATACCTTGTGTTGCATTGTGTTGGAATTATGGTGTGAGTTGTGGTGAGAAACGTATATATATATATATTTTTGTGTTATATATGATTGTATGCAATTATATTATGGTTGTTTTTCTCACCCTTCTGCTGTTTTATAATGCTCTATGAGGCATTGCAGATTAGAGTTGCTGGAGGTATTTTTTGTGAAGCTTTGCGTCTTCATTCTTTTGTCGGTCGGCTCTGATATGTGACACCGGGTAGTTAGGGAGGCCGTTGTGATTATTGTGTATTATGTATATATATCCTTTGGCTGTGCATGTACAACTTGATGTATGACAAACCTTGCATGATATATATATATATATATATATATATATATATATATATATATATATATATATATATATATATATATATATATATATATGTTATTCAGGTTTAGATTTTCCGCTTTTATTCTAAATTCTGAAATGTGGGTGTAAGGAACTGAGTTCCTCTGTTGATTGCTCCCCCACTGTTGCATATCTTTATGAGCAGGTGTTGTATGTATTGTTTCAATTTGATGTGACCCCTCGGTCTATGCCATGATAATTTAAATATACTCTGACGAAATTTTGAATTTTCTTTTACTGCTTATTTAATTGGGGGTGTTACATTAAGTGGTATCAGAGCCATTTTGTGTCAGTCCGTGTCAGTTGTGTCAGTCCTTGTTGGTCGTTGTGGTTGGATGAGTTGTTTGTTTAACCATAGTTTCTGTTATTGGAAATGAACAGAATATGGCTGGTAGGAATGATGCTGCTTTGGCTGCGGCTATGCAAGCTATGGCTCGTGCTGTGCAGGGTGCACCTCATGCTGCAGGTAATGATGAGTTCAGGAAGAACAAACCGCCTGTCTTCAAAGGAAGATATGATCCGGATGGTGCACAGATTTGGCTGAAAGAGATTGAAAGGATTTTCCAAGTGATGGATTGTGCTGAAGATCAGAAGGTGAGACTGGGTACTCACATGTTATTGGAAGAAGCTGATGACTGGTGGGTTAGTACTCGTCGTGTGTTGGAAGCTGCAGAGGAGGAGATTACTTGGGCTGTGTTTAGTATGGAGTTTCTGAGGAGGTATTTTCCTGAAGATGTGAGAGGAAAGAAGGAAATTGAGTTTCTGGAACTAAAACAAGGTAATATGTCTATTGTTGATTATACTGCTAAGTTTGTGGAACTTGTGCAGTTTTATCCCCATTATGCTGAAGCGACTGCTGAATTATCTAAGTGTGTAAAGTTTGAGAATGGCTTGCGTCCTGAGATAAAATAGGCAATTGGATATCAGAGGATTCGGAATTTTTCTGATTTGGTAGATTGTTGTAGGATTTATGAAGAAGACAGTAAGGCTCGTTCTACTCATTACAAGAGTGTGAGCGAGAGGAAAGGGAAACAACAGTTCCGTGGTGGTCCGTATGTGACACCAGTTGATAAAGGTAAACAAAGAGGGAATTTTGAGAAAAGGTCAAGTGGAGGAGGAATGTCTGGTCCTATGAGATGTTATAGATGTGGTGAGTTGGGGCATCGTCAGTTTGAGTGCAGGAAAGATTTTAGAAAGTGTTCTAACTGTGGAGGTATAGGACACATTGCAGCTGATTGTAAGAAGAACGTGGTGAAGTGCTTTAATTGTGGGGAGCTGGGACATGTTAGTACAAAGTGTCCGAAACCGAAACAAGCTCCAGCTAGTGGGAAAGTGTTTGCATTATCGGGGACTCAGACTTCGAGTGCAGATCGTCTGATCAGAGGTACTTGTTTTATTAATAGTACTCCTTTGATTGCCATTATTGATACTGGAGCGACTCATTTGTTTATTTCTTCTGAGTGCGCGAAGCGTTTGAATCTTGTGTTGTCTGTGATGGGTGGTGAAATGGTTATTGATACTCCAGCAATGGGGTCAGTAACTACTTCCTTGGTTTGTCTAAGATGTCCTTTGACCATTTATGGTAAAGACTTTGAGATGGATTTGGTGTGTTTACCGTTGGAGGGTTTAGATGTGGTCCTGGGTATGAATTGGTTGCAATTCAATCGGGTTCATATTGATTGTTATCATAAGCTGGTAAGGTTTCCTTCTCTTGAGGAAGACGAAGACTCGAGTTTCTTATCTACCAAAGAGTTGAAGAAACTTTTGGCGGATGAAGCTCAGTTGTTTGGTTTGTTTGCATCTTATATATGGATAGTCAAGTTTCACTTGATGTGTTTCCTGTTGTGTGTGAATTTCCGGAAGTGTTTCCTGAGGATATTTCAGACTTGCCGCCAGAGAGAGAGGTGGAGTTTTCTATAGATCTAGTTCCTGGTACTAGACCTGTTTCTATGGCACCTTATCGTATGTCGGCATCTGAGTTGGTGGAGTTAAAGAAAGAGTTGAATGAGTTGTTGGAAAAGAGGTTTGTGAGACCTAGTGTTTCTCCTTGGGGTGCTCTAGTGTTATTGGTGAAAAAGAAGGATGGGAGTATGCGATTATGTATTGATTATCGCCAGTTGAATAAGGTGACGATCAAGAATAAGTATCCTCTTCCAAGAATTGATGATCTGATGGATCAGTTAGTTGGTGCGTGTGTGTTTAGTAAGATTGACTTGAGGTCAGGGTATCATCAGATAAGGGTGAAGGAGGAAGACATTCAGAAGACGGCTTTTAGGACACGATACCGTCATTATGAATATTCTGTGATGCCGTTCGGGGTTTCTAATGCGCCAGGTGTGTTTATGGAGTACATGAATCATATTTTTCACGAGCATCTGGATCGTTTTGTGGTGGTGTTTATTGATGATATCTTAATTTATTCTAAGTCTCGGGAGGAGCATGCAGAACATTTGCGTATTGTTTTGCAGGTTTTGATGGAGAGGAAGCTTTTTGCTAAATTATCCAAGTGTGAATTCTGGTTGTCGGAGGTGAGTTTTCTTGGACACGTAATTTCAGGTAATGGTATTACTGTGGATCCATCTAAAGTATAAGTAGTTCTACAATGGGAGGCTCCGAGATCTATTACTGAAATTCGAAGCTTTTTGGGTTTGGCTGGTTATTATCGGAGGTTTATTGAAGGTTTTTCGAAACTAGCACTTCCTTTGACCCAGTTGACTTGTAAAGGGCAAGCGTTCATTTGGGATATTCGGTGTGAGGAGAGTTTCACTGAGCTGAAGAGAAGATTGACGACAGCTCCGATCTTGATTTTGCCGAATCCTAATGAACCATTTGTGGTTTATTGTGATGCTTCTTTGATTGGTCTAGGTGG
This sequence comes from Lathyrus tuberosus, assembly GCA_022829125.1. Taxonomy (NCBI): domain Eukaryota; kingdom Viridiplantae; phylum Streptophyta; class Magnoliopsida; order Fabales; family Fabaceae; genus Lathyrus; species Lathyrus tuberosus. Next base: position 12,283,533 of record JALAZF010000045.1, read on the forward strand.
TGTTCTGATGCAAGAAGGTAAGGTGGTGGCTTATGCTTCAAGGCAGTTAAGAGTTCATGAGAAAAATTATCCTACTCATGATCTTGAGTTAGCGGCTGTGGTGTTTGTGTTGAAGATTTGGAGGCATTATCTCTACGGTGCAAGGTTTGAAGTCTTTAGCGATCATAAAAGTTTGAAATATTTGTTTGATTAGAAAGAGCTAAATATGAGGCAACGTAGATGGTTGGAATTCTTGAAGGACTACGACTTTGGCTTGAATTACCATCCTGGTAAAGCTAATGTGGTAGCCGATGCATTGAGCCGGAAATCGTTACATATGTTCGCTTTAATGGTTAAGGAGTGGGAACTTTTGGAATCGTTTAGAGATTTGAGTTTGGTTTTTGAAGTGACGTCGGATAGCGTTAGGCTTGGTATGCTAACGATTACTAATGATTTTCTGATGACTGTTTGTGAGAAGCAAAAGTTGGATGTGAAACTTGTGGATTTGATGTTGGTTGGAGGAAAAGATGCGAATAGTGATTTTCAAGTGGATGTTAATGGTGTTTTGAGATTTTGAGGTAGGATTTGTATTCCAGATGATGCGGAGTTGAAAAAGATGATTTTGGAGGAAGGACACCGGAGTAATTTGAGTATACATCCGGGAGCGAATAAGATGTACCAAGATTTGAAGAAGATTTTCTGGTGGTCTGGATTGAAAAGAGATGTGGCTCAGTTTGTTTATGCATGTTTGACTTGTCAGAAATCGAAGGTGGAACATTTGAGGCCTAGTGGTTTGTTGCAACCGTTGGATATTCGTGAATGGAAATGGGATAGTATTTCCATGGATTTTGTAACAGGGTTACCGAATACTCAGCGAGGGCATAATGCTATTTGGGTGGTTGTTGATAGGCTGACTAAATCAGCTCATTTTATTCCGATTTATATCAGTTTTACTTTGGAGCGGATAGCTGAGATTTAAATCAGTGTGATTGTGAAGTTGCATGGGGTTCCATTGAGTATTGTTTCGGATCGAGATCCTAGGTTTACCTCGAGATTTTGGGAAAGTTTACAGAAGGCGTTGGGTTCTAAATTGAGATTGAGTTCGGCTTATCATCCGCAGACGGATGGTCAGACGGAGAGGACGATTCAGTCTTTGGAGGATTTGTTGAGAGCTTGTGTTTTGGAACAAGGTGGTGCGTGGGATAATTATCTTGCATTGATTGAGTTTACGTATAATAACAGTTTTCATTCTAGTATTGGAATGGCACCGTTTGAAGCATTGTATGGACGAAGGTGTCAGACACCGTTGTGTTGTCACGAATCTGGTGAGTGAACGGTGGTTGGGCCAGAATTGGTGCAACAGACGACGGAGAAAGTGAAGTTTATTCGTGAGAAGATGAAAGCTTCTCAGAGTAGACAAAAGAGTTATCATGATCAGAGACGGAAGGATCTTGAGTTTCAAGAGGGCGATCATGTATTTTTGAGGGTTACGCCGGTAACGGGTGTGGGTCGTGCATTGAAATCGAAGAAACTTACTTCTCGGTTTATTGGTCCTTACCAGATATCCGCGAGAGTGGGTGCTGTGGCTTATAGGGTGGCGTTGCCGCCGAATCTGTCAAATTTGCACGATGTGTTTCATGTTTCACAGCTTCGGAAGTATGTTCCAGATCCGTCGCATGTGATTCCGATGGACGAGGTTGAAGTAAGGGAGAACCTTACGGTCGAGGCAGTACCAGTGAGGGTTTTGGATCGCGAAGTGAAGCGGTTGCGGGGCAAGGATATTACACTTGTGAAGGTGGCGTGGGGAGGCGCTGCTGAGGGCAATTTGACTTGGGAGTTGGAGAGTCGGATGCGGGAGTCATATCCAGAGTTGTTCATCTCAGGTAATATTTTCGAGGACGAAAATTTCTAAGTGGGGGGGAGTTGTAACGACCCAGTTTTTGTGTGAGTTTTATTTAATCGAGTCGTTTGATTATTTTATTATTATTTTATTTTATTTTCGACTTTTATCTGAAAATATGTTATTTTTCAATGTTGTGATATTTTATCGGGTTTTGGGATCGTTTGCGAGATATTGGAGTGTGGGGGTATTTTGGTTATTTTAGGATATTTTTCATTAAGTAAGAAAATAGAAAATAGAAAATAGAAGAGAGAAAAATAGAAAGAAAGAAAGGGAGAAGAAAGAAAAAGAGGAGAAAAGAGAGAAGAAGAGAAATAGTAAGAAAACTTGGAAAATCAAAGAAATCAACTTCTAGAATCGATTTAATCGGGTAAGGGTGCGAAACTCAATTATTGTATGATTGTGTATGATTATGTATGTGTATTTGTGGTTGTTCTTGGATTGATTTGGAGAAAATTAGTAAAACCCATTTTTTGTAAAATTGATTAGAAATTGATTAAATGTGTTGGAAATTATGTTGTTAGTGTTCATTATTGTTGGTATATGATAGATACATGTTGCTATGCATTGTATTGGTAAATTTTCTGGGTGTAGGTGAAAATTGGATGAATTTGGGTAAGAAAACGTAGAACAAAGTTCTGCAGAAATTTCTCTGGTTTTTATAGGTCATACGCGTATGGGGCATGTTCATACGCGTATGGACCTTGGCAATACGCGTATCGTGGGCGAGTCATGGGCCAATACGCGTATGAGATGTTGTTTTACTCGGCCATCTGCCCATTTACGTATGATACGCGTAGCATTTCAGGGCAATACGCGTATGGTGTTGGCCCTACGCGTATTGGAATTAAAATGGGGATTTTGGGAAGAAAATGGTTTCTGCCCATACGCGTATGGCCTTGGGAATTACGCGTATGGCATGGCGAGGATTTTGGACAATACGCGTATGGCCTTGGGCACTACGCGTATGGCCAGGAGAATGGTAAAATGGGACTTTTCAAAATATCGTTTTTCGTTTTCTTTCGTAACTTGAGTTCTGTTTATCCGATTTTTACATTCTTAGTATCGTTGTGTAGCTATTGAACTGTACCTTCTTATTATGATGATTTGGAAATTGTTAGCCGATTTAATTCTGTCGGAAAACCAGGAATAGTGTCGGTTGTCGACTTTTGTCGTTACCACTGTGCGTAATTGATATGTATTAAGCAAGGTGCTGTTGTATGATGTAAATGTATGTGTTTAGATGGTGTTGAGATGATTTGTGGCCGTATGGAAATTAAATGCATTGTTTTAGGCATAAGTTCAAAGTGTGATTTTGTTTATTGGGAAGAATGCATATATGTGTGCATATTAAATGTCATAAGTCATTGTATGCCAAGCATCATGATATGCATGGTTGAGACGTCCTGAGTGATGGTTTGGATTCCAGAGGGAATTTGCTATAACGTCGTGTGCCCGTGTGGGGTGTGAGCGACGATTATAGATGATCGTGTGCCCATGTGGGGTGTGAACGATCGGGTCGTGTGCCCGTGTGGGGTGTGAGCGATCCATAAACGTCGTGTGCCCATGTGGGGTGTGAGCGACGGGGAACATCGTATGCCCGACGGGGAGTTACAGTGATGTAACGAGCGATGATTCCAACAGAGTTCCTGTGTGAACTAGTGATGAGAAACAATGGAAGTCGGTACCGCATGTGCATATGCATGGAGTCGTTGTGTCGGTCTCTTGCATTGCATAAATCATTTTGGTTGTTTTATGTGTGGAATTGTGGATAGAATTGATATATGGATATGTGTTGGTGATGGAAATATGAATTATACCTTGTGTTACATTGTGTTGGAATTATGGTGTGAGTTGTGGTGAGAAACGTATATATATATATATATATATATATATATATATATATATATATATTTTTTTTTTTGTGTTATATATGATTGTATGCAATTATATTATGGTTGTTTTTCTCACCCTTCTGCTGTTTTATAATGCTCTATGAGGCATTGCAGATTAGAGTTGCTGGAGGTATTTTTTGTGAAGCTTTGCGTCTTCATTCTTTTGTCGGTCGGCTCTGATATGTGACACTGGGTAGTTAGGGAGGCCGTTGTGATTATTGTGTATTATGTATATATATCCTTTGGCTGTGCATGTACAACTTGATGTATGACAAACCTTGCATGATATATATATATATATATATATATATATATATATATATATATATATATATATAAATGTTATTCAGGTTTAGATTTTCCGCTTTTATTCTAAATTCTGAAATGTGGGTGTAAGGAACTGAGTTCCTTTGTTGATTGCTACCCCACTGTTGCATATCTTTATGAGCAGGTGTTATATGTATTGTTTCAATTTGATGTGACCCCTCGGTCTATGCCATGATAATTTAAATATACTCTGACGAAGTTTCGAATTTTCTTTTACTGCTTATTTAATTGGGGGTATAATTGGGGGTGTTACAGTTCAACTTTAACCACACCTATATAACTAAATCTCACTCACAAATTCATGGAGAACTTATTTTTTTCTCATTCTCGTTCCAAACACTCACAGATTCTCTCTGCTCTCTCATCAGATCTCACACGATTTCACTATTTTTCTCAATCATCTTCATCATTTGGTGACTATCAATCAAGAACATTCAAGAGCAATTTTTCTCTTCAAGCTCAACATCACTGCAGTCATCAATTCTCTTCACATACTCAAGAATCAATGGCACTTATTTTGCAAAAAAGTTGAAGTTCTACAAGCTCAAGATATCACAATCTCTGGTTTTCTCAATACTTCAAAGTTCTTCATAGTTTCAGGTTTTTTTCTCAACCTTTTTCTACTAAATTCAGCTTGTTTTCATGGCGTTTATAGCTTATTAGAAGCTGCGTGAGTCCTGGCTAGTTGATAGGTCTCTTAGAGGCATAGTTTCAAAACCTAGGGCAACTTTAATCTCCTCGGTTCTCTGTATATATGATTGATATGTGGAAAATGTTTGTGGATTGGTGTTGTGCGTAAGTTCCTCTACATTTTGGTACCATTTTTGTGCATTTCTGGAAGTATGAAAGTTTGCAGGTGGCGGAAATTCGCCGGAGAAGACGACCGGAGATCCTTCTCCTGCCGGTAGCATTGAATCAACTAGGGTTTCTAGCTTTATATCGTGACCGTGTGATTGTCCTCATTGTGTGGTTCATGTGTTGCCAACACATTAAAATTTCACATGACACGCACGTGTTCTATTTTAGCCTCATGTGTTTGTGTGTGTGTATCATGATTATTAGTGTACGCCTCCAATCTGATCTGTTCATCTTGCATGTTTGATCACCATGAGATTAATCCAATGATTTAAACGTCGCCAATGCATTAATGAAGGTGTTGTGTATCACGTGTGTGCTTTTAATTTCTGAATTGATTGTGTGTGCACGCGTGTAAGAGAGTTATCATATGCTTGCGTTATAGACTGTTGGATTAGAAGGTTTTAATGATTAATCTTGGTTGATATGATCGTGTGGTTATGATTGCATTTAATTCTTGACTGCATGTACACTCATCACACACAACCACACGCATATGGACTGGGTTGAGTAATTACTTTTCACACACCACCTTTTCAGGCCCATTACATTTTAACTGGCGAATTGCTTTCTCTGCACCCCCTTTTCATTTTTTATTATTATTTTTACTCTCTTTTCCATATCTGTTTAGTTTTCTATTTTTAAAAATAGTTAATAATTTCTAAAAGTCCCAAGTAAATTCATGTGTGTTCTTTACACATTTAAATAATTTTCTTAATTTTTTAATTCTGACTTTGTGTTTTTTTTTTGCACATTATTTCATATTTTCTTTTCAATTTCTTTTTGAATGCTTTTATTCCTTGACTCTTGCACTGGCATGATTTCTTGTTCTCATATCACATCATATTTTTGATTCATTCTTTTTGTATTGATTAGATAATATCTTAAAGTGTCCAAAATATTTTTTTTCTGATTTTTAAAGTCATCTTATATGAGGTTTGTATGATCATCTTTACACTTCTTTTTGTGGCATTTCAATATGACTTTGTGCACTTCTTTGTGACACTTTTATCTTGAAGTTCGGTATGAGTTTTTAACATGTGTTTAGCCTCTGACTTAGGTTGATTAGAATCATATTGGCATAATTTTCTTGTGTTTTGATAATTGTTGATGCCTTGCATGTGAAGTTACTTTTTGTGCTCATCGTTCTATCTCATTCTTATATGTTTTGATGAGGCATTTATGCCACCATTTGATGTTTGTTTGTGCATCAATTATAGGTCATTTGCATGATATTATAGGTCATATTAGTTTCATTATAGGTCAATTTGATTTATGTTTTCATTTGATATGAATTTGTGTGTTATAATTTGAACTTTGACATGCTTTCATCTCCCACTTTTCCTTATGCTCTATGTGTTGCATGTATGCATTTGGTATGCCATCTTACATGTTTCATTTGCATTTCACCAATGATATCCTACTGCCCATGTGCATTCATCAATCATTTTACATGATATGCATCTTTGATATGTAACTTTGTGCATCTTGGCGAAACTTGTTTCTCATTCTTGTCTCCTTCTCATCTCTCCTTCTTACATCATTTCATTTGTGAATTGCATGGTGATTCATATACATTGTGAGGTGTTCCTAAGTGACTTTGGTTCTGACTTTAACCTTTCATGAAGCATTAATGCATGATCACTTTGCATATCCATTCATTCTTCATCTACTTCTTTCATAATGCATTTCTTTGTGGTTTGAGGCATTGCTTGTGTGCATTTGATTTGTGTTTGATCTTATAGCATTAGAGAACATTCTTATGATGTGCATTCTGACCTTGTGCTTCCCTTAACCTTTAAGATGTTTTTACTTTGGGGTCTTGCCTTGTTTAAGCCTTACTTGCTCATCTTAATTGGTTTCTTCACTTGTAAATGATTGCACTAACTATTTCAGGGCTAATGGTAAGTCACTTGAGTGTGGATATGCATCCACATTCTAATTTCTTCCTTCATCTTTTAATCATTCACTTTGTGTTGTTTAAGCATTTAATGATGCTTTGCTTTCATAATCTTCTTTCTTCCCTCTTAGAAATAACTTAACTTCCATCTTGGAAATAAGTTGCTTTCTTTGTTCTTCTTCTCCTTTCTTTTAGGATTAGATTTCTTAAATCCCATTAACCATAGGATCACCATGTATGATAACATTAAGATTGAGTCTTAGTCTCCCTCATTAGATTTTCACCTTTGATCCTCCTTTGAGTCTCTTCTTCTCCTCTCAAAACAAAAAGCAAAAAATACTTAATAAAGGCATAACAAATATTGTATTTGGGCCTTTCATGTAAGAACGATATAGTGAGGGGTCTTCTCTCACTTTCTTGGAATGTTTAGCGTACTTCCCGTCCTGGGTCGATATGCGAGGCATTCGATCCTACATGAAGGACTTAAATACAATACGTGTTACAAAACACAAAATAATCAAAACACTTTTTTCTTAAAAGACAAAAACAAACAATAATTCATTTCTCATCTCTTTCACTCTATTCTTTAAGGATCTGTCACGTCCGTTCCAACGCAAACAGGTAACGCCTAAGTCTCCCTACAGCGAGCTGCAACACCTAACTGCTGGAACGCGCATTCTGACGTTTCCACTAAAAAACACAAACAACTTTTCCCTTAGTGAGGGGAACTACGTCGCTCTGATTCTCATGTTCCCGATGAGACACGTAGGCAGTGGGGTAGGGCCCATTCGAGCACTTCTTTTATTTTCCCTACATTTGCTTCTTGTTCTCTCTCCTTTCTTTTCTATCCTTTCTTTTACCTTTCTTTCCAGTAGCAGCGGAGCTCCAGTTTCCTATACCCTTTGATTGAAGCAACAAGCGTGGATCCCATCGGGGACGATGGACGCGAGGGGGTGCTAATACCTTCCCCTCGCGTAACCGACTCCCGAACCCAGTTCTCTTGGTCGCAAGATCATGTTCTTTCCTTTCCCTCAGGTTTATGCAGTGTTTCCTTTCCCTCTCTTGGGATAAATACACATTGCTGGCGACTCTGTTTCGGTGCCACTTTCGTGTTTGTACTTGGATGAAAATCTCGGGAGCGACAGTTGGCGACTCTGCTGGGGATGACAGAATCTCTGGTTTCCTTAGCAAGTCAATCCTAGCGCTTGTCTATTTTTCTTTCATTGGGTGTTTACGTTTGTTGTATTTACCATTGTACTGTATTGCTATTTACTGTTACTGCTTTACTGTATATTATTGTATTTACCGCATTTTAGCATTTTCATTTCATATGCTATATGATACTATACAGGACTGTGTTGTGCTGGTTTTCTATTTGGCGGGATGGGTATTCTGAGAGATAAGCCCATTTCACAGGCTTGAGTACATACATAGGATTAGAGTGGACGGTAGTGTGGCCTACGTAGCATCTTGTTATGTATGGTTTATACAAAATCCACAGCCAGACGAGGTTTTCTTGGGAGATGTTTAGATTTGCGCGTCTTGTGCATTTCGGGATGTTAACCTAGAAAACTGTTGACTCTGGTGACCGATCATTGAGGACCTTAGTGGAAACATCCCTCTTTAGTGGTGACAGTGGCAGCCCACATTCTGTGGCAAACCTATTCGCACCCGAGGGCCCACTTTAGAACTTGTATAGGATGGCCTTTATTTTTGGGGAATCAGTGGAAGTTCTCTTTGTTTGGCGATAGCATTGTATCCTACAGGCTGAATGTGCTATTGCTTCTCAAAATAGAGAATCCGAAACTGAGGAACCACTGTTCTAGTACCCACATGTGAGGATGGGCGGGTGTTTACAGGTTTGCAGGTGACCATGCCTCCTACATACCCTGATACTCTGATATTTTCACAGACAGATGATGTAACTTGTTACAGTCAGTGGGTTTCTATCTGCAGTATTATTCTCAGATTTGTACAGACATCGTGCACACAGTCCAGCACAAACACAGAGCACTGATACCATGCCTTTTGCATTGCATTATCATAACATAACATTCATGTTTGCCATTTCCAGGTGCTTATTTTACTTCTGATTCCAGTCCATGGGTTCGACAGAGACAAATGCTAAGAGGAAAAATAATGTTGCTTACAAATTTCCAGAGCCGACATTGGATCTACTTCACAAAATGGTAGCCATGGCTGACCCGGGTGTTCTCATCACTTTCCAGAAGAAATATGGGAGATTGGAGAAAATGGTCCGTAACATTACAAAGTACGAGCATGATGCCCTCCGCACTCTACTGTAGTTCTATGAGCCTTCGCTAAGATGCTTTGTCTTTCTAGGGTATATCTTGATGCCTACGCTGGAGGAGTTTTCATTCATCTTGGGTATTTCAGTCAAATCAAATGTGTCATTCTTTTCTGGAGATCACCCTAGCATAGGAGAAATTGTGACGGCTCTACAGGTGGAACAGTCAGTGCTGAAGAGAAATGTTGCTAATAAGAGTGGAGTCAAAGGTTTTCACTTGGAATTTCTTGCAGATCAAGCTCAGGAATGTGCCAACGCCAAGAATTGGACAGTCTATAATTCTATCCTGGCCTTGTGTATCTATGGCATCGTTTTATTTCCTAACCAACATCACTTTGTGGATATGCACGCTGTGAGGGTTTTTATCCGGAAAAATCCTATTCCCACTTTGTTGGGTGATTTCTACCACTCGGTGCATTTCAAAAATGAGAAAAGAAGAGGAGGTCCTGTCAATTGCTGTGCCCCGCTTTTGTCTGATTGGTTTCGGAAACATTTGCATCAATCTGGTGCATTTGTGGACACTAGGGATTCTCTAAAGTGGTCTAAACGACTAATGGGGTTGACTGCTGACAACATTGTTTGGTTTGACCGTCAGTTGCAAGGAACAGAGATTATTACCAACTGCGAAAACTTCCCGAATGTGCCTCTGATAGGCAGGAAAGGGGGAATTAACTACAACCCAATCCTGGCTATCAGATAATTTGGGTATGCCTCAAGGAACCCTCCTGAAGACCAACATATAGAAGAGTCTTTGTTCTTCAATGGGGATGAAGATACAGAAGTGTTAAGAAGGGTTGTGCATGCTTAGGGGCACCTCCACAAGACTGGGAAGACTGTCTTTGGAAAAGGTGATTGTAGAGCCTATCCAAAGTATACATAATGCATTCAGAGAAAGGTTGAAGAGGTTCTTTTGCCCTTTTCAAGAGAGCCACCTCTATATCCAGCAATTCCGGAGCAACCTACCACCGTTCCCATGGAGGAGTTTAACAAACTGCAAGCTACAGTGAATGTGCTTCGGGTGGAGAATTCCGATTTGAGTAGTCTTCTTCAGAATGCTCTACATGCCAACAAAGAGCTGGAGTGGAGAGCCCAAGACGCAGAACAAATGTTAGCAACAAAAGAAGGGGACTTTGCTGAAAGAGCCCAACATTTCCAAAAGGTTAGTAAAGGTGTTGATGCTACTACTCAAGCTCACAAGAAGACCAAACAGGTCTTAGCGCAGAACAAAGAGAAGTTAGCCAAGTTTCAGCAAGCCTGGGATGAGGTCAGGCTCGAGAATGCAGAGTTACACGAACAATTAAAGACCAAAGACGACGAGCTTCTTAGGGCACATGAACAACGGAGAAAGCATCGGGAAGACTTCGAAAAAAGTCAAGAGCAGCTAAGGAATGTTAATGACGAACTGAAAATGTCCAAGAAAAAGCTTGAAGATGCCATGATAGAGATGGGAAGACTCAAGATACAAGCTGGGGTGAAAAGGTTTAAGGAAATGAGTACTGATGAAGCTCTCTTGATGCACGCAGATTCATTAACCGAAGCTCTGAATAGGAGAGACATTTTGATCAAGGAGTTGATTGAAAAGTCGGGTCATCAACGCACTAGAATCCTTTTTGAAGAAATCAAGCATTCTAGTGAGAAATTGAAAGATTTGGAGTTAGATGTTTGATGTTAATTTCCTATCCTTTTAATGTAGTTTTGTTGATGTATTGTTGGCTACCATCAGACTTGTTGATGGAGTCATTTTCTTGATGTATTTCCCATTTACGAACTCATTGTAAAATGTTTCGGCACTTATTAGCTTCCTGTTCAATGAATGGCTTATTCAAAAGGGTTTCTTCGACATCACATTATTCACTAGCACATTATCACAGCACAGTTTTTCGTAATATTTTTCTCTCAATATTATGTGACTATCATTGAGACTCTTGTGATTAAGACTGGAATCAGGGTGTGAAATGCCCTGGAAGTGATAAACATGGCATTTGCATTGCATATCATTTTGCATGTTGTTGCTTGCTTTGCAGGTACTCGTTGCAGGGTCTCTAATCTTTATTTGGTTTCAGGCATTATAGTTGAGAATCACGTCCATCGATATTCAACTCGAAGAAATCAAGCAAGGATAATGGATCAAATACAGAATGATATGGCTGAAATGAGGGCGCGCATGGACCAGTTCATGACTCTCATGACTGGTATGGCATAGACTCAAGAGAGATTGAGACTTCTGGTCGAGCGTCCAGAGAATACGCCTGAAGGTAATCAAGTTGACAATTTACAGACAAGGGGCACTCCTCCTCCTGTTGGCAATCCTCCTCCTGTTGGTAATCTGGGTAATGGAAATGTCAGAAATGCTGGTGTTGTTCAGGAAGATGTTCAGGAAGATCATTTTACCCTGCTGGATGCTGATATGGGTAATCCTAATGATAGAAGGTACGATGCGTTGGTTGAGAAGATAAGGGCTATGGAGTGCAAGAATTCTATGGGCATTGATGTTACTAATCTGGGCCTAGTACCAGGGGTCAGAATTCCTCCAAAATTCAAGCCGCCCACTTTTGACAAATATCATGGCAATATGTGTCCCCAGACACATATTCAAGCTTATTTTGGGAGGATCTCGGCTCATACTGATGACGAGAAGTTATGGATGCATTACTTTCAGGACAGTTTGGCTGGAGCTTCTTTGACCTGGTATATGAAATTGAACAGAGCTGCTGTGAGAAGTTGGAAAGATTTGGCAGAAGCGTTCCTAAAGTAATATCAATACAATATTGACATGGCGCCCAACCGCACTCAACTGCAAGGGTTGTCACAAAATGCTAAGGAAAGTTTCAAAGAATACGCTCAAAGGTGGAGAGAAATGGCTGCTCAAGTTCAACCTCCTTTGCTGGATAGAGAAATGGAAGATATGTTTATGGGCACCCTGCAAGGGGCATTTCTTGAAAGATTGGTTGCTTGTCCATCGACCGGATTTTCTGATATCGTGATTGCTGGAGAAAGGATCGAGAGTTTGTTGAAGCTTGGGAAGATCCAAGATATAAGTGGGGCTGGCTCTTCTGGAACGAAGAAACCATTTGCTAGTGGTCAGAAAAGAAGAGAAGGTGATACAAACGCTGTGTATAGAGGACGAGGAAGAGGACGTTCTCAGGCTTATCACCAAGTAGGGGCAGTGACAATCCCAGCACCATCTGTTCAGCAACAACAACCACAACGGCAAGCTCAGCAGCAACAGCAGCAACCTCCTTTCCAGCAGAGGTCTAGGCAGAGGGACCGTAAGATTGACCCTCTCCCTATGACTTAATCAGCATTATTACCTCAGTTACTACAACTGAAGTTGGTTGAACTTCGTACTATGAGACCTCCTGCCGCTGGCAACTTGCCACCTAATTTTGATGTTAACGCTCGCTGTGATTTCCACTCGAGTGCTCAGGGGCATACCACCGAAAAGTGCTGGGTGTTTCAAAATAAGGTGCAAGACCTGATCGATGCTAAAGCAATCAATTTCTCTCTGCCTCCTAATGTTATCCAGAACCCCATGCCTAACCATGGTGTGGCAGAAGTACACGCTGTTGAGGACGGAAATAAATTGAACTTGGTGGCAGATATCGGTCAGGTGAAGACTTCATTGCTAGTGGTGAAGGATCATTTGTTGAAGGGACAGGTGTTCCCGGGTTGTGATCAAGATTGTTCTGAATGTATGGGCCAAGAGAATGGCTGTGATAAATTAAGAGTCGGTTTGCAGAGTCTGATTGATGAGGGCCGTTTACAGTTTGACCGCGTTGTGAAAGATACTGATGAGGTGTCAACTGTGACCATTTATCATACTCCTGCTGAAATTCAGGTGCCTGCAAGTACAACTCCTGTAGCAAGTGTTGTGCCAGAAAGATCCAGTCCTGTTACCATCACGGTGCCAGGACCAGTTCCGTTTACGTCTACGAAAGCAATCCCATGGCACTATGGGGCTGACGTATATTATGAAGGGAAAAAGCAGGAAGTCGGGACATCAGCCAATTCAAATATTGATAATGTGGGTGGTGTTGGTGGCTTTACTAGGAGTGGAAGGTTGTTTGCTCTCCAAACTTTGCGAAGTGATAAGGAGGTTGAGGCAGCGGCAAAAGCTAAAGGAAAACAGGTGGCTGAGAGTGTGCCTGTTTATGAAACAGAGACCAAGATTACCTTTGACAACGAGGTAGAAGAGTTCATGAGGATAATAAAGAAAAGTGATTACAAGATTGTCGATCAACTGAACCAGACGCCCTCGAAGATTTCAATTTTGTCATTACTGATGTGTTCTGATGCGCACCGAGAAGCTTTGTTGAAAGTGTTGAAGCGAGCCTACGTTCCACAGGAAATTACCATCAATCAGCTTGAGGGTGTGATTTCTAATGTCAACGTCAGCCATGGATTGGGTTTCACAAGCAGAGATTTGACGTCTGAAGGAAGAAACCACAACAAAGCTTTGCACATTACAATGGAGTGTAGGGGTGCAGTGTTGTCTCACGTGTTGGTAGACACTGGTTCCTCGCTCAATGTCTTGCCTAAGAAGGCCCTAATGAAGCTGGAGGTTGATGGGTTGATTTTAAGGCCAAGTGATTTGGTTGTCAGAGCATTCGATGGGACGAAAAGATCTGTATTTGGTGAGGTGGAATTACCCATGCAAATTGGACCGCAAGTGTTCAAGTCGACATTCCACGTGATGGATATACAGCCTGCTTATAGCTGCTTATTAGGCCGCCCTTGGATTCATGCGGCCGGGGCTGTTACATCCACCTTACACCAAAAGCTGAAATACGAGTTCGAAGGACAAGTTGTGACTGTGTGTGGTGAAGAAGACATCTTTGTCAGTCATTTGTCCACGTTCAAGTATGTTGAGATGGATGGGGAAATTCACAAAATGCTTTGCCAGTTGTAACGCCCCAGTTTTTGTCAGTTTTTATTTAATTGAGTCGTTTTGATTATTTTATTATTATATTATTTTATTTTTGACTTTTATGTGAAAATATGTTATTTTTCATCGTGATTATATTTTGTCGCGTTTTGGGAACGTTCGTGAGATATTTGAGTGTAGGGGTATTTTGGGCATTTTGGTTTATTTTGTTAAGTTGGAATATGATAGAATAGAAAGAGAGAAAAATAGTAAGGAGAAAGAAAAAGGGAAGAAGAAAAGTAGAGAGAAAGAAGAAGAGAAGAAAAAGAGAGGAAAAACTTGAGAAAGAAGAAATCAATCTCCCGACTTTTCTAAACACGATTAAATCGGGTAAGGGTGCGAAACTTGATTATTATATGCTTGTGTATGATTATGTATATGTTTGCTTGTATGTTTGCTTGTCTTCCATAGCCTTTGAGTTCTAGGTTAAAAATGATAATTTTGTGAGAAATTGATACTTTCGCGGTTGGAAATCGACGTAAATGTGGTAGAATGCTTGTTGCCATGATTGTATTGAGTTTTGATTGATATATGATGTTTTGAAAATGTTTTGATCGTAGAAAATATCATTTTGGGTTTCCACACAGCGCTGAGAAACTCTGAGTTTTCCTTGGTTCGCCTAGCGAACCTGGGGTGAAGCAGTAGCGAGTGATGTTTTCACGGGTTCGCCTAGCGAACCAGTTAGCGAAGGTCAGCGAAGGTTTGCTGAGTTGTTCGCCTAGCGAACTTTGTATGATTTTGGGTCTGGTGGTTGCTGCCTTGGTTCGCCAAGGGGTTCGCCTAGTGAACTTTGTGTCTGTTTTCTAGCTGGTGGTGGGTTCCCTGGACATTCGCCTAGCGAAGGTGGTAGCGAATGCTCGCTAGAGGGTTCGCCTTGCGAACAGGGCTGTTTGTGTAGTTTTGTTTTCTGCATAACTTTTGATCTGTGGTTCGGTTCGAGGCGTGGTTTGATGCGTTAGAGAGCTTATAAAATGTTCTTTTTTATGAGTATGGTTTTGAGATTGTTGGCCGATTAAATTATGTTGGGAATTTGGAATCGTGTCGTTTTGTCGACTTTTGTCATTATACTTGTGTGTAATTGGTGTGTATCATGCAATGTGCTGTTGATATGGATACGGTATGATTTGCGTGCTGTTGTATGGTATAAATGCATTATTTTGGGCTTGAATTGCTAAGCATGATTTATGTTAAGTGAGATGGTTGCATATATGTATGCATTTGAATGTCATGAGTCATTGTATGCTGAGCATCATGATATGCATTCTTGAGACGTCCTGAGTGACGAATTGATTCCAGAGGGAATCTGCTATAACATCGTGAGCCTTAAAAATAAGAGGACTGAAAGCGATCTGATTGGATCGTGCGCCTTAAAAATAAGAGGACCGAAAGCGATGGTTATAGACGATCGTGTCCCCATGTGGGGTGTGGGCGGTCGGATCGTGTGCCTTATACAAAGAGGACCGAAAGCGATCCATAAATGTCGTGAGCCTTATACAAAGAGGACCGAAAGCGACGGGGAACATCGTATGCCCGACGGGGAGTTACACTAAGTAATGAGCGATGGTTCCAATAGTTCCTGAGTGAACTGGTGTTGAGAATTGATGGAAATCGGTACCGCATGTGCATATGCATAGAGTCGTTGTGTCGGTCTCTTGCATTTGCATAAATCATTAATGGTTTGTTTATGTGTGGAATTGTGGATGAAATTGATAAATTGATATATGTATATGGTAGGTGATATTTGTATTGTGCTTGGTTGGTATACCTTGGTGATGGAAAAATGAATTATACATCGTGTTGTTGTGTGTTTGAATTCTGGTGCGAGTTGTGATGAGAACAGTATATATGTGTTTTTTTGTTGTTATATATAATTGTATGCAATTATATGATGATTATGTTTCTCACCTTTCTGCTATTTTATAATGCTCTATGAGGCATTGCAGATTAGAGTTGCTGGAGGTCTTTTTGTGAAGCTTAGGACTTCACTCTTTTGTCGGTCGGCTCTGATATGTGGCACCGGGTAGTCAGGGGGATCGTTTTGTAGTTTGATGTGTATATATATATATATATATATATCCTTTGGCTTGTACATGTATGACTTGATGTATGACAAACTTTTAATGATATATATATATATATATATATATATATATATATATATATAAGATTCAGTTACGGATTTTCCGCTTTCATTCCGTTTCTGAATTGTGGGTGTATTGCTACCTGAATTGTTGCATATCTTTATGAGCAGGTGTTGTATGTTTGTTTCAAATTGATGTGACCCCTCGGTCTATGCCGTGCATGTTTTAAATATACTCTGATGAAATTTTGAATTTTCTTTTACCGTTTATTTAATTGGGGGTATAGATTGGGGTGTTACCTTAAGTGGTATCAGAGCCAGTCCATGTCAGTTCGTGTCTGTTTGTGTCAGTCCTTTATCG
This sequence comes from Lathyrus tuberosus, assembly GCA_022829125.1. Taxonomy (NCBI): domain Eukaryota; kingdom Viridiplantae; phylum Streptophyta; class Magnoliopsida; order Fabales; family Fabaceae; genus Lathyrus; species Lathyrus tuberosus. The sequence continues at coordinate 12,300,062 of JALAZF010000045.1, forward strand.
CTGTGGCATTGGAGTGAGCTGTTTGTTTAACCATAGTTTCTGTTATTAGAAATGAACAGAATATGGCTGGTAGGAATGACGCTGCTTTGGCTGCTGCTATGCAAGCTATGGCTCGGGCTGTGCAGGGTGCACCTAATGCTGCAGGTAATGATGAGTTCAGGAAGAACAAACCGCCTGTCTTCAAGGGAAGATATGATCCTGATGGTGCGCAGATTTGGCTGAAAGAGATTGAAAGAATTTTCCGAGTGATGGATTGTGCTGAGGATCAGAAGGTGAGACTGGGTACTCACATGTTACTAGAAGAAGCTGATGATTTGTGGGTTAGTACACGTCATGTGTTGGAAGCTGCAGAGGAAGAGATTACTTGGGCTGTGTTTAGTATTGAGTTTCTGAGGAAGTATTTTCCTGAAGATGTAAGAGGAAAGAAGGAAATTGAGTTCTTGGAGTTAAAACAAGGTAATATGTCTGTTGTTGATTATACTGCTAAGTTTGTGGAGCTTGTGCATTTTTATCCACATTATGCTGAAGCGACCGCGGAGTTTTCTAAGTGTGTGAAGTATGAGAACGGATTGCGTCCTGAGATAAAGCAGGCCATTGGTTATCAAAGGATTCGGAGGTTCTCTGATTTGGTGGATTGTTGTAGGATTTATGAGGAGGATAGTAAGGCTCGTTCTACTCACTATAAGAGTGTGAGTGAGAGGAAAGGGAAGCAACAGTTCCGTGGTGGTCCGTATGTAACACTAGCTGATAAGGGTAAATAAAGGGGAAATTTTGAGAGAAGGTCAAGTGGAGGAGGAATGTATGGTCCTCTGAGATGTTATAGATGTGGGGATGTGGGACATCGTCAATCCGAATGTAGGAAGGATTTGAGGAAGTGTTCTAATTGTGGAGGTTTAGGACATGTCGCAGCTGATTGTGCAAGGAAGAATGTGGTGAAGTGTTTCAACTGTGGGCAACCTGGTCACATTAGTACGAAGTGTCCGAAACCGAAGCAAGCTCCAGCTGGTGGGAAAGTTTTTGCCTTGGCAGGAACTCAGACTTCAAGTGCAAATCGTCGGATCAGAGGTACTTGTTTTATTAATAGTACTCCTTTAGTTACTATTATTGATACTGGAGCGACTCATTCGTTTATTTCGTCTGAGTGCGCAAAGCGTGTGAATCTTGTGTTGTCTTCGATGGGTGGTGAGATGGTTATTGATACTCCAGCAATGGGGTTAGTAACTACTTCTTTGGTTTATTTAAGTTGTCCTTTGACCATTTATGGAAAGACTTTGAGATGGATTTGGTGTGTTTGCCGTTGGAGGGATTAGATGTGGTTCTGGGAATGAATTGGTTGCAATTCAATAGGGTTCATATTGATTGTTATCATAATTTGGTAAGGTTTCCTTCTCTTGAGGAAGACGAAGACTCGAGTTTCTTATCTACCAAAGAGTTGAAGAGACTTTTGGCAGATGAAGCTCAGTTGTTCGGGTTGTTCGCATCATTGACTGTGGAGAGTCAAGTTTTACTTGATGTATTTCCTGTGGTGTGTGATTTTCCTGAAGTGTTTCCTGAGGATATTTCAGACTTTCCGCCAGAGAGAGAGGTGGAGTTTTCGATTGATCTAGTTCCTGGTACTAGACCTGTTTCTATGGCACCTTATCGTATGTCGGCATCGGAGTTGGTTGAGTTAAAGAAACAGTTGAGTGAATTGTTGGAGAAGTGGTTTGTGAGACCAAGCGTTTCTCCTTGGGGTGCTCCAGTTTTATTGGTGAAAAAGAAAGATGGAAGTATGCAGTTGTGTATTGATTATCGCCAGTTGAATAAGGTGACGATTAAGAATAAGTATCCTCTTCCAAGGATTGATGATCTGATGGATCAGTAAGTTGGTGCGTGTGTGTTCAGTAAGATTGACTTGAGGTCCGGGTATCATCAGATTAGGGTGAAGGAGGAATATATTCAGAAGATGGCTTTTAGGACACGTTACAGGTCATTATGAATATTCTGTGATGCCGTTCGGGGTTTCGAATGCGCCAGGTGTGTTTATGGAGTACATGAATCATATTTTCCACGAGCATTTGGATCGATTTGTTGTTGTGTTTATTGATGACATTTTGATTTATTCTAAGTCTTAGGAGGAGCACGCGGAGCATTTGCGTATTGTTTTGCAGGTTTTGAAAGAAAGAAAGCTTTTTGCCAAATTGTCCAAGTGTGAGTTCTGGTTGTCGGAGGTGAGTTTTCTTGGGCACGTGATTTCAGGTAATGGTATTGCTGTGGATCCATCTAAAGTAGAAGCAGTTCTATTATGGGAGGCTCTGAGATCTGTTACTGAAATTCAAAGCTTTTTGGGTTTGGCCGGTTATTATCGAAGGTTTATTGAAGGTTTTTCGAAGCTAGCACTTCCTTTGACCCAGTTGACTTGTAAAGGGCAAGCATTCATTTGCGATATTCGGTGCGAGGAAAGTTTTAATGAGATGAAGAGAAGATTGACGACAACTCCGATTTTGATTTTGCCGAATCCTAATGGACCGTTTGTGGTGTATTGTGATGCGTCTTTGATTGGTCTAGGTGGTGTTCTGATGCAAGAAGGTATGGTTGTGGCTTATGCTTCAAGGCAATTAAGAATGCATGAGAAGAATTATCCTACTCATGATCTTGAATTAGTGGCTGTGGTTTTTGTGTTAAAGATTTGGAGGCATTATCTCTATGGTGCAAGGTTTGAAGTCTTTAGTGATCATAAAAGTTTGAAATACTTGTTTGATCAGAAAGAGTTGAATATGAGGCAACGAAGATGGTTGGAATTTTTGAAGGACTACGACTTTGGCTTGAATTACCATCCTGGTAAAGCTAATGTGGTAGCCGACGCATTGAGCCGGAAATCATTGCATATGTCCACTTTAATGGTTAAGGAGTGGGAACTTTTGGAGGCTTTTAGAGACTTAAGTTTGGTATGTTAAGTGACGTCAGATAGCGTGAGGCTTGGAATGCTAACGATTACTAATGATTTTCTGATGACGATTAGTGAGAGATAGAAGCTGGATGTGAAATTTGTGGATTTGATGTTGGTTGGAGGAAAAGATGCGAATAGTGATTTTAAAGTGGATATTAATGGTGTTTTGAGGTTTTGAGGTCGAATTTATATTCCTGACGATGTGGAGTTGAAAAAGATGATTTTGGAGGAAGGACACCGGAGTAATTTGAGTATACATCCGGGAGCTAATAAGATGTATCAAGATTTGAAGAAGATCTTTTGGTGGTCTGGTTTGAAAAGAGATGTGGCTCAGTTTGTTTATGCATGTTTGACTTGTCAGAAATCGAAGGTAGAACATCTGAGGCCTAGTGGTTTGTTGCAACCGTTGGATATTCCTGAGTGGAAGTGGGACAGCATTTCCATGGATTTTGTGACAGGGTTACCGAATACACAGCGAGGGCATAATGCTATTTGGGTGGTTGTGGATAGGCTGACTAAATTGGCTCATTTCATTCCGATTGACATCAGTTTTTCTTTGGAGAGGTTGTCTGAGATTTACATCAGTGTGATTGTGAAATTGCATGGGGCTCCATTGAGTATTTTTTCGGATCGAGATCCTAGGTTTACCTCGAGATTTTGGGAAAGTTTACAGAAGGCATTGGGTTCTAAATTGAGGTTGAGTTCGGATTATCATCCGCAGACGGATGGACAGACGGAGAGGACGATTCAGTCGTTGGAAGATTTGTTGCGAGCGTGTGTTTTGGAACAAGGTGGTGCGTGGGATAGTTATCTCGCATTGATTGAATTCACGTATAATAACAGTTTCCATTCGAGCATTGGAATGGCACCATTTGAAGCATTTTATGGACGGAGATGTCGGACACCTTTGTGTTGGCACGAATCTGGTGAGAGTTTGGTGGTTGGACCAGAGTTGGTACAACAGACTACGGAAAAAGTGAAGTTTATTCGTGAGAAAATGAAGGCTTCTCAGAGTAGGCAAAAGAGTTATCATGATCGGAGAAGGAAAGATCTTGAGTTCCAAGAGGGCGATTATGTATTTTTGAGAGTTACGCCGGTAACGGGTGTGGGTTGTGCATTGAAATCGAAGAAACTTACTTCTCGGTTAATTGGTCCTTACCAGATATTCGCGAGAGTGGATGCTGTGGCTTATAGGGTGGCGTTGCCGCCGATTCTGTCGAATTTGCACGATGTGTTCCATGTTTCACAGCTTCGGAAGTATGTTCCGGATCCGTCACATGTGATTCCGATGGACGAGGTTGAGGTAAGGGAGAACCTTACGGTTGAGGCATTACCCGTTAAGATTTTGGATCGCGAGGTGAAGCGGTTGAGGGGCAAAGATATTGCACTTGTGAAAGTGGCGTGGGGAGGTGCTGCTGAGGGCAATTTGACTTGGGAGTTAGAGAGTCGGATGCGGGAGTCATATCCAGAGTTGTTCGTCTCAGGAATATTTTCGAGGACGAAAATTTCTAAGTGGGGGAGAGTTGTAACGCCCCAGTTTTTGTCAGTTTTTATTTAATTGAGTCATTTTGATTATTTTATTATTATATTATTTTATTTTCGACTTTTATGTGAAAATATGTTATTTTTCATCGTGATTATATTTTGTCGCGTTTTGGGAACATTTGTGAGATATTTGAGTGTAGGAGTATTTTGGGCATTTTGGTTTATTTTGTTAAGTTGGAATATGATAGAATAGAAAGAGAGAAAAATAGTAAGGAGAAAGAAAAAGGGAAGAAGAAAAGTAGAGAGAAAGAAGAAGAGAAGAAAAAGAGAGGAAAAACTTGAGAAAGAAGAAATCAATCTCCCGACTTTTCTAAACACGATTAAATCGGGTAAGGGTGCGAAACTTGATTATTATATGCTTGTGTATGATTATGTATGTGTTTGCTTGTATGTTTGCTTGTCTTCCATAGCCTTTGAGTTCTAGGCTGAAAATGAGAATTTTGTGAGAAATCGATACTTTCGCGGTTGGAAATCGACGTAAATGTGGTAGAATGCTTGTTGCCATGATTGTATTGAGTTTTGATTGATATATGATGTTTTGAAAATGTTTTGGTGGTAGAAAATATCATTTTGGGTTTCCACACAGCGCTGAGAAATTCTGAGTTTTCCTTGGTTCGCCTAGCGAACCTGGGGCGAAGCAGTAGCGAGTGATGTTTTCGCGGGTTCGCCTAGCGAACCAGTTAGCGAAGGTCAGCAAAGGTCAGCTGAGTTGTTCGCCTAGCGAACTTTGTATGTTTTTGGGTCTGGTGGTTGCTGCCTTGGTTCGCCAAGGGGTTCGCCTAGCGAACTTTGTGTCTGTTTTCTAGCTGGTGGTGGGTTCGGTGGACATTCGCCTAGCGAAGGTGGTAGCGAATGCTCGCTAGAGGGTTCGCCTTGCGAACAGGGCTGTTTATGTAGTTTTGTTTTCTGCATAACTTTTGATCCGTGGTTCGGTTCGAGGCGTGGTTTGATGCGTTAAAGAGCTTATAAAATGTTCTTTTTTTATGAGGATGGTTTTGAGATTGTTGGCCGATTAATTTATGTCGGGAATTTGGAATCGTGTTGTTTTGTCGACTTTTGTCGTTATAATTGTGTGTAATTGGTGTGTATCATGCAATGTGCTGTTGATATGGATATGGTATGATTTGTGTGCTGTTGTATGGTATAAATGCATTATTTTGGGCTTGAATTGCTAAGCATGATTTATGTTAAGTGAGATGGTTGCATATATGTATGCATTTGAATGTCATGAGTCAGTGTATGCTGAGCATCATGATATGCATTCTTGAGACGTCCTGAGTGACAGATTGATTCCAGAGGGAATCTGCTATAACATCGTGAGCCTTAAAACTAAGAGGACTGAAAGCGATCTGATTGGATTGTGCGCCTTAAAAATAAGAGGACCGAAAGCGATGGTTATAGACGATCGTGTCCCCATGTGGGGTGTGAGCGATCGGATCGTGAGCCTTATACAAAGAGGACCGAAAGCGATCCATAAATGTTGTGAGCCTTATACAAAGAGGACCGAAAGCGACGGGGAACATCGTATGCCCGACGGGGAGTTACACTAAGTAACGAGCGATGGTTCCAATAGTTCCTGAGTGAACTGGTGTTGAGAATTGATGGAAGTTGATACCGCATGTGCATATGCATAGAGTCGTTGTGTCGGTCTCTTGCATTTGCATAAATCATTAATGGTTTGTTTATGTGTGGAATTGTGGATGAAATTGATAAATTGATATATGTATATGGTAGGTGATATTTGTATTGTGCTTGGTTGGTATACCTTGGTGATGGAAAAATGAATTATACATCGTGTTATTGTGTGTTTGAATTCTGGTGCGAGTTGTGGTGAGAACAGTATATATGTGTATTTTTGTTGTTATATATAATTGTATGCAATTATATGATGATTATGTTTCTTACCCTTCTACTATTTTATAATGCTCTATGAGGCATTGCAGATTAGAGTTGCTGGAGGTCTTTTTGTGAAGCTTAGGACTTCACTCTTTTGTCGGTCGGCTCTGATATGTGGCACCGGGTAGTCAGGGGGATCGTTTTGTAGTTTGATGTGTATATATATATATATATATATCCTTTGGCTTGTACATGTATGACTTGATGTATGAAAAACTTTTTATGATATCTATATATATATGAGATTCAGTTACGGATTTTTCGCTTTCATTTTGTTTCTGAATTGTGGGTGTATTGCTACCTGAATTGTTGCATATCTTTATGAGCATGTGTTGTATGTTTGTTTCAAATTGATGTGACCCCTCGGTCTATGCCGTGCATGTTTTAAATATACTCTGATGAAATTTTGAATTTTCTTTTACCGCTTTATTTAATTGGGGGTGTTACACCAGTCGTTTGAAGCAGTAAATATTGATAAAGTGTCTGAATCTTCCCTTGCACCAGATAGAGCTGGTACATCCATTTCGTCTTATAAACAAGTCGTCGAGGTTGTCAGAGCAGGTAATGCCCAGGGCTGGGGAAAGCTGGTGGAGACCCCAATGAAGGAAGACAAGTTTGGTGTTGGCTATCATCCCTCTATGACTTCAGTTGCGGAGAACAGTGGACCTATCACTTTCAGCAGTGGGGGAATCATTTACCCAGATCATTCTTGTGTAGCTACAGAAGATGGTGTTGACAGTGACTGTGACTTGGACAACTGGGTACGCCCACGTGCTCCGGGACAACCATTGCAGAACTGGTCTGTTGAAGAAGTCATTCAAGTTACTCTTCAAAAAGAGTAATTTTCTTTGTTTTTCTAACCATAATGCATGTTAAAATCTTGCGCTCTGACCAAGGCGTATAGATTCATTTGTAGGGCCACTTGTTTGCATTTGCAATTTTAATCATCAATAAAGGACGTTTTGCACTCAAATTTCATTCTCTGTCTTTCATTTTTATTTTTGCACAAAAATGATAAAATGGCAATGTTTTGTTTCTTTTTGTTTTAAAATAAATTCTAAAATAAAGCATGAACCCGTTCGTGCAGACTTGATCCTCCGGATTCCATTGATAACGATTCTACTATGGCTATGTATGACTTTGACAAACCGATTTATCAAGCCGAGGAAGGGGATGAGAAGGGTTGTGAACTCCCTGAGGAACTGGCCAGATTGTTAAAACAAGAGGAAAGGACCATCCAGCCTCATCAAGAGACCATAGAGATCATCAATATTGGTACCGAGGATGCTAACAAAGAGATCAAGATTGGCGCCAGCCTGCAAGCAGATGTGAAGAAAGCTTTGACTGAGATGTTGTGTGAATATGTTGATATCTTCGCCTGGTCGTATCAAGACATGCCAGGGTTGGATACTGATATTGTTGTGCACAGGCAGCCATTGAGAGAAGAATGCCCGCCAGTCAAGCAAAAACTTCGTCGGACTCATCCCGATATGGCCATAAAGATCAAAGAAGAAGTGCAGAAGCAGTGGGATGCAGGGTTTCTTGCTGTGACCAATTATCCTCCCTGGGTTGCCAATATCGTGCCGGTACCAAAGAAAGACGGAAAGGTGAGAATGTGTGTGGATTATCGAGATCTTAACAAAGCTAGTCCGAAAGATGATTTTCCACTACCCCACATTGATGTGCTGGTTGACAATACAGCTCAGTTTTCAGTGTTCTCGTTTATGGACGGTTTCTCCGGGTACAACCAGATTAAGATGGCGCCTGAGGATATGGAGAAGACCACGTTCATTACTCCCTGGGGTACATATTGTTATAAAGTGATGCCTTTTGGGTTGAAAAACCTAGGGGCAACGTACCAGCGGGCAATGGTAACATTATTCCACGACTTGATTCACAAAGAGATTGAATGTTATGTGGATGACATGATTGCCAAGTCGCGAACGGAAGAAGAACATCTGATTAACTTGAAAAAGTTGTTTGAAAGGTTGAGAAAGTTCCGTTTAAGGTTGAATCCGAACAAGTGCACTTTTGGGGTGCGTTCTGGAAAGCTGCTGGGTTTCATTGTGAGTGAAAAAGGGATTGAGGTTGATCCTGCCAAAGTGAAAGCAATACAAGATATGCCTGAACCGAGAACAGACAAAGAGGTTCGTGGTTTCTTAGGTAGATTGAATTACATTACAAGGTTCATATCTCACCTAACAGCCACATGCGAACCAATATTCAAACTGCTAAGAAAATATCAAACGGTCAGGTGGAATGACGATTTCCAATTGGCGTTCGATAAAATAAAAGAATACTTGCAGGAACCTCCAATCCTCATGCCTCCAGTTTCAGGAAGACCTTTGATAATGTATTTGACAGTGCTTGAAGGTTCTATGGGTTGTGTTCTCGGTCAACATGATGAGACAGGTAGGAAGGAGTATGCTATCTACTACCTGAGCAAAAAGTTCAATGACTGCGAGTCCCGATACTGAATGCTTGAGAAGACATGTTGTGCACTTGCATGGGCTGCTAAGCGATTGAGGCAGTATATGATCAGGCACACAACGTTGTTGATTTCAAAAATGGATCCTATCAAATACATTTTCGAGAAACCAGCGCTAACAGGCAGAGTTGCACGGTGGCAAATGGTTTTGACAGAATATGATATACAGTACACTTCTCAAAAGGCCATCAAAGGAAGTATCTTGTCAGACTATCTTGCGCAACAGCCGATTGATGATTACCAACCCATGAAATTTGATTTCCCTGATAAGGACATCATGTTTCTCAAAGCTAAAGATTGCGAGGAACCACTCCCGGAGGAGGGGCCAGACCCTGAATCCAAATGGAGTTTGATGTTTGATGGGGCTGTCAACATGAATGAGTGCAGAGTTGGAGCAGTTCTTATCACGCCGGAAGGTGTTCATATGCCTTTCATTGCCCGAATAACTTTCGGATGCACCAACAATGAAGCAGAATATGAAGCTTGTATAATGGGGATTGAGGAGGCGATTAATTTACGAATTAAGACCCTCGATATCTTCGGTGATTCAGCTTTGGTAATCAAGCAAGTGAAAGGGAGTTGGTACACGCACCAAGCAAATCTGGTTTCGTGTAGAGATTATACCAGGAGATTGTTGACATTTTTCACAACAGTGAAGCTGTACCATATTCCTCGAGATGAGAATAAGTTTGTTGATGCCTTGGCTACATTGTCCTCTATGATCAAAGTGCAAAGATGGAACCATGTACCTAAGATTGAAGTGTCTCGTCTTGGCAGACCTGCATTTGTGTTTGCGGTTGATGTAAAGTCTGAGGACAAGCCATGGTTTCATGATATCAAGTGTTTCTTGAAAAGTCAAGAGTACCCGCCTGGGGCATCTACCAAAGATAAGAAGACGTTGCGAAGGTTGTCTGGTAGCTGCTTCTTGAATCAAGATGACGTGTTGTACAAACGGAATTTTGACATGGTTCTGCTCAGATGCGTGGATAGACACGAAGCAGACTTGTTAATGCAGGAAGCACATGAAGGCTCTTTCGGTACCCATGTCGGAGGACATGCAATGGCTAAGAAACTATTGAGGTCGGGGTATTATTGGTTGAAGATGGAGGCAAATTGTTGCAAGTACGCCCACAAATGTCACAAATGCCAAATTTATGCAGACAAAGTGCATGTGCCTCCAAATCCGTTGAGTGTCATGTCCTCTCCTTGGCCCTTTGCCATGTGGGGCATTGACATGATCGGAAAAATTGAGCCTACTGCTTCAAACGGCCATCGCTTCATCTTGGTCGACATTGATTATTTCACTAAATGGGTTGAAGCAGCATCTTATGCCAACGTCACTAAACAAGTGGTAGCTCGTTTCTTGAAACGGGATATTATTTGTCGCTATGGGGTGCCCAAAAGAATCATCACTGATAATGGTTCTAATCTGAACAACAAAATGATGGCTGAGCTGTGCCGGGACTTCAAAATCGAACATCACAATTCTTCTCCGTATCACCCGAAGATGAATGGCGCTGTGGAGGTGGCCAACAAGAATATTAAGAAGATTATGAAGAAAATGGTTGTCACTTATAAAGATTGGCATGAGATGCTACCGTTCGCCTTGCATGGATACCGAACGTTAGTACGCACGTCCACTGGGGCCACACCCTTCTCACTTGTATACGGTATGGAGGCAGTACTACCGGTCGAAGTTGAAATTCCATCCCTCAGAGTCATGATGGATGTCAAGTTAGACGAAGCTGAATGGGTTCGCGCCAGATTTACTCAGTTGAGCCTTATTGAAGAGAAACGACTGGCAGCGGTGTGTCATGGGCAGTTATACCAACGGAGGATGAAGCAGGCATTCGATCAAAAGGTGCGTCCTCGGGTTTGCAAAGTTGGAGATGTGGTACTCAAAAGGATCCTTCCTCCTAGTACAGATCACAGGGGCAAATGGACTCCCAACTATGAAGGTCCATTCTTGGTTATGAAGGTTTTCTCGGGCGGAGCCTTATTACTTACAACCATAGATGGCGAAGATTTTTCATCCCCTGTCAACTCAGACGTAGTCAAAAAATACTTCGCATAAATAGACCCGCTGGACAAAAAAAAAAGAAAAGTCCAGGCAAAAAAGGGCATCCCGGCGAACCACAAAAACAGAATAAAAAGGTTTGGGCAAAAATTAGGGATATAAAATAAAAATTGTACACCCGGTGAGTTGAAAATCCGCAAGGACGACTCAGGCAAAAAAGGGTATCCCGATGGATTGAAAACCCGGAAGGGCAGTCCCTGCAAAAGAGGGATTTAAGCGAATGACCACGGTCTGAGTTATCTGTACTCCATCACCGTTTCAGCAGCTGACTTTCCAAAGGGTAGGAATCGGTCTGATCATTCCTCAGAAGGCAAGGTCGGGGAGTTTTGAAGACATACTGGCCATAGCAGAATTGAAACTCAGTGGAATGCCGTTTTCACATTGCCATTAGGATAGTTTCTTTTCTCAACTTACAACACTCTCCTCTTTCCAGGGTTTGCTTCCCAATTGTACTTGCCTATTCTGGGCCTTTTCATCAATAAATTGAATTTCATTCAAAAGCTTCTTATTTTGTTTTTTTACTACTTTGTTTGCAAAAAACGTCTTAATTTTTTATAAAACATTGCATTTGAAAACACTGTGGCCTTACAAATAACATGCGCGGAAAAACATTTAAAATCACTTTGAATGTTGGGTAATCCTGGATGGTGGATTCAAACCATGCAATATACTGGGGCACGTGTGCATATTCTTTTGTTGCAGGTAACAGGAGCAAGTATTCCAAGAGCATGGATCATGTCTTCTAGACGAGGAATCACTTATTCCCATACAGAATACCGGGGCAACCAAGTTCAAGAAGGGTCCCCACGTCACCTTTTGTCGCAACGTTTACTGATTGAGTCCATCGTTCGGCCGACGATCGCTCGCGGTGATTCGATATCGACAAGATAATTTCAGCTGGGTAGCATAGTATCTTATTAAGTCGATTCTCCTATTCAGTACTTCCAACAGCTACAAGCTTTTCTGTGTCGATAACGGTTGTGAATTCCCCAGTAGAGTTGATTCGCAGACCTCGCCGTTAATGTTCGAGCCTCAACGAGTGTCCGGGAGTCTGAAGATGCCAAGTCTTCTGTAAAATCCTCTTGGGATGATTTTTTCAGATCTACTGCGTAATCTGGGGCAAAAGCTAGTTGTTGACTCTCCCAAACACGGGGCATCATAAAATTCCCCAGCGAGATGCGTTCCAGATCTATTATCTCCAGTAGAGTGTCTAGCTCAAGGCTCGGCATTAGCCCAACAGTTTAAAGATGTGTGGTCTTCTGTAAAATCCTCTTAAGAGACATTTCCCAGCGAGAGAAGCTTTGAAGCGGTTCTCCCCTGCAGAGTTTGTCGTCAACTCATTATCCTCAGCGGAGTCGTCAAGCAGAAGGTTTGCCTCGCGTGGGACATTGTGGCTCTAAATCTTAGCTTGATAGCTTTGTTCCTCAACAGATCACAGTGCATTTGCTTTGTGTTTTCCCAGCAGATCTCTAGGGACTCTTTCTCGGCATGTTGCAACAGAATGTCTTCTAAACCAGGATTTGTGTATTCCTGACAAAGTAATTCCGGTCCCCAGCAAGATCGTATCTCTGGCAGTTATATCCCCACAGAGTTCAACATCGAATCTTGTCAACAATGCTCCCCAGCTGAGTTGTTTTCTTACCCGCAGAAGTTTAGCAGGTCGATAGAATCTCTTCTTTAGCAGAGTGTTAGCATATTCTCCTCGGGTTTGATAAATCCCCAAGCAGAGTTTTAATGACTTGTCGTCTTCAGCAGAGTGTTAGTACATTCTTTCCCAGCCAAGTCAGAAAATTCTCATCCCCAGCGGAGTTGCTATGGCTAGAATTCGTCCCTAGTCAGATGAAGTAGTTCCTGGAAGAGTCATCATTCTCCATATCCCAAAGTCCAATTTATTTTTGGCAAGCGTGACAATTCGAAGCAAGCAGATTGTTCATTCATTCTCCAACAGAGATACCATCCTTTCAGGAGTCTCTAAAGTCAAATTATTGATCATTGTTCCTCAGCAAAGTCAGTAGGGATGTCTGATATGCACAGCGTGATCCAGTATTGGAATTTCGTCAAAGTCCAACCGTAGATTGGCAAAAGTCCATCCAAGGGTGGCAAAGCAAAGCAAAGTCCAACCGTAGATTAGTAAAAGTCCATCCAAGGGTGGCAAATCAGCAAAATCCAACCGCAGATTGGCAAAAGTCCATCCAAGGGTGGCAAAGCAGCAAAAGTCCACCCACAGTGTGGAAAGTCAGTAGTCGTCTGACTCCATTCAAAAAGATAGCAGCTAAGTCCAACCGTAGATTGGCAAAAGTCCATCCAAGGGTGGCAAAGCATCAAAGTCCAACCGTAGATTGGCAAAAGTCCATCCAAGGGTGGCAAGTCAGCTGCAAGTCCAACCGTAGATTGGGAAAAGTCCACCCGCAGTGTGGCAAGTCAGTAGTCGTCTGACTCCATTTAAAAAAGATAGTTGTAAGTCCAACCGTAGATTGGCAAAAGTCCACCCGCAGTGTGGCAAGTCAGTAGTCGTCTGACTCTATTTAAAAAGACAGTTGTAAGTCCAACCGTAGATTGGCAAAAGTCCACCCGTAGTGTGGCAAGCCAGTAGTCGTCTGGTGTTGTGCTAAAAGACATTGTTAAAGTCCACCCGCAGTGTGGCAAGCCAGTAGTCGTCTGGCGTTGTACAAAAGACATTGCTAAAGTCCACCCGTAGTGTGGCAAGTCAGTAGTCGTCTGGTGTTGTTTAAAAAGACATCCCTTCAATGTTGTTCTTCATCATCAGAGTTTTCTTCAAGCAGAGTTCATTTGGTTGGGTTTATATCCCTTTTCTTCTTCTCCACAGAGTGCAAATTTTCTGGTTATTTTCGGTATTCAATCCCTCCATACCTTGAAAGTCTGACAGCAATCGCTATCATCTATTCAGGTCTACAGTGATTGAATAGGGGCAGTTGTAATACCCCAAAATTTTCCCTCTCATTTCTTTATACCATTTAGCTTGATCTTTCATTTCATTGCATTGCATTCAAGCATAGAAAAATAAAACATTAAGCATTTAGCATTGCATCTTGCATAAGGGCATGTGGTCAATTGTTTCTCAAAGAGGTGGATCATCCAAAGCAAGAGAATAAGAGCCAAAGGTCTCTCACATGCCTCAAAGGTCTCTTACATCATATATCATCCCCATTTGATCCCACAAGTCATTGGAAGATGGTAACTCATCAAGAAGATTGGACAGTGCATCACCTCCTATCAAAAATAGTCAAAATTAGTGTTTTGGATTCAAGTGGTCTCCTGATGAAATTTTGATTCAATTTTGATCTCAATGTTTTCTACATGATATTAAGTGTCTAAGGATGGAATATTGGTCATTGATTCATTTCAGAAGAGGTTCAATTGATCAGTTGCTAGATAATCAAGAAATTGGGGAAAAAGTCAACTGTGCAGTGAAAAAAGTTAACTCCTGACTTTTTAAGATCAAATTCATGAAATTCATGTTATATATGTTCATTAGACAAGATTTGATCAAGAAATGATGGAGGAATTATGAAAAATCAAGAAATCACAAAACTGCCAAAAATAGAAACTTTAGGGTTTCCAAAAATGGCATGTTTGGACCATTTTACACCCCACTTTGAGGCTCTCTTTCTCCATGATAAAAGCTCCAAACCTCAGGCCCAAGTTGAACCAATTAAAGTTCATGTTCCAAGCTTCAAATCCATATAAAGAACTCTTCCATTGGATCAAAATTGAAGGAGTTATGATTGATCAAAGTTTGACAAAACTAGGTCAAAAACCAAGTCATGGCAAAGCAAGCTTAGGCCCATGCGCCATAATTTTGACAAACACATGGTGTGCCAAAAGTCAAGCCATTCTTCTCCATCAAGTAAGCTTCAAATGGAAAACTTTCCAACATCAAAGTTGTTCCTTTCTATGCCTTCTTCAATGTTCATGTTGGACATTTTTTAATTTGATCAAGTTATGAGGTAGTTATGGTGGTCCTAAGTTGATGGTTTCATGCTGAATTTTCAAAGTCACATTGCCATGCCATGCCACAACATGCCTCGCCCTTGAGCCAGCTTTGAACCTCAATGTTCTAAGTAATTTTACACCATGCTACAAGCCTCCATTCAATCCAAAACCAACATCAAACTTGTTCTCCCATATTCCCTCTTTCATTTGACATCAAAAACTCACTAAATCATCTACCATGCATAGAGAAATTTATCACCAAACCTCCTTGTTTTAATTGATACCAAGTTGCCAAAATGAAATGGTTGATATTGTTGTTGTTGGTTTCCCACAGTCAGCTTGCACGTGCATTCTTCCACGCTCCTCTTTGCTTCATTAAGCCAAACACATTTCATATACACCATGCATACATGCTTTATCATACATGGAAGAGGAAAGAAATAAAAACTTGTGCAGCAAGTTTCTGCTGCACCACTGACCTCACACGAGTTCATCACCACCATTCACCTTCATCAACCTCACCATAAACCTCATAAACCTCAACCTCACTACATCACAACCTCCTTAACCCGCCCTAACTAACTTGACTCAGTTAGTTAGAGGCAACTAAGTTAACCTCACATTAACTCACTAAACTCACTCAGTTAACCACCACAGTTCAACTTTAACCACACCTATATAATTAAATCTCACTCACAAATTCATGGAGAACTTGATTTTTTTCTCATTCTCGTTCCAAACACTCTCAGATTCTCTCTGCTCTCTCACTCAGATCTCACACGATTTCACTATTTTTCTTAATCATCGTCATCATTTGGTGACTATCAATCAAGCACATTCAAGAGCAACTTCTCTCTTCAAGCTCAACATCACTGCAGTCATCAATTCTCTTCACATACTCAAGAATCAATAGCGTTTATTTTGCAAAAAAGTTAAAGTTCTACAAGCTCAAGATATCACAATCTCTGGTTTTCTCAATACTTCAAAGTTATTCATAGTTTCAGGTTTTTTTCTCAACCTTTTTCTACTAAATTCAGCTTGTTTTCATGGGGTTTATAGCTTATTAGAAGCTGCGTGGGTCCTGGCTAGTTGATAGGTCTCTTAGAGGAATAGTTTCAAAACCTAGGGCAACTTTAATCTCCTCGGTTCTCTGTATATATGATTGATATGTGGAAAATGTTTGAGGATTGGTGTTGTGCGTAAGTTCCTCTACATTTTGGTACCATTTTTGTGCATTTCTGGAAGTATGAAAGTTTGCAGGTGGCGGAAATTCGCCGGAGATGACGACCGGAGGTCCTTCTCCGGCCGGTAGCATTGAATCAGCTAGGGTTTCTAGCTTTATATTGTGACTATGTGATTGTCCTCATTGTGTGGTTCAGGTGTTGCCAACACATTAAAATTTCACATGACACGCACGTGTTCTATTTTGGCCTCATGTGTTTGTGTGTGTGCATCATGATTATTAGTGTACGCCTCCAATCTGATCTGTTCATGTTGCATGTTTGATCACCATGAGATTAATCCAATGGTTTAAACGTCGCCAATGTATTAATGAAGGTGTTGTGTATCACGTGTGTGCTTTTAATTTCTGAATTGATTGTGTGTGCACGCGTGTAGGAGAGTTATCATATGCTTGCGTTATATATTGTTGGATTAGCAGGTTTTAATGATTAATCTTGGTTGATCTGATCGTGTGGTTATGATTGCATTTAATTCTTGACTGCATGTACACTCATCACACACAACCACACACATATGGACTGGGTTGAGTAATTACTTTTCACACACCACCTTTTCAGGCCCATTACATTTTAACTGACGAATTTCTTTCTCTGCACCCCCTTTTCATTTTTTTTATTATTTTTACTTTCTTTTCCATATCTGTTTAGTTTTCTATTTTTAAAAATAGTTAATAATTTCTAAAAATCCCAAGTAAATTCATGTGTGTTCTTTGGATATTTAAATCATTTTCTTAATTTTTTAATTCTGACTTTGTGTTTTTTTTGCACATTATTTCATATTTTCTTTTCAATTTCTTTTTGAATGCTCTTATTCCTTGACACTTGCACTGGCATGATTTCTTGTTCTCATCTCACATCATATTTTTGATTCATTCTTTTTGTATTGATTAGATAACATCTTAAAGTGTCTAAAATATTTTTTTTTTCTGATTTTTAAAGTCATCTTATATGAGGTTTGTATGATCATCTTTACACTTCTTTTTGTGGCATTTCAATATGACTTTGTGCACTTCTTTGTGACACTTTTATCTTGAAGTTTAGTATGAGGTTTTAACATGTGTTTAGCCTCTGACTTAGGTTGATTAGAATCATATTGGCATAATTTTATTGTGTTTTGATAATTTTTGATGCCTTGCATGTGAAGTTACTTTTTGTGCTCATCGTTCTATCTCATTCTTATATGTTTTGATGAGGCATTTATGCCACCATTTGATGTTTGTTTGTGCATCAATTATAGGTCATTTGCATGATATTATAGGTCATCTTAGTTTCATTATATGTCACTTTGATTTATGTTTTCATTTGATATGAATTTGTGTGTTATAATTTGAACTTTGACATGCTTTCATCTCCCACTTTTCCTTATGGTCTATGTGTTGCATATATGCATTTGGTATGCCATCTTACATGTTTCATTTGCATTTCACCAATGATATGCTACTGCCCATGTGCATTCATCAATCATTTTACATGATATGTGTCATACCCCAAATTTTTACCATTAAGATTTCCCATCATTGTGCAAATCATCATCACAATATGGATGTACCTTTATGCCTCATCAAATGCCTCAAGGGTTGTTGAGCATTCACTACAATCAAAATTAGGGTTTCAAGCCCTCTCAGAGCCTTAGACAAAGGATCAATCAAGAAATGACATGATCTTCAACTTGTCTAACCTCTCAAACACCTACAATGGATCAAAAGGAGTCCCACTTTAAGGATTAAGCACAAGGCTGCTCCCTTCTAGGTGGATCAAGTCTCAAGATCGCCAATGTCACCAAATTAGGGTTTGGATCGACTAGGGCCTCCAAATGGAAAATTTTCCTCTGGGCATGAGCCAATGTTCCAAAACATAACCTAATATACTCCATGGAACCTCATGGACCCAAGCATCAAGTCAATTTGACCTCAGGGGATGCATACATCAAAAATCAGAAATTAGGGTTTCTTGACCTAATTCACCCCTAAGTTGGCTTTTAGGGAAAATCATGAACCAAGACCTCAAGAGAGAGTTTGAGGGTCTCTAATGAACTATATTGATCCATTTGGAACAATGGATTAATCCAAGAAGCTTGAGCAACAAGTCTCATTTTCATTTGCACCACAATTAGGGTTTCGCGAGGAAAGTCAACTGTAACTTTGACTTTTGACCAGGACATGCTTCCAAACCCTAGGACATGCCTCAACATACCCTATGACACCCTTGGAACATGTTCATCAAGTTTGATTTAGGTCAAGGACATGATTTCTTGAAGAATTGCACAATTTGGAATTCATCTGATAAAAAGTCAACTGTGCACAAAAGTCAACTTTGACTTTTTGAGATTTTTCACCAAAATGGATTTTTAACCCTAAAATGATGTTAATGTATGATTTGAATCATCATTCATCAAGGAAAACCAAAGTAAGTGGGATAACTTGTAAAAGGGGTAACCATAAAACTTAGAAATTTTTCTAAGTTATGGAAAAAGTACCACTAATACACTAACTTTGGAGGGTCATAACTCCTAAACCACATGGCCATTTTTTCTCATCCAAAGATGGATTTGTAGCCCTTATTACCCTCTACAAAAACTTCAACTAGACCTAAGTCCAATTCATTAAGGATTTTGAGTTATGGAGTGATCAAAATCAAGAAATCACACTTTGTTCCAACACTTAGTGAAAATTTCACTAAGTCAGATTTTGCTTCACTTTTTGCCAAATGTAGAAGGATTTTTCACTTGGAATCAAAAGAGATCAAAACCAAACTTGTTCAAACAGTTGTTATATCATGTAAGGGCTTTCCAAAATGGTCAAGAGCATTACCAAATTCAACTTACACCATGAGTTATGACATTGGAAAGTTGCCTTGCTGAAATCTGTCAAAGGCAAGGCAGAATTTGCATTTTTGCTCGATTTGCCAAAATCAGCCAAATTCAAATGCTCCTATCCACTTGGACACATCTGAGGATTGAATCTAAAGGGGACAATCACTGAGCCAAGCCTCCAAAGTCCATGGAACAAGAAATAACATGTTGAACCTAGAATGGCCAAAATAGGGACAAGACTCCAAATTTGGATTGAAGCATTCAATGGAAGCATCAAGGTGGCATGGACTGAGCCATTCTCATCTGAAATCAGTCAAGACTTATCCAAGACCAAGGGAACCAAAGCTCTGTGCCCTAACCTCTAGTCAATGGCTAGAGGAAACTTGGATTTTCATTTGCCAACATTGGCCAAACCTACTTACTAGCTGCCATTCATTATTCCTTGCAAAACAAACTTGCTCTACTATAAATAGAGCTCAATTGTGATCAGTTTGAGTACACCAAAGCCATCTAACAGATGCTTTCCTCAAAATCTCTTTCTCTTGGCAAAAATGCCTTTCTTAGCAAGGTAGCTATCGGGTTTTGAGTTTGAGAGCAATTCCAATCAAACCAATCACTCACACACCTCATATACATCACATATGAGCTGATCAAACACTTAGATCACTTCTGAAACACCAATTTCACAAAATCACCAGCTGGTTGCTCAAATTTTCAATCAAGTTGCAGCTGAGGTACCACAAATTGATCCAACCAATTTCAATCAAGTCCAACCATTCAAACACACTCCATAGGGTGTAGGGAAGCTGTTCAGATCATCATCACTCATCTGTAACACCTCCAAATCAAAAATCACATTGCACTTGCTGTCACAGCTTGGAGGTAAGCATATACTTGGTCATCTCTCAATCCATGCATATTTCCTCGCACAATAATTTGGCCATATGTTCATAATCATGCATGGAATGTTTTCCCTCAATTAATTGCATTGTTTGAATCGTGTATCAAAAATCCTAGCTTTCATGCAGAAATTAGGGTTCTTGAGATTTCTTCGTGATTTCATGTTTTATGTTTAATTTAAATGAAATTAAGTGTTATAAACATGATCGTGAGGTTGAGACGAGCATAATGATATGTGAATTGCATGATATGATTACGTATTCAGTGAGATTGGATGGAAAACGCAAATCAGCCAAACCCAGAAAAACGCGCGTGTTCTTGCTTGTGTTCTTGGCGCCTTTTTCACAAATTCAAATATTTGAATTTTGTGATTTTGTTTAATTGATTAAAAAATTAATTTCTCTCTGAGTTTTAATGATTTTGAGTTGATTCTTTTTTTTTATAATTCACAAAAATTTTAAAATATTTTATTTTATCAAAAAATCCCAAAAATATTATTTATTTCATATAATTGATATTTTTGCAAAGAATTAATATTTTAATTGTTTTTGACATATTAAATATTTTTTCTACATTGATTTTGCAACTTTTAATGCTTTCTAATTATTTTGTAGGTCAATACTTAATTTTTGAAGCATTAATCCAAGATCACAATTTGTTTTTCACATGTTAAACAATTTTGATCATTTTAATTGAATTTTTATTCAATTAAATACATTTTTGAAAACAAATTAGGGTTTTTAGATTAATTCAACCCTCATAAATCATTTTCAAAACACTTTGGGCCTCTAATAGAGTGTAAGACCCAATCCTTTCTTGACCAAAACATTTTGGGCCTCAGTGTATTGTATAAGTCCCGATACCGTCAAAAACAAACGGCGCGATCGTCGCCCTTTTGAAAAATAACCTTCTGGGCCTACCCTCGAGTAGTAAGACCCATCTCTTTTTCTTTAAACTTTTTTGGGCCTCTATTAGAGTGTAAGACCCAACCCCCTTTTAACCAAAATCATTTGGGCCTCACTTATTGTATAAGTCCCTCTGCGTTAAAAGAAAACCTCGGCGCGATCGCCATTTCAAACGGAAAAATCAACTGGGCCTACCCTCGTGTTATAAGCCCCGCTCTTTTTCTTTAAAAACTTCTTGGGCCTCTTGAGAGAGTGTAAGACCCATCCCTTTGTACAGAAAACCCATTTTGGCCTCAGTCACTTGTATAAGTCCATCTGTACAAATTCAACAGTGCGCTCACTGATAAAACCCTGGGCCTCTCCTTGAGCTGTAAGCCCCAAATCTTTCTTTTTCAAAGCACTTTCTCCTTTGATTTTGAATATATTGTTGTTTTCAATCTTTCTTTGTTGAACAACTAACCAAACAGCATGGAAGCTCTACAACCGAGTAAGTGGTTATCGCTTTCATTTACCGTTTTCATATACATATAACTGTATTGTGGGGCTGTTTCACTGTAAGTCTTCTTTCATAAACTCATATCAACTGTGTAATAATAGTATAGATATTTCGAGTTTCCCCGGCAACTACGTCTAGAACTAGGTGACGCCGTTTCGTTCATAGAAATAGACACCTAGATCCCCAAATAGGATCACCAGATACAGTCTTCTCTTCGGTTGTCCTCATTAGGAATTGTCAAGAAACTCTACTCCCAGAGATGAATGTATTCTCCGTGAAATGGCATCTTTGAGTTTCTTCCAAATTCTCGAACTTTCCTGACTTTGATCTATTCTCGGTGAATAGCATTGCCTTGAATTTCTCGGGGTTTGGGGACCCATCGGCTTCTTAAAAGCATCGGCCTCCTCTTGGGCATCGTATAAGGACCCACAGGCTTCCTAAGAGCAACCCCGCCTCCTCTTGGGCTTAGTACAAGGACCCTACGGTTTCTTAGAAGTATTCACAGCCTCCTCTTACGCTTCATATAATGATTTCTTCCTCCGGGAATGATAGCCTCCTCTTGGGCTTCGTACAAGGACCCGTCGGCTTCTTAAAAGATTCCAGCCTCCTCTTGGGCTTCGTACAAATTGTCCCGACGACCTCCTAGAAGTATAGGAACAAAAACTAGTCATCTTCATAGAACAGTCCTTTCAAGAGTCTACTACTGTTTCTCAAAGCATAATACAAAAGATGACACTCTAGACTTGGACAGTCTAATTTCCTTGAGTCTCAAAGACATTCTCAAGCACCCATTCGTTAAATAGGAAGGAAACCCATAGACTCGGACAGTCTCAATACCCTTCGGATTTCCCGCTTCCTTAAAGAACAGGAATAACCCGGATCCTCAAATCAAATCCATGAGTACAGTGTTGCTCATATAAGAACTGATTTTCTCTTTAAAAAATTAGTATACTGGACCTGTCACCCAACTGAAAACAGTTACCGTAGCCTCCTCTTGGGCTTTGTACAATGATTCTTCCTCGCGAAGCAAACGTTTAGCCTCCATCTCGGGCTTTATACGAGACACAAAAGATTCTCCCCAGCGGAGTCAAACAACGTTTAGCCTCTCTCTCGGGCTTTGTACGAGACACATAAGAGACTCCCTCGTTGAGTCAATCACCCCTTTAGCCTCCATCTCGGGCTTTATACGAGATACAAAAGGGTTCTTATCAAGCCAAACAAACAATAGCCTTCATCTCGGGCTTTATACGAGATACCAAAAGACTCCATCGTCGGGTCAAAACCTTTTAGCCTCTCTCTCGGGCTTTGTACGAGACACATATTAGCCTCCTCTTAGGCTTTGTATAAGAAAACCACTGGTTGATCCAATCAACCTTTTAGCATCAAAGCTATGCCTCGTTCACAGTACACAAACATCAACAACTCCCTTCATCTAATCGCTGTAAGCGGCAAGCCTCTGGATCATCTATATCCATGCCACTGTCCCTCTTTTAGCATGAGAAATTCCTAAGGAAAGATAGCATTGCTCTACACTGAGTTAAAGTCTTCTCCTTCAGGTTAAAAAACCCCCTCTTCGGAAATTATGGCATTGCTAGGATCCGCGTATCCCGGTTAAAGTAATTCTCCTTTACCCCTCGTTAGAGATGACAAATTCTCTCTAAAGTCGAGGTCCTTTCGCTTCACGTCTTGGGCTTTGAACAAGACACAAATAGACTTTTCAGCTTCACATCTTGGGCTTTGAACAAGATACAAATAGATCCTTTCGCTTCACATCTTGGGCTTTGAACAAGACACCAAAAACAACCATTTCCTCCCATAGAATAGGAGGAACTACGAACGCTCTGATTTCCCTGTTTCGGTAAACGGGAATACGTAGGCATAAGATTGAAAGAAAAATCTTAGCGAGCACATTAAACAAAAACCCAAAATCCCATACTCTCATAAACATCAGTCCTAACATCCTAATCCTCGTTCCCCGCCAGAAACCTTCTGTCAAAATAAAAAGAAAGAAAATCGTATTGGCGAAAATACAAATAACCAGTACAAGGGCCCCCCCACATTGATAGCATTCGTAACCTAACAGACCGCTGTTTAAACTCAGTATGCAAGCAGGGTTAATTGGAGACATCTATTTCCCTTCCTTATTCAGCTCACAATAGGATAAAAAATGAATCGACCTGTAGTTTTAAGCTCAACCGCAGAGAGCGACCAGCGCTTAAGAACCGCGTCCAAAATCGCTCACTACAGAAAAATGGTGCCCACCGTGGGGCCTTTCAAAGTTAGATCTAGGCACGGTCTTCCTTTTCACCTCTTTTGTGAATACCACAGATTGGGGCTTCCGCCGGGAAACCCATTTTCTGTCAGGAACTTAGGATTCTTAGCTTTATAGGTCTAGGATGATTAGGACAAATATATATACTGCTTTTCCTAATTGCTATACATGTTTATTTTTCTGCAAATGGGAATGCGGGTGATGCCGTATGTGGAAAGATTGAGTATACACTTAAGATAAGTGATGGCGACGGGGTCGACCATCAACCTCAGTGGAGGCTGACCAACGCAACCCATTCTCTCACCTAGACAATGGGCCGGTTGTTAAGTCTGAGAAGCTGAAGAGCCAAACCCTTTCGTAGTGCGGAAACTATCGGAAATAGTTGTTACGCGATACTACCCTCATTTGAGGCTGGTGATCTATTCTCGATGAATGGCACTTACTCTAAGATCGCTCTACAACTCGCTGGCGATCCGCTTGTTGTTTTGCTTTCCTGGGAGGAGCTGATGATAATGAGTACAGGTACAAAAATCACCCTAGTATAAACCTTTGGGGATGGTTAGAGCCTTGACTTCATGACAACGACCTTTTGACCCCATGTTTTTTCTATGTTTTTGTGTGCTGCATTCATGCATTCATTTAAAAAACATATAAAACATTCAAAAAATCTTCTCTTCTAGTCTCTCTGTTCTTTCAAATTAAACTAAGACTGCGATTGCAAATATCAGATAAAAAGGATTGCACTAATGGATTTCGGTAGAAGGAGAACTCACCAGTATACCTTCAAGGTTCCAAAACTAGAGGATTTGAGAGGTTTGGCGAGGATGATCACTAACCCTGAGGCTTTCAGAGCCAAGCACGGAGGTTTGCTACCACTGTTAAGAGTCCATGTGATTGAGGGAATCATGGATGCGCTCATTCAGTTTTACGATCCGGTTTATCACTGTTTCACATTCCCGGATTACCAGCTAGCACCAACGCTGGAGGAGTATTCTCATTTAGCTGATCTACACATTACGGATCGAGCTCCATTTTCTGGACTGGAAGAAATTCCAAAGAATCAGACCATTGCGAGAGCAATTCATTTGGACGAGTCTGAGGTCAGGACTCACATGACTACTAAGGGTGGCATCCAAGGTTTGCCAGCCCAGTTCTTGACAAAGAAGGCCCTGTATTTTGCCAGTATAGGAAACGTGACTGCTTTTGAAAGCATCTTTGTCTTGCTCACCTACGGGTTATTTTTGTTTCCTAACATCAATAACTTCGTCGATATTAAGTCTATTAAGGTTTTTCTCATTGGAAACCCTGTGCCGACTTTGCTCGCAGATGCATATCATTCTGTACACTTGGGGAATTTATACAGCGGAGGGGAGATCACATGTTGTGTACCTCTGCTTTATAAATGGTTTATCTCTCACTTGCCCAAGTCTGCTGCTTTTTGGGATTGTAAGAGTGCCTTACGTTGGTCACAGAAGATCATGTCTCTTACCAACTCTGATATAGATTGGTGTACTAGGATTTATGAGGGAATCAGGATCATTGATCGTTATGGAAACTTCCCCAACGTACCCCTCATAGGAACTAAAGGAGGAATCAACTACCATCCGGTATTGGTTCGCCGTCAATTTGGATACCCGATGAGACACATCCCACGGGGGGTTCATCTGGAAGGTCTTTTCTTCAAATAAGGAGAAAACGACAGAGCACTAAAGATGGAAATAGTGCATGCTTGGAAACAGGTTCATAAGAAAGGACGAGAGTCTCTAGGAAAACCAGACTGTGTCTCGGTGGAGCCTTATCTCCACTGGGTACAAACTAGAGCTCTCAAGCTGAAGATGCCTTATCCTCGTTACGAAATTCTTCCGCCAAAGGAATCTGTCATGTACTTCATGACGGAAACTGAAAAGCTTCAGGTTACTCTCAACAAAGTTCATAAGGAGAGAAGGTCCTGGAAGAATAAGTACCGCACCCTCGACATAGAGTGCATCAAAATACAGCAATTACTGAAAGAGAAAGATGCTCTGATTGAGATTTTGGAGCAACATGCTGTAGAGAATCAAGATGACCAAAGGAATTTGCTCACTCCTTTCACCTGGCAAAGGAATGACAACCCGACAACGGCCCAAGAGCCCCGGTCAAAGAAAAGGAAAGTTCCAGAGTCAGCACCCGATTTCTCTTCAGAGAGGACTCGGGACCCATTAGCTTAGGTTTCTGTTTCTGCACTTTGTAATCTACTATATTTCCGTTTCTGTAATCCTTTGAAATTCAGTAAAAAGGGGTTTCCCCACTGTTTGATATTTGCAATCTAATTGTCGAAGTTTATTTTGATTAAACCAAGGAAAAAATTAATAATAATTGCATTCATCATTCTCACATCGCATATTCTTCTTACCTACAAATCTCACGTTTGTGTCTCGATTCTAGAGTCAAACTGTCTCATTCGTACAATACTCGGGCCAATCGTCAGAAAAAGATGGATGATCTTGAGGAAGAGAACAAAGAGTTGAAGGAAGATATCGACGCTCTGAGAGAGGATATGAGAAAGCTTCGTAACGACATGCAAGCCATGGTAGAAGCTCAGCTACAACGAACTGTGATCTCAGAGATCACCTCAACGCCCATCATGGAGAAGTATGATCCTAGGTATCAGATACCGAAAGATCGTCCTTGGGGCATGCCTGTTAACTATATCCCGGAAGGATATGTTCCGCCGATCACTGAAGATCAGGGAATCACAACAGAAGCCGCTGGGCATGAAGGTTACAAACTTCGGGAAAGCGAAGATGCCAGGGGCATACTGAAGACTCCTGAAGGTTACAAACTTCGGGAAACGCCAAGATTTACTGCCGTAGTCACGATACCACCCCCTGTGGTGCACACTGTCCCGGAAGGACAGATTCCACCAACACCTTCTGGTAAGAAGGAAACTATGTTCGATAGAATGGATGAATTCCAGGAACTGTTCCTGGAAATGCAGAAGGAGCTGCAAGCCATTCGCGGTCAGGATCTATTTGGAAAGGATGCCGCAGACCTTTGTCTGGTCCCCAATGTGAAAGTCCCGCACAAATTCCAAGTGCCCGAATTTGAAAAATACAAGGGTAACTCTTGCCCTCAAAGCCATCTGGTGATGTACGCTCGGCGAATGTCAGCTCAGACAAAGAATCAGGACCTACTGATTCATTACTTTCAGGATAGTTTAACCGGTGCCGCACTCAAATTATACATGGGTTTAAACCGTGCTACGATCAGTACTTTCAGAGATCTTGATACTGCCTTCGTCCAACAATACAAATACAATTTGGACATGGCACCCGACAGAGATCAACTCAGATCGATGTCGCAAAAGGACAAGGAAACCTTTAAGGAGTATGCTCAAAGGTGGCGTGAAATTGCCGCTCAAATTTTTCCACCTCTTGAGGAAAAAGAGATGACAAAGATCTTCTTAAAGACCTTAAGCTCATTTTACTATGACCGAATGGTTGCCAGTGCGCCCAGTGATTTCACCGAGATGGTCGGCATGGGCGTACGTCTTGAGGAAGCCGTCCGAGAAAGACGTTTGGTAAAAGACACTGGATCACCGAGCGGTACTAAAAAATATGGTAGTGCTCTCCCTAAGAAAAAAGAGCAAGATATTGGGAATATCTCTCTCGGAAAGCAAAGGCGACGTTATCAACCGGTAGCAGCTGTAACTCCTGCTATCAGCCCGGCGCCTATTTCTACATATCAACCTCAGGTTGCGCAGAGCCAACCTGATCAGCAAAGGACACAACAGCCTCTTCAGCAGGCTCGTCCTCCATATAACAACAACCGTACAACACGGCCACCAGGATTTGATCCTATACCCATAACGTACGCAGAGCTGTTTCCATTACTGCTAGCTAAGGGGCACATCCAGACTAAGTCCCCTCTTACAGTACCGAAAAATCCACCTTTTTGGTTTAAGGTGGATCAGACGTGCCCTTATCATCAAGGAGGTCCAGGGCATAACATAGAAATTTGTCTTAATTTCAAGTCTGACGTGCAAAAGCTTGTTAGGAGCGGGCTCTTATCTTTCAAAGATACGAATCCTAATGTTCTCACAAACCCGCTGCCTCCACTTGAGAAAGCTGCAGTCAATCTGATTGAGAAAGAGATTAACGACGTCTATCAAATTCATGATGTACTCTTGTTAAAGACCAATCTGGTTAAGATGCATTGTAGATAGAGTGGATATGGCCATGTGCCACCTCATAATTATCACCAATATGATATCTGCTCTAAAGACAATCAGGGATGTTCTGTGGTGCAAGCAGCTCTGCAGGAACAAATGGATCTCGGATGAATCCAGGAGCACCGAGTTCGTGGAGTTAACATGGTCTACAAGAATTCCAACGTCATTCAAAACCACGATATTCGTGCAATGAATGTCAACCTGGTGGCAATGCACTCAAGGCAAAGCCAATATCATAATCTGCCACGGCACGATTACAATTCCTGTCTGACTTGCTCGGTAAACAAACAGGGATGCTCTTTCATACAAGAGGCCCTCCAGCGTCAGATGAATCTTGGATGGATCCAAGACTAGCATGATAGGAATTCCTATCAGATCAACATGGTTCAGATCTTTGACATTCGCGTGTTGAATATCAACCTGGTAAAGTTACATGCTGAGCAGGTCCGACTTGGATTCTTAATATCACATGACTATCAAAGCTGTAAAGCGGGTACCCTTGTCCAGGAGGCACTTCAGTACTTGTTAAATCATTGGTGGATGCCAATCTACATGGATGAAGATACTCAGCATATTAGTATCAATAACTGGAATCCTACTCGACGTCAAAGTCAGGATGTCCGATCAGGGGAAGGTAACCTAGTGAGGTTGCATTGTATTCAAAGTGGGTGTGGCCAGGTGCCACTGCACAATTACGACCGTTGTAGCGTCTGTTCGGAAAATAGTCGAGGGTGTTACCTTGTGCGAGCGGCTCTTCAGGGCCAGGTGGATCGTGGAGAAATTCGTCCATATCCGGGTTCTGGACCCCTCAACTGGACGTCGAGCTACCTCGCCGAAAAAATTGAGGATGTTGTCACAATCTTCGGTCATCATAGGACCAGGGATGTTTTTGCCATCATTCCTCTACTTGACGAATATAAAGTTCCCAACCGGGAACGGATCGAGATCACTTATGATGGTCAGAAAAATCAGAAGGCTCCTGTAGTCATCTATCTACCGGGACCAATACCGTATGAATCAGCTAAGGCAATCCCTTACAAATACGGTGCAACGATAATTGAAAATGGAAAGGAAATTCCATTACCCTCCGTTGTGAATATTGCAGACATCAGTCGAGTAACACGGAGCGGTCGAATCTTCAACCGAGGAGTTGGAGAACTTAACAAGGAAAAGGAACTTCAGACAGAAGCTCCCGATCCACCAGTCGGTCAATCCAGTAATCCCGACCTTTCGAAAAACGACGATGAGATGCTGAAGCTCATCCAAAGGAGTGAATACAACATTGTTGATCAGCTATTACAGACTCCTTCAAAGATCTCAGTATTATCATTGTTACTCAGTTCAGAAGCCCACAGGGAGGCTCTACAGAAAGTCTTGGAGCAAGCCTTTGTGGAACAGGATGTAACAATCAGACAGTTCGATAGCATTGTCTCTAACATCACTTCCTGCAATAATTTGGGATTTAGTGATGAGGAATTACCCGAAGAAGGTCGCCGTCATAACATGGCGCTCAATATCACAGTTAACTGCCATGACGATGCTTTAGCCAGCGTACTGGTAGACACAGGGTCAGCCCTGAATGTTATGCCTAAGTCTACTTTGATGCAATTATCATTCAAAGGCTCTCTGATGAGAATCAATGAGGTTGTCGTCAAAACGTTCGACGGATCCAGAAAAACAGTTATCGGCGAAGTTGATCTTCCCATAACTATCGGTCCTCACACTTTCCAAGTCACTTTCCAGGTCATGGACATCCGGGCAACATACAGTTATTTATTAGGAAGACCTTGGATACACCAGGCTGGAGCGGTTACTTCAACCCTCCACCAAAAGTTAAAGTTCGTCAAGAACGATCAACTTGTCACGGTCTGTGGGGAACAGGCCTTGCTTGTGAGTAACTTGTCATCATCTACTGGTATAGAACCCGAGGAGGTTATTGGAACGCAGTTCCAAGCACTGTCGATGAGCAAGGACAATTATTTCAAAGGAGGAACCTCGATTTCCTCATACAACGATGCTATCAAAGCGGTCGAAAGTACCGATACAACCGGATGGGGACAACTTGTCATTCCCACTGACAATAAGATAAAGAAGGGTCTTGGTTTTTTTGCAACCTGTACCCAGACAGCTGCTAACGATGAAAGTCTTCATCCCCTTAAAAACTTCTTCCACAGTGGAGGTTTCCTTCACCCAGTGTCGCAGACAGTTCATGCTATCAATGAGGAAGATCCCTCTGACACAGAGGAAGAGTGGAAGTCCTATCTTAACAAGGATGGTTATATGTCTCAGGACGAAACACAAACTCCATTTTTCTATCCCGTACAAAGTCCTAGATTTATACCACGGTCAGATGTCAAAATGATATATGGAGATTGTGATCCGGAAGGATGTCGTGCTCCACCAAATTCATTAGAGGAAGACACTCCGATGAAAGACAATTTTGACTACAACTACTATGGCCCGATGGATGGTCTGCGCATGTGGCAACCTTACCCAGGTGACTTGGGGCAAGAAAGTCAGCCGAACAATGAAAATCAGCTGAGCATCATTGAACAGAATACCTGTGTCCCCACCATGTCATGGGATCAACACTCAGGTCATTCAGAAACTACTCAACATGACGATGAATTCGCAACGTTTGCAGGACTTGAATTCATCAACTGTGTTTTTCCCGAGGTCAACGTCATCGAGAGAGATGACTCCTCCAGTTCCAAAGAAGTGTGGGACACCCTGGGACAACAAAGTGGAAAATACGACTATATGGTCAAGTACACCGCTCCCGAAAGCTCTCGTATCAGGCTCGAAGATATCCAGCCAACTGGATGGGGAGATACAGCTGAGAGCACTAATGCTCTGCAAAATACAATAGAGGAATTCTCCTACGACAATTATGCCTGGGAGACAGATTCCAATGATCCTGCTCCACCATAAATCAGCGTTATTTCTAAAGACAAATCAAGGAAGGTGCCAGACTTTGTGATTCACCGAGGAGTTCGCCGCCAATGGGTTGCCGTCGAGGTTCTGAAGATCGTTCATCAGTCAAAGTAATTGCCATCTTTAACCTTTCACCCTGCCCAGGTGAAACGGATGTTTTGATAGGGCTCGTTTTCTGTAAATTTCCCTCTTCGCTTAGCCCAAAGAACCAGAGTTTTGTTGTATAGGGTTGTAGTTTCAAGGATCGACTTGTTCATTAATAAAATAACGTCGTTTTGTAATTTCCGCATTAATTATTGTTTTCTCTTTTTGCCTTTTCAGAAAATGGTAATCCTAAAAAACAATTCAAAAATAAAAACAAGCAGTAAAATAAATACATTGCACACACTTGCATTTTCTCTATCTCTTCTAAACACGAATCATCACGTTATGCAGATTGCTTGTTTTACACCCCGTTGAAACATACGATCTGATGCCTTCTCCCAACTTTGAGTTCCCGGTATTAGAGGCTGAAGAAGAAAATGACGACAAAATTCCAGAAGAGATCTCTCGACTACTCAGGCAAGAGGAAAGGTCCATTGAACCTCACAAAGAGCCGTTGAAACGGTAAACTTGGGTTCAGAAAAAGAGAGAAAAGAAATCAGGATTGGGGCACTGCTCAGTCTAACTGCCAGAGAGGGTTTGATAAAGTTTCTCAAAGAATTTCCTGATGTATTCGCTTGGTCCTATCAGGATATGCCAGGGTTGGATACCAGCATCATGGAACATCACTTACCGTTGAAATCGGAATGTCCGCCAGTAAAACAAAGGTTGAGACGCACTCATCCGGACATGGCCATCAAAATCAAAGAGGAGGTTCAGAAACAGATTAACGCGAGTTTCCTCGCCACATCAGAATATCCTCAATGGTTAGCCAACATTGTACCCGTTCCCAAAAAGGACGGAAAGGTCAGAATGTGTGTTGATTACTGGGATCTAAACAAGGCAAGTCCAAAGGACGACTTTCCTTTACCACACATTGACATGCTGGTTGACAGCACAACAAAGTTCAAAGTTTTCTCCTTCATGGATGGATTCTCGAGCTATAATCAGATCAAAATGGCGCCGAAAGACATGGAGAAAACTTTGTTCATTACCCCATGGGGTACCTTTTGTTACAAGGTAATGCCGTTCGGTTTGAAGAACGTCGGGGCAACCTATCAAAGGGCTATGACTACTCTGTTTCATGACATGATACACAAAGAAATCGAAGTGTATGTCGATGATATGATTGCAAAATCAAAAACAGAGAGTGAGCACGTTGAACATCCGTCAAAATTGTTCGAACGTCTAAGAAAATTCAAGCTCCGCTTGAATCCCAACAAGTGCACCTTCGGTGTCCGTTCAGGGAAACTATTAGGGTTCATCGTCAGCCAGAGAGGGGTTGAGGTTGATCCTGACAAGGTCAAGGCCATTCAAGAAATGCCTTCTCCAAAAACTGAAAAACAAGTCAGAGGATTCCTGGGACGCTTGAACTACATCTCCAGATTCATATTCCTTATGACCGCCACATGTGCGCCGATTTTCAAATTACTGAAAAAGAACCAGGATTGCGTTTGGTCAGAAGATTGCCAAATCGCCTTCGACAGTATTAAGAAATATCTGTTGAATCCTCCGATTCTATCACCTCCAATGGAAGGGAGACCACTGATCATTTACCTCACAGTCCTAGAGGACTCAATGGGATGTGTACTTGGCCAACAAGACGAAACCAAAAGGAAAGAGTCTGCCATTTACTATTTGAGCAAGAAATTCACCGACTGTGAAACTCAGTACACGATGCTTGAGAAAACTTGTTGCGCTTTGGCTTGGGCAGCCAAACGTCTTCGCCAGTACATGATTCGGCATACTACTTGGTTGATCTCAGAAATGGATCCAATCAAATATGTTTTCGAAAAACCTGCTCTTACGGGAAGAATTGCCCGTTGGCAGATGCTGTTATCAGAATATGACATAGAGTACCACGCTCAGAAAGCCATTAAGGGAAGTATTTTAGCCGATCATTTGGCTCATCAACCGATTGACGATCAAGAATCAATCGGGTTTGACTTCCCAGACGAAGATGTCATGTATTTAAAAATGAAAGACTGCGATAAACCACTACCCAGTGAAGGGCCAGAACCAGGTTCCCAATGGGGACTTATCTTTGGCGGAGCAGTTAATCATTATGGAAACGGAATTGGGGCAATCATTGTTACCCCTCAGGGTACCCACATTCCGTTCACTGCCAGACTTACGTTCAAATGTACGAACAACTAGGCCAAATACGAAGCTTGTATTATGGGTCTCGAGGAAGCAATTGATTTAAGGATCAAAAACTTGGACGTATACGGCGACTCAGCCTTGGTTATCAATCAGATAAAAGGAGATTGGAACACATACCAATCAGGATTAATTCCTTACAAAGACTTGCAAGAAGGTTGCTGCCTTTCTTCAACAGAGTCGAGTTTCATCATATCCCTCGTGAGGAGAATCACATGGCTGAAGCATTAGCCACTATCTCTTCTATGATTAGTGTAGGTCGTTGGAATGACCTACCAAAGATTGACATAATGCGCCTTGAACGGCCCGCTTACGTCTTCACGATTGAAGCAGTCATAGATGACAGACCTTGGTATCACGATATCAAATGCTTCCTTCAGAAACAAGAGTACCCATCTGGGGCACTCAGAAAGGACAGAAAAACCCTCAGAAGATTGGCTGGAAACTTCTTCCTGAGCGGTGACACTCTCTATAAGAGAAATTTTGACATGGTTTTGCTCCGATACGTCGACAGACCAGAAGCAGACATGCTGATAAAAGAAATTCATGAAGGATCCTTTGGCACTCATGCCAATGGACACACAATGGCGAGAAAAATCCTAAGAGCGGGGTACTATTGGTTGACAATGGAATCTGACTGCTACAAGTACATGAGGAGGTGTCACAAGTGTCAGATATACTCTGACAGAATTCATGTACCGCCATCACATCTCAAAGTTCTTTCTTCCCCATGGCCATTCTCGATATGGGGAATCGACATGATTGGCATGATTGAGCCCAAGGCTTCAAACGGACATCGGTTCATTCTAGTAGCCATTGACTACTTCACCAAGTGGGTCGAAGCAGCGTCATACGCTAATGTAACCCGACAAGTGGTGGTCCGATTTATCAAAAACAATATCACATGCCGTTATGGTGTTCCGAGCGAGATCATTACTGACAATGGATCTAACTTAAACAACAAGATGATGAAGGAGTTGTGTGCAGAGTTCAAGATCGAACACCATAACTCATCTCCCTACCGACCCAAGATGAACGGAGCGGTAGAAGCGGCTAACAAGAACATCAAGAGGATCGTTCAAAAGATGATTGTAACCTACAAAGACTGGCACGAGATGCTACCCTTTGCTCTTCACGGTTATCGCACATCTGTTCGCACTTCAACAGGGGCTACCCCTTTCTCTCTAGTATATGGCATGGAAGCAGTGCTCCCCATAGAAGTAGAGATCCCGTCAATTCGAGTATTGATGGAAGCTAAGCTCACCGAAGCTGAATGGTGTCAAAGTCGACACAACGAGCTGAATCTGATAGAAGAGAAGCGAATCACGGCACTATGCCATGGTCAGTTGTATCAACAGAGAATGAAGAGGGCGTTCGGCAAAAAGGTCTGACCTCGTGTCTTCAGAAAAGGAGACCTCGTGCTCAATAAGATACAATCATTTCTCACTGATTCCCGGGGCAAGTGGACTCCGAATTATGATGGCCTCTATGTGGTCACGAAAGCTTTCTCAGGCGGCGCCTTGAGACTTGCAAGCATGGACGGAGAGGAATTTGCCTACCCCACGAATGTTGATGTAGTCAAGAAATACTTCGCCTAAACTAAAAAAAAAAACATCTCGGTGGATTGAAAACCCGAAAGGGCGGTCCAGGCAAAAGTTAGAGACATGAAAAAAAATCATCCCGTTGGATTGGAAATCTCATAGTACAGTCTAGGCAAAAGATAGGGATAATGGCAAGTAACTATGTTCAACAGAGGCAAATCCCTCAGCAGCAGCAGTTACATCATCTGTCAGAAAACTCCAGTCAAGGTCATCTTCGACAGAAGCTCAGGATGCCCCGAATTCAAAGTTGGTAAAAGGATAGTGGTCGTTATGTTTCAACGTAGCCCTTTTCCCTGTAAATTACCATTTTCTAACTTTGTATATACTCTGTGGAATCACGCGTTTGGCTGATCTCCATCCTATCAATAAAATTTGAGCCCTTGTGCTTTTGTTTGTATTTCTTATTTGTTTTAGCTTTACAGAATGACGTTTTTAACATGATTAACGATTCTTGAAATAAAACAAAAAATGAATTTACTTGTTAAAACTTTTTCTGCTTTAAAATAAAGATGGCAATTTTTTTTGACTGTTGAACATCAAAAGAACATCAACCGCTTCTCCAGAAGTAAGCGAACTTCAAAGTGCAGAATCAAAGTGCTCCTTCTAAACCAGTTCGCCTGAATGAAGGGATCAACTGTGCCAGAGACCTTGTTTCGTCTGACACGCCTCGGCCAAGTTCTTATCTCCTAAGCCCAATCAACGGTATTCCCCGCGGGGATTATCTCTCCTAAGCAAGGTGGAATTGCTATCTTGAACCAATGATACTTTTTCGCCCCGCGATGGCCGAGTATCCAGTCATGTTCATCTTTTAGTTTGTGTGTTGCGTCAGTTTTGTCAGCATATACATACATACATCATGCATTATTGATTTGCATTTACATTTCATATTGCATCGCTATCACTCTAGTCGGTCTTATCCCCTAGTGATAAAAGTCCTCTCAATCGAGTTGTCAGACCTTTCCTCATTGGGAAGAGAATCATCTAAGCAATCTCTCTAGATCAGAGTCAGCACTAGACCACTTTGATAACTTGAACCTCTGAAAGGCCAGAGAACCTTCAACAGATATCACTCTTCGCCATTGAAGATGATATCCTTGCTTTCCCGGATTAAAGAAATCCCCAGAGAAAGCCTCTTAAGCAAAGATTCGGCAGTACAACAGTGTTTCTCCAAAAAACCGCTGATGAAAAGGTCATCGGCACCTCAAAATTGGGTCGCATCATATGACATTTCTCCTGGAAGATCCCGAGAAAAGTATGATATGATATCCCCAAGTGGAAACAGTCTCTCAAGAGACTCGCTTTCCCAGTAGAATCGACAAATGGCGTCTCCAACAGAGAAGTTTGTGCAACTCTATAACTCAGACGGCTGCGTTCACCAGCGAGTCTGACATCAAAACTTTTTCCACTCAAATGGCATCTCCCCAGGAAAATTCGACGAGAAGTTTGAGGAAAACCGCTACGAGTAGCGCCCCTTGTCAGTAAAGTTTATTGACAAAAGAAACTAAGACCAGTTCCTTGGTGGGAAACCAGGATCGAGGGGAAGTTTAAATCAGAAACTAAGACCAGTTCCTTGGTGGGAAACCAGGATCGAGGGGAAGTTTAAATCAGAAACTAAGACCAGTTCCTTGGTAGGAAACCAGGATCGAGGGGAAGTTTATTTTAGAAACTGAGACCAGTTCCTTGGCTGAAGACCAGGATCGAGGGGAAGTTTACCTTTTCTAAGCATCATTGCTTAGCTAAAGAAGATGAATGCGTAAGCTACCATTCATAACCACCATCAAAATTTCGGGTATTCCGATATTTAATTCTCTTGCACCCCGAATGCCCGAATACCTTCGTCATTCGCACCTTCGGGTCCAAGAAGATTAAATAGGGGCATCTGTCATACCCCAAATTTTGACCATTAAGATTTCCCATCATTGTGCAAATCATCATCATAATATGGATGTACCTTTATGCCTCATCAAATGCCTCAAGGGTTGTTGAGCATTCACTACAATCAAAATTAGGGTTTCAAGCCCTCTCAGAGCCTTAGACAAAGGATCAATCAAGAAATGACATGATCTTCAACTTGTCTAACCTCTCAAACACCTACAATGGATCAAAAGGACTCTCACTTTAAGGATTAAGCACAAGGCTGCTCCCTTCTAGGTGGATCAAGTCTCAAGATCGCCAATGTCACCAAATTAGGGTTTTGGTCGACCAGGGCCTCCAAATGGAAAATTTTCATCTGGGCATGAGCCAATGTTCCAAAACATAACCTAATATACTCCATGGAACCTCATGGACCCAAGCATCAAGTCAATTTGACCTCAGGGGATGCATACATCAAAAATCAGGAATTAGGGTTTCTTGACCTAATTCACCCCTAAGTTGGCTTTTAGGGAAAATCATGAACCAAGACCTCAAGAGAGAGTTTCAGGGTCTCTAATGAACTATATTGATCCATTTGGAACAATGGATTAATCCAAGAAGCTTGAGCAACAAGTCTCATTTTCATCTGCACCACAATTAGGGTTTCGCGAGGAAAGTCAACTGTAACTTTGACTTTTGACCAGTACATGCTCCCAAACCCTAGGACATGCCTCAACATACCCTATGACACCCTTGGAACATGTCCATCAAGTTTGATTTAGGTCAAGGACGTGATTTCCTGAAGAATTGCACAATTTGGAATTCATCTGATAAAAAGTCAACTGTGCACAAAAGTCAACTTTGACTTTTTGAGATTTTTCACCAAAATGGATTTTTAACCCTAAAATGATGTTAATGTATGATTTGAATCATCATTCATCAAGGAAAACCAAAGAAAGTGGGATAACTTGTAAAAGGGGTAACCATAAAACTTAGAAATTTTTCTAAGTTATGGAAAAAGTACCACTAATACACTAACTTTGGAGGGTCATAACTCCTAAACCACATGGCCATTTTTTCTCATCCAAAGATGGATTTGTAGCCCTCATTACCCTCTACTAAAACTTCGACTAGACCTAAGTCCAATTCATTAAGGATTTTGAGTTATGGAGTGATCAAAATCAAGAAATCACACTTTGTTCCAACACTTAGTGAAAATTTCACTAAGTCAGATTTTGCTTCACTTTTTGCCAAATGTAGAAGGATTTTTCACTTGGAATCAAAAGAGATCAAAACCAAACTTGTTCAAACAGTTATTATATTATGTAAGGGCTTTCCAAAATGGTCAAGAGCATTACCAAATTCAACTTACACCATGAGTTATGACATTGGAAAGTTGCCTTGCTGAAATCTATCAAAGGCAAGGCAGAATTTGCATTTTTGCTCGATTTGCCAAAATCAGCCAAATTCAAATGCTCCTATCCACTTGGACACATCTGAGGATTGAATCTAAAGGGGACAATCACTGAGCCAAGCCTCCAAAGTCCATGGAACAAGAAATAGCATGTTGAACCTAGAATGGCCAAAATAGGGACAAGACTCCAAATTTGGATTGAAGCATTCAATGGAAGCATCAAGGTGGCATGGACTGAGCCATTCTCATCTGAAATCAGTCAAGACTTATCCAAGACCAAGGGAACCAAAGCTCTGTGCCCTAACCTCTAGTCAAAGGCTAGAGGAGACTTGGATTTTCATTTGCCAACATTGGCCAAACCTACTTACCAGCTGCCATTCACTATTCCTTGCAAAACAAACTTGCTCTACTATAAATAGAGCTCAATTGTGATCAATTTGAGTACACCAAAGCCATCTAATAGATGCTTTCCTCAAAATCTCTTTCTCTTGGCAAAAATGCCTTTCTTAGCAAGGTAGCTATCGGGTTTTGAGTTTGAGAGCAATTCCAATCAAACCAATCACTCACACACCTCATATACATCACATATGAGCTGATCAAACACTTAGATCACTTCTGAAACACCAATTTCACAAAATCACCAGCTGGTTGCTCAAATTTTCAATCAAGTTGCAGCTGAGGTACCACAAATTGATCCAGCCAATTTCAATCAAGTCCAACCATTCAAACACACTCCATAGGGTGTAGGGAACCTGTTCAGATCATCACCACTCATCTGTAACACCTCCAAATCAAAAATCACATTGCACTTGCTGTCACGGCTTGGAGGTAAGCATATACTTGGTCATCTCTCAATCCATGCATATTTCCTCGCACAATAATTTGGTCATATGTTCATAATCATGCATGGAATGTTTTCCCTCAATTAATTGCATTGTTTGAATCGTGTATCAAAAATCCTAGCCTTCATGCAGAAATTAGGGTTCTTGAGGTTTCTTCGGGATTTCATGTTTTATGTTTAATTTAAATGAAATTAAGTGTTATAAACATGATCGTGAGGTTGAGACGAGCATAATGATATGTGAATTGCATGATATGATTACGTATTCAGAGAGATTGGATGGAAAACGCAAATCAGCCAAACCTAGAAAAACGGTCGTGTTCTTGCTTGTGTTCTTGGCGCCTTTTTCACAAATTCAAATATTTGAATTTTGTGATTTTGTTTAATTGATTAAAAAATTAATTTCTCTCTGAGTTTTAATGATTTTGAGTTGATTCTTTTTTTTCTAATTCACAAAAATGTTAAAATATTTTATTTTATCAAAAAATCCCAAAAATATTATTTATTTCATATAATTGATATTTTTGCAAAGAATTAATATTTTAATTGTTTTTGACATATTAAATATTTTTTCTACATTGATTTTGCAACTTTTAATGCTTTCTAATTATTTTGTAGGTCAATACTTAATTTTTGAAGCATTAATCCAAGATCACAATTTGTTTTTCACATGTTAAACAATTTTGATCATTTTAATTGAATTTTTATTCAATTAAATACATTTTTGAAAACAAATTAGGGTTTTTGGATTAATTCAACCCTCATAAATCATTTTCAAAACACTTTGGGCCTCTAATAGAGTGTAAGACCCAATCCTTTCTTGACCAAAACATTTTGGGCCTCAGTGTATTGTATAAGTCCCGATACCGTCAAAAACAAACAGCGCGATCGTCGCCCTTTTGAAAAATAACCTTCTGGGCCTACCCTCGAGTAGTAAGACCCATCTCTTTTTCTTTAAACTTTTTTGGGCCTCTATTAGAGTGTAAGACCCAACCCCCTTTTAACCAAAATCATTTGGGCCTCACTTATTGTATAAGTCCCTCTGCGTTAAAAGAAAACCTCGGCGCGATCGCCATTTCAAACGGAAAAATCAACTGGGCCTACCCTCGTGTTATAAGCCCCACTCTTTTTCTTTAAAAACTTCTTGGGCCTCTTGAGAGAGTGTAAGACCCATCCCTTTGTACAGAAAACCCTTTTTGGCCTCAGTCACTTGTATAAGTCTATCTGTACAAATTCAACAGTGCGCTCACTGATAAAACCCTGGGCCTCTCCTTGAGCTGTAAGCCCTAAATCTTTCTTTTTCAAAGCACTTTCTCCTTTGATTTTGAATATACTGTTGTTTTCAATCTTTCTTTGTTGAACAACTAACCAAACAGCATGGAAGCTCTACAACCGAGTAAGTGGTTATCGCTTTCATTTACCGCTTTCATATACATATAACTGTATTGTGGGGCTGTTTCACTGTAAGTCTTCTTTCATAAACTCATATCAACTGTGTAATAATAGTATAGATATTTTGAGTTTCCCCGGCAACTACGTCTAGAACTAGGTGACGCCGTTTCGTTCATAGAAATAGACACCTAGATCCCCAAATAGGATCACCAGATACAGTCTTCTCTTCGGTTGTCCTCATTAGGAATTGTCAAGAAACTCTACTCCCAGAGATGAATGTATTCTCCGTGAAATGGCATCTTTGAGTTTCTTCCAAATTCTCGAACTTTCCTGACTTTGATCTATTCTCGGTGAATAGCATTGCCTTGAATTTCTCGGGGTTTGGGGACCCATCGGCTTCTTAAAAGCATCGGCCTCCTCTTGGGCATCGTATAAGGACCCACAGGCTTCCTAAGAGCAACCCCGCCTCCTCTTGGGCTTAGTACAAGGACCCTACGGTTTCTTAGAAGTATTCACAGCCTCCTCTTAGGCTTCATATAATGATTTCTTCCTCCGGGAATGATAGCCTCCTCTTGGGCTTCGTACAAGGACCCGTCGGCTTCTTAAAAGATTCCAGCCTCCTCTTGGGCTTCGTACAAATTGTTCCGACGACCTCCTAGAGGTATAGGAACAGAAACTAGTCATCTTCATAGAACAATCCTTTCAAGAGTCTACTACTGTTTCTCAAAGCATAGTACAAAAGATGACACTCTAGACTTGGACAGTCTAATTTCCTTGAGTCTCAAAGACATTCTCAAGCACCCCTTCGTTAAATAGGAAGGAAACCCATAGACTCGGACAGTCTCAATACCCTTCGGATTTCCCGCTTCCTTAAAGAACAGGAATAACCCGGATCCTCAAATCAAATCCATGAGTACAGTGTTGCTCATATAAGAACTGATTTTCTCTTTAAAAAATCAGTATACTGGACCTGTCACTCAACTGAAAACAGTTACCGTAGCCTCCTCTTGGGCTTTGTACAATGATTCTTCCTCGCGGAGCAAACGTTTAGCCTTCATCTCGGGCTTTATACGAGACACAAAAGAGACTCCCTCGTTGAGTCAATCACCCCTTTAGCCTCCATCTCGGGCTTTATACGAGATACAAAAGGGTTCTTATCAAGCCAAACAAACAATAGCCTTCATCTCGGGCTTTATACGAGATACCAAAAGACTCCATCGTCGGGTCAAAACCTTTTAGCCTCTCTCTCGGGCTTTGTACGAGACACATATTAGCCTCCTCTTAGGCTTTGTATAAGAAAACCACTGGTTGATCCAATCAACCTTTTAGCATCAAAGTTGTGCCTCGTTCACAGTACACAAACATCAACAACTCCCTTCATCTAATCGCTGTAAGCGGCAAGCCTCTGGATCATCTATATCCATGCCACTGTCCCTCTTTTAGCATGAGAAATTCCTAAGGAAAGATAGCATTGCTCTACACTGAGTTAAAGTCTTCTCCTTCAGGTTAAAAAACCCCTTCTTCGGAAATTATGGCATTGCTAGGATCCGCGTATCCCGGTTAAAGTAATTCTCCTTTACCCCTCGTTAGAGATGACAAATTCTCTCTAAAGTTGAGGTCCTTTCGCTTCACGTCTTGGGCTTTGAACAAGACACAAATAGACTTTTCAGCTTCACATATTGGGCTTTGAACAAGATACAAATAGATCCTTTCGCTTCACGTCTTGGGCTTTGAACAAGACACCAAAAACAACCATTTCCTCCCATAGAATAGGAGGAACTACGAACGCTCTGATTTCCCTGTTTCGGTAAACGGGAATACGTAGGCATAAGATTGAAAGAAAAATCTTAGCGAGCACATTAAACAAAAACCCAAAATCCCATACTCTCATAAACATCAGTCCTAACATCCTAATCCTCGTTCCCCGCCAGAAACCTTCTGTCAAAATAAAAAGAAAGAAAATCGTATTGGCGAAAATACAAATAACCAGTACAAGGGCCCCCCCACATTGATAGCATTCGTAACCTAACAGACCGCTGTTTAAACTCAGTATGCAAGCAGGGTTAATTGGAGACGTCTATTTCCCTTCCTTATTCAGCTCACAATAGGATAAAAAATGAATCGACCTGTAGTTTTAAGCTCAACCGCAGAGAGCGACCAGCGCTTAAGAACCGCGTCCAAAATCGCTCGCTACAATATGCATCTTTGATATGTAACTTTGTGCATCTTGGCGAAACTTATTTCTCATTCTTGTCTCCTTCTCATCTCTCCTTCTTACATCATTTCATTTGTGAATTGCATGGTGATTCATATACATTGTGAGGTGTTCCTAAGTGACTTTGGTTCTGACTTTAACCTTTCATGAAGCATTAATGCATGATCACTTTGCATATCCACTCATTCTTCATCTACTTCTTTCATAATGCATTTCTTTGTGGTTTGAGGCATTGCTTGTGTGCATTTGATTTGTGTTTGATCTCATAGTATTAGAGAACATTCTTATGATGTGCATTCTGACCTTGTGCTTCCCTTAACCTTTAAGATGTTTTTACTTTGGGGTCTTACCTTGTTTAAGCCTTACTTGTTCATCTTAATTGGTTTCTTCACTTGTAAATGATTGCACTAACTATTTCAGGGCTAATGGTATGTCACTTAAGTGTGGATATGCATCCACATTCTAATTTCTTCCTTCATCTTTTAATCATTCAATTTGTGTTGTTTAAGCATTTAATGATGCTTTGCTTTCATAATCTTCTTTCTTCCCTCTTAGAAATAACTTAACTTCCATCTTGGAAATAAGTTGCTTTCTTTGTTCTTCTTCTCCTTTCTTTTAGGATTAGATTTCTTAAATCCCATTAACCATAGGATCACCATGTATGATAACATTAAGATTGAGTCTTAGTCTCCCTCATTAGATTCTCACCTTTGATCCTCCTTTGAGTCTCTTCTTCTCCTCTCAAAACAAAAAGTAAAAAATACTTAATAAAGGCATAACAAATATTGTATTTGGGCCTTTCATGTAAGAACGAGATAGCGAGGGGTCTTCTCTCACTTTCTTGGAATGTTTAGCGTACTTCCCGTCTTGGGTCGATATGCGAGGCATTCGATCCTACATGAAGGACTTAAATACAATACGTGTTACAAAACACAAAATAATCAAAACACTTCTTTCTTAAAAGATAAAAACAAACAACAATTATTTTCTCATCTCTTTCACTCTATTCTTTAAGGATCTGTCACGTCCGTTCCAACGCAAACAGGTAACGCCTAAGTCTCCCTACAGCGAGCTGCAACACCTAACTGCTGGAACGCGCATTCTGACGTTTCCACTAAAAAACACAAACAACTTTTCCCTTAGTGAGGGGAACTACGTCGGTCTGATTCTCATGTTCCCGATGAGATACGTCGACAGTGGGGTAGGGCCCATTCGAGCACTTCTTTTATTTTCCCTACATTTGCTTCTTGTTCTCTCTCCTTTCTTTTCTATCCTTTCTTTTACCTTTCTTTCCAGTAGCAGCGGAGCTCCAGTTTCCTACACCCTTTGATTGAAGCAGCAAACGTGGATCCCATCGGGTACGATGGACGTGAGGGGGTACTAATACCTTCCCCCTCGCGTAACCGATTCCCGAACCCAGTTCTCTTGGTCGCAAGATCATGTTCTTTCCTTTCCCTCAGGTTTATGCAGTGTTTCCTTTCCCTCTCTTGGAATAAATACACATTGCTGGAGACTCTGTTTCGACTTTCGCGTTTGTACTTGGATGAAAATCCCGGGAGCGACAATCCCCAGTCAAGGTCAGTTTATCATCAGTATAACACTATCCCAAATCAGAACCTCAAGATATCTGATACCTCAACCCTTATGTAAACCTTAGCAAGAGTTGAATCTCCATTTGAACCTGCCTCGGGATCTCAATAATCCCCAGCAGAAAGTTAGCCTCCTCTTAGGCTTTGTATAATGACCTTTCATCAGCAAAGTCAGCCTCCTCTTGGGCTTTGTACAATGATTCTCCCCAGCAGAGCTAACCTTTTCAGACTCTCTTGTTGAGTCAATCACCGTTTTAGACTCTCTTGTTGATTCAATTACTTTTCAGACTCTCTTGTTGAGTCAATCACCTTTTCAGACTCTCTTGTTGAGTCAATCAACTTTTCAGACTCTCTTGTTGAGTCAATCAACTTTTCAGACTCTCTTGTTGAGTCAATCAACTTTTCAGACTCTCTTATTGAGTCAATCAAATTTTAGACTCTCTTGTTGAGTCAACCTTTTTCAGTCTCAATCTTGGGCTTTGTACAAAACAGATAAAGATACTCTCTTGTTGAGTCAATATTTTCCCCGCCTCATCTTAGGCTTGGTATAAAGATTTCCCCTAGTCGGAGCTAGCCTCCTCTCAAGTTGTGTAGAACAATTTCTCCATCTTGTTCAACCACAATCCTGGGCTTTGTACTGGACAGATAAAAGCACTCTCTTGTTGAGTCAAACCCTTTTAGCCTCAATGTTGGGCTTTGTACAAGACATAAAATTTCATCTCTTAAGCTTGGGACAGATATCTTCCCCCAGCGAAGTCATTTCCTCCCAGCCTTCTTTTAGGC
Source organism: Lathyrus tuberosus (assembly GCA_022829125.1). Lineage (NCBI taxonomy): Eukaryota > Viridiplantae > Streptophyta > Magnoliopsida > Fabales > Fabaceae > Lathyrus > Lathyrus tuberosus. The sequence continues at coordinate 12,344,711 of JALAZF010000045.1, forward strand.
TTTGGGGAATAATTTCCCAAGCAGAGTCAAACTCATTTCAGCCTCAATCTTGGGCTTTGTACAAGACACTTAAAATATCTTCAGTCGAGTCAGTCTCAGTATAACCTCAATCTTGGGCTTTGTACAAGACAGATAAAGCTTTCTTTCCCACAGAGTCAGTTTCTTTTCAGCCTCAATCTTGGGCTTTGTACAAGACACATATAAACCTCCCCGGCGGAGTCAAAATCCCTTTTTAGCCTTAATCTTAGGCTTTGTACAAGACAGATAGAACAGTTTCCCTGGAAAAGTCAAACTTTTAGCCTCCTCTTAGGCTTTGTATAATGATAACCCCAAAGAGTCAGTCTCTTTTTCGCCTCAATCTTGGGCTTTGTACAAGACATATATAAACCCTCTCTCGTTGAGTCAGCCTTCCCAGCCTCCTCTTAAGCTTTGTATAAGGACTTCCCTAGTGGAGTCAATCAACCTCTTAGCTTCAACCTTGGGGCTTTGATCAAGGCACACAAAAATCAACAATCCCCTCAGAGGAAGTCCAATCCCTCTTTAGAGATGACAAGTTCTCTCTCAGTCACCCTTTTTAGCTTGAATCTTGGGCTTTGAACAAGACACAAATAAATAGCCTTTTAGCTTCAATCTTGGGCTTTGAACAAGACACCAAAACATCTTTTTCCTCCCTTAGAATAGGAGGAACTACGATTGCTCTGATTTCCCTGTTTCATTTAAACGGGAATACGAAGGCATAAGATTGCGAAATCTTAGCGATCATACCAATCAAAACTTAGGTCCAGTACCTTACCAAAAACACCCGAAAATCAACAAAAACTCACTCACTCATACTGTCGCTCCCGAGGATTTGCATCCAAGGTACAAACGCGAGAGTGGCGCAGAAAACACAGAGTCGCCAGCAATGTATATTTATCCCTAGAGAGGGAAAGGAAACACTGCGTAAACCTGAAGAAAAAGGGGAAGGACATGGTCATCGCAACCATAGTCAGGGTTCGGGAGTCGGTTATGCGAGTGGAAGGTGTTAGCACCCCACGCATCCATCGTACTTGATGGGATCCATGCTTGTTGTCTAAACGGAGGGTGAGCTATCCTAATATCTATGGCTGAACAAAAGAAAACGGGGATAGGGGTGACTAAGACAGACTCGGTAGGACATATGCGATGCCCTAGGCCTACGTACTCCCTCAGTGCAATGGGAAAGTCAGAGTCAACGTAGTTCGACCTAAAGAGGTCGGAATGGGTGAAGGGTGCTCGCCAAGACATCGTTGTCTTGTGTCTACGTATCCTCAATCGGACGAGAGAGAGGAATTAGAGCTAACGTAGTTCGTGGGTACGACCACGGATGGGTAAACGTTTTTTACATGAGTGACGAGCTCTTTTCTGAAAATAAGTTTGAAACCCAACGATCCCAAAGGATAAAAAAGATTTGAATTGGTTTTGTGTTTTTTAGACAGAAGTGTCTTTTAAATTGTTTCGTAACTTGCATTGAACCAAAGTCTTAAATATAGGAACAAATACTTCGCGCATCGTCCCCAACAGGACGTACACTAGGTATCCTAGAAGAATGAGGGGAAGCCCCTCATTCCCCACTTCCACATAGAAGGCTCAAGCGCAATACACGTTAACTTTTATTACGTGTTTTGAAGAAGTTTTGAGATGAGAAGAGAGACGGCCCGAAGGAAACTCTATCATGCAAACGAGATCCTATGGTTAGTGAGGCTTAGGAGAGACGACTACCTAAAACCTAATGCTAATCCTACTCCAAGCTTAATCAGAAATTAAGTTGGACTAGGTAGCCCTAAGGGGAAAGGAATCCAAGACTTAAACAAGTCTTGAGATTCATGGGAAGAGAAAGAGTGAAAGAGATGAAGAAGAGATACAAACAAAGCATATCAAATGCTAAGGCAAACACATATGTGAAAGCATAAAAGAGAAAAGGAGAAGTTAGAATGTGGAGGTTCATCTACATCCCATTCACTTACCATTAGCCCCTACATAGTTAGCAAAACAAGCATAAGCAAAGGTAAGGTAAATAAGACTCAAGCAAATCACAACTAAAAGAGGAAAGGCTATAAACCAAACAAAATCAACCAAGTCAGAATGAACACTTTAGAAGTGACCTATAATGTTTACCAAACAAACTCAAGCAAAAAGAATGCAAGCAAGTGGCAAAACAACCAAGAAGATCATCAAAGAAGGAGTAGAAGAAGAATGAGTGGATATGCAAGGTGATCATGCAATAATGCTTAAAGTAATGTCAAATTCAGAATTTGGATGACCTAAACATGTGCCTAAACATGATGTACACATGTCATATGAGGCATACAATCAAGTATCCAAGCATTAAGAGTGATTAGGAGAAGAAGTGAGAAGATATGAACATGAATTTAACATGGAAAGAAGTTACTTAGGCACAAGTCAAACTTAAAAAAAGTTCAAGATGAAACTCAAGTATCAAAGTCAGAAGTGATATGACATGTTAGGATGAAGATAAGATGCACAAACCAATCACGTTCAAGCAATTACAAGTCATTTAGAAGCTAGAAGAAATAGAAACATGCATTTGGATGAAACATGTTCAAGTATGCAAAGTAAGACATGATTGGTATATGGGATGAATGCAATGCTTTAAATTCAGAGGCATACATCGTATGACATGTAAATGGATGGTATGGCATGGCATAAACAAACCAATTACAAGTCAAGTTGGAACTTAGATGAAAAAGGATGAGGAATTAGGTCAAAAGGAGACATGTGAAACAAGTATTGAACATGTACACAAAGAAAGCATCAACTTCAAACAAATTACCTATAACTTCATTCAAAAGACCTATAATGATCTAAACATGGCTCAAGAAGTCAAAGAAGTGATCTCATACAATGGCACAAGTGCCTTCTTAAGCAAGTAAACAAAACATGATCAAAGAAGTTCACAAAAAGGGACCTCAAACAAGAGTCATCAAACAAATACCAAACATGATTCAAAAATCATTAAATTAGGTCTCAAGAGACCTCAACCAGAGGCAAATATCATACCAAAAGCTCATGCAAAGAATCACAAAGAAACTCAATCAAATAAGCATGGCAAAGTAATTAGGGTTTCACATGATCATGCACAAAGAAATGGCTCAAAGAGGATGCAAAGATGATCTTAAAAATATGAAAAAAAAATGTTTTTAAATGCTTCAAAGTGTCCTCTGAAATATACAAAAAGAATGAGGATCAAACTATGTACCAATGATGAGAAATAAAATCAGCAATGTAAAGTGTTCACAAATGAAACATTTCAAAAAGAAATTCAAACAACAATTAATTCATATGCAAAAAATAATAGAAAAATGGAAACTAAAATTTGTAAAAATTTTATAAAACTAGGAAGATGATTCATGATTTTTTTTATGATTTTTAAATGCATTAAACTAATTTTAAAAATTAAAAATGAAAATGATATGCAAAATAAAAAATAAAATGACATAGCATGGGCCAGGGGTGCAGTCAGAGTAATTTCCACGTTTAAAACAGAATGGGCTCAGATGAAGGGGGTGGGAAAAGCAATGAAAATCCAACCCAATTGTCATACCCCAAATTTGTCCTACCTGTGTATAGTTTTCATCTGTACCTTCATCCACTAACCATCTTTTCAAGGCCAGTGTATGCATAATTTCAGTGGCGTGGGTCTGAGATTCTAATTGGGGTTTGTTATCAGGCTGTGTCAAGTTCATAGTGTTTCATAGTTAATAATCATCAAAATTCACTTCATTCTTCCAGTCAGGGTTTTCGGCAGTACACTGAGGCTCATACTTCAAGGGTGACTCATTGTTGGATTAAATGGGGTTAATATGGGAATAAAGTTTTAATTCATTCATCTCGAATTGGTTTTTTTAGTGAAGGAGTTCAAGTATGATGCAAAGGGTTTATGTGTGCTCCATTTGAATTGTTGAATTAAGATTAAAGTGCAAATGGCATTGTTTTCTTAAAAGTCCAAGAATTATTCCAATTATACAAAAAGTTCATGACACATTTTCAAACACCTCCAAGTCTAACTAAGGCCCATCACCATTTTTTTTTATGTTACAACAAAATTATAAAAGAAATGAAGGAGTTCAAGAACCATTACGAAAATAGAATCCCAAAGTTCATTGTCTTTCAAAAGCCCATAGGCCCATTACATCTTCACGTGGCAAATGAAAAAAAACCAGTCCCACATCAGTAAACATTACAGCAGTCCACCAACCATTACCCACACAACAAATTTCTCACAAAACACTCTGCCTCAAAATCGTATTATGTTACAAACACTCCAAGCCAAACTGCAACAAGACGGGCTTCACGCTACAACGACATTTCGTAGACCGATTACAGAGACTTATCAAAACCTGCAAACTGCTACAATGTCCACTGCTGCCTACAACACAAGCTCATGATCTGTACACAACCTGCACTCGAAAGTGACTTATCAATAACAATATCAGACAAAAAAAATTCAAGAATTAAGAGGCGGGGTTTGATTTTTAAAAAGGGGGAGAAATCCTAAGTATGGAAGAGCTTTCTCTGCAGAAAAGAAAGTGGGGGGGATATTCATTTGGTTCCATCATCTTCATAAATAACTCACCTTCACTCCACGCCAATCGACCAATAACCACCCTACTTCACTCATCTTCCACCAGAAATAACACTGCAACTTCACAAGCCACATTCACACGTGAACCACTTATCTTCTTCATCTCCAAATCACCCAACCTTCCTCGACTCCTTCACTTCATTCCCATACAACACAAATTCGTTAAACCCTCTTCAACTCACAAACCCGAAAACCAGACAATCAGAAAAGAGAAGAATTGAAAGATTAAAACGATTCAAAACCCCAAATCACACGAACCTGAGTCGCGAACCAGAACCGGCGATTGAGACAAAGGCGGGGCGATTGCACATAGAAGAAGATTGAATCTCTTCAAATAACCTTGTTGTTTCCCTTTGGTTATCGTTGTTTCGCGCGATGATGATGAATTTGAGCGCAAGTTTTTTTTTCATTTATATGTTGAAGGTTTGCTTTGACTGTGTGGGTTTGTTCCTGTCTGGAGAAAAAGAATGAAAAGTGGTGATGATATATTGATTTTTCTCCCTCTCACTTTTTCCTTGGTTCGTTTTAAAAGGAAATGTTAGGTTTTATTGCCACCAGATTAGTATAGTCTTTTTTTTTGTTTGTTTATTTACTTATTTTATTTTGAAGAAACGTGTTGATTTCACATGCCATATGTGCACCATCATCTGCCACTGTCCATTGTTTCTTTTGACCGTGTTTGTTTTTGAAGCATGGATGATGGGCCTTAGGCCCAGACGATCCCATGTTCTGTTTTTTTATTTTGTTTTAAAAAAAAACACCCCCATATTTCCTTCTTTGTTTCTAGTTAATTTCACTTTTATTTGTTCTTTTTTTAAGAAAAGTTTCTAAAATTTTGTTTTAGATTTGATGAAGCGTCTTGGTAAACAACATTTGATTTATGATTTCCATTTTGACTTTTATTTTTCTTTTAGGGCCAATGATATCAAAAACATCTTGATATTGGGTGATTCTTTAAAATCGGTACCAAATCTTGATTTATATGAGGCCTACTATTTACTATTTATTTATTTCGATTTATTTTGTCATTATTTTTTTTTATTCATTTTTTGGGTCAATGAAAACCAAATATCTAAAATTTATCGATTTATCGATTTTAAATCTTGATAAAGGTGAGACGTTTATTCTTTTTCTTGTCATTTTCGATTTTATTTCATTTCTATTATTATTTTTGGGTCAATGAAAATCAAATACTAAAGATTATCGAATTTTTCGATTTAAAATCTTAGTAAAGATGAGACCTTTCTTTGTTTTCCGATTTTTTATGTCTACTTCATTTATATTCTTTTATTTTCACTTTTGGTCGATGAAATTCAAAAATCGTTGACTATCGATTTTTTGATTAAATCCGATTAAGACGAGACCAATGTTATTTTATGTTCATATTATCTTGATTATATTTTTCATACTCTTATTCATTGTTCATATCATATTCATATTTATCTAACCATTTTCTTTGTTCACACCATTAATCAAAAAACGCTAACAAATATCGAAACCTAAAAAACTAATTGATGGACTGTTGGTTATGATCATCCACTTGCTCGACGCTTTTGTTCGAGGCTTAGTTTAGGACACTTCGCACACACACGGGTTTCTCTTGGGCTACCTTACAATGAGACCCTTTATTTCATGTCAACACTTGTACTTTACATGTACCCCTCTCCCATTCCGATGTATGCATTTATTATTGCTTTGATTGTGGTTTGTTTACTAGGAGCACCCCTAGGGACTAGCATAGACAACCCATTTTCAAACTAATTCTCGATTCGTCGTCGAGCCATTTTCAAACAAACCCATTTTCAACCAAACCCTCGATTCGTCGTCGAGCCGTTTTCAGATCAACCTCTAACCAAATCCTTTTTCAAACTAAACTCTTTTCATAATAAATAAACCCTTTATCCAACGTCAAGCAGATTTTCATAATCAAACTTCAAAAACAACTAATAATTATCGCAATTGTGTTAAGGTGAAAAATAGGGGTTCAAGTCTTTGATCTTCCTTCGATTGTTTGGGTGCGAGTTCTCTTACTCGTGTGTGAGCAATTGACGCCTCTTCTTCTAAATCAAATCCTTTTCAAAATAAACAAGTGCATACAATAAACCCTTGATCCCACGTCAAGCGAATTTTCATAATCAAACCTCAAAATAACTAACAACTATCAAAACTCTTTCAAGGTGAAAAATGGGGGTTCAAGTCTTTGATCTTCCTTCGATTGTTTGGGTGCGAGTTCTCTTACTCGTGTGTGAGCAATTGACGCCTCTAAAACACATCCAACTCGACAACCATCCGTCCAACCAAAACACTTTTCAAACCAGCAAACCTTTTCAAACCCAACCACCTTAGATGAAAAAGATTGAGAGCCAAATCTTTGACTCACTCTCCCGATTACTTGGGCCCGAGGAATCTTTCTTAAGTTCAAGTAATCGTCATCTAAACCAACCCAACTCTCCCTTTGTTTCGTGGGCGAACCACGAACTACGACCGCTCTGATTCTTTATTCTCGTCCGAGTAAAGATACGTAGGCACTAGATTGGGATGATCTTGGCGAGCTACCTTCCCTCCATCTTCCGTTTTCCCCTAACCTTCCCCGTAGTCGAACTACGATTGCTCTGATTTCTCATTCTCGTCCGAATGAGCATACGTAGGCCCGAGGTCGCGATGATCTTGCCGAGCACCCTATCCTTAAACCACCCATTTCACCTTAGTATATTTTCCTTTTATCTTTACCTTTCCGCATTTATTTTAGAGAAGAAAATAGACAAGCTTAGCTAACGAGTATCGCGATTCGAATTAAGAGGTTCCCGTTGAGTACAACGGACGTGAGGGGGTGCCCGTACCTTCCCCTCACGTAACCGACTCCCGAACCCAGAATGTGGTTGCGACAACCATGTTCTTACCTCCCTTAAAGGTTTTCTCGATATTTTCCTGTCCCTTTTTTGGAATAAATAAAGTTCGGTGGCGACTCTGTCGAACCGTTTTCCGCGCCTTTCACGCGAAGGGTCGTGTCTTCGATTAAGCGATTTTTCGAGTTGTGACAGATGGCGACTCTGCTGGGGACTATTTGCTCCATGCAAGAGAGAGTCGAGCCTATCTTGATTCGAATCGCTAGCTCTTTAGCTTCGTTTATTTATTTTCTTCTCGTTTGCTTATTTACTTGTGTTACCTTTTGTGGCATTGTTGGGATGTTCTGACATTAGGAACTTTGTGAGATGGCTCTACACCCGAGTCGAGAAAAACCCTAGGATTAGGATGGTGGTTGTGTAGTGTAGGCTTGCGTGGTCTCTTCCGCGTGAGTTGAAGCGAAAACCACCGCTTGGAGTAGATTCCCTTGGAGATATTATTGTTGTGGTGAATCTTTGCCATGGTGGTAATACTTTCAAGGTGGGTCATCGATCCCAAGGACCATTAACCCAATTTACCCATGGTGGTTGGTAGCATTAATTCTATGTGAGTTAATGTGAACGCCCCAATCAGATGAGATCCCTCGAATGTATTACTTCCTGACAGTAATACTTTCGACCTCGATCTAGGATTCTGAGAACCCTATTTAGAACCCGTGTGTCGATGGTTGTGTAGTGGGCGCCTCCGAGGAATCTTTCTCGTGGGGAAGAAATGAAGACCTCACCTAGACGAGATTATTTCGAGGATATTATAGTCGGACAAATCTTTGTCATGGTTATAATGTTTTAGAAATATATCCATAACTCTAGGCACCTACCCGTCTTAGAAACCTACCGGTGGGTTTTCTTGATCCTAGTTGTGGTTCTTGACCCGTTCCTCCAGCCAACCTCAGAACTGTTCGAAGTTGTTTGATTCTGCAATCCTGGATCTTGCATCTTGCATTGCATCTCATGTCATTGCATTGCATTGCATCATTTACGCATCTTGCATTACATTTTCAACCTCAGAATCTCACTTCACCTTCCTTCCTTCTCTAGTAAATCAAGTTGATTCCTTGACACCAGTACGCAACTCGAGCCAACACAAGAAGAACGATGGAGCAGATTCAGCAAGAGCAAGCTGCCTTCAGAGAGGAGTTGGACTCTATGAAGGGAAAGATAGATCAGATTCATGAAGCCATCATGATGGCCAGAAGAGAAGAATAACTGCGTGAAGTCGTTGCTGCCAACAACACTATGCCTGTGCAAGGGTCACCCTCAAGGCTCTCAGTTCCTGTTCCCAACCCTATCAATTATGGGATACCAATGAACTTCACTCCTGCCGCTGAAGGAGCCACTACTCAACCACTTCCAACATCTGGAGTCGCTGTTAGTGCTATTCCGCAAGCCCAACCTGCTGTCATTCAAATTCCTATCCCTCAGGCTGTGGAAAATCTGCTAGATCAGTATGATGAGGTACAGAACTACCATGCTGCTGTCCTAATTGGCAATCCTACTGCTGCTCAGGATTCTGAAGCTATCAAGATGTGTCGTGATCTAGCTGAGAAACTCCGAGTCATGGAGGGGTGCAACTCAAAATCTCTGAACGCTCTGGAAATGTGCTTGGTGCCAGATGTTGTCATTCCTCCCAAGTTCAAGGTACAGGAATTCCCAAAGTACAAAGGCCTCAGTTGTCCCCACATGCATCTAAGGATGTACTGCAGCAAGATGGCTGCCCATGCCAAAGACGAAAAGCTGATGATCCATTGCTTCCAAGACAGTCTGTCTGGGGCATCTCTTGAGTGGTACATGCAGTTGGAGCGTAGCAATGTGCGCACTTGGGATGATTTAGCTGATGCATTTGTCAAGCAATATAAGTACAACACTGACCTTTCTCCGAATCGTACTCAACTTCAGAGCATGGCTCAAAAGGACAACGAATCCTTTAAGGAGTACGCGCAACGCTGGAGAGAGCTAGCTGCAAGGGTGCATCCACCTCTTGTTGATCGTGAACTGATTGACATATTCATGGGTACTTTACAAGGCCAATACTATGAAAAGCTGATTGGTAATGTTTCCGCTGGATTCTCTGATTTGGTAATTGTCGGTGAGAGAATCGAAGAGGGTCTAAAGAGCAGAAAGATCCAAGGAGGTTCTAGCAGCCAGTCTCAAGTCAAGAAGCCCTTCAATGGATTCAAAAAGAAAGAGGGCGAAACAAATTATGTCTATACTCAGAAAGGGCAAGCTCCACAAGCTCCCGCTCCAATGCCTTTTCAAATGCCATACTTCCAGTATCTGTATGCTGCTGCTGCGCAATATGCTCCGATGCCTTATCAGCCAACTGTTCAAGCTATTCAAGCTCCAATACCTCAGCAACATGCTCCTCAGCAACAATCCTACAACCAACAAGGGTATCAGTATCCTCCTCAACATCAACAACAGAGAGCTGCTCAACAACGTCAGCCTAATCAATAGAGGACAAGGAGGTCAGATAGAGACTTTGATCGTCTGCCAACGTCATATGCTCAGATCTTTGCTCAATTGATGGAGAAGAAGGCAATCGCTCTGAGGGACCTAGCTCCTCCAACTGTCATCCCTCCATATTATGATGCTAATGCTCATTGCGAGTTTCATAAAGGTGCCCCAGGGCATACGATCGAGGACTGCAAAGCTTTCAAACACAAGGTTCAAGATATGATCGACTCAAAGTTTCTCACGTTCAATGGGAGGGCTCCTAATGTCATCAACAACCCTCTGCCACCGCCAAACTAATGCCAGCATCAAGTCAACTCAAGTCAAATCAAGTCAAGTCAAGTCAAGTTTATTCCCCGAAGAAGGCAGTCATGTTGCCATCCCATCATTTGTATTCTTGTATTTTTGTCTTTATTTGTTTAAGTACTGTATGCTTTGAACATTGCCGTTTGTATTTGGTTTTCTTAATATAGTGATTATGCATGTTTTGAATCGGTTATGTCGTATTCACTCATTGTTTCCATTTACTGCAAAACACCAACACATTTATCCACTTCACTCTCTATATCAAACTGTTGTTAGCAATGATTGAAGGGAGAATGATGAAAACGAAATACCCATAATTGCAAGCCGTATGCTTTCAGATAAAATCTCGCCGATGATGTACAGGCATTGTTTCAATCCCCCAAACACTGGAGATACAAGGAGTTAATCCCTAGTTAACCACTTCGAGCCTAGAAGTAGCAGTTTCCTTCGGACATTCAAGATCTTACACTCAACCTAGGGCATGGTAGTGTTCAGTTACGCACTCAAACCACAAAGCAAAGACCAAAAGACATGTCGGTTGTTCATCAATACCCATGACTTGGCAGTCACAATCATCCAACAAAACAAAAACAAAAAGACAAAAAATCTAAAGCCTGCTAAGTCGAGCACCTCAAAGGAGACTTAGGCAAAAATCAAGGTAAACCTGATGGACTCGAAAAGCGAAATCAGTCCATGCAAAAGATAGGGATCAAAAAACAAAAGAGGCCCTCGAATCCTCAACAAAAACAAAATAAGATTCAGTGACCACCATCTCAAAGGGTCACTAACATCCATCAAAAACAAAATAAAGGTGACTGTCATTTCAAGCATACCTTAAACCGTAAACCCTTTCGGAACACAAACATGTGCAGATTTAGCTGAACGTTAGGACTGGAGATCATCATGAAGAAGGGGTGGGTACAAATCATACTTTGAGCCTAACATTTTTTGTTTCATAAACCGTGAACCAGACCACGTTACAACCCTCGAAAGACCTAATTGAGGCGAGGTTTATTCTGAAAGCATACTATTGAAAGGTTGCGTAAACTGACTGCCCATATTTGCTAATCTTCAACATTGGTGTCATTCTCCTTGCTATATCTTTCACACCATCAAAATCAGCACACGTTTGGGCTAACGGTTCATTCGTCTCACTATCACTACACTCCAATAAACGACATTTTTTTCAAAACTTGCATGAGCTTTGTATTAAGATTACCATTTGTGAATAAGCAACTTTAACTGCAAATCAGTGCTAGACATTCAAGACGATTCCAACAAGGGGCAATCAAAGAGGAACTTGAACTTTCAGTGGTGCCGACCCGAAGCAAGACTACCTCAGTAGCTCAATCACGGAAAAATCCTTCAACAACTCAATCAGGAGCAAGTCATCTCAAAGTACATCAAATCTCAACCTCCAAAGATCAGACTGTTTCAGAATTGGTTAATCAGGGGCAGGCCGTTACCATGTTTAGACTGGGGCAAGGTCCATCGCAGCAGGTAGATCCCTTTGTATCTTCAAGTTGCTCAAGCAGGCTACCCTGATCATCAAGCACGAGTTGTGAAGTCATATTCGTCTGCGTCAATCATGACGTCTTCAACAAACTGAGTGTCGAGGAAACCAAATCCCTCCCTCCACCCTAAGTCCAATCCGCATTGGCAGCTACTAAAAGACCACCATGCTGGCACCTCCAAACTTATCCAATCACCCGTCTGCAATCATATGCATCATATGCATCGGATTCATCATCATAAGCATCATATGCATACCCAAAAAAAACCAAGTCATACTTCCCCAGCACTTGCATCTCCGCACGTCAGTATTTACATTGCACATCATTACAAAATCAAGAATTCATGCATGCTTAAAATCCAGGATCAATCTCAAGACTGCAAGACGATCTTCAGCCCAGCCAGGGGAATCTTCTCCAAATCCATGAGCGTTCCTCACGTAGTTGGTTCAACCTTTTGTTGATCAAGACAAGACTGTAAGCAACCTTCTGCCCAGTCATGGGCATCTTCTTCAAGTTCATGGGTGTTCCTCATGAAAGTCTTCAACCTTCTGTTGATGAAGCTATGATCTCCAAGCAAGTCAGTGTGCATTCCTCATTGGGTTGTGTTCCTCAACCTTTTGTTGCTGAGGTCGTCATCCTCATCCCAACCAATAAACATCCCTCCGAGTCAGTGGGCGTTCCTCATTTAATCTTTTCTTCAAGTCGAACTATGACTGCCCTGATTCTTTATTCTCGTCAAAGTAAAGATACGTAGGCACAAGATTGCGTAGATCTTGGCGGGTTACCTTCTCCTTTTTTTCACCGTCAGTAGGCGTTATTCATTGAATTCTTTTCTTCAACCTTTTATTGATGTCTCCAAATAAATCTCACTCATCATATCCCCAGCAAACTTGACCTTTTGTCAATTGCCTTACTATCATCCTTTTGGTGATAGGAAAACCCAATCAACTTAATTCAACCTTCATCCTTTTGGTGTTGGTCCTCGCAAGTGGGAAGTTTCTATCATCCTTTTGGTGGTAGTGGCTTGTATTGATCCGTCATCCTTTTGGTGTCGTCGATCCGTGAACCCTTGGTGTGTGTGTGTGTGCCCTATTATCTCGTCGGTAATAGCAGGTGTTGACCTCATTTCCATCCTTTTGGTGGAAGGGTCTGTGTGTGTGCCCTATTATCTCGTCGGTAATAGCAGGCGTTGACCTTATTTCCATCCTTTTGGTGGAAGGGTCTGTGTGTGTGTGCCCTATTATTTCGTCGGTAATAGCAGATGTTGACCTCATTTCCATCCTTTTGGTGGAAGGGTCTGTGTGTGTGTGCCCTATTATCTCGTCGGTAATAGCAGGCTTTGACCTCATTTCCATCCTTTTGGTGGAAGGGTCTGTGTGTGTGTGTGTGCCCTATTATCTCGTCGGTAATAGCAGGCTTTGACCTTATTTCCATCCTTTTGGTGGAAGGGTCTGTGTGTGTGTGTGTGCCCTATTATCTCGTCGATAATAGCAGGTTGTGCGTGTATACCCTATTATCTCGTTGGTAATAGCAGGCGTTGACCTCATTTCCATCCTTTTGGTGGAAGGGTCTGTGTGTGTGTGTGCCCTATTATCTCGTCGGTAATAGCATGAGTTGACCTCATTTTCATCCTTTTGATGGAAGGGTCTGTGTGCGTGTGTGCCCCATTATCTCGTCGGTAATAGCAGGTTGTGCGTGTGTGCGCTATTATCTCATCGGTAATAGTAGGCTTTGACCTCATTTCCATCCTTTTGGTGGAAGGGTCTATGTGTGTGTGTGTGTTCACTATCATCCTCTTGGTGATAGGTCTGTCATCCTTTTGGTGTCAGATTTCTTGTATTTCAACTTCCCAATCCCTTTTCTTTCTTTCAGACAAATTTGTGGTCTTCTTCATATCTAATTGACTTATACCTCGATAGAATGAACACTGCAGCAATTCATCTCGCTCGGTTCAAGCCAATTAGATAGGGGCATCTGTCATACCCCAAATTTGTCCTACCTGTGTATAGTTTTCATCTGTACCTTCATCCACTAACCATCATTCAAAAAATCAAAAAAATATGCTGCTTTCTTTTCAAGGCCAGGGTATGCATAATTTCAGTGGCGTGGGTCTGAGATTCTAATTGGGGTTTGTTATCAGGCTGTGTCAAGTTCATAGTGTTTCATAGTTAATAATCATCAGAATTCACTTCATTCTTCCAGTCAGGTTTTTGGCAGTACACTGAGGCTCATACTTCAAGGGTGACTCATTGTTGGATTAAATGGGGTTAATATGGGAATAAAGTTTTAATTCATTCATCTCGAATTGGTTTTTTTAGTGAAGGAGTTCAAGTATGATGCAAAGGGTTTATGTGTGCTCCATTTGAATTGTTGAATTAAGATTAAAGTGCAAATGGCATTGTTTTCTTAAAAGTCCAAGAATGATTCCAATTATACAAAAAGTTCATGACACATTTTCAAACACCTCCAAGTCTTACTAAGGCCCATCACCATTTTTTTTTATGTTACAACAAAATTCCAAAAGAAATGAAGGAGTTCAAGAACCATTACAAAAATAGAATCCCAAAGTTCATTGTCTTTCAAAAGCCCATAGGCCCATTACATCTTCACGTGGCAAATGAAAAAAAACCAGTCCCACATCAGTAAACATTACAGCAGTCCACCAACCATTACCCACACAACTAATTTCTCACAAAACACTCTGCCTTAAAATCGTATTATGTTACAAACACTCCAAGCCAAACTGCAACAAGACGCGCTTCACGCTACAACGACATTTCGTAGACCGATTATAGAGACTTATCAAAACCTGTGAACTGCTACAATGTCCACTGTAGCCTGCAACACAAGCTCATGATCTGTACACAACCTGCACTCAAAAGTGACTTATCAACAACAATATCAGACAAAAAAAATTCAAGAATTAAGAGGCGAGGTTTGATTTTTAAAAAGGGGGAGAAATCCTAAGTATGGAAGAGCTTTCTCTGCAGAAAAGAAAGTGGGGGGATATTCATTTGGTTCCATCATCTTCATAAATAACTCACCTTCACTCCACGCCGATCAACCAATAACCAACCTACTTCACTCATCTTCCACTACAAATAACACTGCAACTTCACAAGCCACATTCACATGTGAACCACTTATCTTCTTCATCTCCAAATCACCCAACCTTCCTCGACTCCTTCACTTCATTCCCATACAACACAAATTCGTTAAACTCTCTTCAACTCACAAACCCCAAAACCAGACAATCAGAAAAGAGAAGAAGTGAAAGATTAAAATGATTCAAAACTCCAAATCATACGAACCTGAGTCGCGAACCAGAACCGGCGATTGAGACAAAAGCGGAGCGATTGCACATAGAAGATGATTGAATCTCTTCAAATAACCTTGTTATTTCCCTTTAGTTGTCGTTGTTTCGCGCGATGATGATGAATCTGAACGCAAGTTTTTTTTTCATTTATATGTTGAAGGTTTGCTTTGACCGTGTGGGTTTGTTCCTGTCTGGAGAAAAAGAATGAAAAGTGGTGATGATGTATTGACTTTTCTCCCTCTCACTTTTTCCTTGGTTCGTTTTAAAAGGAAGCGTTAGGTTTTATTGCCACCATATTAGTATAGTCTTTTTTTTTTGTTTACTTACTTATTTTATTTTGAAGAAACGTGTTGATTTCACATGCCATATGTGCACCATCATCCGCCACTGTCCATTGTTTCTTTTGACCGTGTTTGTTTTTGAAGCATGGATGATGGGCCTTAGGCCCAGATGATCCCATGTTTTGTTTTTTTATTTTTCTTTAAAAAAAAAACACCCCCATATTTCCTTCTTTGTTTCTAGTTAATTTCACTTTTATTTGTTCTTTTTTTAAGAAAAGTTTCTAAAATTTTGTTTTAGATTTGATGAAGTGTCTTGGTAAACAACATTTGATTTATGATTTCCATTTTGACTTTTATTTTTCTTTTAGGGCCAATGATGTCAAAAACATCTTGATATTGGGTGATTCTTTAAAATCGGTACCAAATCTTGATTTATATGAGGCCTACTATTTACTATTTATTTATTTCGATTTATTTTGTCATTATTTTTTTTATTCATTTTTTGGGTCAATGAAAATCAAATATCTAAGATTTATCAATTTATCGATTTTAAATCTTGATAAAGGTGAGGCCTTTATTCTTTTTCTTGTCATTTTCAATTTTATTTCATTTCTATTATTATTTTTGGGTCAATGAAAATCAAATACTAAAGATTATCGAATTTTTCGATTTAAAATCTTAGTAAAAATGAGACCTTTCTTTGTTTTCCGATTTTTTATGTCTACTTCGATTTATATTCTTTTATTTTCACTTTTGGTCGATGAAATTCAAAAATCGTTGATTATCGATTTTTTGATTAAATCCGATTAAGACGAGACCAATGTTATTTTATGTTCATATTATCTTGATTATATTTTTCATACTCTTATTCATTGTTCATATCATATTCATATTTATCTAACCATTTTCTTTGTTCACACCATTAATAAAAAAACGCTAACAAATATCGAAACCTAAAAAACTAATTGATGGACTGTTGGTTATGATCATCCACTTGCTCGACACTTTGGTTCGAGGCTTAGTTTAGGACACTTCGCACACACACGGCTTTCTCTTGGGCTACCTTACAATGAGACCCTTTATTTCATGTCAACACTTGTACTTTACATGTACCCCTCTCCCATTCCGATGTATGCATTTATTATTGCTTTGATTGTGGTTTGTTTACTAGGAGTACCCCTAGGGACTAGCATAGACAACCCATTTTCAAACTAATTCTCGATTCGTCGTCGAGCCATTTTCAAACAAACCTATTTTCAACCAAACCCTTGATTCGTCGTCGAGCCGTTTTCAAATCAACCTCTAACCAAATCCTTTTTCAAACCAAACTCTTTTCATAATAAATAAACCCTTGATCCAACATCAAGCTGATTTTCATAATCAAACTTCAAAAACAACTAACAATTATCGCAACTCTTTTAAGGTGAAAAATGGGGGTTCAAGTTTTTTATCTTCCTTCGATTGTTTGGGTGCGAGTTCTCTTACTCGTGTGTGAGCAATTGACGCCTCTTCTTCTAAATCAAATCCTTTTCAAAATAACCAAGCGCATACAATAAACCCTTGATCCCACGTCAAGCGGATTTTCATAATCACACCTCAAAACAACTAACAACTATCGAAACTCTTTCAAGGTGAAAAATGGGGGTTCAAGTCTTTGATCTTCCTTTGATTGTTTGGGTGCGAGTTCTCTTACTCGTGTGTGAGCAATTGACGCCTCTAAAACACATCCAACTCGACAACCATCCGTCCAACCAAAACACTTTTCAAACCAACAAACCTTTTCAAACCCAACCACCTTAGATGAAAAAGAGAGATAGCCAAATCTTTGACTCACTCTCCCGATTACTTGGGCCCGAGGAATCTTTCTTAAGTTCAAGTAATCATCATCTAAACCAACCCAACTCTCCCTTTGTTTCGTGGGCGAACCACGAACTACGACCGCTCTGATTCTTTATTCTCGTCCGAGTAAAGATACGTAGGCACAAGATTGCGATGATCTTGGCGAGCTACCTTCCCTCCATCTTCCGTTTTCCCCTAACCTTCCCCGTAGTCAAACTACGATTGCTCTGATTCCTCATTCTCGTCTGAATGAGCATACGTAAGCCCGAGGTCGCGATAATCTTGCCGAGCACCCTATCCTTAAACCACCCATTTCCCCTTAGTATCTTTTCCTTTTTTCTTTACCTTTCCGCATTTATTTTAGAGAAGAAAATAGACAAGCTTAGCTAACGAGTATCGCGATACGAATTAAGAGGTTCCCGTTGAGTACAACGGACGTGAGGGGGTGCGCGTACCTTCCCCTCACGTAACCGGCTCCCGAACCCAGAATGTGGTTGCGACGACCATGTTCTTACCTCCCTTAAAGGTTTTCTCGATATTTTCCTTTCCCTTTTTTGGGATAAATAAAGTTCGGTGGCGACTCTGTCGAACCGTTTTCCGCGCCTTTCGCGCGAAGGGTCGTGTCTTCGATTAAGTGATTTTTCGAGGTGCGACACCAATCTAAAGCGCAGTTCAACATATTCATACAAGATCCAGTCAAAAATCTTGACTCACACACACCCTCAGATTGATCCAGCGTATGATATTCAGTCAATCACTACACAAAGTAAGCAATATCAATGGTCAGGATCACGCGCACACCACAACACACATAGGGAGGCACACAAACAGATTAAAATGGAAAAACAAGGCACGTGAGAGGCATCCTCTCATTTTAATGTGTTGGCACAATAATAGCCATCAGATCAAAACCACGAACGGTCATGATTTCATCTTCAACCTTGAAACCTTGTATCACCTGAAAATGAACCAGACGCCAGAGCCCTAGCTCCGGTCGTCTTCTCCGGCAACACCAAATATAAAAGTCTCCAGAAATCAAAAACTCCACCACAGTCTCACTCCAAATTTCATGCTGATCTCAAATATCACATCAATTTCATCATAACATGTATAGTTTGTGCAAATCGAAGACCAAAAGCTTGGATCTAAAAAATTCAGATCCACAATACTCTCATGTTACACGTCCCAATTTAAATCTAAACACATCAGCATGATCACAAGCACACAGAGAACACAATGCACACAAGAAAATCAAGTTATAGGAGCACGAAAAGTGAACCAACCTGAGACTTGCAGAGCTCAAATTACACCAAGAAAACCCTCTGGAAGCTGCAGATCAACTCCTTGGAACCTCTAATTGCAAAATAAATGCAATTAGAGCTTGGAATCGTGCTAGATCTTGGGATTTGAAATGGAGCTTTCCAAAATTGGATCTGATGAAATCCTTTGTATGAGCTTCAAACAATGGATGATTTGTGTTCTATGAAGTTCACTGATCAAGAAAGTGTGAAGAGTACTCAATGAAACCCTAGGAGAGTGGAGTTTCGAAGAGAAGAAGCTTTTGTGCAAAAAATTTAAATCCGAGCAAAATGAGAGAGAGTCCCCCTTAACCAGAGGAGTTGGGAGCTTATATGTGATTGTTTTTGGGCCTGATCATGGTTAGAAATCCAGTGGAGCCTTGGTTAATGAGATATGTGTGATCTTGGAAATTTGCAATTTCATGTGAAACCCTTCATTCACACGTGCATGGTCATGCCTATGATGATGGATCACTCTCATTTCATGTACTGATCACCAATGACTTGAAATTGGGCCTTGTGGTTGATTGGTTTGTGAGTTTTGGATCATCTTGCACATTTGCATTTTGTGAAATAAGTGAGAAATACTTCATGTAATGACATGATTCCAAGACCAATTCTGCACTAAATGAAGTGTACTTTGAGTTTATGAACTGAATTTGTCAACTTGAAACCAATACAAGCCATTTGGAAGCTTTTTGCACAAAGTGGAAAAATTGAACCAAATGAAAACCCTAAAAACCACCCTTGAGTCTTTTGATCATAACTTGAGAACCACAAATGGTATGGAGATGATCTAGTACTTTTTGGAAAGGGGAGAGAGAGATCTTCAACTTTCATGTTTGAGTTAAAATCATTTGAAGCTTCCTTGATGATGAAAAGTCAAGTTGAAGATGGTTTGAAAAGTTGCCAAATATGGAAATTTCACTTTATAGGTCATTTTCCAAAAATAGTAACCTTTTACAAACTCTTGATTCTTGATGAATGATGCCATCCATGCCATTCCTTGACCAAATAAAGGTACATGGACTTGGGAAACATGATTTGAACCTTTGAAAACCCATGATTGACTTTCCTCTCCACTGTTGACTTTTTCTTAGTTCACAAGTAACTGATCCACTGAAAAACCCTCCACAAAGAACCAATAGCCAAGATTACATCCATGAACACTTGTGAGCATATGGAATACTATGAGAACATGTTTGAACAAACAAATCTCAACAAGAAACCTTTTGAAACCAAAACCCTAATTTGCACAATCAGTCTATGAGAGTGTAGTTCACTTGAAATCTCTTGCCAATCTTGATTTTATGATGATACGATGAACCCAACAAGACACCTTGAGGCTTAAAGCTCCTTTGTGTTGAACCAAGTACCTTGATCCCATGCTAAGAGCCAATGATATGCACAAATGCTAATGCAAGAATGAAATGAAACATAAGCCAGTTAGCATCAAAACAAGAGGGCAAATTTTGGGGTGTTACAGCTGCCCCTATTCAATCAACTTTGTCCTGAAGGTATGATAGAAATGGCTCTCATGCATTCAAAGGATTCACAGAGATTAAATACCAAAAGAAACCTGAAATTTGCATTCTGCAAAGGAGAGACGACTCCACTGGGGAACAAGTAATAAATACTGCACCATCACAACACATACGAGTGTTGGAAACCAATACAGACAATGTATTGAAATGTCTTGAAATAAACATGAACGAGTGTTAGCTATGTCGGGGATAAACACGGACGGGTGTATAAGGAACTAATACGGACGGGTATCGAAAGGTACACGGACGGGTGTATAAGGAATCAATACGGACGGGTATCGAAAGGTACACTAATGGGTGTATAAAGGATCAATACGGACGGGTATCGAAAGGTACACGGAAGGGTGTATAAAGGATCAATACGGACGGGTATCGAAAGGTACACGGACGGGTGTATAAAGGATCAATACGGACAGGTATCGAAAGGTACACGGACGGGTGTATAAAGGATCAATACGGACGGGTATCGAAATGTACACGTACGGGTGTATAAAGGATCAATACGGACGGGTATCAAAAGGTACACGGACGGGTGTATAAAGGATCAATACGGACGGGTATCGAAAGGTACACGGACGAGTGTATAAAGGATCAATACGGACGGGTATCGAAAGGTACACGGACGGGTGTATAAAGGATCAATACAAACAGGTATCGAAAGGTACACGGACGGGTGTATAAAGGATCAATATGGACGGGTATCGAAAGGTACACAGACGGGTGTATAAAGGATCAATACGGACGGGTATCAAAAGGTACACGGACGGGTGTATAAAGGATCAATACGGACGGGTATCGAAAGGCACACGGATGGGTGTATAAAGGATCAATACGGACGGGTATCGAAAGGTACACGGACGGGTGTATAAAGGATCAATACGGACGGGTATCGAAAGGTACACGGACGGGTGTATAAAGGATCAATACGGACGGGTATCGAAAGGTACACAGACGGGTGTATAAAGGATCAATACAGACGGGTATCGAAAGGTACACGGACGGGTGTATAAGGAATCAATATGGACGGGTATCAAAAGGTACACGGACGGGTGTATAAGGACTATACTGGGGATTAAAATTCTGAACCGAACACGAACGGGTGTTAAGAAGAACCTTGTTGAGTAAATGACAAGAGAACACGGACGAGTATCAAAGGAATCAATACAGACGAAGTATTGAAAGGGGTCAAACACGGACGGGTGTTAAAGGGAACACGGACGAGTGTCATCAAAAGGTCAATACGGACGGGTATCGAAACTAAAGGTTCAAACACGGACGGGTGTTGAAGGAAACACGGATGGGTGTCATGGTAAAAACTTTGAGGAGATGAATTAAAAGACCACCTGGACGAAGGGGTAAAGGAGGTCAAGGATTTACGATCCTGGTAAGACGCTCTGCCGGGGAACTGTCAAATAGTCCTCTGAACAAAATTCTCCTGAAATTCGACTCTTCCTGTCGTAAGAACACTCAAACCTGGCTTATGCTTCGAATGCATATGTTTGAATTTTGCCGTAATGTTCCATACAAAATGGAAATGCTACGCATTTGGGAGGATGCCATGCAAAATGCTCATGCAATGCAAATAGGGATGTCCCAGCAAAATAAATGTTGAGGACAGAGGCAGCTCCACTAGGGATGACAAACTAAATTGTTATCTGACCAAAGAGACATGCTGAGGAAAACCTCACCCCGCTGGGGAACATCACGATCCCCGATTCTGCTGGAGATGGACGAAACTCCGAGAGAAAAAAAAACCACTCTGTTGAGGATGGATACTGAGGGTGGAGATTCCTCCACCGGGGATCACCAAATATTTCAGAACCTGGATTTGACGCCTGCCAATAACGATTGGACTCAAGATCTGTTGGGGATACCGATTGCTGTTGAGCAAACCAACGGAAAATCGCCAACAGACTCTGCTTGGGGGTATGAGCACCTTTACCCTGCTGGGGAATACCGATCATTACCAGCATGTCTGACTAGCTGAGGAAAAATGACTGCCCATACCCTGTGGGGAAACACCATCTTTGATCAAAGAAGATATTCCATCAGTCTCTTGCTGGGGATGCAGAAGTATCAACTTCTGACTACTTGCTAAGAGAGTAATGGACCAACCACCACTCTAGCTGGGGAAATAAACCTCTGTATCCTGCCTGGAGAAGGTAATTTTTTCTGAGGAAAAGATTCACCTTACCCTGCTGGGGATGATGATCTTTCAGATGCTGAGGAGAATAACTCTACTGGGGAGAAACAATTTTGCCACCCAAACTGAACTATCTTTATGGTCATAACTCTGCTCGTGAATCCAGCCAGAACCTCCGCTCTGTAATAAACATTTGCTGAAAATGCCCCAGGGCTCTGCTGAAGAGAAGTACCAATGACTGTTGGCCTCTGACCTGCTGGGGAAAGCTAACCACCACCCACAAATCTGTTTGGGGAATAACCATTGACGATATCCGCTCTGCTAGGGGGCGTTATTCTACCCTTACTCCGTTGGGGAGACAAAAGCCATTTCGCTGCAAGCTTGAGAAACATCAACCCAACACACTTGACTTGTACGGGGAATATGAATTCGTGTTGACAAGCAATACACCCCACCAATCCGACCGAGGAAGAGCAAATTTCTGAACTCTGGCTGGGGAGGATAATCAGAATTTTCATATTGTTCTTCTTTGGACGATAGAACTTCACCTATCTTTGCTGAAAACGAAAGCCGATTCAAACACCTCCCTTACTGGGAAAAGATATCCTTTGGCGCATCTTGCCGAGGAAGAGAAATTCCACAATGGGAACTACTTTGTCAATTCATGCTTCTATTAATCAGATGCTTGCTGATTCTTGCATGTGACCAACGGCCCTTTGAGCTCCACTTGCCCCAGATTACAGGATCTAACGGAAGAAATCGTCTCAAGAGGATTTTATAGAAAACCCGGCATTCAAAATGCCCCAGGATCTTCAAACTCTTGGAGAGATATATCAGATCTCGACATAACTGCCCCAGACTTCGTAATCCATGAAGTAAACTGCCTCGAGAGGATTCGTAATGATCTGAAATGTTCTGCCCCAGTATGCTAAACTTTTGAAGAGGTGCTTTGAATTAACCATCTTCTGGATTGGATATTTCTCGTGCTCTTGAGGTGACCTGCCTCGATACGAGCCCTGAAGTGATTTTGCCCCTGACTGATTAATCTTTGAAAGATTTTCCAAATCAACCTGATTGCCCCATATTACACACTTGTGGAGAGATTTATCGAATATCGACATAATTGCCCCAGTTTGGCTGAACTTTGAAGAAATTTTCTCAACATGACTGCCCCAGATTAGCTGAATCTTGGAATAAATTGTCCATTTGGCATGATCATTTAGTGACTTGCCCCTGCTTAACGAAACCTTCTGGCGTTTGCATCTTATCTTGATCAACCTTTCCACTGTAGAAACTCTCCTGATGTCAAGTGCTTACTCGCAAGTAAAACATTGCGTTTTGAAAATGACACTTTTAATGCAATGCCTATGACAGTTTTGAAATCCATGTCCGTTCACTGGAAAATATGGTGACATATAGTGAACGAATCACTTATCGGATTGTCACATCGATACCAACATGAATGGTAAGAAAAGCCTTTTAGGAGTCAGAATTGACGTGATATTAACCGAAGTATGCTTTCGAAACAACCCTGCTTCAATTAGGTCTTTTGAAGTTTGTAACGTGGCCTGGTTCACGGTTTGAGAAAGAAAGGATATAAGGCTCAAATTTTTATTTTAACCCACCCATTCTCCTTGATGTTCTCCCTTCCTACGTTCAGCTAATTCGACACGAGCGTTTACCTTTCAAAAAGCTTATTGCATGGTAGGAGGATAAAAGGAACCCACACGGTTTTCGGAGTGATAGTCACCCATTTTCCCTTTGGTGTCTGTAATCACACGACTTGTTCTTTGCTCGAGGATTTTTCTTTTTGTAATCCTTTTTGCTTTTCGCTTTTCCGTTCTTTTGATTTCCCTAATTTTTTCCTGGACTGATTCTTTTTTAATCTTTCGAAGTCCAGCGGGATGCCCTAACTTTTGCCTAAGTCGCTTGTTTTCAAGTTTCGACTTAGCGGGATTTTTCCTTTTGATTCTCCCTTTTTTTTTAACTAATCGTGTGACACAGGTTTGTCTTTACTTGTAAAGGGTTGTGACCGTCTCACTCTTCGATTGGTGAGGGATAGCCATGGATGTAATTGATCCTCGAACGAGACACTCCGCACGGTCAAATTAACTGACACCTACCCTGCCCCAGGTTAAGATTGAGGGTTTTTCATTTTCAAAAAGAAACTCCTACTATTAGGCTCAACGGGTTTGACAAAGGTTTCACTCCCTTATATCTCCGGTGTTTAGGGATTTGAAACAATGCTTGTACATCGTCAGCAGGGTTTTTGTTCGAAAGCATACAAATCACAAATTTTGCGTCTTCGATTTTGCCATCCTCCCTAGGCTCCTGCTTAAACAAGCATATGATATCGATAAAAAAGTATGAGTGAACACGAATGGATTTAATCAAAACATGCATATTAATTTTCATTACCATTATCAATTAAAAACAGACAAGTTTTACAAATGAGTTTGCAATTTAACAGGAAAGAAACTACAAATGCAAAGAAATGACATGATATAATGATTGCCATCTTCGAGAAACTGGGTTTTCCAAGCTTGGTTTGCCACTGACCTAGCCACCTTCAGAATTGCTCCTCAAAGTCAGTCTAATAATCGCCTGCACAACTGCTCTCGGTGCCTTCTTCCATAACACGGACTGATGAACCCACCTGACTGGCTGAAGAAGAATTGTTGATCTGAATACCCTGAGGCATGTGTGAGAACATATTGGAGTCAAGAAATGTTTGAAACTTACACTTGAGTACCTTACAGCCTTCGGTTGAATGCCCCTGTGCCCCAGTGTGGTAATCACAACGGGCGTTGACATCAAAACTGGTGGGAACGGAGGAATCATTGGACCTATCTCCTTTGGCACTATAGGTCCACCTCTGATCAAATCTGGCAACATATGACTGTATGACATTGGCAACTGAGTGAAATACCTATCTGGCTTCCTTAGCTTTTGTCGGGCGTGCTGATGACAGTATGAGCTTTGATTGTGAGGAGGTCCCTGATTTGGAGATGGAAACTGTCCTTGATATGAAGACTCGGAAGATTGCTAAGTCTGACCAGTTGATATGCCTGAACGTTGAGAATGAGGTGTTGTAGATTCCTGGATGAAACTATTTTCTTCCTTGAATTCTTCTTGAGAATTGATAACTGATGCACCTTCATTAGCTTGGAAGTTCGAGACGCCTTGGAGCTTTCCACACTTGAGCAGTCTCTCGATTCGTTCTCCCACCGTTACCAGGTCAGAAAATTTTTCCGCCCTATTGACAATCATCTTTTCTAAGTACGAACCTTGCAAGGTATCCATGAACAAATCTACCTATTCTCTATCCCAAAGTGGTGGTTGAACACGAGTAGCTAACTCTCTCCATTTTTGAGCATACCCTCTGAATGATTCATTATTCGCCTGAGACAAGTCTTGCAAAAGCATTCGGCTGGGAGCCATGTCAAGATTATAGTTGTATTGCTTCACGAAGGCGTTGGCTAGATCTGACCACGATTAGGTGCAACCACTTTCTAACTGCATATACCAATACAATAATGCCCCACTCAGACTGTCTTAGAAACAATGAATCATAAGCTTGTCATTGTGGGCATACGAAGTCATTCTCCGGCAAAACATCACCAAATGCCGCTTCGGATGGCTATCCACTTTGTATTACTCAAATTGCAGTGTCTTAAACTTTGGAGGCAGCACAAGTCCAGGCACATGCTCGAAGCCTTCAAATCAAGAGTATCACGCCTCTCCATGGCTTTCAGTTTCTCATCCAAAACACGGTATCTTACGTCATCAACTGAACAGATCCTGAGGCTTCATCTTTGGAACTACCCCTTAGACATTTGGCACAGAGAAAGCAAAACTCTGATAATCAGCAGCATCGAGAGAAGATGCATGTCCGCCTAGGACAATGGGACGCTTTTGCATAACAGGATCCTCGACAGGGACTCTCACAGGCTGAGCTTGAGCAACATTGTTCAATAGAGGTAGGATGACATTCCCAATCACAGAAGTCCTCTAAACATTGGCTTCTCCCCTAGTCGTGGTTGTCATAGCTTCCACAAGTTGGTGCAACTGACTCTTTATCAACTCAACATCGTCCTGTGTCACAAACTGATTCTGGTCCCCTGAATTCATGATCTTTCCCAAGGTTGATTCAATGTCCAATACAAAAGTCAGGAAATCAACCGCAGGTCGAGGCAAAGGATGGATGAGCTCACTGGTCTAGCCGGGAGAAAGATATGCAAAATGATGCAAGAGGTAAATGCAATGCAATAATATGAATGTAATAAGACATGGGATCAAAGCTTCCATAAATTCTGCATAACTGTTGTGCTGATGACTAAATAAGTCATAAGGTCAACTCTAATTAGAATACTGGGATGGTCAGAATGTCAGAATACCATAATACCAGGTTGATGAGTCCACACTGATAAGGAAACCAGAATACCGGGTAGGATGAAGGTTACGGTTACCTGCAAACCTGTAAACACCCACCCATTCTCACGTGTGGGTACTAAGATCCTCAGTATCCCGGGCTCTCAGGTCGAGAAATGATGATACGTTCACCATTTCTGGTTTGGCATCATCACCAATCGAGGAGGCCTCAACTGATTCTCCAAAACGAAAGGTCCTCAGCTTCTGGCACTAAGGTCAAGAAGCAATAGTACATTCATCCCTCGGGGTACAGTACTATCGCCAATCGAGGAGTGCCTCCACTGATTCACTTTCAAGAAAAGATATCCTATAGCAATTTCCCAGCATTGGGTCCTCGGATCAAGAATATGTAATGGGTTTGCCATTTTTGGTCTGCCATTATCACATCTCGGGAGGAGTGCCGCAACTGAGTCCTCGGGAATGGTCACCAGAGTCGACGGTTCCTCAAGAGAATAACTACTGGCTTGTATAAACATATAGTAGCAGATAGCTCCTGATAGAACCTTGTCTGGTTGTGGGTCTTGTGAACAACAATACGTGGTCGCCACCACGCAAGCGTCACGACTATCCACTCTAATACATGTGTGTATGCTCAAGCCTGGGTAGTGGGCTTATCTCTCAGAACATCCCAACCCGCCAAACAGAAAACCAGCCAGCACAGTACAGAATAATATGACATGATGCGATGCAATAAAAGTTGTAAAACAGTAATATACAACATAATAAAGTACAACAAATAAACACCCAACGAAAACAAACAAACAAGCGCTAGGATCGACTCGCTAAAGGGGATGGACCAGTAAGAGGTCAACCTGTCCCTAGCAGAGTCGCCAGTTGTCGCTCCCGAGGATTTGCATCCAAGGTACAAACGCGAGAGTGGCGCAAAAAATACAGAGTCGCCAGCAATGTATATTTATCCCGAGAGAGGGAAAGGAAACACTAGGTAAACCTGAAGAAAAAGGGGAAGGACATGGTCATCGTAACCATAGTCAGGGTTCGGGAGTCGGTTATGCGAGGGGAAGGTGTTAGAACCCCACGCATCCATCGTACTCGATGGGATCCATGCTTGTTGTCTAAATGGAGGGTGAGCTATCCTAATATCTATGGCTGAACAAAAGAAAACGGGGATGGGGGTGACTAAGACGGACTCGGTAGGACATATGCGATGCCCTAGGCCTACGTACTCCCTCAGTGCAATGGGAAAGTCAGAGTCAACGTAGTTCGACCTAACAAGGTCAGAATGGGTGAAGGGTGCTCGCCAAGACATCGCTGTCTTGTGTCTACGTATCCTCAATCGGACGAGAGAGAGGAATCAGAGTTAACGTAGTTCGTGGGTACGACCACGGATGGGTAAACGTTTTTTACATGAGTGACGAGCTCTTTTCTGAAAATAAGTTTGAAACCCAATGATCCCGAAGGATAAAAAAGATTTGAATTGGTTTTGTGTTTTTTAGACAGAAGTGTCTTTTAAATTGTTTCATAACTTGCATTGAACCAAAGTCTTAAATATAGGAACGAATACTTCGTGCTTCGTCCCCAACAGGACGTACACTAGGTATCCTAGAAGAATGAGGGGAAGCCCCTCATTCCCCACTTCCACATAGAAGGCTCAAGCGTAATACACGTTAACTTTTATTACGTGTTTTGAAGAAGTTTTGAGATGAGAAGAGAGACGACCCGAAGGAAACTCTATCATGCAAAAGAGATCCTATGATTAGTGAGGCTTAGGAGAGACGACTACCTAAAACCTAATGATAATCCTACTCCAAGCTTAATCAGAAATTAAGTTGGACTAGGTAGCCCTAAGGGGAAAGGAATCCAAGACTTAAACAAGTCTTGAGATTCATGGGAAGAGAAAGAGTGAAAGAGATGAAGAAGAGATACAAACAAAGCATATCAAATGCTAAGGCAAACACATATGTGAAAGCATAAAAGAGAAAAGGAGAAGTTAGAATGTGGAGGTTCATCTACATCCCATTCACTTACCATTAGCCCCTACATAGTTAGCAAAACAAGCATAAGCAAAGGTAAGGTAAATAAGACTCAAGCAAATCACAACTAAAAGAGGAAAGGCTATAAACCAAACAAAATCAACCAAGTCAGAATGAACACTTTAGAAGTGACCTATAATGTTTACCAAACAAACTCAAGCAAAAAGAATGCAAGCAAGTGGCAAAACAACCAAGAAGATCATCAAAGAAGGAGTAGAAGAAGAATGAGTGGATATGCAAGGTGATCATGCAATAATGCTTAAAGTAATGTCAAATTCAGAATTTGGATGACCTAAACATGTGCCTAAACATGATGTACACATGTCATATGAGGCATACAATCAAGTATCCAAGCATTAGGAGTGATTAGGAGAAGAAGTGAGAAGATATGAACATGAATTTAACATGGAAAGAAGTTACTTAAGGCACAAGTCAAACTTAAAAAAAGTTCAAGATGAAACACAAGTATCAAAGTCAGAAGTGATATGACATGTTAGGATGAAGATAAGATGCACAAACCAATCACGTTCAAATAATTACAAGTCATTTAGAAGCTAGAAAAAATAGAAACATGCATTTGGATGAAACATGTTCAAGTATGCAAAGTAAGACATGAATGGAATATGGGATGAATGCAATGCTTTAAAGTCAGAGGCATACATTATATGACATGCAAATGGATGGTATGGCATGGCATAAAAAAACCAATTACAAGTCAAGTTGGAACTTAGATGAAAAAGGATGGGGAATTAGGTCAAAAGGAGACATGTGAAACAAGTATCGAACATGTACACAAAGAAAGTATCAACTTCAAACCAATGACCTATAACTTCATGCAAAAGACCTATAATGATCTAAACATGGCTCAAGAAGTCAAATAAGTGATCTCATACAATGGCACAAGTGCCTTCTTAAGCAAGTAAACAAAACATGATCAAAGAAGTTCACAAAAAGGGACCTCAAACAAGAGTCATCAAACAAATACCAAACATGATTCAAAAATCATCAAATTAGGTCTCAAGAGACCTCAACCAGAGGCAAATATCATACCAAAATTTCATGCAAAGAATCACAAATAAATTCAATCAAACAAGCATGGTAAAGTAATTAGGGTTTCACATGATCATGCATAAAGAAATGGCTCAAAGAGGATGCAAAGATGATCTTAAAAATATGACAAAACTGTTTTTAAATGCTTCAAAGTGTACTCTAAAATATGAAAAAATAATGAAGATTAAACTATGTACCAATGATGAGAAATAAAATCACCAATGTAAAGTGTTCACAAATGAAACATTTCAAAAAGAAATTCAAACAACAATTAATTCAGATGAATAAAATAATAGAAAAATGGAAAATAAAATTTGTAAAAATTTTATAAAACTATGAAGACGATTCATGATTTTTTTTATGATTTTTAAATGCATTAAACTAATTTTAAAAATTAAAAATGAAAATGATATGCAAAATAAAAAATAAAATGACATAGCATGGGCCTGGGGGTGCAGTCAGAGTAATTTCCACGTTTGAAACAAAATGGGCTCAGATGAAGGGGGTGGGAAAAGCAATGAAAATCCAGCCCAATCAAAAGCGCAGGTTAACATATTCATACAAGATCCAGTCAAAAATCTTGACTCACACACACCCTCAGATTGATCCAGCGTATGATATTCAGTCAATCACAACACAAAGTAAGCAATATCAATGGTCAGGATTACGCGCACACCACAACATACATAGGGAGGCACACAAACAGATTAAAATGGAAAAACAAGGCACGTGAGAGGCATCCTCTCATTTTAATGTGTTGGCACAATAATAGCCATCAGATCAAAACCACGAACGGTCATGATTTCATCTTCAACCTTGAAACCTTGTATCACCTGAAAATGAACCAGACGCCGGAGCCCTAGCTCCGGTCGTCTTCTCCGGCAACACCAAATATAAAAGTCTCCAGAAATCAAAAACTCCACCACAGTCTCACTCCAAATTTCATGCTGATCTCAAATATCACATCAATTTCATCATAACATGTATAGTTTGTGCAAATCGAAGACCAAAAGCTTGGATCTAAAAAATTCAGATCCACAATACTCTCATGTTACACGTCCCAATTTAAATCTAAACACATCAGCATGATCACAAGCACACAGAGAACACAATGCACACAAGAAAATCAAGTTATAGGAGCACGAAAAGTGAACTAACCTGAGACTTGCAGAGCTCAAATTACACCAAGAAAACCCTCTGGAAGCTGCAGATCAACTCCTTGGAACCTCTAATTGCAAAATAAATGCAATTAGAGCTTGGAATCGTGCTAGATCTTGGGATTTGAAATGGAGCTTTCCAAAATTGGATCTGATGAAATCCTTTGTATGAGCTTCAAACAATGGATGATTTGTGTTCTATGAAGTTCACTGATCAAGAAAATGTGAAGAGAACTCAATGAAACCCTAGGAGAGTGGACTTTCAAAGAGAAGAAGCTTTTGTGCAAAAAATTTAAATCCGAGCAAAATGAGAGAGAGTCCCCCTTAACCAGAGGAGTTGGGAGCTTATATGTGATTGTTTTTGGGCCTGATCATGGTTAGAAATCCAGTGGAGCCTTGGTTAATGAGATATGTGTGATCTTGGAAATTTGCAATTTCATGTGAAACCCTTCATTCACACGTGCATGGTCATGCCTATGATGATGGATCACTCTCATTTCATGTACTGATCACCAATGACTTGAAATTGGGCCTTGTGGTTGATTGGTTTGTGAGTTTTGGATCATCTTGCACATTTGCATTTTGTGAAATAAGTGAGAAATACTTCATGTAATGACATGATTCCAAGACCAATTCTGCACTAAATGAAGTGTACTTTGAGTTTATGAACTGAATTTGTCAACTTGAAACCAATACAAGTCATTTGGAAACTTTTTGCACAAAGTGGAAAAATTGAACCAAATGAAAACCCTAAAAACCACCCTTGAGTCTTTTGATCATAACTTGAGAACCACAAATGGTATGGAGATGATCTAGTACTTTTTGGAAAGGGGAGAGAGAGATCTTCAACTTTCATGTTTGAGTTAAAATCATTTGAAGCTTCCTTGATGATGAAAAGTCAAGTTGAATATGGTTTGAAAAGTTGCCAAAAACGGAAATTTCACATTATAGGTCATTTTCCAAAAATAGTAACTTTTTACAAACTCTTGATTCTTGATGAATGATGCCATCCATGCCATTCCTTGACCAAATAAAGGTACATGGACTTGGGAAACATGATTTGAACCTTTGAAATCTCATGATTGACTTTCCTCTCCACTGTTGACTTTTTCTTAGTTCACAAGTAACTGATCCACTGAAAAACCCTCCACAAAGAACCAATAGCCAAGATTCCATCCGTGAACACTTGTGAGCATATGGAATACTATGAGAACATGTTTGAACAAACAAAGCTCAACAAGAAGCCTTTTGAAACCAAAACCCTAATTTGCACAATCAGTCTAGGAGAGTGTAGTTCACTTGAAATCTCTTGCCAATCTTGCTTTTATGATGATATGATGAACCCAACAAGACACCTTGAGGCTTAAAGCTCCTTTGTGTTGAACCAAGTACCTTGATCCCATGCTAAGAGCCAATGATATGCACAAATGCTAATGTAAGAATGAAATGAAACATAAGCCAGTTAGCATCAAAACAAGAGGGCAAATTTTGGGGTGTTACACATACTTCCCAAGAAACTTTCCCAACCCATTAACAGATAAACACCATCAAGTATAAAGTGAAACCTAAAGCTAATATCCTATGGATAACGACATATAGGATGGGTAATTAACAACTCCGCATTGTATAACCTGACCCCGGACCCCCCAATCTCTTTAAAGCGATTGTTCAGTTAAACATCCGCGTGCAAGGTTAGTTTTAGATAGCTTCCATGTCCCTTCCAGCTTCATGGGATAAATAAGAAATCAGAAAGTAGCACCTCCTCCTACCATTGCGGTGGAGAAACCCAATTTGCGATAAGGTGGTCGCGTCACCGAAAAAAATCGCTCGCTACAGGAAAATGGCGACTCTGCTGGGGAGTCCTTAGAATGATCTTTGGGGCATCGTCCCCATTTTCCTACAGTAAAATGGCGACTCTGCTGGGGATCCATTTTACTTGTTTAGGACTAGGATTGTAGCTCTTAAGAGGTCTAAGATGTTAGTTTTAGGAATGAATATATATATCGCTTTTCCTAATTGATATCCGTGTTTATTTTTCTGCTAATGGGACTGCGGGTGATGCCGCATCTGGAAAGTTTGAGTGACACCTAAGATAAGTGATGGCATTAGACGGGTAATCTTATAGGGAGTGACTCCCAAATGAGAGACCCCGGTAGACCATCGAATCAGTGGAGATACCCTTTGCGGATTCAATGCCTATACGACTTCGGTTGTTGAAAGCAGATTGTTCGATTGTGGTGTCCGTGAAACTGAGGATTTAGTAGGTTGAGACCATGTTACTATTTTGTAGTGCGGAAGCTATCGGAAATAGTTGTCATGCGATACCACCCTCATTTGAGATTACTCTAGGATACTGCAGCCCACTCGGATGAACCAGCTTGTTGTTGTTATCCCAAGGGGGGTCAATGATTTTGAGGACAGGTACAAAAAATCACCAGTACAACCTTTGGGGATGGGTAGAGCCATGACTTCATGACACTGAACATTTGACCCCATGTTTTTTCTATGTTTTTGTGTGCTGCATTCATGCATTCATTTCATTAAAAAACTTTAAACAAAAGAAAAAATCTTCTTTTCTAGTCTCTCTTTTTCAAATTAAATTAAGACAATGATTGCAAATATCAGAGAGAAAGATTGCGTTATGGATTCCGGTAGAAGGAAGACTCACAAGTATACCTTCAAGGTTCCAAAACTAGAGGATTTAAGAGGGTTGGCAAGGATGATCACCAACCCTGATGCTTTCAGAGCTAAGTACGGAGGACTGCTGTCTCTGTTAAGGGTACATGCAATTGAAGAAATCCTGGCTACGCTCATTCAGTTCTACGATCCGGTCTATCACTGTTTCACATTCTCGGATTATCAACTTGCACCAACACTGGAGGAGTACTCTCACCTGACTGATTTACCCATCACTGACCAAGCTCCCTTTTCTGGATTGGAAGAAATTCCAAAAGATCAAACCATTACAAGAGCAATCTATTTGGATGAGTCAGAAGTCAGGACTCACATGACCACTAAGGGTGGAATCCAAGGTTTTCCAGCTAAGTTTTTGGTAAAGAAAGCCCTGTACTTTGCTAGTATAGGGAACATTACTGCTTTTGAGAGTGTCTTTGTTCTGCTCACCTACGGGTTATTTTTGTTTCCTAACATTGATGACTTCGTTGATATCAATGCCATTAAGATTTTTCTGATTGGAAACCCCATACCGACCTTGCTCGCAGATGCTTATCATTCTGTACACTTTAGGAATTTGTATAATAGAAGAATGATCACATGCTGTGTGCCTCTGCTATACAAATGGTTCACTTCCTACTTACCCAAGTCTGCCGCTTTTTGGGATCATAAGAGTACTCTGTGTTGGTCACAGAGAATCATATCTCTTACCAACTCTGACATCGACTGGTACAATCGGATCTATGACGGGATAAGAATTATCGACCGTTGTGGAAACTTCCCTAATGTACCCCTCATAGGAATTAAAGGAGGAATCAATTATCATCTAGTTTTAGTTCGTCGTCAATTCAGATACTCGATAAGACATGTCCCGCGTAATGTTCATCTGGAAGGTCTTTTCTTCAAGGAAGGAGAAAATGACAGGGCACTAAAGACAGAAATAGTGCATGCCTGGAAACATGTTCACAGGAAAGGAAGAAAGTCTCTAGGGAAACTAGATTGTGTCTCTGTGGAACCTTATCTTCACTGGGTACAAACTAGAGCTCTCAACCTGAGGATGCCTTACCCTCGTCAAGAAGTTCTTCTGTTAAAGGAATCTGTGCTTTATTTTATGTCTGATACAGAAAAGCTTCAGGTTACTCTCAACAAAGTTCAACAGGAGAAGAAATCTTGGAAGAACAAGTACCGTATTCTCAGTATGGAGTGTAACAAAATACAACAACTGTTAAAAGAAAAGGATGCTCTGATCGATATTTTAGAGCAACATATGTTATAGAGAATCAAGAAGACCAAAGGAATTTGTTCGCTCCTTTCACTTGGAAAAGGAATAACAACCCGACAATGGCTCAAGAGCCCCGGTCAAAGAAAAGGAAAATACCAGAACCAGCACCTGAGCTCTCTTCAGAGAGGACTCAGGATCCATAAGTTTAGACATTTCCTTTTACAACACTTTGTAAATTACTGTATTTCCATTTCCGCAAACTTTGAATTCAATAAAACAGGGTTTCCCCACTGTATGATATTTGCAATCCAATTGTTGATGTTTCCTTTTATTAAACAAACAATTAATATAATCATTGCATATCATTCATCATTCTCACATAACGCATTCTTCTTACCTATGAATCTCACGTTTGTGTCTCGATTCTAGAGTTAAACTGTCTCATTCGTACAATACTCAGGCCAATCGACAAAATAAAATGGATAATCTCGAGGAAGAGAATATGGAGTTGAGAGAAGAACTCGACGCTCTGAAAGAAGATCTGAGGAAACTTCACAATGACATGCAAGCTCTGGCAGCAGCTCAGATACAAAGAACTGTGATCTCAGAGATCACCTCGACGCCCATAGTGGAAAAGTATGATCCTCGGTATAACATGCCTAAAGATCGTCCCTGGGGCATGCCAATCAACTATATCCCAAAAGGATATACTCCGCCGATCTCGGAAGATCTGGAAACTGCAGCAGGAACCGCTGGGCCTGAAGGTTACAAACTTCTGGAAAGTGAAGATGCAAGGGGCATGACAGCAACTCCTGAAGGTTACAAACTTTGGGAAAGAGAAGCACCAAGAGTCACTGCCGCAATGACTATACCACCACCCGTGGTACACACTGTCCCAGAAGGGCAGATTCCACAGATACCTTATGTTGGAAACGAAAGTATGGAAGACAGAATGAAGGAGTTCCAGGAGCAATTCCTGGAGATGCAGAAGGAACAGCATGCCCTTCGCGGTTAGGATCTATTTCAAAAGGACGTCGCAGACCTTTGTTTGGTCCCTAATGTGAAAGTTCCGCACAAGTTCAAGGTGTGAGAGCAATAATTGTCTCTACAAGTCAATCTATGTTTTGATGATAATAATAAGTATTTGTGAAAGAACCATTTTATGGTCTAACGTGTGTTGTGGCAGATCATAAGAACTAAATACATTAGAACCAACATACACCAGCCAGATGTATTATGATTGAATATATGTATATGCGAAGTTACTATGTGTGACTAAAGTCGCAAGAAGCAAGAACGCTTGTTTATCTAGTCATAATCAGCCAGATCCAAGGATGCCAAGATTGCTGTTGCAATGCTCTTGTGGATGCTCTCTAAGAGTGATCAAGATTCTGAAGATGGCGTAGCTTCTGAAGAAGTACACTCAGAAAGAACCAAAGTTCTGAAGACTCCTATGACTTGAAGTTTTGATGGCTGAAGGCGCTGAAGACCAAGTGCATAAAGATTCTGAAGACTGACGAGTTCTGAAGATCAAGGTTTCAAACAAGAAGTTCTGAAGATTCTGAAGACAAGTTCTGAAGATTCGGAAGACCTAAAGCAGAAAAGGATAACGCTCTTAAAGACCAAGTGCTGAAGTTATGAAGACTGATTCCTAATGGACTTCTTCAATTAACGAAAGACTTGAAGCATCAGATATTCTGCTACAAAGACTCCACTCGTGCGTCATCAAATTAACATCAGAAGCCACTGAAGTTTTGAAGTCTAAATATTACCGTTGTGAGTTAAATATACACACTGCCCAAGAAAATATCTCCTCTGCAAAAAGAGGATGTGTCAGTACAACTCATTATTTCACAACGTCTCTTTTCCAAACAGCCAACAGTATTCTCTAACGGCTATATTTCTACTGGCTATTTAATGGAAAGAGTTTTTGCTTCTGATGTGTCGATCACTTGTAGAATTATGAACTGAATGTTTATCTACAAAATTGACCGAGTCATTATGTGAAGATAGCAACAACGATGAGTTCTCGTTGTAACACTTAGAATATTCAAAGCTGTCATCAATTCACTCATGGCAATTGTTGTTGAAACTCCAAAGAACAAATTAACACAACAACAATAATCAAACAGAAGTTGTTGATGAAGAATACAACAATTGAAGATCAGTCAAGTCATCAACCTACCTTTTCGTCAAAGCTACATTGAAGATCTGAAGCAAGGAGTTTCTTCTCAAAGCTTGCTCAACCAGAAGACGAAGAAGAAGAAGATCTACAAGATGTCAACAATCATAATATCTAAATACATCTTTGTAGTTTCTTAGGAAAGCAAGAAGCTGATTGCTCAAAACTTGCTTGAACACATGTGTGTGTTCTTTGTACTTAAACCTAGGAGAAACTTGCTTATTAAGAAGCACAATTTGTAATCTCCAGTTTGCCAATTCAACTAGATGAATTGAGACTCCTCAAGTGAATGTTATATCCTGATGGATCCCTGAACTGTTCAGCTGTGAGTAGAGGCCCTTGAGTAGATCATGTGGTGATCAGATACTTGAGATGATAATGACTGAGGGTCATTATGGAAAATCCTAAAATATGGTCAGTAGCGTTATATTCATTGTGATGAATCCCTGAACGGCTAGCTGTGAAATCCCAGCAGTGGGTCTGCTCGGTCAATGAACGTTATATCCGGTTGGATCCCTGATCGGTTCATTGTGTTGTTAGTCACAGCGCGGCTGTGCAAGTGGTTAGTCACCAGCTGTTGCCCGTGCAAGTGTAATTATGATTTGGTTATAGTGGATTAAGTCCTTGTGTTCAAGGAGAAATCACCTGAGGAGGGTGGACTGGATTAGCCCGCATGGTGAACCAGGATATATCGTGTGTCCTTTACTCCCTTGCTTAGTATCTCTATTTATGTTTCTGCTTTGAATATCAGAACCTCATATTAAGCAAAGTCAGAACCTTGCAACCTATCTCTGATAAGCTTCCGTACCGCAAGTTCTGAGTATTGTATCTTATGAACAGAACTGATAAGGTTCTCATACTCTTTAGTTATTAGATCAGAGTCTCTCAACGAACACTGAAGGTTCTTGAGCATCAAATTAACAAGACGCGAAAAGTTACAGAAAGAGTAAATACACAATTTAACCCCCCCCCCCCCCCTTTCTTGTGTCTTTCTCGCACCTTCAATTGGTATCAGAGCTCCGGTTCTGTTATTGATTCACATCAAACACTTAACAGTGTCAGAAAAAGATCCAGACGTGGTGCATAGAAGTACTCTTGGTGAGATTGAAATCCACTTACAATTTATGTAACAGTTCAGCAGTTAACTGTGTACAAAATTGTAATCAATCTGATTACTTCATGAGCAAGTCACTGATTCAAGTTGAAGCCTCACTAAAGTTGAAGAATCAATTGATAAGATAAATTTGTCAGATCAATGGAAAAATTTGTTGAATGCTCATTCTGAAAATACGTGTGGATAAAACCACGTATATGATTAAAAGATGAATCATCAGAAAGCAAGAAATCTTGTTTGCTGAAGATTAATTCATTATGAGTTTTTGAGATGTTTTCAAGAAACGGATTAGGTCCACCCTTGACTTTCTCATTTAAAAACTCATTCTGGATCTCTTCATGTAAAGAAGGAAGATTGATGTTCTAAGACTTTGAATTTCAGAAAGAAATCTGTTAAATTCATAATCTGAAAAATTCAAATTATTAGAAATGATTTAATGTCAGAATCTGGAATGATCAAAAGATTCAATGCAAAACTAAATCCCAAAGACTCGGTTGATTCCGAACGAACTATTAACTGGTTTGGTGATCAAGCTCCAACAACCTGAAATCATCATAGTAAAAATCAAATGTTGATAATCTGATTTTCTACAGATCTAGTGTTCTCAGAACCACTTGTGCTATGAAATTGGATGCTATCATTTCAGGTATCTAGGTTCTCCAACTGATGTCATAAAAGATGACGTTGATTAGTCAACTCATGGATATGTGAACAACCCCAAGTAAGTTGATCATTATTCTGAACAAGTTCTGAAGCAACCTTGAGGAACAAGTCAGACGTTGATATGACAATTCCTTCCTGAACAACCTCTCAAAGGTTCTTACTGAACTAGTGAAATCAATCATCGTTCAAATAAAAGAAACTCTCACAAACACAAACTGAATTCTGGATATGAAAGGAGAACTCAACCATTTCTCAAAGTTTGTTGTTTAAGATTCCGATCCATATCTTAAGAACTGTTCCAGAACCAAACAGGTTCTATGGATCAAGGAAATAAGAAGTAAGAAACATTTAAAACAGATGTAATCTGTTGTTTATGAATGGGGTCGTCAAATGATTTTACAGTTCACTCAGTATTGCTCCC
Source organism: Lathyrus tuberosus (assembly GCA_022829125.1). NCBI lineage: Eukaryota > Viridiplantae > Streptophyta > Magnoliopsida > Fabales > Fabaceae > Lathyrus > Lathyrus tuberosus. The sequence goes on from JALAZF010000045.1 coordinate 12,383,834, forward strand.
AAGCATATGAGTATTGCCTTATCAAAAAGGATTGCAAGGAATTGGCTTAGTTTAACTAAAATGGTCACCCTGATCATGCTAAGTCCAAATCTCCGTTACTGTAACCCAGAGAGCTAAATGACAAGGTTAAACAGGAAAAGAGAGAGAAAGCTACAATCCAACTTGGAACATCTTCCAAGAAAATATTTCCTTCAGAAGTTAGAAGATAAGCTTATCTTGAAGGACCCAAGAAACATCTACAGCTTACTCGGAAATAGGCATAATCAGAAGGATGCCCAAAGCTTCAGGAGTCATTTCACAGAAGATTTTTAGCCAATAAATTGTCTTCAAAAAGGTCAAGCATCCCTAAGGTATGGTCTCACTCATTAATTTTGTTATATTTATGATTTCCAAGAATATCATAATTATGCATGTGTCAGCTACCTTATCTCTAACCATAGGCATGCAGTAACTTAAGTCTATCATATGTCCTGTCAACTAACCATCATAGCTATTCATAGCTTGTCTAGGAATTGATAACCTTGCGTGTGCCAAGCGTGATAAATAATCATCACTCATAAGTCCATCTCACAACTCTATTTCTCTTCTAGAAAGAATCTCTGTTTAGTAGGTTAGAACTCCCTTCTTCGGTTCCTGTTCAAAATGTCTTCACACAATATCAGAGGAGAAATTTCTGATCTAGAGCTTCTAAAGGAATTCACAGTGGGTCTAAACCTTTTACCTCAACTTAACAAAACCAGTATTCTCTCTGGTATTATATTTCAAAATTGGGAAAACTACTTCGACATGCTTGCTGGACCGGTCTTCCCTTCTCTTGTAACTGAGTTCTGGGCAAATACACGTGTACTTGAATATGACTATGGCAAAAATACCATTGTGTCTGTAGTTTCTGGATATCCAGTCTTGATCAACCCCACCATCATAGCTAATGCTATTAGGTGCGTTGAAGATGGTGTGACTGTGGAAAGAAATTCTAGCAATCATAGCTTCGACAGACACCTGTACGTCATTTTCAAAACAGAGGGGCATCCCACTCAACCTTGCACTCTCACCCCAGTTGCTAAAGATTGGTACAATCTAATGGTAATAAACTTTAGACCGAGAGAACGAGGAGGAGGATGGTTATCTGACATGGAGAGATTGTTTATTTTCTTTTTGATTTCTAGAATCAAAATAAACCTACCTCTATCCATGTACAATCATCTAAAAAAGAAATTAACCTGTCAAGGGAAGACACTATCTACCAAGTTCCCTATTGCAGGGTCATCTCTCATATTCTTGATCTTAAAGGAGTGGTTAGTCATTGCAGAAGAAATGGAATGACTGAGAAGATTCTTCCCGAGTTCTGTCAACCTATAACCTTCTTTACCTAGATAGAAATTAAGTTTCTCTTAAGATCATTAGTTTTTCTAGGATCCCTCTTTGTATGCCCATATGATCTAAACGCGATATGTATTCTCCTGCCCAAAATATTTCAATTAAGAAATGCTTTTATGATCGATTTAAATTCACGATACCCTTAATTAAATAGCATTACTTATCTACCAATAGATAGGCATAGTTTTTCTTAACTTAGGATTAACTAAAACTGCTCACCGATCATAATTAAGTAGCGGCTTCGTCACTCCTTTTCAGGGTTATGACTCTTGATTAATCATTAACCTATTTCCCACGCTACTAAATGGGCCTAGGAAAATGAATCGATGTGGTTTCAAACTCTTGCACAAAATTTACCCTAGTTTCCCCTCTATAAAAGGATAAGACAACTACACATCCCTTACTCATCCAAGTCTTCAGCCTAATTGCCTTCTAACTCCTCATCATCTCTAAAATGGCTTCTGTCTCACAAAATGCCTCAGTCAACAATCTCAAGGTTCTGTCAGAAACTATTGTTGACTTCAACAATCTAAAATCAAACGGATGCGATATTACTCCCTCACTGGAAAACCAAGGTTGGAAAAACTAATTCAAAAGGCTGGAAGGACCGACCTATGATCATCTAATCAAAGATTTCTGGATTCATGCAACTACATCCAAAAATCTCATCATCTCTTTCGTTTTCGAAAGAAAAATCTTCATCTCTGAAAAGACTATCTCAGATCTCTTGCTGAATGAACACGACGGTTTCAGAATCTCCAGAAACTTACTCAGTAAAGAGAATGAGGTTAAGGTGATGTCCTCTATCTTCAGAGATAATGCTTTTTCTGAAAACCAAACCTTCTCAAACCTGAAGAACTCACTTCAAGTTTAGTTCAAAATTCTGCAAGAAAATGTCTTTCATCATCTCTCCTCAGAACAGCTAAACGATACTCAAAAATGCGTCCTATTCCTTCTTCTAAAAGGAATTAAAATACACATTCTGTTAATCCTCTTTAAGCTTGTCAAGGATGCCATCAGAAGCTACAGATCTAGCTCTGACCATGTATGTGGTCTCATTCCCTATGGAATACTTATCTCAGACATCTTAGTTGAATCAGGATTAGTTAACGACATTCTAATTAATGAAGGAGAATCTTGGAAGCTGCTTAAAAGCGCTGGAAAGATTCATAAGTATAAGAACCTTTTGAAAGAAAATGCAAGCTTAGATAATCACGCTTTAGAGAACTGGCTCTAACCCCCAGAGTTCCGGTTATAGGCTTTCCAAAATTCGCTACATTCAATGAAGCAGAATTCGGAAACTATCTGAGAAAAAGCAAGGATGAAGATATCAAGGTTTGGATTAACATGAAAAATATCACTGATGTTCTTCAAGAACTCTCAGATTGGAAGGTAGGAAGAAAAGCGTCCATTAAGGAAGAACACTCATCCAAGAGATTAAGAACAACGAATAGCGCTCTTGCATCTTTTAAAGACAACGCATTCTCAAGGATTCAAACTCTTGTCAATACCTCTAGTTCTTGTGCAAACTCTATGGAAGTACGAAAGGTTTGGAACGAGTTCCATGAATGGATCTTAGAAGAAATAGTAATACACAAGAAGCTTGCAATGTCTCAAACAAAAGAAACATCTCTTCCCTAAGCTCCTTTCAAACTAACTTGTAGGAATCAGTTTCGTCTAGTCTAGAGCTGTATGCTTTTGATAAAATCCATCTATAATACAATCTAGAATTTTATGTTCAATCTTTCTCTAATGCAATTTAGTTTTTATCTTGAACTTGTCTAGATTAAGCTCAACATATGCTCTGAATTATAAATCTAAAACGAAATGTTGAAATACTAAAATATTGTTACTTCTATCTGTTGTTCACAAATAAAATGATGAACAGATGCTTTAATTCTTCAATTAAGTAATCAAGTGACTCCATCTATCATCTTTCAATAAAATACATACTGAGTATAGATGTGTTTCCCTAAAATGAGTCTAAATGCTTCTAAATGTTTAAATGACTCTGTGACTCTGTAACTGAATATAAATGACTACGTGCTTAAATGCTCATATGCCCTAACACTTTTTGATGATGTCAAAAAGGGGGAGAAATAATGATTTTGATTGAAAGAAGAAGGAAATCTGAAAGAATGTAGAACTCCAACAAGTACACCCTTTATAAAATGCGTTACTACTAATGTTTGTTGTTTGATGTTATCCGAGGAACTCTAAACAAGTTCACTAGGCATTCTAAAAACAGGTTAAGAAGAAGAACTACGATCATGGAATAAAGAATCAGATTAAGTAAGAAAACTCTGAAAGCAATCAAGGCAAAATCTACATTTCAAGATGCTCTCTCAAAATATTTGTGCAAATCAGAAGTCAAGGACTGTCTGAAGATCCGGATTAAAGATCCAAGCAAGAAACCTTTCTGATGTTTATCGGGAACCATCTGAAGTAAAAACGATTTGGTATCGAACTAAATCAGCAATTGGATTGAGTACACAAAGATTAGTATCAGACTCTCAATCAAAGTTGTGGACTACTGTCAAATACCTTCATTGATATCAATATCAGCACTCAAATGAATTATCTCTTAAGCGTATGAGAAGAAATTCTTCACTTGGTATCAGTTTCAAAATACTCTGGTGTAAGAGTCAGCACATCAACCTTACATCCGACTAAATCAAGATGTACCAGATTCAGAATCAAGCGTTGATTGATCACAAGCTTTAACCTTCATTTGGTATCTGATCAAAAATCAAGCTTTGAAAATTTAACTGAGTTGTGACAATAACAAGGTCTGAAATAAACCTGTGTTCAAAGTCAAACTCTGAAAAGTCATGATCAACATTGGTGATTAAATTTAGAAACTCTGAATTTCGATTCTGAAAAATCCCAATATCTGACTTATGGAAATTAGGGGGAGATTACACAGAAGACTAAAATGCAAAATCCAAAAACCTCATATAGCCTGAAACTCAGGGGGAGTATCTCAAAAGACAGTTTTTGATAAACAGCAAAGTTATGTTTATCAGTCGAAGAACTACTCTAATTCTGCGCTCAATTGAATCTACTGAAAAGTAGAAATGCTTCCGAAGACTCTGAAGATAACAAGCTCTGATATGATAACAAAGGAAACTGAGTTCTGAAGATCTGAAGATGGAAGTTCCGTTGAACTAGTCCAGATGCTAAAGACTCTTCATTTTCCTAAGAACAAGATAGAAGAGTAACTCTTTTCTATTTCTGATCAGACAACTCAAGTTGCTACTCTATATATCTTTGGATTATATAAAATCCTATACGATCTCAGATAGAGCTTTGAGGATAACTCATTCAGGGGGAGTTGTTGTTCCACACTCTGAATTTGTTTGCTTTGGTGATTACCTTGTATAAAATGTTTAATCAAAATACTTGGTTTTGTCATCATCAAAAAGGGGGAAATTGTGAGAGAAAGAATTGTCTCTACAATTCAATCTATGTTTTGATGATAACAATAAGTATTTGTGAAAGAACCATTTTATGGTCTAACGTGTGTTGTGTGCAGATCATAAGAACTAAATACATCAGAACCAACATACACCAGCCAGATGTACTATGATTGAATATATGTATATGCGAAGTTACTATGTGTGACTAAAGTCGCAAGAAGCAAGAACGCTTGTTTATCTAGTCATAATCAGCCAGATCCAAGGATGCCAAGATTATTGTTGCAATGCTCTTGTGAATGCTCTCTGAGAGTGATCAAGATTCTGAAGATGGCGTAGCTTCTGAAGAAGTACACTCAGAAAGAACCAAAGTTCTGAAGACTCCTATGACTTGAAGTTCTGATGGCTGAAGGCGCTGAAGACCAAGTGCAGAAAGATTCTGAAGACTGACGAGTTCTGAAGATCAAGGTTTCAAACAAGAAGTTCTGAAGATTCTGAAGACAAGTTTTGAAGATTCGGAAGACCTAAAGCAGAAAAGGATAACGCTCTTAAAGACCAAGTGCTGAAGTTCTGAAGACTGATTCCTAATGGACTTCTTCAATTAACGAAAGACTTGAAGCATCAGATATTCTGCTACAAAGACTCCACTCATGCTTCATTAAATTAACATCAGAAGCCACTGAAGTTTCGAAGTCTAAATATTACCGTTGTGAGTTAAATATACACACTGCCCAAGAAAAGATCTCCTCTGCAAAAAGAGGATGTGTCAGTACAACTCATTATTTCACAACGTCTCTTTTCCAAACAGCCAACAGTATTCTCTAACGGCTATATTTCTACTGGCTATTTAATGGAAAGATTTTTTGCTTCTGATGTGTCGATCACTTGTAGAATTATGAACTGAATGTTCATCTACAAAATTGACTGAGTCATTATGTAAAGATAGCAACAACGATGAGTTCTCGTTGTAACACTTAGAATATTCAAAGTTGTCATCAATTCACTCATGGCAATTGTTGTTGAAACTCCAAAGAACAAATTAACACAACAACAACAATCAAACAGAAGCTGTTGATGAAGAATACAACAATTGAAGATCAGTCAAGTCATCAACCTACCTTCTCGTCAAAGCTACATTAAAGATCTGAAGCAAGGAGTTGTTGCTCAAAGCTTGCTCAACCAGAAGACGAAGAAGAACAAGATCTACAAGATGTCAACAATCATAATATCTAAATATATCTTTGTAGTTTCTTAGGAAAGCAAGGAGCTTATTGCTCAAAACTTGCTTGAACACATGTGTGTGTTCTTTGTACTTAAACCTAGGAGAAACTTGCTTATTAAGAAGCACAATTTGTAATCTCCAGTTTTCCAATTCAACTAGATGAATTGAGACTCCTCAAGTGAACGTTATATCCTGATGGATCCCTGAACGGTTCAGCTGTGAGTAGAGGCCCTTGAGTAGATCACGTGGTGATCAGATACTTGATATGACAATGACTGAGGGTCATTGTGGAAAATCCTGAAATATGGTCAGTAGCGTTATATTCATTGTGATGAATCCCTGAACGGCTGGCTGTGAAATCCCAGCAGTGGGTCTGCTCGGTCAATGAACGTTATATCCGGTTGGATCCCTGAATGGTTCATTGTGTTGTTAGTCATAGCGCGGCTGTGCAAGTGGTTAGTCACCAGCTGTTGCCCGTGCAAGTGTAATTATGATTTGGTTATAGTGGATTAAGTCCTTGTGTTCAAGGAGAAATCACCTGAGGAGGGTGGACTGGATTAGCCCGCATGGTGAACCAGGATATATCGTGTGTCCTTTACTCCCTTGCTTAGTATCTCTATTTATGTTTCTGCTTTGAATATCAGAACCTCATATTAAGCAAAGTCAGAACCTCGCGACCTATCTCTGATAAGCTTCCGCACCGCAAGTTCTGAGTATTGTATCTTATGAACATAACTTATAAGGTTCTCATACTCTTTAGTTATTAGATCAGAGTCTCTCAACGAACACTGAAGGTTCTTGAGCATTAAATTAACAAGATGCGAAAAGTTACAGAAAGAGTAAATACACAATTCAAACCCCCCCTTTCTTGTGTCTTTCTCGCACCTTCACAAGGTGCCCGAATTTGAAAAATACAATGGTAACTCTTGCCCTCAAAGTCATTTGGTGATGTACGCTCGAAGGATGTTAACTCGGACAGAAAACCAACAGCTACTGATCCACTATTTCCAAGATAGTTTAACCGGTGCCGCACTCAAATGTTACATGGGTTTAAACCGCACCAAGATCATCACTTTCAGAGATCTTGGCGCCGCTTTTGTTCAGCAGTATAAGTATAACCTGGACATGGCACCAGACAGAGATCAGCTTAGAGCAATGTTGCAGAAGGACAAGGAAACCTTTAAGGAATATGCTCAGAGGTGGCGTGAAATTGCCGCCCAGATTTTTCCACCTCTTGAGGAAAAAGAGATGACAAAGATCTTCTTGAAAACCTTCATCTCATTTTACTACGACAGAATGGTTGCCAGTGCGCCCAGTGACTTTACTAAGATGGTGGGCATGGGAGTTCGTCTTGAAGAAGCAGTCTGAGGAAGACGTGTGGCCAAAGATGTTGGACCATCAAGCAGTACTAAAAGATATGGTAGTGCTCTCCCTAAGGAAAAAGAGCAAGATATTGGCAATATCTCTCTCGGAAAGCAAAGGCAACGTTACCAACTAGTTGCAGGTGTAACTCCTGCTATCAACCTTGCACCTGTTCCTACGTATCAACCTCAGGTTGCTCATAGCCAACCGAATCGACAACAATATCAGCAAAGGACACAACATCCTCTTCAGCAGGCTCGTCCTCAGTACAACAACAACCGTACAACGCGACCACAAGGGTTCGACCCTATACCGATGTTGTACACAGAACTATTCCCACTCTTACTGGTCAAGGGGCACGTCCAAACCAGGGCTCCTCTTGAGATACCGGAGAGTCCGCCTTTTTGGTTCAAAGCGGATCAGACTTGCCCTTACCATCAAGGAGGACCAGGGCATAACATAGAAAATTGTCTCAGCTTCAAATCCGATGTGCAGAAGCTTGTTAGGAACGGGATCTTATCCTTCAAATATATAAATCCAAAGTTCAGACGAACCTGTTGCCTCAACACGAGAAAGTTGTGGTAAATTTGATAGAAGAAGAGTCTAAGCACAGTCATCAAATTCACGATGTACTCTTATTGGGAACCAACCTGGTCAAGATGCATTGCAGACAAAGTGGATACGGTCACGTACCGTCTCATAACTATCACCAGTGTGATATCTGCTCTAAAAAAGATCAAGGATGTTCTATGGTGCCATCCGCTCTACAAGAATAGATGGATCTCGGATGGATCCAAGATCATTGAATTCGTGAAGTCAACATGACTTATACAAATTCCAACATCATTCATAACCACGACATCCGTGCGATGAATGTCAACTTGGTGGAAATGCACTCACGACAAAGCCAACATCATAATCTGCCATGCCACGATTACGATTCCTGTCTGACATGCTCGGTAAACAATCAGGGATGCTCTTTTGTACAAGAGGCCCTCCAGCGTCAGATGGATCTTGGATGGATCCAGGATTACCATGATAGAAGTCATTATCAGGTTAATATGTGAAATTCTGGTATAACAGATCCCAGATATCCTACATGATGTCGAGACATCTGGTCTGACTAAACAGCAAGGCAATTATAGACAGTTAAACACATTGCTGAAAAGAAAAGTGCACACAGAATTTGTTCACCCAGTGCGGTCTAACAACCTACATCTGGGGGCATACCAAGCCAGGAAGGAAGTCCACTATTAGCAGTATTAAATAACAGACTCAACAATACCAGTTGATAATCTACTCACTTAATCCCTACCCAATGACCCTTCTACCTAAGTTCTCCCTAGGTAAGAGACTCCATCTCACTTCCAATCATCGCAATGATGTCTAGTAGTCAACATCTCAGTCACTGCATCAACAGCTTGATTTCCAACAACTCTCCAAACACATAAAAATAGAAGACACACTCCTATAACATACCTAGACATGACCCTCATGACTAAGAACAATACTTAGAGTTGCTTAACAGCTTCCTCTAAGAACAATGCATCTCTTACCTACAGGCTTAGAGATAAACATGATGACCATCCCACAAAACCGGGTGGTTCATCAACCAACACAGCCCTTATAATTTACATGATGGCTGGCTTACTAAAACTAGGCTACAATGCTTTTATTTATAACCTATTTCCCAACTGGATTTGGGCCTTCAAATCACAACAAATCAGCCGCTACAAATCAGCAAAAGATTCTGCTACTAAATAGATCTTCAATTAAATCTAATTATTCTCCATATCTTTTTGCATGAAAATAGTAACAAAATCTGCTCAATATAAGATTGCAACATAATATATTTGTCCCATGATATTCGACTGCAATCTCTCCACCAGATCTTCTCAAAACACTCTTAAACAAATGCAGCCCTAATAAAACACATCAGACTGATGTTCTGATGTTCTGTCAACTGATGTCAAGACATCAGGTTTAACATCAGCTCCCTTCTGAACTCATACAAAATTGCAACCCTTCTAAACTTAACATCAACTCAATGTTAAGAACTCATGTTAAGACATCAGACATATGACATCATTAACAACACCATTGTTTTACCAAAATTCCAGCCAATACAAGAACTAACAATCTCCCCCTTTAGCTAATTTTGAATAAAACAATCTCAGCTTACACCAGAGATACCAGCCGCGGAAAAACACCATACAAACTAACATCAGCACATAACTAGCAGCAGCAACTCCCCCTCAAAACTGCAAGCACAACAGACAACTAGGCAACAGCTAGGCTAACTCTCCCCCTTTTTAGCCACAATTGGACAAACTCTGAATCTGCCAACCAACATACTCAGAACAAAATCCAGACTCAACAGCTCTACTGTACATTCTCTCCCCCTTTTTAGCCAAAAATTGACAAACATTGGTGTAAATGTATATTTCTAATTCAATCCATGACACACAAATCTATAGAACCAGGTCTAAACTGTCAAGTACACCATGAACTTCACCAGTAACACAATGTCACGACATCTTGTCTGACATTACAATCTGGATAAACAACTTCTTCAACAAAAGATCAACTCTCCCTAGCGAAGATAACCAGTGCTCCTTTGCAAGAAGAACACCTTAAATTAATGGAAAACATAAGACTCATCTTCATGTCTTCAAGAGCGCACCCTCTGTTCAACACACCTGCTGAACACATTCACAAAATGCTTAATCCTCAAACAATCCAAGTACCACACTAGTACAGACAGAAGTTCTCCCCTTATATTTCACAACTGATGCTCCTTGACCAGTACATCATAGCATTTGGAAAATCCAGACACAGTCTTCATCCATCCAGTCAGGAATGCTTCACACAATCATCCACAAGTTCTGAAGCACACTCACAATGCCTTCCACTGAACTCTAAGTAAACTCCTCTTACATCAAGACAAGTGTGACATCTCCCATCAATAAAGACCCTCACAAAGTTTTTCCAAAACTGCATAAAATTGTCTTCAGACTTCTCCTTAGAAGTATGTGTGCACAGGATACAAACAATTAGCTTCACATGGCTAGAACCATTCATGTCCACACCAACATGCCATCCAACAGCCTAATGTCATAACATGTTATCTGACATTATCTCCTCATAAGAGGAAACCAATCTCCACAAGCTTGATCAGCATGCAAGCTTCACAATATATGCACCTTTACTGCAGAATCCATAGACAAGTACTCCCCCTGTCATGGCTAACTAATTCTCTAGATGGAGATGAAGATTTGAGCACACTTACTGAGCACATTCACATACTGTACTTTCACTTTTGGAGAACACAACCAAGTATCCTGACTTGTTTGACACTGCTCACAGACTCCACAAATTCTCTGCTTTACTGAGATCTAATATCTTCAAGAGATACTTGTAGCAGAGGAAGAAACAACTCTCTAAAAAATTTTCTGATCAGATCATATCACAATCCCTTTACCATTACATCCACCAGTAGTTGTTGATACTAGTGAAGTCTTCAAAATTAGTAGTCATGCTTTGCCAGAACAAACTACTAAAAACAAGACCAGAATCTCCACATTCTAATTCACATAGTCAGAAACATCTCTTCTGACAAAAATGCTTGAGCATCCAACTCCACACGCACACTCTCAATCATCTTCCAAATATAACCATCAGCAATTATGATGTTACAACATCACCATTCAACAACATCTTTTGGGGACATCAGCTTCTCATTACCATTCAGAGGACTCATTTCGTATAGAAGTCCTTCAAGAAGCTCCCAATAAAACAGAGTCAGAGCAGCTTATTCAGGTTAACATACACACCAGAATACCATGAGCTCGCACACCCTCTCTGAAGCAAAGAGTTCAGACTGCAAATTAGTATACTCACATGATTCCCTCTTAGTTTGTTATCTTCACATGCTTAAAAACTCCACATCTTGCCAGGCTGATCAACTACTCTCTAGCATGACTTGACAATTGGGCTATGTCCCCTTCACAGGCTTTTCTTCTACCTTTAGCGATACACATCCAATCATTTATCTTTGACATTTGGATCAATTGATGAATATCCACATTCAGACTTTCAAGCAATCAATACCTGATCTACTTCAGTCTTCTCTACATTCTCCTTCTAAAGCATACCTTCTACTTCATCATTCTCCCATATGATTAGGTAGATTCTCTTTAGATACAATGTAGGTAATCATCCCAGAAAATGTCCTATCACAAGTTAGAACATCTTCCACACACCAAAACATCAACACCATGATTCTTGATATGCTCCACTAACTGGACTTACTCTAGCATAGTAATCCAAAGAACCAGAGAAATAAACTCTCATCCACCTTCAAGAAAAATAATCTCCTTGAGTCTTCAACTCATCACCCTTCTGCCCAAGAGTAACTTGTTCCAAGACAATCCTCAATAATAACCAGCTGCCACACTCTGATTATCTTGATTCTTCGAATTCACTTCTGAGATCAACCAAATGCCACAGTTTGATCACCTCAAGCATGAATCCTCATATGAAAACAGCCAAATGCCACATTTTGACCTTTTTCACGTTTGTCAGAACTCTCACAAAGATATCCTGGTCCACCAAGGAAACCAGATCTTTAAGTCACAAGTTCCAATTGCTTAATAGCAAACACACTTAGACTCCCTAAGCCATGGTCATGTAACATCTTCTCCTACCTGTAGCTCCTGCAAACTGCCATGAGAACAATCTTTTTGAAGCATTCTATTGTTCATTCTTGTAGATCACCCTATCAAAAGCTGATGTGCCACATCACCAGTTGAGACTTCTGATGTTAAGCTAGATGTCAGAACATTATGTCACCCAACTGTTGAATTCAGCTCTACCTTCTGCCACTCAGAAGAACCTCCTCCCTTTGCAGAAACAGATTTCCATGCTCTCATAGACTTGATTCAACAATCAAGTTTGAGTAGACAACCTCCATCCTACTTAGAAACTCCAAAGACTTCAAACCTACCACCTCTGAATCTTCAGAAAATAAGTAGTCCAAGACTACCCCATAGCAATACTAAAGAAAGTCTCTTCCCTTAGTAGAGACGTCAGTAGAAAGCCAGAGATAACTGCCACTTATCCTCGACCTTCACAACCAGAGCAAAAACCATGCTCCAAACCACTTAGATCAGAAATAAACTGATCCAAGCTGTAACCAACAAGATTATGATGTCTTCATAGTCTTCCGTCTTCATCTTCAACAGCACCACCATCTAGACAAGTCATTCACAATACTTTCTAGGAACAAATGCTAAGCAATAATCCCAGGTCAACACCTAGGCGACTTGTGAGCGAATGTAGAACCCCTTCCATGATTCTCCAAACCTCTGATGAAAAGATGTTAAAATAATTGACAGAACATCCTTAATCTTGTCTTTCAAGGATAATCAATAAAATACTTGTGAATATCACAAATAGCAATTGATCTTAAATCCCTGTGGTTTAACCCTTCTTCAGATTCTAGTATCTTCTGAATCTTCTTCATGACAACCATTATGACAACCATTCATACCACAAAAGCCTTCCAGGTTAGGTCAGTGTCTTGATCTTTCACTCCACCCTGAGCAAAGAACTGAAGTGATGTTTCAACATCAGTTTCGACATCAGTATAAATCACATTAAACATCTACTAGGATTTGGAGACTACAACCATAGTAATCCACACATATCTCTTGCAGTGAACACACGAGAACATATCAACATCTGATCAACTTCCAAGATCAGACCAACAAAACTGCAGTAACTTGCATAACACACTCCTCCAGAAGCTTCTTCTTATAAGCACAAGGTTCATACCTCTCGTCTAACTTAAGAGTGATAACATACCGTAGACAATCTGCTACTTCCAATCCTTCAAGCCACAAAATTGAAAGAGGTCATGCATACACCAATTGACCACAGGCTGATTTACACTGCTACTGCACACAAACTCTTCGATGCATTTTCCCTATAAAATTGTCCTCAAACATTTTAGCTTAAACAAGGATCATCTCCTTCTCTTCTGCTATCAAGATTACTACCTTTTCTTCAACCAGCACAGCTGAGATGCTATGACATTATGAACAGCATCTCAAAAATTGTTCAACTTCACAGCTTCAGTGATCCTTCAAAATAGCTACAATCTAATAGGACTTTGACTCAGCATTTACCATAAACTGCTGATGTGTAGCGCGATGTCGAGACATTAGGATTGACATATCAAGCTCAGCTTCTTTCTTGATGAAACTTCCTCCAGTTCATGATTTTGAAAATCAGAAACATGTATCTTCACAAGAGAATTCATCTTCAGATATACCAGAACTACATTGGACACCATAACCAGGAAGATCTCCTAATTAGGTCACCAGAAATACGCTTAAGAGATAACTTATCAAGATCTTCACTCTCGCATGAAAGATTTGACAGTGATACTTTTTTGCTTTGACTCCACCCTCTTCTTTCATCATCAATGTTCTGGACAGATTGGTCTTCAATACCTGATTTGAAATATATTCTTCTTCTGCTGAGGAGACCAAACTCTAAAGTCTTTCCAAGAAAATACCTTCCTAAAGTCTCACCACCAGAGACACAAGAAACAACCAAGGTTACATCAGATACCATGCAGCGGAACACACAACAACTCCTCAACACCCTTCAGGCACTACTCAATAATCCTTGCACACCATCACCATAATCCAAGTGCCAACAAAAAGGTTTGAAAATAAATCAAACTCACAACAGCAGTTCTCCACCACACTTGATAACAACAGACAGGTCCAATACATACCCTGTCATGAATAGTCCATCCTTCACTTCAAGGGATCAAACAAACAACTATATGAATTGACCAAGTCCATAACTCAGCAAAACTATCTTCCTTGCTCATGAACCAGAAAGTATCTTCCCTAGATATCATCCAGAAACAGACAGGATGCCTGCTTTGATACCAATTGAAATTCTGGTATAACAGATCCCAGATGTCCTACATGATGTCGAGACATCTGGTCTGACATAAATAGCAAGGCAGTTATAGACAGTTAAATACGTTGCTGAAAAGAAAAGTGCACACAGAATTTGTTCACCCAGTTCGGTCTAACAACCTACATCTGAGGGCATACCAAGCCAGGAAGGAAGTCCACTATTAGCAGTATTAAATAACAGACTCAACAATACCAGTTGACAATCTACTCACTTAATCCCTACCCAATGACCCTTCTACCTAAGTTCTCCCTAGGTAAGAGCCTCCATCTCACTTCCAATCATCGCAATGATGTCTAGCAGTCAACATCTCAGTCACTGCATCAACAACTTGATTTCCAACAACTCTCCAAACACATAAAAATAGAAGACACACTCCTATAACAATACCTAGACATGACCCTCATGACTAAGAACAATGCTTAGAGTTGCTTAACAGCTTCCTCTAAGAACAATACATCTCTTACCTACATGCTTAGAGATAAACATGATGACCATCCCACAAAACCAGGTGGTTCATCAACCAACACAGCCCTTATAATTTACATGATGGCTGGCTTACTAAAACTAGGTTACAATGCTTCTATTTATAACCTATTTCCCAACTGGATTTGGGCCTTCAAATCACAACAAATCAGCCGCTACAAATCTGCAAAAGATTCTGCTACTAAATAGATCTTCAATCAAATCTTCAATTAAATCTTCAATTAAATCTAATTATTCTCCATATCTTTTTGCATGAAAATAGTAACAAAATCTGCTCAATGTAAGATTGCAACAGAATATATTTGTCCCATGATATTCGCCTGCAATCTCTCCACCAGATCTTCTCAAAACACACTTAAACAAATGCATCCCTAACAAAACACATCGGACTAATGTTTTGATGTTCTGTCAACTGATGTCAAGACATCAGGTTTAACATCAGCTCCCTTCTGAACTCATACAAAACTGCAACCCTTCTGAACTTAACATCAACTCAATGTTAAGAACTCATGTTAAGACATCAGACACATGTCATCATTAACAACACCATTGTTTTACCAAAATTCCAGCCAATACAAGAACTAACCATATGATTCAAATCTTTGATATTCGCTTGATGAATACCAGCTTAGTGGAATTACACGCTAAGCAAGTCCAGCTCGGTTTCCTGACTTTGCATGATTATCGAAACTGTAAGGTGTGTCGTGGGAGTGACCAAGGATGTGCACTCGTTCAAAGACCACTGCAACACTTGTTGAACCACTTGTGGCTTCCGATCTATCTAGATGAAGACACACAACAAGTCAGTATGACTAATGGGAACCCTACTAGGCATCAGAATCAGGATGTTCGATCAATAGAGACAGATCTAGTAAGGTTACACTGCATACAGAGCAGACGTGGCCGGGTGCCACCACACAACTATGAGCGCTGTAGAGTTTTCTCAAAGAATAATCAAGGAGGCTACCTCGTGCGAGCATCCCTTCAGAGTCAGTTGGACCACAAAGAGATTGAACCAAGGTCAAGCTCTGGTTCAATGTCGGACTATCATCCTAATCAAGGCAAAGATGTTGTCTTGATCCCTAAGTGAGAAATGGCCAAAGATGTGTGTGCCATAATCCCTTTACTCCATGAATCCAGAGTTCCTCTCGATGGTGGAAGGATTCTCAACCTCGAACCAATTGAGGCAGGCTATGATAGCCAGAAAAATCAAAAGGCTCCTGTAGGTATTCATCTGTAGGGACCAGTACCGTACAAGTCTGATAAGGCTATCCATTACAAATACGGTGCAACAACAATTGATAATGGAAAGGAAATTCCATTACCCTCCATTGTGTATATTGCAGACATCAGTCGAGTAACACGGAGCGGTCGAATCTTCAACCAAGGAGTTGAAGAACCCAACAAAGAAAAGGGACCTCAAATGGAAGTTCCTAATCAACCAGTCGGTCAATCCTGTGATCCTGACCTTTCAAAGAACAACGATGAGATACTGAAGCTCATCCAGAAGAGTGAATACAACATTGTTGATCAACTGTTGCAGAATCCTTCAAAAATCTCTGTGTTATCTCTTTTACTTAGTTCTGAGGCTCACAGGGAGGCTCTACAGAAAGTCTTAGAGCAAGCCTTTATGGAACAAGATGTAACAATAAGACAATTCGACAGTATCATCTCCAACATCACTTCCTGCAATAACTTGGGATTTAGTGATGAAGAACTGCCGGAAGAGGGCCAAAGTCACAACATGGCACTCAATATTTCAGTCAACTGCCAGGATGATGCTTTGGCCAGCATGCTGGTAGACACCGGATCAGCTCTAAATGTTATGCCCAAGTCTGCTCTGATGTGACTATTATTCCAAGGATCTCCGATGAGAGGCAGTGAGGTCATCGTCAAGGCATTTGACGGATCTCGAAAAATGGTTATCGTCGAAGTCGACCTTCCCATAAATATCGGTCCTCACACTTTCCTAGTCACTTTCCAGGTCATGGACATCCCGGCAGCATACAGCTGCTTGTTAGGAAGACCTTGGATACACGAGGCTGGGCCTGTCACTTCGACACTTCACCAGAAGCTGAAGTTCGTCAAGAATGACCAACTAGTCACAGTCTGCAGAGAGCAAGCCTTGATCGTGAGCAACTTATCGTCATCCACTTGTGTAAAACCAGAGGAGGTTGTATGAACTCAATTCCAAGCACTTTCAGTGAGCAATGACAACCAAACAGAAAGATGGACGTCAATTTCCTCGTACAAAGATGCTCTTGAAATGGTCAAAAGTAACAATGCAAAGGGATGGGGACAGCTTTTCATTCCTACTGATAACAGAGCAAAGAAGGGTCTTGGTTTTTCTTCAAACTGTGCCCAGACTGCTACTAACAATGAGAGTTTTCATCCCATTCAGGACTTCTTCCACAGTGGAGGCTTCCTTCACCCAATATCTCAAGAAGTACATACCATCAACGAGGGTGATTCCTCTGATACGGATGAAGAATAGAAGTCCTATCATAACGAGGACGGTTATATGTCTCAGGGAGAGGTGCCTACGCCATTTTTCTATCCCGCACAGAGTCCGAGATATATACCGAGGTCAGACGTCAAGATGATATATGGAGATTGTGATCCGGAAGGATGTCGTGCTCCACCAGATTCATTAGAGGAAGACACTCTGATGAAAGACAACTTTGAACATGACTATTATGGCCCAATGGATGGCCTGCCTATCTGGCAGTCGTACCCAGGAGACTCGGGGCAAGAGAGTCAGCCGAATGATGCGTATCAACTGAGCATCATTGAAAAGAATACCTGCGTCCCCACTGAATCATGGGATCATTACTCAGGGAATTCAAAAAATATCTCGTACAACGATGAGTTTGCAAAGATCGCAGGACAAGAGTTCCTTAACTATGCTTTTCCCGAAATCAACGTCATCGAAAGAGATGACTCCTCCAATTCCAAAGAGGTGTGGGACACCTTAGGACAACCAAGTGGCAAATTCGAATTTTTAGTCAAGTACAGCGCTCCTGAAAGCTCTCGTATCAGGCTCGAAGATATCTAGCCAACTGGATGGGGAGATCCACCTAAGAGTGCAAACACTGTGCATGATATAACAGAAGAATCCTCCTACGACAACTCTACCTGGGAGACAGATTCCAATTATCCTGCTCCACCAGAAATTAGCGTTATTTCTGAAGACAGGCCAAGAAGGATAGTACCAAACTTTGTGATTCACCGAGGAGTTCGCCGCCAATGGGTTGCTATCAATGTTCCGAAAGTCGTTCATAAGTCTAAGTAATTGTCGTCTTTATCTTAACCTTTCACCCTGCCCAGGTGAAACGGATGTTTTGATAGGGCTCACTTTCTGTAAATGTACCTCTTCGTTTTGTCTAAAGCGACAGAGTTTTGTTTTATAGGGCTGTAGTTTCAAGAATCGACAAGATCATAAATAAAATAACGTCGTTATGTAATTTTCGCATTTATTGTTATTTTCTCTTTTCGCTTTTTCAGAAAATGATAATCCTAAAAAACAACTCAAATAATAAAAACAAGCATTTTTCAGAAATTACACTGCACAACACTCTTGCATTCTCTCTATCTCTTCTAAAAACAAATCATCACGTCATGCAGATTGCTTGTTTTAAACCCCATTGAAATAT
Organism: Lathyrus tuberosus; assembly: GCA_022829125.1. Taxonomy (NCBI): domain Eukaryota; kingdom Viridiplantae; phylum Streptophyta; class Magnoliopsida; order Fabales; family Fabaceae; genus Lathyrus; species Lathyrus tuberosus. Next base: position 12,402,346 of record JALAZF010000045.1, read on the forward strand.
ACGATCCAATGCCTTCTCCCAACTTTGAATTCCCACTATTTGAGGCTGAAGAAGAAAATGACGAAGAAATTCCAGAAGAGATCTCCCGATTACTCAGACAAGAGGAAAGGTCCATTAAACCTCATAAAGAGCTGTTGGAAACGGTCAACTTGGGTTCAGAAGAAGAGAGCAAAGAAGTCAAGATTGGGGCACTGCTCAGTCCAACTGTCAAATAAAGTTTGATAAAGCTTCTCAAAGAATTTATCGATGTATTCGCTTGGTCTTATTAGGACATGCCAGGGTTGGATACCAGCATCGTGGAACATTGTCTACCGTTGAGATCAGAATGTCCGCCGGTAAAACAAAGACTAAGACGGACTCATCCGGACATGGCCATCAAAATCAAAGAGGAAGTACAAAAACATATTGACGCAGGTTTCCTCGCCACATCAGAATATCCTCAATGGCTAGCCAACATAGTGTCAGTTCCAAAAAAGGACGGAAATGTCAGAATGTGTGTAGATTACAAGGATCTGAACAAAGCAAGTCTGAAGGACGACTTTCCCCTACCGCGCATTGACATGCTGGTAGACAGTATAGCAAAGTTCAAAGTATTCTCCTTCATGGACAGATTCTCGGGCTATAATCACATTAAAATGGCACCGAAAGACATGGAGAAAACTTCATTCATCACCCCATGGGGCACCTTTTGTTACAAGGTAATGTCGTTCGGTTTAAAGAACGTCGGGGCAACCTATCAAAGGGCCATGACTACTCTGTTTCACGACATGATGCACAAAGAAATAGAGGTATATGTCGATGATATAATTACCAAATCTAAAACAGAGGAGGAATATGTGACCCACCTGTCAAAGCTATTCGAGCGGCTGAGAAAATACAAACTCCGCTTGAATCCCAATAAGTGCACATTTAGTGTTCATTCAGGGAAACTTTTAGGGTTCATCGTTAGCTAGAAAAGAATTGAGGTTGATCCTGACAAGGTCAAGGCCATTCAAGAAATGCCTTCTCTAAAAACTAAAAAACAAGTCAGAGGATTCCAGGGACGTCTGAACTACATTTCCAGATTTATATTCCTCATGACCGCGACATGTGCGCCAATCTTCAATTTACTCAAAAAGAACCAGGACTGTGTTTGGACAGAAGACTGCCAAACTGCCTTCGACAGTATCAAAGAGTATCTGTTGAACCCACCTATCATGTCACCTCCAGTGGAGGGAAGACCACTGATAATCTATTTAACAGTCTTTGAAGACTCAATGGGCTGAATACTTGGTCAACAGGATGAAACAAAAAGAAAAGAGTCTGCCATCTACTATCTGAGCAAGAAATTCACCGACTGCGAGACTCGGTACACTATGCTTGTTAAAACTTGTTGTGCCCTGGCTTGGGCAGCCAAACGTCTTCGCCAGTACATGATTTGTCACACTACTTAGTTAATCTCCGAAATGGATCCGATCAAGTACGTCTTCGAAAAACCTGCTCTCACAGGAAGGATTGCCCGTTGGAAGATGTTATTATCAGAATACGACATCGAGTACCATGCTCAGAAAACCGTCAAGGGAAGTGTTTTAGCCGACCATTTGGCTCATCAACCGATTGACGATCAGGAATTAGTTGGGTTTGACTTCCCAGACGAAGATGTTATGTACCTGAAAATGAAATACTGCGACGAACTGCTACCTAGTGAAGGGCCAGAACCAGGTTCCCAATGGGGACTTATCTTTGACGGAGCTGTTAACCATTATGGAAACGAAATTGGGGCAATCATCATAACACCTCAGGGTACCCACATTCCTTTCACTGCCAGATTGACATTCAAGTGTACAAACAACGAGGCCGAATACGAAGCTTGTATCATGGGTCTCAAAGAAGCTATTGACTTAAGGATAAAGAATTTGGACGTGTATGGCAACTCAGCCCTGGTTATCAATCAGATTAAAGGAGATTGGAACACCTACCAATCAGGACTGATTCCTTACAAAGACTACGCGAGAAGACTATTACCATTATTCAACAGAATCGAGTTTTATCACATCCCTCATGAAGAGAATCACATGGCTGATGCATTAGCCACTCTCTCTTCCATGATTAGTGTAGGTCAATGGAGTGACATACCTAAGGCTAACATAATGCACCTTGAACGGTCCGCTTACATCTTCGCGATTGAAGCAGTCATAGACGAAAAACCTTGGTATCACGATATCAAGTGCTTCCTTCAGAAACAAGAGAACCCACCTGGGGCATCCAGAATGGACAAAAAGACCCTCAGAAGGCTAGCAGGAAGTTTCTTCCTGAGCGGTGATACACTATATAAGAGGAATTTTGACATGGTCTTGCTCCGATGTGTAGACCGATCAGAAGCAAACACGCTGATAAAAGAAATTCACGAAGGATCCTTTGGCACTTATGCCAATGGACACACAATGGCAAGAAAAACTCTGAGAGCAGGGTACTATTGGTTAACAATGGAATCCGATTGCTACAAGTACATGAGGAAGTGTCACAAGTGTCAGATATACTCAGACAAAATCCATGTATCGCCAACACATCTCAAAGTTCTTTCTTCCCCATGGCCTTTTTCCATATGGGGAATCGACATGATTGGCATGATCGAACCCAAAGCTTCAAACGGACATCGGTTCATCCTAGTAGCCATTGACTACTTCACCAAGTGGGTCGAAGCAGCGTCATACACCAATGTAACCCAACAAGTGGTAGTCCGCTTTATCAAAAACAATCTCATCTGCCGTTATGGTGTTCCAAGCCAGATCATCCATGACAATGGGTATAACTTGAATAATAAGATGATGAAAGAGTTGTGTGCTGAGTTCAAGATCGAACACCATAACTCATCTCCTTACCGACCCAAGATGAATGGATCGGTAGAAGCGACTAACAAGAACATCAAGAAGATTGTTCAGAAGATGGTTGTAACCTACAAAGACTGGCATGAAATGCTACCCTTTGCTCTTCACGGTTATCGGACATCTGTCCGCACTTCAACAGGGGCAACCCCTTTCTCTCTAGTATATGGCATGGAGGCAGTGCTTCCCATAGAAGTAGAGATCCCATCAATTCGGGTATTGATGAAAGCTAAGCTAACAGAAGCTGAATGGTGTCAAAGTCGACATGAGGAACTGAATCTGATCGAAGAAAAGTGGATAACGACACTATGCCATGGTCAGTTGTATCAGCAAAGGATGAAGAAGGCGTTTGACAAAAAGGTTCGACCTCGCGTCTTCAGAAAAGGAGACCTCGTGCTCAAGAAGATACAATCTTTTCTCACTGATTCCCGGGGCAAATGGACTCCGAATTATGACGGTCCCTATGTGGTCAAGAAAGCTTTCTCAGGCGGCGCCTTGAGACTCGCAACCATGGATGGAGAGGAATTTGCCTACCCCACAAATGTTGACGTAGTCAAGAAATACTTCGCCTAAATAATTAAAAAAAACTTTAAAAAAAAATGTCTCGGTGGATTGAAAACCCGAAAGGGCGGTCCAAGCAAAATTAGAGACATAATCGAAAATTATCCTGATGGATTGGAAATCTCAAAGTACAATCTAGGAAAAAGTTAGGGATTCATGGCAAGTAACTACGTCCAACAAAGGGGCAAATCCCTCAGCAGTAGTCATGCCATCCGTCAGGAAAACTCCAGTCAAAGTCATCTTCGACGGAAGCTTAAGATGTTCAGAATTCAAAGTTGGTAGAAGGATAGCGGTTGTTATGTTCCAATGTATCTATTTTCCCTTAAATTACCATTTTCTAACTTTGTAAATACTCTATGGAATCACGTGTTTGGCTGATTTCCATCCTATCAATAAAATTTGAGCTCTAGTGCTTTTGTTTGCAATTCTTATTTGTTTTAGCTTTACAGAACAACATTTTAACATGATTAACGATTCTTGAAATAAAACAAAAATGAATTTACTTGTCAAATTTTTCTGCTTTTAAAATAAAGACGACAATTCTTTTGACTGTTGAACATCAAAAAAACATTGATCGCTACTCCAAAGGCGATTAAGCTTCAAAGTTCAGAATCAAAGTACTCCTTCTAAACCAGTACGCCTGAACGAAGGATCAACTGTATCAGATGTGATTTTCCCATCTGATATCCCCGGCAGAGTTCTTACCTCCTAAGCCCGACCAACGTTGTTCCCCACAGGAACTTTTTCTCCTAAGCAAGGCAGAATTGCTATCTTAAACCGAAGATACTTCTTTGTCCCCTGCAGTGGCCGAGTATCCAGTCGTGTTCATCCACTAGTCTGTATGTCGTGTCAGTTTTGTCAGCATATACATACATACATCATGCATTATTGATTTACATTCATATTCATATTGCATCACTATCACTCTAGTCGGTCTTATCCCTAGCGATAAAAGTCCTCTCACTCAAGTTGTCAGGGAATGTTTTGTCTAAACCACCTTTCTCCCCAGTTTATTTATGCGATGGAGACGGTCTTCGACCACTTTGATAACTTGAACCTCTGAAAAGCAAGAAAACTTTCGACGAACGTCACTCTTCGCCATTGAAGATGATCTCTCCGCTTTCCCAGATTAAGGAAAATCCCCAGAGAAATCCTCTTAATCAAAGATTCGGCAGTACAATAATTTTTTCTCCGGAAAATTTGCTGACGAAAAGGCCATCAGCACCTCCAAGTTGGAATACATCACATGGCATTTCTCTGAGAAGATCTCGGGGAAAAGTATGATGTAATATCCCCAAGTAGGAAACAGTCTCTCAAGAGACTCGTTTTCCCTGGTAGAGTCAACAATGGGCGTCTCCAACGGAGAAGTTTGTGCACCTCTATAGCTCAGACGAATGGGTTTCCCCAGCAAGTCTGACATCAAAACTTTTTCCCATCAAATGGCATCTCCCCGGGAAATTTCGGCGAGAAGTTTGAGGAAAACTGCTACAAATAGCGTCCCTTGTCAAGAAAGTTTATTGACAAAAGAAACTGAGACCAGTTCCTTGGCTGAAAACAAGGATCGAGGGGAAGTTTTCAAAAGAAACTGAGACCAGTTCCTTGGCTGAAAACCAGGATCGAGGGGAAGTTTACATCAGAAACTAAGACTAGTTCCTTGGCGGAAGACCAGGATCGAGGGGGAGTTTTACCTTTTCTAAGTATCGGTGCTTAGCAAAAGAAGATGGATGAGCAAACTGCCATTCATAACCACCATCAAAATTTTGGGTATTCCGATATTTAATCCTCTTGCACCCTGAATGCCCAAATACCTTCGCCATTCACACCTTCGGGTCCAAGAAGATTAAATAGGGGCATCTGTCATACCCCAAATTTTGACCACCAAGATTTCCCATCATTGTGAGGATCATTACCATAATATGGATGAACCATCATGCCTCATCAATATCCTCGGAGATGTTTGAGCATTCACCACAGTCAAAGAATTAGGGTTTCAAGCCCTCTCAGAGCACTTAGATAAAGGATCAATCAAGAAATGACATGATATTCAACTTGTCTAAAATCTCAAACCTCCATAAAGGATCAAGAGGACTCCCACATCAAGAATCAAGCACAAGGTTGCAACATTCTAAGTGGATCGAGCCTCAAGATCGCCAGTGTCACCAAATTAGGGTTTTGATCGACTGGGCCTCCAGATGGAATTTTTCCTCTAGGAATGAGCCATTACTTTAAAGCACAACTTAAGATACTCCAAGGGACCTCATGAACCCAATCATCAAGTCAATTTAACCTCAGGGGAGGCAGTCATCAAAAATCAGGAATTAGGGTTTCTTGACCTAATTCACCCCTAAGTTGACTTTTAGGACAAAACATGAGCCAAGACCTCAAGAAATGGTTTGAGGGTCTCCAATACACTACATTGATCCATTTGCAACAATGGATTTATCCAAGAAGCTTGATTCACAAGTTTCAATTTCATCAGGACCGCAGTTAGGGTTTCGAGGAAAAAAAGTCAATTGTACCTTTGACTTTTGACCAGGACATGCTCCCAAACCTTGGGACATGATTCAATACACCCTATAACACCTATGGAATATATCCATTAGGTTTGATTTAGGTCAAGGACTTGATTTCACAAAGGATCGCACAGTTTGGATTTCATCCGATAAAAAGTCAACTGTGCACAAAATCAAGTTTGACTTTTTGGAATTTTTCACAATTATGGTTCCTTGACCCTAAAACAATGTTAATATGTTATTTGAATCATCATTCATCAAAAAAAAATCGAAGAAAGTGAGGTTTCTTGCAAAAGGGGTAACCATAAAAAACTTAGAATTTTTCTAAGTTATGGAACAAAGTGGCTAGGGTACCAACTTCCAAGGACCATAACTTGAGATCCAAGCAACCATTTTGGATGGTCCAAACATGGATTTGTAGCTCTCATTACACTCTACAAAAGCTTCAACTACAGCTCATTCCAATTCCTCATGGATATTTAGTTATGGAGTGATCAAAATGGCTGAAAACATGAAAATGATTCCAACACTTAGTGAAATTTTCACTAAGTCAAAATCTGCCTTACTTTTTCCCAAATGTCGGGACATTTTTCACCTTGATCTAGGTCAAACCAGGTCTAGGGGTGGACATCAAAGTTAAAGTATGCCATGAGGGCTTTCCAACAAGTACCAGATCATCTCTAAATTCCATTTGAGCAAGGAGATACAGCCCTTGGAACATGGCATCCTGAACTAGTTTTTACAAGGCAGATTTGTGCACATTGGCTCGATTTGTCCAAATCTGATTAATCCAAGCCTTGTCATCAATTTGGACACATCTGAGGATCAAATCCAAGGGGGGTTATCTGATCTTCAAGCCTCCAAAGTCCAAGAATCTACAACAGTCATGCCAAACCTAAAAAGCCTACAAAGATGCCAAGACTCCAATTTTGTTTCCAAGCATTCAATGGATGCACCAAGGTGGCATGAACTGAGCCTATTCCAACTGAATTCAGTCCAAGTTTATCTCTGAACCAAAGCTACAAAGCCTGTGCTCTAATCTCAGGTCAATGGCTAGAGGAGACTTGAGATTCCATTTGATCACAATTGGCCACAGACCTGTACCTGTTGCCATTCACTATTGTTTGCAAAACAAACTTGCTCTACTATAAATAGAGCTCATTTGTGCTCAATTTGAGTACACCAAAGCACCCAAACTGATGTTTTCCTCAAAATCTTCACTTTCACTCCAATTTTTCCTCCTAACTCAAGTCACCCTCGGGTTTTGAGTTTGAGAGCAATTCCAACCAAACTAATGATTCACACACCTCACATATAACATATAGAAGTGATCCAAACTTTTAAATAACATTTGGAACATCAATTTCTCAAAATCACCAGCCATCTGCACAATCCTTTGACTGATTTGCAGTTAAGGTGCCAAATGAAGTTCCAACTCAATTCAATCCACTCCAAGCATTCAGGCACACTCCATTGCACCTAGGGAAGCTGTTCAGATCATCATAACTCATCTGTAACACCTCCAACTCAAAAATAAAATTGCTCTTGCTGCCACGACATTCAAGTAAGCCTAAACTTGGTCATCTCATGATTCATGCATATTTCCTCACACAATAATTTTGCCATATGTTCATAATCATGTATGAAGTGTTTCCCCTCCATTGATTGCTTTGTATGAATCGTGTATGGAATTTCTTAGCCTTCATGCAAAAATTAGGGTTCTTGAGGTTTCTCTTTGATTTCTCATTCCATACTTAAAATAAATGAAATTAAAGACCATAGACATGATTGTGAGTTGGAAACGAGCAGATTGATATGTGGATTGTGTGATTTCATCAAGTATTCAGTGAGATTGATGAGAAAATACAAATCAGACAAAAACAGGGCACGCGGGCAAGAATAAGGTGTTCTTGGCGCCCCTTTTCAAACTTTTGAATTTTTGAATTTTTATTATTTTTATTTAATTGATTAAAAAATTAATTTCTCTCTGAATTTTAATGATTTTGAGTTTATTCTTTTTTTCAAAATTCACAAAAATGTTAAAGTATTTTATTTTACAAAAATTTCCCAAAAATATTATTTATTTCATATATTTGATATTTTTGCAAATAATTAATTTTTATTTGTATTTTAACATTTTAAAAATTTTCTTTCTCTTGATTTTCCAAACTTAAATGGTTTTCAATCATTTTGTGGATAAAAACATGATTTTTGAAACATTGACCCAAAATCACAACTCATTTCTTACATGTTTTCAATGATTTTATTAATTTTTAATCAAAATTAATTCCATTTTTAACAAAATTAGGGTTTTGATTGATTTACCCTCATCAATCTTTTTCAAAACACTCATGGGCCTCTAATAGAGTGTAAGACCCAACCCCTTTGTAAATAAACAATTTTGGGCCTCACACATTGTATAAGTCCCTCTGTATATTTTCAAAAGTTCGGCGCGATCGTCACCTTTGTAACAAAATCAACTAGGCTACTCCTTGAGCTATAAGACCCATCTTTATTCATTTTCAAACTCTTTGGGCCTCTCATTGAGTTGTAAGGTCCAACCCTTTTGTAAATAAACCTCTGTGGGCCTCAGTCATTGTATAAGTCCCTCTGCAATTTTCAAAACAACAGTGCAATCATTGTTAAACCTTGGGCCTCTCCTTGAGTATAAGCCCCAACAATCTTTTTAAAAACAACTTCCGTTTTGATTTAGATTCAAATATACATGTTGTTATCAAAACTTTCTTTAATTTCTTTGAACAACTAACAATACAGTATGGAAGCTTGCTCACCTGTAAGTTTTATCTACTTTCATTTACATGCTTTAATATATATAACGGTATTGTGGGAAGTTGCGCACTGTAAATCTTCTTTCATATCCTTTTAAATACTTGCCATATATCAACTGTATATATACTAGTATAGTTATTTAAAGTTTTCCCCGGCAACTAGGTCTAGGACTAGGTAAAGCCATGTTGGTCGCTCTTAAATACAATCAAAACTAGATCCCCATAGGATTTCCAGATACAGTCTTGCCTTCTCTTGGGCTTAAACAATATGGAACAAAGAGAAAGGCAGTATTCTTCATGAACCTTTTCTCAGACTGTCACCCCTAGAAATTGTCAAAGAAACTCTACTCCCCAGAGTTGATCTATTCTCGGTGAATAGCATCTCTTGAGTTTCTTCAAACCTCAGAACTTTCACTAAATGATCTATTCTCGGTGAATAGCATTTCTTGAACTTTTCTTGGTTTGGGACCCACAGGCTTCCTAAAAGCACCCCCGCCTCCTCTTGGGCTTTGTACAAGGACCCTTCGGCTTATTAGAAGTTCTCATTCCTTCTCTTGGGCTTAGTACAAGGACCCTGAAGACCTCTTAAAGGTATAAGACAGAACTTAGTCATCCTTTGCTAAAGCAGTCTTTCGTGAGTCAAAACCTCATACCAATTTAGGGTTGATTCTCATCCCTTAATACACCTGCCTCCTCTTAGACATCATACAAAAGATAAAACTCTTCCACACCAGTAGACTTGGACAGTCTAACCTTGAGTCTCAAAGACATTCTCAAGTTCCCTTCAAACATAGGAAGAAACCCCGGTCACTCTAGATAAATCTCCAGTAGAGTTAAAATCCATGGGTCAGTTTATCATCAGTATAACACTATCCCAAATCAGAACCTCAAGGTATCTGATACCTCAACCCTTCTGTAAACCTTAGCAAGAGTTGAATCTCCATTTGAACCTGCCTCGGGATCTCAATAATCCCCAGCAGAAAGTTAACCTCCTCTTAGGCTTTGTATAATCACCTTTCCTCAGCAAAGTCAGCCTCCTCTTGGGCTTTGTACAATGATTCTCCCCAGCGGAGCTAACCTTTTCAGACTCTCTTGTTGAGTCAATCACCTTTTTAGACTCTCTTGTTGAGTCAATTACTTTTTAGACTCTTTTGTTGAGTCAATCACCTTTTCAGACTCTCTTGTTGAGTTAATCACCTTTTCAGACTCTCTTGTTGAGTCAATCAACTTTTCAGACTCTCTTATTGAGTCAATCAACTTTTCAAACTCTCTTGTTGAGTTAATCACATTTCAGACTCTCTTGTTGAGTCAACCTTTTTCAACCTCAATCTTGGGCTTTGTACAAGACAGATAAAGATACTCTCTTGTTGAGTCAATCTTTTCCCCGCCTCATCTTAGGCTTGGTATAAAGATTTCCCCTAGCCGGAGCTAGCCTCCTCTCAAGTTGTGTAGAATAATTTCTCCAGCTTGTTCAGCCACAATCCTGGGCTTTGTACAGGACAGATAAAAGCACTCTCTTGTTGAGTCAAACCCTTTTTGCCTCAATCTTGGGCTTTGTACAAGACATAAATTTTCATCTCTTAGGCTTGGGACAGATATCTTCCCCCAGCGAAGTCATTTCCTCCCAGCCTTCTTTTAGGCTTTGGGGTATAATTTCCCAAGCAGAGTCAAACTCATTTCAGCCTCAATCTTGGGCTTTATACAAGACACTTAAAATATCGTCAGTCGAGTCAGTCTCAGTATAGCCTCAATCTTGGCCTTTGTATAAGACAGATAAAGATTTCTTTCCCACAGAGTCAGTTTCTTTTCAGCCTCAATCTTGGGCTTTGTACAAGACACATACAAACCTCCCCGGTGGAGTCAAAATCCCTTTTTAGCCTCAATCTTGGGCTTTATACAAGACAGATGGAACATTTTCCCCAGAAAAGTCAAACTTTTAGCCTCCTCTTAGGCTTTGTATAATGATATCCCAAAGAGTCTGTCTCTTTTTTGCCTCAATCTTGGGCTATGTACAAGACATATATAAACCCTCTCTCGTTGAGTCAGCCTTCCCATCCTCCTCTTAGGCTTTGTATAAGGACTTCCCTAGTGGAGTCAATCAACCTCTTAGCTTCAACCTTGGGGCTTTGATCAAGGCACACAAAAATCAACAATCCCCTCAGAGGAAGTCCAATCCCTCTTTAGAGATGACAAGTTCTCTCTCAGTCACCCTTTTTAGCTTCAATCTTGGGCTTTGAACAAGACACAAATAAATAGCCTTTTAGCTTCAATCTTGGGCTTTGAATAAGACACCAAAACATCTTTTTCCTCCCTTAGAATAAGAGGACCTACGATTGCTCTGATTTCCCTGTTTCATTTAAAAGGGAATACGTAGGCATAAGATTGCGAAATCTTAGCGATCATACCAATCAAAACTTAGGCCCAGTACCTTACCAAAAACACCCTAAAATTAACAAAAACTCACTCACTCATACTTCCCAAGAAACTTTCCCAACCCATTAACAGATAAACACCATCAAGTATAAAGCGAAACCTAAAGCTAATATCCTGTGGATAACCACATATAGGATGGGTAATTGACAACTCCCGATTGTATAACCTGACCCCGGACCCCCCAATCTCTTTAAAGCGTTTGTTCAGTTAAACATCTGTGTGCAAGGTTAGTTTTAGATAGCTTCCCTGTCCCTTCCAGCTTCATGGGATAAATAAGAAATCAGAAAGTAGCACCCCCTCCTACCATTGCGGTGGAGAAACCCAATTTGCGATAAGGTGGTCGCTTCACCGACAAAAATCACTCGCTACATAGAGCCCAGAAAAACATCTTCATATACTCCCATTGTTACGCAAAACATGGCAGATCCACAACCACCACCACCCCCTGCTTCAACCCCGTGTGTTAACAGTCCCAGACACAATGCTCAGTTCACACGTAATGCCAACAACGGAAGGCATTCTGAGATGAAGACGGGAATCCTAGCTCTTTTATATGAAAACCCCTTTGCGGGGATGGACCATGAGGATCCGTTTACACATCTCACGAAGTTTTATGAGATAGCGGGTGCAACTGGAGCTCCGGAAGTCGAAGAGGAACCTTTGTTCAAAAGACTATTCCCGCATTCCTTAATTGGGAAAGTGAAAGAATGGTATCTTGACCAATCTACTCTTGTGATGACGGATTGGAACGTATTGGAGGAGAAGTTTCTTGAACGATTCTTCCTTCACAATCGGTTTATGGAAGCCAGAACGGAAATTTCAGTATTTCCGCAAGGAGGAAGCGAATCTCTCAACGAAGCGCGGGAGTGATTCAAATCTATGTTGAGAAAGTGCAAGGGCCATGGTTTTGATGACTTGACTCAAGTGCACATATTCCGCAACGGACTTCAACCCGTTCATAAAACTCTTTTGGATGATACAGCGGGTGGTTCTTTAATGTCAAAAAGCACGAAAGATGTAGTGTTCATCATTGGTAGGATGGCACTAAATGATCATCAAGGTCAACACAACTGTGGCACTTCGCAAAGAAATCCAGGAATTATCGAGTTGGGAACGAATGATGTTATTCTTGCTCAAAAAAATTACTCTCACAACTAGTGGAGTTCTTGACAAAGCAAATGTCAAAACTTCCACAACAAATCAAAGAGATGCAAGAAGTTCCCAACAAAGCTCAACAAATCGCAAGTTGTGAACTTTGTAAAGGTGATCATCCCATTGGCTATTACCCACCGGTCATTGAAGAAGACTATACGGGAAACCAAAATCAAGGCTATCAACCTAAACCACTGTATCAAAGCAATAACCAAGGCTACCAACCGAGAGGTAATAGCCAAGGTTACCAACAAGGGAGGAGGCAAGAACCAGGATCTTCTAACCGTCAACTATATCAAAATTACAACCAACCTTAATACAACCAAGGTGGAAGTTTAAATATAGAGGAAACTCTCAATCAATTTATGCAACTATCAATTTCCAACCAAAAAAGTATCGATTCCTCTATTGGGAACCTTGAGGCACAAATTGGGCAGTTGTCTAAACAATTGGCCAATAAAAAAAAAGCCTTTCCGGCTAAGCCGCAAGTGGATCCTAATGAGGTATGCAAAGCTATCCTTACTAGGAGTGGTAGGAAGATTGATTTGGGCATTGGTGAGAATGAAGTGGAGAATGAGGCTGTAGTTGAAAAGGAGGATGAAATTATTGAGGAGGAAGTTGAAAAAAATGTGAAGGATGATGTAGTTGAAAAGAAATGGAGAGAAGAGAAAAAGAATAATGATAGGAAGGGGAAGGAGCAAGTGAACATTCCTATTCAAAATTTATCTTATCCTCGTGGTCTTACAAAAAGGGATAACACAAGGCAATATGCTCGGTTTATAGATATTGTTAACCAATTGCAAATCAATATTCCATTTGTCGAGGCGTGGAGCAAATGCCTACTTATGCGAAATTTATGAAGGATATCATCACCAAGAAGAAATGGTATACGGACCAAGAATTTGGAGTTGTTGATGTTAGTTGTAGTGTAATTATTCAAAGGATTCTTCCTAGGAAACAAAGTGACCCGGGAAGAGTTACTTTACGATTATCATCGGCAATATCTATGTTGGTAATGGGTTGATTGATTTGGGCTCTAGCGTAAATTTGATATCGTTGTCAATTGTTAAAAGATTGGGACACATGGAGTTGAGGGCTACTAGAATGACTTTGCAATTAGCTAATAAATCTACTACTCGTCCTCACAGTGTAGCTGAAGATGTATTGGTGAAAGTCGATAAGTTTTTGTTTCCCATTGACTTTGTGGTGATAGACATGGACGAAGACAGTGATGCTCCTCTAATTGTTAGAAGACCTTTCATGAAAACAGCAAGAATGGATATTGATATGGATGATGGTTTTATGAAAGTGCGAGTTCAAGATGAAAAACTTTGCTTTAATCTCTTTGAAGCCATGAAGCTTTCAAAAGACAAGAATGATTATTTCCGTCTTGATGCAATGGAGGAAACGATTGAAAATGTGAAAAGAGAAGTTCATGTTGCTACCCCCTTGGAAAAAGTTCTTACTCATGCTTTTCTTAGTCTCAATGAGAGTGAAGAAAATGATATTGAAAAGTGTTTGCGAGAACTTGAAGTATTAGAAGAAGTTTCTCCCTTGGAAGAGCTTGATGAAGATTTGAAAAAAGAAAAGGTGGAGGACACAAAAATTGAGTTGAAGATTTTTCACCCTAATTTAAAGTATGTGTTTCTTGATGATGGTGGGCACAAACCGGTGATCATAAGCAATGAACTAACCAATGAGGAGGAAGAAAAATTGACTGTGGTGTTGAAAAAGAATCAAAATGCTATGGGTTGGACTCTTTCCGATTTTAAAGGAATAAGCACATCGAATTGCATGCATAGGATCTTAATGGAGGATGAATTTAAGCCGATAGCTCAACCTCAACGCCGCTTAAATCCTACCATGAAAGAAGTGGTCAGGAAAGAGGTAGTGAATATGCTTGAGGCCGGAATGATTTATCCTATTTCTGATAGTCCTTGGGTTAGTCCGGTGCAAGTGGTACCGAAGAAAGGTGGGATAACAGTGATTCAGTATGAAAAGAACGAATTAATACCAACAAGAATCGTGACCGATTGAAGAATGTGTATCAATTACCGTAGGCTAATCAAAGCTACGAGGAAAGATCACTTTCCCTTACCTTACATGGACCAAATGCTTGAGAGGCTTTCCGGTCAGAAATTCTATTGTTTTCTTGATGGTTTTTCGGGTTACAACCAAATTATTTGTAACCGGGAGGATCATGAGAAAACTGCTTTTACATGTCTATTTGGAGTCTTTGCTTATAGGAGGATTCCTTTTGGGTTGTGTAATGCGTCGGCTACTTTTCAGCGGTGCATGCAAGTAATATTTTCTGACTTGATTGAAAAGTTCATTGAAGTTTTCATGGATGACTTTACAGTTCTTGGGCCGTTATTCGATCTTTGTTTGAAAAATCTGGATGTTGTGTTGGAATGGTGTGTGAAAACTAATCTTGTACTTAATTGGGAGAAGTGCAACTTCATGGTTACGGAAGAAATTGTGCTCGGCCACAAAGTTTCTTCAAAAGGCCTTGAAGTTTACCAAGCTAAAGTGGAGGTTATAGAGAAGTTTCCACCACCCTTGAATGTGAAAGGAATTAGAAGCTTTCTCGGCCATGCGGAATTCTATCGGAGGTTTATTAAAGACTTCGCAAAGATTGCAAAGCCCTTGAGCAATTTGCTCAACAAAGATAAGTCTTTTGAATTTGATGACTCTTGCATGCTTGCTTTAAATTCTTTAAAAGAGAGTTTGACTACCACACCCATAATCATGGCTCCCAATTGGAAACTTGATTTTGAACTCATGTGTGATGTTAGTGATTATGTCGTTGATGCGGTACTTGGTCAAAGAAGAACGAAAATTTTCAATGTTATACACTATGCGAGCAAAGTTTTGAACGAAGCCCAAATAAATTATGCCACTACGAAAAAAGAGCTTCTTGCGATAGTGTATGCATTGGAAAAATTACGGTCTTACCTCGTTGGGTCAAAGGGGTTGTTTACACGGACCATGTGGCCATTAGGTATTTGCTAACCAAACCGGAATCTAAGAAAAGGCTTATTGGATGGGTCATTTTGTTGCAAGAATTTGATTTGGAAATTAACGACAAGAAGGGATCCGAGAATTTGGTTGCGGACCACTTATCCCGTCTTGTGAATGTGGAAGTAACTAAAAATGAATTTGAGGTTAAGGAAGAATTTCCGGATGAGAAGTTGTTTATGGTTCAAGTTAGGCCTTGGTTTGCTGATATTGCAAATCACAAAGTCGTCGGAGTGATTCCGGAAGGCCTAACTTGGAATCAAAGAAAAAAAATTTGTACGATGCCAAGTCTTTTGTTTGGGATGAGCCATATTTATTTAAACTTTGTGTTGATAACCTTTTGAGAAGGTGTGTTACAATTGACGAGTCAAGGAGCATTCTCTGGCATTGTCGTAACTCACCTTATGGTGGTCATTTTAACGGTCTAAGAACAGCAACGAAAGTCCTTCAATCGGACTTTTAATGGCCTTCTTTGTTTAAAGATGCTCATGTGCATTCTCAAAGATGTGACAATTGCCAACAGAGTGGAGGAATTACAAAACAGAATGAGATGCCATTACAAAGTATGTTGGAGGTGGAATTATTTTATTGTTGGGGAATTGACTTTGTTGGTCCATTTCCACCTTCATTTTCTTGTAAGTACATTTTAGTTTTTGTGGACTATGTGTCCAAGTGGGTGGAAGCGATAGCTTGTGCTAAAGCAGACGGTAAAACCGTGATAAAATTCCTAAAGAAAAACATTTTTTCGCGTTTTGGTACGCCTAGAGTGTTGATATTTGATGGAGGATCCCACTTTTAAAACGCTCCGTTAGAAAAAGCTTTGGAGCATTATGGTGTGAAACACAAAGTGACATCGACATATCATCCCCAGGCTAATGGTCAGGCTGAAGTATCGAATCGTGAGATCAAGAGAATTCTTGAGAAAACTGTGTCTTCTTCTAGGAAGGATTGGGCACACAAGCTTGATGAGGCTTTGTGGGCTTATCGGACCGCATTTAAGTCTCCGATAGGTCTCACACCGTTTAAGATGATCTACAGCAAAACTTGTCATTTGCCGATAGAGTCTGAGCATAAGGTTTTTGGGGCCTTAAAACTCTTGAACTTTGATCCCACTTTAAGTGGTGAAAAGAGGAAAGTGCAACTTCATGAATTGGATAAATTGTGACTTCAAGCTAATGACTCCAACAAAATTTACATGGAGAAGGTAAAAAAGTATCATGACAAGAAGATTTTGAGAAAAGACTTTCATGAAGAACAAATGGTCTTATTTTTCAATTCGCGGTTATAATTATTTTCGGGTAAGTTGAAGTCAAAATGGTCTGTCCGTTTCGGATTAGGAAAATCAAGCACTATGGAGCAATTGTAATTGAAGATCCTTCATCAAAAAAAAGTTGGACAATTAATGGGCAAAGGTTGACGGTGTACCTTGGTGGTGAAGTTGTTACAGATGCAGGAACAATTTCTTTTGGCGATCTTTGAGTCGCTTTCGACCGTCGAGCTCAAACGACGTTAAACAAAGCGCTGGTTGGGAGGAACCCCAACATTGTGAGTATTCTTGTTTTTTTTACTGCATTTGTTAGTTTTGTTATTGTGAAAGAGTGTTGTGATAAACAAAAAAATTGAGAAACCAGAATTTTTGAAGTTACTGTCATGTTCGCCTTAAGCTCGTTGTGCGAACCTAGGGTGAATAAGTTTGTTGGGCGAAGAATTGTTCGCACTGTAAACATGGCAGATTCTGGATTGTTGGTGAGTTTATGCTACAACACTTTGATGTTATATTGTGTAGTATTGTTGCATTGCCTTTTTTGTAGTGGACTTGAGGACAAGCTTTTTTGAAAAGGAGGGGACCCTTATAGTAGTCTCTAGTTTTTGGTAGCTTGTTTTGAAAGTTAATGTTTCTTTCTTTGATGATTGAATGTTAGAACTTCTAAATTGGTTGTTATTTGCTAAAAGTATCTAATGAAGATTCTCCCAAGTTTGGATGGTAATGATAGTATTTGAACATGTGAATACAAGCAAGGTATATGGTTACCTCTTTCTAAGATGCTAGAATGTTTAAGAATTTTTTTTCTTTGTACAAATGTATTTTTGTTTCATTTTACAACTTTGTTTGAATGCTTGTTTCACTTAGATCCAATAGCCACATTTGTGATAAGCCTCCATTGTTTACTATATGCTTAGGATGACTGATAAACTTTGTTTAATACATTTGATCCATGCTTAATCTTGTAATTATTTTGAATTTGTGGAAGCATTAGAAATGATCAAGGCATTTGTTGATATTGAGCACAACCATATCCGAAAAGTAACTTACCCGTGAGTAGTGAGACTTTTCTAACTCCTTTGAGCTTAATAGTTTAGATCTTAATTTAGTGATGAACTTGGTGTATGTACATAAATTAAAAGATAGTTCATCTTTGAATTTTGAGGGATTCAAAAAAAATTCTTGAACCTTTGAACAATTGTTTTAAATTTATTTCCTTGCCATAAAAAGTAAGGAGCATTCACTTGAGGTTTGGTTGAATTCAAGTTGGGGAGAGTGAAAAGAAAAGTGGTAGGTTACTCAAATTTTTGAAAAATTTCAAACAAGCATTGAAAAGAAAATTGTGAATATGATTGTGAAAAAGAAAAAGAAAAAGCATGCTTGTTTGAATGAGAAAAACAGAGAATGAATATTGTGCATAAAGGAAGTTTGGAAGGGTGAACATTTGAGAAAAGAAAGTGTGGATGAAGTTGTAGTGTGTACATAACCTTGTATAGTGAATGTTTCTTTTGCATTGGTAACTTTGATTTCATGGCCTTAGAAATGTCCCTTTGTTGTGAACCTGACCAAGTTACAACCTTCCAAGCCCTTAGTAATCTTCTTACTTCCATAATTTCATTTTTGATTGATTAGATGAATGTATGAATTTGATTGTCATTTGCATTGTTTGTCAGGATAGTGAAATTGCCCCGCGGTTGCAAATGCGTTAATTTCTTCATTCTTATTCGAAGAGGAGTGTTAGAGTGATTCAAGCATGAGAATTTAGTTGTTAATTGAAACATTGCATGATATTTGTTTAAGAACTAAATTCTTTTTCATTGTTCGATTCTAGGGAGTAGTGACATTGCTTGTGCGTATTTGTTTGTTTAATTTCAGCCATAAATCCATTCTTGGTTGAATTAAATGCTTGAGCAAATCCTCTTGTTTTCAATGAGAGGCATACTTTGCTTGAGGACAAGCAAAGATCTAGTTGGGGAGAGTTTGTTGAATGCCAAACATGCTTTAATTTGATCCATATTTATTGGCATTTTCAACTCTTTTGTTATGTTTTAATGGATTTATTCCATGTATCCTTGTTATTCTTCAATTATGTTGCAAATACCTTTGGTTGCTTTGATTTGTGTGTTATTGTGCAGGAATTAGGCATACAACATCAAAGAGTAAGACACAAGTGAATTGACAAAGAAGTCAAAGAAAAGGAGAAGATTCAGCATGTTCGTCGGGCGAACAACAGCGAGCAGCCAATGAACATTTATTGGGCGAGGTTGCAGCGAAGCCCCAGCAAACCATCCTAGATTTAAGGCAGTAGCTAAATGACCATAAGTTCGTTGTGCGAACTTGTAGCGAAGAAGCTCGCTGGGCGAAGAAGTGTTCGCACAACGAACTTTGATATTTCCTCAAGGGTGGTTTAACTGTTCAGAGGCACTTCAGGTGCCATAAAGTGGTGTTCGTTGGGCGAAGAATGGGTTCGCTGGACAAACTTGGAAGATTCTAAAAGTACTATATATGTACTTTTCACACTTTTTGGGGATCATAACCCCATTTTCACACAGAAACCTATTTTTTCTGCATTTCTTCACCAAAGAGTGATATTTTGCAAATAGAAGTTGGATTCGCATACGAGTTCGATTCTTCGACGTGGATGCTCATTCATCTTTTCTCATTAGTTGTAAAACAAGCTACCATGGTTATGGGTAGCTAATTTTCTTTGTATCAAAGGTAGAGGTAGTCTACCTTAGCTTTATGTATTTTTTTTTTATTGGCCTTGTATGTGAACAAGTGATGATTAATGTATGATGAATATTTTTGTTCTTAGTTATCCATTCTTATTTTGTAAAACTCTAGACATTGATTTTATGGAACTTGGCCTAAAATATTCATCTATCGATATATAGATTGGAGAGATCGGTGTATGGTTGATATTTTTTTTGTATTGAACTTAAAGCATACATTGGTTGTTATATAGAGAGATCGTGTAGCAATGAATACGGTATTTCTCACGACGTCGCTCTAGAGATAGACGCTATTGATAAAATACGCGAGGATATTAATCGGATCCGACTTCACATGCAAGATTAAGATAATACGTATAAGGTAGATGAAAACTACTTTTGATATACTTTGTTAATCAAACTCTAGAATTTAAAGCTTGGCTACTAAAATCGTGACAATTTATAAAACAAACTTTGAAAATCCTTTTTCTTGAAACGGTAAACTATTGAACAGCAAGCATCCCATATCAGAACAATCCATGTGGAGACGATAACAAAAACCCCCCTATTGTACGATTCGAACACCCTGCTCAGCCAATTCCGGTGTGAACCAGTTGGGACCACTCGTCCAGCCCGTATCTAGAAAGACTCGACCTTAGCACCCCTAGAAGTCCCGGCCTGGTATGTCGCTTTAACAATAGTTCTCATAACAATAGTGTCGTCTATGCCTTTGTATTTCACTGTAAAAGAAGGAAAAATTAAAAAAAAAAATAGTAATTATCGAAAATTTCAGAATTTTCGGTAGGGAATCAGGTTTTTATAACTACCGAAAATTCTGAAATTCCCGATATATTTTGTGAGATTTTATATTAAAAATTTTGAAATTTCCGATAAACATTTCATAATAACCACCGGGCATTTCAAAATTTTCGATATAAAATATCGAAAATTTTGCAATTATAGGTATAAAAACTCACTGTTTTTGAAATTTCATATAGGCTCCTCCAAATTCCTGACGACGCCCCAGAATTTTCAAATTCGCGCCTATATACGGTAGATTTGGAAAATGGGTGAAATAATTTTGTAAGGGTAATACCGTCTTTTCATTTGCAATGGGGGCGCCGTATTCAAGTGGGAAATGTCAAGTGAAATTAGGGGTGGGAATAGGCTGGGCCGAGCTAGGCTTTGTCAAGCCTGAGCATGGCCTGCTAAAAAATTCAAAGCCTAAGTCTGGCCTGTAGCCTATCATAGGCTTATTTTTAGGCCTAAGCATAACCTTTTCCAAGGCCTGATTAGCCTACTAGCCTATTTAAAAGCCTACTTCATTTGAACATCTGTAAATAAGAAATTCAACTAATGTTAAATAGACTAACAAGTTAAAAAATCAATGAGATTAAATGTTTGTTTTTATTGTCTCGTTCAAGTTTTCTTATTAGCATAAGTTTGGTGATATTATTTGTTGAAGATAACTTATGAGAAAAACTTATGACAACAACTTATGACATTGTTTATAATGTTTTTTCAACTTATTTTCGTAAGTTTTTTAAGATAACTAAGTTTTATTTCGTATTTTAATTCAAAGTACAAAATAGAATATAATAATAATAAATTTATTGATTTTTTCTTAAATAGGTCTAAAAGGCTTTTCTTACGGCCTGTGGCCTAACCTCTTTAGCTAAATAGGCTTATAAAAAAGCCTAGGCCTTTTCTATTTAAGAAAAAGTCTGGCCTGGCCTGAGCCTATGTTGGCTAGATCGTAGGCCCCTGTTAGTTGGTCTGACCTATTCCCACCCCTAAGTGAAATGCTCAATTGCGGTGCTATGCTGACTTCAATGTTGAATTTGAAGATATGGACCATTTTTTCTGGGTTGAAAAATATGAAGATAAGAATTGTAGATAGAAAAAATTTTCAGATTTAAAACTCCATTTTTCAGATTTTTAATAAAAATTAATTAGAAAAACGACTAAATAGCATATTCACCTACAAATAATCTACCTTTAATTTCCTGAGTAATATTTTCCCTTCATCTCTTCAAAATCTATATACTTTTATCTTACAACCTCTTTAATTAACTGGCTTATTCATTGTGCCACACACAGCTTCTTTAGGCAACACAATATCACCATAGTATGTATATTCTTTTACGACAACCCATGATGAAAATATACAAGTGAAAGATTAGCGGTAATCTTAAGAACAAATGAGACTAAAAATCTCATCATTTAGATTAGAAAATGCAAATATGAAATAAATCGATATATAACCTTTCTGGCCATGTCAGTAGTAGTTATATCAGAATTAAAAGGAAGAGAATCTTACATAAACTACTACCCCAAATAATTACATACTAACAAAATTTAAAAAACAAGAAAGAATAAGATTGTGACAATTGAGCACAGACAACATCCTAATCTAACAACTACTTTTGCTAAGCTTAATCTTTTGCTTATATGTAATATATATGCTCATCTGGGGAAGAAGTAGTAACAGCCTCAGTTTGGGATTCTCATTGAACACCGCCACAGCAAAGAACTGTGTACGTGCAAAGCTTAGTCCATTGGGTTAAGAAAATTACAACTTCAGAAGCCATAGACAATTGATCCCGTTTAATTCCACAAGCAACTTTGAGATAGAATATTGCTTGATTTACTTTTTCTCTACTCCCTTTATTGTTTTTGTCATTACACAAGGTCTTTCAACAAAATCTTCCCAACCAGATGGCTGCTATTTCGTCCATTCAATAAAAAAAGTATTGGCCATGCAAGAAGGCCTAAGATAAACCCACCCTTCACAGACTAATTAATTTGCATTCAGAGGATCCATCTGCAATAGTATTGGTATATGTCATTGTCTAGTATATACTAATATTTGTCTAAATAAAATTAAACGGTTCAAGATATGCTATTATGGTTTCAACAAACTCAATGTGATACCAAACATGCACTCACAGTGGAAAGTGGCATCACAATGATTTTGTCTTCCACGCCATGATTTCAAACACATTTAAATAAGCCAAGGAGGTGCCTTCAATTGCCTAGGGAAAAGTATCAACATTTTTAAGGTTGTGTAGTATCCATCATGTATGTACTACATTACTTTACCTGAACAAAAATCAAGATGCATCATAAGGTTTCAACGATGCTTTCTTGAAATTCACCAAATATGTTTGGGCATCCATCCCATGTTCCTACATCTCTAGCTTCCCAATATCCGCCAGTATATAGAAATGTTCCATTTTCACCTTCTTTGCGAAACCACCTTGGCTCCCAACCATTCTCTTGCATTTTCCTTGACTGTATACAAAGCAAATCCATCCAATTAAAGGTTCAAAAAAATTTACAAAAAAAAAGGTATTGCAACCATCGGTGTAAAAATAATAAACCATCCTTTTTTAATGAAGCCGCGTTGAGATGGTAAAAAGAGCATAAAAAGTAGTAATAAACAAGAAAACTATCATAAAAGTAACATACCATTCTTTGCCTCTTTTCCAACCTTTGTTTCTCCATATTTGCCTTCTCGTATTCCCCATTCTCTAAGTGCCGCTGATCAGGTCTCAGCCTGGAATCCGTGGGCGGAAGCTTCTCCTTTAATCAGTGATCAAATACATCAGAAAATGGCTATAATGAAGGACTAGGGATGCATAAGAAGGAAAATGAAAACCCACATTGAATAATAATTCAATACCTCATTATACCTTTAGTCCTGGTGTAAGCTCATTCAGTGTTATGGCAAATGATGTCAAATTGTAACGAGTGAGATTCTGTGGTGGCTTAGTCCTTTTCCACAACAATGCTCCACTGGACGAAGTATAATCTTTAGGCTTGACATTCACATCACCATCAAAATAATAAATGCTGTCATCCCACTTGCCAAATATTGTGGCTGCTTTTTTACCCATTGTATCTTCAACAAATCCATTAACCTAATTAGAAAAAAGAGCATAAAAGATAAGTTTCCTTCAGAAATTTGGAATGTAGCCACATGCCATTGCCAAAAGAATATCCAAAACAAAGTAAATACTAGAAAATTAGACATGGGTATTCTGAAAGACGTCTAAAATCATTCTTGAGAAATAAATACACATTGCACTTTTATTTAAATACAGTCAAACTTTTTATGCTCTTCTTTTTGGCCCTAATATCATTAGCAGATAATTGTCGGTATTATCAATCATTTAACAATAAAACTATAAAAGGTAAAATAAAGATTCTGCTTCAAAATTGATAACATGTGGGAACATGACATTTCAATTTAACTTCCAAAGTCTTCAAATAAAAAATTTAAGTGTTCAAAATTAGGTTATCTATCAAATTTGAAATTGATAAAAGAGAGAATAAAAATATAAGAGAAATCTTTGATAGTCATGGGAAAAGTTTGATGCCGGTAAAATTACTCCGAAATTTAAATTCAATTAAAAAAATAATTAAATTTATCAAAAATGATGAGGTCAAATAATTGGGTTTCGGGTAATATATTAATAGAACAATAGAGGGTGGGAGTGTTCACTACCATTAAATGACTCATTTGAAATAAATTGCAAAGAATATAGAATAATATATATACTGTATCTCAGAAAGGAAAATTATAAGGGTAGAAGTGTAAATTTAAACAAATTAAATTATTTTAACTGAATTTCTCTCAAAATGAAGGGAGTGTAATTGACCCTAAAACATATGTAGCAGACAGGAAAGTTAATCAAAAAGTTGAACTAAGTGACAAACTGGGTTAGTACTCCCTCCGTTCCTTTTTTAAGTATCAATTTTAGAATAATTTTTTGTTTTTTTTTAATTGTCCTTTGTAAAGTTCAAGGTAGTATTGATTACATTTTTGTCAAAATTACCACTAGGTGATTATTACAGATAAACAAAAATAAGATGAATGTAATAAATACTAATTAGGAGTATTATAGGTAAAAGGAGAATTGTTGTTTGAAAAAAAACTATAATGATTAGTTTTTTTTTAGTATGTGTAAAAAATCAAAAAATGACACTTAAAAAGAAACCGAAGGAGTAATAAATACTCCCTCCATCCTAAATTATAAATCACTTTGCCAAAAAAAATTTGTCCCAAATTATAAGTCACCTTACATTCCCAATGCAATATAAATGACATCTTCCCCAATATACCCTCAAATATTTATTAGTACTATTATTTATTCTTTCAACTCTTTTAATTTCTCTTTCTTATATAATTATGAGGGGCATTACTGTAAAGTTATACATAATTTCTCTTTCCCATAAAGTAATAATTAAGTTTTTTAATTTGTGTGAAAAGCCCAAAACGTCTTATAATTTGGGACGGAGGGAGTAAAGGGTTTAGAAACAAAAAGATCAGACTGTAATGTTGTCATAAAGTACTGGAAGAACCTCTTACCTGGCGAGGATTTCGGTCAAGAATGGTCTGCTCTTTGAACTTGAGCCTGCATGAATATTGGCGATTACCACGGATTTCCATATTCCCATGATGACCACAATATAATTTGCCAAGTATAAGATTATAAATTGTAGTAGTAACCTATTAAGAGAAACAACAGTAGTTATTGTAGCAATATTTTAGGGTATAATAGTCCCCACCCAAATAGAGTCATTTGACAATTTATACCTTGCTCCACTGAAATATTTCACCATCATCAAATTCAAGTGTTAGAACTCCAACAGGGTCAAGCTGAATTGACCTTCCCCAAAACTTTGAATGAATGTTACTGTCTGCCCAAAACCTCCATCCTCTACCTTCACAATGGCAGGCAACCACAGTTGGATGGTGACTAACCTGGTTCACACAAATTAACAAGTTTATATTTAAAATAAAACTTTTCTAAAGCTTGTAACAGTAACTTGGTAGAAATGTCTTATGAAAGCAAGTTTGTTGAAAACTTCACTAATAGATTTCTTTTACCAGCCAAGTCTGACCTATTAAATTTAAATGCCTTTAAGAAAAGCTTAAACTTGGGATTATGCGAAATAGACCAGGCCACGCTGGGCCATATGTTTCTGTGTAGTGATCGCCGATCTAAATTATTCTCACCTCTTACTCCCACCAAATGAGATCAGGAGAAGTAGATATATGTGGTCTTACCGTTGTGATAATGCTCACCCTCCAGATTTCATCATAGATATCCAAACCAAAACTAGATAATAATCCACTAATATGAAACCACTTTTATCCCAAGTTAAGAACACTACTAGCATATCTCAGTCAAATCTCTTCAGGAAATAATATGATACTAACCTTCTCAGAAAAGAAGCGAACTCCTTTGTCAGGAAAATCAGCTTCGTAAGTTTCCCCTAACAAGGGGTTAAAAGGCTTACAAAGCCGACCTTCGGACGATGCATATCCAGAAACAGCAAAGGCGGCAACATTCAGTGCCCGAAGGAGGCTGTTTCCCTGAAAATACAATTCGAAGGGTTGAAGTGTCACACGCAAGAGCATTAAATGATGCCATGTTTTATCTAAATTAAGGAAAACTTAAAAAGATACTAAATGATGCCAAATTGTTTGTACAAACTCCCATAAACAAAACTCTATGCATACATATTAATTGAACAAAGACAAGTCACAAGCGAATACAAGCAGAAAACAAATGAAATGGTTGACTACAATTGTCATTCTTCCATTAAAACTGAAGAACAAATATAGTTGCATTTAACGTATTAAAATCAGACATGTAACATCATAAGCAAAACTCTCTAAGATAATCATTCTTCCATTAAAACTGAAGTACAAATATAGTCGTTGCATTTAACGTATTAAAATCAGACATGCAACATCATAAACAAAACTCTCCAAGATAATCAGGTATATGTTTACCAATATTTCCAATCAAATGACTAAAAATCTTTGTTAGTTAATGGAGAATATATAGATTAAATTCTGCACTATTAAGTACGAAAACTTGTTTTGTTTGCATTGCAAGAGAAGTTAATGAACGAATACAGCAATATTGCATATATTACCGATTTTCCATGCTCATAAGCTCTATCCAAAAGATAAGAATACTCCAAATCCTCGAAACATTTCTGAAGGGATGAGATTGGCTCATTAAAGTATACAGGAAGGCAAACACGTGTGAGATCTTTGCCCACATTGTCTTTGATCATTGACCAAAGACTAACGCCCTTCTCCTTCTCAACAGGATCTGGAAGCTTTTTTCGCCTTGTAATCTGAGGATACCCATAATCATATATCATTGGTTCAACATGACTGTTTTCCACATCAAGGCATTGTCTATTAGCTGCCCCGGACATGTTCACTTGATCCAGAA
The DNA here is from genome assembly GCA_022829125.1 of Lathyrus tuberosus. NCBI lineage: Eukaryota > Viridiplantae > Streptophyta > Magnoliopsida > Fabales > Fabaceae > Lathyrus > Lathyrus tuberosus. Next base: position 12,428,913 of record JALAZF010000045.1, read on the forward strand.
TATTTGACCCACACCTAAAACCAGGTTCTGTAAAATAGTCTCTACTATCATAATATGATATTTCATCTTCTTCAGACACTTCTTCTACCTCATGTTTTTCGATATCATCAGATGATTCTGTTGTACTGCATTCTGAAATTCAAAAGCATATGTGAAAAATAAGTACTAAATATTGAAAGAATAGGATCATATACTAAAAGGTTGCAGACTGAAAATAAATTTACTTAAAGAAACATACAGCATCCAAAGAAGAGATACACTGATTTGCATACAGGTAAACTGTAATTTTACAGAAGAAACCAACATTCATAGCCTATCAATTGGATTTCTGAAATAAATGAATTATAGGTATCCTTAAGTTTCCATTAACAACAACGAAGCATCATCTCACTAAATGGGATCGGTTACATGTATCAAACACACCATTTACATTTGAGTCTTTCCTGATATTTCTACTATAATTATAAATAATTAAAAAAAATAAACTGCAGAGATTAGAGACAATATTAACAAGAATATGCCTTAAATCACAGTAAGAGGTGGATTTCAATTTATAGACTCATTTAATATGGATCTCTAAAATATAGTCTAAAGGTAAACTCTTAGCATAAAGGTATATCTTTAGACCCTTATTTGAAAGTCCGTTATAGAAAGCCTCTTCATATGCAGTCCCAGTGTAAACATTGTCAGATTTTCGTAACAATTAGATCTTAAATATTAATTGACTTTTAGTTCAACTACATCTAAAGTAAAGTAACACATGAGTGGTTGTGAAGCATTGACCGTGTAAAAATGTTTACACTTACAATGCATAAAAATTAAACTCTTAAACTATATCGTCTAACAAATAGTAGAAACTTTCAAAAATTCAAAACAAGTTTTGGAACAATATGATATTAGCAATATTCTTCATGTTGACGTAAGACATGACAATAGGCCCCTATGATCACTATCAAGACACCAAAGATTCCGAAATAGAAGCATATGCTTATCATGTCAAAAGAGAAAATAAACGTCATAGCATATAGTAGATAATACATCAAAAAATTATGAAATGACAAGCATAAGTAACATATAAGATGGTACCACTATATTTTCCACGCCCTAGATTTGAAAATCCATTCTTTGTTAGTTGGTATTCACTGTCATGCAAGGCAGAGCCCTCAGGTTCAATGTTAGCTGCCTGTTCATGATAAGTAACAAAAGATATGTTTAGTAAGTCACGTATAAAGAACAAGAGCTTCCAGCCCTAGAAAACTAAACACATGCAAACATGAAGAAAGCATCAAACTGGATAGATTTTAGAATTCAAATACAAAGCAAGAAGAATAAATATTTCAGGTGGTGCTACCAAGTGATTATTTTTTATGAGTATAGAGGGTCTGAAAACAACAATAGAAACACATGTTATTTCAAACAGCGAGGGTCTGAAAACAAATAAGACTACCATCAAAGTTGCAAATTAATGACAAGACATATAGAAAAAAACAACATATCAGCAAAAAGGCATGACCAAATGAACCAAACACATCATGTGAAATTTGACCCACTTCATGTTCTATCAAACAACAATAGAAACTCATGTTCTTTCAAACAGCTAGATAACTAAGTTTTGCACCAAATTTGTTTTAAAAATATCTCAGTAAAAACATCTAAACATATATAATTTCATTTCACATACAATAATACAGTAAATAAAATAAAAATAGTACCCAACAGTCCATTAATAAAGTCCCAATAGTAATGTTAGAGCAAATACATGATACATCAAATGAAAAGTTGAAACTCTATGCCCAAAAATATTATTTTTATACAAGATTGGGCATTTCATAGAAACATGACTAGAAACCTCATTACATAGCATAGAAAACAAAATATCATAGAACCGTGATTAGTTAAAATACATTTTGGGGAGCTAAAAAAGGTGGAAAAATGATAAACCATTTTTAAAACAATGGATGCTGGAGCATTAGGAAAAAAAATATCTCATAAATTCCAAAATAATGACATATAGCTTATGTCTGACAAGAAATGTTTGGGATATTATTCTTGTAATAACTCAGTGAATGATTTTTTGTTAAGTTGGTTCAGGTCTGAATTATTGATACGCCCAAATGAAAAATATAAATAAAACAATTCGTTTGGACCCATTTTACAGTTCATCATTCATAGAATCCACATGTTTCATTCTAGAAAATTTGAAATGAGAAAGTTATTGTATGAGTAAATTAAGTAGTATTTTAAGATTTTATGCGAAACAAACAAAGAAGTTGTCAGAATAATTCAAAAGGTAAAGAAAGCATACAAAACAAATAAATAATGAAAACAAAAATTACCTCCAACTGCCTAATCGTATCAAACAAACTTGATCGTTCTTGACAAAGAATTTTCAGCTGCTCTTGTAATTCGGAAAACTCTGCAAGCATAATTTGCTCACACTCCTTGACAAGATTCTCACTGCTACCCTCTTCAACCAAGCGTTTCTTAAGCCTTTCGGTAGATACAGATATATGATAAGGTGCAAGGAATAGATGATGACCGCTTAGTGGGTACAAACTACGAGTTGACACCAAAGCTTGTATCCATGCCACGCGGTCTTTCCTTGAATCAGTTCTCAGATGGAGTGTCTTTGTTGCTGTAAATATGTAAAACTTTCTGTCGTCTGATTTGCTCTCTCTAAACGACGAGATCTGTAAAACATTATATTCAACCCATAATTAAGCATATCACCGCTTTATCCTTTTTAATTATTTATTACAAAATAAAAAGAAAAGTAAGGTATATACTAGAATATGATTTATCGACAAGAAAAAGTTTGTTTTTTTAGAGAGTAAATTAATGAAACACTGCAGCAACTATAAACTAATAAGAGAAGGAGTAGAATACAAAAAGCCCACCTTGTTGAGAAAAACAAGGTTATCTATCAAGAGAGCTTGAAAATGAAATTACCTTATCACCCGGACATCATGAAATGACACTACCACTGACTAGAATCATTTGAGTTTGATTCGAGTTTAGAATGTAATGATGTGAAAATATAATCAATAAATAAAACTTACTGTCTTCAACTTGTTTATGTTTTTCCCCTTTTATCCGAGAGGATAAGAATGGCTTTAGAATTTTGACCTTAAAGGGTTATAAGAGCACCCATTTAAATTATCAATTTTTTAAAAGGAAAAGAAAATATTGACCTGGATTATATACCCCACCACCTTGGTGGAAAGTCCCACACATATATATTTCTGTTGACAAAGACAAAATAGAAGAGGGGCCTTTACAATATACTCCCATGCTTTCACTTTTCTATCTGATCTCTAATCTTAATATTTTTAAAATTAAAAAAAAAATTAACATTTTACAACGCCTGGGAAAAAATACACAAAAAAACTAGGTTGGACTTTTTTAAGGCTTAAAATGGCAAGAGATAAGGTAGGATTTGCAGAAAAAATGGTGTGGTGATGAAAAAGTAAGAGGGAGAAAGAAGAAAGAAAGGAAGAAAAGCCAATTTCAGAACCAATGTCGATGAAGGAAAGGTAGAGAGAGTTGACGTGACCGCAAGTAAATGCCATAAGGATAGGGCTATTCATTCACTCTCTTAAATCACAATTTTTGTAGGCTATCCCTACCCTTCACAGCCACCTGTTGATGTGACCCACTCAGCATTAACAACCAGTTAAAACTGTAACACTTGAACTAAACTTTCATTTTAGAATTCTAAATCGCCATATAACACCCTAGAAACCATTGGATTTTAACATTATTGCTCGGACATCAAAGACCCTTTCTTACCAATTTTTTTCACTAATAATTTTACACTGGCAGAGGAACAATCTCGATCTGAAATATGGCCTGAAATCAATGAAATCTTTTCATTGCCTTCTGTAATTACTCCACCATAGTAAAAGAATAAAAAAATTATGACGAAAAATAATTCATTTTTTAATTTGAAATTTGCTTTTTCTCTACAGGAAAGAAGCAATGAGGTAGCGCCAAAATGTTGAACATGACACTGCTAAAGCAAGACCGAGTCATGTCCTGACCCACACTATAACGAGTGATTCAGATCACATATTCACAATAACAAATCTCATGATTCCTCTATTAATTTCAATTATCATAAACAAATTAACCGATAATTATTTACCAAAACGAAGAACAAAATTAACAGTAATAATAATAATAAGATTAATATTAATTAATAATGAAAATTAAAGAAGTGTTAACTGTTTACGTTGTTAGTGATTATACCTTCAAATGAACCACCGTAGGAGGAGAAGATGAAGACGAAGAAGGTTTATGATTCTTCCGGCGAACGGCGTTTCCGGCGTCTCTATCCATTCTCGCGAGACGGTTAGCGGTGACATCTCCAATTAAGCGAACATCATCGATTGGAGAGAACAGATTGAGATTCTCCGGCGACCGGATCTTAGCGTAAGAAAGCACGCCATTACGGAGGAGAAACCACCGGGATCTCCATCCTTTACCGTAATTAGTCCACTTATAGAGAACTCCGGCAACCGTCGCCTCTGATCCACGGCGACAAATGCGGTCAGATCCGCACGCCGGTAAACTCCTCGTCCTCGAAAGCGCCGCCGCGTCTGGCTCCGGAGAATGACTTCCGATCCCGGGACTCTCCAATGAGATGCAGCACAACGGGTGCATTTCCTTCACGCGCATTTTTTCCACCAATAATTGATTTTTCTATTTTTTTTTTTTACTAGTTCTTCATTAGCATCAACCACAAATGCATTGAAAATAATAACTTAGGGTTCTTAAAAAGGAGAGAAAAAAAGTGTAGTGTAGTTTGGGGTAACGAGAAGAGCTCTGAAACTGAGAAACAAGTAGATCGAAGAAGAAAGATTATTAATAAGATGAGATGATTAAATATGTGTGAAAAATGAAAATGAGTTTATTGAATGAATAAAAATAAAAAGGGATTTTTATTTTTTAAAGGAATAAAAAATAGAAGTTTTGCTTGTGAAGGAAAATTTGTTTGGGAGAGAGGGAGACATCATGGAGATTGATATATAGAGAGATGTAGAAGTGGAACAAAGGGTAATGAAGGTAGGTAGTAATAAAGGAATGGGTAGAATAGTAATTAACTTAGATTAAGTATAGTTTTTTCAAGGTTGAAACTTGAAGCATGATGCAACTACATAGCTTTCTATTTGAGTTGAGGTTTCTTAATACTTCTTCTTGACTACTTGCTTCTTCCTCTTCTTTTTCTTTTTTTTTTTTTTTAATTATTGTTAATACTTTTTTTTTAAATTTTTCTAATTTTTTATCAAACTGCGAGATATCAAAAGACTGAATTTTTTTTTTAACTTTTAAGGTATTAAAGTTGAATTGTGAAAGAGAACACGACAATTATAATTTTTTTTTATAAATGAGGATAAAGTTCAAAGAAAAAAACACTTGTAAAACTAAATAAATGTTGTGAGACATGAAAGTTTTGGTGATGTCATTAAATATAAAACTTTGAAGTTTGTTATCGGAACTCCTCATAACATAAAAATCCATCCAATCATTAAAAATACTTAAATTAACAAGTCAATCAGATATTTGTTGCCCTCACACCAATTATGGTTAACTTGGATAATAGAGTTCAAATCAAAAGCTTGCAGATACATTATTCATTGTATAATTTGTTTCACTAAATTTGCATTTATTATTAATAAAATCAACACGAAATTATAAGTTATTCTCGACCAAAATGTGGACAATACTCTCCCTTCTAACTATGTCGATATAGGTGCAACATTTAGCGTTTTAGCGTGAAAGTATCATGAAATTTCCTGACATAACCTTGATCTATATGTCATCAGAATCAAGAAGAAGATTGTTATGAAATTCCTCTGTCGCTAACGGTGAATCTCGTTTATGTATTTTGATGTTTTGTTGTATTTTCGATAGTTCTAAATTATCATATATTTGTAATTCGACTTTATCATTTGCATCGTATTTTTTTTTGTATTAGTTGATTTCTTTATATTTCGTAGAAATGTACATTGAGTTTCATTCCTTACATTCGGCTTAGAATTGCATCCATTGCAATTTGTTTTTAGTTTGAGGAAGTTGGTCAAAGTCAATATATATGTGTGCCTTGAATCACAAGTTAGAAAACTTAAAACATTGAGTTTTTGAAGTTTGATTTGAATCAAGGATATGGCTTATTCGAAACAATAATTCAATTTGAAATGTGGATTTTGGAGTTATATTAGTGATTCAAATCATGGATGTGTCTGATTCGAATCACAGACCCCTTTGATGTGAATCACAATATTGTATGACTAAAATCATGATTAAACAAACTTTTAAAAATCAACTATAATTTGAATCATGTAATTGTTTGATTCGAATCACATGTATCAAATCATGATCTGAATCAAACAAGTCATTTCTAGATTTTTATCACCTTGATTCAAGTCATTCTTTCCTCTGATTCAAATCATAAACGTATGATCTAACTCGAATCAATTGCTCATTTTCTCACATATTTTTTGTCTTAATTCTTGCACCTTATTATCTTTTTTTATCATTCTCTAATGATAGAGTAATATACTCTGATAGAAAAATCCATACTATTAAATCTAGAAAAACCTTGAGTGTTCTTTCTTTTAAATATTTTCTCTCAAGTCAAGTCTATAGAAAAAATTTATAGTGTGTTGATTAAATTGGACATGTTTAGGAGTTGTGTTAGTTTTTTCATGATAATCAATCTTCTTCAACCTTGAACCAATAAACCACATTGTTGTGGTACTAAACTTCAAAGGTTGTGCGTGAATGGTAGATTCAAGGTACATTAAAGAAGCTAATGATTTTTGTGAACCTTTTTATGTGTACCAGATTGAAGATTTGATATTGTGATTATGTTATTTAGATACTGACTGCCAAGAGGGAAAAAGATTATTTCCTTATCCATTGAAAACTTTTGTCGTACCAAGAGAAGGTAGTTGCAGAACGATGTTGGGAGTGTTCAAAATCCTTGAATAGAACAAAGGCTCAAACAAGCTATTGGTAGATTTGAGCAAATAATGCTTTGGAAAGGAAGCTTCACTACTACAAAAAAACACATCTTACCTCGGACGCGAAGTAGATTTTATCTAGGTTACACAGGCGAGGTAATGAACGGCGACATGAAAAATTGTCATTTTATCCCCCCCCCCCCCCCCCCCCCCGGGGTCTTTAAATAATCGAGGGGATAGTTGAAATGGTCATGGGTTCGATCCCCAGTGAGATGCTTTTTGGAATTTTTAAATGACGAAAATACTTATCCCCTCGGTTTTGAAAGATAACTGACGATTAAAACAAGCTTGAGTTTATTATATCTAATGTGGATTGTTTGTATCATTTAGCCCCAGCTAAACATATAACTTTTCAAATTGGTTTACAAAATAATTATATGAACAATCATATTTGAAGAACAAATTACACTAATTAATGTATTCCAAGCATTTTGCAACTCATCATTCATTTCATGTTCTTTAATTGTTAAAATCTCTCCAATGCTTCTAGTTTTCGCTTAACTTTCTTCCATACTTGTTCATTCAACAAGTATGAAAGAAAGTTGAATAAAAACTAGAAGCATTTGAGACATTTTAACGACTAAAGAGTATGAGATGAATGATGAGTTACAAAATGCACGAAAAATATTGACTAATGTAACATGGTTTTCAAATACGACATAGTTTTTCATTTTATTATTTCCAAAAAAAATTAATAGATTATATGTTCAAAGAGGGGTTTATGAAACAAACAATCGACATTAGATATAATAATTTCAGCTTTATTTTATGTCACTATAATGTCCTTTTGACATGTTCAGAGGAACAAGATGAGAGTTGCACAAAGAATCACAAAAAACATAATCTTAGTCTCAAACTTAAACTCAAACTCAATAACAATAAATAAACTGTAAACATATAAATTTAAAAACTTTGCTAAGTATAACAACATATAGCATCAATATCTTAGTTTAAACAACAACAACAACAACAACAAAAACAACAACGACAACAACAAAAACAACAACAACAAACATCAACAACAACAAACAACAACAACAAAAACAACAATATTAATGTAACATGAATAGTGATGTTGTTTGTAACACCCCGAGTATTAATATTTTATTTGAGTGTTAGAGTGCTTTATTTGATTTAATTAGTATAATGATTGGATTTTTTAATAGAATTGTTTAAATTTTTATATTTAAAATTAATAGAGAAATAGAGGAATTTGAGACTTTAGGAGGAAAATATAATTTTAGTATCATTAGTGTGGTGAGGAGAGAATTATCATGAGTTAAGGGGGAAGGAATTGAATTAATGAAAATAAAATTAGTTTTTTATTTGTTTTAAATAAAAAATAGGGAGAGAAAGTGTTGATACGTGAAAAGTTGTCAGCAAAGTTGGGACACCCTAGCAAAGCAAAAGTAGAGCTTCCATAGTTGTACATTCAAGATTGTTGTTACAAATTTGAAGTAAGGGGGGATTATTCATCTATGGGTGATTTATGCATAAAGGATCGAGGGGGATCCCAACCCTCTTCCTTGTTATTTTTCCTTTGCTTTCATTGATGGGTTTTTTAAATCTTAAAATGGTTTGGGCAAAACCTCTTTTGATTGTTATGTTATGATGTGAATTTCATGATATGCTAGTAACTGATTTTCATGCAAATTGTATGAGTAATTATGAGGTTAATGTTTATGTTGATATGTTTTGATTTGATGAGCTTGGTGATGCGTTTGTGGCATAATTAATGAATTAAACGATCAATTTTTGTAGTATGATGTGTCAAATGTTATGTAATTAATGTATGATGTTGAGTTCATAGTGTCAAATGCTTGGGCATGTCATAATATGATTGAATATGGTTTGGGATGATTAAAGGTTGAAGAATATGAGTTTAGAAGTGAGATTTTTTGGGAAATTTCATGTGATGGTCAATTGATCCCCTGCTACAATTGATTGGCTACATGCTTTTAGTGAAAAATGTTGGACAAAATGCTAAGAACAATCGATTGGTTCCCTCTAGACAATCTATTGGTTCCCCTATTTCTCGCCATAACTTGAGTTCTGTGACTTTGATTGAGGCACATTTTGAAGCATTGGGAAACTAACGAGTAGTAATACCTCATAGTAATGCTTTAGAGGTTAAATGTGTGAATGAGGATGTGAGAAAGAAGTTTAAATGTGTAAATTGAGTGGTTTGATTCAAACGTTTGTGAGTAGTTTATGACTTAACCGACAGTTTGATGAGTTTGATGTGTCATTGAGTTGAGTTTGTTATGTTTTATAATTGTTTTGAATTAAGAGGGTTGAGTTTAATATAATTAGAGTGGGAGTCTGAATGGTTTGGAGTGGAATATTGATAGTTAATGAGTTGGATAGTAAATGAGTTAAAATTAGAGTACGCCTTATGACTCTTGATTTTGAATAAAAAGTGGTAGACTTATTTCTGAGCTCTGTTGAGTTATGAGCAGACCTTGTTAAATGTTGATGGTTGTGTAATGCATTTTTTTACCATGTTTGTGAGTATTGTAAGTAATTATATAATTATATATTATGTTGAGTTATAATTATATATTATGCTAAGTTTTGTTGAGATGAGTGGTTCAGAGAGAAATTACTGTGATGGCCTTATATTGGCGATGTTGTAGGTTTAGAGAGGAACATGCGATAAGTATTGCATTAGTTTGTTGCATGTTCCTTTCGCATATTCAAGTGTGCAAAACAGGGACACTGTGCTGCTGAGTGCAAGGGTTAGGTCATCCTGTTGCTGAGTGCATAAGCACTAGTCTGAAGTGTTTCAAGTGTACGAAACAAGGACATCGTGCTACTGAGTGCAATGGTATTGTTCTGACATGTTACAACTGTGGAGAACCAAGTCATATTATTACCCAGTGTCAGAAACTGGGGATAGAGCTTGATGTCATGCAAGTTACTGGAATGTGTTTGCTCTGTGGAATATGGATATCTCGAGATCAGATGATTTGATTCGTGGTACATGTTTCATTAATGGTGTTTTTCTGATTGATATTACTAATATTGGTGCGACATATTCGTTCATATATCATGATTGTGTTAACAAGTTGAATCTAGATATGTCTTCTATGATTGGTAGTATGACCATTGATACCACTTACTAATTATTCGGTGACTACTTCGTTGGTGTGTCTGAATTATCCATTGACAATTTATGGTAGAAACTTTGGAATTGACTTGATTTGTTTACCTGTGAGTCAACTCCATTTTACTCTAGGAATGAATTGGTTGGAGTTCGACCATGTTCATCAATTGTTTTGTTAAGACTATGTTGTTTCCCGAGTTCAAAGAGAGTAAGGATTCAAGTTTTATGTCCTCTAAACAAGTAGAGGTGTCCTTGAGGGAGAGTACTCAAGTGTTCATGATGTTCGTTTCCTTAAGAGTGAAAGGAGAAACTGTGATGGTTGATCTGCCTATTGTGTGTGATTTGCCGCTGGAGTGAGAAGTTGAGTTCGCCATAGATTAAGTACCTGGTACTATACCTGTGTCGATGGCACCATATAAAATGTTTGCATTAGAGTTGAGTAAGCTGAAGAAATAGTTAGAAGAGTTGTTAGAGAAGAAGTTTGTCAAACCTAGTATGTCGACGTGGGGAGCTCCAGTGTTGTTGGTTAAGAAGAAAGATGGTAGCATGAGGTTGTTGTTATTTCGCTGATTTTGTGGTTGGCATTTATTTTGCTAAAACTATTCTAGCAGCAAGATGTTGAAACAAGATGTTCTAATTTGTTGCATTCAACATGTCGAATGAAGATGTCCCATACTGGCTCATAGGACATCGCGCCTGAATTCAGTTTAAAAGGAGATTCTGTTGCTGTTAATTGTTACTGAATATTCTGTGAATATTTGGTTATCATATATGGCATCCAACGTATTTTTGGATTGTGTTTTTGTGTGATTTTCGGATTTTCAGCACTTTCTTATTATGGAGACATATTAGGAAACTTTAGATTGAAGACCTATTTTGTTGGAGTTTATTTTGCAGATTTGTGAGCAGTCTCTTTGCTGCGTTTTTGAAGCCCAGTTCAGTCCAGATTTAATGCTATATATTGACTGGTGTAAACCTAGTTTAGGTGTGGAACTTACGTGTGTTTTTGTTAGGGTTTTCGAGTGTTATTTGTGAGCCTAACTGGTATCATTCTGATAACAGTATAAGGACTAGTTTTTTGTGTTGTAAGTTCTGTCAGTTACTCATAAGCTTTTAAGCATTGAGTTTCTTGTGTGTCAATTCTCATAAGCTTTGAAGTATTGAGAATTGTGTGTTTTAAAAGTGTGACTTTCGTTTTGTTACTTGTGTTGAAAGGAACCAATCACGGGTTGTGATTGTAGAGGGATTTGAGGAGGGCCTCATACCTAGGTGAGTCTTAGGTAGAAGTCATAGGAAGGGTAGTGATTAAGTGAGCAGATTATTACAGGGTTGGTTATTGTATGATCTGTGAATTGATACTATCATATATTGGTTTCGTCCCTGGCTTGGTAGCCCCCAGAGTAGGATTGTTGATCCGAACTGGGTAAACATATCACTGTGTTCTTTACTTTCTGCACTGTTATTATTATTGTTATCTTGTTCATTGTGTTGGATATCAGTGTCTCAACATCAGTGTAGGACATCTGATATCTGTGCCAGAATTTCAATTGGCATCAAGAGCTTGCACCCTTGTTTGGTTCTGGGTGAAATTCAGGGAAGGTACTTTCTGGTACAATGGACAAGGATGGAGGATTTTTGAACAAACCACCTCTGCTTGATGGTTCCAACTATGACTATTGGAAACCAAGGATGATAGCATTCATCAAATCCATGGATGATCAAGCATGGAAAGTTGTTATAAAAGGATGGGAACCCCCAAAGGTTAAAGATGGAAAAGGTACCCCTATTGATGTGGTGAAGGAAGAGGAAGACTGGGATGATGCAGACTACAAAAGGTCCGTGGGAAATTCCAAAGCCATGAATGCATTATTTAATGGTGTCAATAAGAATATCTTCAGGTTGATTGAACATTGTACCATTGCAAAAGAGGCGTGGGAGGTCTTGAAGGTTGCTCATGAAGGGACTTCAAAAGTGAAGATGTCAAAACTTCAGCTTCTCACTAGCAAGTTTGAGAGTTTGAAGATGAAGGAGGATGAGAGCATTCATGATTTTCACATGAACATTATTGAGATAGCTAATGCCTCAAGTGCCCTAGGTGAAAAGATGTCTGACAGCAAACTGGTCAGAAAAATCCTCAGATCTCTACCTAAGAGATTTGACATGAAAGTGACTGCTATAGAGGAAGCTCAGGACATAGATAAGATGAAAGTGGATGAACTTGTGGGATCACTTCAAACGTTTGAATTAGGGATCAGTGAAAAGTCTGAAAAGAAGAAGAGCATAGCTTTTGTGTCAAATGCTGGTGACTCAGACGATGAAGGTGACCTGGTCAGAGATGAAGGGGTGTCTAAAGATCTGGTATTGCTTGGAAAACAATTTAACAAAGTGTTGAAAAGGATTGACTGGAAGTCAAGAGCAAATGTCCAGAACAAGTCACTTGACATCAGTAAAAACCAGGATGGAGGCAGACGGTCCAGAATTGAAGAAGACTCCAATCAAGGGAAGAGAGTTCAGTGTTTTGAATGTGAGGGATTTGGGCACATAAAGACTGAGTGTCCCACGTATCTCAAAAGGCTGAAGAAGGGCTTATCTGTGTCTTGGTCAGAAGGAGAGTCTGAGAGTGATCTTGAAGAAGAATCAACAAAATTGGTGACAGCCTTGACCGGGATATGTAAGGCTGATGGAGAAGCTACTTGTGAGTCTGACTCTGACAAAGAATCTTATATTGGAGAACTCACTAAGGAAGAAGTCTTCACCGGGTTCTCAGAGTTGTGTATCAAGAATGAAGAAAGGTGCCAGATAATATTAGAATAGAAGTTTCTAATAGCTCAACTAGAAGCTGAGAAGGAAGAACATCTATCAATCATTGCTGATCTGAAAGAGGAGGTTGTATGGCAAAAGTCAAAACTTGACAATATGACCAAATCTATAAGAATGTTGAACAATGGTACCACGCAGCTGGATGAGATTCTTCAGACTGGGAAAGATGCTGGAAATGTGCAAGGCCTTAGTTTTAACAATCAAGTAGAGAACTACAAGAAGCCTGTATTAAAGTTTGTTCCTCATAAAATAAAGCAAGAAGAGGGGATGTCAAATCACATGTTTCAACATCAGATGAAGCATCAGAAAAGAGTATGTAGTTCAAAGTATAAACCATGGAGATGTCATTACTGTGGAAAGATTGGTCATTTAAAGTCCTTTTGCTACAAGTTGAACGGCTATCTCAAAATTGCTCATCAACAAAATAAAGGACAGAGTTGGGCTAAAATAAAGAGAAGATGGACTCCTAGAAATATGATGACCGGTCTCATAGCACATACCTCTCTTAGAGCATCTGCAAGGGAAGATTGGTACTTTGACAGTGGTTGTTCAAGACACATGACTGGTGTGAAGAAATTCTTGTCAGATATCAAGCCTCACTCCACCAATTATGTCACTTTTGGAGATGGATCAAAAGGTGAAATAAAAGGTGTTGGAAAGCTGGACTACACAGGATAACCAAATCTGGATCGTGTTCTATTTGTCAAAGGGCTGACTGCAAATTTGATCAATATAAGCCAACTGTGTGATGTAGGACTCAAAGTAAATTTCACAAAATCTGAATGTCTAGTAACCAATGAGAAAGATGAAGTTGTTATGAAGGGAACCAGGTCTAAGAATAACTGCTATCTGTGGAATCCTCAAGAATCGGAAAGTTTGTCTACCTGTTTGATGTCAAAGGAAGATGAAACTAAACTGTGGCATCAGAAATTGGGTCACTTACACTTGAAAGGGATGAAGAAAGTTATGTCAAGTGAAGCTGTTAGAGGTATTCCCAAGCTGAAGATTGATGAGGATAGAATATGTGGTGAATGTCAAGTTGGGAAGTAAACAAAGGTGTCACACAAGAGGCTTCAACCTCTTACCACAACTTCTAGAGTTCTGGAACTGCTTCACATGGACTTAATGGGACCTATGCAGGTTTAAAGTCTTGGTGGGAAGAAGTATGCCTATGTTGTCGTTGATGATTACTCCAGATTCACCTGGATAAGCTTTATTAGAGAAAAGTCTGAAGTATTTGCTGCCTTCAAAGAGTTATGTCAAAGGATTCAACGGGGAAAGGATTGTGGTGTTGTTCGAATCAGAAGTGACCATGGGAAAGAATTCGAAAATAGCAGGTTTGAAGAGTTTTGCTTATCTGAAGGAATCACTCATGAATTCTCGTCACCGATCACTCCTCAGCAGAATGGTGTGGTGGAACGCAAGAATAGGACTATACAAGAGTGTGCAAGGGTCATGATTCATGCCAAAAAGCTTCCATATCATTTTTGGGCTGAAGCCATGAATATCGCTTGCTATATACACAATAGGGTGACTATCAGATCAGGTACTTCTGTCACTCTTTATGAGCTATGGAAAGGTAGAAAGCCAAATGTGAAGTATTTCCATGTGTTTGGGAGTAAGTGTTATATCTTGGCGGATCGTGAGCAGAGGCGAAAGATGGATCCTAAGAGCAAGGAAGGGATATTTTTGGGATACTCGACAAACAGTAAAGCATATAGGGTATTTAATTCCAGAACTAAGGTGATGATGGAATCCATAAATGTGGTGGTTGATGACTCTGGGAAAGACGAAGATGTCCCAGATGATGTTGGAGCATGCCTTCCCATGAACAATGAAATCTCACAAGACATTGAGTCTGTAGAAGATAATGCTCAAGAAACCGACACTAGACCTGAGAATGAAGAGGTAGAGGATGCTAACAGGGGACCCTCTATAAGGATTCAGAAGGATCACCCTAAGGAATTGATTATTGGAAATCTGAATGAAGGTGTAAGAACCAGAACGAGGGAGGTTGTGTCAAATGCATGCTTTGTTTCGAAGCTTGAACCAAAGAATGTCAAAGAAGCATTGACAGATGAGTTCTGGGTAAGTGCTATGCAGGATGAGCTTTGTCAATTCAAGAGGAATGAAGTCTGGGAACTGGTACCACGACCAGCAGGAACAAATGTGATTGGAACAAAATGGGTTTATAAGAATAAGTCTGATGAACAAGGAGTTGTTATCAGAAACAAAGCCAGACTAGTTGCTCAAGGATACACACAGATTGAAGGAGTAGACTTCGATGAAACATTTGCACCTGTGGCTCGATTGGAATCCATCAGATTGCTGCTATGAGTGGCATGTTTGTTGAAATTCATATTGTTTCAAATGGATGTCAAGAGTGCCTTTTTGAATGGCTATCTTAATGAGGAAGTTTATGTTGAGCAGCCTAAAGGGTTTGTGGATCCAAATTTTCCTGATCATGTGTTCAAGCTAAAGAAGGCTTTGTATGGGTTGAAACAAGCTCCACGAGCTTGGTATGAAAGGTTGACTGAGTTCTTAGTCAACCATGGATACAGGAAGGGTGGTATTGATAAAACACTTTTTGTCAAGGAGAAGGATGGGAAACTAATGATTGCTCAGATTTATGTAGATGATATTGTGTTTGGTGGGATGTCGAATGAAATGGTCCAACATTTTGTCAACCAAATGCAGTCGGAATTTGAGATGAGCTTGGTAGGTGAATTGACTTACTTCCTTGGATTACAAGTCAAGCAGATGGAAGATTCCATTTTTATTTGTCAGAACAAATATGCGAGGAATATTGTGAAGAAGTTTGGACTGGATAATGCCAAGCATAAGAGAACTCCTGCTCCTACTCACTTGAAGTTATCCAAAGATGAAAAGGGAGTGAATGTTGAACAAAGTTTATACAGAAGCATGATTGGAAGTTTGCTGTATCTTACAGCAAGTAGGCCAGACATAACCTTTGCTGTTGGCATATGTGCAAGATACCAAGCAGAACCCAAGGTCAGCCACATCAATCAAGTTAAGAGAATTCTTAAGTATGTGAGTGGTACATGTGATTATGGGTTGTTGTACTCCCATGACTCAAGTTGCATTTTAGTAGGATATTGTGATGCTGATTGGGCTGGAAGTGCTGATGATAGGAAGAGTACCTCTGGAGGATGTTTCTTTTTGGGAAATAATCTTATTTCATGGTTTAGTAAGAAGCAAAATTTTGTTTCTCTTTCTACTGTTGAAGCTGAGTACATAGCAGCTGGAAGTAGTTGTGCTCAACTAGTGTGGATGAAGCAAATGCTATTTGAGTATAATGTCACACAAGATGTCATGACATTATTTTGTGACAACCTGAGTGTTATTAATATTTCTAAAAATCCTATTCAACATAGCAGGACTAAGCACATTGATATCAGGCATCACTTCATCAGAGAACTTGTGGAGGACAAAGTCATAACTCTTGAGCATGTGAGCACCGAAAATCAGCTTGCTGACATATTTACCAAGGCTCTGGATGCAGTTCAGTTTGAAAATTGAGGAGCAGACTTGTGGTTTGCATTCATGAAGAACTATAACAATTAATGTTCCTTCTGGCTGCCAGATTGAATAGATTAAAGGAGGTTCTGGTAGTGCAGTGTGTGCATGAGGTTGTGAAGGGGGAGATGCTGAAGTTTTTGCATGACACTTGGTCATGGGAGGTGGTGTGCATCTACTCTCTGATGTTGTTTATTCTGGTCTACTTGCCTTTGTCATATTTTTGGCTAAAAAGGGGGAGTAGTGTGCTTGTGTGTTGTGTTGGTGTTGGTGCTGCAGTTGAGGGGGAGAATGTGGAATGTTGTGTTGCTGCAGTTGAGGGGGAGTTTTTCTTTGCTGCTATGCTGGATTTTTTTTGCTGCTGCTATGTTGTGTGTTGGTATTTCGCTGATGTCTCTGATATGGATTTTTTTTGCTTGTGCTTCTTTACAAGATTTGTTTGGTGTGTAGTTTTAGCCAAAATAAGCCAAAGGGGGAGATTGTTATTTCGCTGATTTTGTGGTTTACATTTATTTTGCTAAAACTATTCTAGCAGCAAGATGTTGAAACAAGATGTTCTAATTTGTTGCATTCAACATGTCGAATGAAGATGTCCCATACTGGCTCATAGGACATCGCGCCTGAATTCAGTTTAAAAGGAGATTCTGTTGCTGTTAATTGTTACTGAATATTCTGTGAATATTTGGTTATCCTATGTGGCATCCAACGTATTTTTGGATTGTGTTTTTGTGTGGTTTTCGGATTTTCAGCACTTTCTTATTATGGAGACATATTAGGAAACTTTAGATTGAAGACCTATTTTGTTGGAGTTTATTTTGCAAATTTGTGAGCAGTCTCTTTGCTGCATTTTTGAAGCCCAGTCCAGTCCAGATTTAATGCTATATATTGACTGGTGTAAACCTAGTTTAGGTGTGGAACTTACGTGTGTTTTTGTTAGGGTTTTCGAGTGTTATTTGTGAGCCTAACTGGTATCATTCTGATAACAGTATAAGGACTGGTTTTTTGTGTTGTAAGTTCTGTCAGTTACTCATAAGCTTTTAAGCATTGAGTTTCTTGTGTGTCAATTCTCATAAGCTTTGAAGTATTGAGAATTGTGTGTTTTGAACGTGTGACTTTCGTTTTGTTACTTTTGTTGAAAGGAACCAAACACGGGTTGTGATTGTAGAGGGATTTGAGGAAGGCCTCATACCTAGGTGAGTCTTAGGTAGAAGTCATAGGAAGGGTAGTGATTAAGTGAGCAGATTATTACAGGGTTGGTTATTGTATGATCTGTGAATTGATACTATCGTATATTGATTTCGTCCCTGGCTTGGTAGCCCCCAGAGTAGGATTGTTAATCCGAACTGGGTAAACATATCACTGTGTTCTTTACTTTCTGCACTGTTATTGTTATTGTTATCTTGTTCATTGTGTTGGATATCAGTGTCTCAACATCAGTGTAGGACATCTGATATCTGTGCCAGAATTTCAGTTGTGTATTGATAATTAACATCTGAATAAGGTCACTCTTAAGAACAAGTATCATCTTCATAGGTGATCGTACCTGGATCAGACAGGAGAACGGTGGCCAGCAACGTTGTGAATCCTCAGCTCCGGTGATGGTGAGACGGCGCGGGGGGGGGGGGGGGGGGGGTGAACCTGCAAGGTACTCCGACGCTCAAGTAAGGTACAAGTCAGAAGTAAAAGCAAGTACGAAAAAAGGTTAGAGTGTATGAGATTGTGTAACCTGACCCTCTCAAGTGAGAGGGTATTTATAGAGAGCCCCCAGCGCGGGGCCAACGGTTACTTGCACTGGGCTGGATTGCAAGGCCCAATCCAAGTAACTGCCAGGGCTTACGTGGCATAGTGAAGACCAGCACGTGGTATTCGCCCTGGTGTGACGGTCCCTAAATCTCCGGAAGTAGAGCAGACCAATTCCTTCGGGAGTGGGAAGGTATAAGAGAACGTGTCCTCGCGGGGAGGAGGACCTAGATGCTGAGGAAAGGTGCGTCTACGAGCTATACGCCTCTGCCCGACGGTCTTCTACCCCGCGTGTTCGACGTCTGAGGGGGACTGGCACGTGCTCGACACGGAGGTGGCTTTTGACCTCGTTGGGCCTTCGTTGGTCATTGGGCTTGGGCCTGTCCGACCGTAGGGCAGGCGCTGGCCCAGTCCGGAATAGGAGCCCCCTAATTCGTTGTTCTGAGGTGTCAGAGTAATGACTTAAGGGTCAGTAATATGTCGAGGACGTATCCCGTCGGGGAAGGGATTCTAGACGAGGAGTGGTCGGTCAAACGGGGAGAAATAAATCGCTCCGCTCGGGCTAGGCTGGTCATGGATGAGCGTTGTTGCGGGGATACGAGAAGTTTGAACCGAGGAGAACAAAAGGACGCGTCTTGGGGAGTGAAGAGACATGCGTGGGAGAGCGTGTGCCACGTGTCGCATCTCATCATTGCCTAGGGCGGCTACGCTAGGGTAGCGTAATCGATTACCTAGGAGCCCTCGAGGCTCGTGAGACCCTTATAAATAGGGGCCATCTCGTTTCATTTCCATTTTCGCTCTCCCTCAGCTCAGACTTTGCCTTCTTTCATTCTCTCTTCAACCGTCGTTCGCCGCCGTTGACAGCCGCACCGGTACCCTATCGGAAGCACCTTCGAAGTAAGTTTCTCTCTTTTTTTCTCTTTTGCTTGCATTTGTAGGGTGAATCTATGGTGAACTGATGAAGTTCCCATGGAAATCACGAAATATCCGGTGAAAACAGCAGAATTCCCTAGTTTATTTGTTGAATCTCGCGGGGAGAGACAATGAAATCCCCGAGGACATGAAGAATGTCTTGGGGTCGTGAGATGAACATCTCTCAGTTCTTTTGTTGAGTCTCCCGGGGATAACTGAACAAATCCCCGGGGACACGAAGAATGTCACGGGGACGTGGGTCGAATATATCGGGGTCCTGCCCAACGCCGCTCCCCGCAGACCTGAGGATGGTCGCGGGTTCGCGTTTCCCGATGTTCCTTCCTCGCCCTTTCACTTCATCAGCGGTGGAGGGGTGGATTTGATATGAGTCATCGAATTCACCATTTCCTTCTGCTTTTCAGGTAAATGGACGTATTGCAAGTGGCCGAGGGATCTTTAGATACTTACGACGAGCCCGACTCACCTATGGCGGAGACAACCAGCGTCGGGGAGAGGTCGCCCGATGAGTGGGCCTGCGAGGAGGCAGTAAACATGATCTCCCAATTTGTCGATGGGGACGAGGCCGATATATTTTGCACCGTCGACCACCGTCTAGTTGGTTCTGCGAAGACGTGGAACTTGTTCAGGCCATTGCCACATTATCGAATATGCTCGACATATAGCGGGATGCGGTTTCCCGTATACGAGTTCATGTTCGACGAGGCGGGGTGGCATTTGCCCTTCACGGATTTTCAACAATCAGTGTTTGTCTGGCTGCATTTGGCCCCTTCTCAACTCCACCCCAACTCTCTCGCTTTCATCAGGGCTTTCGAGCTCGTGTCCAAATACCTAAAGATCGGGGCGACTGTGCCCTTATTTTTTTGCATTTTCCATCTTCAAAGGCAGACCGTCGACGGCAAGTATGGCTGGGTGTCCTTCAAGCAGGTGAGCAGGCTGTTTCACACTTATATGGACTCTGTTTCACACTTGAGGCCATAAATTCAGTGTACCATCGGGTCGTCAATGAAGTAGATGGGCGGCGAGAGGAGGCCCTTGTGCCCAGGTTCCCGTTGTTCTGGACTGAAGAACACTTCAAGAGGGGAACATATAGCTATATTGTCAGCCCTGGTAAACTCTGTGAAGGGGATCGCTTGGCTCACGAGGCCATAGTCAAGTTCATCGGTGGGTTTAACAAACCCAAGTTCGTGATGCCGAGCGGGGACTTCCTTCTGGGCGACGACAGGGAGGTCTTAACGAAGCGTCGATTGATCAACACTATGGCTCTCCTCGAGACATTTTCTGACGAGGAGGCTCTCGAGCTGTTAGGTGGGGTGGGCTCCCCGACTTGCTTTTCCCTTCGTCTTACTTTTCAAATTACTGGCCTCTTTGTTTTCTGTGCAGGTAAGATGTCGAGTGTTGAGGAGTGTCTCAAGAAACTGAAAAACACCCGAGCTTCGAAAAAGGGTCGGGTCAAACAGCTTCGAGCACAGCATCCTGCCACAACTTCAGTGCCCACGGATTCTTCGACCTCTCCCCAAGGGAGTCAGTCTCCCAGTAGCCAAGGGTCTCCGAAACGGCAGTGCACAGACGGGCAGGTGGACGTCTATCTGACATTTTAGAAAAGTCCTCCCTCTGAGAAGTTCATACTTCCTCCTTGTCATTTGAGGCCCCACTTCTTCTCGGGTGCCAACTCTCCATGTATCCCTGCTGCCGAAGTCCAGGCAGTCCTGGGTGCTCCTCAAGCTTCGAGGAGGAAAGCCCTGCTTGAGGACTTGTCCGCCGTTATGCGAGTCTGTTCGACGACTTTAATCTTAAATGACGAGACTTGTCCAGCATCCGAGATGACCGGGCTGCAAGAGAGGTTCCAGTCCGTTGTTGTCGAGGTGACAAAAGTGGGCAAGGAGCTGACTGAGTGCAAAGAACTGAACCGATCTCAGGCCGAGCATCAGAAGCAGCAGGCCGAAAACCTGAAACAGCTTGAGGAGAAGTTGAGAAAAGCCGAGGAGGGAAGGAAAAGCCTCTTGGAGAAGGTCGCTAAATTGGAAGATATTGCTCGCCTCGCCAAGGAAGAAACCGAGGAAGATAGATTGTTGTCGTCGCAGACAGCGTTGATTGCTAAACTCCAAGAGACTGAGCAGGACAGCCTTGTGGCCATGAAATAGGCTTCAAGAATGTTGTGTAACAACTTCAAATCCTCAACCTTGGCCTCATTACGGAGGGAGCCCACTCCGACTACGACGTGGTTGATGGTCGAATCATGCGGTCGGTGGAAGAGGAAGAGGTTGACGGGGACGCAACCGGGCGTGAGCAGCCAGAGGGGACGGCCGCGGAATAGGTTCTATTTTCTTGTTTTGCTTGGCCTGCGAGCCATTTCGTTTTGTTTCTTTTGTTTTCCCAACCTGCGTGCCAAGGGCTTTTGGAATATTTGTAATATTTGTACAAAGGGCTTTTTGCCCGGTTTATATTTTGATCGTTGCGTTTATATGTGTGTAAAGTTTACTTGTTTTGTTTGTTTTACTTATTTTTGTCTAAGTAATGTGTTGATGTTGGGAGTTGCTCGACTTCGATGTTCCTCGACTGTGTGGGGAACTGATCGGGTGGTCGGAGTTGTATTCCGCCCTTCAACGGGGCTAAGAGCTCGTTAGAAGTCTTTAACCTCGTGGCGTGAACTTCCCATTGTGAGCTGGGTGTTCTGCCTACATGGTACGGCGACGATGGGGCTCGATCGAGGTGTCTTCGTCAGATCAATGGTCTTCGCGCACACACAACGCGACCTTGATCATTGCGTTTAAGAGGGGTGTCGTGCTTATACCTTAGCGCGCCCCCGTAATCGCGACGTTGGGGTGTCGCGGGCAGTGTCTAACTGTAGTATTGCTTGAGTTTCTCAGCATTCCATGGTCGAGCAAGTTCCTCCCCGTGTAGATTTTCGAGGAAGTAGGCTCCCGTCCTCGTCTTTCCGCGGACGCGGTACGGGCCCTCCCAGTTCGCAGCGAGTTTACCTTCCCGTGAATCTTTCTGGTTCCTTCGTAGGATGAGGGTGCCTACTTGAAAATCACGCTTAATAACTTTGCTGTTATAGCGTAAAGTAATTTTTTGTTTGAGTGAGGCTTCCTGTAGGGAGGCCCCCATTCTTGTCTCTTCGACGAAGTCGAGTTCTTCCCTTAGGGCCTCATTGTTTGCCTTCTCCTCGAGGGGAGCTTCTGTCCTCCTCGAGGGTTCCCTAACCTCCACGAGGATCACTGCTTCCGTTTTTTAGGTCAGGCGAAAGGGAATCTCCCCGGTTGTGGAATGTGGGGTTGTTCGGTAGGCCCAGAGAACGCTGTGGAGTTCTTCGACCCACCTTTGTTTGGCCTCGCCGAGCCGACGTTTCAATCCTCGAAGAATCACCGTATTTGCTGCTTCGGCCTGCCCGTTTGTTTGTGGGTGCTCGACCGACGTGAAGTGCTGCTTCGTGCCTAGTTTGGCGACGAAGTCTTGGAAGTTCTTGTCGGTGAATTGTGTCCCGTTGTCGGTGACGATTGCTTAGGGAACGCCGAACCGAGCGAGGATGTTCCTCTTGTAGAAACGGAGTATGTTGAAGGCCGTGATCTTGGCTAAGGCTTCCGCCTCGATCCACTTCGTGAAATAGTCTACTCCGACGATAAGGTATTTATTCTAGTATGAACCCACGACGAAAGGCCCGAGGATGTCCATTCTCCACCACACAAATCGCCACGGGGACGAAAGCGTTTTAAGATTGTTGGGGGGAGCGAGGTGCATGTCCCCGTGTCGCTGGCATCTATCGCACTTCTTAACGTGCTCCTTGGCGTCGTGTTGCATAGTGGGCCAGTAATACCCTGCCCGAAGTGCTTTACGAGCTAAAGATTATCCACCAAGGTGTTGGGCGTTGATGCCCTCATGAATCTCTTCGAGGATGCCGGGGACCTTGTTCTCCTCGACGCACCGAAGAAGGGGGATTCAAAATCCTCAGCGGTATAATTTATCCTCGACTATCGTGTTTGAACACGCTCGTCATTTGACCATCCCCGCTTCCTTGGGATCTTCGGGGAGCTTGCCCGTCATTAAATATTCGTATACCGGTGTCATCCAATAATTGGCATCCCTGATAGCGTTTACATCTGTCGTTGGAGCGGGCTTGTTGATGCTCGGATGAGAGAGTACTTCCTGGATGACTGACTTGTTCCCTCCTTTCTTCTTCGTGCTAGCCAGTTTAGACAGGAAGTCTGCCCGGGTGTTGTGCTCGCGCGGGATGTGGGTCACCTCCGCGGAGACGAAACTCTTCATTTTTTCCTTCACTAAGGTTAAGTATTCGATAAGGAAATCGTTCTTGGCCTAGTACTCTCCTCAGACCTGGGAGGCCACGAGCTGGGAATCAGTAAATATCTTGACCTCCTTGGCCCCGAGGTCCTCGGCCAAATGTAGCCCGGCGAGGAAAGCCTCGTATTCTGCCTGGTTGTTCGACGTCGGGAAGGATAACTCGAGGGAGACTTCGATCAGAATGCCTTCCTCGTTCTCGAGGATGATGCCCGCCCCACTTCCTTTCGAGTTGGATGCCCCGTCGACATAGATTGTCCACCTTTGGGCTCCATTGGTCGAAGGTTCGGGGATGGTCATTTCAGCCACGAAGTCGGCCAACACTTGAGCTTTCAAGGCTTTCCTTCCTTCGTATTGGACGTCGAACTCAGCGAGTTCCAACGACCACCTGAGCATTCTTCCCGCCATGTCTGGTCGACCGAGGAGTTGCCTTATTGGCTGCTCGGTTCTTACCACGATCGTGTAGGCCAGGAAGTAATGGCGAAGTCTTCGAGCTGCGGTGACGAGGGCCAAGGCGACCTTTTCGACCTGTTGATACCTGATCTCGGGGCCTTGGAGGGCTTTACTGGTGAAGTAAATCGATTTCTGCCCGTCGAGAGTTTCCCGGATAAGGACAGCGTTGTCGCTTCTTCCGTGATGGCGAGATACAAGAAGAGCGTTTCCCCGTTTTCTGGCCGTGAGAGGACCGGGGGTTGTGATAGCACCTGTTTGAGATGGAGGAGCGCCTGCTCACATTCCTCACTCCATTCGAAAGTGGCCTTTTGGCGAAGAAGTTTGAAAAATGGGAGTGCGTATTGGGCTGATTTGACGACGAAGCGGGAGAGCGCGGTGAGCATCCCGTTCAGCGATTGTATGGATTTCTTTGAGTCCGGGGTGGGTATCTTGGAGAAGGCCCTACACTTGTTGGGGTTTGCCTCGATTCCTCTCTCTGTGAGGTAGAAACCAAGGAATTTTCCTGCCCGAACGCCGAAGGTGCACTTGTCGGGGTTGAATTTCATACGACATCTCCTCGCTGTGTCGAACACTTTTTTGAGATGAGACGCATGGTCGAGTTCCGCCGTGGACTTGACGATCAAGTTGTCCATGTATACCTCAAGCATATCGCCTATCTCTGCCCGAAAGACTTTGTTCATCATCCGCTGGTAGGTCGCGCCGACGTTCTTCAGGCCGAAGGGCATTACGTTGTAATAGTAATTGCCCGACTCGGTCATGAAGGCGGTATGCTGCTTGTCGGCCTTGTCCATGGGGATTTGGTTGTACCCCGAGTAAGCGCCCATGAAAGACAATAGCTTAAAACCTGCAGAATTGTCGACCAGCTGGTCGATGTTAGGCAATGGGTAAGAATCTTTCGGGCATGCCCCGTTAAGGTCGGTATAATCAACACACATCCTCAATTTTCCATTATTTTTCTTAACGAGTACAACGTTGGACAGCCAAGTTGTGTACTTGGCTTCCAAAATGAAATTTGCCTCTAGGAGGTCTTTTACAGCTTTTTCAGCAGCCTCCGCTTTCTCCAGAGACTGCCTACGCCTACGTTGAGTTACGGCCCTAACGGCGGGGTCTACAGTCAGTTGATGACAAGCCACCTCGGGGTCGAGTCCGGGCATTTCTGAGGCACTCCAGGTAGGCATGGCAACGGGGCGGGTCGGGGGCGGGTTTAGCTAGCCCCGCACCCGCACCCGCCTCCCTGTTATAGACCCGCCCCCGCCCCCAAACCCAGTCGGGGGTGAAAATTTACCACCCAGACCCGCCCCCGATAGAAACGGGTTTGCCCGCACCCGCACCCGCCCCCACCCGCAAAAAAATATTTTTTTTAAATAGTAATAAAAATTAACAATTTTATTAAAAACTTAACCATTTTAATAATAAACTCGTTTCTAAAGATGTGAGTTTGAGTGAATAGTGAGAAATAACTAATGGGAATTTTTAATTACTTCTTCAAAAGTGAATAAATGTGATATAAAATAATTTAAATATGGGTATTAAAGTAAATATTATAAGACCGAGCGGGGGCGGGGGCGGGGGCGGGTGCGGGCAGGTAGTAGCATCCCCCCGCCCCCGCACCCGCACCCGCAATTACAAACCGAGTTTTACCCGCACCCGCACCCAATAAAATAGGGTTTCCCCCGTTAATTTCGGGCTGGGTCCGGGCGGGCCCGGGTTTTCTTGCCATGCCTAACTCCAGGCGAACAATGGGGAGCCGATCTCCGGAAGTAGGGCAGACCGATTCCTTCGGGAGTGGGAAGTTACAAGAGAACGTGTCCTCGCGGGGAGGAGTACGTAGGCGCCGAGGAGAGGTGCATCCACGAGCTATACGCCTCTGCCCGACAATCTTCTACCCCGCGTGTCCGACGTCTGAGGGGGACTGGCACGTGCCCGACACGGAGGTGGCTTTTGACCTCGTTGGGCCTTCATTGGTCATTGGGCTTGGGCCTGCCCGACCGTAGGGCAGGCGCTGGCCCAGTCCGGAACAATAGGATTGATGACCTTATGGATTAGGTGGTTGGAGCTTGTGTGTTTATCAATATGGAATGCAATCAGTTTATCACCGGCTTCAAGTAAAGTTATAAGATATTCTAAAGACTACATTTAGAACTCGTTACGGTCACTATGAGTAATCTGTGATGCCGTCCAGTGTGTCTAATGCGCCAGGAGTATTCATGGATTGCATGACCATGATTTTTCATCTTTACGTGGATCAGTTTGTGGTGGTGTTCATAGACGACATTTTGGTGTATTCGAAGTCAGACAAAGATCATGCAGGAAATTTACGAGTTGTATTACAGGCCTTGCAAGAGAATAAATTGTACTCTAAGTTGTCCAGATGTGAGTTTTGGTTTCTAGAAGTGTTTCCTTGGTCATGTGATCTCCAGTGATGGAATGGTAGTTGATCAGTCTGAGGTATACACAATGTTATAGTGGGAGACTCTTAAGTCGGTTACTGAGATTAGAAGTTCTATGGGTTTGGATGGTTACTATAGAATGTTTATAGAAGGATTTGTGTTGTTGTATTTTCCTTTGACTCAGTTGACTTGGAAGGGGAAAGCATATGTATGGAGTGTTTAGTGTGAAGAAAGTTTCCAAGCGCTGAAGAGGAGGTTGATGTCGGGGCTAGTTCTGATCTTACTAGATGCGAAATAATCTTTTGTTATGTATTTTGATGCATCTAAGATGACCTTAGGTGGTGTGCTTATGCAAAATAGTTAAGTTGTGGTGTGTGCTTCGAGACAACTTAAGAATCATGAGAGGAATTATCCTACCCATGATTTAGAGTTGGCAGCAGTAGTCTTCTTGCTTAAAGTTTGAAGACATTATATGTATGGTTTGAGGTTTGATGTTTTCAGTGGTCATACAATTTTCAAGTATCTGTTTAATCAGAAGGAGCTCAATATGAGGCAAAGAAGGTGGATAGAGTTTCCGAAGGACTATGATTTTGGATTGAGTTACCATCCTGGTAAAGCTAATATAGTAGCAGATGCATTGAGTAGGAAGTCCTTTCATATGTCAACGCTTATGATTAGAGAATTAGAATTGAATGAGCAATTCAAAGATCTTAGCTTTGTGTGTGAGATAACGCTAAGAAGTGTGAAATTGGGTATATTTAAGTTAACTAGTAGTGTGCTCGAAGAGATCAGAGAAGGTCAGAAGTAGGACTTGGGATTTATTGTCCGGTTTGTGCTAATCAATCAAGGTAAAGAGTTGGACTTCAGAGTAGATGAAAATGGGATTATGAAATTTTAGGGACATATTTTGTATGTCGGATTTGCGAGAGCTTAAGAAGAGAATTCTTGAAGAAAGTTACAGGAGTAGTTTGAGTATTCATCCCGGAGCCACGAAGATGTATCAAGACCTTAAGAAGGTGTTTTGATGGCCAGGTATGAAGAAGGAATTTTCCGAGTTTGTGTATTCTTGTTTGAATTGTCAAAAGTCAAAGCCCGAGCATCAGAAGTTGTTTGGATTGATGCATCCTTTGAGTATTCCTGAGTGGAAGTGGGATAACATTATCAATGGAATTCATTGTGGGTTTTCCAAATACTGCGGAAGGAATTGATTCAATTTGGGTTGTGGTGGATAGACTGGCTAAGTCGGATTATTTTGTTCCAATAAAGATCAGTTACAGGTTGCAGATGTCGGAAGAGATCTACATCAGCAATATTGTGAAGTTGCATGGTATTCTTTTGAGTATTGATTCAAATAGAGATATGAAGTTCACGACAAGGTTTTCGGAGGGTTTGCAAGAAGCCTTGGGAACCAAGTTGAAGCTGAGTTTTTCTTACCATCCACAAGAGGACGGTCAGATTAAAAGGACTATCTAATCCTTGGAAGATTTGTTAAGAACTTGTGTTTTAGGGAAAGGAGGTAATTGGGATAATTATTTGTCACTGATCGAGCTCACTTATAAAAGCATCTTTAAATCTAGTATATTGATGGCACCTTTTGAAGCTTTGTATGGTAGAAGGTGTATAACACCTTTGTGTTGGTATGAATCATGTGAAAGTGTTATGTTTGGACCTGAGATTGTTCAGCTGACTACTGGAAAGGTTAAAATGATTCAGGATAAGATGAAAGCACCATAGAATAGGAAGAAGAGTTATCATTCTTCATCAACTTTAGTGTCAAAATTTCTAAGGTTATCATTCTTGATATTAAGAACAAAGCATTTACATCCGAAAACATAGAGGTGAGAAACATTGGGTTTCCTTCCATTGTATAAACCATAGGGTGTCAACCTTAGAGTTTGTCTTATCAAGACAAGGTTCATTACATAGCATGCAATGCTTACTGCATCAACCTATAAATACTTAGGAAGGTTAGTCTCATTGATCATGATCATCGCTAGCTCTTTAATAGATTTATTTTTCTGTCCCACTACCCCATTTTGTTGGGGAGTTCATGGAGAATGAAACGTGTGCTCAATTCCATTACCATTAAAAAAAATCTTGAATTCCATATATGAAATTCATCTCTGCGACTGCTTCAGATAGACGCAATGCTTAAACCTTTTTCCGTTTTGGATAACATTTGCCAATTTTCAAAAGGCAACGAACACGTCTCTTGTACGAAATATGAAAAGATTTGAATATATGTACTTGCAGGTACTGCAGCTAATGATGGATTTTAGTGGTACTCAATGTTATCTTTCCAACTGTCTCTGATGATGTTGCTCATCCTGAAGATATCTCAAGCCTCATCAGGGGGAAGATTCAGAGTTCTAATGAAGAGTTAAAGTCAAATATAATGTGGCAACGAACTTGAAGCTTTAAAGTTGTGAAAGAGAAGAAGTGTGAAAGTTCGTCTAGTCGGCCACACACTTATCATAGTGTTTGAGTGACCAGAATATTGTAAAAATATTATAGTAACTCATAAGTTACTAAGACAATTCTCACACACTCACAAGATGAAATGGTAAAGATTCTCTTTCAGCTTAACCAAAAGTCCTGAGTTTGAACTTTGCCTTGGGCATGCAACAATGTCCTTCCCATTTTGAAAGATTAAAATATTTTGAGGACACTCTCTTATAAGTTGTTAATAATTTTTTATTTGACAATATTTAACAATTTAATAATAGTTTTTTGTTTAATAATAATAATAATAATAATAATAATAATAATAATAATAATAATAATAATAATAATAATAATAATAATAATAATAATAATAATTCATAAAAAGTTGAATCTAAAAAGTTAGAAGTTTTTCGAAAAAAAAAAAATTGAAAGTTTATTGGTACATCTACTATCCAATAATAGTTGAAAGAAAGAAACAAAAACTCCATAAAATATAGACCTGGATTAAAAGGAAAAAAAATATTCAACATTAAAAGAAAGTCAAACGTGGTGGAAAAAATATCAACCTATTTTTTATTTTAATATTTATTATTTTATAATAATTTTTTTAGATCACAAAGTCATAGTATAATAGTACTAGTATACGTTAAGTTGTTATCATTACATCTAATCCGTTCAACTTTTTAAATAATAAAATATATTTATGTAAAAATATCTAAATATAATAATTTGTGCACTCTAGAAAAATAATACTTACATACTAAAAAAAAGTACTGCAAAATGATTTTATATTGTCTGAAATAAAAAAGATAATTTAATTTCTGGAAACACATTGTATAATACACAGAGAAATTAATTTGTGAAACAGGTGAAGCAGAGGGCCAAGAAATGGTGCATAGGGGGGTCATAGGTAGTCTACCCCTGAGGCCAAGGCTCAGTAACTGCAACTGACGATATCTCACAAAAATAAACCAATAGTACAAAAAAGAAAACACGGTTACTATTCATAAACATGATAAAAGCTTGATACATAGAAATGACATAAGATTAAGATTATGATAACAACTTTACACTCCATCTTTGTCTGGTCTATATGGATTACTTAGTTTTGTGCCCACATTCACATGTGTCTCTTCGTTCCATTTCCCACGCTTCTCCCCACTTACCTTTCCGGTCTACGAGGTAAACCTTTTGCCTCTTCAGATTTGTAGGGGCGTACGTAGCCGTGTGCGCGCGCGCTCTACTGTGGAAAGAAAAACTTAAGATGGTGTACCTTTCAACAAATTAACTTCGCACATGCAAGTTTTGACTAGGTAGTACTAGGATACTAGTAGTACTATCTTAAGTTTTAAGTTGTATTTGAACAAAATTTCTACCATTTTAATCTAAATTTTATTGTGTTTTGATGTTTTCTTCTCATATTTTGTAAATGACAAAATTGTTAGAACATACACAAAAATAACTTGGTGAATTAATGGAGAAATGTAAATTAGAGAGGATGAAGATAAGAATTGATAGAGATTAGAGAGAGATATTGATGGTGGGTAAGAATTGACATTAAACAATAATAGGAGCATTACAAGGCCTTATATATGGCAAGTCCAACTAATGTGGGATATTACAAAATAGCTTATTTCAATAAGCTGAAATTGAAATACAACTAAAACAGAAAAAACTTTGTGATCTGCTGTATCAGACCAAGATGTCATGACATCTTCTTTCGACATCATGTATGACAGCAAAACAACAACACAACTGAAATGCCAAAAACATAATTTCAACACACCACCTCATTTCAGTTGTTCCAAGTCCAACATGCTCAAGCTTTTCCTCAATCTCTTGAACACTTCATTTGTCACCCCCTTGGTCAACAAATCCGCTACTTGGTCTTCGCTCCGACAATATCCCAATCGCAACTTGCCTTCACTCACTAGCTCCCTCAAATAATGAAATCGCATCTCTATATGCTTGCTCATTCCGTGTGCAATCGGATTTTTCGCAAGATTAATAGCAGAAACATTATCCACCAGAAGCGTAGTAGCCTCACCCTCATTGCTACCTAACTCCTTTAATAGATTCATAAGCCACATCGCTTGACACGCACACAACGAAGCCGCAATATACTCGACCTCATAAGACGAGAGTGCCACCACCGGTTCCTTCTTCGAACACCAAGAGATTGGTGTCCTACCAAACATAAAGATGTATCCAGCCGTTGACTTTCTATCATCCTTATCACCACACCAATTGGAATCGGTGAAACCAAGTAAATTGCATTTTTGCCCCGTATCCGATGCGGGAAAGAAAATTCCGCAGCCAAGAGTCCCTTTAACATAACGAAGGATTCTCTTAACTGCTGCCAAGTGAGATGCCTTTGGCCTCTCCATGAATCTACTAGCAATACCGACACTAAATGCCAAGTCCGGTCGCGTATTGCACAAATACCGCAATGATCCAATCAACCCCCTATATTGAGTTGGATCCACATCTTGCTCATCTTCACTTTTGGACAACTATAGTCTTGCTTCACATGGTGTAATGGCAGCATTACAATGCTCCCTTCCACACTTCTTCAAGATCTCAAGAGCATATCTCCTTTGATGCATGAGCAGTCCCGTTTTTGACTTTTGGAACTCTATGCCAAGGAAATATGTCAGTATGCCGAGATCCGTCATCTCAAACTCAGCCATAAGTTCAATCTTAAACTTTGATATGCTCTTCTCACAGCTGCCGGTAATCAACAAATCATCCACATATAAGCAAAGAATGATCATACCATCATTTGTATCCGATCTCACATAAACACCATGTTCGGACACACACCGCTTGAAACCAATGTCAACAAGAAAGCCATCAATGTGTTTGTTCCAAGCTCTTGGAGCTTGTTTCAAACCATATAATGCTTTATGCAATTTGTAGTACTTCATTTCTTGGTTCTACACTACAAATCCGGGGGGGCTGCTCTACATAAACCTCTTCATCAAGTGGACCGTTCAAAAACGCAAATTTGACGTCCATTTGAAATATGTCCCAATCGTTGTTGTTTGCAATCGCAACAATCAATCGGATGGCTTCAAGCCTAGCCACAGGTGCAAACACTTCTTCAAAGTCTATTCCTTCACGTTGCAAAAATCCCTTCGCTACCAATCGAGCCTTGTACTTGATTACCTCGCCTTTGGGATTTGCCTTCACTTTATAGACCCATCGCACACCTATCGGCTTCTTTCCAAGCGGTAAATCGACCAACTCCCAAGTATCATTCTTCTCAATAGATTCCAGCTCCTCCTTCATTGCACAAATACACTTTGGATCGCTTAGAGCCTCTTCCTTGTTAACCGGTTCGGATTCAGCCATAAACGCAAAGTGAACAAAATCACCATCATCATTGATTTCGTTATCCCGGAATACTTCACAATCTTGAAGTCTTTGAGGCAAACCTCTTTGCCTTGTTGGTCGTCTACTACTTTCTCCGTTTTCGGTTCGAATCTGCTGCTGTACCGCACTTTCAGGGGGCTGAAAATTCAAATTTTCTTCCAGGAAATCGATTTCTGCCTCTGCATTTTGACTTCCAGCAGCTCCAAGAGGCAAAATCTCGTGTGGGAAATCAATTTCCTGAACTGATATAACAGTTTTTCTGCTGTCAAATTGTCGTATCTCATCCACGATCACATCTCGACTTATCACGATCTTCTTGCTACTCATATTAGATAACTTGTAGCCTCCGGTAGGATGATAACCAACAAGCAACAACATTTCACTCTTGTCATCTAGCTTCTTTCGAAGTTGTCCCAGAATGTGTCGAAATGCTATCGAACCGAAAACCTTTAAATGATTCAAGCTTGGTTTAATTCCAGACCATACCTCTTCTTGAGTTATTCTATCAAGCCTCTTTGTATGACATCTATTCAACAAATATGTAGCTGTAGAAATAGCTTCTCCCCAAAGTTCTTTCGGCAAATTTCTCCCTTTCAACATGCTACGCACCACGTTCATAATCGTTCGATTTTTCCTCTAGGCAATACCATTTTGTTGTGGCGTATAGGGTGGTACAACCTCACGCATTATACCCTCATCATCTCAATAATTCCCGAATTCACTCGAAGTAAATTCACCTCCACCATCGGTTTTGAGAATTTTGAGCTTGTGACCGCATTGCCTTTCCACCATGGATTTAAATCGTTTGAACACTTCAAACACCCCATCCTTCCTCTTAACAAGGTAAATCCATAGTTTCCTACTAAAATCATCAATAAAAGTCACAAAGTACCTATTGCTACCATACGAGTTGACTTGCATTGGTCCGCACACATCTGAGTACACCACCTCAAGATGAACCTTGGTCATATGACCCGCATCTTTGCTGAAACTCTTCTTGTGCATCTTCCCTTACACACACTCTTCACATATCTCAGCTGGAATATTGATGTGTGGCAGCCCGGTAACCATACCATTCCTTTGCAATGCGTTGAGATCTCAAAAATTTAGGTGACCAAGACGGTAATGCCACAACCATTCTTCATGACTTGCCGCTGTAGCTAAGCACCTATGCTCCATGACTTTCAACTCAATCTTGAAAGTCCTATTTGCAGCAATAGGAGCTTTAAGGATCAAAACACTGTTTCGGTCCAAAACGCGTAAAACCTTGTTTTCCATCCGAATCAAGTAATCCTTCTCAAGCAATTGGCCAATACTCAAGAGATTACACTTGATTCCTAGAATGTACAACACATCCTTGATCAAGGAATGACCACCATCCATTCTCATGATCAAAACATCACCGACACCGTCGGCTGCTAAAGTAGTGTCGTCCGCGAATTTAACTCTACTTCGCGTGGCTTGATTGATCTTCACGAACCAATCTTTTCTATTTGTCATATGAGTTGAACAACCTGAATCCAAGTACCAATCATCACTCCATTGGACTCCATCTCGAACGGTTACCATTGCGTTTTTCTCCGAATGCATTTTGTCAACTTTTTCTGCACTGCAGTAGCTGCTGTGACACCCCTAATCTATACCCCGAGTAATTAAAACGATAACAAATAATTAGAGTATAATTAAAACATTCATGGCATAAACGGGAGCGTCACATCAAAGTAACGAATTATAACAACCTGCTCATATAGATATGCAACAATCAGGTAGCAACATAAACAGAGGAACTCAGTTCCTAACACCCACAATTCAGATACAGAATAAAAGCAGAAAATCTGCAACTGAAATCTCATATATAATCATAAAAGTTTGTCTGTCATATACAGAGTCATACATGTAAAATCCAAAAGATATATATACACATAGTCACATAACAATCTCCCCGACTACCCGATGCCACATATCAAAGTCGACCGACAAAAGAATGAAGACATAATCTTCACAAAAAGACCTCTAGCATCTAATCTGCAATGCCTCATAGAGCATCCAAAACAGCAGATGGGTGAGAAACACAATTATAATATAGTTGCATACAATTATGTAATAACATGAAATACGCACGCAAAACATTCTCACCACAACGTACACCATAGTTCGAATACCAAACAAAACAATTCATAATTAATGCATCCATCACTAAGGCATATCAATCATGCTCAATACATTTATCACCAACATATATATATATCAACTCATCAATCCCATTCACAATTCCCACACATAATCAATCCATTCATGACTTATACAAATGCACAGAGACCGACACAACGACTCTATGCATGCGGTACCATTCCATCCATCATTCTCATCATTAATTCACTCAGGAATTATTGGAATCATCGCTTGTTACTTAGTGTAACTCCCCGTCGGGAAAATAATATTCCCCGTCGCTTTAGGTCCTCTTGGTATAAGGCTCACGACATTTATGGATCGCTTTAGGTCCTCTTTGTATAAGGCTCACGATCCGATCGCTTTAGGTCCTCTTTGTATAAGGCTCACGATCGTCTATAACGTCGCTTTAGGTCCTCTTTGTATAAGGCTCACGACCGTTACAGCAGATTCCCTCTGGAATCGTTTTGTCGCTCACACCCCACAAGGGCACACGACATCACAAGATACATATCATGATGCTTGGCATACAATGACTCATGGCAATCAAATGCATACACATATACAACCATGTGAACCATTTCAACATCCATAATCACGCATATACAATCAAACACAACACAATGCATTTACTTGCCCTAAGATCACAACCCACCATCACAACATTCCATCAGACGCATTCACATCATATAACAGCACACAAGCCATATGTTATATATCCAAAAACATATTGCATGATAACACATCAATAGCACACAATTACGACGATAAAAGTCGACAAAATGACACGTTTCTGAATTCCCGACATAATTAAATCGGCCACTAATCCCAAAAACCATTTTTATAAGAAAGAACAGCTCAATAACTTTCCAACGTACAAAGAACGTCCCGATCCGAATTACGGATCAAAAGTTACGGATTTTAGAAAATAGTTTTAATTTTGATGATCCAGGTCGCGCTAAGCGGGCCTTTCCCCGCGCTGAGCGCGCTCCTCACTGCCCGGTGAGGTTGCAAATTTTCAATATCGCGCTAAGCGCGCAGACCCGCGCTGAGCGCGCACTGCGAAATTCAGAAAAATAAACCCTTCGCAAATCCAACCCCAAATATCCCATTTCTCATCCCAAATCAATTCCAACAGCAAAACAAGTATCAACAATTGTTCATAAACACAGTGTGATCATACAACGCGATTTATACCGATTTCCGACCATGAAAACATCGATTTCTATTCGTTTATCTCATTTCGACCTATAATTGAAAAAAACTAGTAAACATTCCAACACCCACATACATAATCATACACAAGCATAGAATAACCGAGTTTCCCACCCTTACCCGATTAATCGTGCTTTGAAGTATCGGTTGAATCGATCTCTAAACTTTCAAGTTTTTCCTCTTTTTCTTCTTTTCTTTCTCTTTTCCTTCTTTTCTTTCTTCCCTTCCTATTTTCTCTCTTTTTCTCTCTATGTTCTATTTTAAATGAAAAACAATATCTAACCAAGCCAAAAAGACCAAAATACCCCTACACTCAATTTTCTCGCAAACGTTCCCACAATGCGATAAAACATAATAACGATAAACATAACACATTTACCAAATAAAAACCAAGAATAAAATAATATAAAGACAAAAATAATTAAATCGACTCGATTAAATAAATCTAACAAAAACCGGACGTTACAGCTGCTGTCCAGCAACTTTCTACTGTCATAGTTGTTGTCCAACACCTCTCTAATGCCATGATTATCTTCCGTAATCACTACAAGCAGCGTGTTATCATCATCCACGTCTTGCCTAGCAACCTTGGCCTCATCCGCATGATTTTCTCTTTGTTTCGCGTAGCAATCTTTTGCGAAATGCCCAAGCTTTTGACAATTATAACACTTCACGGTACTTTTGTCGAACAGCTTATTGTAGTTACCTTGACTACCTTCTTTGGAGCTTCCCTCACCTTTTTTTTCCCCATTTAACTCTTTGAATTTTGTGGATCTTTCCCACCAAAATTTTGAAAATTCTTCTTTCCTCTAGAAGATCATTTCCCTTTCGATCTCTTATTCTTCTCATTGAAACGCGCTTGTAAAACAACCTCCGCTTTAGCCTTATCATTTCCTCTTTCGTCCATCCTTTGTTCATGAGCTTCTAAGGAGCTTTGAAGCTCATCTTTCGCCATCGTCTTGAGATCCTTCGATTCTTCAATCGCAACCACAATATTGTTGAATCTTGGCGTTAAAGAACACAATACTTTCGACACAATATTCTGCTCCGTAACAGTTTCACCACACGATTTCATTTGATTTACCAAGCGTGTCACACGCGTCACATAATCGTTAATCGTTTCTTTTTCTTTCATTTGAAGTAACTCGAACTGTCGCTTGTGAGTTTGTAACCTCACCACATTCGCCTTGTCAGCCCCTCCATAAGCTTTCTCAAGAATCTCCCATGCCTTCTTCGCCGAATCACAATCGCCAACTTTCTCAAAATTGTCGCCGTCGACGCAAGAATGTATCAAGAAGAGAGCTTTGTAGTCTTTCTTCTTCTCTTCCTTGAAGGTAGCTTGTTGTGCAGCTGTAGCCTCTGCAACAAGTGGAGTAATGCCATCGGTAATCACATCAAGAACATCTTGATACCCAAACAAAACTTTTATTTGTTTGCACCACTTGTCATAGTTCTTCGAATCAAGAATCGAAAGGTTGGTAGGGATTTTATCATTGGAAACAGACATGTTTGCAGTAGAATTGGATCACACCCAAAGCTCTTGATGCCAAATGTTAGAACATACACAAAAATAACTTGGTGAATTAATGGAGAAAGGTGAATTAGAGAGGATGAAGATAAGAATTGAGAGAGATTAGAGAGAGAGATATTGAGGGTGAGTAAGAATTGGCATTAACAATAATAAGAGCATTACACGGCCTTATATATGGCAAGTCCAACTAATGTGGGATATTACAAAATAGCTTATTTCAATAAGCTGAAACTGAAACACAACTAAAACAGAAAAAACTTTGTGATCTGCTGTATCAGACCAAGATGTCATGACATCTTCTTTCGACATCATGTATGACGGCAAAACAGCAACACAACTGAAATGCCAAAAACAGAATTTCAACAAAAATGATTTATTAATAAGTCATTTCACTTCAAACGTTTGTGTTGTTGATAATAATAAATTTGATAATAAACTTTGCGTGGAATGTTGTAGAAAGTTGACGGCAACATAACTCAATAATCTCGTATTATAATAACATCTATTGAACTTACAAAATAATAAAATTATTATAAACTTGAGGCGTGTATGAACAATATTCTTAATGATTTATCTGTTTCATTCGTATAAAGTTTTAAGGATTCATCAAAGTTTTTTTAAAATGAATTTGAGATAAAATAACTGTTGTGAAAGCGATGCTAAAAAAATAGAGTATGATCAGTTTATTGATTATCAAGAAAACAACAAAGTAAAAAAAAGAAGATAATTCAAGGTGGTTTAAAACTCTGAATTCTTGATTCAATTACACA
The DNA here is from genome assembly GCA_022829125.1 of Lathyrus tuberosus. NCBI lineage: Eukaryota > Viridiplantae > Streptophyta > Magnoliopsida > Fabales > Fabaceae > Lathyrus > Lathyrus tuberosus. The sequence goes on from JALAZF010000045.1 coordinate 12,466,715, forward strand.
TTAAAGAACAATGTTGACAATTGAATCTCAACAACATCACTTTCTCATTTTGATTAGAATTACCAGGGATTAATTAATTAGAAAAGTGATGACTAGTATGATATTTATAAGAAAACTAAACTCTATCTTTCAACTAATATACTACTAAACAAATGGTCCAATAGACTAGACCAATTTGACATGCTAACAACCTAGTATATTTTGACAGCTACACTAGCATTTCGATTTCAACAGAGTTTACTACAACACTGCCTTATAACCCATAAGCTACAAATCTCCACCTTAGAACAAACTCTGAACCACGAAACCAACTAGCTGTCATCATGTAGTCCTATTAGCTACATACAGTGAAAAAACATGCAACTTGTCAATGTCTTGGTGATCATATCAGCAACATTGTCATAAGTTGAAACCTTGGCAACACTTGGACTTCACCATGCTCGATTATATCTTTGACAAAATTCAGTCTCACATCGATGTGTTTGGTTCGCTCATGATATGTTGAATTCTCCAACAAGTGTATTGTACTTTGACTATCACATTTAATAGTGATTGCTCGACCTTGAATTTTTAGCTCCTTAGCAAAAACTTCAAGGCACAATGCTTCTTTCACAGCTTCAACGAGGGAAATATAATCCGCTTCAGTGATTGATAAGGGAACAACCTTCTGAAGTGTTTCTTTTCAACTGATTGTTGTACCAAACATAGTGAATACATATCCAGAAATAGATTTTCGAGAATCCATACAACCTCCATAACCAGAGTCGACAAATCCATTGATTTCTACTTTGCTATCATCACCACAGGTTCCACCATAAATCAGGACTCTGCTCAGAGAGTCATTTGTATCTTAGAATCCATTTCAATGCTTGACAATGCGCCTTTCCAGGATTGGACATGTACATGCCTACGAGGCTCACTACATATGCTATGTCTGGTCTAGTATAGACCATAGCATGCATCAAAGAACCTACTATGTTAGCATATGGTATGCTTTTCACATAGGCTTTTTCTACCTCAGCACAGGGACTCTGAGTTATACTAAGCTTGAATTGAGGATTTGCCATAGTCACAACAGGCTTTAAATTCGATATACCAAACTTGTCGAGAATCTTCGATAGGTATGTCCCTTAAGATAATTATAATCTCGACTGCTTTCTATCTCTTTGGATGTAAATCCCAAGGATTCTGGTGGCAGTACCGAGATTCTTCATCTCAAACTCTTGTCTAAGTTTAGCCTTTACCCTTAACACTTCTTTGTTAATGCTGCTAGCTATGAGGATATCATCCACATAAAGAAAAAAAATCACAAGTGAACTTATAGGTCAAAATCTAAAGTAAACACAGTGGTCGAACTGACTCCTAGTGAAACCTATGTGTGTCGTGAACCTGTCGAATCTCTTATTCCATTATCGAGGAGATTGTTTCAGGCCATATAAGGACCTGTTCAACTTGCACACATAATCCTCATTACCATTTTCTTCATACCTTTCAAGCTGTTTCATGAGGATTATTTCATCTAGATCACCACACAAGAAGGCGGTCTTCACATCCATCTGTTCAAGTTCTAGGTCAAAATTTGCTACCATGGCTAACAACATTCTAATGGATCTATGCTTTACAACTGGTGAGAACACATCATTGAAGTTGACACCTTCTTTTTTAGTGAACCCCCTAGCAATTAACCTTTCCTTAAATCGCTTCCTTCCTTAACCTTAAAAATCCACTTACAGTTGACTAACATATACCCTTGTAGGTTTCTTGATTAGCTCCCAAGTGTTATCATGAAGAGATTTCATCTCACCATCCATGGATTTAATCCATTCAGTCTTGTCTCGACTCCTCAAAACTTCTTTATACTGCCTAGGTTCTTCATTCAAAACCTTACTTGATGACTCTTCTCGACCTGTCTCTTGCAAGTAGGTAGTCATTATCAGTCTCCTCATCTTCATCAGTAACTTGTGTTTGTTCTTTAACTTCATATAGGTTATGCAATTCAACATCAATATGCTCCACCTCAATAGGAATCTCTTCCTATTCAAGATCTTCTACAGGGATATCTGCATTTTGACCAGCACCATCAGTTTTCTTGAATGCCATTTCTGCTTTATTGAAAACTACATCCCGACTTGCGATACACCTCCTGTGACCTAAATCTAGAAACCATAATATATAAGCTTTGACTTCTTCAGAGTATTCAAGGAACATACATCTTATAGCTTTAGGTTCGACCTTGCCTAATGTGAACATATGCTACACAGTCAAATACTCTAAGCCTGTCGAGATTAGTTGGATGTCTCGACCAGACTTCTTAAGGTGTTTTCATCCCCAAAGTAGATGAGGGAAACCTATTTATCAGGTAAGCTACAGTCATAACTGCCTCAGTCCAAAACATATTCTTTAATCCTGTACTAACTAACTTGCACCTCACTCTTTCTAGAATGTTTCGATTAAACCTTTCAGCCAAACCATTTTGTTGGGGAGTACCTACACTAGTTATGTGCCTTGCAATACCAGACGCAACACAAAAGTTGTCGAATGCCTCATTTCAAAATTCAAGATCATTGTCAGTTCTCAACCACTTGACCTTTCTGCCAGTTTGGTTTAGAACAGAGTCTTCCAACTTTCAAAATTTTCAAAAGTTTCATCCTTAGCTTTCTGAATGAATACCCACAAATTTCTTTAGTAATCATCAACTATGGATAAAAAAATATCTTGCACCTGAGTGTGAAGGATTTCTTGCAGGCCCCCTAAGATCAACATGGATATAATCAAGGGATCCATGTGTTTTTTGTTAACCTTATTTAAAATTCACCCTATGGGATTTACCAAATACATAAGGTTCCCAAAACTTCAATTTTTCGACCTTGTCACCACATAGAAGATTTTGTTTCGACAATTCTACCAAGCCTCTTTCAACTTACATGGCCAAGTCTCTTGTGTCATAGTTCAGTCTTCGACACAGGTTTTGTGGATGCCATATCTGCTGAACCACTTACAACCTCATCCTCTAGGGTATATAGGCCTTGCCTCTTGATGCCTCTCAAGACTTCCTTCGACCCCTTCATTACTCTTAGGATTGTTTGCTCTCCTTTGAAAACATATCCTTTCTTGTTGAATTCACCAAAAGAAATCAAATTCCTATTAATATCAAGTACATACCTGACATCAGTCAATAACCATATTGACTCATCATGGAGCTTGAATTTGACAGATCCAATTCCTATAATCTTACAGACTTTGTTGTTTCCCAGCATCACTGGCCCACCATCTTAATCACATAATTCCTCAAACACGTTCTTGTTTGGAGTCGTGTGCCAAGTACAACCTAAATCCATAATCAACTTCTTGTTAGAATCTCTGCTTGAAAGCACCAGGACATCAGATGACTCATAATCATCTTGCACAATGGGTGCATTACCATTATCCTTTTCACCATGATTATTCAGACGTTCAGAGCATACCTTTCTTGTATGACCCTACTTCTTACAATGATAACACCCATTCGCATGAGCATTACTACCATAAGAATTTTATAGGTCTTTACCTTTCTTCTTCTCAAACCTACAATCTTTCTTCAAGAATTTCCCCTTAACGCACAAACCTTCACTAACAGAAGATAGCTTGTGCTCCTTTCATTTGTTCAAATCCTTAGAGTATGATGTTGATTGAACTTCTTCAAAGGTCAATGAATCTCTTCCATACAAAAGAGTTTATTTAAAATGACCATGAAACTTAGGTAAAGAACACAATAATAATTGCTTTTGATCTTCATCATCAATACTAACCTTGATATTTTTATGGTCAAGAAAGAGCTTGTTGAATGTATCGAACTGCTCCGCCAAAACTTTGTATTCACTCATCTTGAATGAATATAAATCTTACTTCAGGTAGAGATGATTCACTAAATATTTGGTAATATACAAACCCTTGTGTTTGCTCCCTACACTAGCTGCAATTTTCTCCTTTGAAACTTGCCACAAAACCTTATCACTAAGGCTCAAGATGATTGCATTGTGTACTTTCTTGATCATCTTCGTCTTTTTCTTCTCTGTTAGAGAAACATTTATCTTCTCTGATGCTTTCAATGCTTTTAACAAACCCTGTTGAATCAGTAGGGCTTGCATCTTTAAGCACCACAAACCAAAATCATTCACACCGGTGAATTTCTCAATCTCATACTTTATTGACGACATCTTCTACTTTACGTTCACCGCACCAATTTGTTGTGAAAGTGTTGCTCAGAAAAGAGATATGATCAGTTTCTTGATTATCAAGAAAACCATAAATTAAAAGAAAAGAGAAATACAATTCAAATTGGTTAAAAGATTACAAGTGAATATTAACTATTAACACTCTATATATAAGTGAGAGAACCAGTCTATTTATAGACTACTAGCATATGTGTGTTATGTATGATGATAACAGTCATACATGACCTACATAGTTATTATAACTTATAATACATAACTAACTTAGACTACTGCATGCTTAAGCAGACTTCGACTACAACATGCACATTTTTTACTAGTGCATGTTTGAACAGACTTCAACTACAACATGCATATTTGTCCCAGTCAAACCCCCTTGTCGAGATTGGATTTCGATCCAATACTACAAATCACCACCTTGGAACAAACTTCAAAACATCAAGGGAGCAATCTAGCTATCATCGTGCAACTTTATTATATGCATACAATGAAATAACTTGCTACTAGGCAATGACTTAGTGATCATATCAGCTACATTATCTTCAATCGAAACCTTTAGTACTTTTACTTCTTTTTTCTCTATTTTCTCCCTATAAAAAGCAGCCTAACATAAATGCGCTTGGTTATCTCATAATATGATTAGTTCTTCAACATATGTATGGAACTTTGACTATCACATTTAATAATGATAAATTGGCTTTAAAGTTTGAGTTCCTTAGCAAACCCTTAGAGGCACAATGCTTCTTTCACAACTTCAATAAGGGAAATGTATTCAGCTTCACTGGTTGATAAGGCTACAACCTTCGTAAGTGAAGCTTTCCAACTAATTGTTGTATCAAACATAGTGAAAACATATCCATAAAGATGTTTTCTGGTATACATACATGTTGCATAGTTAGAGTCAACAAATGACTTTTCCATCACTCGTGGCTCCCCCATAGACCAGGACCCTACTCAGGGATCCTTTTATGTATCTTAAAATCCACTTCAAAGCTTGCCAGTGTGCCTTCCCAAGATTAACTATATACCTGCTTACAAGGCTCACTTCGTATGCTATGTTTGGCCTTGTATAGACTATAACATACAACAAAGAACCTACTATACTAGCATAAGGGATGTTATTCATATAAGCTCTTTCGACTTCAATACTCAAACTTTGAGTCTTACTCAGCTTGAATTGAGAATTTTTTGTGTCATGACAGGCTTTGAACTCGACATACCTAATTTATTGAGAATCATTATAATGTATGTCACTTGAGATAAGATAATCTCGAGTGCTTTCTATCTCCCCAAATGTCAATCCAAAGAATCCTAGTGGCAACTCCTAGAACATTCATTTCAAACTCCTTATCGAGTTCTCCTTCACCTTCATTACATCCTCGACATTGTTGCTTGCTATGAGGATGTCATCCAAATAAAGCAACAAAATAACAAGTGAACTTCTAGATTAAAATCATGAGTTAACATAGTGGTCGAGCTGGCTCCTAGTGAAACCTATGTATGCCATGAACTTATCAAATCTCCCACTCCATTGTCAAGGAGATTGTTTTTGGAATATTTAACAACTTATTCAGTTTGAACTTATCAAATCTCCTATTTCTGTATACCTTTCAGGTTACTTCATCATAATTGTTTCATCTAGATCACCATACAGAAAAGAGGTCTTCATATCCATCTATTCAAGTTCTTGGTCAAACTTTTCCACTATGTCTAACAATATTCTAATGGATCTATGCTTTAAAATAGATGATAACACATCATTAAAGTTGACTCCTTCTTTCTGACTGAGCGCACTAAAAATCAACCTTACCTTAAATCTCTTTGACATCACTCATCCGATTTCTTCCTTAACCTTGAAAATCCACTTACAGCTGACTAACCTGGTTCTTACAAGTTTCTCGATCAGCTCCCAAGTGTGGTTAGCATGAAGAGATTTCATCTCATCATCCATGGCTCTTATCCATTCAGTCTTATTTTGACTCCGCATAGCTTCCTTGTAGTATGTAGATTCTCTCTTCATTAAGAACCTCACTTGCAGATATTAAGGCAAAAGCTATGAGATCTGTATAACCAAGTCTTTAAGGTGGCTTAATGACTCTCATTTCCCTATCCCTTACCAAAATGTAGTCATCATTATTCTCCCCATCTTCATCAACACCTTGTGCTTCTTCTTCGACTTCATATGGGTTATGCAATTCAACATCAATATGATCTACCTCAACAACAAACTCTTCCTGTTTCAGCTCATGTTTAGATATGTTTGCATTTCGACAAGCATCATCAGTTTTCTTGAAAGCCATTTCTGCTTCATTGAAAACCACCTCACAGTTTGTGATACACCTTTTGTGACCTGGTTTTAGGCACAAAATCCTATAGGCTTTAACTCCCCCAGGATACTCAAGGAACATGTATATCAAAGCTCTAGGTTCGAATATGTCTTGCCTAATGTAAGCATAGGCTACACAGCCAAATACTCTAAGTTTGTCGAGATTTGGTGGATTACCCGAACAAACTTCTTGAGGCATCTTCATCCCTAAAGAAGTCGAGGGACATCTATTTATCATGTATGTTGCAGTCACAACAACCTCAATCCAAAACACCTTTTTCAATCCAACACTAACCAACATGCATTTAACCATTTCCAAGATAGTTTGATGGAATCTTTCAACCAGGTCATTTTGCTGAGGAGTACCAACTACTGTCTTGTGCATAACAATACCAAACATAAGACAATAGTTGTTAAAAACTTCATTGCGCAACTCAAGATAATTAATGGTCATCAACCTCTTGACCTTCCTGCCAATCTGATTTTTAACTAGAGTCTTCAAACTTTTGAAATTCTCAAAAGTCTCATCCTTCGTCTTCTGAATGTATATCTATAAATTTTTGGAATAATCATCAACTATGGCTAGAAAATACGTTGCACCGGAGTGTGAAGGATTTCTTGTAAACCCCTAAAGACCAGCATGAATGTAAGCAAGAGATCCATATGTTATTTATTTACCTTTATTAAACTTCACTCTGCTGGTTTTACTAAACACACAAAGTTCACAGAACTCAAGCTTTTCGGCCTTGTCACCACCTAGTAGATTTTGTTTCCCCAATTTGATCAGACTCTTTTCACTGACATGGCCCAATCTTATGTGCCATAGATCTGTCTTCAAAATAAGTTTTATGGCAGAAATATCTACTGAAGCACTTAAAACCTCAACCTTAACAGTATACAAGCCTTTTGTCTTTCTGCCTCTTGGCGATTTACTTCCAAACCTTCTCTGCTTCCCCTTCATCTTGAGGGACTTTGTCCTTTTGCAGATAGTTTAGTATGGGTGACATCCAACTTTATTTGAGGGTAACTTCTGAGGTGCATATCTCGTGCGCCTCAATATTAAGGGTGGTGAGAGTCTCTAGCATTACTGTTTGATTATACCCTGTCTTTTTGAGCTGGCGAGTTTGGACAAAAGGTATGCTCTGAAGTTTTGCTCCCTGAACATGTGCTTTACTTCAAAAGATTTAAAGCGTGTTGATAAATTCCGTATCTTATAGAGTTATTTTATGATTTAAGGTTCTTTGGCCTGGTACTTTCTGGTGACTTGATTGGCAACTAGCTGGGAATTGCTTTTTGCCTTAAAACTGGAAGAACCCATTTCGAGGGCGAAAGCAGTGTTGTCGATAAGAGCTTCATATTCAACTTGGTTATTTCTAGCTTTGAATTCAAACTCAAGTGCTTGTTCTATCAGTATGTCGTAAAGTACTTCTAATATTATTCTAATTCTGCTCCCTTTTACATTTGAGGGACCATCGACCGATAATGTCCACTCTGGCGGCGCCTCCTCGTCCACTAGCGAACAAAATTCTGCCAAAAAGTATGCCACATATTGGGACTTGATGCTTCCTCTTAGGTCATATTGGATGCCATACTCCAAAAGTTACACCACCTAATATACCATTCTTCCCGCCTGGTCTGGTTTCTTAACGACCTGTCGAACAAGATAATTGGTTTTTACGAGCAGTTTTTTACCTTGAAAATAGGGTCAAAGCTTTCTCGCTGTGACAACAACGACAAAAGCTAACTTCACGATCTTTGGTAACGTGCTTCAGTGCCTTCAAACACTTTCCTTATGAAATACACGAGTCGTTCCATTTTATTTGTCTCTTGGACGAGTACTGATCTCATCTCCTGATTTGTGACTGAAAGGTACATGAGAAATGGCGATCCTTTCCTCAAACGAGTGAGGATGGGCAGAGACATGAAGAAGGCTTTTATTCTCGAGAAGTCTTCATCACATTCTCTGGTCTATTCAAACCTCTTCTTCTTATTTATGACGGCGAAGAAAAGGAAAGTTTTTCCGCCCGTACAAGAAAGGAAACGAGATAGGATAGCGAGGAAACCTGGAAGATATTGAATTTCTTTGACACTGGAGGGGCTTCTCATGTTAATGACAACTTGATACTTATCGAGATTTGCTTCAATGCCTCTCTTTGTTAGCATGAAGCTAAGGAACATTCGCACATGCATCCCAAAGGAGTACTTAGCGGGGTTTAAGCACATGTTATACCTCTTGATTGACTACAGGACATCCTTCAAGTCTATTTCACGACTATGCCCTTGATTGGACGTCATTATCATGTTGTCAATATAGACCTCCAGATTTTATCCTATATGGTGGGAGAATATGGTGACAATAAGTCGTTGGTAAGTGGCACCATCATTCTTGAGGCCGAAGGGCATGACATTATAGTAGTAGTTGCCATGGTTCAACATGAATGTCGTATTAGGAGTGTCAAGGGGATCTATTTTAATCTATATATACCCTGAATAGGCATCTATAAAGCTTAGCATATGGTAGCCCGAGGAACCATCAATCAGGAAATCAATATCAGGCACATGATATGGGTCATTAGGGAAGGTCGTATTGAGGTTGGTGAAATCCACGCACATGCGCCACTTGTTCGTAACTTTCCTCACCATAACTACGTTGGATAACTGGGTTAGATATTTTGTCTCTGTAATGAATTTGACACTTGCTAGCTTGCTTACTTCTTCGTCGATGGTGACTATCTTCTCATCACCAACTTTTTACTTTCTTTGGCCACTAGCCTTACGAAAGGGTTGACAGCGAGACGATGGCACACCACTCTGGTGTCTATCATAGGAATGTAGGATAAAGCCCAAGAGAACAATTCAAAATTTCTAATGATTTGGTCAACTAGCTCATGCTATTTTTCTTTAGAAATCGTGGTTCAAATCGTTGTCACTTAGTTAGCTGAAGTTTCTATTTGAACTTCCTTTAGATCCTTTGTGAGCATGCGCCTCTCATTGTCCATGCCTAGCATGGAGTACCAACTATCGGTGTCATCATATAATGCTTCAGGGATTGGGAAGACCCCAAGGGAGAACTCTTCCCATCCCATCGCCAGGCATCTCTGGTCACATTCTTGGGCGCTTTGCTGATCTCCTCGGACGGTCCCGACTCTCCGACTGGGTAGCTGGTATTTGACACAGTATTGGGTGGATATGATTTCCCCTAACACATTAATAATTTGAGTGCCAAAAATGATGTTTTAAGGAGATAAAGCGAGGTAATTGACCTCAATCACCTTGGAGTCTTGTCCCACATTACAAGTAATCTCTAGGACTACGTGGCCCCTTACTTGCACCTGCTCGCTCGAAAAACCTACTAACGAACCTTTTAACACCTTGATGTTGTTGGAATCAATCATGAGTTTTTGGAAAGTGTTGTAGAATAAGATGTCAACTAAGCTTTCAGAGTCTATCAAAACTCATTTGATATCCCAATTACCATGTTACACAATGATGACCAGGGGGTCGTTATCGTGAAGGAGGATTCTGACACCGTCACTACTAGAGAAAGTGATGATAGCCCCTGGTTATGCCTGGTCGGATTTGGATAATCCTGGGGATATTACATTCGTCGTCAGTACTTGCCTAGTATATTTCCTCCTAGAGGAGCTTAAACTTCCTTCGTCGGCAAAATCTCCGACTATGGTGTTAGCCATGGAGTCTGGATCTTTGTTAGCCATTTTCAAGGGAAGATTGTGAAAATGACGGTGATGATGAAGGTGTGGCCCGTGTTAGTTTTTTCGGGCCTCCATGGTGGGTGCCGCTATACTTGTCAAAAAGTATATAATGCATGAAACCCATATGCTACCAGGGGTGGCCAAAGGCCTTAGTATTTTTCTCTGGGATAGGGCTTGATCACAGTGGTAAGAAACCCCGCTTTATGGTTCTTATGGTGATGAGAGAGCAAGATCACGTGAGGCAAGAAGCTTCGTGGCTTTAGGGGTTATATCATGTGTATTACGATCTTTCCTTTCTCATGCTAGGGATGAGATACTTATAGAGGCTCTTCGTCCTGAAGTTAGGGTTTCCTTGAAAGTGATAACCATCCAATTAGATAGTGGTGGACCATTGAATCCTTACATCCTAGGGAGACGCAAATGATCCTATTGACTCTAACTTCTCTTTGACTTAGGCACATCTTTTCTAAAATTTCCCACGTTTAGGTGAGTAGAGAGCGCTCAGGGTAAATGTGCTGGTAAGTGGTCTTTGTATCATTCTTTCTAGTATTTATTATTTAGTAGTTTACCACATTTCATTCAATTTCCTTTCATTTGTCAATTTTTTATGTTGTGGTTTGTGTTTTATTGTGAATTCCCGGGTCTTATGAGCATCAAAGCAAGAAGGGATCAAAGGCAAGAGAAACGGAGCGAAAATGACATTTTGGCCATTTTATCCGAAGAAAAATTCAAGGATATGATACAGCCACCCATCGTAGTATCATGCAAAGACCCCCTCATTTGATGACTTTTGAAGCAAAAAGTAGGCATCCGCTACGACCACCCATAGCAGCTGCTGCGGGTCGTAGCAGGGAGGCGAGAGAAAATACAAAGTTTGTTGTTTTGTGCCATAAATGGAAGGATTTCCTCTTAATTGTGGCTCTTAGGTTTGATTGGATATAAATCAAATATGATATTTTTAGATTGAACTAAGGATATTTGACAATTATTTATTTTTTCTTATAAAACTCATAGCCTGTTATGAGTTTAGGTTACCAAGTTTATATTTTTCATTCCTAGTTTTCTAAAGTTTCAATTTTTATTTTCTCTTTGTAACTCAAGTCTCCAAGGGAGCAAAGTGTGGAACAAGTTTATTATTCAATCCGGGTTTTCTATTCATTCTCTTATATTGTTCATCTGTTTTGTGTGATCGGTATGAGTTTGATGATGAACATCTTTGTGATTGTTTTCACCCTCACCACGAGTGAGTAGTTTCATAGGGACTAGGGGTTATGGGAATTGTATCATGACCTATTGTGTGATCCGTTACTAAAGATTGCCTGAATTTTAAATAAACTTATTTTATAATCTTAGTGCATGTATTCCAACGAAATTAAGTGGTTCCCGGGTATTGACCCTAGTCTGAAAGCATATGTGTTGATACCAGAGTGCATATTTTTAAAAAACCTAATCCGGACGATGCGAAAGCCGATAGACAAATTTGAGAAAACATATATCTAGGCAAAAATAATGACTCGTTGAATAATAATCCGGATGATGCGAAAGCCGACAGATTATTCCTCTATGATAACAACAATGCACTGATGGAAGCAGGTAGTGCCCAATTTTATATATTTTCTATAATTTATGCAAAACTCTCGCAATAGGTGTAACGAGGATCAAATGATAATGTTAGGGACATGAACTAAAACCCCGAGTCTTGTTTACCCTAATTTGGTACTTAAGTGATTTTTCTGCTATTTCTATTTAATTTATTTTTCATTCAAGTTGTTTACTAAAAACTCTCTTTTCGATTTCTCTTGATATACACCGACTGGATAAGATTTTTTTACTTAAACCATTGGTCTATATGGTTTGATATTTATTTTATTAGTTCGTGACAGCCGTGCACTTGCAACTGTAACAAGTTTTTGGCGTTGTTTCCGGAGACCAATTGCGTTTGATATTGAATTTCTATTTGATCATCATATATACTAAAGCTTTTATATTTATGAATTTTAATTGTGTTTTCTTGTTGTGGTTCTCGCTTCCATTGCATGCGTTGAGCTCGTTCTGCTGATAACTTAGTCGAGCCCGTTGACAAAATCAAGCGTTTCTTACTCTAGAGACGCCAAAATCTTAGATTACAAGCTATAGCTGACCCAATTGATACTAATCCCCTTAAGGATTATACTATTCCCACCGAAGTGGAACCACATTGGAGTATTGTAGACCCGACGATTGCGACAAATAATTTTGAACTAAAACCATCTTTGATTGGTATGGTGCAACAAATCCAATTTGCTGGTTTACCTTCGGAAAATCCTAACCTCCATCTCTCAATTTTTTTTGACAATTGTGGTACTATTAAGGCAAATGGTGTTTACCAAAATTCCATCTACCTTCGTCTATTTTCCTTTTCTCTAAGAGACCGTGTGCGGGTTTGGCTCCAATCCTTGCCCGTCAATTCTATCACTTCAGGGACCCAATTGAAAGAGGCATTTTTAGAGCGATATTTTCTGCCAAGTAAAATAACCCAAGTTAGGAATAAGATCAACAACTTTAAGTAAGAAGATGGAAAGTCCTTATTTAAAGTGTTGGAGCGTTATAAAGATTTGCTAAGACTATGCTCTTTCCATGGGCTTGAGAAGTGGATGATAATCAATGATTTTTACTATGGTCTCCTTTACTCCACAAGGATGGCCTTAGATGCGGCTTTTGGCGGAGCCCTCGTGCATTGTCCTCAAGATGTATCCTATAATTTGATAGAAGAGATGACCAAAAACCACCACTCATTGGGAAGTGTGTGACAAATTGCCGCTAAGTCTACCCCTAAAATTGGTGGTATGTATGAGGTTAATACGTTTGATCAGATGAACGCTAAGGTGGTTGTTGTTTACCAAAAGATAGATAGTCTAAGAATCACACATTCTACACCTACTATTCCAACCCCTATTGCTTCAGTTGCCCCTTCCACACTCTAATGTGAGATATACGGAGTTAATGGGCATACCGATAAAGATTGCCAAAGGATTCTCACTGGAGGATCCAACCAAGAGAATGCCAACTTTGTGAACAATAACCAAAAGAACAACCCTTACTCTAACACCTACAATCTGGGGTGGCGTGATCACCTAAATTTCTCTTTTAGGAATAACAATCCCAAACAATCTATTGGACCTCCGGGTTTCCAAGAAGCTACTCAACTCGAGCCTGAGAAGTCAAACCTTGAACTTTTAATGGAGAATTTTGTTTTGAAACAAACCCATCAAAATGATGAGTTTAGAAACCAAAATCTCCTCACCAATGAGGCACTTAGGCAATTGAACACTACGATTGATAATATGGTCTCTCACACCAAGATGTTGGAGGCCCAAATCTCCCAAGTGGCGCAACAACAAGTCGCTTCTTCCGTCCCTCCCGGATCATTTATGGGGCAGCCCAAACAAAATCCTAAGGTGCATTTGAATTGCGTGAGAACCCTTAGTTGTAAGGAAGTGGGTAGTTCTAGTTCTAAAGAGATAGAAGTTGAATTTAGTGTGCTAACACCATCCGAAAATGTGGTTGTTGAAGTGGTTGAGGAGGAAGCACCCTATCTTCCTCCCCCTCCCTAGAAACCCATTGTTCCTTTTCTACAAAGGCTTGTGAAAGCCAAGGTGAAGGCCCGATTCAAAAAGTTTATGGAACTTCTCAAGATGATCGACCTCAACGTACCTTTCACCAAGGTGCTAACCCAAATGCCCTCTTATGTCAAGTTCTTAAAAGAAATCATTTCCAATAAAAGAAAGGTAGAGGAGCATGAAATAGTGGCCATGACCCTTGATAGTAGTGTCAAGATCCAAAACATGCTTATCCCTAAGCTCAAAGACCTGGGAAGTTTCTCTATCCCTTGTCATATACTATTAGCCTAATGCCTTTGTTCGTTTATAACAACTTGAACATGGGAGATATGAGGCCTACCAATGTGTTTTTGCAACTTGCCTATATATCAGTTAAGTATCCTATAGGTGTGCTAAAGGATGTTCCAGTGAGAGTTGGTGAGTATTATGTTTCGGTTGACTTTGTGATAATGGATATCGATGAAGATTTTCAAATCCCTATAATTTTAGGAAGGCCTTTCCTAGCTACATCGGGGATAATAGATGTCAAGAAAGGGAAGTTGACCTTTGAGGTAGGAGATGAGAACATTTAAATTTTAGCAAAATTATTGAAGAAACCTTCTTTAAGGGAATCTTGTTGTTTGGTTGATTTGTTAAGCGACTGTGTTCAAGAGAATGCACCAGTAGCTGCTACAGGCCGTAACAACATCATACCAAGACCCCCTCATTTGATGACTTTTGAAGCAAAAAGCATGGACTTTCTATAGCCACCCGTAGCAGGTAGGCGAGAGAAAATACCAAGTTTGTTATTTTGTGCCATAAATGAAAGGATTTCCTCTTAATTGTGGCTCTTAAGCTCTATTGGATATGAATCAAATATGACCTTTTACATTGAACCAAGGATATTTGACAATTATTTATTTTTCCCTATAAAACTCATAGCCTGTTATGAGTTTAGCTTACCAATTTTATATTTTTCATTCCTAGTTTTCTAAAGTTTTAATTTTTATTTTCTCTTTGTAACTCAAGTCTCCAAGAGAGCAAAGTGTGGAACAAGTTTATAATTCACTCTAGGTTTTCTATTCATTCTCTTATATTGTTCATCTATTTTATGTGATTGGTATGAGTTTGATGATGAACATCTTTGTGGTTGTTTTCACCCTCACCATGAGTGAGTAGTTTCATAGGAACTAGGGGTTATGGGGATTGTTTCATGACCTCATATGATTTGTTACTATCGATTGCGAGAATTTTAAATAAACTTTTTTATAATATGAGTTCACGCATTCCAACTTTGTTACGAAAGTAAGTGGTTATCAGGTATCGACCATAGTCTAAAAGGATATGTGTTGATACCGGAGCGCAAAATTTTAAACAACCTAATTCGGATGATGCAAAAGCCGACAGACGAATTTGCGAAAACATATAGCTAGGAAAAAGTAATGACTCATCTAATAATAATCCGGACGATGCGAAAGCCGACAAATTATTCATCAATGATAGGGTTAATGCGATGACGAAAGTAGGTAGTGCCCAATTTTATCCATTTTCTATCATTTATGCAAAAGACTCATATAATAGGGGAAACGAGGATCGTATGATAGTGTTAGGGACAAGAACTATAACCACGAGTCTTGTTTCCCCTAATTTGGTACTTAAGTGATTTTTCTACTATTTCTATTTAATTATTTTTTTATTCAAGCTGTTTACGGAAATCTTTCTTTTCGATTTGTCTAGATATACACCGATTGGATAAGAATTCTATTCTTAAACCATTGGTCCCTGTGGTTCGATATCTATTTTATTACTTCGCGACAGTCGTGCACTTACGACTGCATCAGGTGCCCCCACTTACGAGCAATATATGGGTGTCGCCTTCTACGTGCGATTATAATCCCCCTTAGTATGTCTTTTACAAATACATCATTACTCGTATCAAGAGATCAATGTTATCCTATGAGAGTCTCGTCAACTTCCTTTCAATTAATTTGGGAAAAAAATCCATATGGTTACATAATATGCTAAGGGAGTGTCGAGTTGTGACCCCCTTAAAAATATCTCTAATCTGCTAAGAGAGTGACTAAGAGAGGGAGAGAGAGAGAGAGAGAGAGAGAGAGAGAGAAATGTACACTAGGATATATAGTGGTTTGACACATTCGTCTTTACTTTGTGCTTAGTCCACTTTTTGAAATGTAAGAACAAGCGGTTTATGAGTTTTTAAATCATAAATGAAAGAATGTATTTTCTGACACTATGAAAGATTAAGAGTTAAAAATGATTTATAGGTGCTGGAAATGAAGCACAAAAGAAGTGAAAAAATCATATTTGATTCGAGTCAAGATCATTTGGTGATTTGAGTCAAGTGGAAAAGTAATGCGGAACAAGATCAACACTTAAAGGCATGATTCAACTTACACATGTCATGATTCGAATTAAAGTTTGGTCATGATTCGACTCAAACTTGGCAGTGGCTGAAGAAGAATTTGTGATTCAACTCATGTACATATTATGATTCGAATCATAGAGCGCATGATTCGAATCAAGCGAAGTTGTGATTCGACTCACAAGTTGCAACAAAATCTTGGTTACTTTCTTCCTTGTTTGATTCGATTCAAGGGATTGTGTGATTCGAATCACACATCCAAAATTTCAAAAATTCAAAATTTCAACTATGTTTTGAGATTTTACCTTTGACATGACTTTAATCAATCTCAATTATGGTTTTTGTTCCAAAAACTTGACTAATTTACTTAAGGCATATTGTTCATACTTAAACACATGCAATTTGAATTATGCAAGCTAAAATACGGATCCCAAACTTGATACTAAAAGATAAGCAATTGAAGAGTATGCTCAAATATAAAACTAGATTCAAAGTAAAGCTTAAGGGACAAATAACAAAACCGCATCGAATCTCCCCTTTAATGTATGAGAGAGAGAGAGATGCAACTTCACAAACAATTATAAAAACCTCTAAAAACTCTTAATTACTAGGAATTGTCACATATTATTATTTTAGCAAATATATTTTGTATGCAACCTTCTTTAGATGATGATTTTACAATCTTTACACTCTTTATTAGTGAGTGGTACTATCAACATAAAATATATTTGTAATGCCTAATTGAACTAAGTATAAAGTCTTCCTTGCCATGATAGACACCCAAAAGACTTAAAAGATTCAATTAATACATGTTGGACCGTGCTTGTAAACGCTTGACTTTCTATTTATTATTTCTTTTTCCTATATATTAACCACATTTTTTGTGGATTGCAAGTGACATGCAATTTATTTTCAAGTATAAACGATAATGTATGCAAGATTTCTCAAAGAAGCTCCTCCTATTATTAGCAATTAATTCTATCACAATTCAATATCATAATTTGCACACAAAATTTCCAAAGAAACTCAACCTGCTAGTTAACCTAACAATTTAATACCGCACATTAATATACTTTAGCTATATCTAGACCTTATAATTGGTTAATTATACACACTCCTATGCTACTAGCACTAAGTCCTTTTTACATTATAGAGTACAAAAAAAACTCTTCTTTTAGACCAAACTGATTCTCCAAGAAATGGCACCAACTTGTATAAGTATCCAAAAACTTGACTTATAATACATTCCTTTTGTTATATGCACATGCACCAAGATAGTGGAAATTAGAACTAACATTTTCTTAAGCAACACAATCCTCTAAAGTAGAAAAAAAGTTGTTCAAATAAGGAAAAATTCTAGGAGATATATTCAATAATTGAGTTGATTTTGAAGGGAAAAAAGTGCCTTTAAAATTAGTCCTTTCTATATTTTATAGAAACTCATCATCATATACATGGTTTAAAATCAAAACTTTGCCAAAAATATAATATAAAATGAAAGTCACTTACCCTAAAACAATAGTGTCATCTCTTTGTGAGACCAAAACTTATATCCACATATCTCTAAGGTAGGTGTCTGTATTAAGGGTGTGCTAATGACATTACCCATATGTGTACGGTCCCACTTTAACCAAAGAAAGCATAGTTAGTCTCAATCACAAGTCTAATCTTAATTTGCATTATTTCTCTATAGTAACACCTTTATAACACAAAAAGGTAGATCCATTTATCTCTGAGTATCACATAAGTAAGACTAATTATTTCACTTTAGGGCCTTACCAATTTAATATCTAAATTTTTTATATATAATAATATAATTATAGTGATTTGACACTTTTTTTTTCACTTTGTTTGTTTGCTTAGTTTGTTATTAAGTTTGGAAAAGTTGTTTGGAGGGTTGGGATTGGTGCTCTAGCAGCCCACATGTTCATGTGTTAAAAGGAGATGAAAACGCCTTGACATAAGGGTTAATTAATTGATGTGATGTCACTATTAACATAAAATATCACTTCAAGGTTTTTTTTAGTAACCACTATAATTAGTTATATTTATTCATTCTATGTGGATCCACAAAGTACTTTTATAAGTTTGAGATTTTTCTTTTGGTATCTATCTATATGAGATTTGTACATGCTAATAGTGTTTGGTTGAAGTTAATTTTTATCGATAGGGTGGTAATTGTAGCACCGATCCGGATTCTATGCATTAGAATTTTAAGGTGATTTCATGTTATAATCATTCACAATCGTTGATTGATAGTCAAACGAGAACATGACGCAACAATAGATCTAGAGCATCCAATTTCAAAATTGCAATTGAGGTAGTTTTAACGTATGATACTGAATATAAAATCTAGAGTGGGCTGAGAAAAATAAATGTGAGTTTGAAGTGTTCAAAATCGAATGTGAAGTAAAAGTTTCATAATGATTAGGTAAAAATTGAGTACTTTATAAATGAAAGAACTTACACATGTATTATCTAAAAGTTTTAGGTAAGTATGTGATATATCTCCCACAAAATATCTTGTTCATAAAAAAGACACCAATATAAAATGTTCTCACATGTTGACTCTCGAATTGATGATCTAAGATAGTGTATCTTTCTTATTAAAAAGAAAGTTAACTATAATTTGACGGTGAATTCAATTGAACATTCTTGCCATCTTTAATTTTGGTCTAATAGAGAGGGAGGATGCATACATGTAAACGCCTTAACACTCAAGTTAATGAATATCGTAAGTAAGAGGTTTTACATATTAAAATAGTGTGTATATCATACAAATATTCTAATTTTTTATAGTAGAAATTTAGATTTTTAGGTATCTAGAACCTCGTATTTGCTACATAGGATCGAATCGTTGGAAGTACGACGGTCCTTCGCGTTATAACTGCTATGATAAAGTGTTCTTGTAAGTAGTTTTATTTTAAGGTTTTGTGGTATTATAAATTTTGTGGGTAATTTTTTTGTAGGGAATTGAAGTCAATGATTTGACGTAAATAATATTCGATTGTTTAATTTGAGAACCCTTAAGAGTTTCATCACTTTTATTTCTATGTGCCACTAAGGTGACACCATTACATGATTCTTAAACCATCTGAATTGCTTTGATATATAGATTTTTTATAAGATCCTACAAAGTCCGTTTAATGGGTCTAACAGTCTTTCCCAATTTTTTTTAAAGATATATTAATATGATGATTGAGCCTTTACATCATACCGAAATGAAAAGAAATAACAACAAAAATCTAAGATAAAAACGAGTATTATCAAAAGCAGTATCAAAAACTCTCTAATAATACAATCAAATGAGAGTCAAATGTCACCTACTAAATCGTAAATAAAAAATAGATAAATAGAGTAAACAAAACTCAATAATAGAGAGATATAAATATTTGGTTGTGTTTGCCCATAAGTATTGAGAAGGGAACATGGTGTAGGATATGTTTATGAATGTATATTCTTCTTTCAATGTCTTTGTTTTCTCCTTGTGAATGTATATTCATTCTAGTTGTGACAAATATCCATTTTGAATAATTGATACGAAGAAAACACAAAATAAAACACATTATTTCAATATGTTTCTGTGTAGAAGTCTTTGGCACTTGGCTGCAATTCAAACTGTTGTTCTAACCATGGATTGGTCTATTATGACAGCAAACCTTTTTTTTTTTCTGTCGGTACAACCTAACGAAATATTTTTGTTCTTGATGTGAGTATGATTTTGAAAGATACAGTAATAACACCTACACCCTCCGGACACATTTATAAGCAAATTTACCTTTTTTGGGTACATTTGACTATTAGTGTATCTAGTCCATATATGGACTAGATACACTAATAGTCAAATGTACCCAAAAAAGGTAAATTTGCTTATAAATGTGTCCGGAGGGTGTATTAATTATTAATAATTTGATGAATACATGTTGTAACATCAATAAAAATATGGATGTATCATGATTTTATCTTCAGTCATATATAGTTTTTAAGTTTTTTCATTTAAAATTTTTTATTACTTTATGTTGGTTTTAGAGTTATTTGATTTTTTTTTTTAAATTTTAATAAAGTGTTTATGAATTCGTTTTTTAAAACTAAATATTCGGTGTAGTTTTATTTTATTTATTTGATTTAACAAAAAAATTGTCTTAGACCTAGATTTAAACCAGACACATGTTGGTTACTAGACAAGATATTTTATCACTGAACACTTTTCCTTTTTTTTTTATTAAATCTACCAATTATATATATATATATATATATATATATATATATATATATATATATATATATATATATATATATATATATATATAGGTTCATATCCTATGAGAATACTATTTTTATGTAAGAATATGAAAATGAATATAAATCATTAGATTTTAAAATAAATGGTGGAGATTATGTGTGAGTTTTGTTTTTCTCTCTCCTCAATTATTTTTTTATAACTAGTGGGATACTCGTGCCTCCGCACGCGTACTGGTGTGGTATGTGGAAGTGTCACCAACCAGAAATGTTAATTCAACTATGCAATATGAATAATTTAAGTTAGATGTTATAAAACAAATTATGTTGAATGGTGTATAAATAAAAGAAAATGAAAAAAAATGTTAAGGAAACAATTTGATTATTATTTTTTTAAATTTATCGTTGAAATGTATGAAAAATGAAAATTCAATAGTATGTTCTAATGTGAATGAGAACATAGCGTTGTAAGTTCTAATGTTGTCTTGGAAATTTTTACTATGTTTCGATGTTCTATCATACAGAAGTTGATGTAATAGTGGAGGAGGCGTCTTCATGAGTGGCAGGACCACCTTGCCACTTCTGCAACATATATGAAACTTTGGAACAATAGTATATTTATGCTTTTATTTACGTTCCTGATACCACATAGAAGCCTTACAGTGATGGCATTTCCAAACTAGGGCACCAATGTCAGCATACTCTGCATTCATAAGAGATATGTAAGGATGGCGATTTGTAATAGATGAAATTCTGGCAAAGATATCAGATGTCCTACACAGATGTTGAGACACTGATATCCAACATAATGAACAAGATAACAATAAAAATAACAGTGCAGAAAGTAAACAACACAGTGATATGTTTACCCAGTTCGGATCAACAATCCTACTCTGGGGGCTACCAAGCCAGGGACGAAAGCAATATACGATAGTATCAATTCACAGATCATACAATTACCGAATAATCTGTTCACTTAATCACTACCCTTCCTATGACTTCTACCTAAGACTCACCTAGGTATGAGACCCTCCTCAAATCCCTTTACAACCACAACCCGTGATTGGTATCTTTCCACACAAGTAACAAACCGAAAGTCACACTTTCAAAACACACAATTCTCAATACTTCAAAGCTTATGAGAATTGACACACAAGAAACTCAATGATTAAAAGCTTATGAGTAACTGACAGAACTTACAACACAAAAACCTGTCCTTATACTGTTATCAGAATGATACCAGTTAGGCTCACAAAATACACTCGAAAACCCTAACAAAAACACATGTAAGTTCCACACCTAAACTAGCTTTACATCAGTCAATATATAGCATTTAATCTGGACTAAATTGGGCTTCAAAGACGCAGCAAATAGACTGCTCACAAATCTGCAAAATAAACTCCAACAAAATAGGTCTTCAATCCAAAGTTTCCTAATATGTCTCCATAATTAGAAAACAGCTAAAAATCCGAAAAACCAACATATAACCACAATCCAAAAATGCTTTGCATGCCACATAGGATAACCAAATATTCACAGAATATTTAGTAACAATTCACAGCAACAGAATCTGCTTTAAAAACTGAATCCAAACACGATGTCCTATGAGCAGGTATGGGACATCTTCATTCGACATGTTGAATGCAGCAAATTAGAACTTCATGTTTCAACTTCTTACTGCTAGAATAGTTTTAGCAAAATAAATGCCAACCACAGAATCAAAGAAATAACAATCTCCCCCTTTGGCTTATTTTGGCTAAAACATCCATATCAGACAGCAGCGAAATACCAACATCACACAGCAAAAAAAAAACATCCAGCATAACAGCACTCCCCTTCAGCTGCATACAACACCCAGCACAAAAAAACATCCAGCATAGCAGCACTCAAGCACTCCCCTTCAACTGCATACAACACACAGCACAAAAGAACAACACATCATAGCAGCATAGCAAAACTCCCCCTCAACTGCAACAATAATCCACAATCTCCCCCTCAACTACTGCAGCAGCACACCACACACAAACATACTACTCCCCCTTTTTAGCCATAAATATGACAAAGGCAAGTAGAATAAGTAAAACACAACAAGGTTAAAGTTCAGAAGAGATACATAGAAAAGCTATTCTAGGTGTTCAGACAAAAACAACAAAAGCAAAATAAAACTTCTGCAGAAATTATGCCATTATTCTGCAGCACCATCATCGTCAGATTCTGCAATGTCTTCACTCTCTCCATCAGCAACAGCATCAGTATCACCACTCCTAGATCCTGAGTCATCTGAACTCTGTTCACATTCTCTATCAGATTCTATAGAGGCATCACCTTCAGCAGCTCCTTGGTCTTTACCAGCCGTCCCAGCAGAAACATTCCTTTTCTCCATGAAGGTTTTGATTAACTGTTCAAGTTTGGCCTTCCGAGCAGTGTCTCTTCTGATGGAATCTTCCAGTTCCTTGCACGTTTCTTGCAGCTGTGCAATGACTTCATCATCAAGATTAGTCTGACTTGAGGTCTGAGAAGATGTCCCAACAATGTCTAAGACATGTGCTCCACCAAGTAACTTGTAGTGAAGGGACAGAGGAAGTTTTCTTTTGAGCGCTGTGTCACTCCTCAACACAAGATTAGGACACTGATCTAGAATAACACCACAGATCAAGGAAGGGAAACAAATAGGCATCTTGACAGCTGTTGAGCTAGCTTATTTCAGAATCTGTTCAAAGATGTATGATCCAAAGTCAAAAGCAACCTTTTTCCCGATAGCATACATGAATCTGCCAAGTGTGGAGGAAATAGTAGATGTGTGATTGGTAGGAACCCAATTCACAACATCAATCCTGTGGAGGATGGCATATTTGACACTTAGTTTTCTAGACGACAACTTCTCTTCATTTGGCCAGTGTCTTATACAACCACCTGTAATCTCCTTGCATACAACATTGTCTGTAACCTCTAACTCAGGTTGAGGTTCCTTACACCTGCCCAGATAGTTGTTGATAATTTCAGGAGAAAAAATGACAGCTTCACCTCTCATAGATACTTTTCTGAGGTTGTTATCCCTGTTCTCATTACACTCTTCAGATATATTCACCACAAATTCCTTGACTAGATTTCCATAGCATGGTCCTATCTTGGACACCGTTCTCATCAATCCAGCCGCCGCAATGAGATCCATGATTTCTTTGTACTTATCGAAATCCTTCCCCAACTCTCTCTCCAGAGCAATCCTCCTTTGATCTACAATTCTCCATCTATTTGCATTTCTCATAGAACTTTCAGCATAAGTCTTTTTGCTGGTGGAGGTTTTCATACCAATGATGTCCTGGGCATCTGTTGCAACTTCATAATCAGACTCACTGTGATCAGTGATTTTTCTCTTCTTAGTGGGCACTACAACCTTGCTCCATTGTTTAGGAGGCCCTACTCGAACTTTTCCCTCCCCACCTCCAGATTTTCCACTCAGTTTTGAGGCCTTGGAGCCTTCACTTATCACAGTTTTTTCTCTTCTTCTCTTAATTTTTCTCAGAATTCCATCAATATGTTCCTCATCAGAAGTGAGGTCATCAACATTAATAACATCATCAGTCCTTACATCAGCTTTCCTTTTACTCCTTCTTTCACGGTCCACATGAATTGGGACACCATCATCAGTCCTATCAGTAGGGATGCTATGGACATTTTCGGTCAAGGATGTTGGAACATCAGACCCGACATCTGTCTCGACTCCACTCAGAACCGCGACAACAAATCTCCTAAGTACCTTATCCCTTTTGACAACATCATCATCAGTGGAATTCTTGTTCACACCACATGATTTAGTAACCTTCTTCTTCTTAACTAAGCCAGATTTAGACCCCTTTTCCGCCACGTTTTTCCTAGGGCTTACTTGGTCAGCATACAAAGTAGTCATGGAGTGGACTTTCTTCCTAGGTGAAAGAGGTTTAGAATTCTTACCTGGAATATTGACATTTGTTGTGTGAGAAGCTTGCTGTTTGCCTTTAGGGTCAGCCGGCACAACATTCAAAGGAGCAATATCTAGCACTAGATTAGAGAAATTGATCATCCGCAGTGATTCATCATCTCCAGCATTGATTCGTGGAGAACCAGAGTTATCAGAGGAGCCGTGCATGGATTCGGAGTTATGATGTTGAGACATGTTTAATTGATCACACGGTACAATATTGAGAATGTTAGGAGAAAACCCTAAGACACGTGAACTTTGAAGAGAAAGGGCAAGAGGAATTTGTGTAGAATAAGTTTGCTGAAAATATGGTGTGTTTGCCTGCCAATTTATACTTATGAGGATTGGGCCCAGAGAAGAGCGGTATTCACAGACTTTGAGTACCCGATTCACTTCAAATGTACATTTATCAAATTCTCCTTCTAAACTTACCTTGCTGGCATACTTACTAAGTTTAAACTCATTATTACAGTTCACCATGCAAACATTATGAGTTGCTTTACAATTTATCAGCACCTGTTCTAACTTAATAGTCTGTCCAATAGCTTTCTCAGTCTCCAAGCCTATTCCAGTGTTCTCAGAACTCCACAGATAACAATTATCAGACGCTCTCTTACCTCTCATGATAACCTTACCCTTCTTATTTGTTATCAGACATTCAGAATTGGTAAAGTTGACCTTGAGACCTTGATCACATAGTTGGCTTATGCTGATCAAGTTTGCATCTAAGCCTTCAACAAGTAATACCTCCTCCAGATTGGGTCGACCTTCACAGTCCAGTTTTCCAACACCTATTACTCTCCCTTTTGATCCATTACCAAAGGTCACGTAGTTAACAGGATGAGACTTAACATCAGACAGACATCCCATGATACCAGTCATGTGCCTGGAACATCCACTGTCGAAGTACCACTTTTCCCTTGCAAAGACACTGAAGAACTTATGAGCTATGTGTTCCTCTGCAGTACTTTTGGGAGTCCACACCTTCGTTGCTCCAACCCACTCTTGTTTTCTACTAGATTGTAGTCCAGTCTTGGGGTAGCCATACAATCTGTAGCAGAAGGGTTTTATATGGCCAAACCTTCCACAGTAGTGGCATTTCCATCTTTGATTCTTTCTTCTTGTGAAATTCTTCTGATGTCTGTGAGGATGTTGCAACATGTTATACGACATCTTTAGTTCTTTCTTAGGTTGAGCAGGTGTCACTTCAGGCCATTTTCCCTTGTCCATCTCGTTGGAACTTTCAAACCCAAGACCCCTAACATCTCCAACATCTCTCCCTGACTTCAGAATATCATCAAGCACATCAGAGCTGCTATTAAGCATTCTGACTGTCTTGATGACATTATCCAGTTTAGAGTTCAGAACAACCACTTCACTTTTTAGATCAGAGATAGTAGCCAAATGCTCTACCTGTTCAGCTTTTAGATGAGCAATAATTTTCTTTTGTTCTTCTTTCTGCTGACACATTTCTTTACTTTTAATGCATAAGTTCTTATAAGAAGCAGATAGCTCTTCAAAAGTAAGATCATCACTGACTGATTCTTCATCAGACTCACACACACCTGTTAATGTTGTGACCCTCTTTCCAGACTTCTCATCAGTTTCAGTTTCAGAGTCATCTTCTGACCATGAGACTGATAGCCCCTTCTTTTGCCTCTTGAGATATGTGGGGCACTCAGACTTTATGTGCCCAAAACCTTCACACTCATGACACTGAGCTCCTCTCTCTTGGTTGGAATTATCTTCAGTACTGGTATTTCTCCCAGCATTCTGATTCTTACTGATGTCAGATGGCTTGTCCCTAACATTTGATCTTGACTTCCAATCCACCCTTCTGAGTACTTTGTTAAATTGTTTGCCAAGTAACATCAGATCTTCTGAGAGGCCTTCATCTCTGTCCAGATTACTTTCCCTTTCTGAATCACTTGCCTTTGACACAAAAGCTATACTCTTCTTCTTTTCAGTCTTTTCACTGATCCCCAATTCAAATGTTTGAAGTGATCCCACAAGTTTATCCACTTTCATCTTATCTATGTCCTGAGCTTCCTCAATAGCAGTCACTTTCATGTCAAATCTCTTAGGTAGAGATCTGAGGATTTTTCTGACCAGTTTGCTGTCAGCATCTTTTCACCTAGAGCACTTGAAGCATTAGCTATCTCAATAATGTTCATGTGAAAGTCATGAATGCTCTCATCTTCCTTCATCTTCAAATTTTCAAACCTGGTAGTGAGAATCTGAAGTTTTGACATCTTCACTTTTGAGGTCCCTTCATGAGCAATCTTCAAGACCTGCAAGCCTCTTTAGCAATGGTGCAGTGTTCAATCAACTTGAAAATATTCTTGTTAACACCATTGAACAATGCATTCATGGCTTTGGAATTTCCCACGGAGCCTTTGTAATCTGCATCATCCCAGTCTTCCTCTTCCTTCACCACATCAGTAGGGGTACCTTTTTCATCTTTAACCTTTGGGGGCTCCCATCCTTTTATAACAGCTTTCCATGCTTGATCATCCATGGATTTGATGAATGCTATCATCCTTGGTTTCTAATAATCATAGTTGGAACCATTAAGCAGAGGTGGTTTGTTCAAAAATCCTCCATCCTTGTCCATTGTACCAGAAAGTACCTTCCCTGAATCTCACCCAGAACCAAACAAGGGTGCAAGCTCTTGATGCCAATTGAAATTCTGGCACAGATATCAGATGTCCTACACAGATGTTGAGACACTGATATCCAACACAATGAACAAGATAACAATAAAAATAACAGTGCAGAAAGTAAACAACATAGTGATATGTTTACCCAGTTCGGATCAACAATCCAACTCTGGGGGCTACCAAGCCAGGGACGAAACCAATATACGATAGTATCAATTCACAGATCATACAATTACCGAATAATCTGTTCACTTAATCACTACCCTTCCTATGACTTCTACCTAAGACTCACCTAGGTATGAGGCCCTCCTCAAATCCCTCTACAACCACAACCCGTGATTGGTATCTTTCCACACAAGTAACAAACCGAAAGTCACACTTTCAAAACACACAATTCTCAATACTTCAAAGCTTATGAGAATTGACACACAAGAAACTCAATGATTAAAAGCTTATGAGTAACTGATAGAACTTACAACACAAAAACCTGTCCTTATACTGTTATCAGAATGATACCAGTTAGGCTCACAAAATACACTCGAAAACCCTAACAAAAACACATGTAAGTTCCACACCTAAACTAGGTTTACATCAGTCAATATATAGCATTTAATCTGGACTAAATTGGGCTTCAAAGACGCAGCAAATAGACTGCTCACAAATCTGCAAAATAAACTCCAACAAAATAGGTCTTCAGTCCAAAGTTTCCTAATATGTCTCCATAATTAGAAAACAGCTGAAAATCTGAAAAACCAACATATAACCACAATCCAAAAATGCTTTGGATGCCACATAGGATAACCAAATATTCACAGAATATTTAGTAACAATTCACAGCAACAGAATCTGCTTTAAAAACTGAATCCAGACACGATATCCTATGAGCAGGTATGGGACATCTTCATTCGACATGTTGAATGCAGCAAATTAGAACTTCATGTTTCAACTTCTTGCTGCTAGAATAGTTTTAGCAAAATAAATGCCAACCACAGAATCAAAGAAATAACAATAGATGACAATTGCAGAATAAGTACATAAAAAGAGATGCGTGGATGACAGAACCTTTGACGTAGGAGTCAGCAGGGTCCTCATAGGCTTCATCGTCAGAATCAGAAGTGTCTCCCAAGGGATGATTAGAATCTGAATCAGAATGTTCATCATTCGAAGAATAAATAGCGGACGTTAGTTGTGTAACGTTAGTAGGAACAGAAGTTGAACATTCAGGCATATTGTAAAGTTGACTTGAACTGCGGTGAAGGTTGGGAATCGATGGAACAGTGTAAGATCCCCCTGGAGTGTAAGATGCAGTAAGTGAGTTTGAAGTTGTCGGAGGAAATAGTCGTGGGTGGGATGGTATGTCGGGGAGTCCAATGCAAGATGTGCGTGAATTAAGCTGGATAGGTGAAGGCATACTCGTACGGGTAGTGCCACAACTATTGCTAACGGTGTTAGTTAAATGCGATGCAACAAATGACCGTGGTTGACGCAGAGTAAGCCTGTAACTTGTTTGCAGAGATGTCTGAGCTGGAATTGCCGATTGTCCAAGGATAGGTGTGGGTGTTAAATGCTCAAAGTGGGTTGCGCAAAGGGTCACAGGGGGCTGAATTGGACGGGGCATCTCATTTTTGAAAGAGTCAAACAAATTGACCCCGAATTACATTTGAAATCATCTGCAATTTAGTTGTCCAGATTCTCCGATATGTCGGTTAGATGGTGCATTATTCGCATTGTTTCCTATGTCTGATAGAGGCGTTTAATGGTGAAGTTGAGAAGAGGTAGAAACAGGCAGCAATGACGTTGTTGAACTACCACTTTCATTCTCCTTGTTGGCAGTGTCTTTGCTAAGCATTTTATCCGATAAAATCATTTTCCTTCGCTTCCTCGCAATGGCAGCAGGTGACGCATTAGCCATTGGCATGATGTTTGGGGTCCTGTTAACGTCGAAGGGAAACGGTTCTCAGCAATGTATATGGTTGGTAGTTAAACAAAAAACATAAACACATAACATATATGCAGTATAGGAAAAGACAAAAGACATCAAGAAATTCATATAACTTATGTGCATACTTGACTTAATATGACATAGTATGCACGTCTAAAGTAATGGAGAAGTCTATGCGTTGTAAACAGTCAAAGAGGGAGTATGTATATTTGAATGTAACGTATAGCAACTCACAGTTTTGTAGTTGTAGGGTAGATGGAGAAAAATACATATTTTAAATAGAAAGTTTGTTTAAGTTTGTAATATTGTAGAGTGTGATAATTGATACACAGTATGTCATAATGGTTGAGTTGACATATCTGAGACATTGGATGGCAAAAAGAAAATATAATATCTTTGATGCGTTGCTCCATGCCTACTGAGGAAGAGCAATGAATGTGAGAGGGATAGGTCTGCAGGTGAATTGCTGATAGTATAGCATCCAAAGGTTTGAAGAAGAAACCATGGTGTTAAAATAATAATATAAGTTTAAGGTACAATTGGGTGGCAGTAGGAAGAGTAACAATTATCCCAGTTAATAAGTTAAGAATAAGAATAAGATTAACAATTGGGTGGCAGTAGTACAATTGGGTGTCGTATTTTGTAAATTATTGACTATGTTTAATACTGTGTTATCTTTCGAGAAATAAATCGTATAGGCTGGAAACAACATTAATAAACTCCGGTGTATCAAAGGGTGAAACTATATATTACTAAGTAAGGTACCAACATAGAGATGGTAGGTTAAAGAATTTAATGCAAGTTCTTCCAAGACAATAGTTGAAATACATATCCCATAAGTAATACATGATTGATCATGTCTGAAGCAAATACATACACGTCTATTAGCATTAGTTGTCCTAAAATTTATCCCAAGACACAAACATTGAATTCATGAGGTTAACCAAAAAATTGACATTTGGAATGCTGCTTAGTCAAGTCTTTCAGAGTCTCCATATTAAGAAACTGATATGTATTAGAAGCCAAAAAAGGTGTTATGTAGCAGCAGAAGCCAAATCCTAAACTCTGGTCTTTTTACCCCTCTTCGTCACCTTCTTCATTTTCGTAGACGAAAGGTCCCCTTCATTCAGAGCTTTCACCTTTGAATCAGTCGAGTCGTCGTGAGTAGGGATGGCAAAAAAATCCATACCCGTGGATATCCGTGGATAAAATCCGTCATGGATATGGGGCGGGTAGCTTAATGGATATCCATGGATAAAATAAATGGGTATTTAAATACCCGTTTGTTAATGGATATGGATACAGGTTTAATGATATCCATACCCGTGGATATCCATATCTGTTAATAAATTATAAAATTCATTTAAATATCATTAATTTATTATACCTTATATTTTCATCTTCTAAAAAAATTAGTCTTTTTATATTTCTTTCATTTTTTTGAATTTTTCTTTAAAGAATTCCGATTTCATTCAAATTCTATTAGCCATTTCATATTTAAACTCTTCAATACTGCATACCTCACTTCAATAATTTCACAGTCCAATCAACTAGTGTCGTTATTTCTCTGTTGAACCAGTGTCTTCCTTCCTACTCCTCTGTCACTTAACTTCCTCATAGTTGAGATCACGACATCGTCCGTTCCTGTTGCATTTGCCTTGTTGATGAGGATTCATTCAGTTTTGTTCCTTGGCTGAGATCACGACATCGTTCATTTTGTGATTGATTAAAATAATGTTTACTTGTGTTTGTTCACATGATCCCATAGTATTCCTAGCTCCATTTAATTTCTGATAAAGTTGGAGGTAGGAGAGACATTAGGCTTTCAATCCAAGCATGATAACATTAGGTAGGCTTCCCTACTAATCCTGACCTTAGGGCCACTTTGCATGATAACGTGTAGGACCGAGTTTCCCTTAGACCTTCTGTGAGTCCCGAGTCTTTTCTCTCTCCCCCGTGTGATCGAGACTCTTTTAACTTTCTGTAGTTGTGTGAACTATGGATGCTCTGATTCTCACTCCAGATGAGATACGTAGGCACAAGACGGCGATATCTTGGCGAGAACACTAACAACTAACTTCCCCTTTCTCTCGCCCCAATGTGATCGAGACTTACCAGTTAACCAAACCTTTTCTCTCGCCCCAGTGCGATCGAGATGTTTTCCAACCCGTAGGTCAAACTACGA
The DNA here is from genome assembly GCA_022829125.1 of Lathyrus tuberosus. Taxonomy (NCBI): domain Eukaryota; kingdom Viridiplantae; phylum Streptophyta; class Magnoliopsida; order Fabales; family Fabaceae; genus Lathyrus; species Lathyrus tuberosus. The sequence goes on from JALAZF010000045.1 coordinate 12,497,910, forward strand.
CTGCTCTGACTTCCTCTCTCCTGTCCGATTGAGGATACGTAGGCACATGATCGTGATGTCTTGGCGAGCAACCTTCTCCACAATCCTGTAGTCCTCCGAACTAAGTTGACTCTGACTTTCCCACTCCTGAGGGAATACGTAGGCCTAGGACGGCGATGTCCTATCGAGTCACCTTTGGTTTTCTGTTTCCGCTTAGTAGTAGGCTTCAGATATCTACACCCTTTGATTAGACAACAAGCGTTGATCCCATCGAGTACAATGGACGCGAGGGGGTGCTAATATCTACACCCTTGTCTTTCCCTCCTTTAGGTTTTCTTCAATCATTTCCTTTCCCTGCGTTGGGATAAATAACGTTCGGTGGCGACTCTTCTGTCTTTTCCGCCTGTTTATTTTCGCAGTTGCGACAGCTAGCAACAATTTCTCTGCAAAAAAAGTTCCTAACCCTAATCCACTAAATCTCAGATTCACAAAAAAGGACTTTGAGTCTCACACTAAGACTCAAAATCGCTTGAGCTAAAAAACCTTTCACAAGAGCTAATCATACAAAGAAGTTAAAGAAGAAGCAGAAGGATGAAATTAAAGCGAAAAGAAGAGAGCTAGAGTACCTGAACACCTTCGGAGGTTTATTCTTCAAGAGGTAGACCTTGTCCTTCGTTTCCTCTTCGAATCTAAGCCTCTTTGCTTGAGTCATTGTTGTTGTATACTCTAACTGTCTTACCATGCTTTAATTTGTTCGTTCCTTGCGTCGATTGTGGATTTTCTGTTTGTTTTCAAACTAGGGTTTTATTTGGGAACGGGCTTGATTGGAACGTTTGGTTGGTTTTTTTATAAATCTGGTTTTAGATTTGAAGAGAGAGTAGAAATTCAGGTGAGGTTTATGTAGGAACTTTTGGGATTGGTGCTGGTCTCGGCGGAGAAGACGACGGCGGCTGCCGTTGGCCACCGTCTTCTCCGACCAGGATTAAGGCTCCGGTGGTTTTGCTGTTTGTAGAGAAAGAGAGAGTAAAAATTGAGCAGAGAGAGAGATTTTTATGAGAAATAAGCACTAATGCACCGTTCTTTGTTTTTTTATGCATTGAAGTTGCTTTGATGTGTTGTTCGCCCCCACCGGTGACAAATGTCACCGGTCATTGATCCATCCCTAGGTTCCTACGCACATGCACCCCTGTTCTTACCATGCGCACGCGGGTTTTTACCTTTGGATCCAGAGTCTTTGGTGACTCTTTGGAGGATCAATGGTCCAGAGCGCATCAAGAGATCAAGGTTGACTGAGGGTCCATGATGGAACCTCCCCAGCGTGGGCCATCAATTGTTCATGGGCCTGGGGTATTTTGTTATCCGCACCCCCCATTTACTGATCAGTCCAACCCATTTTGTTTTTATTTATTTATTTTTTCTATATATTTATTTATTTTGTTTTCTATTTCTTTTATTTATTTTATGATTTTTTTTAATTTCTTCAATTATTAAAAAATTCAAAATATTTTTTGTAATTAATTTTTATTAATTTTATTAAACCTTTACATTTAATACTAAATAATCTATTTAAGGATTAATTTTATTAAATGCTTAAGTTTAATCTAATTAATTACTTTTTTTTTTGTTAATTTGCTTAATTTGAAAAATCTAAAAAACATGTTAAATTGTTAATTATCTTAAATGTTTTTATTTAATATTGATTAATTAAATTATTAATTAATCTTATTAAACATTTATATTTAATTTGATTAATAATTCTCCCTTTGTTTGATTTTATTTTGTGCATGTAATGCTTGATTTTACTTGATGCTTACACCTTTTCTCATGTGTGATTGATGTTCATGCCATATTGCTTTTGATTTCCATCCTTCATATGCATACTTAAACCTTTTTTTTAAACTAATATCTTGATTTAACATCAAGCCATTTTTGAACACCTTGTCAGTCAATTGTTTTCACGATCGCCATCGACCTCACAAAGCCTCCTTTTGGGCTTTATACAACGATACTTGTTGCACATTTTACACTCTTGTTTGCATGTATATGTGTGGTTGATTTACTTTAATTATGGCTTGGTTTGATCCCCATTTGAGCAAATGTATCCCTTCCCCATGAAATGTAATGCTTGTTCTCGCTTAGGTAGTTGTAATGCAAGATTAAAATCAACCTTTTTCAAAGAAAAAATAAGCTTGATCCAACGTCAAGCATTTTCAATACAAATTCAATTAACCATTAATATACTCTCAAGCATACTTGATTCACATATCAAGTTCCATTACCCAACTTGTAAGTCGAGCGCTTTTGCCTTGCTATCGGCCTTACCTTATACAACTAGGACCTCCTTTCCATTAGTTCAAACCTTTAACCGCTTCGTACGCAAATTTAAACCTCGATCAAAACTCGAGCATTTTATCAAAGTCAACTTAATGAACTTAATTATACTTAGACCATATTTCAATAAAAGATGAAAAGGGAGTTGGAATGGAGCCTTCGATTTCTCTCCTCAATTGTTTGGGCCTGAGGAGCCTTTCTTAAGCTCGAATAATTATCTTCTCTAAAAGATTTATAATCCGATTCTACATCAAACTATTTCATAATAAACTAAATCAAATCTATTTTCTCAAACACTTAGATTAAAAAAAGAGAGAGTCAAGCCTTTGACTCACTCTCCCGATTACTTGGGCCCGAGGAGCCTTTCTTAAGCTTCGAGTAATCGTCATCCATTTAATTTACTCTAACTATATCAAAACTCTTTCACAATTAAGGTTGAAAAAGAGAGAGAGTCGAGTCTTCGATTCACTCTCCCGATGACTTGGGCCTGAGGAGCCTTTCTTAAGCTTCGAGTAATCGTCATCCAAGCAAAACATCAACACATTAATTCAACTTCTCGCCGCCGTGCGATTAAAACTCTTTTAAAAAATAATAATGTTTAGTTCCTTCTAATGCGCCTGTAAACTAAATGCTTGAGCCTCCACCAAGAGTAGAAAAGCTAATGTTTCGCCTTTAGATGCGATCTAACATTTGTTCGATAAAACGAACCAACAACCGTAGTCCCACGAACTACGAACACTCTGACTTTCCCGTTGCACGAGGGAATACGTAGGCACAAGGGCCCCAATCCTTGGCGAGCACACTAATAAAAAACCACCCCTTTTCCCCTTAGAAACTATATCCTTTACTCACTATTTAGTTTGAAGAAAACAAACAAACCTAGCTAACTTTTCTCACGAATCGAATCAAGAGGTTCCCGTTGAGTACAACGGGCGTAGGGGGTGCTAACACCTTCCTCTTGCTTAATCGACTCTCGAACCTAGAATTTGGTTGCAATGACCATTTTCTTATCCTTTAAAGGTTTTATCGATTTTTTTCTACTCCTTCCTTGGAATGAATAAAGTTCTGTGGCGACTCTGTTCGAACGTTTTTTTTTTGCGTCCATCGCGAGGATCGTATTTTTCAAGGTACGACAGCTGGCGACTCTGCTGGGGATATGCATTGCCCTATGCTAGAGAGATTCATGCCTAACTTGACTCGATTCGTGAAAGTTATATCCGCTTGTTTGTTTATCTTCTCTTTTTGTTTGCTTGCTTATTTGATGATTTGCTATCTACTTACTTGCTTATCTTTATTATATCTTGTTATTGTTTCTTATGACACTGTTGGGGTTCTCTGATTATTGGTGCTTTATGAGATGGCTCTATACCCGAGTCTGAGAAAAATCTAGGATTAGGATGGTGGTTGTGTAGTGGAGTCCCACGAGGAGCCTTTCTCGTTGGGAGGATACGAAAACCCCGCTTAGAGTTGATTCCCTTGGAAATGTTATTTTCGTGGTGAGCCTTTGCCATGAAAATAATGTTTTCAGGCCTGAATCGATAACTCTAAGGACCTTTTAACCATTTTCCATGGTGGTTGGTAGTGTTAACTCATGAGGGCCACTCCTTGTTGGTTTGACATGAACGCCCCAATCAGATGAGATCCCTTGAATGTATTGTTATTTTGACAATGATATTTTCAACCTCGATCTATGACTCTAAGATACCTTTTTAGAAACCTTGGACTCGATGGTTGTGAAGTAGAGACTCGCGAGGAGCCTTTCTCGTGGGACGACGCGAAAACCTCACCTTGAAAAGATCCTTTCGAGGGTGTTATTGTCAGATGAGCCTTTGTCCTGGCAATAATATCTTTGGAAAGATCTATGACTCTAGGAACCTACCTGTTTAGAGCCTACCCATGGGGTCCCAATAATCAGAGATATCTTTTGCTTCAGAGATATGTTGGTGGTCCTTAACCTTGCATCTGCATCTCATGTTCATATCATAACATTCATATTCTATGGATTTCAGGGAATCTAAGAATTACGTTGCAGACATTCAAGAATCATGGGATCAAACACCAGAAGCACCTATCCATACAGTTTCAGGAAGCCTAAGTTGGATGATTTGCGTGGTTTAGTTTCTCGTATCCCTGTTGTATTTAGAATTAACTTCGGAAAGGTTTATGGCAAGCTCATTCGTATCTTGACTCAAGAGATGGATCAACGAGCACTCATTACTTTGGCCCAGTTTTACGAATCTTCCTTGAGATGTTTCACATTTCAAGACTTTCAGTTAGCACCAACACTTAAAAAGTACGAAAAATTGGTGGGCATTCCTATAAAGGGAAAGTTACCATTTATGGGTGTGGACGTGTCTTTGGAAGATAAGGTTATAACTGATGTTCTCCATATGCACAAGAAAGATATCACTGATAATTGGAAGACTAAGGGAGGTGTTAAGGGACTTCCTCTTAAGTTTCTTATTGAGAGAGCTGACACCCTTATAGAAGCTCAGAGTTGGGACGCTTGTTATGCTATGGTGGCTTTGGCTATTCATGGGATTGTCTTATTCCCCAACATATATGATTTTGTGGATGTGACTACCATTCATATCTTCTTGACCAGAAATCATGTACCAACTCTTCTGGCAGACGCTTTCTATTACTTGAGCTGGAGGAATGAAAAGAAGGGAGGATCGATTGTTTGCAGTGCACCTCTCGTATATCAGTGGCTAAAGATGCATCTATCGACAAAGGGACCATTTGTTGATCGAGCTAGTGATAGTTAGGCTCAAAGGATGGTGTTCCTCCGATCTACCGACCTTTCTTGGTACTCTCAGGACTATGACGAAGTTATTTCCAACTGTGGTGAGTTCCTTAACATCCCGCTTATTAGGACTCGAGGCTGTATTAATTTCAACCCTATGTTATCAGTAAGGCAGCTTGGGTATCCGATGGTGGCTCCTCCCAAAGTGAAGGATTTGGAAGCTTTCATGATACATGATTTGGGAACTGAAAATCTTGAGTTGTTCAAGAGGATCACAAGAGCTTGGAGAAGTATCAAGAGGAAAGGGAAGGTTGACTTGGGAAGAAGGAATAACATCACCAAGGAACCTTACTTTGTGTGGGTCAAGGAGAGGGTGGAGGAAATTAAAATGCCCATTGAAATCAAGATGTCTGAGCCTTTGCCTGAATCAAAGCCTACTCACATCCCAATTCAGGATGCTGAGGATCTTAAGGCTACAATAGCAAGGTTGGTGAAGGAAAATGAGCAACTTGAGCTGAAACTCCAAAGTGTCACTAATGAGAAGAGCGAAATGAAATGGGAACTTCAGCACAAGAATACCCAGCTGGGAGCAGTAGAGAAGAAGGCAGATAAAGGAGAGCACAAAAGAAAGAAAGTAAAGGTGTGTCTTAATCAAGCTGATAACCGGTTGGGTAGACTAAAAAAGAACTGGATAGAGTCCAAAGGAAGAGCGTTAAAAATGAGAACTACTGGCTTCTTGCTACTGAGAAGAATAAGACGATCAGAGATGAAATGGGAGCAGAAATCCAAAGGCTAAGCACCTCCCTACGCCACTCAATGGCTTCTGAAGCAGAAGAAAGTCGGCTTAAAGAAGATGCCATGAGAGTTTCTTGGGTCGAGCCCGCTGATTGGGACATAATATGTAGGGAGCTTAATGAGGTCAGAAGGCTTGCCGAGGATCAGAAGAACTAGCTAGAGGCTATTCTTGCAGATAAAGATATTTGGTCTGCTAAAAGGAAGAATCTGCTTTCTGATTGTGCTGGCTATGAGCAGTCCACACATATTTTGATAGCTAATCGAGACATGTACCGTAACAACCTCAATGGTTTGGCGGAATTTTGTAACTGGCTGGCTAAAGACTTGGTTTGGAAGCATAGGGATTCCATGGAGGCACTGGATGACTCTACTCCTCGTGTTATTTGTAATTTCATTTGCCTTTGGAAGGCCATGCTAAAGAGGTTCAAGGAGGAATTAGAGGGGCGTGAGGCTCGTAGGCCAAAAGTTTGAGATTCATTATGCTTTTGTACCCTTTCCCGCTTTTTAGACAATATGGGTTGTACTTGATTCTGGATGATTTTATATCACTTGATTACTACAATTTGATGAATGAATGTGATTTGGTTTGCTTCATAATTGTTTATTCCTTAATATTTTTGTGTAAGCTAATGACTAATTCGAACGGTTCCCTGAAAAACATAAATTTGCATCTCATTAGCCTGCATGCATATCAATGTCGATAAAAACAACTCATTGTAAGCCTTTCGTCCATAAACAGGTCATTTGACGTCTCGACACTTGTGATAACTAACTAAGAGATGATGAACCGTTTGATACAAGATCAGGGCAAAATGAAGAAATACATGGATTATATGAAAAGAAAAGTGGACCAGATCATGATGGCGATAACAACTATGACAAGAGAAGAGGGACTTTAACAGAAGGTTGCAGTTCAGAAGGTCATTCATGTCTTTCCTTCTGCCTCGCAGGCTGCATTGATCAACTTGTAGTATGAGGGTTCTCCCATACACTATCCCTAATTTGCTCAGCCAAGGCTTTAGAATCGGAGTCATGCTAGACCTCGAGTTATCTAAGAAAAGAAGCATATCCAATTTGTACCACTGCCAGTGTCATACAGTGAACTACTTCCAAAGTTAATTCAAAGTTCGTTAGTGTTCCCCAAGAAGTTCAAGTCAGCGGCGTATCCAGATCTGCCCGAATACAACCTAAACTCAAGATGTGAATTCCATAAGGGATCAGTAGGGCATGCTACTGAAGACTGCAAAACCCTTAAGTATAAGGTAAAATAGCTGATTGACAACAAGGTGTTGATGTTTAGAAGAAACGATTCAAAGGTAGATATCCTGATTAATAGGCGATGCAACGCCTAAACCAAAAGATCTCTAGTGCCTGTGGTAATTCCTTATGACATCATCCCTGAAAGTGACGGTTTATTCCTAAATAACCCAATGACTTCTGCTGAAAAAACTAGCGTGGAATCTCTGAATAAGGGAAAGAGCTCAGGGTATGGCAAGGGGAAATCCTCTGTTGTATCTCCACAAGTGGTGGTCCCAACACCAGTGCCTATCAGGAGTCCTTACCAACAAGGAATACCGACTCTCCCTACCCAGAGTTATAGGAAGCAAAACCAGAGGTACCCACGAGAAAGATTGGAAAGGGAACGCCTCACTCCCATCATCATTCCTATACCATGTGGTCAGCTTTTACATCACCTGATTAAGAGTTCGCTGATAATAACCAAATCTCTCAAACCTATCCCCCTTCCATACCCACCTGGATTTGATCCCAATGCTCGATGTGAGTATCATAATAGGTCAATGGGGCATTCCATCGAAGACTGTAAGACATTCAGAGCTCTAGTTCGAAACTTAGTCAAGGACAAATGCCTGGTCTTTGAGGAAGACAACCCAGGGATAAAATATGAGTATCACACTGGAACCATAGGGCATACGGTCAAAGAATGTGAAAGCTTTCAAAGTAAATTGCAGAAGCTGATCATGAAGGAAAGCCCAAGCACAAATGGTTTAATCCAAAGCTATGGTAAAGAGAAATTACAAGAGCTCCGTGGTCCACTCAGAATCTTGTACCACAAGGAAAAGGTCGCGTCTATGGCAGAGAAGATGTCTTTATTCTCTAAAAATAATGTTGAAACCATGGCTTGGGATGACATCTCCACAAGAGAAGAGTTGGAAGATAAATCCAAAAGGGTTGCGTCTTGTGAGGAGACCCTGAAAGAATACTTTCGAGAGCTTTCCACTGATATTGATATTGATATTGATGAAGACATCAACCTTTGGGTCCCAAAATGGAAACCAAGAGTGTCTAGAGCATCATACCAGAAACCTTGGACTACTTCTCATGCAAATCAACAAGCTCATGGCCAAAGAAATCAGAATCCACCTCAGAATCAGCATAGGTCGTGCAAAACCTTAGAAAGAAGGAATGCTCCTCTTCATCCAGTTCCTATGTTGTATAGTCAACTTCTGCCGCATCTGGTTCGAAACTCAAAGGTAGAGCCCAAGTATCTAAAGCATGTTTCAGAACCTTATCCTCCTGGGTACAATCCCCATGTACAGTGTGGATATCATGGAGGATCAATGAGGCATTCAACAGAAGACTGCAAAGCTTTTCAGGCTAAAGTGCAACAGTTTATTGACAAGAAGTACATCTCTTTTCAAGAAGGGAATATGGTTGTGCATGTCAGCTTCTTGCCTAAATGAGCTCGAAGAATCTAAGAGGCACCATCTTAAGTCAGTGGTTCAGAGAGGAAGACATATTCAACACTGGCAATCATTAGACATTTATCATTTGCATTTGTAATTTTCTTTATGTTAAGTGCTACTTGTTTTTTAAATATTGTTGTTTTGAATGGTAATATTAATGAAGTGATCATGCATTTTCTGAGTTAATTATGTCGCATTCGCTCGTTTTCTTCACTTATATCAAAAACACAAAAACAAAAATTCATCCATATACCTCTCTTCCATTTTCTTTACCAAATTGTTGTTTAGCAAATCTTGGAGGCAGGATGACGAAATCGAAATACCCACAATTATTGATAGTATGCTTTCAGATAAGATCCTGGCGATGATGTACAAGCATTGTTTCAAATCCCCAAACACTGGAGAGATAAGGAGTTAGTCCCTAGTTAACCGCTTCGAGCCTAAAAGTAGGAGTTTCCTTTGGATTTCTAAACCCTTACGCTTAACCTGGGGCATGGGTAAGTGTTCAGTTAATTTGACTACACGTTCAAATTACAAGATGAAACACCTCGTCTGAGGATCCGCCACATGATATTCTTCGCACGTATCTAGAAGTATCAAAGGAATCATGCAAAAACGTAAAAGTTATAGCGGTTGTTCCTCAAAGACCAATGACTTGGCAGTAACAAGCCTCGTCCAGAAAAGAAAAAATTAAAAAAAGCCCGCTAAGCCGAACACCTCAAGAGGCGACTTAGGCAAAAATTAGGGCAAATCCCGGTGGACTTGAAAAAACAAAATCAGTCTAGGAAAAAATTAGGGATAAAAAAAAAGAAAAAAGCAAAAGAGGTCCTCAAATACTCAGTAAAGCAAAACAAGATTTAGCGACCACTATGTCAAAAATAAAAAAGATCACTGACATCCATGACAAAAGCAAAATAAGGTGATTGTCATTTCAAGCAAATCTTGAATCCTCAGCTTCACTCTTACATTGCAGAGCTCTCTTTGGAGATGAATGTGTGCGTCCATTTAACTGAACGTAGGACTGGAGATCATCACGAAGAAGGGGTGGGTACAAATTAAATTTTGAGCCTTATATCCTTTGTTTCTCAAACCGTGAACCAGACCATGTTACAACCCTCAAAAGAACTAATTGAGGCAGGATTTATTCTGAAAGCATACTACAGCAAGGTTGCGTAAACTGACTCCTACAGATTTGCTAATCACCTATATTGGTGTCGTATTCTTGCCATGTCTTTCACTAGCTAAATCAGCACAATGTTTGGGCTAATGGTCCATCCGTCACACACTATCACATCATTCTAATAATGATTGATTTTCAAAACTTGCATGAGCATCGCATTAAAATTACCATTTGTGAATGAACAATTTTAACTGCAAGCTAGTACTTGGCATCAAGGAAATTCCAAGCAACAGTCAGAGGAACTTGATCAATCAACAACACTGACCCGAATCGAGTTCACTTCATAACCCTATGGAACAGGGGCATGACAACTAATGACTATGTTGACTAATGGACTGGTCAGTTTGAAACAAATATCCAAGTATCCGAAGATTAAGGAGGAGGGATCACCTCAGTTCTCAGCCCATATGGGGCAAACCCTTGTAATCATCTCATTCAGTTCATCTGGGGCAAATCCCTCAAAGGCTTGATCAAGGGAAAACAACTGCAAGATTCAGTTCATCTGGGGAAAATCCCTTAAAGGCTTGATCAAGGGAAAACCACTGCAAGATTCAGACACTGGGGCAAATCATCTCGAGCCCTGTCATGGCATGATCATTTTCAAAGTGAATTCCTTCAAAGACCTTTCAGACTGGGGCAAGACAAATGGCAAATGGGAAGTTTCCCTTCATGTTATCAAGATCATCGCATAGACTGTGTACGACGGTGGTAACCGTTGAGTGTCAAGAGACCACACTAGCACAATATCCTATCTCCTCCTAGCAGTTGCTTTAGAGCAGAGCAAAAGCACCGTCAACATGCATTGATCACGTCGCTACGCTCATAAAAATCCATCATGATTGAGGTCCTCTCAAGAATGAATACATAGCTTATCAGCAAAGGATCAAACTTGGGGCACTAAGAGCATCCATCTCTAATTGCTGATCACCAGATCATCAATATCCAAGTGTTGGGAAGTCAAACCCTCTCACTAACCCAAAAATCTGATCCTTCATTAGCAACTACCCAAAAGTCCACCCTTGTTGGCACCTTCAAGTTTACCCTTTGAAGTCCGGTTTTCATTGGCAACCACTAAAAGTCCACCCTCGTTGGTATCCTCATAAAACCTGAAAGTCCAAGTTATTTGGCAGCCACCTAAATAACCAAAGTCCAATGTCATTTGGCGATTACCAAATCCAATCCCTAGGGGTACCCAAAAGGCTTTCACCCTCAAAAGAGAGACCTATCCCCAACGTACCCGATCATTTGCATTGTCACGTGCATGACATGTAGAAATAACATCATACATAATCATATCAAGCATTAGCATACCATCCTGGTGCATTCATACATGCATTAAAGTCCCAAACAGTTGCATCTCTGTATGCATATCCATGCATCATGCAATGCATGGCATTTCCACCCTAAGTGGAACATCATATCATGTCGGGATCCAGGATCAATCAACAAGCATCTTGGCCAGTCCTCCTTCAAAGTCGGTAGTATTCCTCTAAAAGGGTTAATACCCTGCGTGTGCTCATGGAATTCTATATCCCATCAAGTCATTCTTCAACTATGCAGTTGATAATGATAATCCCCAGCATCTTTTGCACTTATTCTCCCCAAGCCGAGGTTATCCTAAAAAGTTTCTTGTGAGCTTTCCCCCTGCAGAACCTTGCTAGCACATTTCCTCCGAAAGGTATCTTGCTCAAACTATTTCCCCCAGCAGATTTATTGCTTGAGATACTACTTTGGTATCATCGGAGAACCTTAGTGGATAAGGGACTGCTTCGACCACCCGAAAAATCTCATGTGTTCAGAGATACTACTTTAATATCATCGGAGAACCTTAGTGGATAAGGGACTGCTTTGACCACCCGAAGAATCTCATGTGTTCAGAGATACTGCTTTGGTATCATCGGAGAACCTTATTGGATAGGGGACTGCTTCGACCACCCGAAGAATCTCATGTGTTCAGAGATACTGCTTTGGTATCATTGGAGAACCTTAGTGAATAAGGGACTGCTTCGACCACCCGAAGAATCTAATGTGTTCAGAGATACTGATTTGGTGTCATCAGAGAACCTTAGTGGATAAGGGACTGCTTCGACCACCCTAAGAATCTCATGTGTTCAAAGATACTGCTTTGGTATCATCGGAGAACCTTAGTGGATAAAGGACTGCTTCGACCACCTGAAGAATCTCATGTGTTCAGAGATACTGCTTTGGTATCATCAGAGAACCTTAGTGGATAAGGGACTGCTTCGACCACCCGAAGAATCTCATGTGTTCAGAGATACTACTTTGGTATCATCGGAGAACCTTAGTTGATATGGGACTGCTTCGACCACCCGATAGATTCTCATGTTTTCAGAGATACTGATTTGGTATCATCGGAGAACCTTAGTGGATAAGGGACTGATTCGACCACCCGAACAATCTCATGTGTTCAGAGATACTGCTTTGGTATCATCGGAGAACCTTAGTGGATAAGGGACTGCTTTGACCACCCTAAGAATCTCATGTGCTCAGAGATACTGCTTTGGTATCATCGAAGAACCTTAGTGGATAAGTGACTGCTTCGACCACCTAAAGAATCTCACGTGTTCAGAGATACTGCTTTGGTATAAACGAAAAACCTTAGTGGATAAGGGACTGCTTCGACCACCCGAAGAATCTCACGTTTTCAGAGATACTGCTTTGGTATCATCGGAGAACCTTAGTGGATAAGGGACTGCTTCGACCACTCGAAGAATATCATGTGTTCAGAGATACTGCTTTGGTATCATCGGAGAACCTTAGTGGATAAGGGACAACTTCGACCACCCAAAGAACATCAAGTTATTCTATTCATTTTATACCCTGCTATCCCATCTGTTATCTCTTATTTCATTCCTACATTTCACTTTACTTTCTTGTCAGAAAAATTTCGGGGTCTTCTTGTATCTAATTGACTTCTACCCTAAAAATGAATGCCATGCAGCAGTTCATTCTCTCGGATTCAAGACAATTAGATAGGGGCATCTGTCATACCCCAAATTTTCCTACTCTTTTAATTTTCATATAACTAATAATTGTGTTGCTTGATGACTTCTCTCTGGGTCATCATGGCCATGATCCTCTAAGGTTTAGGTCATGAAGGTCTGGTATGTGTTTGTGGTGTTTGCAAGCTCTTGTTAGGGTGCTTTGGTTTCAAGATGAGATGAAGGAGGAATGCGCCCTCATTTTTATGGTCAAACAACTATGACAGGATCAATGGTCCAAGTTATATGATAGAATCCATTGCAAGGCATGATCATTGGTATTCAGATGGTTTGAATCCTATTTCAACTTGATTACAAGCTTTGCCTCCATGTGTTGAGCCATACTCAAAAAAATTGACCCCAAGGTTATGTGATTGAGCAAGCTAGATGTTAGCTAGATTCGTTACAAGTTTGTTCAAGAAATGACTATTCAGGCTTCATCCTTAGGTCATGTTTATTTTGATCCAAGCTTGCTAAAGTTTGTGGATAATTCATCTAAGAGGTTCAGGGCATGTTGGAAATAAGAGTATGAGCAAGTCATGGACAAGTCATTTGTGTGCTTCAAAGTGATACAAGGCCATGACTAGAGTTAGTCTTCAAGCCATGCTTGATTTTATTCCAAGTTTCAAGTCATGTGTGTTTTCAAGGGCAACTCATGCTTTCAAGATTCTTAAGGCATATCTCAAGAAGTTGTGTGACTATGCCTCAAGACATATTTCAAGTGCTATGATGTTTCAAGTTGTGTTAAAACTTTGTTCTTTCAGTATGTGCTAAGGCCATGATTAAATGGTTTCACGCCATGGGAAAAAGGTTCATGTCCAAAAATAGTATGATTGGATCACTTTTAAGGCTGCGACCAACTCATTTTTTGAGGAATGTTTCAAGAATAATCCAAAGCCCTATGGTAAACCTTGTAATTAAATGAGATATCATGAAGAAGTGGAATTGTTTAAAAAAAACACTTTGAAGTGTATTACGCAAGCCATGAAAGACTTATTTGAAGACATTTTGAATTGTTTTTTTGCAAGATACAAGGAATTCAAAGAAAGTACATTTAGTACTAAAATTCAATTTACAAAATTTGATTGCAAGAATAACCAAGTCTCATTGGTTAGATTCCAAGAAGTGCAAGTTTTGATACAATCCTACAAGGTCATACTAAGCCTAAAGAAACAAAGTCTTTGAGTGATTCCAGGAGACAACGTTTTCATCACTCTAAATGCTCCAAGTCTTGTACCAACACTTATGGCCTTGCTACATCCTCTTCATGACTCCAAATTCTTGCATCATCATGGCATTTTCATCATAACCTACAAATAAGCCAAGAATGATTAAGGAGTGGACTCAAAATGACAAAAAATCCACATAAACATAAAAAGAATCCAAAACACTTTTTACCTTCATGCCAAGAAGGCCACAATTGTCTTTAAATTCTTCAAGAGCTCCATATGCCTTGAACCATCAAGATCCAAGCTAAGCCATGGTTACTTTTCCTCATCCTCATGCCAAGTGCAGTACATACATGAAAAGGAAAGGAAACAAATGATTAATAAGAATCAATGGCAGAGGAATTCATTTTTCTACACCAATTCACACAAACAGCCAGTTGAATTACCATCACATCATGCAAAGGTATCTAAATGGATTAAAATACAAGTGCAAACATGAGCAGGGGAAAATGTACAAGTTTCATCACCAAGTCAAAACCCAAATGTTGTCATACAAGTAATATCAGTGGCAATGCAATAGCAAAAATAGAATAGAGCCACAACATTCACAAAATTAAGGCAAGGCGTGTGACTCACCAAGGTACAAAAGAATTGAAAAATAGATAAGACAAACATGTAGCAAGCATTGCACAATTTCATTCAAAAAATCCCACGAAATCAGGGCAAGGCAATACCACTCCTAACGATTTTATTCCCTCGGAATTACACATCATCAAATTCTCACATAAATCACAAGTTTCACACGTATTTTGGCAAATAAAAAATTCACACTATATAACTACCCCTATTAATTCATCAAAAGGACACCAGAGCAAAAAACCTAGCAACAATTTATCTGCAAAAAAGTTCCTAACCCTAATCCACTAAAGCTCAGATTCACAAAAAAGGACTTTGAGTCTCACACTGAGACTCAAAATATCTTGAGCTAAAAAACCTTTCAGAAGTGCTAATCATACAAAGAAGTTAAAGAAGAAGCAGAAGGAGGAAATTAAAGCGAAAAAAAGAGAGATAGAGTACTTGAGCACCTTCAGAGGTTTATTCTTCAAGAGGTAGACCTTGTCCTTTGTTTCCTCTTCGAATCTAAGCCTCTTTGCTTGAATCATTGTTGTTGTACGCTCTAACTGCCTTACCATGCTTTGACTTGTTCGTTCCTTGCGTCGATTGTGGATTTTTTTTGTTTTTTTTCAAACTAGGGTTTTATTTGGGAACGGGCTTGATTAGAACGTTTGGTTCGTTTTTTGATAAATCTGGTTTTAGATTTGAAGAAAGGGTAGAAATTCAGGTGAGGTTTATGTAGGAATTTTTGGGATTGGTGGTGGTCTCGTCGGAGAAGACGGCGGCAGCCGCCGTTGGCCAACATCTTCTCTGGCCAGGATTAGGGCTCTGGTGGTTTTGTTGTTTGCATAGAAAAGGAGAGTAAAAATTTGAGCAGAGAGAGATTTTGATGAGAAATAAACATTGATCCACCGTTCTTTGTTTTTTATGCATTGGAGTTGCTTTGATGTGGTGTCCGCCCCCACTGGTGACAAGTGTCACCAGTCATTGATCCATCCCTAGGTTCCTATGCGCATGCACCCCTGTTCTTACCATACGCACGCGGGTTTTAACCGTTGGATCCAGAGTCTTCGTTGACTATTTGGAGGATCAATGGTCCAGAGCGCATCAAGAGGTCAAGGTTGACTGAGGGTCCATGATGGAGCCTCCTCAGCATGGGCTATCAACTGTTCATGGGCCTGGGGTATTTTGTTGTCTGCACCCCCCATTTACTGATCAGTCCAGTTCATTTTGTTTTTTTATTTATTTTTTTCTATTTATTTATTTATTTTGTTTTCTATTTCTTTTATTTATTTTAGGATTTTTTTTTTAAATTCTTCAATTATTAAAAAAACTCAAAATATTTTTTCTAATTAATTTTTATTAATTTTATTAAGGCTTTAAATTTAATACTAATTAGTCTATTTAAGGATTAATTTTATTTAATGCTTAAGTTTAATCTAATTAATTACTTTTTTTTGTTAATTTGCTTAATTTGAAAAATCTAAAAAAACATGTTAAATTGTTAATTATCTTAAATGTTTTTATTTAATATTGATTAATTAAATTATTAATTAATCTTATTAAACATTTATATTTCATTTGATTAATAATTCTCCCTTTGTTTGATTTTATTTTGTGCAAGTAATGCTTGATTTTACTTGATGCTTACACCTTTTCTCATATGTGATTGATGTTAATGTCATATTTCTTTTGATTTCCATCCTTCATATGCATACTTAAACCTTTTTTTAAACTAATATCTTAATTTAACATCAAGCCATTTTCGAACACCTTGTAAGTAGATTGTTTTCACGATCGCCATCGACCTCACATAACCCCCTCTTGGGCTTTATATAACGATACTTGTTGCACATTTAACACTCTTGTTTGTATGTATATGTGTGGTTGATTTAATTTAATTATGGATTGGTTTGATCCCTATTTGAGCAAATGTATCCCTTCCCCATGAAATGTAATGCTTGTTCTCGCTTAGGTAGTTGTAATGCAAGATTAAAATCAACCTTTTTCAAAGAACAAATAAGCTTGATCCAACGTCAAGCATTTTCAAAACAAATTCAATTAACCATTAATCTACTCTCAAGCATACTTGATTCACATATCAAGTTCCATTACCGAACTTGTAAGTTGAGCGCTTTTGCCTCGCCATCGACCTTACCTTATACCACTAGGACCTCATTTCCATTAGTTCAAACCTTTAACCATTTCGTACGCAAATTTAAACCTCGATCGACATCGAGCAAATTTAAACCTTTATACTTATACCATATTTCAATAAAAGATGAAAAGGGAGTTGGAATAGAGCCTTCGATTTCTCTCCTCAATTGTTTAGGCCCGAGGAGCCTTCTTAAGCTCGAACAACTATCTTCGCTAAAAGATTTATAATATGCTTCTACATCAAACTATTTCACAATAAAATAAATCAAATCTATTTTCTCAAACACTTAGATGAAAAAGAGAGAGTCGAGCCTTCGACTCACTCTCCCGATTACTTGGGCCCGAGGAGCCTTTCTTAAGCTTCGTGTAATCGTCATCCGTTTAATTTACTCTAACTATATCAAAACTCTTTCACAATTAAGGTTGAAAAAGAGAGAGAGTCAAGTCTTCAAATCACTCTCCCTGTTACTTGGGCCCGATGAGCCTTTCTTAAGCTTCGAGTAATCGTCATCCAAGCAAAACATCAACACATTAATTCAACTTCTCACCGCCGTGCGATTAAAACTCTTTTAAAAAAAGAACAATGTTTAGTTCCTTCTAATGTGCTTGTAAACTAAATGCTTGAGCCTCCACTAAGAGTAGAAAAGCTAATGTTTCGCCTTTAGACGCGACCTAACATTTGTTCGATAAAACGAACCAACAATCGTAGTCCTACGAACTACGAACGCTCTGACTTTCCCATTGCACGAGGGAATACGTAGGAACAAGGGCTCCAATCCTTGGCGAGCACCCTAATAAAAAACCACCCATTTTTCCCTTAGAAACTATATCATATACTCACTATTTCCTTAGAAGAAAACAAAGAAACCTAGCTAACTTTTCTCACGAATCGAATCAAGAGGTTCCCGTTGAGTACAATGGACGTAGGGGTGCTAATACCTTCCTCTTGCGTAATCGACTCCCGAACCTAGAATTTGGTTGCGATGACAATTTTCTTATCCTTTAAAGGTTTTATCAATTTTTTCCTATTCCTTCCTTGGAATGAATAAAGTTCAGTGGCGACTCAGTTCGAACGTTTTTTCCGCGTCCATCGCAAGGATCGTATTTTTCGAGGTACGACTGTATCCATAATGTAGCCTGATGTTCTCTGATTATTTCCCCTAACTTATCTTGCTTTAGTTGATCGTATGGCATTTAATTTTACTTTTCGTGTTTTGTTTTTCACTGAGTTTTTCTAAAAATTCCCACTGCTCAGTTCCAATCAATGGAAATGGAGCATGGATTTGAGTTCGTCTTGATGAAACAATCACAATGTTGGTGGTTTCATGATCTAACATTACCAAATGCCAAAACTCTGGTGATTGCTCACCAAAGAAGATGATTGGAGAGACTTTAAGGTGGCTTCCGTGTTTTAATTTCATTGGCTGATTTAAATTGGATCCGATGCGTTATTTCATTGAAGGTCCACGGTGAGCTTCCAGATCTGAGCCATCTGATGTGCCACGTCATTTAATGAATCCAGATCCAACGCGCCTTATTTTTTCTGATTTGTTTATTTTTCTTTTATTTCATTTTATTTGTTTTTTCTTTTAAAAATTCATATTAAATCAGATATTCATCCAAAAAATCTCAAATTTTTTTTGAAAAATCTCTTTTATTATTTTACACATTGTGTAACTCTTTCACAATTTTATTTTGTGTTTTAATATTTTTCTTTAATTTTCTCATATTTCATGCATTCTATTTAGTTTAAAAATACTTTCATGCATTTAAAAATTCTAACAAATTTATCATATGTTATTTGAGTTGTTTATGACTTTCCATATTTTTCTTAGCCATTTGTTTGGTGTTTTGAATTACTTTATGGACTTTCTCTTTTATTTTCAATTTAAAATCATTTTAAAAATCATTTTCCATGCATTTTATTATTTATTATTACATTTTTAAATTTGTTTGACTTCTGGTTGCCTTGGATCATGACTTCTTGATCATAAGTTTCATCAATATCAATGGAACTTGGATGTCGATAGGTTGAAAATCTTAATCCACCAAAATAGGTGGTTGATCTTGATAATAACTTTATCAAATTTATGGTTCAATTAGGTTTCATTCCTCTTCATCTCCTTCTTTTTTCTTTTTTTCTTGATCAATTGGATGATTAAGAGTCCATCTTGTTCGTGAAGTTTGGATTCGTGTTTGATGGACTTTCATCATTTCAAATCTACCTTCCAATTGATCATGGATCATTTGAGGTACTTTTGATTGATGCATAAGTTTGTCCTAAGTGATCATGAAGAATGATTGATGTAATGGACCAATCTCCTTACCTTAGTGCTTGATCCATCCTTGATTTTTTACTTCTGCTACATGTTTTTGGAGTATGGTTTCTATCATATCACTAACATATATGGTACATAAATTTTTATTGACCGGCCTCCCATAGTATGATCTTCCTAATAGATTGTGCTACGATTGCTTAACATAGCGCTAAATTTGTCCTGAATCGATTCATTAACTCTAACATCAATACTAACATTATTATTGTGCTAACTTTACTATATGTCATTTAATTTATTGCTCTTTACTTTTATGCCTTTATGTTTAGCATTACATTTCATATTGTTTATGTTTATGCTTCTTTTTCCTTTTGCCCATTGGGCATTTATTTTTCTTTTAAAAACATTAATAAAGGAAAAACCCTAAAAAACTTGGTTCGCTAATCTTTGGACTAATGGTTACTATCGTTAGCTTGACTTGGAGTTTAATTTTTGGACCTTTGGACTTTCGTTACTTTTCCCTATGTTATTGGATTCATCTGATACTTGAGACTTTTGGTTGACCTTGGAAGACTTGGCTCTATTATATAGCTTTGACCTTATAGCTTGAGTTCTTCTTTCAACTGATGCTTGTTTTATCCTGTGCTTACTTGTTGTTTATGGCCTACTCCAAAGGACTGGAATGTTGGTTTTGACTCTTGTCAAGTGCTGGCTAAATCCTGGTTAGTTCACAATGCATACATAAAGGCTTCCTCTTGGGATACCTTACGATGAGACCTTTTATTTCTTGCTATTTAATTTATGCATTAGGATAGTCTCTTCATCTCATACCCTTCTTAAATTTTCAAAACCTTCTTCCTTTTTCAAAACCTTCTTGTTTTCAAACTTGAACCGCTTTCTCAATAAACCTTGACCTTATCAAGTGATTTTCAAAACCTTTTTCTTAAATAAGTGCTAAGACATCTTAAGCATATCAAAACAATTTCAAAAGACTTAAAAAAAATACAAAACACATTCAAATCTTTTGTGCCTTTGTGCATATTTTCTTTTTAAAACCTTTTCTTAAGGATTGTCATTAGTTGTGTTCTTGTAGTGAAGCAACTCCTATACTTCCATAATAATGTAGAGAAGTGATGACATTTTCCACTTAGATTTAGAGTGATAGACTTATTGATTTCAATTCAAGCAAAATTCCTCCATCTTAAGATGATGCAAATGCTCATTCCTCATTAATTGTGGGTATTAAGTTGAGTTTCCACTCAAATATGATGAAATTTCTATTCATTTAAAATCAATCAAAACAAGCACCTTTGTTATTTTTACCATGAAATACGAGGTTTTGATCCTCCATTGCACTTTGTTGGTGCGTAAGCACGAGGCTCGGGAAGTCTTGTCAAACACAAAATCTTGAAATAACATTTCTTTCTCTCATCTCCATAATCTTTTTACAAACAACCCGGTTTTAAGCCAAACACAGATTTTCAAGAGGTTCATATAGAGTACTATAGATGTGAGGGGTGCTAACACATTCCCTTTGCATAACCAACCCCCGTACCCTTATCTCTTTGTTTTATTAGTTTTGTTTTAAAACTTCTGTGAGTTTTATTCATTCTTTTCCCATTTCTTTGGAAACAATAAAAAGCGGTGGTGACTCTTACTTTTGTGAGTAAAGTTAATCAATAACTTAATCTCAAATTACCTCCTGCCACTACACTATTATATTGAGAGAAATAAGAGGAAATATGGTGCTTACTCTTCTGTTAGACTTGACAAATCCATTTGTAATCATAATTTGTTAGATAACTGGAACACAATAAATTGCTCCACTTTGATTAAGAATTACTCAGACCATTACCCTATTTTTCTCCATTGTGACAAACGTAGGTTTGATTCGGCTAGGTCACTCAAATATATGAAGGCTTGACATGTGTTTGTTTTATCTGCTAAGTTGAGATCTCTTAAAGCTATCCTTAATAAATGGAACAAAAATACTTTTGGATATATTCATCTTAAAGCCACTTAAGTTATTAATGAAGTTAATAGTATTGTTGAAACAGTATTAGGGGGTGTTTTTATCGTCTCCACTGGGATTGTCGATATTAGATGCTTGCCGTTCAATAGTCACAATGTTTTAAGTTCAAGAGTTTCAAATGGTTCTCGATTTCGGTTAACATTAGTTGGTAGCAAAGAGTAAATTTGTGGCAAAGAGTTTGTAAGGTTTTTAGGAAAGCATGTCAAGGTTAGGTTTCGCTAATCCTTTTCACATATATCCGATTAATCACGCATATGAACTTCGTTTCCGACCAATACAACCGCATATCCTCCCGACTAAGTTTATGTCTAAAGCAAAGTCGTGAGTATCGTTGTTTAGACCGTTAGATGATGTCTCACGCTAACAATCGAAACAACAATCGTTAAGATCAACACAAAGTGAATAACAAATCCCAAATCTATGTATAGAGTTTGGTTTTTAAGAGATGAAATTATTAGGTCATGATTTGTAGAATCTATGTCTAGAGCAATACAAATAACGCATAAATCATTAAGAGCAAATAACTTCATCTATATTGATCAAAAACCTTGTTCATATACAAAAGATAAAAAGAAATACATATTATCAAGATCAACTACATATAACCTCAACACAAGAGTGTTTAGCTACTCATTCTCATGGTAGCTTGGATGACAAGTTTCAAGAGGAGATGAATGAACATCCAAGTCGAATAATCGAGAATGGATGTGACTTCAGCTTCTCAAGGTGAAAATTCCCTCTTGGATGATCAAAAGACAGAAAACTATGTTTTTGGGTGAAAATAGCAAAAGATCCCT
Organism: Lathyrus tuberosus; assembly: GCA_022829125.1. NCBI lineage: Eukaryota > Viridiplantae > Streptophyta > Magnoliopsida > Fabales > Fabaceae > Lathyrus > Lathyrus tuberosus. The sequence continues at coordinate 12,519,694 of JALAZF010000045.1, forward strand.
TTCAAGAAAAGTGAAAAATCAATTTATACAACACAAAAATTCAGCAGTCTTCACCTAGCGAAGGAATCATTCGCCTAGCGAATGTATTAAAACATGGCACCTTAAGTTCCTCAGACTTAAACTGCCCATAAAAGTTATCGCGGGTTCGCTAGGCGAACAAAATCATTCGCGAAGCGAGCATTCGCCAAAACCTTCGCCCCAGCGAATTTTTGGTGCTTTCGCCCCTGCAACTTTCTGCCTCTCTTCGCTGGAAGCTTCGCCTAGCGAGAAAAGCAACGAACCTTCACTGGCTCCCTCGCCACAGCGATTTTACCCTCTTTTCCTACTGAAACTTTCTGCCTCTCTTCGCTGGAATACTCGCCAACATTCGCTAGGCGAACCTTCGCTGGTGACTTCGCCAGGACTCGCCTAGCGAATCCTGCTGTTGCTTTCTTGCTTCTATGGCAGCTTGCATCCACTCCTTGTGTATTACATTCTTGATCATTTCATGCCTATTTCTGCACACTTGCACACAAATTACAAGCACCACAAGTATATTCCAATGTTTGAAGAACAACACAAATCACCACTAAAATCAACAAGTTAAACATGGAAAGTAATGAAAAATGCCAAGTATTGAATACAAATATGTAGTATGTTTGACATCTAACAAACTCTCCCCAACTAACTCTTTGTTTGTCCTCAAGCAAAGTCTGTCTCTTATTGAAAAACAAGAGGATTTGCTCGAGTGTAAAATTCAACCAAGACCAGATAAACGACTCAAATAAACAACAATCACAACAAAGCAACAATTACACAATCCTAGAATTTACAATGTAAAAGAACTTGACTCTTAAACAACTCCAAACGATGTTTCAAGAGACAACTAAATTTTTATGCACATGTCAATCTAACACTCCACTTCGAAAAAGGATTGAAGGGCAATGCGCATACAAGCACGGGACAATTTCACTCAAATGATAAATGATGTAAATACTAAGCAATTCATACAATATCTAAATGATCACGAAAGAAATCATGGAAGGACAAGATCACTAAGGGCTTCAAGGTTGTAGCTTGGTCGGGTTAACAATAAAGGGACATTTCTAACGACCATTGAATCGAAATTGCCGATGCAAAAGAACATTCACTCTACAAAGTATTCATAACACCTCAACTTCATTCACCAATTTTTCTTTATCACACCTTCTCAAACTTCCTTGCACAATTACTGCATCTTTTTTTCCAAGCAAGCATTCTTTTTCTCATTTGTACACACATATTCACATACTCTTCTCTTTTCATGCTTGCTTAAATGTTTTCACAAGTTTGAGCAATTCACCAATCCTCCATTTCATTCTCCCCAACTTATTTTCGACTTAACCTTCGTGAATGTTCCTTGCTTTTTAAGGCAAGGGAGTCAATTAGAACACAAGTTTCCAGGTTCAAGAAGAAAACTTTTTAGAAGCTCTCAAAAATTCAATGATGACCTTGATTTTTAAAATATGTACAACACCAAGTTCATCACCGAAAGAGATCTAACAAATTTAGGCACAAAGGGGCTAACAAATTCTCACTACTCACGGGTAAATTACTGTTAAGAAATGGTTGTGCTCAGAATCAACAAGTGCCTTGATCATTTCTAATACTTCCACAAAATCACACACATCACAAGATGAAGCATGAATTAAAAGTATAAAATAAAATCTATCATCAATCCAAAGCATATAGTAAAACCTGGAGGTTTCTCACTTTTGTGATTTTTGGACCTAAATGACATAAGCAATCAATACAGTTGTAACAAGAAACACAATTTCCAATTGTACAAAGACACAAATTCTACTACACTCTAAATTCTAGAACTAGGTAACTATGTACCTTGCCGACAATATCATGCTTAAATTACTATCATCGCCATCCAACTTGGTAGAATCTTCTTTTAAGATCAAGAATTACCAACCTAAACTTCCAAAGTTCCATCAACAAAAGAAAGAAACATTAAATATTCACAAGCATACCAACATAAAACAATAAAAGACATATTAACATTCAAAGAGTTGAACATTCATAAACTGAAGAATTCAACTCTTGACACATAAGCAAACTAACCACTTCAGTGTTGAGCATTCGTAAACTGAAGAACTCAACACTTAATACAATAATTAAAACCGAAATATTAGTAAAAACAAAAAACAGAAATTTTTTTCTGAAAACATCAAATACTAATACTAATAATAATAGCAATGTACTGGTGTGAGCACACCTACAGAGTCAAAAGTACCAACAAAGGGTACATAAACAGCATACAACAAAAAATAATCCAACACAGTGGATAAAGTACATCACTACTAAACTGAAATAAAACAAAATACAATAAAACATGATAAAACTTCACTTTGTAGCACAAAGGAAGTACAAAAGTCTGAAATCAACAACATTAGTCCTCATCGGACACCTCAATCTCCTTAGAACCGCCAGTAGAACCAGTCGCCTCCTCATCATCATCATCACCAAAAATCTCCTCACCAACCTCATCATCCTCAGCAGCATCATCTTCACCCCCTCCGAAAATTGGTCTGCCCTCAGGCCAACCAGCATGTGCTAGGAACTGCTCCCTAGACATCATCGAGTGCTCAGTGGCAGGGTCGCGAATCTGCAACTAGAGTACCTGCATAAAATCATGAAGGTTAGTCATGGCGCGCTGTGAATTTGCCATCCAATCCCAGTTGTATTGACAAATCTCCTGCTGAAAAGGATAAAAGGCCGGTGATGCTGATCCAGAAACTCCACCATCCCCTGCGCTAGCATCAGTACCAGCACCAGAAGATTCTCCAATTGCCCCTCTGGGCTTACAAAACTTATCCACATATCTATCATCTATCGCTGACGGAATCGTGACCTTCCTGCGTGCTGGTATATCAACTCCAGCATGAGCACACAAAGACAAAATGAGACACGGAAAAGAAAGTGGGGCATTCTTGCGAGCCGCAGTACCTCCAAGACCACTTAGAACAATGGCCTTGATCTCATCCGCAATAATGCGGGCCACGTCAATCTTTATATTTGTCTGAATGCTATGAATAAGATGAGCCAAAGGTATAGGGATGGTGCTATGATGTGACCTGGGCGAGATGTTGGTAAGCACAAAAAGCAAGATGAGTTGGACCAATGGCTGCATATCCACCCTTCAGAATCTAATTGCAACCCCGAATGAGTTACGCTAAACATCTTTACCCGGAAGGAGTAAATCACGGGTCATCTTTGGAATGTCATAGTGAAGATGCAGGTCCCGATGATAAGCATCTAACTGACTACCGGCCAATGGTAATGGATCACCCAGAACCGTGTTAATCGTCCTCCTGTCAAATCTCACAACAGCCCCCCTCACAAGAGAGGTCCAGCTAAAACGCTCCCCATCATCGGGAAGTGCATTTGCGTAAAACTCCCGGACAATCTCTGCATTATACCCATCCAAAGGTGTCATCAAACGAACCCACTTCTTTTCCACAAAAAGTGCATCCACCGTTCGGTAACTTCCACGGTCGCTTAGAATGAACCTCTTCTTAGCCAAGATATGTTTTCTTTCTAAGGTTTTGTAGCGGGCCGCCTGTTTTGCTCCTCTGAATCTAGTCTCATCAAATCGAACTGGTACCTGCCTTGAAGTTGAGGCTTTTCTTTTCTTTGCCGGGTTGGTCGCCATTTTCGGTGCCATCTGCACAAAACAATCAATAAACCAAAACAATGACAAACCAACGCATTAGTGAACCAAGGCAACCCAGCAGAGACTTACACTGCATAGAAAAATAATTAAATTTCCTTTTGTTCGCTCCAGGTGTCGCTAGGGGAAGGCTGGCAAACATTCGCCCCAGGTTCGCGAAGCGAATGCTGGCGAATGCTGGCGAATGCTGGCGAATGCTCGCGCAGGCTCGCGAAGCGAACACAGCAGCGAACCCACGAAAATGCAGAAAAACAATATCAAATAACCAGTCCCACAACAAACTCACTTTTAAAACATCACTCTATTCATAATGCTTTGGTAATATACAACATGCAGCACAAAACAATATGAACAGAGGCCCATGAATTTTAAAAACCTAAGTGATTTACATCCAACATCTAAATCATTCTTTAAACTAATGTCAAACAGAAATAAACATGGAAAGGGTGAACAAACCTGAACTTTGCAAGTGCAAAAAGCTGAACTTGGTGAAATGGGAGATAGCAGAGACAATTAGTGTACCGAGTTCTAGAGAGGAGAGAAAGTTTGAAAAATAAAATGTTGGAGATGCAAATAGTGACCAAGGAAACTATGGTTTCCCCCTCAAAATTCTCAGACAAGTTGGGTAATGGGCCCAATAGGTTGGCCCACCCAAAAATTACCCTTAATTTTAACTGATGTCGCAAATCAGCATGATCTGTCTCGCTGGGTTCGCGAAGCGAAGGAGCCAGTGAATGCTCGCCCCAGGCTCGCTAGGCGAACGCCAACGAACATGACAGAATTTTTCAAATTTTTCTGCATTTGACCACATCTTTCAACACTCCAAAACTTTAACCAATACCACAAAAAACAGCAACAAAGCAGTAAATACTTACAATGTTGGGGTGCCTCCCAACAAGCGCTTGTTTAACGTCGGCTAAGCTCGACGGTCCGGAGACTAGACGCCTCGAAAACAACAGCTAAAGAATTGGCAACCGAAACGAACACACTACGCTAACACAAACTCATCTGTTATCGTGCCCAGTTTTTGGTCTCCTTTTCTTTAAAAACGACCAATCCCAACATGAATTCATCAAGGCTACCTTTTCATCTTCATTCTTTTTCTTTTCAAATGCTTCACTTTCTAACTTCTCTTTTTTCAAGTCTTTAGCTTTTTGCACGACTTCATCCACTTGATTCACAAACATCACTCCTTTGAATAATGAAAAACAAGCTTCTTCCCCCCATACCACTTTCCTTGATCCGCACTTTCATTAAGCCTTCATCAACGTCCACCAACATTTTGGCGGTCTTCATGAATGGTCGGCCCAATATAATCGGTGTATCTTCATCCTCATCCATTTCAACAATCACAAAATCAACAGGAAAGATGAATTTATCCACTTTTACTAGCACATCCTCCACAACACCATACAGACGAGTTCTAAACTTATCAGCCAGTTGTAAGGTCATGGTTGTTGATTTTATGGTCATATTATCAAGTCTTTTCACCACCGACAAGGGAATTAGATTGATGCTCGCACCCATGTCAACCAAAGCTTTGCATTGAAAATCATTACCTATTCTAATAGGTAAAGCTACTCTTCCCGGATCTTGTTCTTTCCGTGGTAGCACACATTGGATGACGACACTACACTCGGCATTAAGATCAATGTTGTTTTTGTCAGTGCACCTCTTCTTTTTCATGAGTATGACTTTCATGAACTTGACATACCTAGGCATTTGTTCAAGAGCTTCAGAGAAAGGTACGGTTACTTGCAACCGATTAAATAACTCCAAAAACCTTGCGTAATGCCTATCATTCTCTTTTTTCTTTGGAGTAGGGGGATACGGTAATCGTCTTTGTAAAACTTCCTTCTCAAACTCCTTTCTTTCTTTTTCTTTTTCCTTCCTCACTTCTTCATCATTCTTTTCAACTACCCCATTTTCATCATTTTTTTCGACTTCCTCCAACACAATATCATTTTGCTTTTCAACTACCACCTCATGCTCAACATCTCTTCCAATTGTTCTCCCACTTCTTGTGAAAATGGCTTTACACTCCCCTTTGGGATTTAGTTGAGTGGTAGCGGAGAAGGATGGCCCCGGTTGGTTTTCAGCTAATTGCTTGGCAAGTTTCCCTACTTGCGATTCAAGATTTTTAATCGAAGCTTCTGTACTCTTTTGAGTTGCCATTGATAATTGCATGAATTTGGTGAAAGTCTCCTCCATTCTTGAACTTCCACTTTGCTCTTGGGGTGGTTGGTAAGGATTTTGTCTCCATCCTTGTTGATTTTGGTAGTTGCTTCGAGGTTGATAGCCTTGTTGATTTTGGTACGGTGGTTGAGCACTTTGGTACGGAGGTCGTCCTTGATAACCTTGAGTCAGATTTCCAGCATAATTTACCTCCTCCACAACCGGAGGACAATATCCGGTAGGATGATCTCCCCTACACAATTCACAACAAGCTACTTGTACACTCTTGCTCGGAGAATCATGAATCTCTTTAAATTGTTGTGGAAGTTTAGACATTTGTTTCGTCAACAACTCAACTTGCTGGGATAATAACTTGTTTTGAGAAAGTATAGCATCGTTGGTTCCCAGTTCCAAAACTCCATGGGTCCTTTGAGAAGGGCTACGGTTATGACTTCCCTGATGATCATTCAATGCCATCTTGTCAATAATGGCAGTGGCTTCTTCAGCAGTTTTGCTCATTAAAGATCCACCAGCGGTGGCATCCAACAAGGTTTTATGCACAAGTTGAAGTCCATTCCGAAAAATATGAATTTGAGACAATTCATCAAAGCCATGCCCCTTGCATTTCCTCAACATAGATTTGAATCTCTCCCACGCTTCATTGAGAGATTCGTTGGCACCTTGCGTGAACACTGCTATTGCGGTCTTTGCCTCCATAAAACGAGTATGTGGGAAAAATCGCTCCAAAAATTTTTCTTCAAGTGCATTCCAATCCATCATTATTTCCGTTGACTGATCAAGATACCATTCCTTGGCCTTCCCAATGAGGGAATGCGGGAATAGTCTCTTAAACAGAGATTCCTCTTCAGCTTTGGGCGCACCAGTTGCTCCCGCAATCTCATAGAACTTCGTCAGATGTGTAAAAGGATCCTCGTGATCCATACCAGTAAAAGGACTTTGATATAGCAGTTGGAGAATACCAGTCTTCATTTATGAATGACGACCATTCTGCGCATTGCGAGCAAACTGTGCATTGTGTCTCGGACTGTTGGTACATGGTCTAGAAGCAGGTGGTGGTGGTGGTGGTGGTGGATGTTCCCTAGCTGGAAGTAACTGTGGAAATGGTGGTGGTGTAGAAGTTGAACTTCCCTCTTGTTCTCGCTTTTGTCTAGCTAGTTGCCTCATTCGTCTCGTTCTGCTATTGACTCTATGAGCGGTTCTTTCAATCTCAGGATCGAACAGAAGTTGGTCTGCCGGTAGTTTCCCTTGCATAAAACAAAGTATGCACACTAAACAAAACAAATTAACAAGTTCAAGAAAAAGTTAACAAACCTAAAACAAAACAACTATTGCAATGCTTGCAATATCAATGAACAATCCCCGGCAACGGCGCCATTTTGTTGAAACAGTATTAGGGGGTGTTTTTATCGTCTCCACAAGGATTGTCGATATTAGATGCTTGCCGTTCAATAGTCACAATGTTTTAAGTTCAAGAGTTTCAAATGGTTCTCGATTTTGGTTAACATTAGTTGGTAGCAAAGAGTAAATTTGTGGCAAAGAGTTTGTAAGGTTTTTAGGAAAGCATGTCAAGGTTAGGTTCACTAATCCTTTTCACATATATCCGATTAATCATGCATATGAACTTAGTTTCTGACCAATACAACCGCGTATCCTCCCGACTAAGTTTATGTCTAAAGCAAAGTCGTGAGTATCATTGTTTAGACCGTTAGATGATGTCTCACGCTAACAATCGAAACAACAATCGTTAAGATCAACACAAAGCGAATAACAAATCCCAAATCTATGTCTAGAGTTTGGTTTTTAAGAGATGAAATTATTAGGTCATGATTTGTAGAATCTATGTCTAGAGCAATACAAACCACACATAAATAATTAAGAGCAAATAAATTCATCTATATTGATCAAAAACCTTGTTCATATACAAAAGATCAAAAGAAATACATATTATCAAGATCAACTACATCTAACCTCAACACAAGAGTGTTTAGCTACTCATTCTCATAGTAGCTTGGATGACAAGTTTCAAGAGGAGATGAATGAACATCCAAGTCGAATAATTGAGAATGGATGTGACTTCAGCTTCTCAAGGTGAAAATTCCCTCTTGGATGATCAAAAGACAGAAAACTATGTTTTTGGGTGAAAATAGCAAAAGATCCCTTTCAAGAAAAGTGAAAAATCAATTTATACAACACAAAAATTCAGCAGCCTTCGCCTAGCGAAGGAATCATTCGCCTAGCGAATGTATTAAAACATGGCACCTTAAGTGCCTCAGACTTAAACCGCCACAAAAGTTATCGCGGGTTCGCTAGGCGAACAAAATCATTCGCGAAGCGAGCATTCGCCAAAACCTTTGCCCCAACGAATTTTGGGTCCTTTCGCCCCTGCAACTTTCTGCCTCTCTTCGCTGGAAGCTTCGCCTAGCAGGTAAAGCAGCGAACCTTCGCTGGCTCCCTCGCCACAGCGAATTTACCCTCTTTTCCTACTGAAACTTTCTGCCTCTCTTTGCTGGAATACTCACTAACGTTCGCTAGGCGAACCTTCGCTGGGGATTTCGCCAGGACTCGCCTAGCAAATCCTGTTGTTGCTTTCTTGCTTCTATGGCAGCTTGCATCCACTCCTTGTGTATTACATTCTTGATCATTTCATGCCTATTTCTGCACACTAGCACACAAATTACAAGCACCACAAGTATATTCCAATGTTTGAAGAACAACACAAATCACCACTAAAATCAACAAGTTAAACATGGAAAGTAATGAAAAATGCCAAGTATTGAATACAAATATGTAGTATGTTTGACATCTAACAAGTATATAAGGCTTTAATAATGAGGCAAGTTACAATGATGATCTTGTATTAGAGGAAAATTCTCAACTTCTATTAGATAAGACATTGCATATGCAAGACTAGTTTTGAAGGAACATTGTAAGAAATAAGTGGTTTGAGGATGGAGATAGGAATACAAAGTTTTTTCAGAATACAATCAAATTAAGTTATGCATGTTAATACTTTTTTGGAGGTGTTGAATTAGATAACTATCCAACAACTTATAACATATAAGGATAACGAATATCTCTCTAAAATGTCTCAACCTAAGAAAATTAAGAATGAAGTGCATAATATGGATGTCAATTCTGCTCCAGGCCCTGATGGTTTTGGGGGATGCTTTTTCAAAACCTATTGGGATATAGTAGGGAAAAATGTGATCAATCCAATTAATCAATTCATTGAACAAGGTTGGATCCTACCTAATCTGAATCCAGTCAATGTGACTTTAATACTTAAAGAACGTGGAGCTGATTCTATTAAGCATTACAAACCTCTTGCACTTGAAAATTTTCAATTCAAAATCATCACTAAGATTATTGCAGATAGGTTTGCCATCTTAACTCCTAAATTTTTTAATAACACTAAAGAGATTTCATTCGGGACAGACGTATTTATGAGCACATTGAGATTACTTCAAAACCCATTAATTTTTTGGACAAGAAATTCTTTGGAGGTAGTATGGATTTGAAGATTGTAGTGGGATAATTGAGTAAGGCCCTGATGCATGGGCGGGAGACGTACACACTATCCTTCCGAAGTTGCCCCTATATCATTTCGAGCATCCTTCTGTCGCTCCCGGGATTTTCATCCTAGTACAAACGCGAAAGTGGCACCGAAACAGAGTCGCCAGCAATGTGTATTTATCCCAAGAGAGGGAAAGGAAACACCGCATAAACCTGAGGGAGAGGATAGAGCATGGTCTTGCGACCAAGAGAACTGGATTCGGGAGTCGGTTACGCGAGAGGAAGGTATTAGCACCCCCTCGCGTCCATCGTACCCGATGGGATCCACGCTTGCTTGTTTCGATCAAAGGGTGTAAAAAACTGGAGCTCCGCTGCTACTGGAAGGGAAAAGGAACGAGAACGGAAAGAAACGAAGAAACAAATGTAGGGAAAATAAAATAAGTGCTCGAATGGGCCCTACCCCACTGCCTACGTATCTCATCGGGATCATGAGAATCAGAGCGACGTAGTTCCCCTCAACGAGGGTCGCTTTGTTTGTGTTTTTTAGGGAACGGCTTACGTTCTAGCTCAGGTGTTGCAGGCTCGCTGGTCCGAGTGCGTTACCATCTTGCATGAGAACGAGTAGAAGCGCGTCCGTACGTTGAGAATGAATGAGATGAGAAAAGAATTCCCGAAGGAAAGACGTTATTGTTTGTTTTTGTCTTTTAGAAGTTTTGTGATTTGTTTGCATATGATAGTGTATCTAAATCTTAATCATTGGAATGTATTCATCCTCACATTCCAAGATGGAATGAGTAAGAAAATACACTAAGTGTGAAGAAGACCCTCACACTTAGTTCCAATTACCAAGGTTCAAGCACACTAGCATACTTGTATTTATTAAGTGTTTTTGTTGATTATGGAATGAAGAAGTGTTTTTTATTTGTACCTTCAACAAGTATTGCATTTAAGTCCCTCATACAAGATCAAATGTTTAACACATTGACCCAAGATGGGTTATATGCTACACATTCTAAGATAATAAGAGAACACCCCTTATAATCTTTTCTTTATATGAAAGGCCTAAATGCAATAAATGCCTACCTTTATTAGATATTTTGAATTTTCTTTGAGATGAGAAGAGAGACTCAAGAGAGGAGAAAGGTAAAATCTATGTGATCTAAGACTCAATCCTAATTGAAGATTAAAGGGAGTGATACTAATGGTTTGTGAGGTTTAAACCTAAAGTCTAAAGAAAGAATGAATTAAACAATTCACTTCTAAGTTAGAAGATGAATTGTAATTCAAAAAGGGAAAGTGATGAGTTATTAAGAAAAAGCACATAAGTGCTTAACAAAACACAAGATGGAATTGTAAAAGAGAAGGAATAGAAGTTTGAATGTGGATTCCTTATCCCCACTCAATTGAAACTTACCAAAGCCCCTACATGGTTAGTAAACATGTGTAAGAAGTATAAGAAGTAAAAGAACATTTAATGCACCATAAAACTCAAAAGAATTAGATGAGAAAACAAATCCTATAACCACAACTAGAATGTACATCATATGGAAAACAAATGATTATTATCATGCAAGTCCAAGTGGATAGGCAACAAACATCATCCATGACATTAGAACATGCTACCATAAGAAAATGGAGAATGAAAGATGAAAAGAAATGAAAGAAACATGCATGAATGGAACATGTAATCTAAGGATCAGAATTGAAATGAAATGAAAAATGATTCACAAACATCTCACAAGTATTCATGCATAACACATCAAGACATTTAAGAAGTGATAGAAGAAGTAGAATTGAAATGGAAGTTCAAAAAAAAGGAAAGTGCAAACACAACATGTTAAAGGTGCACAAGGCTCAAATGACAATCAACATGCAAAGATGACATATAATATGTATCAATGACCTATTATGTCACATGAATGGTTCACCAAATATGCAAATGATCATGCAAGTATGTTAAGAAGAAATCATGTAAACATGCACAAAAGTTAAGATGATATGACATGTTATTATGCTTCAAAGGTAATGCCTTAAAAAAAAATTAAATGGACTCATGAAAATTAATCAAGCATGGTTTAAAGATACACAAATAAGAAGTGAATCATATACCAAAATAACATGTAAGAAATCAAGGCAAAAATGCTTTATACAATGCACTTAGGTCAAGTATACACATCATACAAAGTAACACAAAAATGAACACCAAACGTGCCATAAACTGACCTAAAAATCAAATAAAAATCACTTAACATACCTCAAGATGCTAATGACTCAATGCAAAAAGAAGAGCATCAAAACAATTTTTAATAATCGAGAACAAAAATGCACAAATTTATGTATCACATTAAGCATGCACACAAATTGAAATTCAAAGAAAATTATAGAACAGGGGCAAAAAGTCATAAAATCAAGAAATAAAATCATGAAAAATTTTCTAAATGTCTTAAGAATGCTCATGAATTTTTGTGGAATTTTTAATGAGGCTTTGGTATTTTTAAAAATTGAAAAGTAAACGTGTATAAAAATGGAAAATAAAATGAAATGGAAATAAAGAAGGGGGTGCATGCATAGTAAATTAACAGTTCAAAAATGGTTTGGGCTTTGGAACAGGGAGGTGCGAATATCAAATTGGTCTAGGTCCAAGTCTGCGCAAACCACACTAACAAGCATACACTCTCAGTCAACAAAATGTCAAAGCAATCCACGCCATTAGATCAGGTCAAGTCAACACAAAGGTCAAAGTATACAAATCCAACGCACGCACATGAATGACCACGCACACTACCATGCACTGCACCACATTTTGATTAAGTGAGATTAGAAATAAAACATGTGAGGTACACGTGCATTTTAATGTGCTGGCACGTTTTAGACCACACGATTGGAACACATCAACGGCTATGATTAAAACACACAAAACCCTAGCACTTAAGACCACCGGCCGGAGATGACCTCCGGTCACCTTCTCCGGTCATGCGCCACCGTCTGCAACTCCATAATTTTCCAGAATTCCACAAAAATTATACCAAAATGAAGAGCATCTCACGTAGATTAACAATATACTCATAAAAACAACAAAACATACACACATAGCAAGAACAGAGGGGATGAATATGTGCCCTAACTTTTGGATCTAAACCTTTACAAGGCCTATCAACTAGCCGGAGTGAGAAATACTCCTAATGAGCTCATATAATCATGAAATCATCACAATAATCAACAAAACATGAGAGAAAAGTTTGTAAGTTTTGGAACCTGATCTTGCAATTCTTGTGGAGTTTGAGAAAACCAGAGAGAACACTTGCTCTTTAACCTTGGAGCTTCAATATTAAGCAAAATAAATGCTGATGATTCACGAGTAGATAAAGGAGATTGAAGATTGCAGTGATGCTAAGCTTGCAGAAATGGAGTTGTTCTTGTTGTTCTTGATTCAACCACACCAAGCAATGATCAATGGAAGAACTATGGAGTTGAAATCGTGGAGAAGAAGATGAGCGAACTCAGAGAGAATGAGAGAGTAGAAGAGAGAGTTTCTGAAGTGAATGTGTGAGAAATGAAGTTGGAATGAAATTAGAGTGTGAGTTTTCTATTTATAATGTGAGCTAACTATAGTTTAGTGAGTTGAGTTAAATGAGTTAGCATGGTTAAACTGAGTGCACCCTAACTAACTGAGTCAAGTTAGTTAGGGGCGAGTGAGGTTGGTTGTGCTATGGTGATGGTGATTCATGGTGTGCTATGGTGAGGTTGATGAAAGTAAATGGTGATGTGTTGTTCACGGCTGTGGCAGAAACTTGCTCCACAAGTTTGCCCTTTCCATTTTCATATATGGCACGTACTGGTGTATGATATTTGTATCAAGTATGCTTGGTTTAATGTGGAAGGCAGATGTTATGAAGTGTTTGTGGTGTGTGTGAACCAAAATCGTGCACCAAGCTGTCAATGTATCAGTGCCCACATAGGGCTGTTTGCAAGTGAAATACTCTCTAACCATTGAATAATTTGATGAGATTTTGGAGTCATTGGAAAGAGGATATATTGGAGCACAATGTTGATGTGAAAATTGAAGTGAAATGAGGTTGGAATAAGTTGCAAAATGACTTAAAACACAAGGGTCTGGGAACTGGTATAAGGGCGTGGCAGTTGGTCGGTTGACAAGGCAGCTTGGTGCATGGAATTTCAGTCTGAACACACTAACTTGAGACCACTATAACTCACTCATAACTTGATCAATTCAAAATTTTCCCAACATCAATATTGAAGATGACACTACAAAGAACAACTTTGATGTTGAAAATTTTTCCATTTGAAGCTTTTATCTTGATGAAAAATGAAAGAACATTTGGCACACCAACTGTTTGAGGAAATGATGTGCGCGTGACCTGAAAATTCTTGGTCATGACCTGGTTGTTGCCCTACTTTCCTCCAACTTTGATCCATCATATCTCCCTCAATTTTTATCCAATGGAGATGTTCTACACATGGATTTGAAGCTTAAAGCAAGATCTTTTATTGTGGCCTGGTGGAATTTTCATTTGAGGTCTTGATTTTGAATGGCCTTGGTTCAAACTCTGATGCAAAATGGTCCAAAATTACTATTTTTGGAAACCCTACTTCTTCCAAAAATGGCAACTTTCTACATCTTGATTTTTTCATGATTCCTTTGGAGTTTCTTGATCAAATTTTGCACATTGGTCACATGTAACATGAATTTCATGAATTTGGCCTCAAAAAGTCAAGAGTTGACTTTTTCCTCTGATTATTTGACTTAGCCCCAAATTCTCTGATTTTTTATCTTTTTTCCAATTGAACCACTTCTAAAACCAATTGAGAGGCAATTTTCCACACCCATACACTTAAGGACATGTAGAATACCATGAAATCAAGTTTTCTCCAAAAAATCAGAGATACCTTGATTTAATTGGAAACCCTAATTTTGGTGCCTTCCTCCTAGGAGAAAAATGTGCAGTCTTCAATTTCAAATTCCCCAGAGTATGTTGTGTATCCTCTTAAAGGATGATGAGATATGCCACTTGAGGGTGATTTTGAACCAATGAACCATCTCTTTTGCTAGTTTTCTTTCAGTTTTTTGAACCTCTTGCATGATGAAGTATGCATTGTTTCAATCTCCTATTGAATCTCACTTCCTTGAGGTATTGGATGGTCAATTGAGATAATATGAGACATGGAAGACCTCTTGGCTTGCCTTGAGACAACTTGATTGACCTTTTGTGCCTTGAATGACTCCTTGATTGTCCCACTTTCAGCTGATCACATGCCTTGATGGTAAGAGGGATGCTATGCTTCATTTTTCTATGTTAAAGATGCAATGCAATGCTAATGAGATGGATATGATATGATAAATGATAATGTCATGCTATGATGCCAAAAGGGAGAGCAAATTTTGGGGTATTACACCTTCATCTGGTTCGATCGCCCCTTGACCGGATATGTCGCCCAACTCCCTATTTCACCGTCCATAATGTGTGTTTGTGGGTATAACATGTAATAAGTCCATAAAGAGTGCCTATGAAGTCGTGGGGTCTAACCTTCTCTCTTGGATTTCTAGATATTAACCACCCACTCCCACAAGAATCGTAGGGGGAAATGGAATACTTAGTTCGGTCGATCCTAGGTTCTTGGAAGGATATAAATACACCAGGACTTAGATACTGAAGAATATCTCTAACACACATAGAAACCACCCATATAGAGCTTCTCATATCGCCGCATGTGAGTTGGCTTTAACCCTTAAGAAACCCTAAGCCTCTGAAAACCTTATCCATTTGAGGTTGTTACACTCATTTCACTTTTATTTAATACAATTGGAACCCACTATGGTTCCCGGTAAAACTAACCTAGGCCACCCTCGCTACACCAAACCATAATATTGTCTTTACCTATAAAGTCCAGACTCTGACACAGATATAGGACATGACACGATCACGGACACAAAGACACTGCTAATTTAAAAAACATAGGACATGGACATGGCTATATATATTTTATATATTAATAAAATAATGCAATTTAAGAGCACAAAAGAGCATTGTTGTTAGATGCAACAATGGCAACATTAAAAAAAAAATACTGGTGAAAGTAATATTGACTAGGCCATAGAAAAAAAAACTTAGAAATATCAGAAAAAACAAAGTTATAAATTACAATAGAAGATGAAAAACAAACAGAGAAGGTGAAAAAAACCTTGGGGAGACAGAAATAGTGACTTGTGGCAAAGATGAAAACAAATAGAGAATATGAAAAAAAAACCTTGTGGAGACAGAAGCAGCGGCGGGCGGCAGAGATGAAAACAAATAGAGAATATGAAAAAACCTTGTGGAGACAGAAGCAGCGGCAGACGGCGGAGATAAAAACAATAACAGAAGATGAAAAGATATTGTGGAGATAGAAGCAGCGACATGCGGTGAGGATTAAAAAAGACAGAGAAGATGAAAAAAAACAAGAATACTAAAGGTACTATGAAAGTGGGAATATGGAATATGGAATATCTTGTTGTTTTTATAGTGGGGAAGTGGAATATGAAAGGTAAAAATTTATTTTATTCTAAAAATTCGGAGAATATGAGTTGGGTCGTGTATGTTATTCAAAATAATGTATCATATATGTGTCCATTGCATTTCATTTTTTCGTTAGACACTTGAAAAATGTGTCTGAAATGGTTTGTATGTTTGTTGTACGCGTATCCGTGTCGGATACGTGTCTGGTGCAGGGAAACACTTTTTGATAGTCGTGTCGGAGCTTCATAGGTATTTACTCTCACCCTACAACATGGTGAACAGGAATGAGTATACTCTAGGCAGTGAAGAATCTGACAATGAGGGGAATACCAAGTGGAGACGCGTACCGCTATGGACGACCTTTAGCGTCATAACCAAACTTTAGAAGAAAGAGTTCATCATATCCAACAATGTTAGTAGTTGGTTGATATGGGGGACGAACTAGAGGCCATGGATCCACATCCTTTGTCGAATGAGATGTGGGAGGTGCCCCGCCCCCGAAAACTTTAAACTTCCATCATTGGCTAAGTTCGATGGATGCACCGACCTATACGAGCACATGGATTACATCAACACCCAGGTGGCCATCATCTGAGATCCTGAATCCCTAAAGTGCCAACTCATGTCTGACACTTTTTGCAACACAGACCTGAGATGGTATTTGGGTCTCCCAGTACTCTATGTCACTAGCTATTAAGAACTGGTGAAGAAATTAGTCAATCAATTTGCCGCAAGTAGGTACCGGAAGCTAACCATCATAAGCCTGCTCAACATATGCCAAGATCCATACAACCATTAAGGGAGTATCTCGACCGCTTCAATGAGGCATCCACCAAGGTCACCTGCCACAATCAGTCAACATTTATATAAGCCTTCCAAAATAGTCTCAGAGTGGGACCCTTCAATGATTCCTTGCCTGGAGGTCTGTGTCAATGTTGGATGAGGTAGTGACACGAGTAGAATATTACATCAAGGGCGAGGAAAATAATTCTGAGAAGAAGGCTCGTGATGCAAGAGAGCGCACCTCAGGTACTGACGGCTTGAGAAAAAACCAATATGTATTGCCTGTTAGAGACAGAACTGCCTTTAAATGAAGTGGCAAGCTTGGGCAAACATTTATGTACTTTAACACTCGCCAAGCGAAGATATGGCGTAAAGTCCTTCAAACGCACAACATTCTTCAACGACCAACACCGAAGATGGGCATCATGGGACCTAAACCTAATAGTTGATACAAGCTCCACAAAGTCAAGGGTCACCACACTGAGGATTGTCTGCAACTCAAGAAGGATATTAAACTCCTAATTAAAAGGGATATTTGAAGATATATGTTAGCCGTAGCACTATTAGAGAGACATGAGGGTCGGGTGTTAAGGGAATGAAGGCTGCAAAGGAGGGTGATAGGGTTGTCCCCTACTCATTTAACACCATCACATAAGGATTTTCTGGTGGTGGAGAAACTAACTCCACCCGCAAAAGATATGCTCGACAAGTCTAGACCATTAATAATTCTCCAGCTGGCCACTAAACAGGTGGTACTTACGACTCAAGGAGCAAGATAACCTTTTTCGAGCTAGACGTAGATGTCATTAACCATCACAACGACTACCAAATGGTGATTTCTATTCGATAAAATGAATGGGAAATCAAGAGAGTTCTGAATTGATTAGGGGAGATATGCAGATATCCTCTACTGGGACACATTTGAGAGACTTTACCTAGACTTGGATGATTTTAAACCCTTTCAAGGATTTTTGGTAGGATTCTCAGGTGAGCTAGTGCTGGTAAATGGGTACATAACACTGAAGATCATTTTTGGGACTGAGGAAAACACTAAGCTAGTCAAGGCAAAGTACTTAGTCATTGATGCACCTTCATCATATAATATAATCATAGGGCGGCCAAATTTTAACCAGTTGAGGGCCTCCATATCCACCATGTATCTGTGTATGAAGTACCCCTTCCCTAGTGGGCATGTGGGCATCATATAGGGGGATTAGGAGATTGATAGAAAATGTTATATGGAATGCTTGAAGCTGAAAAAATGTCATGAAATTAGGGGTGAACATCATGGAATCAAAGGCGAAGCCGCCAAGTAACACCCCTATAGAGGAAGGCCTCGCGGCCCCATAGGAAGAAAATTCTGAAGTTGATGAAGAAAGATCTTTTCAAGGAAGCAGCAACTGCGAAGACATATCTCATTTAGTCTAGTCCATTTTATGTTTAAACAGGATCCTTGTTTTACTCGTGCTTGTATAGACAATTATGTTTTAGTGGGGGTACTCTTTTCCTGTGTTGTTAAGCCGACACATTGTTTTTGGCAAGGCCGTTACTTAATTTATGTAAGTGTTTATATTATTGTTATCTTGCATATAGGTTATCTTGGAGCTAAAAATGATATCAAGGCCGCTCTAAGGCGGTTACATGTTGGATCCTTACGTAGGAATCTTTGTCACCTCGATGTGATTACATGCTTGATTCACCCGTAGGAATCCTTACCTCCCCTTGAGGCGTATACATGTTGGATTCTCACGTAGGAATACTTGTCACCCCTCAAGGAGATTACATATTATATCCTCCCGTAGGAATCATTTCCGTCCCTCGAGGCGATTACTTGATGGATCCTCATGTAGAAATCCTTGCCACCCCTCGAGGCGATTATATGTTGGATCCTCACATATGAATCATTTTCCCCCTCGAGACGATTACATGTTGGATCCTCATGTAGGAATCATCGTCGTCCCTCGAGGCGATTACATTTCGGATGCTCACATAGGAATCCTTGCCGCCTCTCAAGGAGATTACATGTTGGATCCTCATGGAGGAATCCTTACCGCACCTCGAGGAGATTACATGCTTGATCCTCATGAAGGAATCATTGCCACCCCTCGAGGAGATTACATGTTCGATCCTCATGTAGGAATCCTTGCCACCCCTCGAGGCGATTACATGTTGAATACTCATATAGGAATCCTTGTGACCCCTTGAGGAAATTACATGTTTGACCCTATAGCACAATTTTTGTGGTCCTGAGTCATGATCGCTTAGGCAGTACAGTTCGATTCATTTTTTTATCCTAATTAGTTGATTAAGGAAGGGAAATAGATGTCTCCAATTAACCCTGCTTGCATACTGAGTTTGAACAGTGGTCTGTTAGGTTACATATGCTATGTGGATGTGGGGCCCAATCTTCGGTTATTTTGCTAAGAACACAATGTCTGGATTATTTGAGAGGTTTTTGATGATGTGTTTAAATTTGCTGCTTTTGGGTTGATTCGGTGGAGATACTGGATTTAGGGTTTTTTTTATTAGTATGTTCGCTAAGATTTTTCAATCTTATGCCTACGTATTCCCGTTTAACGAAACAGGGAAATCAGAGCGATCATAGTTCCCCCTATTCTATGGGAGGAAAAAGGTTGTTTTGGTGTCTTGTTCAAAGCCCAAGATGTGAAGCTAAAGGGGTGATTTATATCTTGTTCAAAGCCCAAGATGTGAAGCTGAAGGGTCTGTTTGTATCTTGTTCGAAGCCCAAGATGTGAAGCTGAAGGGTTTTGACTTTAGAGAGAATTTGTCATCTCTAAAGAGGAGTTGTTGATATTTGTATGCTGTGAGCAAGGCACAACTCTGATGCTAATAGGTTGATTGACTCAACTGGGGTTTACTTTATACAAAGCCTAAGAGGAGGCTAGTGACCCAACAAGAGGGTGATTTTATATGTCTTGTACGAAGCCCAAGACAGAGGCTAAAGGGGTTTGACTCAACAAGAGAGTCTTGAACAGGTGATTCACTCAAAAAGAGAGTCTGGAGGTGGTTTGACTTTTATACTCAACAAGAGAGTGTGAAAAGGTTAAGCTCCGCTGGGGAGAATCATTGTACAAAGCCCAAGAGGAGGCAAGTGTGCTGGTGACTGTCTCAATTTAGTGACAGGTCCAGTATGTTGGATAAAAGAGAAAATCAGTTCTTATAAAGATTAAAGGTAAGGTTGTGCTTTGGGATTGATCAGAGGATCAGGGTTATTTCCTGTTCTTTAAGGAAATGGAAAATCCAAAGGGTACTGAGACTGTCTAAGTCTGCGGGTGTTTTGAGAAATCGATTCTCAGATAGTGAATGATTTTTGTATGATGCCCAAGAGAAGGCTGGTATGTTAAGGGATGAAAGTCAACCCATTACCTGGTCTGACACTTGACTCAGAAAGACAACTCTAGCAAATTGATGACTAGGTTCTGTTCCTATACCTATAAAGGTCTCTGGGTCCTTGTACTAAGCCCAAGAGAAGGCATGAGAGCTTTTAAGAAGCCGAAGGGTCCTTGTACAAAGCCTAAGAGGAGGCGGGGATGCTTTTAAGAAGCCCGTGGGTCCCCAAACCCCGAGAAGTTCAAGGCATGCCATTCACCAAGAATAGATCAAGCCAGGAAAGTCCGAGAATTTGGAAGAAACTCAAGAGATGCCATTCACGGAGAAAAGATCATCTCTGGGGAGTTCGAGTTTCTTTGAAAATTTCTAAGAGTGACATTCTGAGAAAGGGTTCACTGAGAATCCTGCCTTTCACGTTTCCATATTGTTTAACCCCAAGAGGAGGGAAAACTGTATCTGGTAATCTTATGGGGATCTAGTTTTGTTTGTATTTAAGAGTGACCAACAGGGCTGTATCTAGTCCTAGACGTAGTTGCCGGGGAAAACTCTAAATAACTATACTAGTTTGTGAAAGAAGACTTACAATGAGCAGCCCCACAATACAGTTATATATATATATATATATATATATATGAAAGCGGATAAAGAAAGCGGGTAAACACTTACTCGGTTGTAGAGCTTCCATGCTGTTTTGTTAGTTGTTCAACAAAGAAAGCTTTGATGACAATATTATATTCTAAATCAAAGGAGAAAGTGCTTTGAAAAGATTATTGGGGCTTACAGCTCAAGGAGGGGCCCAAGGTTTTATCAGTGATTGCACTGTTGAATTTGTACAGGGACTTATACAAGTGACTGAGGCCCAAAAAGGTTTTCTGTACAAAGGGATGGGTCTTACACTCTCTCAAGAGGCCCAAAGGTGTTTAAAGAAAAATAATAGGGCTTATAACACGAGGGTAGGCCCAAATGATTTGATTTTTGAACTGGCGATCGCGCCGAGGTTTCTTTTAACGCAGAGGGACTTATACAATATCTGAGGCCCAAAATAGTTTTGGTTAAAAGGGGGTTGGATCTTACACTCTATTAGAGGCCCAAAGGTGATTTTAAAAGAAAAGATGAGGCTTACAACTCAAGGAGAAGCCCAAGGGTTTTGTTTGAAAAATGACGATCGCGCCGATATTTCTTTAACGTATTGGGACTTATACAATGCACTGAGGCCCAAAAAAGTTTTATTTACAAGGGATGGGTCTTATACTCTCTCAAGAGGCCCAAAGTGTTTGAAAAATATTTGATGAGGGTTGAATTGATCAAAACCCTAATTTGTTTTCAAAATATATTTTAATTGAATAAAAATTCAATTAAAATGATCAAAATTGTTAAACATGTGTGAAAAACAAATTGTGGTATTGGATTAATGTTTGACAAATCATGTTTATACCCACAAAATAATTGGAAATCAATTAAGTTTGGAAAATCAAGGGAGTAAAAATATTTCAAATGTTAAAAACAAATAAAACATTAATTCTTTGCAAAAATATCAAATATATGAAATAAGTAATATTTTTGGGATTTTTTGGTAAAATAAAATATTTTAACATTTTTGTGAATTATTAAAAAAAGAATCAACTCAAAATCATTAAAACTCAGAGAGAAATTAAATTTTGAATCAATTAAATAAAATCACAAAAATTCAATAATTCAAATATTTGAAAAAGGGCACCAAGAACATATTGGCCTTGCCCGCGTGCTCTGTTTTGCCCAGATTTGCGTTTTCTCATCAATCTCACTGAATACTTGATTATATCATGCAATCTACATATCAATTTGCTCGTTTTCACCTCACGATCATGTCTATGGTCTTTAATTTTATTTATTTTAAGCATGGAATAAGAAATCAAAGAGAAACCTCAAGAACCCTAAAATTTGCATGAAGGCTCAGAAATTCCATACACAATTCAAACAAAATAATTGATTGAGGGAAAACACTCCATGTATGATTATGAACATATGGCCAAATTATTGTGCAGCAAAAATGCATGGATCATAGAGTTAGAAGAGCTCATGCTTACCTCTTGCAGCTGGTGATCGTGTTTTGTGTTAGAGGTGTTACAACTAGGCTCCAATGATGTGGATAGCTTCCCTAGGTGCCAAGAGATGTGCCTGAGTGCTTGGAATGGTTTGAAACAAGTTGGAACTGAAGATGGTATCTCAACTGCAACTTGGTTAAAACCTTGAGCAGTTGGCTGATGATTCTGAGAAATCAATGTTCCAGATGTTATTTAAGTGTTTGGATCACTTCTATATGATGTTCATGAAGTGTGTGTGTGATTGGTTTGGTTGGAATTGCTCTCAAACTCAAAACCTGATAGTGACTTGCTTTGGAAGGCAAATTTGGAAGTGAGAAGGAGATTTTGAGGAAAGCATATGTTTGATAGCTTTGGTGTACTCAAACTGATCACAATTGAGCTCTATTTATAGTGGAGCAAGTTTGTTTTGCAAGCAATAGTGAATGGCAACTGCTGCAGAGGTTTGGCCAATGGTTGCATTTTAGAATCTCAAGTCTCCTCTAGCCATTGACTAGAGGTTAGGGCACAGGCTGCTGGTTCCCTTGGTCTTGGATATGTCTTGACTGAATTCAGTTGGAAATGGCTCAGTCCATGCCACCTTGGTGCATCCATTAAATGCTCTAAAACAAAATTTGAGTATTGTCCCTCTTTTAGGCACTTCTAGGTTTGGCATGCTACTTTTGGTTCCAAAGACTTGGGAGGCTTATGGATCAGTGTTTATCCCTCCTTGGTCTCCCCCTGAGGTGTTCAGATGGATAAGTGTGTTTGTCATTTGCACAAATTTGGAAAATCGAGCAAAATTCACAAATCTACCTTGCTTTGACAGTTTTCAGCAAGGCATATTGCCATTCTCATATCTCATGGCTCAAGTGGAATTTGATGGAGTTCTTGGCCATTTTGGAAAGCCCTCATATGATACAACAACTGTTTGATCATAGTTGGTTTTGATACTTTTTGGATCCAAGTGAAAAATGCCCCTACATTTGGAAAAAAGTGAAGGCAGATTCTGACTTAGTGAAAATTTCACTAAGTGTTGGAAAAAAGTGACATTTTCACTTTTTGTGATTTTGATCATTCCATAACTTAAAATCCACAAGGAATTGGAATGAGTTGTGTTTGAAGCTTTTGTAGAGGGCCATGAGAGCTACAAATCCATCTATGAATGGGGAAAAACGGCTTTGTGGGTTAGGAGTTATAATCCTCCATAGTTGGTACCCTAGCCACTTTGTTCCATAACTTAGAAAATTTCTAAGTTTTTTTATGGTTACCCCTTTTACAAGTTATCCAACTTTTCTTGATTTTTCTTGATGAATGATGATTCCAATCACACCTTAACATCATTTTAGGGTTAAAGAACCATAATTGTGAAAAATCTCAAAAAGTCAAAGTTGACTTTGTGCACAGTTGACTTTTTATCAGATGAATTCCAAACTGTGCGATCCTCTATGAAATCAAGTCCTTGACCTAAATCTAACTTGATGGATTAATTTCATAGGTATTATAGGGTGTATTGAATCATGTCCCAAAGTTTGGGAGCATGCTGTAGCAAGCGATTTTGGACATGGTTCTTAAGCACTGTCGCTCTGGGGTACTACAGTTCGATTCATTTTTTATCCTATTAAGCTGACTAAGGAAGGGAAATAGATGTCTCCAATTAACCCTGCTTGCATACTGAGTTTAAACAGATGACTGTTGGTTTACAAACGCGGTTTAGACTGTGGGCCTCTCTCTGCTTATTTTGTTAAGAATGAAATGACGGGACTATTCATGGGGATTTTGGATAGGTACTGGATTTGATGTTTTTAATTAGTGTGCTCGCTAAGATTCTTTTGCAATCTTATGCCTACGTATTTCCGTTTAACGAAACAGGGAAATCAGAGCGATCGTAGTTCCTCCTATTCTATGGGAGGAAAAAGGGTCGTTTTGGTGTCTTGTTCAAAGCCCAAGACGTGAAGCTGAAGGTGATTTGTATCTTGTTCAAATCCCAAGATGTGAAGCTGAAAGGTCTATTTGTATCTTGTTCGAAGCCCAAGATGTGAAGCTAAAGGGTTTTGACTTTAGAGAGAATTTGTCATCTCTAAAGAGGGGTATTTGGTCTGTTTATCACAACTGTTGCGTGACTGGTTATAAAGGAGAATTACTTTAACTGGGATATGTGAATCCAGCAATGCCATAATTTCCTTTATAGGGGATTTTCAACCTGAAGGAGAAGACTTTAACTCAGTTTATAGCTGAAATTCTGGCCTATATATCAGATGTCCTATCGAGATGTCGAGACACTGATATACAACAACAATGAACAAGTTCAAAATAAAAGTGTGCATAAAATGTAAAGAACACCAGAAATTGTTAACCCAGTTCGGATTTAACTATCCTACATCTGGGGGCTACCAAGCCAGGGATGAAATCAATATCCGATAGTATCAATTCACTGATAACCACACCCGGTTCAATCAGCTCACTTAATCACTACCCTTCCTATGACTTCTACCTAAGACTCCCCTAGGTATGAGGCCCTCCTCAAATCCCTCTTCAATCGCAATCCGTGACTGGTTCCTTACAAGATAAAAATAATGGTCGAAACACAAATTCTCAATACTTCACAGCTTATGAGAATTAACACACAGTTACTCAATGCTTAAAAGCTTATGAGCAACCTTACACAACTTACACTACAGTCCTTACACTATTATCATAAGATACCAGTTAGACTCATAAAACACATGCACACAACCCTAAAAATACATGTAAGTTCGACACCTAAAACTAGGTTTACATCAGTCTATTTATAGCTTGAAATCTGGACTGAATTGGGCTTTAAAAACGCAGCAATTAGGCTGCTCACAAATCTGCAAAATTAACTCCAATAAAATAGGTCTCAATCCAAAGTTTCCTATTATGTCTCCATAAATAGAAACAGCAGCAAATTCGAAAACCAACAAGTAAACCTAATCCAAAAATTCTTTGGATGCCACATAGGATAACCAAATATTCACAGAATATTCAGTTACAAATCATTGTAACAGAATCTGCAATAAAACCTGTCTTCACAGTGCGATGTCCTATGAGCAGTCATGGGACATCTTCATTCGACACCTGCTGCTACATGAGTTTTAGCAAAATAATGCCAACCATAAAACCAAGGAAATAACAATCTCCCCCTTTGGCTTATTTTTGGCTAAAACTCCACACACACTTAAACACCATCAGTATCAGCAGCGGAAAAAATACTCAAATACCAACAAAAACAATTCCCACATCTGCAGCAAAAACAACTCCCCTTCAGCTGCATAAACCACCCATTATAGTAAGCTGGCAGAACTCCCCCTCAACTGCATTCACCCTCAGCTGCATATACACACAGTCCAGCAAACATCTCATCATGGCAACTCCCCCTCACAAGCACAATCTACCTGCAGCACAAAAACTCCCCCTCAACAGCACAAGAACATACCAAAGCTGCTCTCCCTCACACTCACTACTCCCCCTTTTTAGCCACAAATATGACAAAGAGAGGTTATAGACAAATGTCACCAAATCACATAGCAGTACAATGTTCAAAACTAAAACAGAATAAAGTTGTCCTAAAAGAAGAAAGAAAAAAACAAAACAACAAAAACTAAAAAATAAACATGCAGATAGCCTATAGCTATTCAGCACTGTCCTCTTCAGCCACCTCATCACTTTCACCTTCAGATTCAGAAGCACCCTTCTCAGAACCAGAATCATCAGACTGTTGGACACTTCTTCTATCAGACTCAATAGATTCACCTTGTCCATCATCTTCAGCCAGCTCTTGCTCTTTAGCAGCATTTCTCTTTTCAACCAAGGCTTTAATCAGCTGCTCGAGCTTTGTCTTCCTTATTGTATCTCTCCTGATAGATTCTTCCAGCTCCTTGCAGGTTTCTTGCAACTGAGCAATGGCTTCATCATCAAAATTAGCAGGTCGTGAAGGTGAGGAGGATGTCTCAACAACATCAGACACATGGACTCCACCTAGCAGCCTATAATGCAAAGTCATTGGAGGTTTTCTCTTGCTGACCTTGTCACTTCTTACTAAGCAGTTAGGAAATTGATCCAGGATTATTCCACAGATTAAGGATGGAAATCATATGGGTAGCTTAACAGCGGATGAGCTAGCTTGCTTCAAAACTTGTTCAAAGATATGTGCTCCAAAGTTGAAAGGGACCTTCTTTCCAATAGCATAAATGAACTTTCCAAGCATGGATGAAATGGTGGAAGTATGATTGGTAGAAACCCAGTTTACCACTGCAATTTTGTGAAGTATAGCATATTTGACACTTAGCATCCCAGAAGAGAGCTTTCCTTCATCTGGACATGCTTTGATGCACCCACCTGTTATCTCCTCACTGATTTCATCATCTGTGGCTCCTAACTCAGCCTGATGGTCCATAGGTCTCCCCAGAAGGTTATTAATCACTTTGGGAGAAAATTTCACAGCTTTGCCTCTTACATATACTTTTCTGAGTTTGCTGTTACAATCTTCAGGGATACTCACAACAAACTCCTTAAGCAACTTCTCATAACATGGTCCTATGTCAGACACCGTCTTCATCAACCCAGCAGCTTCAATAAGATCAACCACTTCCTTATACTTATTGAAGTCTTTTCCCATTTCTCTCTCTAAAGCTACTCTTCTTTGGTTGACAATTTTCCACCTATCAGTTTTCCTGACAGTTTGATTCTCCCTTCTCCCACCGATGTCCTGGACATCAGTTCCAGCATTTGACTCATTCAGGCCTGTGACCCTTCTTTTCTTGATTGGAACCACAACTTTACTCCATTGCTTAGAGGGACCTGCTCCAGCCTTTCTTTTGTTGCTCTCCACATTAGCAGATTTCCTAATCATTTCTGCATCCTTTGAATTCTCATCCACAATGGTATTCTCTTTTCTACTCTTGATTCTTTGTAGTATGTCAGCTATTGGTTCCTCATTAGAGTTTTTCTCAGCAACGCTACAACACATCTCAGCCTTCTTCTTGCTTCTTCTTTCCCTAGCCACCTGAACTGGTATACAATTCTCAGTCCGATCAGTAGGACTGTTATTTGTTTTTCCAGCCATGGATGTTGGGACGTCAGACCCGACATCTTTATCAGCTTCACTAACATCAAAGGTGACAAGTCTTCTAAGACTCTGATCTCTACTGAAAACACTACCATCAAGAGTCCTACTACCATTCTTAGTTTCATCCACCCTCCTATTCGAATTCTTTTTAGTGACATTTTTTCTAGGGTTTATCTTATCAGAATAAAACCTAGTAATCATTTTGTCTTTCTTCCTAGATGAAAGGGGTTTAGACTTCTTACTTGACATACTCTCATTTACAGAGTGGGAAGCTGGTTGTTCACCTCTAGTGTCAGCAGGAGCAACATTCAACGGGGCGATATCAAGGACAAGATCTGTGAGTTTGATCAATCGGTGAGGATCATAGTCTTCATCATTGAATTGGGAAGTTCTTGAATCAGCAGGAGCATCATGATGTTGAGACATTTTTTGTTGCTCACAAAATGCAGTATTGAAGAGAGTAAGAGCAAACCCTAGCGAAGAAGAGTTTTGAGAGAATAAGTTAGATGGAGTTTTTGCACTGTAGGATTGAAGTTGGAATGGATTAGCTGGGCTATTTATAAGTTTTGGAAATGGGTCCTTATACGCGTGCCACACACAAGTTCTTTGGTTTAACACTTCCACAATTGTGCTTTCGTCTTTCCACAGATAGCAATCCTCTGAGGTTCTTTCACCTCTCATAACCATAGCATTATTTTTATCCATTATTAAGCATTCATGGGTGGTAAAGATGACCTTAAGACCTTGATCACACAACTGGCTTATGCTTATTAGGTTAGTATCTAATCCTTCAACAAGCAATACTTCTTCCAGAATTGGCTGTCCTGGACAATCCACTCTTCCAACACCAAGCACTTTTCCTTTCGATCCATTACCAAAAATCACCTCATTAGGAGCATGGTACTTAACATGTGACATATATCCACTAACACCAGTCATATGTCGAGAACATCCACTATCAAAGAACCATTTTTCATCTGTAGAGACTCTGAAAGACTTGTAGTCCCTATGTTCTTTTACACTATCCTTTGAAGTCCATATCCTTTTTGTTTCAACCCAGCTCTTTTTCCTATTATACTGTTCCATGGGTTTGGGATAACCATGTAGCTTGTAGCAAAAAGCTTTTATGTGACCAAACTTCCCACAATGGTAGCACGTCCATCTTTGATTCTTCTTCTTTATGAAGTTCTTCTGATGTCTAGGAGGCTGTTGCAACATGTTATTCAACATCTTCAAACTTCTCTTATCTTGAACGGGTACTCCCTCAGATTTCTTTCCTTCATTTAATTCATTTGTAACTTCAAATCCTATACCACTGATATTTCTAGCATCTCTCCCTGACTTCAGAATTTCATCAAGTACATCTGAACTCCTATTTAACATTCTGACATTTTTTATCATGTTGTCCAGTTTTGAATTCAAAACATTAACTTCACTTTGTAGATCAGCTATAGTAGACATATGCTCAGTATTCTCAGCTTCTAAATGAATAATGGCACATGCTTGTTCTTCTTTTTGCTGACATACTTCTTCATGTTCAATGTACAACTTCTTATAAGAGATAGCCAGCTCTTCAAAAGTAAGCTCTTTAGATTCTTCATCTGATTCACATACTCCTGTTAAAGCTGTCACCAACTTTGCAGACTTCTCATCAGTGTCAGTTTCAGAATCATCTTCTGACCATGTCACAGATAATCCCTTCTTCTGTCTTTTGAGATAAGTGGGACACTCAGTTTTTACGTGCCCAAATCCTTCACATTCATAGCATTGAACTCTCTTCCCTTGATTAGAGTCTTCTTCAGTTCTGGATCTTCTGCCTCCATCCTGGTCTTTGTTGATGTCGAGAGACTTGTTCCGAACATTTTCTCTTGACTTCCAGTCCATCCTTTTCAAAACTTTATTAAATTGTCTTCCAAGCAACACTACCTCTTTGGACACATCTTCATCTTTGACTAGTTTTCCTTCATCATCTGAGTCATCAGCACTTGACACGAATGCTATACTCTTCTTCTTTTCAGCTTTTTCACCGAGTCCTAACTCAAAAGTTTGGAGAGATCCCATAAGCTCATCCACCTTCATCTTGTCAATGTCCTGAGCTTCCTCTATAGCAGTAACCTTCATATCAAATCTCTTAGGAAGAGACCTGAGAATCTTCCTGACCAGCTTGTTGTCAGACATCTTTTCTCCTAAGGCACTAGAGGCATTAGCTATCTCAATAATGTTCATATGAAAATCATGAATGCTCTCATCCTCTTTCATCTTCAAACTCTCAAACTTGCTAGTGAGAAGCTGAAGCTTTGACATTTTCACCTTTGAGGTCCCTTCATGAGAAACTTTCAGGACCTGCCAAGCCTCTTTGGCAATAGTACAATGCTCAATCAGCCTGAAGATATTTCTGTTGACGCCATTGAACAATTCATTCATGGCTTTAGAATTTCCAACAGATCCTTTGTAGTCAGCATCATCCCAGTCCTCTTCTTCCTTCAGAACATCAGTAAGATTTCCTTCTCCATCTCTTACCTTTGGAGGCTCCCAACCTTTGATAACCGCTTTCCATGCTTGATCATCCATGGACTTGATGAAGGCTATCATCCTAGGTTTCAAATATTCATAGTTAGAGCCATCCAGCAAAGGTGGTTTATTCAGAGCTCCTCCATCCTTGTCCATTGTACCAGAAAGTACCTACCCTGAATCTCACCCAGAAACAACAAAGGGTGCAAGCTCTTGATGCCAATTGAAATTCTGGCCTATATATCAGATGTCCTATCGAGATGTCGAGACACTGATATACAACAACAATGAACAAGTTCAAAATAAAAGTGTGCATAAAATGTAAAGAACACCAGAAATTGTTAACCCAGTTCGGATCTAACTATCCTACATCTGGGGGCTACCAAGCCAGGGATGAAATCAATATCCGATAGTATCAATTCACTGATAACCACACCCGGTTCAATCAGCTCACTTAATCACTACCCTTCCTATGACTTCTACCTAAGACTCCCCTAGGTATGAGGCCCTCCTCAAATCCCTCTTCAATCACAACCCGTGACTGGTTCCTTACAAGATAAAAATAATGGTCGAAACACAAATTCTCAATACTTCACAGCTTATGAGAATTAACACACAGTTACTCAATGCTTAAAAGCTTATGAGCAACCTTACACAACTTACACTACAGTCCTTATACTGTTATCATAAGATACCAGTTAGGCTCACAAAACACATGCCCACAACCCTAAAAATACATGTAAGTTCGACACCTAAAACTAGGTTTACATCAGTCTATTTATAGCTTGAAATCTGGACTGAATTGGGCTTCAAAAACGCAGCAATTAGGATGCTCACAAATCTGCAAAATTAACTCCAATAAAATAGGTCTTCAATCCAAAGTTTCCTATTATGTCTCCATAAATAAAAACAGCAGCAAATCCGAAAACCAACAAGTAACCCTAATCCAAAAATGCTTTGGATGCCACATAGGATAACCAAATATTCACAGAATATTCAGTTACAAATCATTGTAACAGAATCTGCAATAAAACCTGTCTTCACAGTGCGATGTCCTATGAGCAGTCATGGGACATCTTCATTCGACACCTGCTGCTACATGAGTTTTAGCAAAATAATGCCAACCATAAAACCAAGGAAATAACAATCTCCCCCTTTGGCTTATTTTTGGCTAAAACTCCACACACACTTAAACACCATCAGTATCAGCAGCGGAAAAAATACTCAAATACCAACAAAAATAATTCCCACATCTGCAGCAAAAACAACTCCCCTTCAGCTCCATAAACCACCCATTATAATAAGCTGGCAGAACTCCCCCTCAACTGCATTCACCCTCAGCTGCATATACACACAGTCCAGCAAACATCTCATCATGGCAACTCCCCCTCACAAGCACAATCTACCTGCAGCACAAAAACTCCCCCTCAACAGCACAAGCACATACCAAAGCTGCTCTCCCTCACACTCACTACTCCCCCTTTTTAGCCACAAATATTACAAAGAGAGGTTATAGACAAATGTCACCAAATCACATAGCAGTACATTGTTCAAAACTAAAACAGAATAAAGTTGTCCTAAAAGAAGAAAGAAAAAAACAAAACAACAAAAACAAAAAAATAAACATGCAGATAGCCTATAGCTATTCAGCACTGTCCTCTTCAGCCACCTCATCACTTTCACCTTCAGATTCAGAAGCACCCTTCTCAGAACCAGAATCATCAGACTGTTGGACACTTCTTCTATCAGACTCAGTAGATTCATCTTGTCCATCATCTTCAGCCAGCTCTTGCTCTTTAGCAGCATTTCTCTTTTCAACCAAGGCTTTAATCAGCTGCTCGAGCTTTGTCTTCCTTGTTGTATCTCTCCTGATAGATTCTTCCAGCTCCTTGCAGGTTTCTTGCAACTGAGCAATGGCTTCATCATCAAAATAAGCAGGTCGTGAAGGTGAGGAGGATGTCTCAACAACATCAGACACATGGACTCCACCTAGCAGCCTATAATGCAAAGTCATTGGAGGTTTTCTCTTGCTGACCTTGTCCCTTCTTACTAAGCAGTCAGGAAATTGATCCAGGATTATTCCACAAATTAAGGATGGAAAACATATGGGTAGCTTAACAGCGGATGAGCTAGCTTGCTTCAAAACTTGTTCAAAGATATGTGCTCCAAAGTTGAAAGGGACCTTCTTTCCAATAGCATAAATGAACTTTCCAAGCATGAATGAATTGGTGGAAGTATGATTGGTAGAAACCTAGTTTACCACTGCAATTCTGTGAAGGATAGCATATTTGACACTTAGCTTCCCAGAAGAGAGCTTTCCTTCATCTGGACAAGCTTTGATGCACCCACCTGTTATCTCCTCACTGATTTCATCATCTGTGGCTCCTAACTCAGCCTGATGGTCCATAGGTCTCCCCAGAAGGTTATTAATCACTTTGGGAGAAAATTTCACAGCTTTGCCTCTTACATAGACTTTTCTGAGTTTGCTGTTACAATCTTCAGGGATACTCACAACAAACTCCTTAAGCAACTTCTCATAACATGGTCCTATGTCAGACATCGTCTTCATCAACCCAGCAGCTTCAATAAGATCAACCACTTCCTTATACTTGTTGAAGTCTTTTCCCAGTTCTCTCTCTAAAGCTACTCTTCTTTGGTTGACAATTTTCCACCTATCAGTTTGCCTGACAGTTTGATTCTCCCTTCTCCCACCGATGTCCTGGACATCAGTTCCAGCATTTGACTCATTCAGGCCTGTGACCCTTCTTTTCTTGATTGGAACCACAACTTTACTCCATTGCTTAGAGGGACCTGCTCCAGCCTTTCTTTTGTTGCTCTCCACATTAGCAGATTTCCTAATCATTTCTGCATCCTTTGAATTCTCATCCACAATGGTATTCTCTTTTCTACTCTTGATTCTTTGTAGTATGTCAGCTATTGGTTCCTCATCAGAGTTTTTCTCAGCAACGCTACAACACATCTCAGCCTTCTTCTTGCGTCTTCTTTCCCTAGCCACCTGAACTGGTATACAATTCTCAGTCCGATCAGTAGGACTGTTATTTGTTTTTCCAGCCATGGATGTTGGGACGTCAGACCCGACATCTTTATCAGCTTCACTAACATCAAAGGTGACAAGTCTTCTAAGACTCTGATCTCTACTGAAAACACTACCATCAAGAGTCCTACTACCATTCTTAGTTTCATCCACCCTCCTATTCGAATTCTTTTTAGTGACATTTTTTCTAGGGTTTATCTTATCAGAATAAAACCTAGTAATCATTTTGTCTTTCTTCCTAGATGAAAGGGGTTTAGACTTCTTACTTGACATACTCTCATTTACAGAGTGGGAAGCTGGTTGTTCACCTCTAGTGTCAGCAGGAGCAACATTCAACGGGGCGATATCAAGGACAAGATCTGTGAGTTTGATCAATCGGTGAGAATCATAGTCTTCATCATTGAATTGGGAAGTTCTTGAATCAGCAGGAGCATCATGATGTTGAGACTTTTTTTTTTTGCTCACAAAATGCAGTATTGAAGAGAGTAAGAGCAAACCCTAGCGAAGAAGAGTTTTGAGAGAATAGGTTAGATGGAGTTTTTGCACTGTAGGATTGAAGTTGGAATGGATTAGCTGGGCTATTTATAAGTTTTGGAAATGGGTCCTTATACGCGTGCCACTCACAAGTTCTTTGGTTTAACACTTCCACAATTGTGATTTCGTCTTTCCACAGATAGCAATCCTCTGAGGTTTTTTCACCTCTCATAACAATAGCATTATTTTTATCCATTATTAAGCATTCATGGGTGGTAAAGATGACCTAAGACCTTGATCACACAACTGGCTTATGCTTATTAGGTTAGTATCTAATCCTTCAACAAGCAATACTTCTTCCAGAATTGGCTGTCCTGGACAATCCACTCTTCTAACACCAAGCACTTTTCCTTTCGATCCATTACCAAAAATCACCTCATTAGGAGCATGGTACTTAACATGTGACATATATCCACTAACACTAGTCATATGTCGAGAACATCCACTATCAAAGAACCATTTTTCATCTGTAGAGACTCTGAAAGACTTGTAGTCCCTATGTTCTTTTACACTATCCTTTGAAGTCCATATCCTTTTTGTTTCAACCCAGCTCTTTTTCCTACTATACTGTTGCATGGGTTTGGGATAACCATGTAGCTTGTAGCAAAAAGCTTTTATGTGACCAAACTTCCCACAATGATAGCACGTCCATCTTTGATTCTTCTTCTTTATGAAGTTCTTCTGATGTCTAGGAGGCTGTTGCAACATGTTATTCAACATCTTCAAACTTCTCTTATCTTGAACGGGTACTCCCTCAGATTTCTTTCCTTCATTTAATTCATTTGTAACTTCAAATCCTATACCACTGATATTTCTAGCATCTCTCCCTGACTTCAGAATTTCATCAAGTACATCCGAACTCCTATTTAACATTCTGACATTTTTTATCATGTTGTCCAGTTTTGAATTCAAAACATTAACTTCACTTTGTAGATCAGCTATAGTAGACATATACTCAGTATTCTCATCTTCTAAATGAATAATGGCACATGCTTGTTCTTCTTTCTGCTGACATACTTCTTCATGTTCAATGCACAACTTCTTATAAGAGATAGCCAGCACTTCAAAAGTAAGCTCTTCAGATTCTTCATCTGATTCACATACTCCTTTTAAAGCTGTCACCAACTTTGCAGATTTCTCATCAGTGTCAATTTCAGAATCATCTTTTGACCATGTCACAGATAATCCCTTCTTCTTTCTTTTGAGATAAGTGGGACACTCAGTTTTTACGTGCCCAAATCCTTCACATTCATAGCATTGAACTCTCTTCCCTTGATTAGAGTCTTCTTCAGTTCTGGATCTTCTGCCTCCATCCTGGTCTTTGTTGATGTCGAGAGACTTGTTCCGAACATTTTCTCTTGACTTCCAGTCCATCCTTTTCAACACTTTATTAAATTGTCTTCCAAGTAACACTAGCTCTTTGGACACATCTTCATCTTTGACCAGTTTTCCTTCATCATCTGAGTCATCAGCACTTGAAACGAATGTTATACTCTTCTTCTTTTCAGCTTTTTCACCGAGTCCTAACTCAAAAGTTTGGAGAGATCCCATAAGCTCATCCACCTTCATCTTGTCAATGTCCTAAGGTTCCTCTATAGCAGTAACCTTCATATCAAATCTCTTAGGAAGAGATCTGAGAATCTTCCTGACCAGCTTGCTGTCAGACATCTTTTCTCCTAAGGCACTAGAGGCATTAGCTATCTCAATAATGTTCATATGAAAATCATGAATGCTCTCATCCTCTTTCATCTTCAAACTCTCAAACTTGTTAGTGAGAAGCTGAAGCTTTGACATTTTCACCTTTGAGGTCCCTTCATGAGCAACTTTCAGGACCTGCCAAGCCTCTTTGGCAATAGTACAATGCTCAATCAGCCTGAAGATATTTCTGTTGACGCCATTGAACAATGCATTCATGGCTTTAGAATTTCCAACAGATCCTTTGTAGTCAGCATCATCCCAGTCCTCTTCTTCCTTCAGAACATCAGTAAGATTTCCTTCTCCATCTCTTACCTTTGGAGGCTCCCAACCTTTGATAACCGCTTTCCATGCTTGATCATCCATGGACTTGATGAAGGCTATCATCCTAGGTTTCTAATATTCATAGTTAGAGCCATCCAGCAAAGGTGGTTTATTCAGAGCTCCTCCATCCTTGTCCATTGTACCAGAAAGTACCTACCCTGAATCTCACCCAGAAACAACAAAGGGTGCAAGCTCTTGATGTCAATTGAAATTCTGGCCTATATATCAGATGTCCTATCGAGATGTCGAGACACTGATATAAAACAACAATGAACAAGTTCAAAATAAAAGTGTGCATAAAATGTAAAGAACACCAGAAATTGTTAACCCAGTTCGGATCTAACTATCCTACATCTGGGGGCTACCAAGCCAGGGATGAAATCAATATCCGATAGTATCAATTCACTGATAACCACACCCGGTTCAATCAGCTCACTTAATCACTACCCTTCCTATGACTTCTACCTAAGACTCCCCTAGGTATGAGGCCCTCCTCAAATCCCTCTTCAATCACAACCCGTGACTGGTTCCTTACAAGATAAAAATAATGGTCGAACAAATTCTCAATACTTCACAACTTATGAGAATTAACACACAGTTACTCAATGCTTAAAAGCTTATGAGCAACCTTACACAACTTACACTACAGTCCTTATACTGTTATCATAAGATACCAATTAGGCTCACAAAACACATGCCCACAACCCTAAAAATACATGTAAGTTCGACACCTAAAACTAGGTTTACATCAGTCTATTTATAGCTTGAAATCTGGACTGAATTGGGCTTCAAAAACGCAGCAATTAGGCTGTTCACAAATCTGCAAAATTAACTCCAATAAAATAGGTCTTCAATCCAAAGTTTCCTATTATGTCTCCATAAATGAAAACAGCAGCAAATCCGAAAACCAACAAGTAACCCTAATCCAAAAATGCTTTGGATGCCACATAGGATAACCAAATATTCACAGAATATTCAGTTACAAATCATTGTAACAGAATCTACAATAAAACCTGTCTTCACAGTGCGATGTCCTATGAGCAGTCATGGGACATCTTCATTCGACACCTGCTGCTACATGAGTTTTAGCAAAATAATGCCAACCATAAAACCAAGGAAATAACAATCTCCCCCTTTGGCTTATTTTTGGCTAAAACTCCACACACACTTAAACACCATCAGTATCAGCAGCGGAAAAAATACTCAAATACCAACAAAAACAATTCCCACATCTGCAGCAAAAACAACTCCCCTTCAGCTCCATAAACCACCCATTATAGTAAGCTGGCAGAACTCCCCCTCAACTGCATTCACCCTCAGCTGCATATACACACAGTCCAGCAAACATCTCATCATGGCAACTCCCCCTCACAAGCATAATCTACCTGCAGCACAAAAACTCCCCCTCAACAGCACAAGCACATACCAAAGCTGCTCTCCCTCACACTCACTACTCCCCCTTTTTAGCCACAAATATGACAAAGAGAGGTTATAGACAAATGTCACCAAATCACATAGCAGTACAATGTTCAAAACTAAAACAAAATAAAGTTGTCCTAAAAGAAGAAAGAAAAAAAACAAAACAACAAAAACAAAAAAATAAACATGCAGATAGCCTATAGCTATTCAGCACTGTCCTCTTCAGCCACCTCATCACTTTCACCTTCAGATTCAGAAGCACCCTTCTCAGAACCAGAATCATCAGACTGTTGGACACTTCTTCTATCAGACTCAGTAGATTCACCTTGTCCATCATCTTCAGCCAGCTCTTGCTCTTTAGCAGCATTTCTCTTTTCAACCAAGGCTTTAATCAGCTGCTCGAGCTTTGTCTTCCTTGTTGTATCTCTCCTGATAGATTCTTCCAGCTCCTTGCAGGTTT
The DNA here is from genome assembly GCA_022829125.1 of Lathyrus tuberosus. NCBI lineage: Eukaryota > Viridiplantae > Streptophyta > Magnoliopsida > Fabales > Fabaceae > Lathyrus > Lathyrus tuberosus. Next base: position 12,556,896 of record JALAZF010000045.1, read on the forward strand.
CTTGCAACTGAGCAATGGCTTCATCATCAAAATTAGCAGGTCGTGAAGGTGAGGAGGATGTCTCAACAACATCAGACACATGGACTCCACCTAGCAGCCTATAATGCAAAGTCATTGGAGGTTTTCTCTTGCTGACCTTGTCACTTCTTACTAAGCAGTCAGGAAATTGATCCAGGATTATTCCACATATTAAGGATGGAAAACATATGGGTAGCTTAACAGCGGATGAGCTAGATTGCTTCAAAACTTGTTCAAAGATATGTGCTCCAAAGTTGAAAGGGACCTTCTTTCCAATAGCATAAATGAACTTTCCAAGCATGGATGAAATGGTGGAAGTATGATTGGTAGAAACCCAGTTTACCACTGCAATTCTGTGAAGGATAGCATATTTGACACTTAGCTTCCCAGAAGAGAGCTTTCCTTCATCTGGACAAGCTTTGATGCACCCACCTGTTATCTCCTCACTGATTTCATCATCTGTGGCTCCTAACTTAGCCTGATGGTCCATAGGTCTCCCCAGAAGGTTATTAATCACTTTGGGAGAAAATTTCACAGCTTTCCCTCTTACATATACTTTTCTGAGTTTGCTGTTACAATCTTCAGGGATACTCACAACAAACTCCTTAAGCAACTTCTCATAACATGGTCCTATGTCAGACACCGTCTTCATCAACCCAGCAGCTTCAATAAGATCAACCACTTCCTTATACTTGTTGAAGTCTTTTCCCAGTTCTCTCTCTAAAGCTACTCTTCTTTGGTTGACAATTTTCCACCTATCAGTTTGCCTGACAGTTTGATTCTCCCTTCTCCCACCGATGTCCTGGACATCAGTTCCAGCATTTGACTCATTCAGGCTTGTGACCCTTCTTTTCTTGATTGGAACCACAACTTTACTCCATTGCTTAGAGGGACATGCTCCAGCCTTTCTTTTGTTGCTCTCCACATTAGCAGATTTCCTAATCATTTCTGCATCCTTTGAATTCTCATCCACAATGGTATTCTCTTTTCTACTCTTGATTCTTTGTAGTATGTCAGCTATTGGTTCCTCATCAGAGTTTTTCTCAGCAACGCTACAACACATCTCAGCCTTCTTCTTGCTTATTCTTTCCCTAGCCACCTGAACTGGTATACAATTCTCAGTCCGATCAGTAGGACTGTTATTTGTTTTTCCAGCCATGGATGTTGGGACGTCAGACCCGACATCTTTATCAGCTTCACTAACATCAAAGGTGACAAGTCTTCTAAGACTCTGATCTCTACTGAAAACACTACCATCAAGAGTCCTACTACCATTCTTAGTTTCATCCACCCTCCTATTCGAATTCTTTTCTGTGACATTTTTTCTAGGGTTTATCTTATCAGAATAAAACCTAGTAATCATTTTGTCTTTCTTCCTAGATGAAAGGGGTTTAGACTTCTTATTTGACATACTCTCATTTACAGAGTGGGAAGCTGGTTGTTCACCTCTAGTGTCAGCAGGAACAACATTCAACGGGGCGATATCAAGGACAAGATCTGTGAGTTTGATCAATCGGTGAGGATCATAGTCTTCATCATTGAATTGGGAAGTTCTTGAATCAGCATGAGCATCATGATGTTGAGACATTTTTTGTTGCTCACAAAATGCAGTATTGAAGAGAGTAAGAGCAAACCCTAGCGAAGAAGAGTTTTGAGAGAATAGGTTAGATGGAGTTTTTGCACTGTAGGATTGAAGTTGGAATGGATTAGCTGGGCTATTTATAAGTTTTGGAAATGGGTCCTTATACGCGTGCCACTCACAAGTTCTTTGGTTTAACACTTCCACAATTGTGCTTTCGTCTTTCCACAGATAGCAATCCTCTGAGGTTCTTTCACCTCTCATAACAATAGCATTATTTTTATCCATTATTAAGCATTCATGGGTGGTAAAGATGACCTTAAGACCTTGATCACACAACTGGCTTATGCTTATTAGGTTAGTATCTAATCCTTCAACAAGCAATACTTCTTCCAGAATTGGCTGTCCTGGACAATCCACTCTTCCAACACCAAGCACTTTTCCTTTCGATCCATTACCAAAAATTGCCTCATTAGGAGCATGGTACTTAACATGTGACATATATCCACTAACACCAGTCATATGTTGAGAACATCCACTATCAAAGAACCATTTTTCATCTGTAGAGACTCTGAAAGACTTGTAGTCCCTATGTTCTTTTACACTATCCTTTGAAGTCCATATCCTTTTTGTTTCCATCTAGCTCTTTTTCCTACTATACTGTTGCATGGGTTTGGGATAACCATGTAGCTTGTAGCAAAAAGCTTTTATGTGACCAAACTTCCCACAATGGTAGCACGTCCATCTTTGATTCTTCTTCTTTATGAAGTTCTTCTGATGTCTAGGAGGCTGTTGCAACATGTTATTCAACATCTTCAAACTTCTCTTATCTTGAACGGGTACTCCCTCAGATTTCTTTCCTTCATTTAATTCATTTGTAACTTCAAATCCTATACCACTGATATTTCTAGCATCTCTCCCTGACTTTAGAATTTCATCAAGTACATCCGAACTCCTAGTTAACATTCTGACATTTTTGATCATGTTGTCCAGTTTTGAATTCTAAACATTAACTTCACTTTGTAGATCAGCTATAGTAGACATATGCTCAGTATTCTCAGCTTCTAAATGAATAATGGCACATGCTTGTTCTTCTTTTTGCTGACATACTTCTTCATGTTCAATGCACAACTTCTTATAAGAGATAGCCAGCTCTTCAAAAGTAAGCTCTTCAGATTCTTCATCTGATTCACATACTCCTATTAAAGTTGTCACCAACTTTGCAGACTTCTCATCAGTGTCAGTTTCAGAATCATCTTCTGACCATGTCACAGATAATCCCTTCTTCTGTCTTTTGAGATAAGTGGGACACTCAGTTTTTACGTGCCCAAATCCTTCACATTCATAGCATTGAACTCTCTTCCCTTGATTAGAGTCTTCTTCAGTTCTGGATCTTCTGCCTCCATCCTAGTCTTTGTTGATGTCGAGAGACTTGTTCCGAACATTTTCTCTTGACTTCCAGTCCATCCTTTTCCACACTTTATTAAATTTTCTTCCAAGCAACACTAGCTCTTTGGACACATCTTCATCTTTGACCAGTTTTCCTTCATCATCTGAGTCATCAACACTTGACACGAATGCTATACTCTTCTTCTTTTCAGCTTTTTCACCGAGTCCTAACTCAAAAGTTTGGAGAGATCCCATAAGCTCATCCACCTTCATCTTGTCAATGTCCTGAGCTTCCTCAATAGCAGTAACCTTCATATCAAATCTCTTAGGAAGAGACCTGAGAATCTTCCTGACCAGCTTGTTGTCAGACGTCTTTTCTCCTAAGGCACTAGCGACATTAGCTATCTCAATAATGTTCATATGAAAATCATGAATGCTCTCATCCTCTTTCATCTTCAAATTCTCAAACTTGCTAGTGAGAAGCTGAAGCTTTGACATTTTAACCTTTGAGGTCCCTTCATGAGCAACTTTCAGGACCTGCCAAGCCTCTTTGGCAATTGTACAATGCTCAATCAGCCTGAAGATATTTCTGTTGACGCCATTGAACAATGCATTCATGGCTTTAGAATTTCCAACAGATCCTTTGTAGTCAGCATCATCCCGGTCCTCTTCTTCCTTCAGAACATCAGTAAGATTTCCTTCTCCATCTCTTACCTTTGGAGGCTCCCAACCTTTGATAACCGCTTTCCATGCTTGATCATCCATGGACTTGATGAAGGCTGTCATCCTAGGTTTCCAATATTCATAGTTAGAGCCATCCAGCAAAGGTGGTTTATTCAGAGCTCCTCCATCCTTGTCCATTGTACCAGAAAGTACCTACCCTGAATCTCACCCAGAAACAACAAAGGGTGCAAGCTCTTGATGCCAATTGAAATTCTGGCCTATATATCAGATGTCCTATCGAGATGTCGAGACACTGATATACAACAACAATAAACAAGTTCAAAATAAAAGTGTGCATAAAATGTAAAGAACACCAGAAATTGTTAACCCAGTTCGGATCTAACTATCCTACATCTAGGGGCTACCAAGCCAGGGATGAAATCAATATCCGATAGTATCAATTCACTGATAACCATGCTCGGTTCAATCAGCTCACTTAATCACTACCCTTCCTATGACTTCTACCTAAGACTCCCCTAGGTATGAGGCCCTCCTCAAATCCCTCTTCAATCACAACCCATGACTGGTTCCTTACAAGATAAAAATAATGGTCGAAACACAAATTCTCAATACTTCACAGCTTATGAGAATTAACACACAGTTACTCAATGCTTAAAAGCTTATGAGCAACCTTACACAACTTACACTACAGTCCTTATACTGTTATCATAAGATACCAGTTAGGCTCACAAAACACATGCACACAACCCTAAAAATACATGTAAGTTCGACACCTAAAACTAGGTTTACATCAGTCTATTTATAGCTTGAAATCTGGACTGAATTGGGCTTCAAAAACGCAGCAATTAGGCTGCCCACAAATCTGCAAAATTAACTTCAATAAAATAGGTCTTCAATCCAAAGTTTCCTATTATGTCTCCATAAATAGAAACAGCAGCAAATCCGAAAACCAACAAGTAACCCTAATCCAAAAATGCTTTGGATGCCACATAGGATAACCAAATATTCACATAATATTCAGTTACAAAACATTGTAACAGAATCTGCAATAAAACTTGTCTTCACAGCGCGATGTCCTATGAGCAGTCATGGGACATCTTCATTCGACACCTGCTGCTACATGAGTTTTAGCAAAATAATTCCAACCATAAAACCAAGGAAATAACAATCTCCCCCTTTGGCTTATTTTTGGCTAAAACTCCACACACACTTAAACACCATCAGTATCAGCAGCGGAAAAAATACTCAAATACCAACAAAAAAAATTCTCACATCTGCAGCAAAAACAACTCCCCTTCAGCTGCATACACCACCCATTATAGTAAGCTGGCAGAACTCCCCCTCAACTGCATTCACCCTCAGCAGCATATACACACAGTCCAGCAAACATCTCATCATGGCAACACCCCCTCAAAAGCACAATCTACCTGCAGCACAAAAACTCCCCCTCAACAGCACAAGCACATACCAAAGCTGCTCTCCCTCACACTCACTACTACCCCTTTTTAGCCACAAATATGACAAAGAGAGGTTATAGACAAATGTCACCAAATCACATAGCAGTACAATGTTCAAAACTAAAACAGAATAAAGTTGTCCTAAAAGAAGAAAGAAAAAAACAAAACAACAAAAACAAAAAAATAAACATGCAGATAGCCTATAGCTATTCAGCACTGTCCTCTTCAGCCACCTCATCACTTTCACCTTCAGATTCAGAAGCACCCTTCTCAGAACCAGAATCATCAGACTGTTGGACACTTCTTCTATCAGACTCAGTAGATTCACCTTGTCCATCATCTTCAGCCAGCTCTTGCTCTTTAGCAGCATTTCTCTTTTCAACCAAGGCTTTAATCAGCTGCTCGAGCTTTGTCTTCCTTGCTGTATCTCTCCTGATAGATTCTTCCAGCTCCTTGCAGGTTTCTTGCAACTGAGCAATGGCTTCATCATCAAAATTAGCAGGTCGTGAAGGTGAGGAGGATGTCTCAACAACATCATACACATGGACTCCACCTAGCAGCCTATAATGCAAAGTCATTGGAGGTTTTCTCTTGCTGACCTTGTCACTTCTTACTAAGCAGTCAGGAAATTGATCCAGGATTATTCCACAAATTAAGGATGGAAAGCATTTGGGTAGCTTAACAGCGGATGAGCTAGCTTGCTTCAAAACTTGTTCAAAGATATGTGCTCCAAAGTTGAAAGGGACCTTCTTTCCAATAGCATAAATGAACTTTCCAAGAATGGATAAAATGGTGGAAGTATGATTGGTAGAAACCCAGTTTACCACTGCAATTCTGTGAAGGATAGCATATTTGACACTTAGCTTCCCAGAAGAGAGCTTTCCTTCATCTGGCCAAGCTTTGATGCACCCACCTGTTATCTCCTCACTGATTTCATCATTTGTGGCTCCTAACTCAGCCTGATGGTCCATAGGTCTCCCCAGAAGGTTATTAATCACTTTGGGAGAAAATTTCACAGCTTTGCCTCTTACATAGACTTTTCTGAGTTTGCTGTTACAATCTTCAGGGATACTCACAACAAACTCCTTAAGCAACTTCTCATAACATGGTCCTATGTCAGACACCTTCTTCATCAACCCGGCAGCTTCAATAAGATCAACCACTTCCTTATACTTGTTGAAGTCTTTTCCCAGTTCTCTCTCTAAAGCTACACTTCTTTGGTTGACAATTTTCCACCTATCAGTTTGCCTGACAGTTTGATTCTCCCTTCTCCCACCGATGTCCTGGACATCAGTTCCAGCATTTAACTCATTCAGGCCTGTGACCCTTCTTTTCTTGATTGGAACCACAACTTTACTCCATTGCTTAGAGGGACCTGCTCCAGCCTTTCTTTTGTTGCTCTCCACATTAGCAGATTTCCTAATCATTTCTGCATCCTTTGAATTCTCATCCACAATGGTATTCTCTTTTCTACTCTTGATTCTTTGTAGTATGTCAGCTATTGGTTCCTCATCAGAGTTTTTCTCAGCAACGCTACAACACATCTCAGCCTTCTTCTTGCTTCTTCTTTCCCTAGCCACCTGAACTGGTATACAATTCTCAGTCCGATCAGTAGGACTGTTATTTGTTTTTCCAGCCATGGATGTTGGGACGTCAGACCCGACATCTTTATCAGCTTCACTAACATCAAAGGTGACAAGTCTTCTAAGACTCTGATCTCTACTGAAAACACTACCATCAAGAGTCCTACTACCATTCTTAGTTTCATCCACCCTCCTATTCGAATTCTTTTTAGTGACATTTTTTCTAGGGTTTATCTTATCAGAATAAAACCTAGTAATCATTTTGTCTTTCTTCCTAGATGAAAGGGGTTTAGACTTCTTACTTGACATACTCTCATTTACAGAGTGGGAAGCTGGTTGTTCACCTCTAGTGTCAGCAGGAGCAACATTCAACGGGGCGATATCAAGGACAAGATCTGTGAGTTTGATCAATCGGTGAGTATCATAGTCTTCATCATTGAATTGGGAAGTTCTTGAATCAGCAGGAGCATCATGATGTTGAGACATTTTTTGTTGCTCACAAAATGCAGTATTGAAGAGAGTAAGAGCAAACCCTAGCGAAGAAGAGTTTTGAGAGAATAGGTTAGATGGAGTTTTTACACTGTAGGATTGAAGTTGGAATGGATTAGCTGGGCTATTTATAAGTTTTGGAAATGGGTCCTTATACGCGTGCCACTCACAAGTTCTTTGGTTTAACACTTCCACAATTGTGATTTCGTCTTTCCACTGATAGCAATCCTCTGAGGTTCTTTTACCTCTCATAACAATAGCATTATTTTTATCCATTATTAAGCATTCATGGGTGGTAAAGATGACCTTAAGACCTTGATCACACAACTGGCTTATGCTTATTAGGTTAGTATCTAATCCTTCAACAAGCAATACTTCTTCCAGAATTGGCTGTCCTGGACAATCCACTCTTCTAACACCAAGCACTTTTCCTTTCGATCCATTACCAAAAATCACCTCATTAGGAGCATGGTACTTAACATGTGACATATATCCACTAACACCAGTCATATGTCGAGAACATCCACTATCAAAGAACCATTTTTCATCTGTAGAGACTCTGAAAGACTTGTAGTCCCTATGTTCTTTTACACTATCCTTTGAAGTCCATATCCTTTTTGTTTCAACCCAGCTCTTTTTCCTACTATACTGTTGCATGGGTTTGGGATAACCATGTAGCTTGTAGCAAAAAGCTTTTATGTGACCAAACTTCCCACAATGATAGCACGTCCATCTTTGATTCTTCTTCTTTATGAAGTTCTTCTGATGTCTAGGAGGCTGTTGCAACATGTTATTCAACATCTTCAAACTTCTCTTATCTTGAACAGGTACTCCCTCAGATTTCTTTCCTTCATTCATTTCATTTGTAACTTCAAATCCTATACCACTGATATTTCTAGCATCTCTCCCTGACTTCAGAATTTCATCAAGTACATCCGAACTCCTATTTAACATTCTGACATTTTTGATCATGTTGTCCAGTTTTGAATTCAAAACATTAACTTCACTTTGTAGATCAGCTATAGTAGACATATGCTCAGTATTCTCATCTTCTAAATGAATAATGGCACATGCTTGTTCTTCTTTCTGCTGACATACTTCTTCATGTTCAATGCACAACTTCTTATAAGAGATAGCCAGCACTTCAAAATTAAGCTCTTCAAATTCTTCATCTGATTCACATACTCCTTTTAAAGATGTCACCAACTTTGCAGACTTCTCATCAGTGTCAATTTCAGAATCATCTTTTGACCATGTCACAGATAATCCCTTCTTCTTTCTTTTGAGATAAGTGGGACACTCAGTTTTTACGTGCCCAAATCCTTCACATTCATAGCATTGAACTCTCTTCCCTTGATTAGAGTCTTCTTCAGTTCTGGATCTTCTGCCTCCATCCTGGTCTTTGTTGATGTCGAGAGACTTGTTCCGAACATTTTCTCTTGACTTCCAGTCCATCCTTTTCAACACTTTATTAAATTGTCTTCCAGGAAACACTAGCTCTTTGGACACATCTTCATCTTTGACCAGTTTTCCTTCATCATCTGAGTCATCAGCACTTGACACGAATGCTATACTCTTCTTCTTTTCAGCTTTTTCACCGAGTCCTAACTCAAAAGTTTGGAGAGATCCCATAAGCTCATCCACCTTCATCTTGTCAATGTCCTAAGGTTCCTCTATAGCAGTAACCTTCATATCAAATCTCTTAGGAAGAGATCTGAGAATCTTCCTGGCCAGCTTGCTGTCAGACATCTTTTCTCCTAAGGCACTAGAGGCATTAGCTATCTCAATAATGTTCATATGAAAATCATGAATGCTCTCATCCTCTTTCATCTTCAAACTCTCAAACTTGCTAGTGAGAAGCTGAAGCTTTGACATTTTCACCTTTGAGGTCCCTTCATGAGCAACTTTCAGGACCTGCTAAGCCTCTTTGGCAATATTACAATGCTCAATCAGCCTGAAGATATTTCTGTTGACGCCATTGAACAATGCATTCATGGCTTTAGAATTTCCAACAGATCCTTTGTAGTCAGCATCATCCCAGTCCTCTTCTTCCTTCAGAACATCAGTAAGATTTCCTTCTCCATCTCTTACCTTTGGAGGCTCCCAACCTTTGATAACCGCTTTCCATGCTTGATCATCCATGGACTTGATGAAGGCTATCATCCTAGGTTTCCAATATTCATAGTTAGAGCCATCCAGCAAAGGTGGTTTATTCAGAGCTCCTCCATCCTTGTCCATTGTACCAGAAAGTACCTACCCTGAATCTCACCCAGAAACAACAAAGGGTGCAAGCTCTTGATGCCAATTGAAATTCTGGCCTATATATCAGATGTCCTATCGAGATGTCGAGACACTGATATACAACAACAATGAACAAGTTCAAAATAAAAGTGTGCATAAAATGTAAAGAACACCAGAAATTGTTAACCCAGTTCGGATCTAACTATCCTACATCTGGGGGCTACCAAGCCAGGGATGAAATCAATATCCGATAGTATCAATTCACTGATAACCACGCCCGGTTCAATCAGCTCACTTAATCACTACCCTTCCTATGACTTCTACCTAAGACTCCCCTAGGTATGAGGCCCTCCTCAAATCCCTCTTCAATCACAACCCGTGACTGGTTCCTTACAAGATAAAAACAATGGTCGAAACACAAATTCTCAATACTTCACAGCTTATGAGAATTAACACACAGTTACTCAATGCTTAAAAGCTTATGAGCAACCTTACACAACTTACACTACAGTCCTTATACTGTTATCATAAGATACCAGTTAGGCTCACAAAACACATGCACACAACCCTAAAAATACATGTAAGTTCGACACCTAAAACTAGGTTTACATCAGTCTATTTATAGCTTGAAATCAGGACTGAATTGGGCTTCAAAAACGCAGCAATTAGGCTGCTCACAAATCTGTAAAATTAACTCCAATAAAATAGGTCTTCAATCCAAAGTTTCCTATTATGTCTCCATAAATAGAAACAGCAGCAAATCCGAAAACCAACAAGTAACCCTAATCCAAAAATGCTTTGGATGCCACATAGGATAACCAAATATTCACAGAATATTCAGTTACAAATCATTGTAACAGAATCTGCAATAAAACCTGTCTTCACAGCGCGATGTCCTATGAGCAGTCATGGGACATCTTCATTCGACACCTGCTGCTACATGAGTTTTAGCAAAATAATGCCAACCATAAAACCAAGGAAATAACAATAGCAATGCTATCTTTCCTTAGGAATTTCTCATGCTAAAAGAGGGACAGTGGCGTGGATGTAAATAATCCAGAGGCTTGCCGCTTACAGCAATTAGATGGGAGAAAAGGAGTTATTGATGTTTGTATCCTGTGAGCAAGGCACAGATTTTGATGCTAAAAGGTTTATTGACTCAACCGGGGTTTCCTTATACAAAGCCTAAGAGGAGGCTATTGACCCAACAAGAGGGTGTTTTTATGTGTCTTGTACGAAGCCCGAGAGGGAGGCTAAAGGGTTTACTCAATAAAAGAGTGCTTTTATGTATCTCGTACGAAGCCCGAGAGAGAGGCTAAAAGGGTTGACTCAACAAGAGAGTGCTTTTATATGTATCTTGTACAAAGCCCAAGACGGAGGCTAAAAGGTTTTGACTCCACATAAGGGTCTTTTACACTCAACAAGATAGTGGTTTTGTATCTCGTACGAAGCCCGAGATGGAGGCTGAAAGGGAAGTGACTCAACAAGAGAGTCTTTTATACTCAACAAGAGAGTTATTTTGTATCTCGTACGAAGCCCGAGATAGAGGCTGAAAGGTTTGACTCAACAAGAGAGTCTTTTATACTCAACAAGAGAGTGGTTTTGTATCTCGTACGAAGCCCGAGATGGAGGCTAAAAGGTGTGACTCAACAAGAGAGTTTTTTATACTCAACAAGAGAGTGTGAAAAGGTTAGCTCCGCTGGGGAGAATCATTGTACAAAGCCCAAGAGGAGGCTATTGTGCTGGTGACTGTTTTAGTTAAGTGACAGGTCCAATATGTTGAATAAAGAGAAAATTAATTCATATGAAGGGAACGAATAAAGGTATTGTTGTGCTTTGGGATTGATCAGAGGATCAGGGTTATTTCCGTTCTTTAAGGAAATGGGAAATCCAAAGGGTATTGAGACTGTCCAAGTCTACCGGTGTTTTGAGAAATCGATTCTCAGATAGTGAACGATCTTTGTATGATGCCCAAGAGAAAGTTAGTGTGTTAAGGGATGAAGGTCAACCCATTAACAGGTCTGACACTTGACTCAGAAAGACAGCTCTAGCAAATTGATGACTAGGTTTTGTTCCTATACCTGTAGAGGTCTCTGGGTCCTCGTACTAAGCCCAAGAAAAGGAATGAGAGATTTTAAGAAGCCGAAGGGTCCTTGTACAACGCCCAAGAGGAGGCGGGGATGCTTTTAAGAAGCCTGTGGGTCCCTAAACCCCGAGAAGTTCAAGACATGTCATAAACCGAGAATAGATCAAGCCAGGAAAGTCCGAGAATTTGGAAGAAACTCAAGAGATGCCATTCACGGAGAAAAGATCATCTATGGGGAGTTAGAGTTTCTTTGACAATGTCTAAGGGTGACAGTCTGAGAAAGGGTTCACAGAGAATGCTGCCTTTCACGTCTCCATATTGTTTAACCCCAAGAGGAGGGAAGACTGTGTCTGGTAATCCTATGGGGATCTAGTTTTATTTGTATTTAAGAGTGACCAACAGGGCTTTACCTAGTGCTAGACGTAGTTGTTGGGGAAAACTCTAAATAACTATAGTAGTAGTACACAGTTGATATTTGACAAGTATATAAAAGTTTGTGAAAGAAGACTTACAGTGAGCAGCCCCACAATACAGTTTATATATATATATATATATATATGAAAGAGGGTAAACACTTACTCGGTTGTAGAGCTTCCATGTTGTTTGGTTAGTTTGTTCAACAAAGAAAACGTTGATAACAATATTGTATTCTAAATCAAAGGAGAAAATGCTTTGAAAAGATTGTTGGGGCTTACAACTCAAGGAGAGGCCCAAGGTTTTATCAGTGATTGCACTGTTGTTTTGTACAGGGACTTATACAAGTGACTGAGGCCCAAAAAGGTTTTCTGTACAAAGGGATGGGTCTTACACTCTCTCAAGAGGCCAAAAGGTGTCTAAAGAAAAAGAATGGGGCTTATAACTCGAGGGTAGGCCCAGATGATTTTTTTTTTAATTGGCGATCGCGTCAAGGTTTCTTTACCGTACTGGGTCTTATACAATGCATTGAGGCCCAAAAAAGTTTTGGTTAAAAGGGGGTTGGGTCTTACAGTCTAATAGAGGCCCAATTATTTATTTTTGTACATGTGGTGGGGCTTACAGCTCAAGGAGAGGCCCAAAAATGGTTTTTGTTTGAGAACGACGATCGCGCCGTTGTTAAAAATATACAGAGGGACTTATACAATAAGTGAGGCCCAAAAAGGTTTATGTACAAAAAGGGTTGAGACTTACACTCTATTAGAGGCCCAAAGTGTTTAAAGATAGGTCTTATAACTCAAGGAGAAGCCCAAAGATTTTTGTGAAAAAGGCGACGATCGTGTCGAACCTTTTGATGGTATCGGGACTTATACAACACACTGAGGCCAAAAAAAGTTTGTATTTACAAAGGGTTGGGTCTTACACTCTACCAAGAGGCCCAAAGTGTTTGAAAAAGATTTAATGAGGGTTGAGTTAATCAAAACCCTAATTTGTTTTCAAAATATATTTTAATTGAATAAAAATTCAATTAAAATAATCAAAATTGTTAAACATGTGGAAAACAAATTGTGATCTTGGATTAATGTTTCAAAAATTATGTTTTTATTCACAAAATGATTGGAAATCACTAAAATTTGAAAAATCAAGAGGGAGAAAATATTTTAAATGTCAAAAACAATTAAAATATTAATTCTTTACAAAATTATCAAGTTTGTGAAATAAATAATATTTTTGGGATTTTTTGGGAAAATAAAATATTTTAACATTTTTGTGAATTATTAAAAAAAGAACCAACTCAAAATCATTAAAACTCAGAGAGAAATTAATTTTTGAATCAATTAAATAACATCACAAAATTTAAATATTTGAATTTTCAAAAAGGGCGCCAAGAACATGGCAAGAACACGCGCCACCCTCTGTTTCTGCAGATTTGCGTTTTCTATCCAATCTTACTGAATACTTGATGATAACATGCAATCTACTCGTTTTCACCTCACAATCATGTATATGGTCTTTAATTTCATTTATTTTAAACATGGAATAAGAAATCAAAGAGAAACCTCAAGAACCCTAAAATTTGCATGAAGGTTCAAAAATTCGATACACGATTCAAACAAAGCAATTGATTGAGGGAAAACACTCTATGCATGATTATGAACATATGGCCAAATTATTGTGCAGCAAAAAATGCATGGCTCATAGAGTTAGAAGAGCTCATGCTTACCTCTTGCAGCTAGTGATCGTGTTTTGTGTTAGAGGTGTTACAGCTTGGTTCCAAGGATATAGACAGCTTCCCTAGGTGCTATGGAGCGTGTCTGGATCCTTGGAATGAATGGAAATGATCTGGAACTTGAGATGGTACCCCAAATGCAAATTTGTCAAGAACTTGAGCAATTGGCTAGTGATTTTGTCATTTTGGTGTTCCAGAGGTTGTGTGAGTGTTTGGATCACTTCTATATGATGTTTTTGAGGTGTGTGTGTGATTGGTTTGGTTGGAATAGCTCTCAAACTCAAAACCCGATAGTGACTTGCTTTGGAAGGCAATTTTGGAGTGAAGAAGGTGATTTTGAGGAAAGCATCTGTTAGATGGCTTTGGTGTACTCAAACTGATCACAAATGAGCTCTATTTATAGTAGAGCAAGTTTGTTTTGGGAGCAATAGTGTTTGGCAACTGTTGCATAGGTTTGGCTAATGTTGATCAATGAGAATCCAAGTCTCCTCTAGCCATTGACTAGAGGTTAGGGCACAGGCTGCTGGTTCCCTTGGTCTTGGATAAGTCTTGACTGAATTTAGTTGGAAATGGCTCAGTCCATGCCACCTTGGTGCATCCATTGAATGCTCCAAAACAAAATTGGAGTCTTGCCCGCTCTTTAGGAATTTCTAAGTTTGGCATGCTATAATTGGTTTTGATACTTTTTGGATCCAAGTGAAAAATGCCCCTACATTTGGAAAAAAGTGAAGGCAGATTCTGACTTAGTGAAAATTTCACTAAGTGTTGGAAAAAAGTGACATTTTCACTTTTTGTGATTTTGATCATTCCATAACTTAAAATCTATGAGGAATTGGAATGAGTTGTGTTTGAAGGTTTTGTAGAGTGCCATAGAGCTACAAATCCAGCTTTGGATGGGGAAAATGGCCTTGTGGTTTAGGAGTTTTGATCCTCTAAAGTTGGTACCCTAGCCACTTTGTTCCATAACTTAGAAAAATTTCTAAGTTTTTATGGTTACCCCTTTTACAAGTTATCCCACTTTTCTTGATTTTTCTTGATGAATGATGATTCCAATCACACATTAACATCATTTTAGGGTTAAGGAACCATAATTATGAAAAATCTCAAAAAGTCAAAGTTTGACTTTTGTGCACAATTGACTTTTTGTCAGATGAATTCCAAATTGTGTGATCCTCTATGAAATCAAGTCCTTGACCTAAATCAAACTTGATAGATTGATTTCATAGGTGTTATAGGGTGTATTTAATCATGTCCTAGGGTTTGGGAGCATGTCCTGGTCAAAAGTCAAAGGCACTGTTGACTTTTTCCTCATAACCCTAATTGTGGTTCTGATGCAATTGAAACTTGTTGCTCAAGCTTCTTAGACCAATCCATTGTTGCAAATGGATCAATGTGGTGTATTAGAGACCTTTAAATCCTCCTTTGAGGTCTTGGCTCATGTTTTGTCCCAAAAGTCAACTTAGGGGTGAATTAGGTCAAGAAACCCTAATTCCTGATTTTTGGTGAATGCATCCCCTGAGACTAAATTGACTTGATGATTGGGTCCATGAGGTTCCATGGGGTATATTAGGTTATGCTTTGAAGCATTGGCTCATGCCCAGAGGAAAATTCCCATCTGGAGGCCCTGGTCGACCAAAACCCTAATTTGGTGACACTGGCGATCTTGAGGCTTGATCCACTGGGACTGTTGCAGCCTTGTGCTTAATCCTTGAGGTGGGAGTCCTATTGATCCATTGGGGATGTTTGAGAGGCTTATACAAGTTGAATATCATGTCATTCCTTGATTGATCATTTGTCTAAGTGCTTTGAGCGGGTTTGAAACCCTAATTCTTGATTGTGGTGAATGCTCAAACATCTCTGAGGAGATTAATGGTTCATCCATATTGTGATGATGATTTGCACAATGATAGGAAATCTTAGTGGTCAAAATTTGGGGTATGACAGATGCCCGTATTTAATCTTCTTGGACTCGAAGGTGTGAATGGCGAAGGTATTCGGGCATTCGAGGTGCAAGAGGATTAAATATCGGAATACCCAAAATTTTGATGGTGGTTATGAATGGCAGTTTGCTCATCCATCCTCTTTTGCCAAGCGATGATGCTTAGAAAAGGTAAAAACTTCCCCTCAATCCTAGTCTTCATCCAAGGAACTGGTCTCAGTCTCTGATTTAAACTTCCCCTCGATCCTGGTCTTCAGCCACGGTACTGGTCTCGGTTTCTGATATAAACTTCCCCTCGATCCTGGTTTCCTACCAAGGAACTGGTCTAAGTTTCTAAAATAAACTTCCCCTCAATCCTGGTTTCCTACCAAGGAACTGGTCTTAGTTTCTTATATAAACTTCCCCTCGATCCTGTTTCCTACCTAGGAACTGGTCTCAGTTTCTGATGTAAACTTCCCCTCGATCCTGGTTTCCTACCCAGGAACAGGTCTCAGTTTCTGATGTAAAATTCCCCACGGTCCTGGTTTCCTACCAAGGAACTGGTCTTAGTTTCTTTTGTCAATAAACTTTCTTGACAAGGGATGCTATGCGTAGCGGTTTTTCTCAAACTTCTCGCCGAATTTTCCTGGGGAGATGCCATTTGATAGAAAAAACTTTTGATGTCAGACTTGCTAGGGAACCCATCAGTCTGAATTATAGAGGGGTACAAACTTCTCTATTGGAGATGCCATTTGTTGACTCTATCTGGGGAAAACGAGTCTCTTGAGATACTGCTTCCGCTTGGGTATTTACATCATACTTTTCTCGGGATCTTCTCGGAAAAATGCCATATGATGTGATCCAATTTTGAGGTGCTGATGACCTTTTCGTCAGCGGATTTTTCAGAGAAAAACTGGTGTATTATCGAATCTCTGATTAAGAGGCTTTCTCTGGGGATTTTCCTTAATCCGGGAAAGCGAAGATATCATCTTCAATGGCGAAGAGTGACATTTGTCGAAAGTTTCTCTGGTTTTCTCAGAGGTTCAAGTTATCAAAGTGGTCAAGGGCCAACTCTAATCCAGAAATAAACTAGAGGAGAGAGATTGTTCAGACGCAACATTTCCTGACGAGGAAAGAACTGACAACTCGATTGTGAAGACTTCTATCACTAGGGGACAAGACCAACTAGAGTGATAGTGATGCAATATGAATATGAATGTAAATCAATAATGCATGATGCATGTATGTATATGCTGACAAAACTGACACGACATACAGACTAGTAGATGAACACGACTGGATACTCGGACACAGTGGGAGATAAAAAGTATCGCTGGTTCAAGATAGCAATTCTGCCTTGCTTAGGAGAAGTAGTCCCTGTGGGGGAACAACTGTTGATCGGGCTTAGGAGGTAAGAACTCGGCCGAAGATGTCAGATGAAGTATTTACATCTGACATAACTAATCCTTCGTTCAGGCGCACTGGTTTAGAATGAGTACTTCGATTCTGCACTTTGAAGCTCGATTACTTCTGGCGAAGCGATCGATATTCTTTAGATGTTCGACAGTCAAAAGAAATTGTCGTCTTTGTTTAAAAAGCAGAAAAGTTTTTAGCAAGTAAATTCATTTTTATTTTATTTCAAGAATCGTTGATCATGTTAAAACGTCGTTCTGTAAAGCTAAAACAAATAAGAATTGCAAACAAAAGCACAGGGGCTCAAATTTTATTGATAGGATGGAAATCAGCCAAACGCTTGATTCCATAGAGTATTTACAAAGTTTGAAAATGGTAATTTAAGGGAAAATGTCTACATTGAAATATAACGACCACTATCCTTCTACCAACTTTGAATTCGGGGCATCCTGAGCTTCCGTCGACGATGACCTTGATTGGAGTTTTCTTATGGATGGCATGACTGCCACTAGGGAATTTGCCCCTGTTGAACGTAGTTACTTGCCATTATCCCTAACTTTTTCCTGGATTGTACTTTGGGATTTCCAATCCACTGGGATGATTTTTTGATTATGCCTCTAATTTTTTCCTGGACCGCCCTTTCGGGTTTTCAATCCACCGAGACTTTTTTTTAGTTTAGGCGAAGTATTTCTTGACTACATCAACATTTGTGGGGTAGGCAAATTCCTCTCCGTCCATGGTTGCAGGTCTCAAGGCACCGCCTGAGAAAGCTTTCTTGACCACGTAAGGGCCGTCATAATTCGGAGTCCATTTGCCCCGAGAATCAGTGAGAAATGATTGTATCTTTTTATGCACAAGATCTTCTTTCCTGAAGACGCGAGGTCGAACCTTTTTGTCAAACATCTTCTTCATCCTTTGTTGATACAACTGACCGTGGCATAGCGCCGTTATTCATTTCTCTTCGATCAGGTTGAGTTCGTCGTGCCGATTTTGACACCATTCAGCCTCTGTTAGCTTAGCTTCCATCAATACCCGGATTGATGGGATCTCTACTTCTATGGGGAGCACTGCTTCCATGCCATATACTAGAGAGAAAGGGGTTGCCCCTGTTGAAGTGCGGACATATGTGCGATAACTGTGAAGAGCAAAGGGTAGCATCTCGTGCCAGTCTTTATAGGTTATAACCATCTTCTGAACAATCTTTTTTATGTTCTTGTTAGCCGCTTCTACCGCTCCGTTTATCTTGGGTCGGTAGGGAGATGAGTTGTGGTGTTCGGTCTTGAACTCAGCACACAACTCCTTCATCATCTTATTGTTCAAGTTAGATCCATTATCAGTAATGATCTGGCTCGAAACACCATAACGGCAGATGATATTGTTTTTTATGAATCGGACCACCACCTGTCGGGTTACATTGGCGTATGACGCTGCTTCGACCCCCCACTTGGTGAAGTAATCAATGGCTACCAGGATGAACCGATGTCCGTTTGAAGCGTTGGGCTCAATCATGCCAATCATGTCGATTTCCCATATGGAAAAAGGCCATGGGGAAGAGAGAACTTTGAGATGGGTAGGCGGTACATGGATTTTGTCTGAGTATATCTGACACTTATGACACTTCCTCATGTACTTGTAGCAGTCGGATTCCATGGTCAACCAATAGTACCCTGCTCTTAGAATTTTTCTCGCCATCGTGTGTCCATTGGCATGAGTGCCAAAGGATCCTTCATTAATTTCTTTTATCAGCATGTCTGCTTCTGGTCTGTCTACGCATCGGAGCAAGACCATGTCAAAATTTCTCTTATAGAGTGTATCACCGCTCAGGAAGAAACTGCCTGCCAGCCATCTGAGGGTTTTCCTGTCTTTCCTTAGTGCCCCAGGTGGGTACTCTTGTTTTTTAAGGAAGCATTTGATATCGTAATACCAAGGTTTGTCGTCTAGGACTGCTTTAATCATGAAGATATAAGCGGGCCGAAGCGGGCCGTTCAATGCGCATTATGTCGATCTTAGGTAAGTCATTCCATTGACCTACAATAATCATGGAAGAGAGAGTGGCTAATGCATCAGCCATGTGATTCTCATCACGAGGGATGTGATGAAACTCGATTCTGTTGAAGAAGGGTAACAACCTTCTTGCGTAATCTTTGTAAGGAATCAATCCTGATTGGTATATGTTCCAATCTCCTTTAATCTGATTGATAACCAAGGTTGAGTCCCCATATACATCCAAGTTTTTGATCCTTAAGTCGATTGCTTCTTCGAGACCCATGATACAAGCTTCGTATTTGGCCTCGTTGTTTGTGCACTTGAATGTCAGTCTGGCAGTGAAAGGAATGTGGGTACCCTGAGGTGTTATGATAATTGCCCCAATTCCGTTTCCATAATGATTGACAGCTCTGTCAAAGATTAGTCTCCATTGGGAACCTGGTTCTGGCCCTTCACTGGGTAGTGGTTCATCGCAATCTTTCATTTTCAAATACATGACATCTTCGTCCGGGAAGTCAAACCCGATTGATTCCTGATCGTCAATCAGTTGATAAGCCAAATGATTGGCTAAAATACTCCCTTTAACGGCTTTCTGAGCGTGGTACTCGATGTCGTATTCTGATAACAACATCTGCCAACGGGCGATTCTTCCCGTGAGAGCAGGCTTTTCAAAGACGTACTTGATTGGATCCATTTCTGAGATCAACCAAGTAGTGTGATGAATCATGTACTGGCAAAGACGTTTGGTTGCCCAAGCCAAAGCACAGCAAGTTTTCTCAAGCATAGTGTACCGAGTCTCGCAGTCGGTGAATTTCTTGCTCAAATTGTAGATGGCAGACTCTTTTCTTTTTGTTTCGTCTTGTTGGCCAAGCACACAACCCATTGAGTCCTCTAGGACTATGAGGTAAATGATCAGTGGTCTTCCTTCTACTGGAGGTGATAGAATCGGTGGGTTCAACAGGTATTCCTTGATACTGTTGAAGGTAGTTTGACAGTCTTCTGTCCAAACGTAGTCCTGATTCTTTTTGAGTAATTTGAAAATTGGCGCGCATGTCGCGGTCATGAGGAATATGAATCTGGAGATGTAGTTCAAACGTCCCAGGAATCCTCTGACTTATTTTTCAGTTTTCGGAGAAGGCATTCTTGAATGGCCTTGACCTTGTCAGGATCAACCTCAATTCCTTTCTGGCTAACGATGAACCCTAAGAGTTTCCCTGAACGGACACCGAATGTGCATTTGTTGGGATTCAAGCGGAATTTATACTTTCTCAACTGCTCGAATAGTTTTGACAGGTGGGTCACATGCTCCTCTTTTGTTTTAGATTTTACAATCATATCATCGACATATACCTCGATTTCTTTGTGTATCATGTCATGAAACAGAGTAGTCATGGCCCTTTAATAGGTTGCCCCGGCGTTCTTCGAACCGAACGGCATTACCTAGTAACAAAAGGTACCCCATGGGGTAATGAACGAAGTTTTCTCCATCTCTTTCGGCGCCATTTTGATTTGATTATAGCCCGAGAATCCATCCATGAAGGAGAATACTTTGAACTTTGTTGTACTGTCTACCAGCATGTCAATATGTGGTAAAGGAAAGTCGTCCTTTAGACTAGACTTGTTTAGATCTCTATAATCGACACACATTCTGACTTTTCCGTCCTTTTTTGGAACTGGTACGATGTTGGCTAACCACTGAGGATATTCTGATGTGGCGAGGAAACTCGCGTCAATATGTTTTTGTACCTCCTCTTTGATTTTGACGGCCATGAACAGGTGAGTCCGTCCCAACCTTTGCTTTATTGGCGGACATTCTGATTTCAATGGTAAATGATGTTCCACGATGCTGGTATCCAACCCTGGCATGTCCTGATAGGACCAAGCAAACACATCGGGAAATTCTTTGAGAAGCTTTGTCAAACTCTCTTTGGTAGTGGGACTGAGCAGTGCCCTAATCCTGATTTCTTTTCTCTCTTTTTATGAACCCATGTTGATCGTTTCCAACGGCTCTTTGTGAGGTTCAATGGACCTTTCCTCTTGTCGGAGTAATCGGGAGATCTCTTCTAAAATTTCGTCGTCAACTCTTCTTCAGCCCCAAATACCGGGAACTCAAAGTTGGGAGAAGGCATTGGATCGTATGTTTTAATGGGTTTTAAAACAAGCAATCTGCATGACGGTATGATTTGTGGTTATAAGAGATAGAGAAAATGCAAGTGTGTGCAGTGTATTTTTTTTTTTGAAAAACTGCTTGTTTATTTTGAATTGTTTTTTAGGATTACCATTTTCTAAGAAAAGTGAAAAGAAAAAATATCAATTAATGCGGAGATTACAGAACGACGTTATTTTATTTATGAACAAGTCGATTCTTGAAACTACAGCCCTGTAAAACAAAAATCTGTCGCTTTGGGCGAAGCGAAGAGGGATATTTACAGAAAGTGAGCCCTATCAAAACACCTGTTTCACCTGGGCAGGGTGAAAGGTTAAAGACGGCAATTACTTTGACTTATGAACAATCTTCGGAACATCGACTGCAACCCATTGGCGACGAACTCCTCGGTGAATCACAAAGTCTGGTACTTTCCTTGATTTGTCTTTAGAAATGACGCTGATTTCTGGCGGAGCAGGATCATTGGAATCTGTCTCCCAGGCAGAGTGTCGTAGGAGGATTCCTCTGTTGTATTTTGCATAGTATTTATGCTCTCAGGTATATCTCCCCATCCAGTTGGCTGGATGTCTTCGAGCCTGATACGAGAGCTTTCGGGTGCGGTGTACTTGACCATAAAGTCAAATTTTCCACTTGGTTGTCCTAAAGTGTCCCACACTTCTTTGGAACTGGAGGAGTCATCTCTCTCGATGACGTTGACCTCGGGAAAAGCGTAGTTGATGAATTCTAGTCCGGCGAGCTTTGTTAATTCATCGTCGTACTGGATATTTTCTGAATGACCCGAGTGTTTATCCCATGACATGGTGGGGACGCAGGTATTCTTTTCAATGATGCTCAGCTGATTTTCATTGTTCGGCTGATTTTCTTGCCCCAAGTCTCCTGGGTACGGCTGCCAGATAGGCAGGCCATCCATTAAGCCGTAATAGTTGTGGTCAAAGTTGTCTTTCATCAGAGTGTCCTCCTCCAATGATTTTGGTGGAGCACGACATCCTTCAGGATCACAATCTCCGTATATCATTTCGACGTCTGACCTCGGTATAAATCTCGGACTCTGACGAGCAATGCTTGCTACCCACAGACCGTGACGAGTTGATTGTTTTTGACGAACTTCAGTTTCTGGTGTAGTGTCGAAATGACTGCCCCAGCCTGGTGTATCCAAGGTCTTCCTAATAATCAACTGTATGTTGCCCGGATGTCCATGACCTGGAAAGTGATTAGGAAAGTGTGAGGACCAATAGTTATGGGAAGGTCAACTTCGCCGATAACTGCTTTCCGAGACCCGTCAAATGCTTTGACGATGACCTCACTGCCCCTCATCGGGGTCCCTTTGAATGATAGTCGCATCAAAGTGGACTTCGGCATAACGTTGATGGTTGATCCTGTGTCTACCAGTACGCTGGCTAAAGCATCGTCCTGGCAGTTAACTGTGATATTGAGTGCCATGTTGTGGCTTTTTTCCCCCTCTGGCAAATCCTCATCACTGAATCCTAAGTTGTTGCAGGAAGTGATGTTAGAGATGATGCTATCGAACTGTCGTATTGACACATCTTGTTCCACAAAGGCATGCTCTAAGACTTTCTGTAGAGCCTCTTTGTGGGCTTCGAAACTGAGTAAAAGTGATAGCACTGAGATCTTTGAAGGAGTTTGTAACAGCTGATCAACAATGTTGTATTCACTCCTTTGGATGAGCTTCAGCATCTCATCATCGTTCTTTGAAAGGTCGGGATTACTGGATTGACCGACTAGTGGATTGGGAACTTCCGTTTGAGGTTCCTTCTCTCTGTTAGGTTCTCTAACCCCTCGGTTTACGATTCGACCGCTCCGTGTTACTCGACTGATGTCTGCAATATTCACAACGGAGGGTAATAGAATTTCCTTTCCATTCTCAATTATTGTTGGACCGTATTTGTAAGGGATCACCTTAGCTGATTCATACGATAATGGTCCCGGTAGATAAATAACTACAGGAGCCTTCTGATTTTTCTGACTGTCGTAAGTAACTTCAATCAGTTCCTGGCTAAGAACCTTTGATTCGTCCAGTAGAGGGATGATGGTACAAATATCCTTGTTCTGTTGATGATCATAGATTATGACAACGTCTCTAATTTGATCCGCGAAGTAGTCCAGCGTCCAGTTGATTGGCTCAGGACTCAGACACGGGTAAATCTCTTTACGATCCAACTGACCTTGAAGGGCTGCCCGCACAAGGTAGCATCCTTGGTTATTCTCTAATCAGACTCTACAATGTTCATAGTTGTGTGGTGGCACCTGGCCACGTCCGCTTTGAATGCAGTGTAACCTCACTAGGTCTATTTCCATAGATCAGACATCCTGACTTTGACGCCGAGTAGGGTTTCCATTAAGCACACTGATTTGTTGCGTGTCTTCATCCAGATAGATTGGAAGCCACCAGTGTTTTAATAAGTGTTGTAAATTTCTCTGAACAAGAGCGCACCCTTGGTTACTCTCACAACATCCTTTACAGCTCAGATAATCATGTGAAGTGAGAAAACCGAGTTGGACCTGTCTGGTATGTAACTCCCTCAAGCTGGTATTAATCAGGCGAATATCAAAGATTTGAATCATGTTGATATGATAAGGATTTCTATCATGGTAGTCCTGGATCCATCCAAGATCCATCTGACACTGGAGGGCCTCTTGTATAAAAGAGCATCCCTGTTTGTTTACTGAGCAAGTCAGACAGGAATTGTAATCGTGCCGCGGCAGATTATGATACTGGCTTTGCCTTGAGTACATCGCCACCAAGTTGACATTCATTGCAAGGATGTCGTGGTTCTGAATGATGTTGGAATTCGTATAGGTCACGTTGACTCCACGAACTCGATGCTCTTGGATCCATCCGAGATCCAATTGTTCCTGTAGAGCTGATTGCACCACAGAATATCCCTGATTGTTCTTAGAGCAGATATCACACTGGTGATAGTTATGAGGTGGAACATGGCCATATCCGCTTTGTCTACAATGCATCTTGACCAGGTTGGCCCTTAATAAGAGTACATCATGAATTTGATAGGTGTTGTTAGACTCCCCCTCTATCAAATTGACTGCAGCTTTTTCATGTTGTGGCAGCGGGTTTGTGAGAACATTCGGATTCGTATCTTTGAAAGATAAGACCCCACTCCTAACAAGCTTTTGCACATCAGATTTGAAACTGCGATAGTTTTCTATGTTATGGCCTGGTCCTCCTTGATGATAAGGGTAAGTCTGATCCGTTTTGAACCAAAAAGGCAGATTTTCCGGTACTGTAAGAGGAGACTTGGTTTGGACATGCCCCTTGGCCAGTAATAATGGAAGCAGTTCTGCGTACAACATGGGTATAGGGTCAAACCCTGGTGGTCGCGTTGTACGGTTGTTGTTGTACGGAGGACGAGTCTACTGAAGAAACTGTTGTGTCCTTTGCTGAAGGTGCTGTTGATTCGGTTGGCTCTGCGCAACCTGAGATTGATGCGTAGGAACAGACATGGGATTGATAGCAGGAGTTACAGCTGCTACTGGTTGATATCGTCGCCTTTGCTTTCCGAGAGAGATATTCCCGATATCCTGCTCTTTTTTCTTAGGGAGAGCACTACCGTATCATTTTGTACTACTTGATAATCTAGCGTCTTTAACCAAACGTCATTCCCGGACCGCTTCCTCAAGACGAACCCCCATGCCCACCATCTCGGTGAAATCACTGGGTGCACTGGCGACCATTCTGTCGTAGTAAAATGAGCTCAATGTCTTTAAGAAGATCTTTGTCATCTCTCTTTCCTCAAGAGGTGGAGAAATCTGAGCGGCAATTTCACGCCATCTCTGAGCGTACTTGAAATTCTGGTACCAGATATGTGATGTTACGTGTGATGTCACAACAACACACTCTATAATGGACAATGGAAAACAACAGCAGATCAACACAATGAATTATTCACCCAGTTCGGTTTAAACTACCTACGTCTGGGGGCTACCAAGCCAGGGATGAATTTTACTATCAGTATAATTAATTTACAGACTCAACAACCCAGTTGACATCTCCTATACTTAATCTCTACTTAATGAACCTTCTACCTAAGAGACCACTTAGGTATGAGAACACTACTCAATCCCTAAATCACTTCAGTGACATAAGTCAAAGATCACACACTTTGAAAAACACAACTTGATTCTGCTTCACAGCTTTGATCAAGAACAACTCAAAACAACAATACCAATTCACACTTCGAATGGTTACAAACACGAAGACTCAATCGACTCTCAGTCTTTAGCTCTCTTTCTTCGTCGTCTTTCCTTCAGGAATGATGCGCATTATAAAGCTATTTGAATTGGGCTTGGACCTGCTACAATATCTGACCTGATTTGTTATTTAAAACTAAATCTTCAAAACAGATTTTCTCTCTCAAAATCTTCTTAAATCTTCAGCCTTTAAACCTCCCTACAAATCTGCATCAAATCTCTATGCAACAGAGAATATCTATCCCAAGATATCTGCGTCCAATGAGACTAACAGCTCTCCCAATATCCAGCTAAAACCCAAACCCTAACAACATCACTAAACCTGATGTTATTAAACTCTTGCTGACCTGATGTCATGACATCGCATGTGACATCAGACTTCAAAACATCAACAACTTAAATCCTTAACATAAACCAATGTTAAGACATCACCCATGTGACATCAACATTGAACAACTTTGTTTTACCAAAATTCTAGCCAATCCAAGAACCAACAATCTCCCCCTTTGGCTAATTTTGGCTAAAACAATCTTTGCAAAATCAGAGACTTCAGCAGCGGATAAAAAATTTAACAACAACCAACAAACATCTCCCATCAACAAAGAGCAAACTCCCCCTCAAAACCACAAACAGCTCCCATCAACAAAGAGTAAACTCCCCCTCAAAACCAGAACCAACATAACCAACTGTTCAACATGCACACTCCCCCTCAACATCTGCCCCACACCAGATATAGGGTACACTCTACACACCTAGGCTAACTCTCCCCCTTTTTAGCCACAATTGGACAATTACCAAACACAATGTCCTGACATAAAGTCATGGTCAAACATCATGCTTCCCAAAAACACAAGTTCCAACACATTGACTGTCCAATCGATACAAACGATGCTCCTTATTTTTCATTATAAACACAAGCCTTTCTTCTAGCAGCACCACTCAGCAACCAAGAATGAGCCAGTCAAACAGCAAAGGTGCAGCAAAGAACTTCAAGCAGAAGAACACGACTTCAGATCCACCTCAGAAGAGGAGCAAAACAATAACTACAGCTGAAACACCTTCAGGAACCACAAAGACAGGTAGAACCTCAGAAACAACTATGAAACCAAGTAAAAAGCTTCTTGTGCAACAACAAGCTGCTGATGATGATTGGGATGAAGACTGGAAAGCTTTTCTAGATGCAGGGGGTTGGGATAATTTGTAACTAATGATGTACTTCAAACCTGTATGCCTTCAGCAGTTGAATAAAATCAATTTCTAATAATACAACTGCATAATACACTCTCTAGCACATTTAATCTTCATAAATGCAAATTCCCAATTTACTTCTCAAACTTTCAAATTGGTTTGCATCTAATGCTTTAGTGAAGATATCAGCTAACTGTTTATCTGTAGCTACATGCTCCAATGCAACAACTTTGTCCTCAACCAATTCTCTTATAAAATGATGCCTTATATCAATATGCTTAGTTCTGCTATGTTGAATTGGATTCTTTGAGATATTGATAGCACTCAAATTATCACAGTACAATGTCATGACATCTTGCTTGACATTGTATTCTGTTAACATCTGCTTCATCCACACAAGTTGAGAACAACTACTCCCTGCTGCTATGTACTCAGCTTCAGCAGTAGAAAGAGACACACAATTTGCTTTTTACTGAACCAGGATATCAGATTATTCCCTAAGAAGAAACAACCTCCTGAAGTGCTTTTCCTATCATCAGCACTCCCAGCCCAATCAGCATCACAATATCCCCTTAACTCAGTCCCAGAACCATGACTATACAGCATCCCATAGTCACTAGTGCCATTAACATATTTCAAGATCCTTTTCACTTGATTCAAGTGACTAGCCTTAGGTTCAGATTAATATCTGGCACAAACTCCAACAGCAAAAGCAATGTCAGGTCTGCTAGCTGTGAGATACAATAGACTCCCAATCATGCTTCTATATGAACTTTGATCCACACTGACACCATGTTCATCCTTGGATAATTTTAGATGAGTAGGAGCAGGAGTCCTCTTGTGATTAGCATTCTCTAGACCAAACTTCTTCACTATGCTCTTTGCATACTTGCTCTGAGAAATGAATATGGAGTCCTCCATTTGTCTAACTTGTAGACCAAGAAAATAGTTCAACTCACCAACAAGACTCATTTTAAATTCAGACTGCATCTGTTCCACAAACTGTTTCACCGTTGCATCTGACATCCCACCAAATACTATGTCATCAACATAGATTTGAGCTATCATCAGTTTTCCTCCTTCCTCTTTAACAAACAAAGTCTTGTCAATCCCTCCTTTTCTGTAGCCATTCACAACCAGGAATTTAGTAAGTCTTTCATACCAAGATCATGGTGCTTGCTTCAAACCATAGAGAGCTTTCCTTAGTTTGTACACATGGTCAGGAAATGTTGGATCAATAAATCCTTTTGGTTGATCAACATACACCTCTTCATTTAAGTAACCATTCAAGAAGGTACTTTTAACATCCATCTGAAAAAGCTTGAATTTGAAATTACAAGCCACACCTAAGAGCAATCTGATAGATTCCAGTCTTGCCACAGGAGCAAAGGTTTCATCATAATCAATTCCTTCAACCTGAGTATATCCCTGAACAACTAATCTGGCCTTGTTTCGGGTGACCACTCCTTGTTCATCAAATTTATTCTTGTAGATCCACTTGGTGCCAATCACATTAACTTCATCAGGCCTAGGTACAAGCTCCCATACTTCATTTCTCTTGAATTGCTCCAGCTCTTCATGCATTGCATTTATCCAAAACTCATCAGTCAATGCTTCCTTAACATTCTTTGGCTCAATTTTGGAGACAAAACATGAACTTGCTATAACATCTCTTGACCTAGTCCTCACTCCAGAGTTTGGATCACCTATAATGAGCTCCTTTGGGTGGTCCTTCTGCACTCTGATGGAGGGATCCTTATGAGTTTGCTCAGTTTCAGGCTTAGCAGCAGCAACACTAGGAGTTGGACTTCTGTCTTCAGCTTCTGGTGCAACTTCACCAACTGATGTTCCAACATCATCTAGGACATCATCATCTTCCTACTTGTCATTGTCATCAATCACCACATTGATTGACTCCATCATCACCTTGGTTCTAGAGTTGAAAACCCTATATGCTATGTTGTTAGTAGAGTATCCCAAAAATATTCCTTCATCACTTTTGGAATCCAATTTTCTTCTCTCTTCTCTATCAGCCAGAATATAACATCTACTTCCAAAAACATGAAAGTATTTAACATTAGGTTTTCTTCCCTTCCATAGTTCATACAGAGTGGATGAAGTGCCTCTTCTCAGGGTAACCCTGTTGTGAATATAGTAGACAGTATTCATGGCTTCAGCCCAGAAATGATAGGGAAGTTTCTTGGCGTGGATCATAGCTCTAGCAGACTCTTGGATAGTTCTGTTCTTCCTATCAACTACTCCATTTTGCTGAGGAGTAATAGGAGATGAAAACTCATGACTTATACCTTAAGCAGAGCAAAATTCTTCAAACTTTCTATTCTCAAATTCTCTTCCATGGTCACTCCTTATCCTGATAACATTACTCTCCTTCTCTCTTTGGAGTCTTTGACAAAGATCTTTAAAAACATCAAACACCTCTGATTTGTCTTTGATGAAGCTTACCCAGGTGTACCTTGAATAGTCATCCACAACCACATACGCATATTTCTTTCCACCCAGACTTTCAAACTGCATAGGTCCCATCAAGTCCATATGAAGTAGTTCCAAGACCTTGGAGGTGGTGTCATGTTGAAGCTTCGGATGAGACATCTTTATCTGCTTCCCTTTTTTACAGTCTCCACACACTTTTTCTTCCTCAATATTAAGTTTGGGAATTCCTCTAACAGCTTCTGAGGAGATGATTCTCTTCATTCCCTTCAAGTGAAGATGTCCCAACTTCTGATGCCAGATTTTGACACCATCTTCTTTAGCAAAAACACAAGTGGAAGAATTTGATTCTTGTGGCACCCAAAGATAACAATTGTCCTTAGACCTGGCTCCCTTCATAATGACTTCTCCTTTATCATCTTTGACAATGCATTCAGACTGGGTAAAGTCTACTTTGAATCCTTGATCACAAAGTTGACTAATGCTAATCAAGTTTGCAGTCAGTCCTTTAACAAGAAGGACATCCTCCAGTCTGGGAGCACCAGCACAGTTTAGTTTACCAATCCCCTTGATCTCTCCTTTGACCCCATCACCAAATGTAACATAGCCTAAAGAATGAAGCTTCACATCTACCAATAGATTCTTTACTTCAGTCATGTGCCTTGAACACCCACTGTCAAAGTACCAATCATCTTTGGTAGAAACCCTTAAAGAAGTGTGAGCTATCAAGCTGGTAACCTTAACTTTAGGGACCCATTGCTTCTTAGGCTTGGAACCCTGCCTTCCTTTATAACAGTTCTGTTTGGGAACAACCTGATGAGCCTTCTGAGGATACCCATGTAGCTTATAACAATAAGCCTTAATGTGTCCAAAACATCCACAATGGTGACACCTCCAGCGTCTGTATTTCTTCTTAGATAGAGTTATGTCATGATGTTTTAACATCTATTTTAACATCACTGGTTTTGGGGTGATAGAACCTGCATCACTGGTGAATCCCAAACCACATTTGTCTCCAACCATCTTCCCAATACTAAGAATGTTGTCTAACGCATTAGTACCATTGTTCAACATTCTGATAGTTTTGGTCATAAAGTCCAGCTTATAGTTAAGTATACTGACTTCAGCTTCAAGGTCAGACTTTTCAGCTTTTAACTGTACTATGGTTTTCTTCAGCTCTTCTCCTTCAAGACACACTTGTTCACTTCTCATGAAAAGATCTTTATAAGTGACAGTAAGTTCATCATAAGTAACTTCATCATTCCAAGACTCATCATCTGACTCATAAACTCCAACCATAGCTCTAACAAGTTTGGCTGAATTTTCTTCAGATTCACTTTCACTGTCAGACCAAGAAGTTGATAACCCTTTCTGCTTCTTTAGAAAAGTAGGACATTCCTTCTTGACATGTCCATACCCTTCACACTCAAAGCATTGTATCCCTTTGTCATTACTGGATTTTTCTTCATCTTTAGACTTCTTCCCTTGTTCTCCTGATCTGTTGATGTCAGAGGTAATGTTCTTGACATTGGGATTATAACTTCTATTTATCCTCTTCATAACTTTGTTGAACTGTTTACCCAGCAAAACAATAGCCTGAGACAGCTCCTCCTGAGAGTCATCTACTCTCTCTTTCTTGGCTTCTTCAGAACTGGAAACTAAAGCTATACTCTTGGACTTCTTCCCAGGTTCTTCTTCACTTAACCCTAGCTCAAATGTTTGAAGAGATCCAATAAGCTCATCAACCCTCATTTTGCTGATGTCTTGAGCTTCTTCAATTGCAGTCACCTTCATCTTGTACCTCTTAGGAAGGGACCTAAGGATTTTCCTTACAAGCTTTTCTTCTGACATCTTTTCTCCAAGAGCACTGGATGCATTGGACAGCTCAAGGATACTCATGTGGAAGTCATGGATAGTCTCATCTTCCTTCATCTTCAGACTTTCAAACTTCGATGTAAGAAGCTCAAGTCTTGACATCTTAACTCTAGATGTTCCTTCATGTGTAGCCTTCAAAATATCCCAAGCTTCCTTAGCAACTTCACAGGTATTGATCAACCTGAATATGTTCTTATCCACTCCATTGAAAATTGCATTTAAAGCTTTGGAATTACCAAGGGCAAGTTCATCTTCTTCCTTGGTCCATTCTTCTTCAGGCTTCGGCTTTGAGGTGCCCTCTTTATCTTTCCCGACATCATCTTTTTCAAACACAACAGGTGCTTTCCATTCTTTAATGATAGCCTTCCAAGCCCTGCTGTCCAAGGATTTCAAAAAGGTGATCATCCTTGGCTTCCAATAATCATAATTCGAGCCATCCAATATAGGGGGTATGTTGACAAATCCTCCAACTTCTTTGTCCATCTTTACCAGAAAGTATCAGCCCTAGATCTCACCCAGATGTAGAGCAGGATGCCTGCTCTGATACCAATTGAAATTTTGGTACCAGATATGTGATGTTACGTGTGATGTCAAAACAACACACTCTGCAATGGACAATGGAAAACAACAGCAGATCAACACAATGAATTGTTCACCCAGTTCGGTTTAAACTACCTATGTCTGGGGGCTACCAAGCCAGGGATGAATTTCACTATCAGTAAAATTAATTTACAGACTCAATAACCCAGTTGACATCTCCTAAACTTAATCTCTACTTAATGAACCATCTACCTAAGAGACCACTTAGGTATGAGAACACTACTCAATCCCTAAATCACTTCAGTGACATAATTCAAAGATCACACACTTTGAAAAACACAACTTGATTCTGCTTCACAGCTTTGATCAAGAACAACTCAAAACAACAATACCAATTCACACTTCGAATGGTTACAAACACGAAGACTCAATCGACTCTCAGTCTTTAGCTCTCTTTCTTCGTCGTCTTTCCTTCAGGAATGATGCGCATTATAAAGCTATTTGAATTGGGCTTGGACCTGCTACAATATCTGACCTGATTTATTATTTAAAACTGAATCTACAAATCTTTATGCAACAGAGAATATCTATCCCAAGATATCCGCATCCAATGAGACTAACAGCTCTCCCAATATCCAGCTAAAACGCAAACCCTAACAACATCACTAAACCTAATGTTATTAAACTCCTGCAGACCTGATGTCATGACATCATGTGACATCAGACTTCAAAACATCAACAACTTAAATCCTTAACATAAACCAATGTTAAGACTCAATGTTAAGACATCACCCATGTGACATCAACATTGAACAACTTTGTTTTACCAAAATTCTAGCCAATCCAAGAACCAACAGTACTCCTTAAAGGTTTCCTTGTCCTTTTGTGACATCGATTTGAGTTGATCTCTGTCCGGTGCCATGTCCAAATTGTATTTATATTATTGAACAGAAGCAAAGCCAAGATCTCTGAATGTGCCGATCGTAACGCGGTTTAAACCCATGTACCATTTTAATGCGGCACCGGTTAAACTATTCTGAAAGTAATGAATCAATAGCTCCTGGTTCTTTGTCTGAGCTGACATTCGCCCAGCGTACATCATCAAATGGCTCTGAGGGCAAGAGTTACCCTTGTACTTTTCAAAGTCGGGCACTTGGAACTTGTGTGGAACTTTCACATTAGGGACCAAGCAGAGGTCTGCGACGTCCTTTCCAAATAAATCCTGACCGCGAAGGGCCTGCAGTTCTTTCTACATCTCCAGGAATTGTTCCTGGAACTCATTCATTCTGTCGAACATATTGTCGTTTCCACCAGAAGATATCTGTGGAATCTATCCTTCCAGGACAGTGTGTACCACGGGTGATGGTATAGTCATTATGGCCGAGACCCTCGGTGCCTCCCGAAGTTTGTAACCTTTAGGAGTTTCTGCCATGCCCCTGGCATCTTCGCTTTCCCGAAGTTTGTAACCTTCAGGCCCAGCGGTTCCTGCTGCGGTTCCCTGATCCTCAGTGATCGGCGGAACATATCCTTCCGGTATATAGTTGATAGGCATGCCCCAGGGACGATCTTTCGGCATTTTGTACCTAGGATCATACTTCTTCACTATGGGCATTGATGTGATCTCTGAGATCACAGTCCTTTGTTGTTGCATCTGAGCTTCTACTAGAGCTTGCATGTCATTATGAAGCTTTCTCAGATCCTCTTTCAGAGTGTCGATCTCTTCTCTCAACTCTCTGTTCTCTTCCTCGAGATCATCCATCTTTTTCTGACGATTGGCCTGAGTATTATACGAATGAGACAGTTTGACTCTAGAATCGAGATGCAAACGTGAGATTCGTAGGTAAGAAGAATGTGTTTATGAGAATGATGAATGCAATGATTATTAATTATTTTTTGTTTATTCAAAGTAAACTTCGACAATTAGATTGCAAATATCAAACAGTGGGGAAACCCCGTTTTATTGAATTCAAAGGATTGCGGAAATGGAAATACATTAGATTACAAAGTGCTGGAAAAGGAAATCTAAACTAATGGATCATGAGTCCTCTCTGAAGAGAGCTCGGGTGCTGGTTCGGGTGCTTTCCTTTTCTTTGACCAGGGCTCTTGGGCCGTTGTCGGGTTGTCATTCCTTTGCCAAGTGAAAGGAGCGACCAAATTCCTTTGGTCATCCTGATTTTCTACAACATGTTGCTCTAAAATCTCAATCAGAGCATCCTTTTCTTTTAATAGCTGTTGTATTTTCTTACATTCCACATTGAGAATACGGTATTTGTTCCTCCAAGACCTCTTCTCCTGCTGAACTTTGCTGAGATTAACCTGAAGTTTTTCCGTCTCAGACATGAAATAAAGGGCAGAGTCCCTTAATGGAAGAACCTCCTGACGAGGGTAAGGCATCCTCAGCTTGAGAGCTCTAGTTTGTACCCAGTGGAGATAAGGCTCCTTCGAGACACAGTCTGGTTTTCCTAGAGACTCTCGTCCTTTCCTATGAACGTGTTTCCGAGCCTGCACTATTTCCGTTTTTAGTGCCCTGTCATTTTCTCCTTCCTTGAAGAAAATACCTTCCAGATGAGCATTTCGCGGGACATGCCTCATTGGGTATCCAAATTGACGACGAACTAACACTGGATGATAGTTGATTCCTCCCTTAGTTCCTATAAGGGGTACATTTGGGAAATTTCCACAACGGTCAATAATTCTGATCCCGTCATAGATTCGATTGTACCAATCGATGTCAGAGTTGGTAAGAGACATGATCCTCTGCGACCAACGTAAAGTATTCGTTTGATCCCAAAATGCAGCAGACTTGGGCAAATGGGAAGTGAACCATTTGTATAGCAGGGGTACACAGCATGTGATCATTCCTCCATTATACAAATTCCTTAAGTGTACCGAATGATACGCAACTGCGAGTAAGGTCGGTACGGGGTTTCCGATCAGGAAAATCTTAATGGCGTTGATATCTACAAAGTTATCGATGTTGGGAAACAAAAATAACCCGTAGGTGAGCAAAACAAAGATGCTCTCGAAAGCGGCCACGTTCCCTATACTAGCAAAGTATAGATCCTTCTTTATCAAGAATTGGGCTGGCAAACCCTGATTGCCACCCTTATTGGTCATGTGAGTCCTGACTTCTGACTCGTTCAAATAAATTTCTCTTGCAATGGTCTGATCCTTTAGAATTTCTTCTAGTCCAGAAAAGGGAGCTTGATCAGTAATATGTAAATCAGTCAGGTGAGAATACTCCTCCAGCGTTGGTGCAAGCTGATAATCCAGAAATGTGAAACAGTGATAGACTGGATCGTAGAACTGGATTAGCGTGGACATGATTCCTTCAATTACGTGGACCCTTAACAAGGACAGCAGTCCTCCATACTTGGCTCTGAAAACCTCGTGGTTGGTGATCATTCTCGCCAAACCTCTCAAATCCTCTAACTTTGGAACCTTGAAGGTGTACTTATGAGTTTTCCTTCTACCGAAATCCATTAGCGCAATCTCCTTTCTCTGACATTTGCAATCATTGTCTTAGTTTAATTTGAAAAGAGAGAGACTATGAGAGAAATTTTCTTTTGTTTTAATGTTTTTTAAATAAATGTATGAATGCATCACACAAAAACATAGAAAAAACATGGGGTCAAAGGGTCGGTGTCATGAAGTCAAGGCTCTACCCCCCCCCAAAGGTTTATACTGGTGATTTTTTGTACCTGTCCGCAAAATCATTGGCCCCTCTGGGATAACAACAGCAAGCGGATCGCTAGCGAGCTGATGTATCCTAGAGTGATCTTAGATGAGGGTAGTATCGCGTGACAACTATTTCCGATAGCTTTCGCACTACAAAATGGCTTAAGTCTACTAAAAACCTCAACTTCTCAGATAACCCAGTCGACCACACTACTTTCAACAACTGGAGTCGTATAGGCAATGTATCTGCAAAGGGAGTCTCTTCTGAGTTTGATGGTCGATCGGGGGCTCTTAACTGGAATTCACTCCAAGTAAGATTACCCGCATTGCCATCACCTATCTTAGGTGTATACTCAATCTTTCCACATGCGACATCACACGTATTCCCATTAGCAGAAAAATAAACACAAATATCAATTAGGAAAAGCAATATATATATATATATTTGTCTTAATCATCCTAGACCTCTAGTCTTATGATCCTATATAAATAATGACTCCCCAGCAGAGCTGTCATTTCTGTGATGCGAATTTAGGGTTTCATCCCATGGGAAAGCAAGCAAGAATATCTCCCACCGTGGTCGCCCTTCTATTGTGACATTTTTTAAGGTTTCTACCTAAGAGATGGGAAAAGAAATAACATTGTCCCCAGCAGAGTCGCTATTCTTCTGGCAGTTTTTCAGACTTAAGGTTTCACCCAGAGAGATAAGAGAGACAAGATGCCCTACGTGGCCCCACGGTAGGCGTCATTTTTCTGTAGCGAGCGATTTTGGACGTGGTTCTTAAGCACTGTCGCTCTGGGGTACTACAGTTCAATTCATTTCTTATCCTATTAAGCTGACTAACGAAGGGAAATAGATGTCTCCAATTAACCCTGCTTGCATACTGAGTTTAAACAGATGACTGTTGGTTTACAGATGCGGTTTAGATTGTGGGCCTCTCTCTGCTTATTTTGTTAAGAATGAAATGACGGGACTATTCATGGGGATTTTGGATAGGTACTGGATTTGATGTTTTTAATTAGTGTGCTCGCTAAGATTCTTTTGCAATCTTATGCCTACGTATTCCCATTTAACGAAACAGGGAAATCAGAGCGATCGTAGTTCCTCCTATTCTATGGGAGGAAAAAGGGTCGTTTTGGTGTCTTGTTCAAAGCCCAAGACTTGAAGCTGAAGGTGATTTGTATCTTGTTCAAAGCCCAAGATGTGAAGCTTAAGGGTCTATTTGTATCTTGTTCGAAGCCCAAGATGTGAAGCTAAAGGATTTTGACTTTAGAGAGAATTTGTCATCTCTAAAGAGGGGTATTTGGTCTGTTTATCACAACTGTTGTATGACTGGTTATAAAGGAGAATTACTTTAACTGGGATATGTGAATCCAGCAATGCCATAATTTCCTTTATAGGGGATTTTCAACCTGAAGGAGAAAACTTTAACTCAGTTTAGAGCAATGTTATCTTTCCTTAGGAATTTCTCATGCTAAAAGAGGGACAGTGGCGTGGATGTAAATAATCCAGAGGCTTGTCACTTACAGAAATTAGATGGGGGAAAAGGAGTTGTTGATGTTTGTATCTTGTGAGCAAGGCACAGATTTTGATGCTAAAAGGTTGATTGACTCAACTGAAGTTTCCTTATACAAAGCCTACGAGGAGCCTATTGACCCAACAAGAGGGTGTTTTTATGTGTCTTGTACGAAGCCCAAGACGGGTTAAAGGGTTGACTCAACAAGAGAGTGCTTTTATGTTTCTCGTACGAAGCCCGAGAGAGAGGCTAAAAGGGTTGAC
Organism: Lathyrus tuberosus; assembly: GCA_022829125.1. Lineage (NCBI taxonomy): Eukaryota > Viridiplantae > Streptophyta > Magnoliopsida > Fabales > Fabaceae > Lathyrus > Lathyrus tuberosus. The sequence continues at coordinate 12,593,785 of JALAZF010000045.1, forward strand.
TCAACAAGAGAGTGCTTTTATATGTGTCTTGTACAAAGCCCAAGACGGAGGCTAAAAGGTTTTGACTCCACATGAGGGTCTTTTACACTCAACAAGAGAGTGGTTTTGTATCTCGTACGAAGCCCGAGATGGAGGTTGAAAGGGAAGTGACTCAACAAGAGAGTCTTTTATACTCAACAAGAGAGTTATTTTGTATCTCGTACGAAGCCCGAGATAGAGGCTGAAAGTTTTGACTCAACAAGAGAGTCTTTTATACTCAACAAGAGAGTGGTTTGGTATCTCGTACGAAGCCCGAGATGGAGGCTAAAAGGTGTGACTCAACAAGAGAGTCTTTTATACTCAACAAGAGAGTGTGAAAAGGTTAGCTCCGCTGGGGAGAATCATTGTACAAAGCCCAAGAGGAGGCTATTGTGCTGGTGACTATTTTAGTTTAGTAACAGGTCCAGTATGTTGGATAAAGAGAAAATCAGTTCTTATGAAGGGGACGATTAAAGGTATTGTTGTGCTTTGGGATTGATTAGAGGATCAGGGTTATTTCCCGTTCTTTAAGGAAATGGGAAATCCAAAGGGTATTGAGAATGTCCAAGTCTACTGGTGTTTTGAGAAATCAATTCTCAGATAGTGAACGATCTTTGTATGATGCCCAAGAGAAGGCCGGTATGTTAAGGGATGAAGGTCAACCCATTAACAGGTCTGACACTTGACTCAGAAAGAAAGCTCTAGAAAATTGATGACTAGGTTTTGTTCCTATACCTGTAGAGGTCTCTGGGTCCTTGTACTAAGCCTAAGAGAAGGCATGAGAGCTTTTAAGAAGCCGAAGGGTCCTTGTACAAAGCCCAAGAGGAGGCGGGGATGCTTTTAAGAAGCCTGTGGGTCCCCAAACCCCGAGAAGTTCAAGACATGCCATTCACCGAGAATAGATCAAGCCAGGAAAGTCCGAGAATTTGGAAGAAACTCAAGAGATGCCATTCACGGAGAAAAGATCATCTCTGGGGAGTTAGAGTTTCTTTGACAATGTCTAAGGGTGACAGTCTGAGAAAGGGTTCACAGAGAATGCTGCATTTCACGTCTCCATATTGTTTAACCCCGAGAGGAGGGAAGACTGTGTCTGGTAATCCTATGGGGATCTAGTTTTGTTTGTATTTAAGAGTGACCAACACGGCTTTACCTAGTTCTAGCCATAGTTGTCGGGGAAAACTCTAAATAACTATACTAGTATTACACAGTTGATATTTGACTAGTATATAAAAGTTTGTGAAAGAAGACTTACAGTGAGCAGCCCCACAATACAGTTTATATATATGAAAGCGGATAAAGAAAGCGGGTAAACACTTACTCGGTTGTAGAGCTTCCATGCTGTTTGGTTAGTTTGTTCAACAAAGAAAGCGTTGATAATAATATTATATTCTAAATCAAAGGAGAAAGTGCTTTGAAAAGATTGTTGGGGCTTACAGCTCAAGGAGAGGCCCAAGGATTTATCAGTGATTGCAATGTTGTTTTGTACAGGGACTTATACATGTGACTGAGGCCCAAAAAGGTTTTTTGTACAAAGGGATGGGTCTTACACTCTCTCAAGAGGCCCAAAGGTGTTTAAAGAAAAAGAATGGGGCTTATAACTCGAGGGTAGTCCCAGATGATTTGTTTTTTTTAATTGGCGATCGCGTCGAGGTTTCTTTACCGTACTGGGTCTTATACAATTCATTGAGGCCCAAAAAAGTTTTGGTTAAAAGGGGGTTGGGTCTTACACTCTAATAGAGGCCCAATGATTTATTTTTGTACATGTGGTGGGGCTTACAGCTCAAGGAGAGGCCCAAAAATGGTTTTTGTTAGAGAACGACGATCGCGCCATTGTTAAAAATGTACAGAGGGACTTATACAATAAGTGAGGCCCAAAAAGGTTTACGTACAAAAAGGGTTGGGACTTACACTCTATTAGACGCCCAAAGTGTTTAAAGATAGGTCTTATAACTCAAGGAGAAGCCCAAAGATTTTTGTGAAAAAGGCGACGATCGTGTCGAACCTTTTGACGGTATCGGGACTTATACAACACACTGAGGCCCAAAAAAGTTTGTATTTACAAAGGGTTGGGTCTTACACTCTACCAAGAGGCCCAAAGTGTTTGAAAAAGATTTGATGAGGGTTGAATTGATCAAAACCCTAATTTGTTTTCAAAATATATTTTAATTGAATAAAAATTCAATTAAAATGATCAAAATTGTTAAACATGTGGAAAAAAAATTGTGATCTTGGATTAATGTTTCAAAAATTATGTTTCTATTCATAAAATGATTGGAAATCACTAAAATTTGAAAAATCAAGAGGGAGAAAATATTTTAAATGTCAATAACAATTAAAATATTAATTATTTACAAAATTATCAAGTATGTGAAATAAATAATATTTTTGGGATCTTTGGGAAAATAAAATATTTTAACATTTTTGTGAATTATTAAAAAAAGAACCAACTCAAAATCATTAAAACTCAGAGAGAAATTAATTTTTGAATCAATTAAATAAAATCACAAAATTCAAATATTTGAATTTTCAAAAAGGGCGCCAAGAACATGGCAAGAACACGCGCCACCCTCTGTTTCTGCAGATTTGCGTTTTCTATCCAATCTCACCGAATACTTAATGATAACATGCAATCTACATATCAATCTAATCGTTTTCACCTCACGATCATGTTTATGGTCTTTAATTTCATTTATTTTAAACATGGAATAAGAAATCAAAGAGAAACCTCAAGAACCCTAAAATTTGCATGAAGGTTCAAAAATTCCATACACGATTCAAACAAAGCAATTGATTGGGGGAAAGCACTCTATGCATGATTATGAACATATGGCCAAATTATTGTGCAGTAAAAAATGCATGGATCATAGAGTTAGAAGAGCTCATGCTTACCTCTTGCAGCTGGTGATCGTGTTTTGTGTTAGAGGTGTTACAACTTGGTTCCAAGGATATGGACAGCTTCCCTAGGTGCTATGGAGTGTGTCTGGATGCTTGGAATGAATGGAAATGATCTGGAACTTGAGATGGTACCCCAACCGCAAATCTGTCAAGAACTTGAGCAATTGGCTAGTGATTTTGTGATTTTGGTGTTCCATATGTTGTGTGAGTGTTTGGATCACTTCTATATGATTTTTATGAGGTGTGTGTGATTGGTTTGGTTGGAATAGCTCTCAAACTCAAAACCCGATAGTGACTTGCTTTGGAAGGCAATTTTGGAGTGAAGAAGGTGATTTTTAGGAAAGCATCTGTTAGATGGCTTTGGTGTACTCAAACTGATCACAAATGAGCTCTATTTATAGTAGAGCAAGTTTGTTTTGGGAGCAATAGTGTTTGGCAACTGCTGCATAGGTTTGGCCAATGTTGATCAATGAGAATCCAAGTCTCCTCTAGCCATTGACTAGAGGTTAGGGCACAGGCTGCTGGTTCCCTTGGTCTTGGATAAGTCTTGACTGAATTCAGTTGGAAATGGCTCAGTCCATGCCACCTTGGTGCATCCATTGAATGCTCCAAAACAAAATTGGAGTCTTGTCCCCTCTTTAGGGATTTCTAGGTTTGGCATGCTATTTTTAGTTCCAAGGACTTGGGAGGCTTGAGATCAGAGTTGGTTCCTCCTTGGTCTCCCCTTGAGGTGTTCAGATGGATAAGTGTGTTTGTCATTTGTACAAATTTGGTAAATCGAGCAAAATGCACAAATCTGCCTTGCTTTGACAGTTTTCAGCAAGGCATGTTGCCATTGTCATATCTCATGGCTCAAGTGGAATTTGATGGGGTTCTTGGCCATTTTGGAAAGCCCTCATATGATACAACAACTGTTTGATCATAATTGGTTTTGATACTTTTTGGATCCAAGTGAAAAATGCCCCTACATTTGGAAAAAAGTGAAGGAAGATTCTGACTTAGTGAAAATTTCACTAAGTGTTGGAAAAAAGTGACATTTTCACTTTTTGTGATTTTGATCATTTCATAACTTAAAATCCATGAGGAATTGGAATGAGTTATGTTTGAAGCTTTTGTAGAGTGCCATGAGAGCTACCAATCTAGCTTTGGATGGGGAAAAATGGCCTTGTGGTTTAGGAGTTATGATCCTCTAAAATTGGTACCCTAGCCACTTTGTTCCATAACTTAGAAAAAATTTTAAGTTTTTATGGTTACCCCTTTTACAAGTTATCCCACTTTTCTTGATTTTTCTTGATGAATGATGATTCCAATCACACATTAACGTCCTTTTAGGGTTAAGGAACCATAATTATGAAAAATCTCAAAAAGTCAAAGTTTGACTTTTGTGCACAATTGACTTTTTGTCAGATGAATTCTAAACTGTGCGATCCTCTATGAAATCAAGTCCTTGACCTAAATCAAATTTGATGGATTAATTTCATATGTGTTATAGGGTGTATTGAATCATGTCCTAGGGTTTGGGAGCATGTCCTGGTCAAAAGTCAAAGGCACTGTTGACTTTTTCCTCAAAACCCTAATTGTGGTTCTGATGCAATTGAAACTTGTTGCTCAAGCTTCTTAGACCAATCCATTGTTGCAAATGGATCAATGTGGTGTATTAGAGACCTTCAAATCCTCCTTTGAGGTCTTAGCTCATGTTTTGTCCCAAAAGTCAACTTACGGGTGAATTAGGTCAAGAAACCCTAATTCCTGATTTTTGGTGAATGCATCCCTTGAGGCTAAATTGACTTGATGATTGGGTCCATGAGGTTCCATGGGGTATATTAGGTTATGCTTTGAAGCATTGGCTCATGCCCAGAGGAAAATTCCCATCTGGAGGCCCTGGTCGACCAAAACCCTAATTTGGTGACACTAGCGATCTTGAGGCTTGATCCACTAGGACTGTTGCAGCCTTGTGCTTAATCCTTGAGGTGGGAGTCCTATTGATCCATTGGGGATGTTTGAGAGGTTTATACAAGTTGAAGATCATGTCATTCCTTGATTGATCCTTTGTCTAAGTGCTTTGAGAGGGCTTGAAACCCTAATTCTTGATTGTGGTGAATGCTCAAACATATCTAAGGAGATTAATGGTTCATCCATATTGTGCTGATGATTTGCACATTGATGGGAAATATTAGTGGTCAAAATTTGGGGTATGACACATGCCTGAGTCAAAAGTCAAAGATACAGCTGACTTTTTCCCGCGAAACCCTAATTGTGGTTCTGATGAACTTGAAACTTGTTGATCAAGCTTCTTGGGTCAATCCATTGTTGCAAATGGATAAATGTGATGTATTTGAGACCCTCAAATCCTCTCTTGAGGTCTTGGCTCATGTTTTGTCCCAAAAGTCAACTTAGGGGTGTATTAGGTCAAGAAACCCTAATTCTTGATTTTTTATGAATGCATCCCCTGAGGCTAAATTGACTTGATGGTTGGGTTCATGATGTCCCTTGGAGCATCTTGGGTTATGCTTTGAAGCATTGGCTCATGCCCAGAGGAAAGTTTCCATCTGGAGGCCCTGGTCGACCAAAACCCTAATTTGGTGACACTGGCGATCTTGAGGCTTAATCCACTCAGAATGTTGTAACCTTGTGCTTGATTCTTGCTGTGGGAGTCCTCTTGATCCATTGGGGATGTTTGAGAGGCTAGACAAGTTGAAGATCATGTCATTCCTTGATTGATCCTTTGTCTAAGAGCTCTGAGAGGGCTTGAAACCCTAAATTTGATTGTAGTGAAGGCTCAACAATCTTTGAGGAGATTGATGAGGTATGATGGTACATCCATATTGTGATGATAATTTGCATAATGATGGGAAATCTTAGTGGTCAAAATTTGGGGTATGACAGACCCTCACATAGGAATCCTTACCACCCTCGGGGCAAGTATGTTAACTATCCTTGGAGGAGTCCGTATAGTACACAAGGCCCTCTAAGGAAACCCTCTTCCGTAAAATAAACACTCACAGAGGTAACACAAATAAGGAAGTTACAATGCAGATATAAAATAATAACCCAAAAGCGGGCAGCCAATTGCAAAAAATGGTAGGAGAATACGAATGAGACTCTACAAACATTAGTCCTCTATAGGATCACTGAGGTAGAGAATGTCAACTGCCCAGGACCCATCAGACACAATTTACTCAATGGGCAAGATATACACATCGTCTACGAACTAACCTTCCCTAACGAATTTGAAGAAGTCCATCCGACATAAGTCTAGTCTGAGTTGAAAGAGGCCACATGTTCCTTAGCCCGCTCGAAATACAGGTCAATAGTCTCTATCAAGTTGTCTTTAATGGTGGATATATCCTTTTCAAGCTTATTGATAGAATCAATGGCTTTATTTAGAGAGCTTTTTAGTCTGTTAGTCATGGGAGCGTGAGCTTGTGACTCCAACAACATTGTCTTCAGTCAGGCCTTTAGGGTGCTCTTTTCCTGTTCAACATATCTCATTGCCTCTTGGTGTTAAACAATGATTTCATGCGCCTTAACATCTTTTGAATTCAGGCCCTCTATAGATTCGGTGTGCTTCTCCCATTGGACCTGCCCGATCATTAGAATTCTTAATAGGTATGTGTCCTCTACTTTGGACAAATCCACGTGCGAGTTATTATGAAGCTTCAATATACTTGATGGCATCAAACAGAACATCCCTCCAAAGGGACAAGAAAGATTGAGGATCATTCCCATTCAACTGGGTCATACCTCCATCATCCTGGGAAACTAATAACAGCATGTTCTAGAGTTTTAAGAAGAACCTTCCCCTCGCCTAAGAGACTCCAAGAGAGTTTCCTCTAGGACTAGGTGATCCTAGACACCTTTTGTAGCCCCCTTTGAAACTCGGCCAACCGGGAGAAAAGAATGGGCGATGGTTGGTTAATTTTCACCCACTATCCTCGCCACCCGCTCCTTCCTCTCTGCTAAAGGGACCTTTGAAACTTCATATGAGTAAAAGACAAAAGAAAAAATTGGTTAGGAAAATATTTAGGGAATTGTCCCAAAGTTCGATCGATAATAGACTTAACTAGATAGTTGTTTATCCCCTTGTTGTTGCCCTTAAGGTCCAACGAGATCAAGGTATGGGAAAACATGTACCAAAAGCCAAACAGCTATTGAACCACCTCTCACTCAAAGGTGTTAATATCATTAGAGGAGAGACCCGAGGAAACCTTGAAATCACATGTCTAGGACAATGGGAAGTGGGGAGCGCCTGTCCCCCAAGACGTAACCATTGAAGCATTATCTCACCCCATGACTCTGACAAACTTATATTTCCAATCAGAGTAGGGATTAACGTAAGGCCATAGTATTTTCTTCCCCGAAAGGCTCAAAAGAGTCGTCCAGCCATTGGCAGGCATCAACCTGAATCTAAAGAAAGAAAAGAATATCCCTCAGAAGGAGTAACTTCTATCCGACGATATAGAATTTTAAAGGCCCTAATAATACTTCATAAGTTAGGCATAATCTCTGACGGAACGATGTTTGCAGTGGATAGGACTTTGGCATCAAACTCTGTAAAACGGATTAAGGTCCCAAATAAAAAATAACGAAACAACGAAAATAGAAAGACTCAACAGCCGAACCGTCCACGAGAGGCATGTTAACTCTCTCCTTTTCGTAACAAGGTTCTAGGATAACACCTTCTTCCTGTCTAGCATTGGAAATAAAACTTTACTTCCAAAAGATCGCAACTTTTTCCTAATCAAAATATAGGGATACAAAGTCCTGGACTTTAACACGTTTATCGTCTTTCCACATTTGAATCCCAATAAGGATCATAAGAAGCTATTGATAAATATCTCCGAGTTACTGTTTCCAGTATCAAAGGGGGAAAAGATGGGTTGAGAATGAGCTGGTAAAACATACCGACAATATTGATCAGGAACTTGGAGGATATGCCTCACACTGGTTTGAGATTCTTGAAAAAATATTAAGTATAAAAAATATAAAGGAATAGGACACCGAATTTTATAGGGCTAAAGACAGGGACTAGGGCAACCTATCCTTGTCAGAGTATCTTAGCAGTTGCAAAAAGGGGGGGGGGGGGATTTTCTGAATCTGACGCACGCCCATGTAGTAAGCCCAATAGGTTTTCCCAAGAAAGTCATCATTACGTGCATTTAATGCAACACATGTCTTGCCTAACCGACACTTCAATATATCCCTGTGATTTAACATTTGATTTCATTTAGTGATGGACATTAAAGTTCCTCTAGCAAACATGTAAGTTGCATTTCTAACACCATGGTACACAACATGGGATCAACTACCCATTATTAGCGACGCCTCGTAAATAAGGCCTCGCCTGAGGGACTTAACTAAGTCTCGCCTGAGGGACTCAACATAGTCTCATCTTAAGGACTCAACATAGTCTCACTTGAGGGACTAAAGTAAATATCTCCTAATGGAATCAACATAGTCTCATATGAGGGGCTCAAGTAAGTCTCTCCTGAATGACTTAACATAGTCTCGCATGAGAGACTCAATGTAGTCTCATAAAAGGGACTCAGCAAATCTCGTAAAGAAAGGCACAACCAATCCTCCCTTAAGGGTAGGGGTAAGCACCTCGGTTGGGCTCTCTGAAGGTGAGAATGTAAAGGGTTAAAGCACTTCAGTATTTGCAAGCCCTCACGCTTGAGGGACTGTGTAGTGGAATAATTGAGAAAGTTCCTAATGTATGGGCGAGAGACGTAAACATTATCCTTCTGAAGTTTCCTCTATATTAGTTTGAGCGGCCTTCATCTGGTTCCACCGCCCTTTGACTGGACCTATCGCCCAGCTCCCCATTTCTCCGTCCATAACGTGCATTTGTGGGTGTTGTAGCCACGCAAAAAAGACTCCTCCCTTTCTACATATGAACTTTTAATTTATCCCAAAGGTAGGGAAGGGGAAAAATTTGAATAAACCCGTGAGTGTGTGCAGTGCAAAAACCATTCACTTGAGAGATTGGGAATCGGGATTAGTTATACAAAGGGAAGGTACTAGCACCCTAAGTATCTATAGTATCCTATAGGAATCTCTTGCTTATATTTGTGTTACTGTTGTTTTACTTGTTGTGTTCTGGGAATTGGTTGATTGGTTTTAAGTGAGTGAATGGGAAATGTTTTGGGTGTTTTTGTAACACAAAGTAATCTAAGACAAAGGTGTAAGAACCTAATTGTTTTGTTTATTATTGTGCTCGCTAAGATCTCGCAATCTTATGCCTACGTATTCTCAAAAGGAAATTGAGAAATCAGAGCGTTCGTAGTTCCACCTACTAATGGGTGGAAATGGGTTTGTTGGTTTTTTTAGAAGAGACAAATTATCATCTTAAGAGATATATCTCACCTATTCACCATAAACATTTTGAGAAAGAAGATAACAAGGGAAGAAGCTTTAAACTTGGATGTAGAAAATCCAGAGTAATGCCACATCTTCCTTTAACTGAGTCTTTGCATTTTAAGAGAAGGACCTTGACTTGGATATAGAATCAACATGTGTGCCACTTATATCACTTAAATGAAAGAAGTGTCTTTGCACCATAATAAGAGAAGGACTCCAGCTTGGATTTTGAATCAACAAGTGTGCCACTTACATCACATAAATGGAAAAAAGTTTGAAATGTATGATTTATGTTGTGGGAAATAGAAGAGACATCACTTCCATAGAGATGACTCGTGTCTCATCTCTAGGGAAGTGTTTTGAGTTTGAATCCAAAGGTTGGCTATGGTTGACTTTAGGACTCCAAAAAGGAATTATCATCTCTTTGTTGAAGAGTTTTGAGTTTGAAGTCTAACTACCTTGTACAAAGCCCAAGACAAGGCTAAATTGACTGTGAAGTCTCCTTGTACAAAGCCCAAGAAGAGGCTAAGTTGACTGTTGGACCTCCAACAAGGGAAACCTAATGTTTTAACTAAGTTATAGTTGAAGGGTATCTTAATGTTTTTGTGTATAAACATAAAGGAAAAAGATAAAAAAAAAAGGTTTGTTACTGTGCTCGCTAAGATCTTGTAATCTTATGCCTACATATCCTTTAGAGGAAGTCAGAGCAATTGTAGTTCAGACTTAAGCCCGAAGTGTAATAAATGTCAAGAGAAACTTAACAAGGTAAGTTTATTTTGAGCTTTTAAACAAGTATAGTCCTTAAGAATGACATAAGCATGAAATGATTAAGCATGATATATCAACAAGTGAAAGTGTATCAGACAAGGAGATATGTTCATCATGATAAGAGTTTATGAAGGAAATACTTGAATATATGAGCAAAGATTTAATCTATGAAAGCAAACCCAAAGAAGTTCAAGCAAGTATATATATTCAAGATGAATCAAAGATTAGATGAATAATGGAGGAGGGAAATCAAAACCCTATTGGAAGTTTTTACAGGAAATTTCTTGAGCAAGACATTCAACCATGGTTGAATCAAGGGCTTTGGGGAATCCAAACTCAAGTGGAAGCCCAACTCAAGCATCAAGGAGGTTTTCAAAAGAGGAGAAAGAAATTATTTGAAATAAAACCCTAGGGTTTCAAAAGAATAACCAATGTATTTTCAAAAGAAAACAATACCTAAACAAGGTATGGATGGAGTATAAGTCCAAAAAATCAAGTTAAATGTTTTGAACAAGGTTTACACAAAGTGTACTATGACCATAAGGACATGTATGTACAATTAGATCAAGGAAAAATCAAAAGAAATTGTGCAAAAGGCATGAAAAACACCTTAAAAAGTCATGGTTTTCCACTTAAGAAAAATGGAAAAAATAAATATTATTTTTGGAATTTTCAAATGGATTCTCAAAATATACAAGATAATTGAGAAGTGTGCAAAAAATTGGCTCAAAATAATTATTTTTTCTTATTGAAATAATTGTGTAAAGTTGTGAAAAAATTTTGAAAGAAAAAGTGATAAAAAAAATAGGAAATGATCTCACTAGGGCTTGAAACAGCGCCCTTGGGGTAGTGAGGTTAAAAGTTTACTAACTGAGCTATGATCCATATCTGTTAGTATAACGAACAGTGTGAATGAAGTAGTGAGTTTTCAAGTGAAAATTCTTTAAAAAATAAAAGCCAAAAGGTCTGGGGCGAGGGGGATTCGAACCTCAGACCTTGGACTCGCTCACACACAAATACTAGTGTTTCCACTAGGGCGCAATGCCAATTCAAGTTTTAATCTGGAACCAACAATTAATATATTAAAACCTTTTTTTATTTTGAAAAATGGCTCCCTCCATGCTCGTCTTCTTCCACGAGCTTCATCAACATTTGAATTTCTGAACTTCCTTAATACTTAATGAAATGGCATTATGTAAACATGAAAATTGCTAGAAATTTAACAAGGAATTGAATGGCATTACTCAATTTCATTTAAATTCAGTGTATTAAAAGAAATTGGTTTGAAAACCGTATGAACCCTAACTGAAAATTTAATATGACATCTCATACAATCATGATATATGACAATTAATTGAGGAAAAATGATCACAACATCATGATAAACATGTCTATAACTTGAATGATCAAAATTGATGCATAAATCATAGAGTTCAGGTTTTGAAGAAACTTACCTTGCAAGTGAGAATCGAATTCTCTATTGGAGGTGTTACAAATATGGTTTGATGATCTGGACAGCTTCCTTGACCCTCAAGGATGGTGTTCCAATGCTTAGAATGGATGGAGACCTTCTGAATTACTTTGCTCGACTCAAACTGCAACTTATGATGTGTGTGGAGCAAATGGCATATGACTTGGTGATTCTGATGTTACAGTTGAGGTTTGAGTATTTAGATCACTTACACATGATGTATGTGAAGTGTTTGGATGATTTAATTAAGTGGAAATAGACTGGTTTGAGAGTTCCAAGTTTTCACTCTTTGAGAACTTTGAATTTATCAAGGAGGAGGAATTGTGAGAAAACAAGCATTGGAAATGTTTTGGTGTGTTTAGAATGATCAAAGTGACCTCTATTTATAGGGAAACTTGATCAAATATTTGTAAATTTGAAAGGATCGTGATGCATTCTATTATCCAATAGGTAATTTCATGAACCTATTACTTGAATGCCAAGGTACACATGGGCTATTCTTCACATGGCTTGAATTCTGATCTTTTAAGTTTGGTTCCTCATGGTTTCATCCTATCCCTTGATGCTGTGATCAAGTTCTAACAAATTGGAGGGTTTTTTTTCTCAAAATCATTATTCCACTTTAATGCTAGAGGACAAAACCTCACTTCTCACTTTTGAAATGATCATTTTCACATGCCAAGTAATGAATCTTTGAAAATTCAGTTATGCTTTGCAGAGCACATGCTTATATGATCATTTGGGAGTTGATCTTGTGAAGATTTTAGGTTTGCAAGACTTATCCAAATCGTGTAGCACAAGTAGGTTGGGCAATTCTGTCATGACAATCAGCTTGATCAAGGCATGTTGCAGCATCCATAACTTCTTGCTCAAGTAAGGGATTTTGATGTTCTTGATCATTTTGGAAAACCGGTATATCATACTTTAACTTTGATGTTTGAAGTTGGTCTTGAATCATTATGGATCATAATGAAAAATAACCTCAAAGTTAGCTCCAACACAAGACAGATTCTGTCTAAAAATTTTCTAAGTGTCAAAGTTCAAAAAGTATTGAAATCCTAACTTCATGGCCTTATATCTTAAAATCTATGCACTTTCTGGGAATCCACCCTAATTGACAAAGTTGTAGTATGTAACAAGCTCTTCAATTTTATCTTTGGATCAAAGAAAATGGTTACTTGGTTTGGAAGTTATGCCTTTGCAAAGTAGGGTAAAAATCATTGATTTTCATGACTTAGAAAATTTTTAAATTCTCCATGGTTGCCCTTTTTACAAGTAACGTCACATTTCTTGATTTTTCTTGATCATACATGATCCAAATCACATATTAACATTGTTCTTGACTTGAAGAGACCATGTTTGACCAAAAATTTCAAAAGTCAAACTTGATTTTGACCACAACTGACTTTTGTATCAGATGAACTTTGAACTTTGTGATCCTTTATGAAATCAAACTCTTTGGCTATTTAAACATCATGGATGGACTCCAAAGGTGTTTTTGAGTGTCTTGAATCATGTCCCAAGGTATGAGATCATGTCTTGGTCAAAAGTCAAAGGTATAGTTGACTTTTCCTAAAAAAAACCCTAGTTTGTGGACCATATGATTTTAACTTTTTGCATAGCCTATGAATTAAGTCCTTTGGGTTAATCCAATCACGTGAAGGGATTAATATGAGGCATTTGAGGTCCTTGAAACATATTTGGAGGTTTGCGATCATGCATTGCTTTAAAAGTCAACTCAGGGACTGAATTAGGTCAAAACCCTAATTATGGTGCACTGAGGGTCTTGAGGCTTGATGAGCTTGTCTGATGCAATTTTGCACTTGATTTTTTATGGGTGAAAGCTCTTGATCTTTATGGATGTCAAAGGGACTTGATATGTTTGAATAAGATGAGTATCCCTTTGATGATTCAACTACTTTAACTTTAGGGGGATCACCTAACCTGTGAAGCAAGTAAGCATACACATCCTGTACTTGTGATGGGTTAGTGATACATAAAGACATGTATATATGTAATTATGAATGTTATGCCTATGATGCAAATGAGTTGGCATCTTGGGGGTAAAAAAATTAGGGTATGATAGGTTTAGCAAGTATTAAGTCCACAAATAATGTGTAGGAAGTCATGGGGTTTAACCTTCTCTCCTGGATTTCTAGATATTAACCACCCACTCCTACAATAATTGTTGAAGGAACAAAAGACTTAGTTTCCTCAACCCTAGATCTCCTTGAGGCTATAAATATACCAGAACTCCGATACTAAATGGGGATCTCTTAACATAGAGAAACCACCCATACAGAGCTTCTCATATCGTCATATGTGAGTTGGGTTTAACCCTTAACAAACCATATGCCTCTGGTATTCCTAATCCATTTGGGTTACACTCATTGTACTCATATCCAATACAAAGATAGACCTCAAAAAAGTCTTTGATACTTTAGATTGGAATTATCATATTAATCTTCTTGTTTAATTTGGACTTCATAAAAAGTTTTGTGATTGGATTCTTACCATTATCCACTCACCCAAACTACTAATCATGATAAATGAGAAAGTTGTACGATTTTTTTCTTGCACATGATAGGCAAGGAAAATAGATCCTCTGTATTCCTTGCTTTTCTACATTGTTAAAGAGGCACACAGTAGGCAATTATGTATGTTGGTGGATCAATGTAAGCTGACATATATATATATATCAATCTATAATACAATCATTTCTAGCCATACTTTTTTATAGATGGCCTTATGATATTGTACAAATCTATCAAGAAAAATGATCAAGTCATTAACCATCTCCTTCAAGAATATCGTCAAAATTCTAGTCTGCACATTAATTCAACTAAGAGTAATGGTCGAGCTATTTCAAGATCTAAAATTAGGGATATTGTAGATATGTTTGGGTTCACTGTGGGACAAACACCATTTAACTATCTTGGAGCTCCTATATTCGAATCCAAGCCTAGAACCCGCCATCTTCAGTTCATAGAAGATAGAGTATTTTCCAAACTAGCTACTTAGAGTGGCCACCTTCTTTCTATGATGGGAAGGGTTCAATTGGTCTAGTCAGTCATATAACACATGTTTTGGTATAGTCTTAGGGTTTATGAATGGCTAATTAATCTTCTTTAAAAAATATAGATTCTTGCATCTAAAACTTTGTGTGACAAGTAACATAGGCAATACGAAGTTGATTACTACATCTTGGAAGGTTATTGGCTCACCTTTGTTAGAAGGCAATCTTGGTCTCAAATATATTAAGACAATAAACAAAGCTAGTTGTCTATCTATTTGTTAAAAGTTGTTGACTAATAATAATCAATGGTCTTCTATGCTTATACGTATATACTTCAGACACACAAAAAATCATGCATCATATTTATTCTTCAATATAGACTTTACATTAAGCATTCTTTTTCCTTTCTAAAAGAACATAGTAAACGAAAAATTGATAATGGGAATGACATTGATTTATGGACTGCAAATTGATAGGGATACAAAATTATATATATACACCTTGTATTTCTAGTGAATATTCAATTTACTCAAACTACTAATGTCAATTCAATTATACATGGCATTATTTAGAACATTTTTCATAACTTATTCATTTTTTCTCCTCAAATTGATGAGGACATTTTGAATATCAATTTGTCATTTGATAATATTACTACTGGTGAACTCATTTGGACAAGATCTGCAAATTATTGTCTATCTTTTAAAGATGCTTACAAGTGTATCAAGAGGGATCACATTGAACCTTCTTGTACAAAATTCATTTGACATCCGTACATATATCCTGCTAAACCATTAGTAACTTTAAAGTTGATGCATAATGTTATTGCAATAAAAGACAATTGGATTAGAAGAGGAATGCATAAGGTTTTGATTCTCTCTCTCTCTCTCTCTCTCTCTCTCTCTCTCTCTCTCTCTCTCTCTCTCTCTCTCTCTCTCTCTCTCTCTCTCTCTCTCTCTCTCTCTCTCTGTAATCATGATGTGAAAAATGCAAATCACTTATTTATTAAATGGAGGTACACCTTACTTTTCCGGCAATAGATGGAGCAATTGTTTGGCATGAACATTGATAGAACTAGTTATGAAATCTTATTCAAACTTGGTGATATAATTTGAAGGTCTCAAATTGATAATCTGATCAAGACGCGCATCATAATATTTTTTTTTGGAAAACTTGGCACCCCAGAAAGGATATCAGGTTTAAAAATGGTAAAATTGACTTTGATAGATACATTCTTCATGTTAAATAATTAGTTTATATGGAGTCTACTTCTTTCAAGGGAACATGTATTCTTCAGTTCACGAGTTTACAATTATTAAATACTTTGACATCAAATGTCGACCTCATCTCACACCTAGAAGCATACAAGTTAATTGGTGTTTCCTATTCACAATTGGATTAAGTGCAACAGGGATGGAGTTTCACGTGGCATATTCAGAGATAACTTAAGGGCATTTTTGGGAGCTTTCTCAGCTAAGATTGGAGTTTGCACCAATTTTTAAGCTGAATTGTATGGAATCATGTTTGCTATTAAATATGCTAACAAAAAGAATTAAAAAAAAATTTAAGTTGAAACTGACTCAATGTTGGTCATTCATACATTTTATAATGTGAATATTACCCCTTAACATATTTTAATTAAACAGAAAAATACTTTACACATTATATATTTATTTAAGTTCAAGATATCTCATATTTTTAATGAGGAATATATGCCTATAAATTAATCAATATAATTTTTTTTTAGTTTGAATAACTTGATGTTTGCCTCATGTTAATTGATGTAATCCGTGAATTTTATGAGAATTGAGTTTGAGAGCTACAATTAAAATTTTCTTCTCCAATTTATTTTTGATCTCATGAACTCAATGTCAGCGCTCTTGTATTATGAATGTATTGTGACAATTTTTGTAAAACTATTTTAAAACATTCATAACCACGATGTGAATTATTTTATGTTTTACGAACTCTTTTTGAATGTGTATTCCTTTCTTTGTGCTTAATAGTCACATTATGAGTCGGTGTTCTCATTTTAATCTATCCACTTTGCTTGAATTTAAGTAGGAAAAATTTATCTAGTGATGATTCTCATTTGGATGGAAGTTGCTTTAAGCATGATTGTTTTGTATGGTGATAATTTATATTTGGTGTTATTTGAAAGTGAGTTGAAAATAGAGTCTAATATGATCTTTGAAGTATTGTTTAAGGACAAACAACAAATTAAGTATGAGATTGTGAGGACTCTTAATCAAATATATTTGCTAGAGTCTTTTGAATTAGTTAATTTTTTAAATTTAATTTTGGCCTTTGAGTTATTTGAATAAATTTTCCTTGAATTTCATTAGGTGTTCATGCTCTTCTTTTTTTTTTAATCTAACATTTTACATAGTTTCGTTTTATATTTTTGATTTAGCATGATGATGAGTTTTGGTGAAAAGACAACATGACAATTGTATGTTATTTGATATTATATATGAAGTTTTTTTTTTTTTGATGGGGATATTATATATGAAGTTGAATATGTATAAATGAAGTCAAATAGTTACAAATGAAATCTAAGATTTATAATGAAAGTTTCATGAAGACACCTATGATCAATTCAGGATGCATAAACGTGGGAAAAATACCTTTTTTGAAGTGCTACTGATAAGTGCAAAATTAAACTTAAAATATACTTCTATTGGTACTTACTAACTAAATTAACACAAAATAATAGGTTATCTCAAAAATATTCTAAATATATAGAATTTATTTTTTTTATTAGAATATCTATTTTAATTTTTTATTTGATGTTTTCAATCTAGGTACGAGAATGTCTCATACTGATTATCATGTATTTTGAATTGCAAAAGTAATATGAGAACATGGCAGCGTTCGATATGATCGAACACTTGAAAATGCTCTATCAAGAGCATGCTAGGTATGAGCGGATTGAAGTATCCAAAGCCCTTTTTCAAGGGAAGTTAGCTGAGGGAGTCCGTGTAGGTTGTCATGTACTCAAGATGATTGGGTATATGAAGAATCTTAAGAGATTGGGTTTTCTCATCAGAAAGGAGCTTGCGGCTGATTTGATCCTATACTTGTTGTTAGAGAGCTTCAGTCAGTTTGTCCTTAATTTCAAAATGAATGATAAGGACAAAAGTCTGCCTAAACTGTTAGGCAAGTTGAGAACTGCTGAGTAGCATCTGAAGTCAAAAGGGAAAGTCATTCTGATGGTTAGTAATGGAAAGAAGAAAATCAAAAGGCCCGCCAACCAGAGTGGTAAAGGGAAAGGCAAGAAGGTTTCCAGACCCAAACCTGCTACTCATGCTTTGAAGCTTAGCGAAAGTATAATAAAGGAGAACACTTGCTTCTATTGCGATAAGACCGGACACTGGAAGACAAATTGACCAAAATACCTGGAAGATAAGAAGAGTGGAGTGGAGACTTCCACTTCAAGTGTTTTTGTTATAGAAATAAATTTCTCTACTTCTACATCATGGGTATTAGATACTGGATGTAGTTCTCATAATTGTATTAATGTGTAGGGGCTAAAAAGGAGTGAAGAATTGACAAAAGATGAAGTTGATCTACGAGTTGACAATGGATCAAAAGTTAGTGTTTTAGCTGTAGGAACTTATGTATTGACTTTACCTAGTAGTTTAATAATTTAGGTGGAGGCCTGCTATTATGTACCTGTAATTAGCATAAATATTATTTCCATTTGTTGTTTGGACATGTTTGGTTTCCATTCATAATAAAGAACAATTGCTACTCTAATTATTTGAATATTGTATTCCATACTATTACACAAATGAATAATGAGTTGTATGTCCTTGATATTGAAATGCCAATTTATAACATTAATACTAAAAGGATGAAACCTAACGAGTTAAATGAGAAACACATTTCAAAACTCCATAGATGGACTCTTGGAATCTTTTGACTATGAATCATACGAGGCATGCAAATCTTGTTTAATTAGAAAAATGACAAAGTCCTTATTCACGGGATTCTATCCCAATTAACTCATCCTGGAACACTACAATGGAATGGTGTATCCGTGAGAAGAAATCAAACCTTGTTAGACATGGTTCAATCGATGATGAGACACTTTGATCTTGCAAACTCCTTTTAAGGACATGCTCTATTAACAGTAGCTTACACACTTAATCGTGTTCCATCTAAAAAGGTTGAGAAGACACCATGCAAGATATAAAGTGGTAAGAAATCAAATATGTCTTACATGAAGATTTGGGGTTGTGAAGTTTATTTGAAACGAAAAATTTCAAAAACTAAGCTTGAGCCAGCATATGAAAAATGCTTATTTATAGGGTATCCTAAAGAAATAAGAGGGTATTACTTTTATGATCCTTTTGCTTCTCACTTGCTCACATATATATACCTGCTACATGCATAATTTCTTTTCAATGGTTTTGGAAAAATCATAAACGAAATCTAGAACATAATAAGAGTTGTCATCATCTTCAACCTTGATTTTACGCATACACATAAACAAAGTGCACATAATCATTCATTATTTGGGTGCCATCTAGAATCAAATTGATAAGGTCCAATTTAGATTGTGGTATTGTAAATTGGGTTGAGATCTTATGGGGGTTTCAAATAAGAAAACCAAGGTGGGGTTTTCCTTCAAAATCAAAGTGTAGATTTGAAGGTTTTAGACAATATTACTCAAGTTTGGATCCGATCGAGTGAAGGCTTTAAAAGGTTGCGGTTCTTGCAAAGGAGTAGCATGAGGCGGTGGATCATCTTGGTAAATCTTGGGTTACAACAGGTTGCAATTCAGAATCGACCGAGTGAAGGCTTTGAAGGGCTACGGTTCTTACAAAGGAGTAGCGTGAGACGGTGAATCGAATTAGCATTGTTGGGTGACTTGATCAAACTCAGATGAAGGGAAGAAAAATTGACCAAAATACCTGGAAGATAAGAAGAGTGGAGTGGAGACTTCCACTTCAAGTATTTTTGTTATAGAAATAATTTTCTCTACTTTTACATCATGGGTATTAGATACTAGATGTGGTTCTCATAATTGTATTAATGTGCAGGGGCTAAAAAGGAGTAGAGAATTAACAAAAAATGAAGTTGATCTACGAGTTGACAATGGATCAAAAGTTAGTGTTTTAGCCGTAGGAACTTATGTATTGACTTTACCTAGTAGTTTAATAAATTAGTTAGAGGCCTGCTATTATGTACCTGTAATTAGCATAAATATTATTTCCATTTGTTGTTTGGACATGTTTGGTTTCCATTCATAATAAAGAACAATTGCTGCTCCAATTATTTGAATAATGTATTCTATACTATTACACAAATGAATAATGAGTTATATGTCCTTGATCTTGAAATGCCAATTTATAACATTAATACTAAAAGGATGAAACCTAACGAGTTAAATGAGAAACACATTTCAAAACTCCATAGATGGACTCTTGGAATCTTTTGATTATGAATCATACGAGGCATGCAAATCTTGTTTAATTAGAAAAATGACAAAGTCCTTATTCACGGGATTCTATCCCAATTAAATCCTCCTGGAACACTACAATGGAATGGTGTGTCCGTGAGAAGAAATCAAACCTTGTTAGACATGGTTCAATTGATGATGAGACATGTTGATCTTGCAAACTCCTTTTAGGGACATGCTCTATTAACAGTAGTTTACACACTTAATCGTGTTCCATCCAAAAAGGTTGAGAAGATACCACGCAAGATATAGAGTGGTAAGAAATCAGATATGTCTTACATGAAGATTCGGGGTTGCGAAGTTAATGTGAAACGAAAAATTTCAAAAACTAAGCTTGAGCCTGCATATGAAAAATGCTTATTTGTAGGGTATCCTAAAGAAATAAGAGGGTATTACTTTTATGATCCTTTTGCTTCTCACTTACTCACTTATATATACCTGCTACATGCATAATTTCTTTTCAATGATTTTGGAAAAATCATAAACGAAATCTAGAACATGATTAGAGTTGTCATCATCTTCAACCTTGATTTTATACATACACACAATCATTCATTGTTTGGGTGCCATCTAGAATCAAATTGATAATGTCCAATTTAGATTGTGGTATTGTAAATTGGGTTGAGATTTTATGGGGGTTTCAAATAAGAAAACCAAGGTGGGGGTTTCCTTCAAAATCAAAGTGTAGATTTGAAGGTTTTAAACAATATTACTCAAGTTTGGATCCAATCGAGTGAAGGCTTTAAAAGGCTGCGGTTCTTGCAACGGAGTAGCATGAGATGGGGGATCAACTTGGTAAATCTTGGGTTACAACAGGTTGCAATTCAGATTTGATCGAGTGAAGGCTTTGAAGGGCTACTGTTCTTACAAAGGAGTAGCGTGAGACCGTGAATCAAAGTAGCATTGTTGGGTGACTTTATCAAACTCAGATGAAGGGAAGAGAAATTGTTAGGATCAACATCAAGCTTAGGGTTTGTTAAGCTGCATTGCTACATCTCTCTTGTAAAAATACTATTGCAAAGTAAAGTTAATTCCATGATCTCAATTCGAATTTGAATTAAGGGTAGGCATACCCATAGCGAGACCGATTGGAGAACTGCCTAAAAAATCCTTGTGTACCCTCTCTCTCTCTCTCTCTCTCTCTCTCTCTCTATATATATATATATATATATATATATATATATATATATATATATATATATATATATATAGACACACACACACACACATACACACACATATACACACATATCTTTTATATTTCTTTTGTAAATTGTCATGTTCGCCATTTGTGTGATTAATTGGTTTGGTGATTTCCTTTGAAAAGTGTTTTTATTTATTTATCACAATCATTTTGATTTTAGTTGGATTTGAAGATCAACAAAACTCTACAAAATCTCACACATAATCAATTGCACACAAGGTGTTCGATAATTTGTTTCTATTGTATTTCTTGTTTCATTTATCATTGGAAATATAATTTCTTTTTAAGTAGTTTTCTAGTGGTTGTGATTAAAGCATATTGATTGAAGTTGATATTCCTTATCCTCTATTGGTTTTCACATACGTATATCCGAGCTTTTCGATAGCAATTTCAGTTTAGACGAATCGATCCAAGTTACTTCCACTAGCCAAAATTTTGAAAAACCAATTCATTTATTAAAAGTTTTTTGGGATCTATTCACCCCATCTAGATATGTTGCCTTCGTCTGACAACAAAGTGTTGAGAAGCTTTAATGTGCATGATTCTAAGAAAGGATTCATACCTATGCAACATAGCTTGTGTCTATCAAAAACTCAATCCCTTCAACTAAGTAAGAAAGGGATCACGTGAATAAGATTCCATATTCATCTATAATAGGATCTATCATGTATGACATGTTATGTATCGACTAGATGTCTCGTATGCTTTAAGTGCAACGAGTAGGTACCACTCTGACCCTGGTGATACTCATTGGGTTCCTATCAAGAATATCCTTAAGTATTTAAGAAGAACTAAGGACACATTCTTGATATATAGAGGCCAGGAAGATTTCGCTATAATTGGATACACTTATGCTAACTTTCATACAAATAAGGATGACTTTAGATCGCAATCTGGTTACGTGTTTTGCTTAAATGATGGCACTGTAAGTTATAAAAAGTTCAAAGTATGATAGAATTATTGATTCTACAACCGAGGTCAAGTATATATTTGCCTCAAATACAGCAAAGGAAGTTGTTCGAATCAAGAAATTCATTAGTGAACTTAGCATAGTCCCTAGCGTTGTGGATCCCATTGATCTCTATTGTGATAACAATGGTGCTTTCGCACATGCTAAGGAGCCTAGATCTCACCAACAATCTAAAGACATACTTAGACAATATCACCTCATTCGAGAGATAATAGACAGAGGAAATGTGAAGATATACAGAGTACTAACTGTTAGTTCTTTAATTTTAAGGGTTGGCATTAATTTTGTAAAACAAATAATAGCAGCAATATGTTAGATAGGATAGTTTATCTTGCTAAAGAAGAACAGGTTGAGCAAGAAGTCCTAGTGTGCAATGGAACATGTTGAGCTGAAGAACAACATGTCGTATCAAGATGTCCCATGCAGGTTCATTCGACATCGCGCCAGAACTGAAGAGAGATTAGAATTCTATTATGTCTTAACAGATGTAGAAGATTCAGGAAATAATATGCAAATTCTATGTGGGGCTGAATTAAAAGAGCTGAAGATTCAAGTCTGAAATTGAGAAGAATATTGGAAAATATACACTTTCTAAATATGGAGATATTTTAGGAAGTTAAAGATTGAAGTCCTATTATGTAGCAGAAGTTTCTGCTGATTTGTAGCAGCTCATTTGCTGTGTTTTTGTAGGCCCAAATCCAGTTGGAAATAGGTTATATATAGATGCTTTGTAACCTAGTTTTATAACTGAACCAAAGATGTAAAAGTTCTAGTATTAGGGTTGGTTCCTGTACCACTCGACATGTGAGTTGGACAGTTTGTTAGTGTGATCCTCGAAGCTGTTAAGTAAGAGGAGTATTGTTCTTGGAGGAAGCTTTTAAGTAACTCTAAGTTGTGTCTTGGAAGGTTGTCTTCCTTGTTGAATTGTTGTATAGGTAAAGAGCCGTTGATGCAGTGGCGGATTGTCGACTGCTAGACATCATTGCGATGATTGGGAGTGAGAAGAGTTTCTCATAGCTAGAGAGGATCTAGGTAGAAGGGTCATTGGGTAGTGATTGAGTGATGAGCTGTAAACGGAGAGTTTAGCTTTGAATTGATACTACTGATAGTGGACTTCATCCCTGGCTTGGTAGCCCCCAGAGTAGGTGTGTTGAACCGAACTGGGTTAACAATTCTGTGTGTCTTGCTTTTATCTTTTCAGTACCTTAATTATTGTTATATACCTTGCCCTTTGTGTTCATGTCAGACCAGATGTCGAATGGCATGTTCTAGGACATCTGAATTCTGCACATGTACCAGAATTTCAATTGGTATCAGAGCGGGTCATTCTGTTCTGTATCTGGATGAGATTCAAGGGAAGATACTTTTTGGTTCATGGTCAAGGTAGAAGCTTCCTACTGAAAAGTTGTTTGAACTTGAAGATGTTCATATAGGTGTGAGAATGGTCCCTAGAAGTGGAGGATGGACTGTTCGTGACAGGCAGTGGCATGTGCTGAAGGCTTGGAGTTTTAGTTGAAAAGCTATTGTGCTGTGGTGTTAGGTTTGATTTATTTTCAAACCTGTGGTATGGTGGTGTCACCTGGATTATGGTGTTAGGGCTGATATGTTACACCTGAAGGTTTTGAGGAGTTTTGCGTTTTGATCTGCTGCGTATCTTTCTGAAAACTCCTGAGGGTGTAACTAAGAAGATTATTCCTCTCTGAATGTATATCCTATGGTGATGGGAGGGGTGCAAAACGGCTTCAACTTAATGTGTCAACGATACTTGAGGACTATTGTTTAAGTCCACTCTTAAAGGCATTAATAAGTGAAGGTGTAAGGAAGAGATCTGAGGACATCAAGTCAGAATTGTGAAGAATTCTGTGGTCTAAAGGAATGGCTAGCAGATGCTCTGGGTGCTGAACTAATGCGGTTTGATCAAATGAGTTTAGAACCTACTCCTGATCTGGAAGAGGAGGCATCTGGGTGGCGTGTCTAAGAAGTTTCTGGCCTTGGAACTTATCTTAGATGTGTGAGTTGGTCAAGGTGTGATCAACATGTTATTTACTCCTGAGGTCAGTTTATTTCTGATCCTTGCTGCAGGAGTGGAGAACCTGAGATTCAAGAAGTATTATTGCTTGCAGATCTTTTGGACATGAAGATCAAAGAGGCGTGATTTCTCTCTGGAAGCATCATCTGAATGATCGTGAGAAGCTAGATTAGTAGTGACTGTGGGTGATCCAATCACAGTCTGTGCTGCTGAGAATGATGGGGATTACCTTTGGAGAGTTGGATGAGAGAATGTTGCTCACATGCTCTTGTGATGTGCTGGGTTAGTTCGTGGTTGGAATTTTTTTTGGACTCTGCTCTTGATGTCAAGACTGATGTCTTAAACACCTATTGACAGAACACTCTGTTCAGAATGTTGTGATTTTTTTAAGGTCACAAGCCCCTACCGGCTGTGAAGGCCAAGCTATAGGTAAATGTGTTCAGCAGGTGCGATGAACTAAGTGTGCATGGTATTCTTTGTGCAAAGGAATACTGGTGGTAATGGATAGTTGGGATCATGTGAATATTGGTACAAGGGATGATTGTGTTTAACTTGTGAGTTGAATAGAGAGTGAACTCTTGAAAACATGAAGATGCGTCTTATGTTTTCCTTTCTTCAAGGTACGATGAAGCACATGTTATTCTTGATAGGGGAGAGTGTCGAAAATTCTATGCAGCTGAGCGTGTGATGGGAGTTTGTTATTGGTACTTATCATGTTTGATATATGTCTACAGAGATGGTCTGATTTCGGCCTTCTGTGGCTGCATTTTTATGATATGTTTTGGCCGGATGCAATTTATGCAGTTGCATTAAAAGTGTTGGGATGTGTTTTGTACAGTTGTGATCCTTATTGCATTTGCTTAGTATAGATGGGACAAAATTAAAACTGAACTTTATTGCATTGTTGAAAGCATACAAGATTAGTAAAAGCAACAAACAAAGGGTCTATAGGTTATCCCAACTCCCCGAATCAAGAAAAGTCTTCCAATCCTCATCCCATTCATCTTCAGAAGCTTGAAGTTGCACTTGGTTTTTCTTGGTGGCTTTCATCCTTGTCTCTGATGTCTTTCTTGTTCTTGTTGCTCCTGAAGCTGCCCCAGCTGTGGACAGTGGTTTGTCCTTCAACTTCTGCGGATCTGGTTTCAACACTTCCTGCATGTGTCTCTTCTCTGCATCCTTGCTAGACTGACTCATGGCTCTATCTGTGATGCGATGTTAGAAGCTACGAAGCTTGGTTTTTATTCTGCATAAAGAGATCTTGTTTGTATCGCCCGACCAGTCAAAGTGGTCTTTGGCTTGGGAACTTGCTTTCTTGGGAATCTGTCACATTGGATGCCATAACTTCGTGTTTGGTGCCTTGGTAGAGGTTGTCCTTTTTGTAACTAAAAGGATGAGCCTAGGTCTTGTCTAGTTGTCTGATGTGATTCCTTGAGTTTGCTTTTGAGATAGCCGCTGGTGCTGGGTGTGATTAGGTGGTTGTGACTACCTGGATAAAATACAGTAGATGTGTTCGTTTGTCTTATGCTGATGTCCTACAATTTGTTACAACATCACTGGTTGTTGTGTAACGTGCTTATGGAGTTGGAAGAAGCAGCATTATCGTCCGAAGTGGCAGTTCTGACATAATGTGGATTAGAATGGGCAGATTCTGATCTTGTTGGTAAGTAGTTCTGGTAATGCATGACTACTCTCATGTTGAAGACTCAATTAGGGTGTGATGATTGTAAGGACAGAAGGTTGTTGCCAGTGGTGCAATCTGATCAGAATGGCTGAAGATAAGGAGGCTCTTTCTAATACAAGTAAAAGGTGGTGGCAGTCCATATCTTGTGTTGCAAGTAATCTAAAGACATCTATTATGGAATATGTGGGAAATTTCAAATCATGTGGGCTTTTGTTTATTGGATATGGCAGACCATGTATCTAAAATCACCATGGTGAGGTCTTGCTCAACATATACCAGAATGTGGCAATATTGTTGTGATCTCATATAGAGCATTGACTGTTAAGGCTGTTGTCTATAGCCTATTGCTGCAAGTGTGCTGATTTCTGTGTAGCCTGTGTGTTGTTCAAGTTTGTGCAGTGTGATGTCAAACATTTTGATGGGACATATCATAGCTGTGTGAAGTTGGTGCTTATGCAGGAGAGGTCTGAAAAGCATAATTGTTGTATCTGGGTGACTTTATTTTTCTCTGCTGTTTTGAGGGAATCTAGAAGGGATTGTGAAAAGTCGTCTCAGTATCCATTAGATAAGAAGATGTGCTTGTATAAGTTTCTGTGGAGTCTTGGGTTGATAAGTTTATGAGCTAGCAAACAACTAGTTGGTAAGATGTCAGAACATGGTACATGACATGTTTCTCTTAAGCCAAACAAGGAATTATTCTGGTCGGTAGTGCAAGGATAAGGTGAAACACGTGTCTCTGCCTATGCATGGAGCGTTATTGGCCTAATTTATGGTAAGATTCAGTTGAGAAACATTAAAGGCAGTCAAGGCTGTTTTGGGAAGGTAGGCATTGAATTTGAATAGAGTTTTTGGTACCTAAAATAGCGTTTCTTTGACCAAGAACCTTGACATATTCAAAGCTTGTTAATTCCAAAGTAACTGATCAGCTATTTATAGGGGTTGTTCTCTTCTCCTCCGGCCAAGTGAGTGTTCTTGTTTCACAAGTCTTATGGTGTTTGTTCGTGTTTGGGTTAGCATCACGTGGGTCTGGTTCTGTGAGGGCCTTCTTTGCCAATTTTTGGCTAAAAAGGGGGAGAAAGGGTGTGTGAAATGGGTTGTGCAGATGCCTTGTCTGCAGTCTGGAGTTCCAATTGTGTGCAGAGATGTCGAAGAGGGTGTCCTTTCCTTGAGTTGGTGTTGAGTTCTTTGTGACTTGTGTCCTGAGTTATGAACACAG
This sequence comes from Lathyrus tuberosus, assembly GCA_022829125.1. Classification (NCBI taxonomy): domain Eukaryota; kingdom Viridiplantae; phylum Streptophyta; class Magnoliopsida; order Fabales; family Fabaceae; genus Lathyrus; species Lathyrus tuberosus. The sequence continues at coordinate 12,620,880 of JALAZF010000045.1, forward strand.
TTGTGACTTGTGTTCTGAGTTACCTGGGTTGATAGTTTGACACTTCTTAAGTTTCATCTTATGTCGCAGGTCGACTGGGGGCGTCTGATCAATTAAGGTATGCAGAAACCTCTTATGCCACCATTGGTCCTTTGTGTCAAGACAGACGTTTCTTTTCTGGAGGAGTCTTCTACAATTTATCCAGGTCTGAGCTGGAAGGAAAAAGAAATGTGTTGTATTAAGGGGGAGTGTCAGATATCTTCTTCCTCATGTACACCAGATATCTTCTTCCTCATGTGCACCAAATGACTTCAGGACTTTCTACTTCTAAGGTCCTAATGTGCTGCCTGAAGTTATTGTGTTGTGGTGCTCGAAGGTGATGTTATGAAGCTCATAGAATTTGCTGAAAAGAGTTGTCAAACATGATGTCTTAACATCATTCAAGTATACCCAAGAAGATGATTCTCCATGATTGCTATTCTCAGTAGCTACTGATGGCTTCTGTTAGGTTCAGTAGTTGCTGATGACTACTGACGATAGTGTAGGGTTGTGATTGCTGCTGTAATCTGAGTTGTAATGTTTATGTATTTGTTTTAGCCAAAATTTGCCAAAGGGGGAGAATGTTAGTTCTTTAATTTTAAGGGTTGGCATTAATTTTGTAAAACAAATAATAGCAGCAATATGTTAGATATGATAGTTTATCTTGCTAAAGAAGAACAGGTTGAGCAAGAAGTCCTAGTGTGCAATGGAACATGTTGAGCTGAAGAACAACATGTCGTATCAAGATGTCCCATGCAGGTTCATTCGACATCGCGCCAGAACTGAAGAGAATTTAGAATTCTGTTATGTCTTAACAGATGCAGAAGATTTAGGAAATAATATGCAAATTCTATGTGGGGCTGAATTAAAAGAGCTGAAGATTCAAGTCTGAAATTGAGAAGAATATTGGAAAATATACACTTTCTAAATATGGAGATATTTTAGGAAGTTAAAGATTGAAATCCTATTATGTAGCAGAAGTTTCTGCTGATTTGTAGCAGCTCATTTGCTGTGTTTTTGTAGGCCCAAATCCAGTTGGGAATAGGTTATATATAGATGCTTTGTAACCTAGTTTTATAACCGAACCAAAGATGTAAAAGTTCTAGTATTAGGGTTGGTTCCTGTACCACTCGACATGTGAGTTGGACAGTTTGTTAGTGTGATCCTCGAAGCTGTTAAGTAAGAGGAGTATTGTTCTTGGAGGAAGCTTTTAAGTAACTCTAAGTTGTGTCTTGGAAGGTTGTCTTCCTTGTTGAATTGTTGTATAGGTAAAGAGTCGTTGATGCAGTGGCGGATTGTCGACTGCTAGACATCATTGCGATGATTGGGAGTGAGAAGAGTTTCTCATAGCTAGAGAGGATCTAGGTAGAAGGGTCATTGGGTAGTGATTGAGTGATGAGCTGTAAACAGAGAGTTTAGCTTTGAATTGATACTACTGATAGTGGACTTCATCCCTGGCTTGGTAGTCCCTAGAGTAGGTGTGTTGAACCGAACTGGGTTAACAATTCTGTGTGTCTTGCTTTTATCTTTTCAGTACCTTAATTATTGTTATATACCTTGCCCTTTGTGTTCATGTCAGACCAGATGTCGAATGGCATGTTCTAGGACATCTGAATTCTGCACATGTACCAGAATTTCACCAACACTTGACAATGTCGCTGACCCATTGACAAAACCTCTTGTGCAGCAAAAGCATGATGCCATACTAGATCTATAGATATTAGGTGTATGCTTGATTTTCTCTAGTGCTAGTGGGAGATTGTTGGTGTAAGCCCTAGAGGCCAATAGTTTTTATTAGAAGTTGGTACTGTTATCAAATTATTTATTAATAACTAAAAAACATTTCTTTATTATGTTTGTTTTTCCAAAATAATAAAGTCCCTAGAATATCGAGTTCGTAAAATGAAACATTAAGTGCGACTTAATCATGAGACCCTGTTAAACATAAGGACATTATTTTTTAAAGTATCTGTAGTCAATACTTCTTGTGAAGTGGGATAACATTAAAACATTGTGACTATTATGTGGATAGAATGATGATCACATCTCATGGATCATGGATAAAGAGTTATTAAGAGTAATATTTATACTAGATTGACCCGCATTGAGAATACTACATAGAATGTGATGCAAAGTTTCATAAGTTATTATAATGGTGATAGAGGCGTATACCACCCTTCGACGAAACCACTATGGATTATAGATGTGGAGTTGATTACTTTATTATTCATCAAACATTGTTTGTAACTGGATAACCATAAAGACAGTTGATGGGTACTCCACAAATCATGTTGAGGGACATGAGTGGCCTAGATGGAATTTTCCTATCATGTGTAACAAGATAAATGTCTAAGAGCCCAATATTGAACTGGACAAGGGTGACACAGTATATGCCTTGTGTTTAATATAGACATAATGGGAAAAGGGTAATTGTACACAAAAACATTATCACTGAAAGGTTTTCTCATATCACATGAAATTTTCGTGACTTGGGTAGCTGTGATGTGTGGCTAGATACCGCTCATTATTTATTATATTAAATGTTTAATTTAATATAATTTCCAACGTCATGAGAACCTACAAGGTCACACACATAAGAACATATTGATGAGAGATAGAATAAATGAGGAACAGTATAATGTACGGTGTACTTAAGAGAATTATAGAACACCGCAAGATACAATGTGCTTAAGTGAATTGTAGAACATAATAAGTTACGATGCACTTAAGTGAAATATGGTACACCATAAAGTTGATGCACTTAAGTTGGCTTTTTAGGTTGCAGCTCACATATGTGATTCTATAAATATAACCCTAGTACATAAGGTTTCATACTTGATAAAATTCTATTTGTGAAACCCTTGCCGTAATTTCTCTCTCTCTCTCTCTCTCTCTCTCTCTCTCTCTCTCTCTCTCTCTCTCTCTCTCTCTCTCTCTCTCCCCCCCCCCCCCCCATTTAACCCCAAATCATGAACAAATTCTAAAGATGTTGCTAATTCAAAACTTTGATTCATGATTAAATTGATGAATTGTTAATGTGTATATTTATATTCTAAACTAAAATTGTGTTTTTGCAGTAGTTCCATAATATAAGAGTTTTGGGTTGAAAGCGTGTAGAATGTTGAGAAAAAAATGGAAACACTGTTAGAGTTATGGCATTTGGGAACGTGACTTCATCACTCACTGGTGCTTCACCAGAAAATGTACAGGAATGGGTCAAACAAGATAAAAGAATAATGTTTCATGTTGTTTATCGTGTAAATAAACTCATAAATCTTATAGCTTCTTCTTTGTTGGCACCTTCAAAGCTTCGCCCTTAGAGCTTCTTTACAGATTTGGTTGATTTCTTTACCGATTCTAGAATATCATTAAAAATGATTTGGTTTTTATTCTTGATTATTCTCTCTATCAATTTTTGTTCTTTACGGATTTGGTTGATTTCTTGATTCTTTACGAATTTTGGAATATCATTAGAAAATATTTGGTTGATTTCATATTTCCAAATATGTTGAGAGACTACCATGAGAGAAGAAAAAGTTGAGTTGAAAAACATGATATATTTATTTTTTGTATTTTTTTATAAATAAAAAATTGAGTTTAATTTCAATATTAATAAATCTAAACCATTGAAATCACCACTTACCATGTGGCATACATCTATTAAAAGAACTAGATTAAAATGGAGGTATTTGATTGCCAGGTGTACATGACATGGCAGAGGTATTTGACTTTAATTTACAGAGTTAACAAAAGGGACAAACGTGACACAATTTGAAGAAATAAGGAATCAATATGGTCTTTTTAAAAGTTAAGGGACTAAAATGGATCCTGAAATATAGATAAGGGATCAAAAGGGTATTTAGCCTTCTTTTTTTCATGCTTTACGACTACTCATAACAATAGAAGAAATCTTAGGGTTCCCTAGAAATATAAAAAAAAAATCATTTTTGTATACATTCACATATCATTTTGCATTTCATAAAATAAAACGAAGAGAACTCATTATCATCCGGCCTTGTAGAGTATTCGATCATCAAATTGACTTCCTGTCATCATTACGCTACTCGTAACAATAAAAGGTTGCTGATGGATCAACTAGAGCAAAATCAAGTTGTAATGAGAGAAGACATGCTCACTGTGAGGACCCAAATGGGTCAGCTCATGGAAACCATTCAAGTTATGGCTAGAAGCCAAGAAGAGTTCAGACATGCCACCCTAAGGGTTGTTGCTGTGAATCCTCTTGTGCCACCCCTGGTGAATACACCAGTTGGTACCCATCCACCTCTCGTGGGAAGTCCTTTGAATCAAATCTATGGACCCACATTAGATCCTCCTATCAATTGGGGAGGTCAACTTGAAGTAGATGATCATCATGACGCTTTCTTCATTCCAAATGTTTATTCAACATTTTATGCCTTTGGACAACCAAGTGCTGAGGTAGAGAAAAAGTTATGTGTCTTGGAAGAGAAGATGAAGGCCATTAAGGGTTCCAATGCATTTGGCTTAGATGCTTCTGAAATGTGTCTGGTTCTGGGCACTAAAATCCCTGCGAAGTTCAAAGTCCCAGACTTTGAGAAATATAGAGTTATTTGTCCCATAAATCATATAAGATCTTACCGTATGAAGATGGCTACCTACTCGGAAGATGAGAAGTTGTTAATGTATTTCTTTCAAGATAGCCTCAATAGGGCGTCTCTTGAATGGTACATGCAATTTGAGCGCACTTACATCAGAACATCGAAAGAGTTGGCAGAAGCGTTTCTCAAGCACTACCAATACAATACTGATATGGCTCCTAATAGGACCCAACTTCAAAGCTTAACTCACAAGACTGGTGAGCCCTTTAAAGAGTATGCACAGAGATGGAGGGAGTTAGCTGCCAGAGTTCAACCTCCCTAGCCGAAACGAGAACTTGTGGATATGTTTATGAGTACTCTCCAAGGTTCCTACTTGGAAAGAATGGTTGGAAGTATCTCCTCTGGTTTTTTAGATTTGGTTGTCGCGGGGGGAACGAATTGAGAAATGTCTTAAAAACGGGAAAATTCAAGGTGCTGCCATTGCTTCCAATGGAGTGAAAAAGTCCTATTGCAGACTTACAAAGAAGAAGGAAGGGGAAACTACTGTTGCCACGATAACTAAGAGGAAGATTGGGGCTTACCAAGTGTCTTACTATCAAGTAGCATAGATATCACCAAATCAGTATCAACAACAAGCTTATATAATCCCTACCGGGAAATAACCAGTATAATATCATAAGCCTTATGTTCCACAATGACATAACTATTATCAACAAGGGCAACAGAGACAAAGGAGGCCATAGAAAATTTTTGACCCAATTCCCATGCCTTATGGTCAACCACTCCTTCATTTTCTCCAAGGCTCATTGGTACAATTAAGAGATCTAAAGCCTCCTCTGATACCTCTTCCTCCCGGCTATGATGTAGACGCCAGATTTGAATTCCACTCCGGAGGGCCCGGACATACAGTTGAGAATTGCAGGGCTCTCAAGTACAAAATACAAGAGTTGATCAAATCTAAAGCCATCACTTTCACGCCTAATGGCCCAAATGTGAACAATTATCCCATGCCTCTGCATACAGGTCCTTTTATGAGTGTCATAGATGAATCTACAAGACACAATATAGTGACAAAGGAAGATAAAATGAAGACTAGAATGACAGTAGTCAAAGAATAACTACTAAAACATGATGTGTTCCCTGGGTCCCAAGCTGATTGTAATCAATGTCTTTTCAACCCCCATACATGTGAAAAGCTGAGACTCGATATTCAACAACTAATGGATCAAGAAGGTATCCAAGTAGAACAAGTTCCCATGTCACTTACCTTGGAAATCCCATACTATCAAGCTTAGATACCACTACCAGCAAACTCGGTAACCTCATTGGTAATCATTGTACCATATCCTTTCCACTTTGAAAGCACAAAGGTTGTTCCTTGGAATTATGATTCTGCGGTCTACATATAGGGGCAGAAGCAAGAAGATAAGCCACTTGTGATCAAGGAACCAGTTGTTACTAATATTGTCAGAACAGGAGGAATGACTAGAAGTATCCAAATATTCACACATGCACCACCTCCAAAGGAGAATAACAATGAAGCCTCAACCAAAGCTAAAGGAAAACAGGTTGTCAACACCAATCAGGGGCAGAATCCTTCTTAGAATACATCTTGTTCATAAAAGGTCGAAGAATTTCTCTGGATCATAAGAAAAAGTGACTACAAAGTGGTTGAACAACTTATCCAAACACCTTCGAAGATATACCTCTTGTCTTTACTGTTATGTTCGGAAGCACATCGGGATGCACTAATGAAATTTCTAGGTGTAGCCCATGTTCCTCAAGAAATAATGGTGAACTAATTCGAAAGGGTAGTGGCCAAAATTACAGCAGGAAATTGCCTAGGTTTCAGTGATAATGAATTACCACCTGAAGGGAAAGCTCATAATAAAGCATTGCACATTTCTATTGAGTGTGTGGACATTGTTTTATCCATAGTTTTGGTCGACACGGGATCATCCTTGAATGTCTTACCTAAAAATTCCTTGGCAAAGCTAACAATAGAAGGACTACTGATGAAGCCTAGCACTCTAGTGGTGAGAGCCTTTGCTCTAGAAGATGGACTTCCCTATTAAGATTAGCCCTCATACCTTCTTCATCACCTTTTATGTTATGGATATATACCATGTGTACAATTGTCTCTTGGGGCAGCCTTAGATTCACTCAATTAGGACAGTCACCTCGGCTCTTCATCAGAAAATCAAATTCATAGTCAACGGCAAAATAATCGTCATACACAGTGAAGAAGACATACTTCTGAGCCATCTGACATCATTCAAATATGTAGAAGTAGGAGGGGAAATCATGAAACTCTTTTCCAAGCCTTAGATATAGCAAATGTTATAATGGCTTCTCTCTCCAAAGAACCCAAGAAGCCTGAACTTTCCATGACCTCTTGGAAAGAAGCGAAAACGGTAGTAGAAGCTAGTCACCCTGAAGGATGGGGAGGAGTACTTGATATACCTACAAAGAAAGATCAATCTGGAATAGGGTATCAATCACCTTAAGTGGCTCAGAAGAAGACTATCTTGAAAGCAGCCAAAAGAAAAATTCTCCCATTGTCGGAAACTTTTACCAGTGTTGGACACCTCTAAGAAGGCCAAATTTCACTAGTGGACGACGAAAACGACAATATTGATGCAACATGTCTTGTGTACCATAAAGCTCAAGGTGAAGAACTCAAGAATTGGAGTTCCATGGACATCCCTGAAGTCATTTTAATTGAAAAGTAATTCTCTTATTTTGTTTTCAAATCCTTATTCTCGGCCCAAGGCATAATGGAAGCTTGTAGGGCCCCCGTTATTTTCAATCAAAGTTTATCATGAATAAAAAGTACATTTTGCATTTAATTAGGCCCCCATAGTGGAAGTTTGATAAGATTTCTTCAACTCCTTATCCGTATTTTGCACTTTAACAGTTAGAACTTTGTTTAATTATCCTAGTTCTTCAATCACCCCTGCCTTCACCTCTAGTTCATTTTTCAAAATATTATTTACTTTGCAAACAAAATTAGAGTTGGAGAGATGGCTGGTTGGAGAACTACAATCATTAAATAAAGTTCTAACGGTTAAAGAAAAACATGCAGATAATAGATTAAAGAATTCTTGTCAAGAATTGAATGTGTACTTGTTTTCTAATATAACTTTATCTATCATATTATAATTTTCTAATGCAATCTGAAAAAGTTATATATTGAGAAAGGGATTGGAAAAAGCACTCAAACCACATAAGATATAATAAACTCATCTTTTAAACAAACATTAACAACAAAATTCATTAAAAATATTCATCAACAACAAACCATAAACAACATAAAAGATATAACAAACATATCAAGTCGTAGAATGTTTCAGAAACATACATGTCACATAATGGCGTGTCCATGATGAAAGAAGGATGAAAGTGAAGCTAGAGTCACAGACTTGTGTCTATTTTGAATGAATGTCATTTAGAATCTTTCACACAGGTTTACAACGCTCACTTTAGCTTTGTCCTCGTTATTAAAACAAGCATCCCTACCTACAAGTCAAAACAAGCAGAAAGTTCAAACATTATAAAACAAGCTATTGAAACGTAAACAATAATACATAAACAAATTTTAAAATAAAAACTATATTGAAGACGAATCTATAAAGTAGCCATTGGCTAAGATCTAATGTTATGATTTCGTTTTGGGGTTTCCATTTGAGAGAGATGAGTGAAAGAGTTGTTAGGGTTTTGTTTTGAGAGGGACGATTGTTATGTACTAATGCGAGAGATAATTTCGCTTAAATACAAATAAGTAGCACCTTTCACTATGGTTCACGACAAGAATCGTGATGAAATGATTGAAACAAACACCATAGTTGATTATAAAAACTGTGGTGATATACAAGGTCTATCCCATTATTATCATGATAAATGTAAAAAATTTGGTGTGGAATTTGAACCATTTCACTCCAGATACATTTCACTATGATTGCTACATATGACCTTTGTGACATGTACATTAGTAAATACCAAAAAAAGTGCCCAAAAATAAACTATTACCACGGTTAACACGAAGAACATTGTAAAATTGGTGTTACGAAATGTCTATTTTGTAGTAGTGTCAACCATTCAGCTTCTTCACTAGCGGAAGCAAGAGCCACAAACTCTGATTCCATGGTCGTGAGAGTAATGCATGTTTGTTTCTTGCTCTTCCAAGAAATTTCACTTTCAACACTCGATATCCAACTCGCATCGGTATATCCTTGAAATATGGCAGGAAATCTACCATAATGAAGATCAAGATTTTTTGTTTTCCAATGATAATAACAAATTCTTGTGATGGTCTTCCAATGCTCACCATTTAGTTTTCTAGTAAATATATTCATTTACTAACTGCAAATGTTATGTTGAGTCTATTACATTGCTTCAAATACATTAGACAACCAATTGCACTTGCACATATCAATTGAGCCACTACTCTTCCATCATTGTTTTAAATCTTGACACTAGGATCAAATGGAGTACTCACTTTCTTGAAATGTAATTGTTTGAACTTATCAAGTACTTTCTCAATATAGTATGTTTGACTAAGTTTATCACCCCCACTATTTCACTTTACTTTGATCCCCAAAATTGTGTCAACTAGCCCAAGATCATTCATCTTAAATGTGGACGTTAGAAACCTCTTCGTTTCTAAAATTCCATTCATCTCGTTGCTAGTGATTAACATGTAATCAACAAAGCGACAAAGGAATATCACAATGTTCTCACTCAACTTTGTGTACAAACATTTGTCACAAGAATTAGATGAAGAAGGTTTTTAAATAATCATGTATGATGATGCGAGAAGGTTTTTAAATAAAGTGAGAGACGAAATTCTAAGTAATTTTAAGTAGTATAGTATGAATTGCAATAAGCACCTTACTTATGTTCACTTGTCTCAAATCTTCACTCGAATTTCTATATTAAACCTTCTTGATCAACTTCATCATTGATGTGCATGATACTTTTGATCATTTTCATCTTTTATAATCTTTGTCTTCATCAAAACTAAACTATATATAAGACGTTTTCTTCAAAATCTCCCCCTTTTTATGATGACAAACTCTTTGAATTCTTGTTTTGATAATGATTCAAATATCTCCCCCTAAGTTGTGTGTTTTCCCCTTTTGTTCATTACCAGGAAACACATAACCTTCTGGTTGCTCCATGTAAAAATCCTCCTTGAGATATCTATTTAGGAATATTGTTTTGACATCCATTTGGTGAACTATAAGGTTATGCAAAGAAGTTAATGAAAACAAAACTCAATTTCATTGTGCTTGCTTCTAGTGCATATGTGTCGAAATAATCAACAATCCCTGGAGAACCTTCCTCACAAGGTTCTTTATTTGTGGGAATCTTGAATTCGTTATCCTCCGTGATAAGGTTATCAAAATTCCACATCTAGTATTCAATAATTACATTAGACTCCAAATTCAAAAGTCTATATGCTTTATTGTTAAGTGTATAGCCTACAAAAACATATTTGATCCCTTGAGGACTTAACTTGTTTCTTTTAGGGTCCATGTTCTTATGATAAACTACACACCTCCACTCTCTAAAATAACTGATATTTGGCGCTCTGCATTTCCATACCTTATATTGAGAAGCATCATTTTTTCTTCAAAAGAAATATATTCATTATATGACATAAGGAATTTGTGACATAACAAATTTTATGTCATTCTTATATTGTCAATAAAATATTTAATAATAATCATTTTACTTTGAGGTTACACTTCTACTTGAATATATCTAAAATATATTCAATGCATTAAATATTTATAGAAATCGACAACCATGATCATAATTTTTATTTTATAAAGAGGTTTAAAACATAAACGTCATATACACCATATTAACTAACACTCATTTACTTATATTCTCTTAAAATAAATATTTTATTGTATAACTAACATGTGCATAATGAGTTATATTTCTTAACTTCATGTTTAACAATGTTCTATGTTATATCCATGTAAGAATCACATTAGAAAATAAATAATGAACCAAAATCTTTAATATTTTCTATAACTTTTTTCATAAACATTTTTCAACTTTCAATAATAAAGAAAATGTACAAATTACTTTTAATATCAAGATGATCAAGAAATAACTTTTTCATATTAGTATGCACATATAATATGAGATAAATAATTTTAAATTTAATAAGTTTTTGCACAAACAACTATACCATTAAAACATGTCCTTCAAATTATTATTATTATTTTTATACCATTTTATGTTTCCAATACATGGAACATAAAATCACATTCATAATAATTTTATTTTAAAATTATTTTATCCACAAATAAATGCATTATTCATCTTTTGACATGTTAAGCATTAGTTATAAGTCAATATAATTTTCTTATAGAAGGATACACAAACAAATGTCAAAATAACAACTAAAGTCAAAGTATTAACTTATTTTAGTGGTACATGCAAATTGTTTTCTCATGAATATATGATCCATTTATCGTCCATTTGTCTTTACATTTTTTTAATGCATTAAACATATTAACAACATCTCAATATATTTAGTATCAATATCAAATTGCATAGAAAATAACTAATAACAACAAAAGTTATTTGCATGAAAGAGTAATCTAATATCACATGTTAAATATGTACCTTTCACCATCATAGAGAGTTGTCATCAAAAACTTTAAAGTAGCAACCTTTAATATTAATCACAAATAAAAGATCTTTATGACAATTAAAATGAATAAGATCTTGTCTGGGTTCATCACTTTGATGCTTGAAACATAAGCTTCGGTTGCCATTATATGAATTACTTATAAGATTGTTAGAAAATTAATTTAAATCAAATAGATCGGGGCTAGAATCGTGAACGAAATCACTTTCTTTATAAGTATTTCAAGCACTCTCAAATATCTTAGAGTTAGAACGCAAGAATACCCAAGATAATTCAGTATATACTCGAGTTTGCACAAGACTGATGAAAACTCGAATATATGGAAGGTGAAATCTGGAATTTTGTGTGAAGAGGATAGGCTTTTGTGTTATATTTTTTTGAATCCAAAATGCTCAATTTATAAGGCAAAGTAGTGTTGTTTCACAAGGTTGCGACTCTTGATGAAACATACTTTCGGCAACACTTTTACCAACTGTTGAACTGTTTCGCCTACAACATCATTTTTATCAAATATTGCACTGTTTCTCCTACAATAACATTTTTATCAAATGTTACACTGTTTCGCCTACGACAACATTTTCAATAGGCAAAAATACTATCGGGGTCCTTTAAGTTAATTTTTTTTTAACAAGTCAGTCATTTATGTTTTTTTTACAAACAGGTCCCATTTGTTTTTAAATTGTAACAATCATGTCCTTCAAGTTTTGTCTGTTGTACAAATTACGACCTTACTGTAACAAAATTGGTATAGAATTGCAACAAGTATTACATGAAGGTACCAAAAGTCATGTCTTACGACAAGTGTTACATGAAGGTACCAAAAGTCATGTCTTACGACACTAACATCAAAGTTAACAATGATCACCGCTTCCGAACCAAAATACACATCAACACTACAAAAATCAAAACTAACAACATTATGACGTAGACTACCATCTTCAACATCTTCAACATGTTCTTCATCATCTCCTTAAATGACACATCAACGCCGTTTGTACCACATACGCGTTTTTGGAACAGAGTTTGCGAAAATGGTCAACCGTGAACATATTCGTTAACATAAATGACCAAATTGTAGCAAAAAAAACATAAATGACCAAACTGTAGCAAAAAAAAAACATAAAGGACTAACTTGTAAAAATAAAATAACTTAAAGGACTCAAACAGTATTTTTGCCTTTTTAATAAATGTTGCACTATTTCGTCTACACCAACAGTTTTAAAATGATGTACTATTTCATATTCTGCAACACCTTACGAAGTGTTGCCTATTTTCGAATTCAAAATACAAATTGCTTACTGCAACACTTCACAAATATTGTTTATTTCTGAATTAAAAAATTAACATTCATATGCATAATTTTTTGTCATTTTAAAACATACTCAAATTATTAATAGTTTACGACATCAAATTAATCACATTTGAATATGATCATATTTTTTTGCAAACCAAATTTTTGAAAAGGTAATCATTCAAATTAAAATTAGGTTTAAATAGTCTGTTGGTCTCTGTAAGTTTGTGAGTTTTTGAGTTTGTTCTCTGTAATTTATTAATTTTTATCTGAGTCTCTGTATTTCACTTTTTGCGTCTCGTTTAGTCCTTAAAGCCAAAATCCGCAGATTTCTTGTGGATTTTCCTTCAAATTTTTCTGCAGATTTTGGCTTTAGGACTAAAACGCACGCAAAAAATGAGATATAGGGACTCAGACAAAAAAAAATTACAGAGACTAAACTCAAAAACTCACTAACTTACCAGAATAAAAAAATACATTTAAGCCTTAAAATTATGACTTCCACATTAACTTCTATTATCTATAAATTTACTCGCACCAAGCGTTCGTGCTCAGGTTATGTCAAGACACCCTACTTTGAGTCCTACATTATAAATATATATTTTTAAGGGTTAATAGTCATTTATTCCCCTGCAATATAGGCAAGTTTTGATTTATCCCTCTTTAAAAAAATAATTTTGGATTATCCCCCTGAAATTTTGGGGTACCCCCTAAGCGTGTAAAAATCAGGTGGGTAAATAAAAAAAAAAATATTTTACAAGGGGTAATTTTTCTACCTGGGGGACAAAAGACTTAGAATTTTAAAATTTTAGGGGAATAATCCAAAATTATTTTTTTAAAAGGAGATAAATCAAAACTCGCCTATATTGCAGGGGGTAAATAACTATTAACCCTATTTTTAATTATCTTGAAACATCTCTTTATCACTTTTCATATTAGAAACTAGAGAGTCGGCTTGATTAGAACGCAATGGAAGTGGTGTTTTCAAGAATCGTTCATGCCTAATTCTTGAGATTCTTTTTTACTCTCCATTTTTCTATTTGTAAGTATAACTTTATTTTTATGGATGAGTTGAACTTGATGAAAACTTTTCTTTGAATGAATTTATGTGTTTTTTTTATTATCTTTATTTTTAATATTTTTTTAATTGTTTGACCGTTATTTGAATGATTTATAATTTTTAATATAGTGTGGAAGTTCACTCTTTAAATTTGAGAGTAAGAATTTAAGTTATATATATATATATATATATATATATATATATATATATATATATATATATATATATATATATATATATATATATATGGTATTTGAATCGAACTCTAGTGTCAATAAGGGTAGTTTCATAGTTCGATATGAGTTGTGCATGTTGTAGTCGAAGTCTATTCGAGCTTAATATATATTAACTTGTAATTTAAGTTAGTATATCGAATTGGGTCTTACTTCTAAGCTCAATTATTAAGTTAATTTGTATCCTAAGTTAGCTTAGTAGTCTATAAATAGACTAATTCTTTAAGGTTGTTGAGAGAGGTTAATTGTTGGTATTCACTTGTAATCTTTGAACCCTTATTGAGAAAGTGAATAGAAAAATAAATTTAACAAATCTTTATTCTTCTTCTTCCTTCTTCTCTCCCTTTTGTAAAACCTAATAGGGTTTCTTGTGTTTGTTCAAGAAACTCAATCTTTTTCTCATATTTTGGTTTGTTCTTGACGACATCAATTCACATCAAACTGATGCGGTGAGCATGGAGAAGAAGATGTCGTTAATAAAGTATGACATTGAGAAATTCACCGGTGCGAATGATTTTGGTTTGTGGCGCTTGAAGATGCAAGTCTTTCTTGTTCAACAGGGTTTGTTAGAAGTGTTGAAAGGATCGGAGAAGATGGGTGTTGCCCTATCGGAGAAAGAGAAGTCAACAAAGGTCGAAAAAGCCCACAGTGTCATTGTATTGAGCCTTGGTGATAAGGTTCTCCGACAGGTTTCAAAGGAAAAAACTGCAGTTGGTGTATGGACGAAACTTAAAGGTATGTACATGACAAAATCGTTGGTTAATCGTCTATACCTGAAGCAAGCTTTGTATTCATTAAAGATGAGTGAAGACAAAGCCTTGGCTGAGCAGCTGGATATGTTCAACAAATTGATTCTTGATCTTGAAAATATCGAGTTCAAGATTGATGATGAAGATCAAGCGTTGATGTTGTTGTTTTATTTACCTAAGTCTCATGCTCACTTAAAATAAACTCTATTGTATGGAAGAGATCTGTTGGCCTTTGAAGATGTTCAATTTGCCTTGTACTCTAAGGATTTTAACGAATGAAAGGAGAACAAGCCATCTTCTGTTGGTGAAGGTTTGTCTGTTAAGGGGAAAATCTTGAAGAAAAATGGTAGGTTTGAGAAGAAGAAGGGTAAATTTCTACAGAATTCTTATGGTGGTAATGCTCCTACTATTAAGTGTTATCATTGTAAGAAGGATGGTCATACAAGAAAAGTATGCCCTGATCAATTGAACAATCATGGTGGAAAAGGATAATGGCAATGCAACCATTGTGCAAGATGGTTATGAATCATCTGATGTCCTGATGGTTTCAAGCAACGACTCTAGCAACAAGTGAATTATGGATTCAGGGTGTACTTGGCACATGACTCCAAACAAATAAGTGTTTGAGGAATTGTGTGATCAAGATGGTGGATCAGTGTTGCTGGGAAACAATAAAGCTTGCAAAATTATAGGTATTGGATCTGTGAGATTCAAGCTCCATGATGAGTCAAAAAGGCTATTGATTGATGTTAGGTATGTACCTGATCTTAAGAGGAATTTAATTTCTCTTTGTGAATTCGATAAGAAAGGATATGTTTTCAAAGGAGAGCAAATCATCCTAAGGAGAGTGAAGGGGTCGAAGGAAGTCTTGATAGGCATGAAGAAACAGGACTTGTATACCCTTGAGGTTGAGGTTGTAAGTGGTACAACAGATGTAGAATCCACAAAACTTATGTCGAAGACTGAGCTATGGCACAAGAGACTTGTTTATGTCAGTGAAAGAGGCTTGTTTGAATTGACAAAACAACATCTGTTGGGTGGTGACAAGGTCGAAAAACTAGAGTTTTGTGAACCTTGTGTATTTGGTAAATCCTGTAGGATGAAGTTCAACAAAGGTAAACAAAAAACACATGGATCCCTTGATTACATTCATGCTAATCTTTGGGGGCCTACAAGGAATCCTTCACATTCAGGTGCAAATTATTTTCTATTCATAGTTGATGATTACTCCAGAAATTTATGGGTATTCATCCAAAAGACTAAGGATGAAACTTTTGAAAATTTTAAAAGTTGGAAGACTCTGGTCAAAAACCAAACTGGTAGGAAGGTCAAGAGGCTAAGGACCAACAATGGTCTTGAATTTTGCAATGAGGCTTTCGACAGCTATTGTGCTACGTCTGGTATTGTAAGACGCAGAACTACTGCAGGGACTCCCCAACAAAATGGTTTGGTTTAAAGGTTTAATCGAACCACTCTAGAAAGGGTGAGGTGCATGGTAAGTGCAGGATTGAAGAAGGTGTTTTGGGCAGAAGCTGTTGTAACTGCAACATGCTTGATAAATAGGTGTCCCTCGACAGCCTTGGGAATGAAGACACCTGAAAAAGTCGGTCGGGACATCCACCTAGTCTTGACAGACTTAGAGTATTTGGTTGTTTAGCCTATGCTCACATTAGGCAAGACAAGGTCGAACCTAGAGCTCTGAGATGTATGTTCCTTGGATACCCAGAAGGAGTCAAAGCTTATAGGTTGTGGTGCTTAGAGCCAGGTCACAGGAGGTGTATAATAAGTCGAGATCTTGTTTGCAATGAAGCTGAGATGGCTTTCAAAAAAATTGATGACATTGGTCGAAGTTCGAAGATCTCTAAAGAAGAGCTTGAATAAGAAGAGATTCTTGTTGAGGTGGAACATAGTGATGCTGAATTGCATAACCAAGATGAAGTCAAAGAAGATGAGGAGATTGATAATGACTACCTGCTGGCAAGAGACAGGTCGAGAAGAGCCATCAAGGCACCTCAGAGACTTGGTTATGCAGATCTCATAGCTTATGCCTTAATCTCTGCAAGTGAGGTTATTGACGAAGAACCTAGAGACTATAAGAAAGTTATTAGAAGTCAAAATAAGACTGAATGGCTGAAAGCCATGGATGATGAAAACTAGTTTGTTACCTTGTTAGTGTAGAGTTTGTTCTAAGGTGGAGATTTGTGGTATTTGGATCGAACTCTAGTGTCGACAGGGGTAGTTTCATGGTTCGACATGAGTTGTGCATGTTGTAGTCAAAGTCTGTTCGAGCATAATGTCAAAATATATTAACTTGTAATTTAAGTTAGTATGTCGAATTGCACATTTCTTATAAGCTCAATTGTTAAGTTAGATTGTATTCTAAGGTAGCTTAGTAGTGTGTGTGTGTGTGTGTGTGTGTGTGTGTGTGTGTGTGTGTGTGTGTGTGTATATTACGAAACTAAAGTAAGTGTAGTAGAGATGAGGATGTGTGATAAGATTTGATAGGATAAAATTAAAAACAAAAATATTATAGAGTTTGGGGGTAGCGCCTAAAGTATTAATGATGATATGATGGAAAATAGACTTAGGAAGTTTGTGCATATGCATGTAGAGAAGACTTGCAGATTCTGTAGTGAGAAAAGTACACCATATGGAATAAAAGACAAACAATTTGCTGAAAGAGGAAGACCTAGAAAGAAGAGAAGTTATTCCAAAATATCTTGAGATTAATGATTTGGATAAAAATGTAGTGTTAAATAAAATAATATAGTAAGAGTTGATCAATGTAATTGACCCTATCTAATGGAATTGTTGTTGGTTTTTTATATATATTTAAACCATTTGATCATTTTTAATATTAATGTAAAATTCGTTAAAAAAAATAGATTTTATTAAAGTTAAAAGTTTTATTACTTAAGGAATTATGATTAAAATGTTTGAGAAAGTTCAATCACAATTCACCAATATCAAATTAATACTTTAACGTTTAAAGAAATTGAAACACAATCCTAACTCGTTTAAATAATATTGTATTTAAATTCATACATAACTAATTTATTATATATTAAAAATATTTATAAAAAAATATATAAAATTATTAAATATGAAATATGGTCAAACATTTTGTAATATATCAATTTTAATAACATAATAAATCAGAATACATAAGTTGGCCTAGTAATAGTTGCCTTTAACAAGCAATATGAGGTTATGGGTTCAAATAACTTGTTCTTAAAAATTTGAAATTTTGCAACTTTTAAATTTTTTAAACTTGTCCTAAAAATTTTGAAATTTTGCAACTTTTATATTTTTTAAACTTAAAATAATAATTAATAAAATGACAATGTGGTATTTAAAATAATCCAAAATAAATAATAAAATAATTCAAAATAAAAATAATGAAGTCATGTCAATATTTAAAATTTTCAAATTTAAAATAATAATAAATAAAATGCAAACGTGATATTTAAAATAATTTAAAATAAAAAATTATAAATTTAAAATAATTCAAAATAAAAATAATAAAGTTACGTTAGCATTTTTTTAAATAAAAAAAATAAAAAGTAATAAATAATGCAACATAGTATGACTGACACATAGATACATGGAGTGTGCCATTTTCGATCAATATTAAAAGAAACATAATCTTCACATCGCAAAATTAATTATTATTTTTTTTTAATTATAGAGATAGAATAGTATTAACCCAAAATCTGGTGTTAACTTCACAATATTTTTTTACAAACTTTTGATTTTAATGAATAAAATTGGTTGAATAAACACTATAATCAAATATGAGGATACTTTTGTTAATAGTAACACGTGAATTGTCTTATTTGTTTGTTTCTTAAGAAATTCACCAAGTATCAAATTCATGAGAATTTTCTTTTCTTTTTTTTAAGTGTAATAATTAACCAACTATTCACTTAAAATTCGAATTCTACTTTTTTACCATAAAAACACACGTTGTTGATATTTATAATTAATAAATTAAAAAAAAATTAATATAATATAATTATATTAAAATTTTACAATTAAAAGAATAAGAGTAGTGCATGAGGTTAAAAAACACATATTTTGATAAACAAATTATTATAGCAGTACTATACTACTATATATGAGAATCTTAAAATACATGTGTATGATTAATTATATTATTCATTAATTGTATTGCATATAATGTCCTTTTTTTAATATAGTTTTGGCAAATCCATGAATATTCGAATAAAGTTTTGTATGTGTTTTAGGAAGCAGCAGTATGTGGAGCATCATTTCCAACTTTTGGGATGGCGTAATCCTCAGATTTTATTATTAATTTGTATAATTATTACCACTTGCTTTATACTTTATATGTTGGATGGGTGTGCTAATGATGCTACTCATATGTGAGGAGTCGATCCAGTATATATGTATACAATTAAATTTAAGCTTTTGATGAAAATAGCTTATATGTGATAAGCTAATGGAAAGTTTATAGTTTAGAATCAACAGCTTACAATTTATGACTAAATATCGATAGATCTAATATTTTTTAGATAAAGACATGATTTCCAACTTTTCTTAATCTTTAGCTCAATTAATTTAAATTACTTGAGCTAACAACCTCTCGTGTGTATATTAAATGTTTTACGGGGTCTAAAAACCAGTATGCCTTTCTTCCAGGTAGACTCTCTCTTTTGATAATGTAAGTTAGGAATTATCTTAGGGAAAATGATATTTTGACACCCACCCTACACCTACACCGTATGTACGGACGGTGAATAGTGGTGTCCGTACATAAACAGTACATGTTCGTACGATAAATAGTGTCGTTCGTACATGAACAGTAACGTATCTCCGTACATGAATAGTATCTGTCCGTACGGTGAATAGTACCGTCCGTACATTAACAGTGTCGTCCGTACCGTACAGAAATACGGTGTAGGTGTAGGAAAGGATGTAGGAATAGCAATGCTGTTATCTTAGGTATATGCTCAACAAGATGGATTTTGGTGACAGATAGAAAGCTAGGATTTAGGCATGCATTTTTCACCAGTTCTATGTTAGTGTTGGTAAATGGAAGTGCTATAAAGGACTTCTTTGTAGGAAAGAGCTTAAGACAAGGAGATCCTTTGTCCCCTTTTTATTTTTATAATTGCTATAGAGGGACTCACAGCATTTATGAAAAAAGTGGTGGAGTTAGGGTAGTTTAGGGGATATCATGTGAATGATGAGGTAAAAGTTAATATCCTCTAATTCTCCGATGACACAGTCATTGTAAACGAAGGTTCTTGGAGTAACTTTTAGAGTGTTAATGCAATTTTAAGAGATTTTGATGAGAATTCAAGATCAACTCAGGCTATGGCAAGGATTTAAGGTTTCACCCATAGTCGAAATGGTCATTTTCGACTAGAATACCACTTAACCATTTGATGAGAATTTTCGGTCGAAGGAGGTTGGGAAAGCTGGTCGAGTTAAAAGACAACGAAATTTGGGGTTTTTAGTTGACGTGACTATGATGTTTTTATCGTAGAGTATGGATAAGACCATATAGTTATTCAAGAACACGTGGAAACCTGTCAAAGACGAAATATGCATGAAGACGAAGACGTGTCAATTTTTGCTTAGTCGACCGTTGTAGATGGTTATATTATGACTAGTATATAAGCAATGATTGTTTATAGTTTTAAAGGTCTACAATTTTACACATTACACACTCTAAGTATCCAATTGTGAAAGTGAGAAATGAGTTTTCAATGTATGTACTTGCGTTCTATTTATAAAATTACATTTTTCCTTTAACTTTTCTTTTTTACCCATTTACTTTACTGCATTCATTGTCAAATCTTTCAAAACCTACAATTTTTGCACAAAAATATGTCCTAGGATATTTTTGAGTTAACTCCCTTAAGTAAAATAAAACTTGTATTTGTTTACCGAATTTCACGGTAAACAGCAACTTATATACGTTTCTTTCTTGGTCATGTTTCACAAACCCAACTAGTTATGTTACATACACCTCTTCTTCTAAATGGTCATTCAGGAATGCAAATTTCACATACATTTAACACATCGACCTATTATGCATATTTTCTAAACCAATAAATAACTTGATTGTTTTGATTCTAGCTACTAGTGCAAAGACTTCATCATAGTCGATTCATTATTTTTGAAGAAACCTATTTGTTACAAATCTTGCCTTGTGTCGAGTTACTTCACCTTTTGGATTCAGCTTGACTTTGTATACCCACTTCACATTAATTTCCTTCTTCCCTTTTGGAAATTCGACTAGTGCTCAGGTGTCATTGTCTTTTATGGATTTTATCTTATCCACATTTCATCCACCTTGGGTATTTCAATGCTTCAGCTTTATCGACTGACTCTATATATGCATAAAAGGCATAATGTACTAATCACCTTCATCATCGACCACATCATATGATGTGATTACACATTCTTGCAGTCTTGCATCCATGTTTCTGGTTCTCTAAGGTCTGCTTGTGCTAGCTTGACCTTCGACAGCTTCCTGTCGAACTTCTCTAACAGCTTCACTAGTTGGTTCATCACACGGGATTCTTAATGAATTATTCTTGATGTTTTTAGTTCAATCACACTCCTTAAGCTCATCTAAAATCACGTCATTGTTGATCACGACTTGCTTGTTCACTGGGTCGAACGGTTTGTATCCACTAGTCGAATAATATCCACCAGGATCATCTGACTCGACTTATCATCTAGTTTTCTTCTCAGCTGACCTGGCACATACCTATATGGTATGGATCCAAACACCTTCAAATGGCTTAAACTAGGTTAACATCATACCAGCATTCTTCTGGTGTGATACCTTCAAGCCTCTTTGTCGGAAATCTGTTTAATATGTATGTTCCAATTGACACAACCTCACCCCATAACGCATTTGGGAGATGCTTGCCTTTTAACATACTTTTCACCATATTCATAATGATTTTTTTCTTTCTTTCACTGGTACCATTTTGTTGAGGAGTGTATGGTGGCACCACCTCATGCTTAATTCCTTCTTTTGTACATAGTGTGTTGAAATTGTTTGACACTTACTCTCCACCTCCATCTATCCTCAGAACCTTAATCTTGTGACCACTTTGTCTTTCCACCATTTCTTTGAACCTGATGAAAACAAAGATCACATCACTTTTTTTCTTGATTACCTAGGTCCACATCTTTCTACTGTAATCTTCGATAAATGTAATAAATTACTTATTACCTCTAAGCGAATCTACCTAGAGAGGACCACACATGTCTTATTAGATCATCTCAAAGTGGCTTTCGACTTGCTTATTGTATCCTTGCTAAAGTTATTCTTGTGTTACTTTGCTTGAACACATTCTTCACATACTTCTTCTAGAACATGGATTTATGGTAGGCATGAAACCATGTTATCCCTCTTCAGATTACTAATGTCATTAAAATTCAAGTGACCAAGTCTTTAATGTCATAACCATTCATCTCTGCTAGCTGCAGTAGCTAGACACTTGTGTTCCAACACATCAAGTTCAATCATGAACATTCTATTCTAAGACATAGGAGACTTCAAGATTAACTTGTTACTCGAGTCGATCACTTTTATCATTCTATCTTCGATCAATACTTTGTAATTCCTCTCAATCAGTTGACCTATACTTAGTAGATTACTCTTAATTCCAGGTATCTATAACACATTGGAAATTACTGGTTGTTTACCATCATTTCTCCTAATCATAACATCACTAATACATTTGGCAGATGGGGTATTTTCGTTTTCAAATTTTACCTTGTTCATCAATGAGGGACTAATGTTGATAAATCAATCTTTTCTTCTAGTCATGTGTGACGAACAGCCTGAGTCAAAATACCATTTATCTTTGAATCTTTCTTCTTCTTCTTCTTTGGTTGTGACCATTAGCACCACTTTGTCTTCTTCTGCAAGATTTGCATCACTTTCTTGATCTTTCTTTCCTCCTCGACATTAGTTTGCATAATGACCATACTTTTAACAATTGTTGCACTGAATATGACTTTTATCAGGTTTTCTTCTATCGCCTCTTCATCTACCTGCACCACCACATATGTGATTGTCTTGGTTAGAAGATTGTCTCTGATTTTATGAACTACCTTCTTGATGGTTTCCTATGCCTTTGCTTCCATTCCATTTTCCTTTGCTTTTCTTTTCCTTAGTCAACTAAGCTTGCAAAGCCACGTCAGTCTTCGACTTATTGCAGTTATTTCAGCCATTCTTTGTTCATGAGATTCAAGCATCCCTTGAAGCTCTTCTTTTGTTATACTTTACAAATCCTTTGATTCTTCTATGGATACTACCACATGATCGAACTTTGGATGTAACGACCTCAAATTCTTTGACACTACAAATTTTGTTGTCAACATTTCTCCCCACATTTTAGTTTGATTCACTAGTTTCGTTACTCTAGTGAAGAAATCTGTCACAATTTCATTGTCTTCCATCTGAAGCAATTCATACATTCTTTTGTGAGTTTGTAACCTCACCTCTTTCACCTTCTCAACGCCTCCAAATAATTTCTCAAGGATTTCCCATGCTTCCTTTGCTGAGTCCACATCACTAACTTTTTCAAAGTTGTCTGGATCAACGCATTGATAGATTATAAAGAGAGCTTTATAATCTTTCTTCTTCAAATCTTGATGTGCAGCCTTTTATTCATCTGTAGTATTCTCTCCAATTGGTGTTACTCTATCCTTCACAAGATCCCAAAGGTCTTGACAACAGAAAACAACTTTCATTTGTTTACACCAATTTTCATAATTCTTACCATTCAAGATTGGAAGATTAGCTAGAAAATGTTCGTTTGGATGATTCATTATTATTCAATGTGTCCCAAAGATCACACAATCAGTGCTCTAGATACCATATGTTGGGAAAACTCCAATCCTAGAGTTAATCGAATCAATCTTGATGAACAATAATCAATCTTTCCGATTGATCACATCTTTTATTCTTCACCCTTTACTCATGTGAAACAACCACTATTTGGTTGCAAGATAATTTTACACTACACAGAGAATTGAAAGAAGAAAATGAGACAATTGAACATGAGAGAAAGGGGAAATTTCGGAGGAGGAAGAAGAATATTGTATTTCAATGCAAACTACACTCTAAATGTTTGTTACAATGTGTTTAATCACAACTGTGATTTATGAAACTACACAATGCTACTGCAAAACTTGTTATAAAACTTCTTACTAACTTGTTACAAAAGAAATAGAGTTCCTCCTTATTTATATATGAGATTACTTGAACTCCAAGTAATCACAAAATAACTAACTCAACTAAAACTAAACTAAGTTAGTCTTCTTCGACTCTGTCGATGTTTACTTCTTTAACCAATCTAAAACATCATTTGACAAGCTGTATTTAATTTTCTAGCAAATACAATTAATACAAACTCTTTGACGCCCGTCGAATATGGACACGGTATTTTGACTTCGACACAAAAAATTACATATTTAACCTATGAGACTAACTACTTGTTAGAGTATTTGGTAGATCAGAAACATTATTCTATTTCGAGGAAAAGTTTATAATGTAGAGGAATTGTTACTCTGAATCAAATTCCTCTCTTAAAAATGATTGGTTATAGGGAATCTTAGTTATAATGTTTATGATTTTCATGATTGGTACACCTCCTCTTTAGCTTGTATACGAGATAATTTGTGATTTTGTGTCTTTTGTGAATTGATGGGCAAGAATACCCTTGTACTCACTTAGTGATATTTTATTGCTTATCAAAAATAAAATAAAAACAAAATAACTCAAATATGTGCTCTAAGTTTTCTGAATAGCATTGTCAATAATTCAAAATTTTCAATAAGATATTATACTTAATTTTTTATAGTTCTAGATCATTAGTTTATTGTTGATCTCGACCACTCGTCAAACCTCTCAATAATATTAAGTTATATGTCTCTTAGACGGAGTTGAAGTAATTTGGGTTTAGTATAATTTTTTTTTTTTAATATTCTATAAATCAAGATATTATTCGAGAGGAGGATCCAAAATTATGTCATTGTGTTCCTCTAAAATAATATCTTCTGTCTCTATTATAAATATATAAAAAGAAATTCCAATTTCAAAATTACCAAAATTAAATTATATTCTAAATCACCCTAAAATGATTATTTTTATTTATAATAGTGAGTAAACTAAGTACTAAGTAAATATTAATTTAAATCTGTCACTTTCCCTCGTTTCATCTACATTCTACATAACCAAAAATTGGTCGCAAACTAGAAAACACCAAATCAGTAACATATTATTCATGCCAAAAAAAACTTTTAATTAATCAATTGCAAAGAAAATTTCAAAGAATAGAAAACAATTTGTAAAAAATTTCAAAGCTTCATAAGGTGGGGTACACTCTAGTTTATAGTGCATATAGAATAGACCCAAACACATCACCTAACCTATGGAATATATAGATACATACTATATTCGCATACACCTATTAAACATTTTTATATTCTTTCTATTTCTCTTATCACATATTTTTCTTTATTTTTTTTTTTCTCTCTCAAACTAAAAAAAAAAGTGAAAACATAGGGTAAATAATTAATCAAAGAAACCAACAACGAAGCCAGCAAATCCATGTTTATAAAAAGTACTACGTAACATCACAATAATAAACAACGTTCCATTCCATGGGAGAAAAAAATCAGAGATTGATGATGCATGATCTGTAATCCTGTATCACCAATTACTCTTTGCAGTTGGGAAACAACTCATTGAAGCACTATAACGATTACTTAACAACCCAATGGCCCCTCTCACACCTCTTCATGTCTTCTATCAATGGAGCAACATTTCAATACTGTTTCCCCACACTATCATTTCAAAATTTATACATTATCATTTCATCAAAACTTGTACATTTTTTAAGCACCACATGTGCAGACCCATACTCCTATAATATTCCTTCCAAAAATTTGGATCTAAATTATCATTTCACATCAAATTAGGTATATAGTATATATTATCTTTCAATATTTTACCCATAAGTAAATATTGTAACAATATTGTCAGTAACATATGGGACCAAACCATGTCAAAGTCACATTTTTTACTTCTTTTTGGTTCATAAATGTGAATGGGTGGAAAGGGTTTAAGGTGAAATGTGGTGATTTGTTGACCAATTAAAATTGAAACATGATCATGTGGGATGGCATTGAAAATTAGGCACAAAGAAATGGTTGTGTTGTCGATTGCATGAGTGAGAATGCATGGGGGAATTTATGATTGTAACTTATCATAGAAAGATAGGTCGGTGATACATTTTTTGCATGTGGCCTTCTATCATAGCCCTTGTGTGCACTGAGACATATAGCCTTGCCCACAACTTAGCTACCTACCTAGGGACAAATTCTTGCAGTGTTTGTTGGGACCATCCTTTTTGAAAAAGTTTATTAGTTTAACAATCACTTTCCAACTCACCAAAATTGTTCAATAACAACGTTCCGTTAATACAACTCAATTGTAATTTGTACTGATATTTGAATGTAAAAGGATATATTTGAATCTATGACAATTTATTTATTCATCTTTTATGGGATGAAAATGTGAAATCTAGACTATGGTCTCTTTTAATTTCTTTAATTTCCTTTCTATGAGACCAAACAAATTAAGCTTGGGATAGATGGACAGAGACAAGAGTCATAAGTTAATTATGAAGTTCTGTCATCCTTGGCAAAAGTTTTTCTCAAATGTAATTTATGTCATGGCATAAATAAACCATTGAATAAATCAAACAATGGCATCTTCTCTTCTGTGTCAGTTAGGTACATTATTGCAGACAAAAGAAAAATCCTTTTTGAATAATTTCTACAAACTTATGGAGCAACAAATATTATGACAAAATTCACATCTATTTAAAAATTTTGCAGTTACACAATCGACACATAGTTTGGTCAAGACGTAAATTGGGACCATGATTCTCTACAGTCACATTACTACATGATCCTGCAATACAATAGGAGATTGTGTGATTTATGACAACAGGGGATTCAAATTCGATTAATTGTCAATATTTAAAGTTCAACAAATATTTATGTCATCACATAAATTGTCCAATCAAAAGCAACTATTAAGATTGTCAAAATACATGAGGATGCATGGAATCAAAATTTTCAAATTTTAAAGGTGAATGTGATTTTAAAGAGTTTTCAAATTTTAAAGGTGAATGGTGATTTTAAAGAGACATTAAAAAGAAAAGGTTAGAAAAGAAAAAGAAAAGGTCTATATGAGATATGATAATTAGTGGGGCAAGAGATGACAGTTTTCAAATGATGCAAATACTGTCTTCATCTCTTTGAAACTCTTTCTACCGTTTTGATTTCCACATGGTGTCAGTAATCTTTCTCACCTGAACCTCTCTGCCCAGTTTCTTCGGTTTGTATAACAGTGTGATATATTTGGATACATGGCAAAATTAGAAAGACAAGTAAAGTCCTGCAGTTTCTGCATCCAATATCCAATTCGGATGAGTGGTCCTGTCCTCTATTATAGCTTTTTCAAATGAGTCCAAAAATCTGTTTAATGTTTCCACACCCAAATGCACAATCGTACAAAAACAGAGGAAAAAAAACTCACATGATGGTTGCATGACTTTCTATGACACCAAGCATACACAATTAAATTGTTGACTATTACCTCACCATCATGACCCATCTTCATCATACATCATTCATGCATGCATGTTCAAGATTTCACTGCTTATCTTTGTTTTTTGATTAATTAAAAGGTACTGCATGTGGTTTGAAACCAACACAAAGACCCAAATAGGTGCTTGTACGAATGAACTTGACAGCCACCAAATTATGAGTATTGAATTGATTGAACCAAAAGCAGTACCACACACTCTATATATGGTTAATATACGGAGGGCTCACCCTGTTATAACAAAGCCCGTTTTCTAAGAACTGAGGTTTCAGGGTTTCCTTTTTCATGCAATGTCCACTCTTCAACACCCTTTACGCTGACAAGGATGTACACACTAGACAGTACTACATAATCATAAAATTCAATACTTACTGTTTGACCAACTGCAACTGCAATAGCATATAAGTTCAAATTCAACAACGACAAGTTTTATCCCACTAAATGGAGTCGGCTACATAGATCAAATTTTGTTATAATGTTCTATCCAAGACCATGTATGCGTTCAAATACTCAGTAAAAAAAACTAGAAGTAACAGCAATCAAAATCTGAAAAGTGAATGAATAGAATAGTGTTCTCTGTTAAAAATTCAAAGCAAATGGGAAGAGTAAATACACAAGTATCAAAGTTTACATAAGTAAATAGTACAATAATAATTCATTTGTTTTATCCCTAAAAAAAGCACTCAAATGACTGTGTTTTTTGTCATTTATTTTTCAAGGCATTTAACATTATTCAACATCAAGGACTATGTATGAATCATTGCTCCTACAATAAATCGTTCAAAAAGTTGTTAGTATTATTATTTTGCAGAGAGGAAGTTTCTCATTACTGAGGGAACAATAATGCAGGAAAAATATCAAAAGCAAGAAGGAATGTGTCCCACAAGATGCAAATTTCTAACCACTTTAAATCTTGAGCATTAACTTAGTATTCATGTTCACTAACCAAAATACAGTGCTTGATGTACGTCGTAGGCCCCTCGAGTTATAGTGGATTCCAACACTGACCTGTTTCAGCACTGTCTAAGAAAACGATTTTCCTTAAAATCTAAGGCGGTAATAAACATCAAAAGTTTAATGTAGATAGATCAATACAATTATTTTAGCAGCAAAGCAAGAAAAAGCAGACATGGAAAGAGAGAAATTTTCTATGGACTAATATGAAAGAAGGTGAATGCTTCCTCCAAATTGATACTGTGCGCTTAAAATTCTCTTGGGAGTTAATGGTATGAGCCCCCACATGTCATGTCAATAAAACAGAAAATGACTAGTTTCACTCGTCCTATGGTGTGTTCCACATGCAAATAATATACACATCCTAACTGTGGTAATGATGCTGCCAGCACAACATAACAACCACCGTCTGCGCTAATGTAGTAAGTTTATGAATATGTTTTCCAAATTTGAGAGGAAAGCAGAGAGGGATCAATCAGTCAATCAAATCAAAACCAACTTATCTGATAAAAAAAGCTTTGCTCACAGTAGGAGGCACATGCAAAAGAAGCAAGTGACCTAACAACTTTCTATCCTTCAATTGTTGATGGGTCTAAGAGCATCCACATCCATACCATTCAACTTGGTGATATAAATGGACCCCATCTAATATAATATATTATTTCACATATCCCAATTAATTAAACCATTCAATTATATTTTTCAAATATCCATACCACTCATCTAAAATTCTAAAATAGGTCTCACTAAATTTATAATATATTTCAAATTTATATTTTATATTAACATATAAATATATAATTTAAACAAATTTATTCAATTATATTAAAATTTATTGATGTTTCATACATTAAAAAAAAAAGGTAGGGTGGCGCAAGCCACTTCAAGGTGTGGCGCCAGCCACGTTTCAGTATTATCTACGTGGCTCCTTTTACTACGGTGTCTTGCATAGCACCTCTGCACAATTTTTCAACTCCTTGCACAGTGCTTTTTCTGAAAAATTCTGACACATTAATATTGATATTTGTGTGGAACCCAGTGATGTGGGCGCTCTAAGTTTCCGGTTATGGTTGGCACCAGACACATCACACTAGTTTTTAAAAAGGGTCCCTTGAAGTTAACTTTCTTTAATCAAATCTATTAGACTACAGGATAATTATTATTAACACAAATGCTAAATCTTATCCTAATGAACTTGTGAAGTGGGAATTGGAGATAGAACAGACAAAAACTAACTCTTGAGTCACAAAAAACAGCTCCAGATTCCTAAGACTATACAGAAAAAACTGTTTTGGTGTCAGTACCTCTGCAAGAAAAAATAGAAATCTGACAGAAGCAGAAAATTTGAGCACTAGACAAGGAAATCAATGCATGCCACATATCCTTTAGTTTGAATGAAACATAAGACAAAAAATTTTGCAAATAAATTAAAAACAGAGCTTCTTTACTATGGATTATATATCACGTGTCTACATTTATTATTTACAAACATATAGTGGAGAGTATAGTGAAAGAAAAAAGTCAAAATCCAAGGAATAAATAAGAAACAACAATGAAAGTAGGGAGCCATTTTAGCTAATGAATGAGGAAAGAATTGAGACCAAGTAGTATTTGCTGGATGTTCATTTAAGTGTTCACAAATTACTTGTGAGAATCAGGACCCCAATGTCCTATAACATTCATGTCTTCATTATCAATTGGATCCCGGATAGAAAGATTTGATCCACTCAAATAGCATAAGTTCAATGCGCTCCATTAGAACCTAAGATAACAGAAGGAAATAAGCAACAGCGTCAGATTCTGCATCATTAATATTATCCGTGAAATACAATCAGCCATACAAGTTACACTAAGTCAAATGCTTCTACTTTTGTGGTTGTGTTCGCAAAGCACCAAACCACATTTGTTATGGTTCAAAATGTGAATTATTGATATTTTAAAATGTTTGAAACTTCAATTCTTAAACACAATTTGAGATTGAAATGCGTCTTTGAAATAAGAAACTCTTAGTTTTCAGATTCAAGTGGATGGAATCCAAATAGAAATCACTTCTCTTTAAATCTTCTTTTAACCAAAGTAACTCTATAAATCAAGTTCATTAATTTACATTCAATCAACTTTACAAGTACTAACATTTTAAGACTCGCAAGAGAGAGAAAGAGATAGTAAATGGTTAGAAGTACAGACAAAACTCTGATGGAGAAAAGAGAAAGGAGGAAAAGTAAAAGGTGATCTTTATAGTTGTCGATGTTAAGCCTATTTCATAGGCAACTGTTCTAAGAAGCCAATCTGAAAAAACAAAGATAAAGAAAAGGAAAAGATGCACCACAAGAATCCAGTGGACAAACTTTACCAAGAACCTAATACACAGCCTCAGGCTTTAACAAACATGAACCATCCTAACCAATGCCATCTGCCCAAAACCACATGTGCAGGACCAAAAGGCTGTCACGAAGAATACCACTCCGCAATTCAAAATAAATTTCATAAAAACTTCTTTTTCCCCTCACTCTTCTCTGACAGATGAACACTTATCATGCATTATAATGCTTCATTTGGATTCGCTCCCACTTAGTGTTTAACACTCTGTCTTGATATACAATATCTCCCATTTAAGCAACCTCATAATTGGAGCAAGGGCCACACTACACTTGACATGGGCAATAATGATATAGTCCTTTTACCCTATAATATGTTTTCTTTCTAATTTTTCTAAGCTAAGTCATCCCACTAACGAGGAGTCTGAAGAAAAGTTAAAATGGATTGAAATGTAAAGATGAGAACAATAAAAATTCTAGATCATAAAAAGTAAAAATTTAAGAAAAAATGACAATTGAAAGTGAAATTGGATTATTATAACAAGGAGCGGGAGAAAAAACTATCTACAACAAGAGCAATCAAGTCTTATCCTACTAAGTGGGGTCAGCTACAAGGGTCAAATTACACCATAATATTCTATCAAAGATCATGTTTCTATCCAATTCGTTAATCTCAAGATCTTTTTTAATAGTTTCTCTTATTGTTTTTTTAGGTATTTCTGTACCTGTATTTGTTCGACTCTTTTCCATATGATGTACTCGCATTACAACAAAATCAATAGGTCTTCTATCTGCATGTGCAAACGACTTAAAGCTATTTTCCAACACTCTCTAGTCATTTCTAATTTTATATTGTATAGTCTTACCACACAATCATCACAACATTCTCATCTATACTACACTTACTTTATTCTCTCGTGTTAGTTCCTAACCGCCTAACATTTTGTCTTGGACAACATCGTAGGTCTTACCGTTGATTTTTTAATTTTCCCTTTAGTATTGAGCGATATTTTTGTGACATAAAACCTCGGAGGTCCTCTTCTATTTCAACTACCTAATTTGAATTTGATGGTTTATATCTTCTATTTCACCATTGTTTTCTATTGTAGACCCAAAATATTTAAACCGCGTGAATTGTGGTATAATATGGTCTTCAACTTTCACCTCTAGGTTAAAAAAGCTTCTCATTTTGGTAAACTTACATTTCATGTACTCCGTCTTACGTCTGCTTAGGTGACAACCATATGCTTCTAAGACTCATCTCCAAGTCTTCAGCCTATCATTTAAGTCCTTCTCTGCCTCTTTAAGTAGGACTATATCATTTGCACCTATTGTTATGAAGAATCGTATGTCTCCCCACCCGTGTCTACACACTAGTAGATACTCCATTGTACATATCTAGGATAATTCGAATATAAGCAATCCTAACATTTTTCTCCTCTAGCGTTTTCTATAAAATCTCTCTAGGCACTCTATCATATGCATTCTCTAAGTCAATGAAAATTAAGTAAGAGCCTTGTTGATCCATCTGATACTGCTCCATCACACATCGTAGTAAATAGATCGCTTCCATGGTCAACCTCCCAGGCATAAAATCAAATTGATTATCAATAACTTGAGTGTCTTTTTCTTAGTGTTCGTTCAATCACTTTTTTCCATAACTTCATGGTATGAATCATAAGTTTAATGTCCTTATAATTTGCACAATATTGTATATCCCCTTTATTCGTATAGATTGTAACTAAAGTGATTCTCCATTCATCTGACGTTTGTTTTGACCTCATAATTTCGTTAATAGTTTGGTGAGTCACTTAATGCCTCTATCTCCAAGAAATTTCCAAAATTCAATAGGTATGTTGTCTGACTCAACTGCCTTACTATTACTCATTCTTTTCAACGATTTTTTTACCTTGAGTTTTTGAATCCGACAAAAGTAATTATGGTTTCAATTCTCTTCTTTAATGTCAACTCTGTTAGAGTCTGATGAAATATCATATCCTTCATTAAATAAATTATTGAAATACATTTTTCACCTATCCTTTATATCCTTTTCATGAATCAAAAATTTTCCTTTTTCATCTTTAACTCATTTCACTTTATACGAATCTCTTGTCTTTCTTTCTCGTTCCTTAGCAAGCCTATATACAAATTTTTCTCCCCTACTTAGTCCTTAAAGATCGGTGTAATCTGTCAAAAACTTAAGTTCTTTCTTCACTCATTTCCTTTTTCGTCTCTTTCCTATCTTTCTTATACTTTTCCCAAATTTCGGGATTTTTACACTTAGCCCATTCTTTAAATAAAACATTCATTTTTTACTCTGGCTTTACTCTGAACATTTTCGTTCCACCACCACGATTCTTTACCTCGAGGTCTAAAACTTCTAGATTCTCCCAGCGTCTCTATAACTATTTTTCTAATCTCTTATGTCATCTTGTTCCACATATCATTTGCACTTCTCTGTGGTTGTCCAAAACCTCCTCCAAGATTTTGTGTTAAAAATCCTTTTTTTTTTTCACTTTTCAATTGCCACCACTTGATTCATGGAGATCCCATTTGATTTCTCGTCTTCGCTCTCCTCTTGACTCTGACATTCATAATCAATACTCTTTGTTAAGTAGCTTCTCTCCAGATATAACTGTACAGTCCAAGCAAATCTTCCTATTTGATTTCCTAATAAAAAAAGAATCTATGAGAACATGTCATTTGACTCTTAGACAAGTGTTGAATATGGATATGGAATTAATTCCAGATCATCTACTGATTTGCATTCTTTATGACATAACATGACAACCCGCTGTTAATGATTCTAGGACAGTAATTCAGTAATTGATATCTCACTTATTCACTGTAACATTCACGATTCTTTCCCTTTGTATATTTAGGAACTAATGGTAGGAAGCTTAGTCTATCTCCTTCCTATTGTGTATATACATCCTATGTAACACATTTTGCAGCAAGGGAAATATAAATAATACTTCACATGGTATCAGAGCTTGAAGAAATGGTGTCTTCCAAAGTTGGTATTCACTAGTCCCTCTATTCCCTTGAATGACACCTTTGGGATATAAGGGTTGTTTTCAAAGAATGTCATGTCCATGGCGTGATAGAGCTGCCTGTTTAAAGGATAGTAACATTTGTACCCTTGAATGGTGAATATCTTGGGAATATGCATTTTAAGGCTTTTGGGTGTTGTTAGCTTAAATTTGGTTTGTGGTTTTGAACAAAAGTTGTACCATCCAAATATTTTGGGTGGAAGGTTTGTAATTCGTTTGTGTTCTTCAATCATTGGGAGTAAACTTAGATTGGTCTCTCCACCAACTAGATATCAAGAATGTGTTTTTGAACGGTGAGCTTTAAGATGTCTATATGAGAATTCCTCCTAGCCCAGACTCACGAGAAAATTCCTACAAGGTGTGCAAGCTTAACAAGTCAGTGGTCATAAGCAGCCCCTTTGAGCTTGGTTCGAAAGACTTGCACGGGTTGTTAAACATCATGGGTTCACCCAATGCCAAACTGACTATACTATGTTTGTAAAATACTCAATAGAAGGAAGTATGACTATTTTCATCGTCTATGTAAATGGTATTGTCATCACTGATGCTGATCACAATGGGATAGGAGAACTATAGCAATTCCTTGCTAAGGAATTTGAGGTTAAAGACCTTTTGGTCAATTGAACTACTTCCTTGGGATAGAAGTGGTGTGATCCAATCATGAAATCTACATATCACAAAGGAATTATGCATTGGATTCGCTTCAAGACGCATGGATGTTAGACTGTAGGCCAGCGGACACTCCCATGGAATCAATTTTCAAATTGGATGTGATTGTGAAGAAAAAAGTTCATCCGCTAATTAAGAAAGATTATCAAAGAAAAAAAGTCCATCCGCTAATTAAGAAAGATTATCAAAGATTGGTTGTATATTTTATTATATAATAAAACTTCTGTAGTGTTATTCAAACACAATTTTATTCAAATGTCTCAATTTTTCGTATTTCAATATGGTATCTATAGCCTATTGAGAGACAGTCTTTTACCGTGCTTACCTGATTGACCCACTGTCTTCCGGTGAGAAAATATTTCGGCAAACTGTGTCCCAACTCTGGTTTGCCTTCCACCCACTGTCATGACTCATTATGGCAGTTGCAAGGCACTTATGCTCCATCACATTAAGTTCAATCTTGAAGGTTCTATTCTGAGACATTGTAGCCTTCAAGATCAACCTACCACCTGCGTCGAGAACTCTCATCATCTTGTCTTCGATCGACACTTTGTAGTTCCTTTCGACCAGTTGCCATATACTGAGCAAATTACTTTTCATACCTGGTATGTACAACACATTGGAAATTACTGACCTCTTGCCATCTTTCCTCATAATCAGAACATCACCAATACCTTCAGCTGCTAGAGTATTGTCATTTGCAAATTTCACCATATTCTTCATTGAGGGTTTCATGTTGACAAACCAATCTTTCATTCCAGTCATGTGTGATAAGCATCCTGAGTCCAAGTACCACTGATCCTGAAATCTTTCTTCATCTTTTGTTGTGACCATCGGCAACATCTCTTCTTCTTAATGTTTCACCAGTTTTGCATCAGTTTCTTGATTTTTCTTTTTTTTTGGGCAATCACTAAAATAGTGACCATACTTCTGACAATTGAAACACTGAATGTGACTTTTGTCAGGCTTTCGACCACCACCTTTTCCTCTACCTGCAGCACCACCTCTTTGGTTGTCTTGGTTCCAGGGTTTTCTTTGATTCGACCAGTTTCCTTCCTACTGATTTCGACCAGTCGAATTGTTGTAGCCTCCTCTACCTTCGTTGTCATTCCAGCTTCCTTTGTCTTTCTTTTCTTTGTCTGACTGCGCCTGCAAAGCCATATCACTCTTCGACTTTCTTGCAACTCTTTCAGGCATCCTTTGTTCATGAGACTCAAGCGTCCCTTAAAGCTCTTCCTTCGTCAATCCTAACAAGTCTTTCGACTCTTCTAAGGCTACTACCACGTGGTCGAACTTTGGAGCCAATGACCTCAAGATCCTTGCAACAACTGATCTTGATGTCAACACTTCTCCACATACTTTGATTTGATTCACCAGTTTTATAACTCTAGTGAAGAAATTTGTTATACTTTCAATGTCTTCCATCTGAAGCAATTCATAAATCTTTTTGTGAGTTTGTAACTTCACCTTTTTCACCTTCTCTGCACCTACAAACGATTTTTCAAGAATCTCCCAAGCTTCTTTTGCTGATTCTACATCACTAACCTTTTCAAAATTATATGGATCAACACATTAATAGATTATAAAGAGAACTTGATAATCTTTCTTCTTCAATTCTTTGTGTGCAGCCTTTTTTTGATCCGTCGCATTCTCTGCAAGCGGTGCTACTCCTTCCTTCACAAGATCCCAAAGATCTTGATAACAGAAAACCACCTTAATCTGCTTGCACCAATTCTCATAATTATCTTTCTTGAGAATCAGAAGGCTCTCCGAAAAGTGTCTGTTTGGATTATTCATCGCCATCACAGTTTTGCTTCCTTGAATTGCAACCAGAGCTCTAGATACCAGATGTTGGAATCCAACCACAACCTATGAAGAATTCCTAATCAATCTTGATCTCAAGATTGTTTCCACTCACGCAATAACAATGAAAAGAAAATGTTGAGAAAGAGAAAAGAAAATAACGTTGGGGAAGAAGATGAAAAATCTGCAGAGTTTCTCTCTGCCCACAAACTGTGGAAACTTCTTTCTATTCACTTGCAACTGCAAACTGTGAATTTTGTTATATGTTCTGAGTTGATTAGAAAATAAGAGTTTCTCCCTATTTATAGATTTAGGTTAGCTTGTACCCTAAGGCAAAGTCCAAAATAGCTAACATTACTAAAATAGCTAACATTACTGCTTCGACACTTCGACACACTAATACAACTCAACACAAACACATTAGGCTAATTCGACTAGACCTTATTTCTGTCGAGCTACACTGCTTCGACACAAGGAATTAAAAACTCAACATATATGATTCAGGAAGGTATAAGAGATTGGTTGGAAAGTTAAATTATCTCGCATTCACTCGTCTAGAAAAATTCTTAAATTCTCCTGGCCAAGAACACATGAACGCTATTATCCGAATTCTGAGATGCATCAAAGGTGTTCCAGGAAAATGTCTCATTTATGATGATAAAGAACATACTCAGATAGTTAGATATTTTGATGCTCATTGGGCAGACTCACCAATTGATATAAGATGATCCACCTATGGGTATTGTGTATTTGTCGAAGGAAACCTAATATCCTGTAAAAGTAAAAAACAAAATGTAGTTGCAAGATCAAGTGTAGAGGCAGAATTTAAGATTATGGCACTGGTAACATGTGAGCTCGTTTGGTTGAAGCAGTTGCTCAAAGAATTTTAATTTGAAAAGGCAAGACCAATGACATTTATTTGTGATAACCAAGTTGCATTACATATTATGAGAGGACCAAACAATATTGAGAGTGATTGTCATTTTGTCAGAGAAAAGATTGAATCAGGCAACATTGTCATAAGCTTTGTCAACTCTAGTGATCAATTGACAGATGTGTTTACAAAATCCTTACGAGATCCAAGAACTAATTATATATGTGGTAAGCTTGGTACATTTGACTTATATGTTCAAGATTGAGGGGGAGTGTTGATATTTGTATATATAAAATATTTCATAGAATACTCCTTAGCCTATCTAAAATAGAATAGAATATATCATAACATATTCCTTATGTAATTAATACGATGAGTAGTATATTTCACTATATAATACTAGTGCTATTCAGACACATGGTTTTATTTAAATGTCTCTCAATCTCTCGTATTTCAACACATCATCTACTGATCTCCACCCTTTATGACATATCATGACAACCATCTGCCAATGATTCTTGGACAATAATTCAGGAATTGATATCTCATTTATTTATTGTAGCATGCATAATTCTTACCTTTTGTATATATAGGAATAGGAATTAATGGTAGGAATTAATTAATTGTTAGCTTAGTGTATCTTCTTCCTAATGTGTATATATACATCATATGTAACACATTATACAGCAAGGGAAATAAAAATAATATTTCATAATAAGAAGCATGTATTAGTTATAGTAAGATCAAAAGTAGGCAAAAATTTTAAGATGGATTTATGCTCTGCACTTACCTCCTTGAGACCATACCACTCATGCCTGCCCTCAAAACCTCTTGCTACGTTTCCTACATGTCCATTTAGATTCTCTCTAAGAAAAATATTCTCTCCTTAGGATATATCCTGAAACAAGTCTTCTAAATCCTTCCAAAATTTTATTTTAAGGTGTTTTGTTAACCCAACATGAGGTGCGTAAGCATTAATAACATTAAAGGTATCTTGTTTCATTTCACTACAAATTTTAAGGCTATGATTTGATCTCCTACTCTTTTTACATTCACAATATCCTTCTTCCACTCCTCATGTACAATAATCCTCACCCCATTTCTTGATCTAACTTTGCATGTGTACTAAAGCCTTAAATCATAAACTGTCTAATTCTTTCACCTTTTCACCTATTCATTTAGTTTTTTGTAGACACGTAAAATTGATCTTCCTTATAACTATAGTGTCCATTATTTCTATAGTTTTTCAGTAAGTGTGCCTATATTCCATGTTCTTAAACAAATTCTACTCTCATGAACTAACTTTTTTACTCATACCTGTTCATGAAAAATGTAGAAATCTTGCGTATTTTTTACATGCATTCAGGCGGCAACCCGGAGTCCCATGCTCATTTGACATTGTACTTCTGCCATACACGTTACTTTCGGACAACAATCTAACATTCACATTATTACATACTTGATCAAGTCATACAAATTCGACAAAGTTTTACATTAATTTACGACTATCTAACACAACCCTCTCCTTTTATCTAGATTTGGGACAGGTTATATATAACAAAACTAACCAATACAAAATTTGAATAAAAACTATTTACAGAAATAAATAACGTTCATGAAATGGTTTTAGAAAAAAGGAAAGACAATTTTGTACTCTCGCTTGAATTAACCTTTTTTATCACATGCATAGAATGTTTACAAGAAAACTACACATTACACCGGTAGTTTCTCCATTCTATTTTGTTAGACTTTAAGAATTATTAAAAATCAAAACTGAATGTGGATGATAGATTCTATCAAATAGCCGTTGCAGGCATAGGAAACAGCCATTATAAATGTTATTTGTAACGGTTACAAAGCAGCCATTAGTATTATTAGAGTAATAATTATTATTATTAGCAGTTATAAAACTTGGGTAAAATAAGAATCGAACACAACCAAGTTCTGGAATTTTTGGAAGGAAGAGAATCAAGACTCTCGAATTTCTTGGAAACTCATTGTAATTACTATTAAATTTTATTGTTTGGTATCAGTTTCTATCAATTGGTATAAGAGCATTACAATCCTTGTTAAGTTGATTTCTTGGAAACTCATTGTAATTACTATTAAATTTTATTGTTTGGTATCAGTTTCTATCAATTGGTATAAGAGCATTACAATCCTTGTTAAGTTGATGGTTGTTACTATAAACGAGATGGAGGCACGTATGGAACTGTTAGAACGTGGGTTTAAATCGATGTTAGCAATGAAAGAAATAATGGAGAAACAACGCAAAAAAGACCGCGTGGAGCGAATGGATGTTAGGCGACAAATGACGAAATTAGTCAAAAATGTTTGTCGCACGAGGCACCAAAGTCCAGTAGGATCACGACACAACGAGGACCAAATTGATGAAGAGGATGTGTCTGTGAATCACCAACATTCCTAGTCTTGCAAAGAAAGATGGCGGAAATTGAAAATTCCAATTTTAGAAGGTACTGATGCATACAGTTTATTGAACCGTGTCGAGCGTTATTTTGACTTGAAGCGAGTGGATGAAACAGAGAGACTGCAGGCAGCGATGGTAGCCATGGAAGGCAAAGCACTTGCTTGGTATCAATGGTGGGAGGTGTCTTCACCAAACTTTACTTGGGAGGAATTCAAAACAGTCATACTTAAACGTTTTCAACCCTCAATGATCCAAAGTCCCTTTGAATTGTTGCTGAGTCTCAAACAAACAGGAACAATGGAAGAATATAGAGAGCAATTTGAGTTATATGCAGGCCCTTGAAATGTGCTATGTCGTCTTATTTAAAAGGAATTTTTTTGAATGGACTCAAAGATGTGATAAGGGTTGAACCAAAGCTTCATCCAATTAAAAGATTATCTGAATTAATGGATTATGCACAAAGGGTTGATGAGAAAAATAACTTGTTGAATAAAGGGAATGGTGGTACAAATTCTGGTGGTGAACTGACCTTCAAAAACTACGACAATAGCAAGAATGTGACATGTGATCCAGGAAATAAAAGTCATGCACAAACTGTTTTTACTATTGCAAGTTTCACAGGTGAGGCAAATCAGTCACAGCTAAACTCTTTTTTTCAAAGGGAGGTGCTTTAGAAGGTTAAAAGATGCAGAACCGCAAGATAAATCACATAAAGGACTATGTTTCCGATGTGATGAGTTTAGCCAAATTGTTCAAATATAATCTATCTTATAATATTCCGAAAATTAAAAATATGCTAATGATGAACACTCTTTTATCTTTCTATACAAAATCATTTTTTTAAAATGTTAAATAATATATATATATATATATATATATATTTATTTATTTATTTATTTATTTTAGTATGGTTCTAAATGGTGATTGCAGTAGCAGTTTCGTATCGAACCTTGATATTGCATCAAATCAATACAATTGAGATGCCTTCGAGGAGACCATTATAGTAAGACCATGATGGCTATGGATTCTACTCTTTATATACTAATAGTACTAATCTGTTAGTTTTTCTATGCATAGCCGGTCCCAAACCCGGATAAAAGGAGAAGGTAGTGTTTGGCCATCGACAATCAATGTACTAGTATAACTTTATTGAATCTTTATGACATTGCTAATACAACTTCTTTTAAAGTTGATGTCTCAATCTATGTCTCCAGCTTGCAATTTCTTTCTGTGACAAATTTGAAAACTAACTTCTTTTCTCTCTATAAGCACATGAATTCAACTTTATTATCTACTTAACCTTAATAAAATATTTTCAAAAAAATTATCAGATAGAACAGTCATCTCTGGATAGCTAAACAACAAAATGGACATTGACATTTTTGCCAAGAGAAAGATGACAAGTTTAGCACAAAAGAAAATGGAATTGCCAAACTCTGTAAAATCTAGAATAAACTCTAGCATTAACCCTACATAGCATTAAAATGAGCGGAATGAAGCGGAGCAGAGTAAAATGTATTGGAATGAAACGGAATGTAGTGGAATGGAGCCGAGTAAAATGAAGATGTCATTCCTTTCCACTCTATTTCATCTCATACCACTCTTCCATCAATCCAATCAAAGTCTAAACATGTGATTAAATTCAACCATATTCATTTTTTTCAAGATAGCAATACAATTAAACAATTCAAAATCTCAATATTCTTACCTCAAATCAAAACACTGAAATTGAGAAAATGCAAGGTGAACAAAGCTTCCAGAACACCGAGGCACGCTCCGAAGCCGACATCGAGAACATAATGCCTTCCAAGAACAACCCTAGAAACAACCGTCGTCAGAGCCCAAGACCAAACCGCAGCAACCAGCAGATTAACTGCCATAGCTTCGTCTCCCTCGATCCACCTGTGAACGAGCAACGCGAGCCGCGGATGGCTAGGATCAGCGACAGCTTCAACTATCCGAGCGCGGGAGAGTGAAAAGATAGCGGCGATGAAACATACTCTGGAAGAGTGGCCGCTCGGGAAGGAGAATTTATCAACTGGAACTACGGCGTTGTAGTCGCCGTGTATGGCGTAGGAAGGGCGAGGTCTGCGGATTAGGAACTTCAGGAAACCTACGAAGATGAGATCGAGGAGGGAACAGAGGATGAGAGGGAGGAGGAGGTGAGGGCGGAGCGGAGAGTGGGAGGGAGTGGCGAAGAAGAGTGAGAGTGTTACGGGGAAGAATAGACGGAAATCGGCAAGGTGTTCTAGGGAGCGTAGGAGGAGTTTAGGGGCGAGGGGGCTTGTGAAAGTGTGGATGTAGCGGGAGATGCCGTCGTCGAGAGATGCGATGCGGCGGAATAACGGTGGAGCTACGGTTGTGGATTTGGGTGGTTTACGGCCCATTGTAGTCGTTGACGAGGCTATTCTGAAAGAGGTGGCTGTTACGGATTGGACATGCGTTCTAACGAACCTAAACGTTTAGGAACGACGCCGTTTTCTAGTTTATTACTATTATTTTTACAATCTTTTTACATGGAGTAAATAAACAAATTACTTTTTAGATTGTACAGAGCAAAAATTAATAAATTAAGAAATGGGAAATTACACTCAATTTTTTAAAAATCTACTAAAATGATACATTTACTCTAATTTTAATTTTAAAATATGCATTAACCTTTTCTTGAGTCATACCCTCTCTACTTTTTAGTCACATTTAAAAATTGTAGGCATAAATAATTTTTATTTATCGTTAAAAATTATCATTTGTACATACAAATTTATTGAAAATTAATGCATATTTTAAAATTATAGAAGGTATTCATGTAATTTCAATTAACTTCAGAAGTGAGTATAATTTCTCTATTAAATAAAGAATTAAAGTTTTAAGTTATCAAGATGACGATATCTAACTAATAAATTTATTAAAGGTTTTTTTATTTGATTTTTTATATCTCCTAATATTTCAATGAGAAAGTTTAACTTCATAATAATTAAAAAAATTATAATTGTCTCATTAAGTCAATTTTGTTGCAAGGACATCAGATGAAGAGACGCGACTTCGAATCTGCGACATTTCATTTATTTATTTTTAAAAGATGAATTTCAACTATTAAACTATTTGACAAAAAAATTATAATTAATATAAATTCTACTTTTAATTTAATATATAAACTATTTAATCAACACTTTCTATCATTGCTACGTGATTCATTTGAACCTTATTTTTAAGGTGTACATAGGTCTGAAAATTTCTGAATGGGACGTGTATGGTGGCCTAATAGAAATATGTGGATTCAACTTGTTAGGTTTAATTTATAAGGATAAAGAAGATACGCATAGGAGAAATTGTAGGATAAGTTGGCAGCCATGAAGCAAAAGACTAGTGATATGTCTTATGAAAATGACATATTAAAGTTGGTGAAATGCGTTGTTTTTTTTTTTTTTTTTTGCTAAATGGTCCCCCTATATTGATTTTTATAATTGTTTAGTCTTCTTTTAAAAAACCTAATTTTTTAGTCCCCATATTCAATAATTTTTGAATTTCTTTTGGTCCCCATCTAGATTTGTATATGTGGCACTGTGACGTGGCATTGATATGACAGTGCAATTGTGGCGTTACGTCACAAATTTTGCCATGTCAATAAAACTATAAAAAAAAATTAATATTATTATTTATTATATTTAAATTTTGAATTTATTTTATTTTAATATTTAATATTATTTAATATAAATATATTTATATTTTATTGGAATTATTAAATTATATGGACATAAACCAAAATTTGGGAATAAGAGGAATCGAACCCATCCCTTTGAGAAGGCATTTGTTTCACCAACCATGCTACATATTCTATTTCTTATACTTTCCAATGTTTTATATTTAACAAGAAGCATTACTTTCTAAAAACAAGAAGCACTACTCAGCAGCACCAAGAACAAGTTTAAGGTGCACTGTTGTTTATTTGATACACTTTCGATTTAATTCTTGCTGCTAATAGAATTCCCCTCATCTAAAAAACCCCTGACAGAATCCAATCTACCATCTTTACACAAAGCATTAACCATAATATTCAAAGTATAAACATTAACCTTATTCCACCTAAAAAAATCAACCCATCCAACCTTAACAATTGTCCATAAAAAAACTGAAATTGAAATAGAGAAACAACTTACCAGCGACAATGGGTTGAAAATGAGAAGCATCTACAAGTGTAGGCGTTTTCACTGAAGTCTGAGAGGAGATTCTGAGACCAGTTAATTAAGAATTCAAGAACCCTAATTTTGAAATCACAAAATTGAAATTGAAATTAAAAGTGAAATTGAAATTGAGAAGATATTAGTTACTTATGGGGTGAGATGGATGAAGGTTTGTGAGAGTTGGTTGGTGAAATTGTACGTATGGAAGCTAAGACGAAAGTGTTTCCAAGTTAAATTGCAGAACCCGCCATTGCTCTTGTTTTTTGTTTTCACTGAGTTTTTTTTATCCAACTCAATCTTGTTAAATAAATAACATTGGAAAGTTCATCAAAAAGAAATCATAGCCTAATTGGTGAAACAATTGCTTTATCTCTTAAAGAGGATGGGTTTGATTCCTCTTCATCCCAACTTTTGGTTTATGTCCATATAATTTAATAATTCCAACAAAATATAAATATATTTATATTACATAATATAAAATATTAATAATAAAATAAATTCAAAATTTAAATATAATAAATAATAATATTAAATATTTTTTATATTTTTTATTGACGTGGCAAAATTTGTGACGTGGCGCCACAATTGCACTGCCATCTCAGTGTCACGTCACAAAATGAGGCGCCACATATACAAATTAGGAGGGGGACAAAAAAAATTCAAAAAATATTGAATATATGGACCAAAAAGCTGGGTTTTTTTAAAAGGGGACTAAAAAGTTAGAAAAATCAATATAGGGGGATCAAAACTGCATTTAAGTCTTTTTTTTAAATAGCAAAAAGATTAAGGGTGTTCGCGGGCTGGTTTGGTTCGGTTTTGAGAGAATCCGATATCCGAACCAATAAAAAATAAATGGATTGATTTGAATTGGATTTCTATATTTTTGCAATAAAACCCAAACCAAACCGATCCAAAAAGTAATGGGTTGGTTTGGATTGGATTGGTCGGATAAATTAAATATAAATATACAAAAAATATTTTTTTTTATTATTTGTTTACACACTAAAATATTGAACACATTAATTACACACATATTTTTAAACAAGTTATGACCACAACAATTTTATTGCATACTCATCCTCCATTCCATAGTATAAAATTAAAGGTTTGCAGTTTGCAGATACTTGTGATTTGAGGTTTTGCAATTTG
Source organism: Lathyrus tuberosus (assembly GCA_022829125.1). Classification (NCBI taxonomy): domain Eukaryota; kingdom Viridiplantae; phylum Streptophyta; class Magnoliopsida; order Fabales; family Fabaceae; genus Lathyrus; species Lathyrus tuberosus. The sequence continues at coordinate 12,665,583 of JALAZF010000045.1, forward strand.
GGAAGAAGGTTGTAGTTTGCGGATACTTGTAGTTTTTAATTTGTGAGTTTGATTTATAATGGTTGTGATGTTTGGTTTCTCTATATTTCATCGTTGATTGATATGCTTGTAATAATTTAAAAGATGTCGTTCCGTTTTTCATTTGAAATGTCTAGAGACTATACATTTTTGTTTCTTTCATTATAGTTTGTACTTGGTAACTGCTATAACAATTTTTCTCTTCATTCAATAAATAAGTAATAATTTAATTAAAATTAATAATTTATAATATGGATTAATTATGTTGATTATTATTGGTTTGGTTCGGGTTTACGGGTAGCAAATTAGAAATCTGTTGCTCGAACCAATTAACATCGGTTTTAATTGGTTTGGTTTAGTTTTTGCCCGAACTGAAAAAATACTCAACCCAAACACAATGGTTTGGTTTGGATTCCGGTTTGGTTCGGATTTACCAGAACCAATGAACATCCCTAAAAAAAATATGCTTAAATAAAACTTGGCATAAGACATGCCAAAAATACAACCAAGAGTTTAACCAGCACAAGCTCAACACTAAAACACCTTAACAAAACTCATATGCACCAATTCTAAATACAAAAACAAACCTAATACTAAAAGTTTGAAGAAAAATTACAAGAAGGTTAGTGTTGATATTATAGATCAAGGACTCAAGATTGAGGAATCTAAAGTCGAATAAGCAAAGCTAAGAAATGATAACTTATCCTTGAAAAGGAAATTCAAAGATCTAAAGGTGAAGAACTCATATCTACAAGAAAAGGTTGAAAACTTGAAAAAGATCGATATTGAGCTCAAAAATACTAAAAGTGTATTTGAATAAAACATTTTAATTAGAGAAAATAACTTTTTTGAGAGAATTTAAAATGATTTGGCCAAAATGTATTGTTTGGATAAAAAAATATGAATAATTGTCAAAATGATGTAAATTTATGAAACATTTTATTCAAGATAAATTTAAGACATTTCAAATGACACCAAAAAATTGGGATAATGTTCATACGGTGGTTAAACCAGATTTTCTTAGAAACATGTTAAGTTTGCCTAATTTTAGACTCAGATAGGTTTGAGGTTTTTCCTTTATGTCTCCTCATTTTTGTACCTACTTCTTTTCTTTTATATACTAGCGGGATACCCGTGCCTTCGCACGGGTACCAGTCGGTAACGCGCATTTGTTACCAAAAATGAGTGTTCAAAAATTTAAAAAAAAAATTGAAAGAATAATAATGATTAGCTAGGAAAAAAATTGTGCATTCCAAAATTATATGATTTGTTCAAATACTAAAGATAATTGTAAAAAAAATGAAGATAAGTGTAATTGACATATGAAGAGGGGCCTGACGAATAAAAAAAATAGGTGTAATTGATATAAATAAGTGGGATGTCGTAAATAATATAAGTGTTCCGGACTGGGCCGAGGACCTGCTCAACACCCGAACAGGCCCAGCCCACACGCTCTGGGGCGGCCCATACGAAGGACTTAGTCAAGCTAATGTCGGGCAAGCGTCACATCACAGTGTCGGGCACGAGTGGCGTAGAACTTCAGGCAGAAGCACTGAGCCTTCCCCGGGGTTATCCCCTCCTCGACACGCGGACGTTGCTCCACGCGAGGAGTCATCTCCGTCCCCGCAGCAAGTCCTCCCCGCGAGGACACGTCTATCCCCGACATGCAAGAGTCCTCCCCGCGAGGACACGTTCTCACGTAACCGCTCTACTCCTGATAGAATCGGTCTGCCCTAATTCCGGAGATCTAGGAACGGTTACCCCAGGGCGAAGACCACGTGCTGGTCTTCACTACGCCACGTAAGCCCTGGCAGTTACTTGGATTGGGCCTGGCAATCCAGCCCAATGCAAGTAACCGTTGGCCCCGCGCTGGGGGCTCTATAAATACCCTCTCACTTGAGAGGGTCAGGTAACACTTACTTCTTACTCATTTCTGTACTTGCCTTCTCTCTGACAACCACCTTACTTGAGCATCGGAGTGTCTTGCAGGTACACTCCCCCCCGGCCGTCTTTCAATCTCACCGAAGCCGAAGTTCAATAGACATCGTTGACCATCAGAAACTGTCTGATCCAGGTACGATTAGTGGCGCCGTCTGTGGGAAATCATAAGCTTCCCCGTTTTTCTGCTCGATAAACCAAAGCTTCCTCCGTTCATCACCAACATGGCCAATCCGTCAGTTAACCAAGCTCTGGACACCGTGCTCGCACAACTCGAGAACGGGAACCACCGTGAAGACGCCGTCACCCCCAACGGCGGCGAAGGCGACATAAGAGACGGGCAGACCGCCTCCCCGAACTCCCAAGACATGGCGTACAACACCGCCCGCCAGGACGATCAGCAAACCATTCTCCAACCAGTTGCTCCGCCACCCAATGCGGACCCGAGCACCGTGGCCCTGTTTGCATTGATCAACCAGACCAATCAACTGATCGCGCAGCAGAACACCAGGATTGAAGCCTTGGAGCAAGGGCGGACACGACGATCCTCCCCGCGAAGACATCGTCGTCCCCCGTCACCTCGCCGTTCTCCTTCCCCGCGAAGGACCCCTTCCGAAGATTCTCGGACCCCGTCGCCGGTGCGCCAGGGTTGCCGACCGCGTCTAGAGCGCCCCCAGCCGACGATCTCCCAGAAACGCCCTCGTTCCCCGCCTCGGAAGGAACCTAGGGCCTCCACCACCTCCAAAAAGTCCAAGCAGACCGAAGAAAGACCAAAGAACCGTTCGAGGAACTCCCCTCCACGGCACCCTCGGTCACCTTCGGGATCCCCGGCTGGTAGCGACGACAAGGACCAGAGGACCCCCTTGTCATGGGAAATCATGAACGCCCCAATCCCTGCGGGCATGGAGAAACCCCCACCATTGGGGACCTATGACGGGCTGACCGACCCTGACGATCACGTGGAGAATTTCGAAGCAATGCTCGACTTCCGAAATGTCAGGGGAGCCATCAGGTGCAGGCTGTTCCCCACCACCTTGTGGAAGGGAGCCATGACTTGGTATAAGGGTCTGGAACCTGGGTCCATCACGTCATGGAAGCAACTGAAGCAACGCTTCACTAAACACTTCATCGCGTCTCGTCGACACCTGAAGACGGAGGCTGCCCTGGAAAACATCTTCCAAGGGAGGAATGAATCTCTCCGAAACTACATCAAGAGGTTCAACAAAGAAGCCGTCGAGGTCCACACGACCGATGACATGAAGAAATACTTAATTATCCACGGACTGCGTGTCGGGTCAGACTTTGCCAAATCCATAGGCCTCCGGAGACCGCGGCGTCTCGAGGACCTTCTGGCCCGAGCTCAGAAGTACATCGAACTCGAGGAGACTGAAGCAGCTCAGATCGCTCTAGAGACGAGACGTAGAGAAGGCCCCCGCGGCCACAAAGATGAAGACTCTTCTCCCCGACGAGGAGGAGAAAAGAAGAAAGAGAACCGCAACCGTGATCCTCGGGAACCGCGCGGACCGGCTGGCTGATTCACGGGGTACACCCCGCTTAACACTCCACGGTCTCGAATCCTCTCCGAATGCCAGAATTCCGAGTTTGTAAAAGGAGGAGTTCGCTTCCCGAAGCCCGCTGCTCCCAAATCAAACGTTGACAAATCTAAGTACTGCAGGTTCCACCGGAGCCACGGGCATGTGACCGAAGACTGCATCCATCTCAAGGATGCAATTGAGATTCTCATCAAAGAGGGGCACTTGAAGAAATATGCCCAAAAGAACGACCCTCCTCGTCCGAGTTCACGGGAAGCGCAGAATGTCGAGGAGACGACCCCTCCTCCTGCCGACAACCAGCTTCAGGTCGCCCTCAGCGTCACTCGCCCCGAGGACTTCTTCGTCCCCCCGATCATTAAGGGTGAAGAAGCCATCCGCAACATGTGGGTAACCTTCCCTGACGAGGACCCCGTCACTGCCCGCAATACCTGGGAAGGCTTCCCCAAAGCAATGGTCATCTCCGGAGGCGGTCCGGAGAAATTGTCGGTCGGATCAATCAAGCGAAAATTTGACGAACAGGAATCCGCGACATCTGCGAAGGCGACCACCCTCGAGAAAGTGCGGGGAAACTCCAATCCCATCACCTTCTACCTCGAGCAACTCCCCGGCGGAGCACCAAACGCCACTATTCCCCTCCTGATCAGGGCGCAGATGGCGAACTTTGACGTCTGAAGGATCCTAGTCGACCAGGGAAGCTCGGTCGACATCATGTATTCTCACTTGTTCGGGACCCTTCAGCTTGACGAGAGGCATCTGACCCCGTACGTCGGTTCAGATCTACAAGGGTTCAATGGGACCACCACCAGACCATGGGGTTATGTGGAGCTAATGGTTACACTCGGGGCCGAAGACACGGCCCGGCAGATAAAGATCCGTTTTCTGGTGGTCGAATGCCCATCACTTTACAACTGCATCCTCGGGAGGACCACCTTGGCTAAACTTACGGCGGTGCCATCAACGGTCTACCTCAAAATGAAGTACTACACGGACAGGGGACGAGTAGTGACGATGCATGGGGACATCGACGCAGCCAGAAGATGCTTCGACGTAGCGATCAAAGGCCTAAGTTCCATCGGCCCCAAACCCAAGACCGTGGCCAAGCCACCCCAGGATGTCGAACAGGCACTTCTCCCGCGCGTCAACGCGGTCGACCTTGACAGCAGATTCTCCGGCGAGCTCGACGAAGACAGGGTCGAAGATCTCAGCCACCAGGCGGAGAACAACGGGCAGCCTCTCCACCCAGCGCGCCCCGTCCCAGATAGAGACTTCGAGCTCGTGGCCCTTGGGGACGATCCAGACCGCAACATGAAGATTGGAGCCGGGATCCCCGACCTGGCAAAGGAGCAACTGAAAGCATGTCTGAGGGAGAATGCTGACCTCTTCGCGTGGAGCGCATCCGAGATGCCTGACCTCGAGCCCGAGGTGGCTTACCATCAGCTCGCAGTAGATCCGATCGTTAGGGCCATAGCACAACGTAGCGCAAGCAGTCTCCCGAGAAAGCGGAGGCTGCTGAAAAAGCTGTAAAAGACCTCCTAGAGGCAAATTTTATCTCGGAAGCCAAATACACGACATGGCTGTCCAACGTTGTACTTGTTAAAAAGAATAATGGAAAATGGAGAATGTGTGTTGATTACACTGATCTTAACCGGGCTTGCCCGAAAGACTGTTACCCCCTGCCTAACATCGACCAACTGGTCGACAACTCTGCAGGTTACAAACTACTATCTTTCATGGATGCTTACTCGGGATACAACCAAATTCCCATGGACAAGGTCGACAAACAACACACGGCCTTCATGACCGCGTCGGGCAACTACTATTACAACGTAATGCCCTTCGGTCTGAAGAATGTCGGTGCGACCTACCAACCGATGATGAACAAGGTTTTCCGAGCTGAAATCGGCGACATGCCCGAAGTCTACATGGACGACATGATCGTCAAGTCTGCAGAAGAAGTCGACCACGCCGCGCACCTCAAGAAGGTGTTCGACACGTCGAGGAGGTGCCGCATGAGGTTCAATCCCGACAAGTGCACCTTCGGCGTCCGGGCAGGAAAGTTCCTCGGGTTCTACCTCACGGAACGAGGAATTGAGGCAAACCCCGACAAGTGTAGGGCTTTCTCCGAGCTCCCCACCCCGGACTCAAAGAAGTCGATACAATCATTGAACGGGATGCTCACCGCCCTTTCTCGTTTCGTCGCCAAATCCGTGCAGTACGCACTCCCATTTTTTAAACTTCTTCGACAAAAAGCGGAGTTTGATTGGAACGAGGAATACGAGCAAGCACTCGCACACTTAAAACGAGTCCTGTCACAACCCCCGGTCCTCTCACGGCCTGAGAACGGGGAAACACTCTTCTTGTATCTTGCGATCACGAGCGAAGCAGTCAGCGCCGTCCTCATTCGGGAAACCTCAGATGGGCAGAAGCCAGTCTACTTCATGAGCAAAGCCCTCCAAGGCCCCGAGCTCAGATATCATCAGATCGAGAAAGTTGCAGTGGACCTCGTCACCGCGGCCAGGAGACTACGCCACTACTTCCTCGCCCATACCGTCGTCATAAGGACCGAACAACCTATTAGGCAGCTCCTCAGACGACCGGACATGGCGGGGAGGATGCTCAGGTGGTCGTTCGAGCTCGCCGAGTTTGATATCCGATATAAAGGGAGGAAAGCCCTGAAGGCATAGGTACTGGCCAACTTTGTAGCAGAGATGACCGTCCCGGAACCCTCGACCAACGGGTCACAAAAATGGACAATCTATGTCGACGGAGCATCCAGTCCGAAGGGAAGCGGGGCGGGCATCATCCTCGAAAACGAGGAAGGCATCCTGATCGAGGTGTCTCTCGAACTGTCCTTCCCCACATCGAACAACCAAGCCGAATACGAGGCCTTCCTCGCAGGGCTCCGGCTGGCCGAGGACCTCGGCGCCAAGGAGGTCAAACTTTTCACCGATTCTCAGCTCGTAGCCTCGCAAGTCCGAGGAGAGTACCAAGCCAAGAATGACAGCCTCATAGAATACTTGGCCTTAGTAAAAGAAAATATGAAAAAGTTCACCTCAGCGGAAGTAACTCACGTCCCCCGCGAGCACAATACCCGGGCAGACGTCCTGTCAAAGTTGGCGAGCACAAAGAAGAAAGGCGGGAACAAGTCCGTCATACAAGAAGTGCTTTCCCACCCAAGCATCGACAAACCGGTCATGGTTTCGGACATCAACGCCATAGGGGATAGCAACTGCTGGATAACCCCGGTATACGAATACCTCGTAACAAGCAAACTGCCCGAAGATCCCATAGAAGCAGGGATGGTCAAAAGGCGGGCGTGCTCCTACACGGTAGTCGAGGATAAGCTATACCGGCGAGGGTTCTCTATCCCCCTTCTCCGATGTGTAGAGGAGACTAAGGTCCCCGACATCCTCTAGGAAATCCATGAGGGAATCAACGCCCAGCACCTCGACGGCCGCTCGTTGGCCCGCAAGGCGCTTCGCGCAGGATACTACAGGCCCACCATGCAACAAGACGCCAAGGAACACGTCAAGAAGTGCGAGAGGTGCCAGCGTCACGGGGACATGCACCTCGCTCCTCCCAGCGAGCTCAAAACGTTATCATCCCCGTGGCCGTTCGCTTGGTGGGGAATGGACATCCTCGGCCCCTTCGTCGTAGGATCATATCAAAACAAATACCTCATCGTCGGGGTGGATTACTTCACGAAGTGGATCGAGGCGGAAGCATTGGCCAAAATCACGGCCTTTAACATACTGCGTTTTTACAAAAGAAACATCCTCGCCCGATTCGGCGTGCCTCAAGCCATTGTCACCGACAACGGGACACAGTTCACCGACAAGAACTTCCAAGACTTCGTCACCAAACTGGGCACGAAGCAGCACTTCACGTCGGTCGAGCACCCCCAAACAAACGGTTAGGCTGAGGCGGCGAACAGGGTAATCCTTCGAGGATTGAGACGCCGATTAGGCGATGCCAAACAAAGGTGGGTCGAGGAGCTTCACAGCATCCTCTGGGCCTACCGAACGACCCCACACTCCACTACCGGGGAGACCCCATTCCGTCTGACCTACGGAACGGAAGCAGTGATCCCCGTGGAGATCAGGGAACCCTCGAGGAGGACAGAAGCCCCCCTTGACGGGGACGAGAATGATGAAGCCTTGAGGGAAGAGCTCGACTTCGTCGAGGAAACACGCTCGGGCGCTTCCCTCCGAGAGGCGTCACTTAAACAAAAAATAACACTACGTTATAACGACAAAGTTATCAAACGTGAATTTCAGGTAGGCACCCTCGTCCTACGCAGGAACCAGAAGGACTCGCGAGAAGGCAAACTCGCCGCGAACTGGGAGGGCCCGTACCGCATCCGCGGAAAAACGGGTTCGGGAGCCTACTTCCTCGAAAACCTGCACGGGGAAGAACTTGCTCGACCATGGAATGCTGAGAAGCTCAAGCAGTACTATAGTTAAGCACTGCCCGCGGCTCACTAGCACCGCGATTACGGGGACGCGCTAGGGTACAAGCACGACACCCCTATACGGAACACGACGATCAGAGACCGCATTGTGTGTGCGCGAGGACCTTTGATCCGGCGGGGATACCTCGATCGAGGCCCACTGTCGTCGTACCAACCGGGCATAACACCCAGCTCGCGATGGGAAGTTCATGCCACGAAGCTAAGACCTCAATCGAACTCTTAGCCTTGTTGAAGGACGGAATACACCTCCGGCCGCCCGGCCAGCTCTCCACGCGGTCAGGGACTATCAGGGTCGAGCAAACCCCAAAGCCTTGTTACTTAGACAAAAATAAAGTATAACAAATAACACATCACACACAATTCAAAACATGCAAACAATATTGGCAAGTAAACAACAGTACATTGAAACGGGCAGAAGCCCAGTGTACGAATATTACAAAATAGGTATTACAAAAGCGTCAGAAAACCCCTGGCACATAGGCCGGGCACAAATCATTACAAAGGAAACGGCGCGCAGGCCAAAACAGCTGAAGGAATTACACAGCTATATCATCTTCGACCCGGCTTCCACCTTCCTCCTGCCCTTCCTCCGGAAGATTGAGCTTGCCGTCGACCACACGAAGGAACGGGTCGATTCTGTCGAGCACCAGCGAAACCCCGGGATTCTCAGCGGCGATCTGGTCCACGGCATTCTTGAAACCTATCTCCAGAGCTTCCAGGCTATCCGTCTGAAGCTCCCGAATCTTGCCAACCAGAGCAGCGCGATCAGCAAGGTTTTGCTCTGTTGGGGACTCATTTTCTGCGGGACGGACAGCAGCCTACAACTCCTCGACCTTTTCCCGAGAGCGGTCAAGCTCCTCTTGGGTCGCCTTCAGGGCAGATTTGACCTCGTTCAGCTCGCGGAGGGTATTGGCATGACCCTCGCACTCAACCTGGGCCTTCAGCAGGTCAGCCGCAACCTTATTTTTCTCCTTCTCGAGGGCCGTATAGTCGTCTTTCAGCTTCTGCAACTCGAATGAAGAAGGGGCCAAGCAGTCTCAAAGACCCGTATCATGGCCACAAGGTCCTCGACAAGCGCCTCTCTCCTGGCCGTCCCGTCCATACCCAGAACCGCCTTCACCTCGGCATCAACAATAACAGGGGGGCTTCCCCCGAAGAAATTCCGCTGGAGATGGCAAGTGGGCAGCTGAAACTTTTCCGGCGAGACGGGGTCAACAAGATCCACGAGGACAGGCCCCTCGGTCCTTGCCTTCTTGGCAGGGGTGCTCTCTGGGGGAGGAGACTGGCTGCATTGTAGCGAGGAGGAGCCACTCGTCGTCCCAACCGGCGCTGCAGTCTCAATAATATCTCAAACACGGCTCTTGGGGCGCTTGGGTGCCCGCTCAGCGGCCAACTTCATGATGCGCTCGGTGGCGTTAGACATTTGAGCTGCAAGAGAAACACAAAAAAAGTTAGCCCGGAGGCAAAGCAAAATGAAGACCCGAACATGGCGAGGAAATCCCACCTAAGAACCGCTTGGCCTCGTCAGGAGACTTGCATTCGAGGAGCCCCCGGGTATTTATATAGCGGGCCTCTCGCAAAACCCTCCCTTGGGAGTCGCGGAGAAGGTTTCCATCCCTACCAACATATTCCGCCCGGTTGAAACCCTTAACAAAGGCGACCAACGTGGCATGCGCCACCTTGTCATCCTCCGACAACGCGCTATGTTTCACGACGTAATCCTCGGTGCCGAGCGCGAAGTGAGCGTCCTCCCACTCCAGAGGACACTTGGATACGAACCTCTCCCCCCTGGATCCGTCGGGCACAATATCATAAAGGCTACCCACGGCCGAGTGCGTCACGGGCATGACATAGTATAACCTTCTCTTGAAGCCCCTTATTGAATCCGCGTATGCCTTGAACAACTTCTAGGGTTGTTTGAAAGATACCCAACTATGTCGCCCATTATCCGTCGAGCGTTGCAAATGGAAGACGCAGAAGAAGAGCTCGAGGGTGTTCCTGATATGGAGATAGTCGCAGACGATTTCGAATGCCCGCATAAAGGCGAGCGCGTTGGGGTGAAGCTGCGACGGCGCCAAGTGCAGGCGGTTGAAAACCCCTAATTGGAAGCTATTGAAGGGGAGACGTATGCCGGCCTCTTTGAAGGCGAACTCGTACATGGGAAATCGCAGCCCGCGATAGTTCGAGCAGATGCGATGGTGTACCCGGGGCTGGAAAACCGTCCATGTGGCCTCCTCTCCGTCGGGGACGTTCTCGACGAAGGCGAACGCGTCTGTGTCGTCGACCGAGAAACACGACCCGAGACGCAGAGGTTCTTCCCCGGCCCATTCGGCTGCCGGACGCACGGGCGCCTCCCCGGGGATTTGAGCGGGTCCATCCACGTCGGGCTCAGTATCTACGTAGATAACCCCCAGAATCCTCGCGGCCATTTTTACCTGAAAAGCAGAGGAAACAGGTGAATTCGTCGATCGCGACCAAGTCCACCCTTCCACCGCAGATCAAGTGAAAGGGCAGTGAGCAAGAAACATTTGGGGACACGGCGGACTGCCCGAGGCCGTCACCCCATCCCTTCTCTCTTTGCTCCCCGATCTCCCCGCCTCACTTCCCCGTGACATTCATCGCGCATCCTCGGCTGATTCATAATAGTCTTTGGGACATTCATCTTGCCCTCGATATCTTTATCCCAAACCACCGTCAGAACCTACCGGAAACCTAGGAATTTTCCGCCGTTCCCGGCGGAACCCTAACGGAGCGCCGGGAATACACTCCACTCGCCGGAGAACTACTAAAAGATGAAACCTACGTCCACTCGCCGGAATACTACTAAAAGATAAAACAAAATAAACCACAAAGGATGAGAAACTTACTTGAGCAGTGGAGAGCGGAGTAGAGCAGCAGAAACGGCGGTACACGGCGGCGTGCGGCGGCGGAGCAGTGACGACGACTAGAGGAGATGCAGAGCGAAAAAGGGGGGAACGTGCAAATGGCACGAACTCGCCCCTTTTATAAGCCCCTCACGAGCTTCGAGGAATCCCTAGGCAATCGAGTACGCTACCCTAGGGTAGCCGCCCTAAGCAATAATGAGGTGTGACACGTGGCACACGCTTCCCCATGCACGTCTGTTCATTCCCTCGCACGCGTCCCTTCCTTCACCTCGGTTGTGACTCCTCGTATCCCCGCGAATTTTTTCCCTCTACGACCAATCTCGCTCGAGCATGCCTGTTTACTTCTGCCCGGTTCACGAGGACTGCTCCCCTCTCGAAGCCTTTTCCCGAACAGGCATACCCTCGACATAACTTCGACCCTTAAGTCATCACTCCGACATCTCAGAGCAACGACTTGGGGGGATCCTGTTCCAGACTGGGCCGAGGACCTGCTCAACACCCGAACAGGCCCAGCCCACACGCTCTGGGGTAGCCCATACGAAGGACTTAGTTAAGCTAATGTCGGGCAAGCGTCACATCACAGTGTCGGGCACGAGTGGCATAGAACTTCGGGCAGAAGCACCGAGCCTTCCCCGGGGTTCTCCCCTCCTCGACACGCGGACGTTGCTCCACGCGAGGAGTCATCTCCGTCCCCGCAGCAAGTCCTCCCCGCGAGGACACGTCTATCCCCGACATGCAAGAGTCCTCCCCGCGAGGACACGTTCTCACGTAACCGCTCGACTCCCGATAGAATCAGTCTGACCTAATTCCGAAGATCTAGGAACGGTTACCCCAGGGCGAAGACCACGTGTTGGTCTTCACTACGCCACGTAAGCCCTGGCAGTTACTTGGATTAGGCCTGGAAATCCAGCCCAATGCAAGTAACCGTTGGCCCCGCGTTGGGGGCTCTATAAATACCCTCTCACTTGAGAGGGTCAGGTAACACTTACTTCTTACTCATTTCTGTACTTGCCTTCTCTCTGACAGCCACCTTACTTGAGTGTCGGAGTGCCTTGCAGGTACACCCCCCCTCCCGCGTCGTCTTTCAATCTCACCGGAGCCAAAGTTCAACAGACGTCGTTGGCCACCAGAAACTGTCTGATCCATGTACGATCAATAAGTCATAATTTTTATTAAAAAAAGTGGTTTAATATAGATTTATGTATATTTTAGAAGATATCAATTTAAAGATAAATGACACATATATTAAAAAAATGAGGAAACATAATAAAAACCATTAAAATGAAAATGTCTAAAAATTGAGTAATAAATAAAACAATTTAAACGCAATGAGACGTTAATTAATATAAATAAAGAAAATAGTTATGGAAAGTTGTTCTTAAGAAAAAGACAGTTCAAAAATAAAGCAAAATTAAATGAATTAAACATTAAACAAAATATATAAATGGAGATAATGGGCCATAGATATCTAACGTATAGGCCCATTGGAAAGAGTTGAAAAAGTAAATTTGTAATGTTTCAAGAGAATATAAAAGGACATACATAGCATTCCTAAAAGCAGAAGTTGTTTTGTAGGTTTCGTTTTTCCAACCCTAACAGTAGTAAGTTTTCGGAAATGGTAGCTACCGGGAAGAAAATCAGAGGAACAATAGTGGCAAGAGGGAAGAAACATGCATCATTCAGCTTGAAATCAGAAATGAATGCGCAAAGGTATGTGAAATCTGATGTATTTGCATGTTGGTTTAAACGATTTCGAATGTGAGAAGTCGATACTGAATTTGCATGTATTGATTAACTGTTTCAGGGGATCAGAAAGTAATTTGCGGAACGAAGGAAATGTCGAGAAGAAGGTATCTGTTACTAGTGAAATGGCTAGTATTTATGAAAAAGGGTAAGGTTGAATAAAAGTTATTGTGAAAAATTCTTTACTCCCTGTTTTGTATAGGAAAAATCTATTTTGATTACTTTAGGTTCATAAAAATTAATTATGAATCGTGTGAACAACATTCAGGTCGTCATCTCGAAGAACTTACATAACTGTATCTTCAGACAGTTCCAGGTTAAAAGATAGTTTCTGAAGTTGTGTTTATATTAGTTTTGCTGAAAATGTTAAACACGTTAAAGCAAATGTAATTACTAAAGGGATGTTGTCTTCGGAATTGATTTTTTTGTATGGTTGTGTAAATAATGTCTTTAATGAAAAAACATGTGTTTTATATTATATATAATCCCCTTCTTCAAATTGGTAACACATGTGAAACGCTTTAGGGTGTATAAAAACATACGAACATGAAAGAAGAATAGTTGGTTATAATGTGTTTTATTTTATTGGATTGATTATAAATCTGTGTATTGTTTCAGTTCTGAAGACGAAGATGTCAAACCAATTGAATGCAAGTGGGAAAAAGAGATTACTTTTGGATATATAAGCAACAAAAATGTTATGGTAAGTGTAATAATTGAAATATTAAGAGCTTGTTTTAAGTTTATAATGATCCATTAAGCGTTGATAACATTTTATTGTTGTGTATTCATCAGAACATTCCTTGGGAAGTTACTGACAAGTGTTTGAGGTGGGCACAGGACTCTATTATTCTGGTTGATGCTGATAATGGCGAGACGTACGACTGTGAAATGCTGAGTACTAGGCGTGATGGTAGATATTGCTGGAAGGAAAAATCCCTCATGTAGGGATGGTACCAGTACGCAAAGAATAAGGGGATTCGAAGACAGGATGTGCTAGCTTTTAAGGTATCATATCCTGGGGAGAAGCTCTATGTCAATTTGGTCAAGCGTTGTGCGAAGAAATGGTGATTCGGTGATGGTGAAGCAAGAGGGTTTCAGATGTTTTGAATGATGTAGGTAGTAAGTTTAGTATTTTGGTTAAGAATATGTTATGGATAATGAATGGTTGTTATTATGTTTTAAGTTTTATTTAAGTTGTTGTGAACATCGTATATGTATTTTGAACTTGGTATCTTAGTTATAAGTTTTATATAAATTAATGAGTATTTTAAAGGTATGAATGGTATGAAGTGGGATATAATTACAGATTGATATAGTTCTGTCAAAAACGGAATGATATAATTTTTTTCATAAAATATGGGCATCAAACATGTCCCATTTTATAATGAAAGAAAATTGTTTTACATGCATGTTGCGATTTTCATATAGATTTTCATAAAGCATAAAAGTTTGTTCTACATGCACGTAGTACAACCGGTGTATCGGACACACATATAGAGGAAACAATGAGTCGATTTCCTAATTGCTGGATAACATAACCATCCGGTTCTGGCATAGGTTTGAACTCAGCAAGGCTCCGTCGATTGGCTTGTAGCAGTTTTTCGATCTCCATCAATGTCAAATTTTGTAAGTCAGAGTCAGATAAAACCAAATCTGCATTAAGAATTCAAAAAGAAAGTAAATTCTATAAATGTTATACTGTAAGTATTAATGGTAATGGAAAGTTTACCAAAAAATAGAATTATATTAATGTTTCATTATAGTGAATATATAGAGGAAACAATGGTTGCCTCCTTAGTAACACATGTCGTGCGTATTTGATTTCAAAATGCAGTTACAATACAGGAAGGTATACAAACACTGGATGATAATATATTCACAAAGAATACTGAAAGTTAATTTAAATATAAGGTAAGAATAAATAAGAGAAGACAAAAAATAATAGTACAACCTGCATTCTCGGCCAATCCTCTCTGTGTATGCAACAAACCATCCGATAATAAAAGCCAGGACTCCCTTCAAACATGAACGGGTTGATTCACAACACCTGACAATAGCATGAAAATGAAAAGTTGTATGAGAAATGACCCGAACCCCATTCACTCTCCTCTTTTATAGCAGATATGTATTCACGATCGTCTTCAAGGAAACCCATGACAAAGCAAGCATCCCTAAAAGGATGATATTGCGTGTTGCCTATTTTGCGAATTTCCTCATAAGTGGTAGGACCTTTAGCTACTATCAACATCATTCGCAGATAAAATAGTTCTCCCATAGTAGGTGGAGCCCATATCAAGCGACCTATGGTGAATCCTTTTTTTTGTGGCTTCCAAGTTCTCTTTTTCTTATCATAGACAAACTTAGAAACAAATTGGCCATAGGTCAGTTATCGGGCTTCTTCGTATTTACCATTTGCAACCAACCACGCCGTGAACATAGATTCAGTGACACTCGTCCTTTCTAATATATTCTCCATTCTATCAAAATCAGTGTAGTAAACAGCTTTCTCACCAATCAAATGATAAAACATACGTTCAACCGCCGGTTTCCTACCATGAATATTGTAAGAGAAAATCTGCCAACACGCTTCACTCGGTGAGACATACCTACAATCCAGATACTGTTTAATCTCATCAACATGTTCATCTCTATTCCGATTTGAAGCAACAACTGTTGCAGTTATTCTATCGTATCCTTTGTGAATGTACTTGAAAAGATACTTGATAGAAGTACTCTGATTACACCGTTCCATGTTCATATGAGCATGGTATTTAAGAAGTAACCTTGTGTTGTAAGGGACAACATAGCGATTGTCCAATGCTATGCCACTTTTGTGAATGATATATGATTTTGTTCTTCTTCTGTAAAGTGGATAGCCATCTGAATCAAGTGTCGTTTCCTCGACGTATTTCTTTGGGAAGAATTTAGAACATTTTCTGTTTTTCATACAAGGCGATGACATCTTTGAAAGACCATATGGACCATGCATCATGTGCGTCTTGACCAAGTTATACAACGTCGGATGAATTTGAGGGTCAGGAATCTCGGCCGAAATGATGTTGTCAATATCAGAAGGCGTTGGATACTTACTTTGAGGATGCAAGAAAATGAGGATGTGAGCATGCGGCAGACCCCGCTTTTGAAATTCAATAGTATACATGACTGAAATAGAAAGATAAATGTAACGCACACAAGCTATATATTTTCATAGTAGTATGACATGCTAAGTTAAAAGTGAATGAATAAGGCTTACATGCCAAAACCTTTTCGAGGACGTGATGTTTGGTTATATCCGCCATGAGTTGATCAAATTTGATTTTGAAAACCTTTGCAATGATATCTGGCCGGTCATGCGCCTTTAACCCAGTGTTTTCCAGTTGACGTGTGATCTCAGGCCAAGCAGGGTTGCAAGTAAACGTTACAAAAAGATCGGGGAAACCCAACTTACTCGAAATAGCCATACCATCAAAATATAGTTGGTCCATGTATCATTTGCTTCCAACGAAAGATGAAGGCAATACAACACGTTTTCCTCTTTTTGGTGGTTTTGTCTCTTGACTCCTACCATATTCAGCATTTAACTGTTTGTATTTTCTGACCCTTAACTTAGATTGGTTCTTTCTCAACCAGTTAAGGCGTTCCGAGTCCATCATTGCGTATTCGTCCACCAAAAACTATTGAAAAAGCCTTCTTGAATATAGTAGAGTCTTTGCTTCTTTGTGTCGGTGCTGCAACCGAAATGATAACCAATCTTTTATTGCCTGAAGATTTTTCCTAGTCACAGTAACTTCGTGCTGATATTTATGAAGTATATTCTTTCTGTATCCGTCTTCACCATAGACAAATATGAGAGGGTATTGATATGCTAGGTAAGCAGGATGAAACTCATCAATCCGTTGCAAGTTACCATTCCGTGCTTGGATGATAATATCTCTTTGAGAAGCACTATCAATGTCACCAACAATCAGAGCAGCAACCTCGGAAACAGTAGGACGGTTGTACAGCCGACCGTCCTCCTGTCTATCTGAAATCAACTTTAACTTCAAGTCTAAGAAAGTGTTTGTTTTCAAAAGATCCCTTGCCATCCTGAAAACTTTAGCATGCACGTTGAACTCATCTAACATGATCTTCAACTTGTTGACAATTTCCCGGACTATAACTTTATTGTCTCTGAGAAAAGGGTAAGTCATACAAAACAATCAATAAATATCATATGTTATGAGTTATATAGAAGTTACCAAACAATTTAAAATACCTAAAATAATCCATTATATTGTCAACTTCGAAGTCAGTGTCAAATATATATAGTTGAGCATACTGTGGAGGATGATCGAGTTCCGGAAGCAGAGACCCAATTCGATGATATGTATGACCGTGCAGTCTTAAAGTAGGTGGACCTCCTCCTCTAGAATGGATGTTGTCAAACTCTATTCCAAGTGAGGTGAAGGAAAACATAGCGTTGTAGGTTCTTATGTTGTTTTGGAAGTTCTTACTCTCATGGGATGTTGCATCATAAAGAAGTCGTTGCATGAGAAGAAGTGGTTCTTCAAGAAACAGAAGAACAATTTTTCCATTTCTGCAACAACTTTGAAACTTAGGAACGGTCGTATGTCTCGCTTTTGCTTTGCGTTGTTGATACCACATACAGGCTTGACAAAATGGACATTCCCATACTGGGTCGCCTATATCAACATACTCTACAATCCCAGGAACAACATTAATAAATCATTGATGATTAAGTTATAGTATTGAATAATAGAAAGAGAATAGTTTACCTTAAAGATGTGAAGCAATCAAAGGTTCATTGTCGTCGACACAGTCGTCATCATAACTATTATTCAAACTATCATTGTCACCAGAATTTGAATTTGCATCATCAGATGAATGAGTGGAAGAATTAAAATTATCCTGATGAGTATGATTGTGATTTGAAGGAACAGAATGAGATGTCGGATCGTCGAAGACCCCAGAAGTTCTGTTTCAATGAAAGTGTTGAGCAAATTATTTCTAGTAACCGTAGTCACCCGAAGCTTTTTGTTAGAATGAAATCCCAAACGATGCCTTTGCGACGGTTCAGTGCATGGGGCAATGTCTTGCAAGTTAGTATTTATAGTAGAAATGGGTATACGAATGGCAGAAGATGGAGGTTGTAGCTGCGATTGCAATCGTGACTGTTGGATGGAGTAGATGTTTTCGTTAGCAGGATGGTGAGGTGAGTTTTTGTTTTGTGTTATGATGTCCCTCCTCCTCTTTCTATCAAGTGAGGCTGGTGGTATGTCTACATAGAAGTTGGGAGAAGATGTTGTAGGTGTGTCACATACGACGTTATGATGCGTAACTGGTTCATGTAGTATGGATGGATGCCGATGCAATGCATTACCGTTTGCAGTGGTGATAGAATTACCTCTGTTCTTTAACAAACATGAATGATTCCTCTTCTTCAAGTTAAGTAGTTGATCAGAAAAATAGCAAGTGTACTATTTTTACCGATGTAGTAATAGTTGGGGTTATCCCCAGAATCGATCTCTCGAGGACTACGTGTAATTGTAAGTGCAGATGTTATTTCAATTAAACAAAAATGCCTTTGGGGGTTTGTTTGTTCAAAAATTATAATAACTATTGAGCAAATAAGCAGGACAAGTAAAAATGACTTAAACAAATATGAGAAGTATGCCAGGGCAAGGTGTATGAAATTCCTTATAATAATAACAATCCTTATTTTTCAACTCATTGCTTAAACCAATCATTACCGGCTTTTAAGAACATTTTTCTCTAATTCCTTAGTAAGAAAAACCTTTGGTATTCCCTCTATACCCCAATTCCTTAGCGGTATAGGAAGAATAACAAGCAATTATTTTTATCAAAAGCTTTGCGGTTACTATAGGGCATCCCTATTCCTAGACGATATCTACTATAGTATTATCGTATAAAAAGCATTAACAATGGTTTTTCCGACCAAAAGTTAACTGTAAATCAAATCCTATTTTCCAATATGGACAAGCATTAAGAACATTATACAATAAACATGATTATGAGAAAGCAGTGAAATTTCTATTGCAAAGGACAAATTGTCATTACAGGGAAAATCAGGGACACCCCTCTGGAATTGGGGGGTTTAGCCTCTCATAGTTCTAAAAACAAAAACAAAAATATAACTAAAAGTAGACATTACAATTTAATTGCAGGAATTTTGATCTTTAATGGCGAAAGCTCATAAATGATCTCCCTTCTTCCAATCTCCTTAATAGTATAAGAACTCAAGCGTAAAATAATTCGTAAGAGTATCTCTAAGTTTTGATGATAACAGATGAATATTTGTATGAACAATTTTATGCAACTAATGTTGTTATTTGTGAGAACCTAGCAAACAGGTTCTGCTTCCGTGAATTGGCGCAATGCTTAATGAAAGATGCTTCGAAGAACTGAACTCAATTCGAAGATAAGACAAGATTCACATAACTCTGATACGAAAAGAAAAAGAAAATGAATTCTGAAGATCAAGAGATAAGGGTTCTGGTGGGAGGAAGTCCAAATGCTGAAGCCTTACGATTTTCGATCAAGGTTCTGAAGACCTACCCAAAGTCGACTCTCATGCTTCAATCAAATATTATCAGAAGCCTCTGAAGATATGAAGAAAGTGGATTAAGAGAACAAGGTTCTAAAGACAAGTTCTGAAGATTCTGGAAGCGTAGAGCTGATGATTCGAAGACTTGATAATCTTAAGAACCGAGCAATGGTTTCCCTTCTTACTCACGCTCACAAAAAGCCTCTGAAGTTGAGAAGCCCAGAAAAACCCGCCACACTGTACAGCTGTACCACATTACAATGTTAAAATTCTCAAAGACTGTGCGAAATACAAACAAGACAATCTGACACAGACAGGACGCGCTGCATGCAGAAGATTTTGTACCTGTCCTCACGCTTCCAATCGTAAGCCTACTTAGCTATCATGATTTCATTTCAACGACTCTTTTCACTCGGCTATAAAAGGAAGCTCAAAGACTTGAAGAAAGATACACATGCGAACTGCTACAATACATTTTTAAGTCTGTTCTTTCTGAAGTCATTCTTGGTCTAAAATCGTGTTTACGTTATCAGCTTGATAAGAAGCAATTCTCTGTAAACTCATTGTGTCTGAACTTAAAAGTTGTATTCCTTAAGAGAGTCTTAGTGATTAGATCTCTTGAGAAGTCTAGGACGTGTGTCTTAGAGGTTGTGCCTTGAGTAAGACCTGTGTGGTTGGATTACTTGAGAAGTCTAGAACGTGTGAGTTTTAGAGGTTGTTGTTAGTCACCAGCTGTGTAGCTCGTGCAGTGTACTATTTTGTTGAATAGTGGATTAAGACCTCGTTGAGAGAGGCAAAATCACCTTGGTGGGTGGACTAGAATAACTTGGGAGATTCTCAAGTGAACTAGTATAAACATAAAGTGTTTATATCTTTTTTGTTTAACCAAGTTGTTGTTCTTTAGAAAAGGGAAAAAGTTTTAACAAGGAAAGTTATTCAAAAGAAACGATTGTTTTGAAAAACCAATTTAAACCCCCCTTTCTTGCGTTTTTCACACCTTCAATTGGCATCAGAGCTCCGGTTCTGAGGTGATAAAAAGATTGAATTTTTATCAAGCACTTAACAGTGTTCAGTACCGATCCAAGTGTGAAAAACAATGACTACACCACCACCAACAACTTCTGAAACAAATGTTATTGAAAGAGAATCTTACACTGCAAAACCTCTTATCTTTTATGGTGAAAAGTTTGATTATTGGAAAGATAGAATTGAAAGTTATTTCTTATCATTTGATCTAGATCTATGGGATCTAGTACTTGATGGCTATAGTCATCCTATAGATTATGTAAGTAAAAAGATTGAAAGAAGTGAGTTTATAGATGCTCAGAAGAAAACTTACAAAAATCATCACAAAGCAAGAACCATTCCGTTAAACGCAATTTCTTATACCGAGTATGAGAAAATCACAAACAAAGAAACTGCAAAATCCATCTTTGACTCTCTTCGTATGACTCACGAAGGAAATGCTCAAGTCAAGGAGACAAAGGCTCTTGCACTAATCCAGAAATACGAAGTCTTCAAAATGGAAGAAGATGAGTCTGTTGAAACCATGTTCTCAAGGTTTTAAATGCTTGTTGTCGGACTCCGAGTTCTGAACAAAGGCTACTCTACTGATGATCATGTCAAGAAAATCATCAGAAGTCTTCCAGCAAAATGGAGACCAATGGTGATTGCCTTGAAACTTGCAAAGGATTTGAATAATATCAGTCTTGAAGAACTTATCAGTTCTTTAAGAAGTCATAAAATAGAGCTTCAAGGAGATGAACCTCAGAAGAAAAACAAATCCATTGCACTAAAGGCAAAGCCAGAAAAGAAGAAGGCGTATCAGGCAGAAGAAGACATGGAAGAATCTGAAGAAGATTCAGAAGAAGATGATATATCACTCATATCAAGAAAGATAAGTCAACTTTGGAAATACAGAAGGAACAAGTTCAAAGGACCAAGGAGAAGATTCAAATCTACATCTGGTCAATGAAGAAACTATGGAAAAGATGTTACGTGCTTTGAATGCAAAGAACCTGGACATCTCAAATATGACTGCCCAAAGGCCAAGAAAGAAGAAAGACCTAGGAAAACCAAAAAGGGTCTCATGGCAACCTGGGATGATTCGGAATCTGAAGATGATGCTGATGAAGGTCGGGTCAACATGGCTTTCATGGCAGAAACCAGAAGTGACTCGTCAGAGGAAGAACTATCAGACTCCGATGATGAAAGAGAGGTACTTTCTTCCTTATCATGATCTGAACTTGAATTAGGATTAACTAAACTTATAAAAAGATATCAAAACCTTCAAAGAAAATTCAAAATCTTGAAAAAGAGTTTTATAGTTTCTTCAGATGATCTTACTAAAAACAAGAAAACCATTTCTGAACAAAATGCAAAAATATTTGTCTTAGAAAATTCAAACACTGTCCTAAAATGTAAAATATCTAAGTTAGAAGAAGAAATTGTTTCAAACTCAACTAACACTAGTAAAGAAGACAAATATGATAACGCGTTAAAAAAATTTCTTGCCAAAAGCGTAGATAGAAGCAAAATGGCCTCACTAATCTATGGAGTCAGTAGAAATGGCAGTAGAGGTCTAGGATATTCAGGACCATCTCAACCATATGATGAAACCAGAAACATCAAAATAATACCTCTATTCAAACAATTTATTCCCTCTGGTACTGGCCTTAAGCATTCAGAACTAAAAGGCTCAAACACTGGGATTACACAAATACACACACTAAGGAAATATCCTAAACACGAACACTATGCACAAACTCCACACTATTTCACTAACGTACGGAAATCTAAAGGGATCAGAACCTTTGGAAGAACTAATGTGAAAGGACCCACAAAATGGGTACCTAAAAACAAGATAATCTATGTTTCAGATATCCTTAATAGCTCCATTGAAACACCAGTCATGGTACCTGGACAGTGGGTGCTCGCGACACATGATGGGAGAAAGGCTTATGTTCCAAGATCTGAAACTTAAACCTGGAGGCGTTGTCGGTTTCAGAGGAAATCAGAAAGGAAGAATCATTGGCTCCGGAACTGTTGGAAATGGTAAGCTTCCTTCCATTAAAAATGTTCTGTTAGTAGAAGGTCTAATGCATAATCTGTTGTCAATAAGTCAACTTAGCGACAGTGGTTATGATCTCATTTTTAATCAAACATCTTGTAAAGCTGTAAGTCAGAAGGATGGATCTATCCTATTCAACGGAAAGAGGAAAAACAACACTTACAAAATTAAGTTATCTGATTTAAAACATCAAAATGTAAAATGTCTTCTTTCTGTAAACGAAGAGCAATGGGTCTGGCACAGACGTCTTGGCCATGTCAGTCTGAGAAGAATCTCTCAGCTTAACAAGCTTGGTCTTATTAGAGGCTTGCCAAATCTGAAATATATGTCAAATGCTCTTTATGAAGCATGTTAGAAAGGAAAGTTTTCAAAAACCTCTTTCAAAACTAAAAATGGTGTTTCTACCTCTAGACCGTTGGAACTTCTTCACATTGATCTGTTTGGCCCTGTAAAAACAACCTCTCTCAATGGTAAGAAATATGGACTAGTCATCGTTGATGACTACTGCAGTTGGACATGGGTAAAATTCTTAAAACACAAGGATGAATCACATTCTGCGTTTGCTTCCTTCTGCACCCAAGTACAAAATGAGAAAAATTGTAAAATAGTCAGAGTCAGAAGTGATCATGGTGGAGAATTTGAAAATAAAAACTTTGAAGAACTTTTTGATTCACATGGAATATCTCACGATTTTTCTTGCCCTAGAACTCCACAACAAAACGGAGTTGTAGAAAGAAATAATCGAACTTTGCAAGAAATGGCTCGCACCATGATCCAAGAAACTGACATAGCTAAGCATTTCTGGGCAGAAGCAATCAACACAGCATGCTATATTCAAAATAGAATCTCTATAAGACCTATATTGAATAAAACTCCATATGAATTGTGGAAGAATAAATTACCCAACATTTCTTACTTTCATCCATTTGGATGTGTCTATTTTATGCTTAACACTAAAGAGAATCTTAGCAAGTTTGATTCCAAAGCACAAAAGTGTATGTTGCTGGGATACTCTGAACACTCGAAAGGCTACAGAGTTTACAACACAGAATCAAGAATTGTGGAGGAATCCATTCATGTTAGATTCAATGACAAGCCTGACTCAGAAAAGTCAGAGCTGATTGAGAAACTTGCAGATTTAGAAATCAGATTCTCCAAATCTAAGGAAGAGGTAGAGGAAGTCAAAGAACAGCAAGATCCTACACCAAAAACCACTGAAGTAAATCCAAATACCCCATCTCAACGAAGAAAAAGATTGTCCACATCCCATCCTGAGGAACTAATTTCGAGTAACAAAGATGCTCCTATCAGAACCAGATCAGCCTTTAGACCATCAGAAGAAACACTTGTAGGACTAGTATCGTTGATAGAACCAGCTACAATTGAAGAAGCTCTCATGGACAAAGATTGGGTTCTGGCTATGGAAGAAGAACTTAACCAGTTCTCCAAAAATGATGTTTGGGATCTAGTTCCTAAACCTAAGGATGTTCATGTAATAGGTACTAAGTGGGTATTTACGAACAAGCTGAATGAAAAGGGGGAAGTTGTCAGAAATAAAGCACGACTCGTTGCTCAAGGATACAGTCAACAAGAAGGAATTGACTACAACGAAACATTTGCTCCAGTTGCTAGACTTGAAGAAATACGTTTACTAATATCCTTTTTAGTAAATCATGACATCACTCTATATCAAATGGATGTTAAGAGTGCATTCTTAAATGAATATATATCAGACGAAGTTTATGTCAAACAACCTCCTAGGTTTGAAAATTTAGAAAAATCATACTTTGTTTTTAAACTTAAAAAATCACTCTATGGTTTAAAACAAGCTCCCAGAGCTTGGTATGAAAGATTGAGCAAGTTTTTACTAGAAAACAATTTCACCAGAGGAAAGGTTGACACAACTCTTTTCTGCAAGACATATAAGAATGACATTCTCATTGTTCAAATCTATATTGATGACATTATTTTTGGTTCTGCTAACTCCTCTCTATGTCAAGAATTTTCAAAGTTAATGCAGGCCGAATTTGAAATGAGCCTCATGGGAGAACTGAAGTTCTTCCTTGGAATTCAGATTGATCAAAGATCAGAGGCCACTTACATCCATCAAACCAAGTACACAACAAAACTTCTGAAGAAGTTCAATATGACAGATTGCAACATTGCTAAAACACTAATGCATCCAACGTATGTCATGGGAAAGCAAGAAACAGGAGTTAAGGTTTGTCAAAAACTCTATCGTGGCATGATAGGTTCTCTCTTATATCTAACTGCTTCTAGACCTGATATATTATTCAGTGTACATCTATGTGCTAGATTCCAATCAGATCCAAGAGAATCACATTTAACCGCTGTCAAGAGAATTCTAAGGTATCTGAAAGGAACAACTAACCTTGGCCTAATGTATAAGAAAACATCAGAGTATACTCTTTCTGGTTACTGCGATGCAGATTATGTCGGAGACAGATTAAAAAGAAAGAGCACATCAGGGAACTGTCAGTTCTTAGGAAGCAATCTAATCTCATGGTCAAGCAAGAGACAATCTACAATTGCTCTCTCAACAGCTGAAGCAGAATACATATCGGCTTCCCTATGCAGTACTCAAATGCTATGGATGAAAAATCAGCTGGAAGACTATCAGATATATGAGAGTAACATTCCTATCTTCTGTGATAATACTGCTGCTATCTGCTTAAGTAAAAATCCAATTTTGCATTCTAGGCCTAAACACATTGAAATAAAACATCACTTTATTAGGGACTATGTTCAAAAGGGAACTTTATGCTTAAAATTCATTGATACATACCATCAGTGGACTGATATTTTCACAAAACCCTTAGCTAAAGATAGATTTCTAATCATTTTAAAACACCTGAATATGAGATACTGTTCAGAATATAACATTTTAAGAACCTCGTGTGTTTAGTCAGAGAAAAGCATTTTTCAAATCATCAGAACCATTTTCTTAACGCATCTCAAGTTCTGATAATTTTGTGACATGTCATATTTTTGGAAAATTATTTTTGCACGTGATTTAAATAAAATTAAGTCACTTTAACTATTCAAATTAAATGAACAACATTTCTCTCGAGATTGACTCAACTTTATCACATTTATTAGCTTATCCCCTTAAGAGTGTATATGTCCTTTAAACCCTCGAGAATTTTTTTCCTCTTTCACAAAACCTAAAAAGTTAATCAACTCTCATCTAATTCTCTCTCTATCTATCACTCCCTCAAAATCAACTCAAAGATCAATCCTCATTCCTTCTTACCACCGTAAGGATGAACACTCATCAACAAGACACTGTTCAAATCTCCCAAGAACTACCATCCTCATCCATCACACCCACTACTACTCTCTCAACGGCTGAACCAGTTGGTTCAGATCCATTAAATCTTCCCTCAATTGATGCAAACCATGTCACCCAGAGAACTCGCTCTGTGACATGTGTGACACATGCAAATGACCTAACTGTTCTGAAAGAGCTAGATGTTGATTTTGACAACCTCTCTGATAATGGGTTTAACCTAATTGATCAATTGGGTGCTCAAGAATGGAAGAATTACTTTGATAGACTAAGAGGTCCATGCTTTGATGATCTAGTGAAAGAATTCTGGAGACATGCAGATACTCACGAATTCCATGTGGTATCTTTTGTTCTGGAGCAGAAGATTATCATCACTGAGAGATCTATCTCCGAATTGCTAGGAATGAAGTTCTTGGAAGGAAAGAGGGTGTACGGAAAAACTGAGAAATCCGAGTCAGTCATTAACAAAGCTATCTTCAAGAGTTGTCAATCAGGAACAACGGACTACAAAACCAAAAACTTGCGTGACAACCTAAGGATATGGCACAAGATTATTCTTGGATGCATTAATTCAAGACCGGCAAAGAGTGCTACAGATTTTGCCAACGCAAATCAAAAACACATGTTGTACTACCTGCTTAAACATGAGAAAATTGCCTTCCCTCCATTCTGTTCTACTATTTAAAGGACATGGTGCGCAAAAACAGAACAACAGCCTCACCAGAAAAGAAGATTGTCAACTACATTCCTTTTGGAAGACTGATCTCTGACATTCTGGTTGAATGCAGATTAGTGGATTATTTGACCAAGGAAGCAAATTTCACGAAATATCTGAATGAAAAAGTTTGAGAAGTTTTCAATGCTGTAAATCTTAAACATATGAAGATGATTGCAAGTGTAGAGGTGAAACCAACACCTATTTCTCCCGACACGGTGAAAAAGATCAGGAATCCAGTGGAAAACTATCCATTCTACCGCAAATAAGATAATCCAACAGCAATAGCCTCTTACATTGCCATAATGAGATAAGCAGAATCTAGAGTTGAAGAAGTTGTCCCTCGGTCAAAGCATATTACCAGGAGTAAGAGGAAGCTTGCTGAAGAGGATGCGGAGGGTAAAAAGAAGAAAAAGGATGAAACTGAAATCTCCAGAAAAGAAGCTCTTCTTCTTGAGAAAATCAATAAAGTTGATGCAAATCCATCTGGTGCTGCACTATCTTCATCAATCACCTCTACCTCCATTCCACAAGTAAGGTTTAAACCTCCATCTTTCTCTATTCCTTTACCAACCACTAATCAATCAACCAACAGTCCATCAATAACTACCCCAATCCTGTCTGAGATTGTTTTTACCCATGTTTCAACAACAACTACCTTAACAATTCAGCCAAATGAACTAGAACCAACAAATCAAATCTCTGAATCTCTAGCTCCCATCACTGAATCTAGTTCTGAGGGAACCTCCTATGAATCTCTAGAAATTGTCTTACCTAAAAACCTCATGAACTCTGACAATCTAGAAGTCACCTCTCATAACAATCAACAACAACCACCTGAACTTGCTGCTACTGAGATTAACTTATCTCAGCAACCACCATCTGAAACCAACTCTGATAAATCCAACCTCGCTCTGGTTGTCTACAATACTCCACCTACAACTTCCTTTGAAGAATGTACAAGTCAATTTCATGACAAAGCACTTGAGAAGTTTGCTAGGTTAAGAGCGGAACTTTGTACAAGCACAAAGCTCACGGAACTTGAGAGTGCTTGTCAAAGTTTTCAAAAATGGCTGGACATGGAACTTACAAGAATTGTAAGTTTCTCAAACACGACCATAACTACTGAACTAGCAAAAGCTAAAGAGAGAGCAGAAGCTGAAGCAAGAGTCAGAGTACTCGAGTTCTTAGCTGCTAAGCAGAAAGAAGCTGAAGAAAAGGTTGCTAAAGAAGCAGAAGAGCAAGCTGCTAGAAAGGTACAAGAAGCTGCAGAGGCTGAAAGAACTAAAGAAAGTGCTATGATTGCTTCCACCTCTGATCCCGTTATCAAGCGTCTGGGAGACGTCGTTGATGAAATCAGAACTGAACAGAAGAACTTCAGAGAAAGGTTTGACAAGCAAGATACTGTCAATGAAAATCTTCAGATCAAGATGAAGAAAATCTGGGACAAACTGTCCTTTGACAGCAAATAAACCTCTGTTTCTCTTTTAAGTTTTAATTCTGTGTTTTTCACCCTTGGACTACCCTATGTTTATCTTTTTGATTCATGACAAAAAGGGGGAGAAAGTATGAATGTGATAATTTTGATTATAGTCATTCTCTAAAAAACAATGCTGCTTACATGCTAACAGATAAATCTGTCATCTCTATTAGATTGTTTTTTTGTATTTTTTTTCTTCTATGCAGATAACTCAGAATTCTGATGATGAAGACAGACTCAAAAGGTTAATGAAGTCAGAGGGAGCCCCAAGCAAGAACCTTAATCTAATACTCAGGGGGAGCACTTCATAAAAAGGATAAGCTATCCTAAAAACCTTTTCATTTTCCCTGTGTTATATATATCAAAATTGTGTCATCAAATTATATAGTTTTGTCATCATCAAAAAGGGGGAGATTGTGAGAACAAGATTTGGTTCTGCAATATTATCTCAAAGTTTTGATGATAACAGATGAATATTTGTATGAACAATTTTATGCAACTAATGTTGTTATTTGTGAGAACCTAGCAAACAGGTTCTGCTTCCGTGAATTGGCGCAATGCTTAATGAAAGATGCTTCGAAGAACTGAACACAATTCGAAGATAAGACAAGATTCACATAACTTTGATACGAAAAGAAAAAGAAAATGAATTCTTAAGATCAAGAGACAAGGGTTCTGATGGGACAAAGTCCAAATGCTGAAGCCTCACGATTTTCGATCAAGGTTCTGAAGACCTACCCAAAGTCGACTCTCATGCTTCAATCAAATATTATCAGAAGCCTCTGAAGATATGAAGAAAATGGATTAAGAGAACAAGGTTCTAAAGACAAGTTCTGAAGATTCTGGAAGCGCAGAGCTGATGATTCGAAGACTTGATAATCTCAAGAACCGAGCAATGGTTTCCCTTCTTACTCACGCTCACAAAAAGCCTCTGAAGTTGAGAAGCCCAGAAAAACCTGCCACACTGTACAACTGTACCACATTACAACGTTAAAATTCTCGAAGACTGTGCGAAATACAAACAAGACAATCTGATACATACAGAATGCGCTATATACAGAAGATTTTGTACTTGTCCTCACGCTTCCAGCCGTAAACCTACTTAGCTATCATGATTTCATTTCAACGGCTCTTTTCACTCGGCTATAAAAGGAAGCTCAAAGACTTGAAGAAAGATACACATGCGAACTGCTACAATACATTTTTAAGTCTGTTCTTTCTGAAGTCATTCTTGGTCTAAAATCGTGTTTACGTTATCAGCTTGATAATAAGCAATTCTCTGTAAACTCATTGTGTCTGAACTTAAAAGTTGTATTCCTTAAGAGAGTCTTAGTGATTAGATCTCTTGAGAAGTCTAGGACGTGTGTATTAGAGGTTGTGCCTTAAGTAAGATCTGTGTGGTTGGATTACTTGAGAAGTCTAGAACGTGTGAGTTTTAGAGGTTGTTGTTAGTCACCAGCTGTGTAGCTCGTGCAGTGTACTATTTTGTTGAATAGTGGATTAAGACCTCGTTGAGAGAGGCAAAATCACCTTGGCGGGTGGACTAGACTAACTTGGGAGATTTTCAAGTGAACTAGTATAAACATAAAATGTTTATATCTTTTGGTTTAACCAAGTTGTTGTTCTTTAGAAAAGGGAAAAAGTTTTAACAAGGAAAGTTATTCAAAAGAAACGACTGTTTTGAAAAACCAATTCAAACCCCCTTTCTTGCGTTTTCCACACCTTCAGTGTCAGCTGACACGGGCACCCGTGTCAGGCCCCTGCCTTCAATTTCAAATGGGTGCTGCTCCAGACCTGCTGACATGGGCCGTGTCAGCCCTCTGTCTCCATCTCACATCTTCATTTTCTGCTCTTCTCCTGACACGGCCCGTGTCAGACAACACTAGGGCTCGTGTCAGGCTACTGTAACCCTTCAAAAAGCCTTTTGAAACGATCCGAGATTTCCATTCTTCGCATAAGTCCTCCGGGGCTTCGACCTATGATCTGAAACCAACATGAACTACCAACAACACATAAAATGCACCAAAATATCATAAAACTATGGAATATAAACTAAGAGAATGAACTTGTAAAAAAGATAAAATTAACTTACGAAAACAATAAAAACATGCAATTAAATGTTACCGATTTCTTGACTTTAGGCCGAATAACAGGACGAAACCTCATAGAATTGGTGACCGATCACAACCCCAAACTTATCTCATTACTTGTCCTCAAGCGATGCTCGAGACAACAAGACGGTCACCCCCAAATTATCCTAACCTTACCACAATTCTGCTGAGGACTTTCGCAACTCACCTTTAACGTTCCTTTTAACGGTTTCCTCCTCACCCGACTTTTGACGTTCCACCAAACTTCCACTTCGAAGTATTCTTTCACCTATCAACTTTTCAAACTCTCACCAAATCTCTCGGGTTAAAGTGTTTACACTCAAAAATCACAGCATGCAACATCGACTCATAAGTTTGAATACCATCTATTTTCACATCACATACACACAACACACACTTTTTAAGGGCTTTTAGGGTTGTAACGGGGCTTCGGGACACGGTGGGATAAACAAACAAAAGGGAAAAACAAAGGGTTTTTATGCTCAGACGCAATGTCATTTCTCTCATCCCTGTGTAGCTTGCACTTTTCATACTCAAGGGCGTTGGACACAACTTATTAGGATTTTCCAGTTTCTCTCCTCAAGTGTAACTTCGAGGTTCTTTTTCGTTTTTTTTACTGGATACTCCTATAGGTAAATGCATTCTTTCATCTCTTTTTTTTTCTTTTCTTTATTTTTTTTTCAAGGCTTTTTCTTTACTCTCTTTTTTTCTCTCTTTTTTTTATGCACTTACTTACATTTTTGCGAGTGTTTCAACCCCAATCTTAGAGTTTTTGCACAGGTCATAAATTAATGACACCTATCCGAGCAGGGTGAGGGAGTGTTTGGGCTTATGGTTTACACGATGTGGTTGATAACAAACAAAAGGGAATATGGCTCGAAAGGGCTAACAACGGATCACATATGAGGGTTGGCTAGAAAGGCTCAGGGCTAACAAAAACGAGTGCATCAGTGTGTAGATGTGTGCATAGAAAATCCAACAGACGAATACGCAAACTAAGAGTGACAACGACATACTGAATAACTCTCATGATGATAATCCATTTGGCTTTGTATAATCCTCACCATGTTTGGCCTGCTGACAGTTTCCAGGGTACATATTGTGTGATGTGGTATCATTCCCGTCTCAGGTGCACAGTATTCCCAAATCAATCCCGTGTTGGGGAGTCGCGTCCGATCCCTTACTTCAGCAGTATCAACTTCCGGGGGTTTCCTTGAGATCAAGCTTGGGCCGCGTCTTCTCATCCACTTACTACGAACTTCGTGATTATCCGGCACCAAAGTCTCTAATCTGTAACACACTACGTAAAACATACCAAACAAACGAAATACTTAAACAAAAGTGAAATGACGGAAAATAAAACAAGAAAAAAGCAAATAAAACCCCACACACTTGAACTAAACAGTGACCTCACTGTTTTAGAACAACCGTGAGAGGGGACTCACATAGCCTCACTGAGGAGGAGGTTGAGGAAACTGCAACATCAACTGCTGCATCAGCATGTGCATCTCATCCATAACACCACCTTGGCGATTTTGCTCTTGGCCCTGGCGTGTCAACTCCTGGCTCTGGCGGGTCTGCTCTTCCCGAATTTCACCAATCTCATATTGGAGCCACGACCATTGGTCTGGAGTCATGAAGGTGGACTGAGCACCCGTGTGTGAGGTTCCTGCAAAAGGGGGGACAGTTTGCTCTGGCTCGGGTTCCGTACGGAAATCTCCATGGTTATGGTCACCTGTAACAAACGTGTCAACCTCGTGGCCGTCCGTTTCATCTGGGACGACATTCTTATAGAGCTTGTTGGCCGTGTCAGCAATCCCTATTTTAGAAGGGTTAGGAAGAGGCAAAATGAACTGATTAGAGCACATTAACTTATAATAGTAATCAGATGGAGTAATCATACCTTGCTGGACAAGAGCAGTCATGTCCAGACGATTCTTACCAGGGATCGGCGTCTCATTCAGTGCGGTCGGGTCATGTCCGAGGTACTCAGCAATCTGGGTAATCATACCCCCGACAGAAATTCCACCTGTAGTGGGTCGGCCCACTTTTCCCAAATAATTAGCTGCAAAAGCAGCTACATTCATCGCAACCCCCTTCGCCATTGCATACAAAAAGTATAGCTCCTTCTGGGTGGCTACCCCAGTGCTGTCGCCTCGACCAAACAAGGCATAAGCTAACCCTTTCTGCGCATACCTGAAACATGGATTTTGAATCCCTGAAGCTTTAGCTCCCTTAGCCACATACACATAGTGACCAGTAATATCCATCCAAAAAGAGCGAGCGTCAAAATCATCCGGGACGGCTCCCGGACCATAGATTGGGAGGTTCAGAATACTCCCCAGCTGCTCTACTGACAACTCGTGGTCAGTGTTATACAACCTGAAACTCACAGTACCAAAAAAATATTTAGCAGTACTTATCAATCTGTTCAGAAGCTTAAATTCGACAATACTTAGAAATTCCAATGTAATGCGCTCATATGTTGGTGCCTCATACAACATGAACTCAAGCATGCCTATTACATGAAACATTCTATTGACTTCCTCAGATAATCCTAATTGAGATAGAGTATCGGGACACATATACCTCGTAGGTGTTATCTTACGTTTCACATGCATTTAGTAGCGCTTCTCACGTGCAACATTGTCGAAGATTATCCCATGAGAATTTGGTTGGTGAATGGTACGCTTCCGGGTCTGTGATGGCTCTACTGCAGGTTGATTTCCTTTGTCTACGCGCTTCGGGGGCATTTTCGTACCTGAAAATTAACAAAAAACTGAAAACGAAAATTAGTCGAAAATGCTACCGTGGAATGGTAGAGGAGGACGAGGGGAGCAACTTTCGTGAAGCGGGATGATGGTTTTGGTGAGTGGGTATGTGACAATTTGAAGGTTTAAGTGGTGTAACAATGGAGGTTTTTGGTTTTTTAGGGAAAGAGAAGAGAATGAGAGTTATGAAGATGAAAGATAAAGGAATTAAGAGTGATTGATGAGTGGTAAAGAGTGGTTAAAGCAAATTAACTCGTGTGGGTCACACCAGAAAGTAAAAAAATTTCAAAAAATTTCAAAATCCTCCCACTCACCTTCCTAACACGGGCCGTGTCCGGTGACACGGTGGGCCGTGTCAGGGCTCTGCCAAACATCTTCCACGAATTAAAAAAAAATCACCCTTCAGACTTGCTGACACGGGCCGTGTCCGGTGACACGGTAGGCCGTGTCAGCCCACTGACTTCCATAAAAAACATGCGCCAAGAGTCCCTGCCTGAACAGGCCGTGTTCGGTGACACGGTAGGCCGTGTTAGGGCACTGTTTTTTCAAAATTTCACCGTTTTTCATTCTTTTTCTCAGTGCTTCTTGAATCTATGATCCCAATAATTTTTTACTCAATCTGATCATCTTGTGCCAAAGTTTCCTCCTCTTTATGATGACTTTGTGAACACCCACATAAAATAGAAAACAAAACAAAACAACGATTAGAAAAAAAACTGTGGGTTGCCTCCCACAAAGCGCTTCGTTTAACGTCGCATGGCTCGACGTATGTCCATCTTACCCCGTAAGATGAATAACATCAACCTGGCCACTTTCTTGACCTTGACAATATGGCTTCAATCTTTGTCCATTCACACCAAAAATGTGTCTCCATTGGTCGCATTTTTCAACTCAATAGCCCCATAGGGAAACACTTTGTGAACTACAAACGGTCCCGACCATTTAGACTTCAGCTTTCCCGGGAATAGTTTCAACTGGGAATTGTATAAAAGACCAGTTGTCCTTCCCAAAACTCTTTCTTTTGAATCCTCCTATCATGCCATTTCTTTGTTTGGTCCTTATAGACTTTGGCATTTTCATATGCTCGATTCCGAAACTCTTCCAACTCATGGAGTTGAAGAATCCTGGAACTCCTGGCTTTGGATAGATCCAAGTTAAGAAATTTCAATGCCCAGAGTGCTTTGTGTCCTAACTCCAAAGGCAAATGACATGCCTTTCCATATACTAGTTGGTAAGGAGACATACTGATTGGCGTCTTGAATGTCGTTCGATACGCCCAAAGTGCATCATCCAACTTAGTCGCCCAATCCTTTCGAGAGGAGCTAACTGTCTTTTCAAGAATCTGCATGAGTTACCTATTGGATACTTCTACCTGGCCACTGGTTTAAGGATGGTATGGAGTGGTGATCCGATGTTTCACATTATACTTTGGAGTAACCTTTCCATGAGGTGATTTAGGAAATGTGTTCCTTCATCACTTATTAGCGCTCTCGGCACTCCAAATTTAGCAAAAATGTTTTCTTTCAAGAACTTCACCACTACCTTCGCATCATTAGTCGGCAAGGCTACAACTTCAACCCATTTAGAGACATAGTCCACCGCCACTAAGATGTAGTGCTTTCCAAATGACGGTGGGAATGGCCCCATAAAGTCTATACCCCAAACATCGAATAACTCAACTTCCAACATTGAATTCTAGGGCATCTGATTCCTCTTGGATATATTCCCCGTTCTCTGACATTTGTCGCATTCCCTTACCATTTCTTGAGCATCTTTAAATAGAGAGGGCCAGTATAGCCCAGACTGAAGAACTTTGGTAGCGGTTCTATCACCACTGAAATACCCTCCTTAGTCTGAGTCGTGACACGCTTTTAGCAGTTCCCTTTGTTCCTCTTCTGGTACACACCTTTTAACCAATCCATCAACTCCTCTTTTGTACAAGAATGGATTATCCCACAAGTAAAACCTGCAATCATGTAAAAACTTTTTTCTCCGGTTAGAATCAAAATCGTCAGGTATAACGCCGCCTACCAAATAATTTGCATAGTCTGCGAACCAAGGAACACCAATAACAGCAAGGATGTGTTCATCAGCAAACTCATCCTTTATTGGACGATTCTCCTCTGTTTCTTCAATCGGTGACATCCAAGAGAGGTGGTCAGCAACAGTGTTTTCACACCCTCTCTTGTCACGAATCTCCACATCAAACTCCTGAAGAAACAAGATCCATCTCAACAATCTTGGCTTTGAGTCATACTTAGCAAAAAGATACTTTAAAGCAGCATGGTCAGTATAAATAATAACCTTAGAACCCAACAGATATTGCCTAAATTTATCAAAGGCATACACAACAACTAGCAACTCCTTTTCGGTAATTGCGTAGTTCATCCGCGCAGGGTTCAACACACGACTAGCATAGTAAATGACATGTAACAACTTTTCCCTTCTTTGTCCTAAAACAGCCCCTACTGCAATGTCACTAGCATCGCACATGATCTCAAAAGGTAGAGACCAATCAGGGGCAATGACAATTGGTGCCGACACTAATTGATTTTTTAATGTCTCAAATGCATCGGCACACTCCATATCAAAAACAAAGGCTCTGTCCTTAACCAACAAAGTAGTAAGAGGTTTGGCAATTTTTGAAAAGTCTCTTATGAACCTGCGGTAAAAACCCGCATGCCCCAAGAAACTTCTTATACCTTTCTCATTTACCGGAGGCGGAAGCTTTGATATTACCTCGATCTTTGCTTCGTCCACCTCTATTCCCTTATAGGAAATTTTGTGACCTAAGACTATGCCTTCTCTCACCATGAAGTGGCACTTCTCCCAATTGAGAATCAGATTCGTTTCCTGGCATCTTTCTAAAACAAGAGAGAGATTAGTTAAACACTTAACAAATGATGAACCAAAAACTGAAAAATCATCCATGAAGACTTCCATATGCTTTTCAAGCATATCAGCAAAAATGGAAGTCATGCATCTTTGAAATGTGGCAATTACACAACCCAA
This sequence comes from Lathyrus tuberosus, assembly GCA_022829125.1. Taxonomy (NCBI): domain Eukaryota; kingdom Viridiplantae; phylum Streptophyta; class Magnoliopsida; order Fabales; family Fabaceae; genus Lathyrus; species Lathyrus tuberosus. The sequence continues at coordinate 12,701,228 of JALAZF010000045.1, forward strand.
ATGGCATTCTCCTGTAAGCAAACACGCCATAGGGGCATGTAAAAGTTGTCTTCTCTTGATCTTCTGGTGCAACCGCAATTCGGTTGTACCCCGAGTAACCATCCAAGAAGCAGTAAAAATCATGACCTGCTAACCTTTCCAACATTTGATTAATGAATGGCAAGGGAAAGTGATCCTTCCTGGTAGCAAGGTTTAGTCTCCTGTAATCAATACATACCCGCCATCCTGTGACAGTACGTGAAGGAATTAACTCATTCTTCTCATTTTGGACGACGGTGGTGCCACCCTTTTTAAGTACCACATGAACTGAACTAACCCATGAACTATCCGATATCGGGTAGATAAGACCTGCATCCAACAACTTCACCACTTCTTTTCTAACTACTTCTTTCATTGCCGGATTTAGTCATCTCTGGGGTTGGACCACCGGTTTATGATCGTCTTCCATGAGAATCTTATGCATGCAAATAGTCGAACTAATTCCTTTCAAATCATCAATTGCCCAACCAATAGCACCCTTGTACTTTTTCAAAACTTGAACAAGCTTCGTCTCTTGAAGACTTTTGAGACTAGAACTTATTATAGCCGGGCATTTACCATCGGTGTCCAAGAAAATATACTTGAGATTTTCGGGCAACTGTTTCAACTTCGCACTCTTCTTGGTATCTTCACTTCCCTCCACTCTTTGAGGTTGTCTTAGATCTTCCCACCGGTGTGGTCGAGATCTTTTCCACGGTGGTTGTGCTTCCATCATGGCTAACACTTCCGACTCTTTCTCATCCATCTCTTCATTTTCCTCAAAAATTGCTAAACTCAACACTTTTTCTAGAGGTAACCGTGGTGAATTCAAAGTTATATCAATATCATCCACTTGATAAATTACCTCTATAGTGTGACTTGTGCCAATATCATCTTTATACTTCATAGTGTTTCACACATCAATTTTCAATTCTTCATCATAGACTTTAAGGGTCATAGTTCCTCCCTCTATGTCTATCAAACACCTTCCCGTTTCAAGAAACGATCTCCCAAGAATAAGTGGAATCTCTTCATTTTTCGGCATCTCAAGAATAACAAAATCCACCGGAAACACAAACTTGTCAACTTTCACCAGAACATCTTCAACTACCCCATATGGCCTCTTCATTGAATGATCCGCGAACTGGAGTGTCATCCTAGTATCTTGCACCTTTCCGATACCCAATTTTTGGTAAATGGACAACGGCATGAGACTAACACTTGCCCCTAAATCAATAAGAGCTTTCTTGAACGACCTATCTCCAATTGTGCAAGGAATGGTGATGGAACCTCGATCTTTATTTTTAACCGGAATCTTCATACCCTGCAAAATAGCACTATAAGTTTTGGTTAGAATAATCGGATCTGTTTCCACAGTTCGTTTCTTTGATATGATGTCCTTCATAAACTTGGCATACGTAGGCATTTGCTCAAGAGCCTCTAAGAATGGGATGTTCACTTCAAGCTTTTTAAACATCTCTAGAAATTTTTCAAAACTCTTCTCTTGCTGCCCCGTCTTCTTATTCCTTTGTGGATATGGAAGTTTGATGACCGATTTTGGCTCACTTATTTTTTCTTTAGAAACCGGTTTAGGCACCACAATCTCTTCATTCACCACTTCATTTTCCTTGATCTCAAGGTCCACTTCAATCAATGGCTCTTCACTCTCTAACTCCTCTTCCGTGACATTTTGATTTTTATTACTTCTAGTGGTCACAACACTCACATTATTGTGCTCTTTAGGATTAGTCACCGTTGTGCTCGGAAACACTCCCGGTGTTTGAGAAGTTCCCACTTGCTGTGCTATTTGCCTCATTTGAACTTCAAGGTTTTTGATTGATGCGGCAGCATTTCTGATATTGTTCCTTGTTTCTTCTTGGAATTGAGAGCTTTAAGCGGCCATCTTTTCAATGGCAATTTTCCAATCAGCTTTTCTTGGTGCTTGCTGTTGAAATTGTTGTGGGTGTTGTTGAAACTATTGCTGAAATTATTGTGGATACGACTGCTGAGGATGTTGCTGAAATTGTTGTGGATACGGCTGCTGAGGGTGTTGTTGTTGAGGACGGTATTGTTGTTGCTGCGGTTGGTTCGGAGGTGGAGTGGACCCTTGCTTTGGAACATTCCCTTGCTGATTTTTCCAAGAGAAATTTGGGTGATTCCTCTACCCCGGATTTTAGGTGTTGGAATAAGGGTTATTCTGCTTCAGAAAGTTGATTTCTTCCACTTGTTGCGCAGTAGCAACACAATGCACAGTAAAATGCGGTCCCCCACATATTTCACAATTAACCTCCTGAACTGGTTGAACCTGTGCCACAATTTGAGTATCAAGATTCATCTTTTTAATCCTTCTTTCTACCTCAGCTGCAATCTGGTCTTCCATTTTTACTACTTGCTCAGTAAGCTTCAAATCAATCATCTTTTCCGATTGGGTCACACTGCGATCATACAACTCTAAGTGCTCATTCGCTGCAATAGCCTCAATTATTTTTTTGATACCAGTGGCTGTTACAAAGTTGGTTGAGCCACCGACAGCTGTATCGATGAGCTGCTTAGTCTTCATCTTGAGACCATTAACAAAATTCTGCATTTGTTCAGTTGCGTCCATGTTATGAGTGGGGCACGCAACCAAACACCTCTTGAACCTCTTATACGCATCTCCAAGTGACTCTCCCTCTTTCTGTTTAAAGTTCACTATGTTATACCGCTTTCGGATGTACACAGAAGCAGGGAAGTATTCATTCAGAAATGTTGTTTCCATCTCTTGCCAAGTGGTAATACTCCCAGCAGGTAATGAGTAAAACCACTCTTCAGCTTCATCGGCTAAGGTAAACGGAAACATAACTAGCTTCTTCGCTTCTTCGGAATGTCCCTAAATCTTCAATGACGTGCTCATAGTAAGAAACCTTTGTAGATGCTTATTTGCATCTTCATTGATCTTTCCTAAAAAAAGGTCTACTCTGAAGCTGTCGAATAGTGGACGGGTGCAGCTGGAATTGCGCGACAGTAACTGGTTGATTTACGATTGTCAATCGCACTGTTGGAGCGTTCGCCCTTCCATAGTCACCGAGAAGTCTTTCTGCTGGTGGATCGTCAGCCATAATAACTATTTTCGGCTCTGAGTCTATGCCGGAATCTGTGCGCTCGGAGTGGACTGAATTTGCATCTTCTTTTTCTTGCTCAGAAATAATTAGTTCTGAACCTGACACTGCCAGTCTTTCTTGCTTGGCTTGACGGTGTCTAGCGTGCAATGATCTCTCTGGTTCTGCGTCAAAAGAAAATACAGCTGAGGCCTTACCTCGCATACCCAGGTTAGAAAATTATTAGTAATAATAAACAATAATAATAAAAAAAATTGAAAAAAATAAAATTAAAATTTTATTCACAGAGTGACAAAATTCCAATTGAACTAACACAAGTACTTATAATTTTGCAGTCCCCGGCAACGGCGCCAAAAACTTGATTGGAAAAATAACAAGTGTACTATTTTTACCGATGTAGTAATAGTTAGGGTTATCCCCATAATCGATCTCTCGAGGACTGCGTGTAATTATAAGTGTAGATGTTATTTCAATTAAACAAAAATGCCTTTGGGGGTTTGTTTGTTCAAAAAATTATAATAACTATTGAGCAAATAAGCAAGATGAGTAAAAATGACTTAAACAAATATGAGAAGTATGCCAGCGCAAGGTGTATGAAATTCCTTATAATAATAACAATCCTTATTTTTTAACTCATTGCTTAAACCAATCATTACTGGCTTTTAAGAACATTTTTCTATAATTCCTTAGTAAGAAAAACCTTTGGTATTCCCCCTATACCCCAATTCCTTAGCGGTATAGGAAGAATAACAAGCAATTATTTTTATCAAAAGCTTTGCGGTTACTATAGGGCATCCCTATTCCTAGGCGATATCTACTATAGTATTATCGTATAAAAAGCATTAACAATGGTTCTTCCGACCAAAAGTTAACCGTAAATCAAATCCTATTTTCCAATATGGACAAGCATTAAGAACATTATACAATAAACATGATTATGAGAAAGCAGTGAAATTTCTATTGCAAAGGACAAATTGTCATTACAGGGAAAATCAGGGACACCCCCTGGCATTGGGGGGTTTAGCCTCTCATAGTTCTAAAAACAAAAACAAAAATATAATTAAAAGTAGACATTACAATTTAATCGTAGGAATTTTGATCTTTAATGATGAAAGCTCATCAATGATCTCCCTTCTTCCAATCTCCTTGATAGCATAAGAACTCAAGCGTAAAATTATTCGTAAGAGTAAAAAGTGTCTTCTCTTTTCCCAAAACCTAGCCTAAGTAGTTCCAAATCAAAAATAACAGTGTGTAATCCCCAGAATACCCTTTCAGGAACTTAATCTCACAAAATCATAAAATTTGGAATTTGCTCCGGACAAGTCAACACGGGCCGTGTCAGCTGACACTGCAGGCCGTGTTGGCCCTCTGCCCTAGGGAAAATACAAGTTTTTGTTCCAGACCTCCTGACACGGGCCGTGTCAGATGACACGGGCCATGTCAGGCAACATTGGGGCCCGTGTCAGGCTACTGTAACCCTTCAAAAAGCCTTTTGAAACGATCCGAGATTTCCATTCTTCGCGTAAGTCCTCCGGGGCTTCCACCTATGATCTGAAACCAACATGAACTACCAACAACGCATAAAATGCACCAAAATATCATAAAACTATGGAATATAAACTAAGAGAATGAACTTGCAAAAAAGATAAAAATTAACTTACAAAAACAATAAAAACATGCAATTAAATGTTACCGATTTCTTGACTTTAGGCCGAATAACAGGACGAAACCTCATAGAATTGGTGACCGAACAACCGTCGTCTAAGTCGAGCAGCTGCATAAGGTGATGGTGTTTATGATACGCAAGGTTGATCCATGTAAGCAATATGAGAGAAAATAAGCTGAGGAAGGTAATTAACATCATGTAATGAATAGAGTATTATACAGGATTTTGTATAAGAAGCATAGTTGGTAATGAGAATGATGAGCAGGTAAATTTTTGTTGGAATGGATGTGGAAAAAGAGATAAACAGTTTTGGCGCAAAATTCAAATGAAATTTGAAAATTTAAAAGTTTTTAAAAAGTGAGTTTTAGATGCATACAGATATAGTTGGCAAAACAAAAATAGTAACAGAAGTCCATAGTGCTAATAGAGATGTTAATATTAAAGTAAAGAAAAATTAAGAAGTTGCAATGATATGGATGGTATAGTATTGGCGCAAAATTCAAATGAAAATTGAAAATTCTAAAGTTAAAATAAAGTGAGTTTTTGTGGTAGATTGATATAGTTGGCAAAACAAATAGTATAAGAAGTACATAGTGCTAATAGAGATGTTAATATTAAATTTAAGAAAAATAAAGAAGTTGCAATGATGATGGATGGTTCTCCCGATAAAAAACTGTTCATAGAGTGTTAGACACGAGTAAGTGTGTTACAACAGAGTGTGCTATAGATATAGCCATCATATCATGTTACATCATAGTCAAAGAGTTGCTTAATATATCAATTATTTAATAAATAAATTGATCATATAAAATTAAAGTTTATTCATTTTACAGACCTATAAATGTGTTTGAGTGAAGTCATAGTTGTTTTATAACAAATGATATAAGCATATTAGAGTGATATGAGACTTGGTATTTAAGTATAAATAAACATAGCATGCATATAGGTCTATAAGTGTAATAATATGAGAGCATTTCATTATATTGGATTAATTTGATAAAGGATTAAGAAAACACAATGGAAAGAAATTGACTAAATTAGTTTTCAGTTTTGCAGTATGTTTTTTTTTAATTAAACACATACAACTGAAAATGAGTAAGCAGAATAGCTATGAAAGGAATAAAATTTAACATGTTCAATAACTTGTTAAATAACATTGACAATACCAAAAGGTTGAGTTTTGATATGGATAACATATCAACATAGTGATAGGATGAAAATGTAGTAGTAGACAATAAGTTGTACACAAAATATGATTTAGTGGGAGAAACTTAAACAATACATGCAAAGACAAATATCTAAATTTTGGTTATTCAACTATTTATTTATTCTCTAGTTTGATAATTTTCTTAAGCTTTGCACAAGATCTCTCTCCATCACACAAACTGATCAATGTGGTAGATTCGCTTGAACCATCCTGTATTGGTCTCTTGGCAGTGAGTCACGGGTTCTGATATACGTTTCGATATAATCTCAAGGTCCTGAATAAATAAGACAGGATAAAAGAAATCAATAGTTGTGTTACAACATATAAATAAGCATAAGAAGAAAATCAAAGTGGTGTGATAAGAGTAAGTGAGTAACCGTAACAATGGTAGCTGCATTATCAGATTCAGATTTTGCTTCATTAACACTTTCCTTAATCTTAAAGAAATGTAAACACCAATTAGAAACATGATAAATAAAATTATAATTCAGATGTTGCCTCAATGCATCATATGTGTCATGCCTGCAACATTTATGGAGTTATAGTTGCCTCAGGTTTTATAACCTTGATGTCAAATGAAAAAAGAAAGTATATAAAAATTAAAGCAACATATTATGGAAGGAGTGATGAAATGGAACAAATATGTTAAATCCTCTAAAGCAAACAAAACAGAAATTGGTAAAAGTGTACCTGGGTTTGCTCCCATGGAGCCTTAAGTTGTTTTATAAAAGCTTTATCCCTAAGCAACATGACAACATAGTCATTCTCCCACCGGGGTTACCACTTGACCTTGAAAGCAAGTTCTATATCCAACAAAACATCCAGTGCTAGAGGAAATTCCAAAGGATCATCAATGCCAGCCTAAAAATATGTGGTGACATGATTAGAAACCAAAACTTTTTGTTCAACAACTCATAGACTTCTCATTGCATCGGAAACAAATTACTTTAATAACAAACCTTAACCATTGTTTTACGCATCTGAGCAGCAGAGATACCCAATAGTTGAACACATTCCCAGTCCCAGAAAATAAACTTACATCGTTTAGAATCATGAACCACCTCTATCTCAATTTTATACCTAACATTCACGTTTGTTGTTTTAGTGAGACGGTGTTGCACAATACATGAGTATATTTGAAATCTAGCATATAAAAAAGTAACCGACGAACCTAAAGATTTCTGTTTCAGTTGAATGGCCATCCTTACAAATGTAAGGAGCCTTGTCACCATGAGCGACTTTGGGGCATTGGTGACAGGCCAGGTAATACCAGCCAAATGGAGAAGCAATCAGTTTCTTGGTCTCCGCTACGGTGGCACGGAAAGTAACCTGTTTAGGTATTTACAATATATGTACACGTGAGTGTTGATCGTAAATAAGGTTGTATACATATTGTTTATAACATATGGTTTGGTTATATACCACACGAAGTTTAACAATTTCACGAAGGGGAAGAACAATAGCCTTTGAAAGTAACTTTTGGTAAGGGATCTGTTGAGAGCTTCCGGAACTTTGTGAATAGAGCTGAGACTGAGAGCTAAGCTGGCCAGAAACATTAACCAAGGATTCCTTGGGAAGACTACATAGAAATAACCCAAATGAGATATAACTTACAATGTCATGAAGATGTTATAAATAATAAAGCAAAATCAAAATAAATTGATGGAACCTTTCCATAAATTCCTTGATAGACGACATAACAACATTGATGAACATTTTTGTGACATTGTAAGTATTTGTAACAGTAAGTGGATATTTACCTAGGTGGTATAAAACATAGTGAAACATTAACAAATGATGTAATGAAACATATCATCATAAAGATGTTGATTTAAAAACGTCGATATGAATGTAAAGCTGCAAAACTTCTTCTTTAACCTTTGCGTACTGAAGCAAAACCATCGTTGGTCCTACAGTGTTGACTGGATCCTGGTTGAATTTGACAAACTGGGAGGCATACGACTCCCATAGCGTATAGTTGACTGTATTGTTTCTGAAAATACAACCAGCATGTAAATAAGTAAGCAACTAAATCAGTAGGAATTCACGGTATGATAAGTCGGGAAAATAGTTACCCAATGTCCCTGAGTACGAAGTTCACTTGTTGTTTCTTCATGTAACACCCCAATTTAAATTATTAATCGTCGTGTTATTATTTCTGTTGGTTGGGCCTGGTTAAGGGTGAGTGAAGGGTAGTGCCTTAGTGAATTAATGAGAATTAAGACTTTAGTTAATAATAAGGATAGTGAGGCGAAAATAATAATATTAGTATGGTTAATGTTAGTGTTATTGTTATTATTCTTGTTATTATCATTATTATTATTAGAATTATTATTATCAATATTATTTTGTTATTAATTAAATAAATAAAACCTGATTAAAGAGAATTAAGGGGAGTTTATTGGACTAAGGTGGTTTTCACGTAAAACAAGAATTTGAGAGAAAGAAGAACAAGGAAGAGGAAGGGGTGCTAGGGCAAGGACTTCTTCCCAATTTTTCCAGATTTCTGAACAATTCGAGGTAAGGGGGGAGAACAGGTTCATATTTGGTGATTAAATCGTATAAGGGTAGTGGGGAGTCCTTAACCCCGTAGGATTTTGTCTGATTTGATGTTACTGTATGATTTTGGTGTCTATATGTGAATCCATGTTGAAATTCCTATAGTTGAATTGCTAAATCGATCTGTGTGAATATGATTTTTTGTTGTTGTTGCTGTTGTATGAACATCTCCGTTGCAGATTTGTTTTTGACCCAAATTGGGAGAATGATTTGGAATCTAGGACCTCTAATTCGTGTAGTAATAATAGGTGGAAATGTAAGAGGAAAGTATAAGCCCTAAAATTGATGTAGAAACACTTTTAGGACTGGTTTGGAGTGAAAACTAGTGAAAATCGTAGCAGAATGCATAATAGTGAGGCTGCTGGTGAATCGCGTAACAGATCTGGCGATACGCGTATCATGTGGGGCGATACGCGTATGGAGTGGCATGATACGCAACAATACGCGTATGGGAGCTAGGTAGTACGCGTAATAGGAGGGCAATACGCGTATGGTGTTGGAATTTGAGAAATTCAGTGAGAAAACGTCTCTGTCCGCACGCGTACGGCATAAGGCAATACGCGTATGGCCTTGGGCATTGTGAGGAGATACGCGTACGAAGGGAGTCAATACGCGTATGGGTTGGGCGAGTGAGCTGGCAATACGCGTATGGCCGGCGAAGTTGCATAATTTTACCGTTTCGCGATTTCTCTCCCGTTTTCGCGTCCGATTCGGTTTCTTTTGGTTTGAGAGGTTGGGATTGGGAGTCAGATGCTGAGTAATACACAGTTGGTGATGAAACTAATTAATTTTATAATTTTTAGGAATTAATTAGTGTTTGGTGAATTATGGTGACTTGTGAGGGTTCAATGATTATGGTGCAAGTGGGAACGATTAGGTGTCTCATGTGTGATCAGGAGGATCGTAACTATGTATGTCTATTATTATACATGTGTGTTATATGTATCTTTGTTGTGATCAGGAGGATCGTGAATTTGTTTATCATTAGTTATATATGTGTGTTATGTGTATGTTTGTTGTGATCAGGAGGATCGGGAATTGTTTATCATTTGATATACATGTGTGTTATATGTATGATGTGATCAGGAGGATCGTGTGCATGTATTTACGCTTGTATACATGTTTTGTTGTGCACAGTTGAGTCTTGCATATTCACGGTGATTGGTGGGTTGAATCATTACTCAGGAGGAGTGTATGTGATTCATCTGTACTCCTATATGGAGAATGGTGGGGGATAGATCATTACCAAGTAGAGGTGTATGTGATCTATCCGGGGTTCGATTGAATGAACCAATGAGTCGGTACCGCATGCATGGTGTCGTGTTGCATTACATTATCATATGTTGATTATTGGTGATTGAATATGACAGTAGGTCGTGATTATGTTGTTGTTGTTGGTGTGAGATACTACCTTCTTATATGTATTATTCACCCTTTTATATTGAATGTAGTTCTCACCCCTCCGTTGTTGTTGTGTCTGTGCTTCTTCGGAAGTACAGATATTCAGGTACCAGGTTAGTGCTTGGAGCTTGTGTAGCTTGTTCGAGTTTAGGGAGTCGCTCTGATACGTAACACGGGATTTGGGAGTTTTACTATTGGTCTTACATTGTTTATTTTGTTACGTATCTTTTGTTTTGATGAATACTGTGGTGGACCACGAATTATGTGGAGTTGTTGGTGTTATTGGCAGATGGTCGTAAATTGAATGATTAAATAATTTTACGCTGTTTTATTTTGATTAATAAAAAGGAGTTTTAAAGTTGATTGATTAATGTGGCATTCCACTTTGTGGTGAAAGCTCTGAGTAATTGTTTATATTTTGTTTATTTTCAAAAATGGGAAAGTGGGGTGTTACACTTCGCACCTGACTATGCCTGAATGTAACCTATACTATCAATGACTCCAATAACATCCGAGAAAAGAAACATGTAATGCAGTAATTCACAGATAACATTAAAAGCATAACAGTAAGAGATTAGACTCAACATGTCTCACCTATAAGCAAATCCTTTCTAAACTGCCCTGTAAGAATATCTGAGAAACTTGTGAAGCTGGCCGGTTTTGGTGGGATTTCATGCTTGATAACATCAGTAACAAAAGTACCACCGGTGAACTTGATGATATAACGGTGGGTTGAAGGCTTGAATACCATATCATTTGCAAGACCTTGAAATGTGAGAAAGTATATGTATGGTCGATGGATAACTTTTCATCATAAGCGGGCATAAAGGTTACTGGGACAACAACATGAATATCATTCCCCTGTTAACGTCAAGGTAAAAGGAAACTTGTTTCAAAAACAGGATAAAAATATATATTTCATACCAAAAGTAGTTTAAAACTTAAAGGTTCATGAGTACTGGGAGGCAATATCCATAAAAGACCAAAGGCCCACCATTTAGGGCAATATCATAAAAGAGAAACAAACAAATTCATAATAGAAAAAAATAGTATAAAATATGCATGCAATATCAAAGGTTCAGTTACCATACTCACCTGTGCATCTACAACGATCATTTTAACGTGTTCTTTGTTGTTAGTGACGACCAACCATTTATGGTGAATCCTAACAGCAACCTTCCAAAGATCCTTTGAGTCGTTGAGGTCGGGGAGTTTCTCGAAGGGTCTCGCCATTGTTGAGTTAGTTTTTTTTCCTCTTTCTTTGATGAAACGCAGAGCATAAAAAGGAAAGCAAGTTTTGTGGTAAAATGAAAGGGTGAGAAGAAGTTGATTATAGAAGCATGCAAAAGCTTTTTGGAATAAGAAGAAATGATTAGACGTTTTTGAAAGGATAGGAGAGAAAAAGCCTGCTACATTTGCATTGGAAAAGTAAGTTAGACAATTGATTTTAAATTAATATTAATATATATTTACTACATTACATGAACAATTTTGAAGATACAAAGCAAGAAAATGTGAAAAATGTTGATATGTTGATATCATAAAAGCGGGAAGCGTTGAAGAAAAGAAAAAAATGAAGTGATGTTCATTAAACATAACCAGGTGGCAGCCTGAGGGACAAGAAGGGCAGATTAGTCATTTCCAGAGCATCTACCTTTCTTATATGGTAGATATTCATGGCAAAAGCTCATTTATTAAAAAAATGACACCAAAAAGTAAGAAATTTACAATTCTACTTTTACTCTATATAATGCAAATGTTAAATTGTTTTTTATTAATATTTTCAAATTTGCAAGATGGTCTTCATATTTTATGAAAATTTCGAATTCACCTCAAAATTTTCAAAAAAAAAGTGCAAATAAGTCCCTAATAATTTTTAAATTTTACAAATTGGTCCCTTCAAATTTTTAAAAATTACAAATTGATCCATATTTTTCATACTTTAAATTTGGTCCAAAAGTTTTAAAATTTTTGAAAATGATCCCAATAATTTAACAATGAATAATTTTAATAGTCCATTCAAACAAAAGAATTTAAAAATGAATGAATTTTCCATTGAATTATTTAAATTTTTGAATACCTTAACAATTGTCAATTACCTCATCCAAACACACTCCTAGGCTTTACAATTTATTATAGATTTTGCTGAAGCACTCCCGCAAGTGAAATTAGTTGCTTATGATATTTATGTGTTTAGGGTGAGCATCACAAGGAGATAAAATATGGCTTGTTTGTTGAGTTTGTTGATAAAGATGAAAGCAAATAAAATAATCAAACCATATTTAAAGAGAATGTTAAGGTTATTAGTGAGTATAATGGTCAACCCAAACTTGATGAGAATACTGATGTCATGGATAAAAAATGGTATAGCAACAATTGATGCAAGAAATAAGGTTTCTCATGGTGAAGGCCATCAACCTATGATTATTGAAGTCTAGGAGCCTAGTGAAGATTTATTCAAGAAGATCGGTGTCATAATGCAGATGAAACGAGGCGTCTCTATGGATGATGATATTAGGGGGTCAATGATGACACCCCATATTTTGTATGAGTCTTTGTAACTTAATATTTGGTTGGTGCATTTTGTAAGTATGAGACGCAATCTAAGAGGGGTGAATTATATTTATTGGATTTTTCTTGATTTTATGAAAAGTTTCTTATATTTTAATTTTGCTGGAAACAAGTGATTGGTTCCAACTTTTATATGAATGAAAAGTCCAGAAAATTAAAAGCATAAAAGTAAAAGACACACAAGAATTATACTAGTTTCCTTTATTAACCAATGTTACATCTAGTCCCTCTATACATTAGAGGATTTTCCATTATGTTTACAGTCATGTACAAATCTCACGCCAAGACTTCTTTACAACTTTCTAAGACATACAAAAACACCAAATCCTATGGTAGATTTTGAATCACCGCAATTCAAATAATCTTTTTCGCAATCACTAAAAACTATGATGATCTTCACAAAAACCATAAAGTACACCACTTTGTGAAAATAAGCTTATCCGAATGTTAGTTTTGATGAAGACAAGATTAGAAGAATTTGCTCATGACAAAAGAATGGAAAAAGCCTCATTTCAAAAGCTTAAGGATCAAGTTTCAAATGCAAGTATTGAATAAAATATTTGGATAGTTATGATTTATCAATGTGTTTTGAGGTAGAAGAAAGCATTTCCATTATGTTCATCATTAAGTGCTCATGAAAATTATGGCAACTATATCATATTGCATTCATATTCTAAACATCCTTGAAACATGGCTTGAACTCATTTTTCATAAGTATTTTTTTGGTTCATAGCATGTGTAACAGGTTACACCTTTCCTGGTAATCGACTACACATTCGTGCATGTGAATTCTTTGGTTGAGTATAGCAGGTGTAACCGGTTACACCATTTCTGGTAACCAATTACGCACACGAATTTTTCAAATTTTTCAGCACCACTTCAGGTGTAACCAGTTACACTCTTTTTGGTAACCGGTTACAACTGAAGTAGTGGTAGTGGTTCATTTAAATTATGATTCTAACGAATTTTTTATTGCATCCCTCAAACATTGCATCTTTTCATGCATTCATACACTTTCAAAAATATCTTGAGGTACTATAAATACATTGCATATCAGATTTTGAAAATCAGCAATCTCATTTGCAATTCAAATTACTCACTCTCTCATTTTCAAATCAAGTGTCTTGCCATAAAAAAATTTGTTGAGACTTCTGCATACATTTTCATTGCATCTCTAAAAGTTTCAACACTATAATTCCTCGAGCACTTGTATAACATTTTGAGAATTGCCTACTTGTTAGAGAAGATCAATCTTAGTGATTGATATATAATCATTATACTTCAAACTTCTTATTTATTTCCAGAATTATTTTGTATTCCTTGTTGTCCAGGATTGTTGGAAGCAAGAGAGTTGAATTGGAGAGGATTATTCTCATTTCAACTTAGTTGATCATAGGGTGTTGTTGCCTTAGTGATTAGTTAGAAGCTTGTGTCTAGAAGTCTAGGATAAGACTTGTACAAAATTCTAACAGATAGTAAAATCTCTTACTGTGTAAGGGGACTGGAGTACTCTCGGATTGTGAGGGGAACCAAGATACATCGATGTGTTCTTTATTTTTTCTGCACCTTATCGCTTTCATCACTTAACATCAAACTAGAAAAATAATCACACTTGAGTCTAAAAAGCATAAAATTTTAAAGTACCTAACTCACTCCCCCACCCCCCCCCCCCCCCCCCCCCCCCCTCCTAGGTTCATTCCATACTTACACATTTTCTATTTACAAACACTTTTCACCAACTCATTATAATGAAAGAAACAAGCACTCAAACTTTTGTTGAGAAATGAATAATGTAGCATTAGGCTATATGTCAAATTCAATGTTAAGATTATAGATTTTATTTTCTCAATATCACAATTCAAAGTATATCACATAATTTCTTAGATTCTGTTTTAGTTTTGAAACTTTTCTCAATTATGAAAGTTTAAAGTTTTTAACCATTTTGAAAAAGAATGTTCTTGAAAATGATCTTTTAATTATGTAAATGGTTATGTGAAGGATCTTATTTCATTTTCTACATTAAACTATCATTTATACACATTTAGAAACTTTTATGAATGATTGCATATCTTTGAAAAGATTCAATGATGCATTGTCAAGCAAAAAAGTCATTTTGTTTGATGAAAAACACATTGGTTCAGATGGTTTCCAACGTTCCAAATTTTCAAAAAAATAATCACATTGGTATTCGACTACCACTTTCTTTTCAGCACTAAAAACAACTTTTTACACTTTGAAAATATCTTTTTAAGGCAAGGCTTCCATGGTTTTTTATGCGTTAACTTTGAAAACATTTTATCTTAAGTTTGATTGATATTTACTAAGATTTTAAGTGATATAAAAGATGAATCGTGATATGCAAAAGATCAAGACATTTAACCTAATCTTTGAAAATCTTTGCTAGTTTCCTTTGATCAATCATTGACTTCTTCTTTTGCTTTCTTTGTTATCATTGATGACTTCAACCTTTTTTTTTTCTTTTGATGATCTATATGTCCTCATAAAAATCCTAGCAAAGGTCAAGAAGAGGTCCTCCTTTGCAATCACCCCCTTTTTGATGATGACAAACATCATTTGAATTTTTTTATTCAACAACATGCTTTAATATTTTTGAATCTTACAATTGTGCAGTAACTAGAAACTCCCTGTATCATGTACATATTCCCCTTTCTTTTGAAATTTAAGAATTTCTCCCCCTGAAAATATCATGAACAAAAACAAAACCTAACATACCATTTTTACCCCTTTTGACATCGTCAAAAAGAATAAAAAGTATAATAACCAAGGGAATATAATGGAGAGAAATAATACAACAACTCATCCATAAGGTAAAGATTCATCATGATAATTAAAGTGTTAGATAAAAAGATATAATGGCATACACTTAATCTTCTTCACAAAGCCAATTAAAAGTGACAAATTTTTCAATTCATTTAAAAAACGTGTTTTTACCTTATCATATTAAATGGTATCCTTGTGTCTTGAACAACCAATTTTTATATTATAATATTGGCATATGGTTTCCAAGTGCACCTTCAAAAAATAAATTAATGTTTCTTTATAGGTATCCGAAATTCTTTGGATCCTTTTTGGTTAGTTCCTTTCTCAACCGAAATATATTTTCCACTTGGTACACCAAATCTTCTCATATTGCATGTATTAGGGGTATGTCCCTTACAATTACAATAAAAACATGAAGATTTATTCAATGACTCATTTCTTATAGAGGTATAGAAAGTATTTCTCACATAAGTAATTCTTGGTTGAAAATTATGTTGCACCTTCTTTGGTTGAACATTGTTGTAAGCACTACTAGTCTGAACAAAGATAGTCTTTTTACTATTGTCCCCAATAGTTTCCTCTTGAGAGTTCCATTAAAAAAATCATGTAAGAGCAAGAGTTGTCTCTGCAAGTCATCTCTATGTTTTGATGATAACAATGAGTATTTGTGAAAGAACTATTTTATGTTCTAATGTGTGTTGTGTGCAGATCATAATCATAGAAGATATCAGATCCAACAAACACCAGCAAGATATGCGTAAATGATCATATGTGAGTTACTATGTGTAACAAAAGTCGCAAGAAGTAAGTATGCTTCTGTATCTGATCATAATCAGATAAATCCAAGGATGCCGATATTGCTGTTGCAATGCTCTTGTGGATGCTACTCTGAAAGTGGTTATGATTCTGAAGATAGCGAAGCTTCTGAAGAAATAATCTTGTGGAGAACTAAGGTGCTGAAGATTCTCATGACTTGAAGTTCTGAAGGCTGAAGGCTCTGAAGACCAAGTGCATAAAGACTCTAAAGACTAAAGTTTTCTGAAGATTATGGTTCTAAAGGTCAAGTGCTGAAGACTCTGAAGACAGCGTTCTGAGTAAACAAGGTTCTGAAGATTCTGAAGACTTGAAGTAGTAAAAATAACAGGTTTCAAGACAAGTGCTGAAGCTCTGAAGACAGATTCCTAATGGATAAGTTTTGAAGACTGAAGACTTGAAGTTTTTTGAAGACCCAGTTATAAAGTCTCTACTCATGCTTCAATTAATTACCATCAAAAGTCTCTACAAATGTTACCGTTAGCAATGAATGTACACTGTGCTAAAAGATCTATCCCATCATTTTTTCTACAGTAAAAAGAAGATATGGCAGTACAACTTTCACCATTGCATAACGAGTCTTTTCAAACAGCCAACAGCTCTTCAACAGCTATACTTTACTTGGCTATTTAAAGGAAAAGAGTATGCGCTTCTGAAGGTGTCGATGTGATGATAGTCGCAACGATCAGTTATCATTGTTACATAAAATATTTAAAGCTATCACCATTAACACACAACCATTGTTGTTGAAGCTCAAGGATCATCATTCAACACAACAACAATTAATTGGAACAGAAGTTATTGATGAAGAAGACAACATTGCAAATCAGTCAAGTCATCAACCAACTTCATCATCTGGGCTATATTGAAGATCTGAAGCAAGGAGTTATTGCTCGAAGCTTGCTCAACAAAGAAGATGAAGAAGATCTACAAGATGTCATCAACCTGTTAAATCAACATACATCTTTGTAGAATATAAAGATATCAAGGAGTTGTTGCTCATATCTTGCTAGAACACTGAGTGTTCATTTGTACTTAAAATTAGGAGTTATCTGCTTGTTAAGAAGCATCAATGTAATCTCCAGAACAACTAATTCTATGTGAATTAGGATTCCTCAAGTGATCAGTGTGATCGGAGACTTGAGAAGACAATGGCTTGGTGTCATTGTGGAAATCCTGAAATATGGTCAATGATAGTCATATCTCAAAGAGAACCAATTTTGGGTCAGACTCTTGTGAGATCACTGATGGAACTCATTGAAAATCCTGGAAGAATGGTCAGTAAATGTTATATCAGTTGAATCGGATCCCTGAACGTTTAGCTGTGAAATCCTGATAGTAGATCTTGCGAGATTAGAACCTATTGGGTCAATGTTCGTTATATCCATTGACTTGGATCCCTGAACAATTCATTGTGGGTTAGTCACAGCTGCGGTTGTGCAAGATGTTAGTCACCGGCTGTTGCACGTGCATCTGTAATTGATTTTGATTATAGTGGATTAAGTCATTGTGTTCAAGGCGAAATTACCTTGGAAGGGTGGACTGGATTAGCTTGAGAATGGCTCAGGTGAACCAGGATATATCGTGTGTTCTTTACTCTTGTTTATGCTTTGTTTAATTGTTTATGTTTCTATATCAATTATCAGAATCTTGCATAGCAAGTCAGAACCTTGCAACCAAACTCTGATGAGCTTCCGCATTGCAAGTTTGATTCAAGCATTGCTAATTTAGATTTGCCCTGTCGCCTATGCTTCATACATAGCACAATCTGAATGACGCTTTGTAAGTCAGAGTCTCTCAACGCAACTCTGATATTCTCTTACATGTTAATGATAAGAGGCAAAAATTTAGTAAGAGTTAAAACACTATTCAACCCCCCATTTCTTGTGTCTTTCTCACACCTTCAATTGGTATCAGAGCTCCGGTTATGTTATTGATGGATATCAAACATTTAACAGTGTCAGAAAAAGATCCAGATATGGTGTGTAGAAATACTCTGGGTAAGATTTCAATCCACTTACAATTTCAGTTCATAAGATAACTGTGTACTAAATTATAATCAAACGGATTACCGGAGCAAGTCACTGGTTCTTGAATTTTTGTTATTGCCAACAACAGAATCTTCCTCTCTAAAACTTAAGAGAATATTGAAGAATCAGCTGACAAGATAGATTCATCAGATAAGTAGTAGTACCTGTTGAATGCTTATCTTAGAAGATAGGTTTGGATAAATAACGTATTTGCTCAAGATTGAATCATTAGAAAACAAGAAATCTTGTTTGCTGAAGATTATCTCTTTATGAGCTTTTGAGATGTTTTCAAGCAACGAATTAGTCCATCCTTGACTTTCTCATTTAGAGCTCATTAAGAATTTCTTCATGTAAAGAAGAAAGATTGTTGTTCTATGATTTTGAACTTCAGAATTAAGACTGCAGAAGAAACCTGGCAGAAAACTGAAGAACATTCAGAAAGAAGAAATATAGAAATTCATCAGGAATCTGATTAAGAACAATGTCTGAGTCTTGGTTAAAATAACATAGACGATTGAGTTCTGCTCTATCTCAGTTGAACTAACTGTAATTGGTCAGAATGTTATCTGATATTTCTCTCAAAAGTTTATGTTGCATAAAGTTTGGAATCAGAAGATGATTGACTAGATGTAGAAATATAAGTCATCTACTCGAAGCCAAAAAGGATCTAAGTCACTGATGTTGTTCAGAATGAAGAAATCAGCTGACACTCTTTTCAGAAGCAGATATGCTGTTAATCCTTTGATGGACAAAATCTAAACAAATTAGATCAGCATTGCAAGAAAAAGATTGACATGCAAACCATGTCATGTGTTACACACATGTTTGATGATACTCGTTTCTGATCTAGCACCGCATCTGTTCGAAGAAACAGAGTCAAAAGATATTATGAAATGAAAGTTTGATGAAAGATAGACGTTCTGATAATAAAGATCAGAATCTCTGAAGGTTGCTCTCAGAAGTCAGATGAATATTTCTGAACAGGAAAAAGGAAAGGATCATCTGAAGAAGATTGATTCTAGTTCTCAGATTAGAGATCCGAGTTTAGAGGACTTCGATATTCTTCAACGACAGATTACAACGTCAAATCACTCTGAAGGAAGCAGAAGCTGAAAGATGATGATAGAAGCTCAGAGTCAGAATGGAAAGCACTCAGATATAGAATCGCTGTAAAAAGATTTCAGACTCTCTAAGGTACGACTCTCCTTATCAATAACTAATTAAATTTCACTGGAAGAACAAACTGGTAAGTAAAAATATTAATGATCTGAAATATTCTCTCTTTTCAAGAAAAATCTTTTGATCAAATCTCTGGACAATGTGTGCACTCATTATAACATTAGTCATAATTGCATATCCTGAGTAGTCATGATATATCCCTAAGAACATAAGTCCTATTGAAAATATGTTAAAGATCTTCCGTATGACATACGTGACTCTATCCTTATGACAGTTTCTGCCTCGCTAACACTTCCAAGATCTTATCTATAATCTAAATAGTATCTCTCTCTTTATAAATACTGTTCACGCTATCTCATTAAATCAAAATTCCTGTCACGTGATGTGTACTTGATCTACGTCATCCCTAAGTTAGGCATAACTCATCTTACCTATTTAGATGTATATAAGATACCTCTCCCTATCAAAAGATATCACATTCAAATTTCTCTACCACATAACCATCAATGTCAAAATTTTGTTCTCCATTTACCATCATGCCTCCACTAACCTTTCTAGGAAATGAAGACCTGCTTGAAATTATTTCTGAAAAACAATTTGTAATTAATGTTCCTCCTCTTATGGGTAACATAGCTAGCAGCCTGGTAGATGTATTTTATGATCAACAGTGGACAAGATACTCCACTATGTTGGAAAAACCCATTTACGTGAATCTAGTTAAGGACTTCTGGAAGCATGCATACCTTGATCATGAAAGTGGTCATATCACTTCTTATGTGTTTGAAGTCCCCATCTCTATCACTCCATTCTCAATCACTCTTGCATCTGGTTGTGAAAACGTCGGAATCACTGTTGATTTTGACAGAAATAAGTTCTTTCCTGCCAATAAACTTACCTTTCTTCATGACCTGTCATCAGAATATAAACCTTCCAATCCTGAAAATCTTCTACCCATTCCAAAAGCCTGGTACAAGCTTGTGCTGTCCAATTTTCTTACCAGAGAAGAAAACCATGACGAACTACGATATCATGACCATGAATTTATTTATTTTATGATGAGGGATATTCAGATAAACCTTCCATACACAATCTTCAACTGTCTCTGGAAATCCATCTCTGAGTCCAGAAATCGCACAAAGTCTTACATTCTTTATGCAAGAGTTTTGTCTGAAATTTTCTTCAGAGATGGAATAGTAAATTTAATCAAAGAGAAAATAGCAGATGATGGTTCTGAAAACTTTCCAGAAGATTGCTTGTTGAAGACTAAATGTGAAGTCTTTTGTGGTTAGGAGAACAAGGCATGTTCTGACGAGTTAATCATGTCTTGTGTTCTTGTTGTTGTACTTTTGTCTGATTAATAGTTTAATTAATCATCTTATTACGTGTCATATTGTCTTTGTATTCTCTAACAATTAATGAAATGTCTCCTTTGGAGTAAATGACTTATCTCTTCTAAAAACTCCTTAAAATATTTAAATAATTACGATTAAAAGTATCTATTATCAAATGGAAACCCTCTGGTTTTCCAGTCTCTAAAGACGTGAACGTGTCACTTAATTAGAAAATGATTATTGCGTGCAGCCTTGGTTATATCTTAAATCATTATAACTATTTAAGAGTGCATAATGAGCAGCAAAATTTCTTGGAAATGATCAAACCATGATTATCCTCATTTAATGTTTCTTATACAGTAGGGTAGTAGTTTCGTGTCTTTTCCCTCGATGTCATTAATATGTGACAGTTATTTTAGCCACTAAGTAGAGGGTAGTTACTTATTTCTGATCGGTTGATATTCACTCATTAAAGAGATTAACTGCTCCCTGCCTTTTTCATTTATTTATTTCTCGTAGTATACCTTAGGCACTCATAACCTACCTAGAACATTATTAATACAAACGATTGAGTTCTTAATCCCATTACTCTATAAATACTAGGAACCGATCCTCCAACCTTTATTCCATCTAAACGGATATCAATTTAAAACCTCCTGTGTGCTAAAACAATGGCTGCCCCAACTTTTAGAGGAAATGTAGAAACTCTAGAAATCATCTCTGAAAAACGACCAAACCTAGCTCGACTCCAAAATGATGGTTTGGAAATTGTAAAGAGCATGCAAATCCAATCTTGGCATGGTTATTATTCCTTGCTAAACGGTCCTGTTTTTCCAACTCTTGTTAAAGAATTCTGGAAATTTGCCAGGATCAGTAATGACGGAAATACCATCTGGTCAGAAGTTTATCACCTCCCACTTACTATCTCTATTCCCTTAATAGAGAAGATCACAAAATGTGTCACGTCTGGAGTCACTGTTGATGACTATCAATCTGACTTGGGCATGGTGGAGAGATGCAAGATTTTGTTTGATGATTCGGTGACCTATGAAACAAACAACCATGAGAAGCTTCTTCCTTCTCCCAGAACATGGTTCAGATTCTCTCTAACCATCCTTCGTCCTCGTGCAACTACAAGAAGCACTTTGTCCCATGATGACAGAGTCTTTGTCTTCCTCCTGACGCATCACTATAGGGTCGACCTTCCCAAAACCATCTTCAATCACTTGAAACACTCTATTAGAGTTTCAAGAACTCAGATGCATTCTTATGTTCCTTACGGAAGGATACTTTATGAGATAATGCTGAGAGAAAGGTTCTGGGGACTGTTAAGTAGACTTGGACCAGAACCTTCAGTGACTGAAACAAGATGTGCTAGAGTAGACAATGTTGAAGATTTTGATGATTAAAGTCTTACTAGTCTTTGCCATGTACTGTAGTTTAGATCTAAGTTTTAGTGATGATGTTTATACTCTATTCTCTGCTTGCTGTGTACTTCTCAAACGATCAATCAATGAAATTTCATTAGTTTTGTTCCCGAATGGCGTACATATATTAGTATTACTAATTCTGATAGACTGTTCATTTTCATATTGATCATGTTTAAAATGCATAAATGTTCTAACTTTTTGATAATGCCAAAAAGGGGGAGAAATAGAAATATAATTTTGATAGAATGCAAAACTCAAACAAGTAAATTAATGACATAAAATGCGTTTACCACTAACGATTATTTGTTGTTTACCCAAGAAACTCTGAACAAGTTCACTAGGCATTCTTAGAACAGGTTAAATTGGAAAAACTCTGTTAAAAGTTCTTGTGAAATGTTTGTTCATATTATCGAAGTTGTACACTTTGTGAACATGTGTTCAGAATCAGATTTACCCAGTACTGTTCAGAAGTTGAGAACTTTCTGAAAGTCAAAGTTATCGTGATTCTTGTTTCACTTTGTTCAGAAGCTGTAAGCTGTCTGAGAATATGATATTCAGAACATAAGAAACAGAAGAAGAAATCTTCCTAAAAGCAGTCAAGACAAAATCCACAATCCAAGATGCTTTTTAGAAGAACTGAGTAGATCAGAAGTCGAAGACCGTCTAAAGATCTGGATAAAAGATCCAAGAAGAAGAAGTTCTGATAAACCAAGATTTCAACTCAGAAGAAAATGATTTGGCATCAGATAAAGAATCAAAAGTACGTCGGTATCAGATTCAGAATCAAGCTTCGATTGATCACAAAAATATTTTTCAATCAGATCAAGAATCAAGCTTTGATGAACCAATGAGTTGTGACAAGTTAAACTCTGAAATATCAAGATCTTAAATGATGATCAGAATCAGTATGACCAAATCAAGAATCTGAAGATCATCAAGTCTGAAACTCAGGGGGAGTTTCTTACATTAAAAGACAAGTTCAATTCTGATAAATAGCGTGGCTAAGTTATTAGAAGATAATTGTTCTATCTCTGTGCTAAAATGATTCTGCTAAAAAGTAGAAATTGCTTCAGAAGACTCTGAAGATTGTGAGCTCTGATACGATGACCAAAGGAACTAAGTTCTAAAGATCTGAAGACAGAGGTTCTGATGAACAAGTCCAGATGTTATAGACTTTTGTCTCCTTAAGACAGATAGGGAAATAACCCTTCTCTATTCTATGTTCTGACAACTCAAATTGTTATTTTGTGAGTCTTTGGATCAGATAAGATTCTAGACGATCACAAATAAAATTTTGTGGTTAACACATTTAGGGGGAGCTGTTGTTCCGGACTCTGAATATGTTATGTTTGGTGATTACCTTGTATAAAATGTTCAATCAAAATACATGGTTTTGTCATCATCAAAAAGGGGGAGATTGTAAGAGCAAGAGTTGTCTCTACAAGTCATCTCTATGTTTTGATGATAACAATGAGTATTTGTGGAAGAACTATTTTATGTTCTAATGTGTGTTGTGTGCAGATCATAATCATAGAAGATATCAGATCCAACAAACACCAGCAAGATGTGCGTAAATGATCATATGCGAGTTACTATGTGTAACACAAGTCACAAGAAGTAAGTATGCTTCTGTATCTGATCATAATCAGATAGATCCAAGGATATTGATATTGCTGTTGCAATGCTCTTGTGGATGCTACTCTGAAAGTGGTTATGATTCTGAAGATAGCGAAGCTTCTGAAGAAATAATCTTGTCGAGAACCAAGGTGCTGAAGATTCTCATGACTTGAAGTTCTGAAGGCTGAAGACTCTGAAGACCAAGTGCAGAAAGACTCTAAAGACTGAAGTGTTCTGAAGATTATGGTTCTAAACGTCAAGTTCTGAAGACTCTGAAGACAACGTTCTGAGTGAACAAGGTTCTGAAGATTCTGAAGACTTGAAGTAGTGAAAATAACGGGTTTCAAGACAAGTGATGAATCTCTGAAGACAGATTACTAATGGACAAGTTCTGAAGACTGAAGACTTGAAGTTTTCTGAAGACCCAGTTATAAAGTCTCTACTCATGCTTCAATTAATTACCATCAGAAGCCTCTGAAGATTTGAAGACAAATGTTACCGTTAGCAATGACTGTACACTGTGCTAAAAGATCTATCCCACCACTTTTTCTACAGTAAAAAGAAGATATGGCAGTACAACTTTCATCATTGCATAACGACTCTTTTCAAATAGCCAACAACTCTTCAACGGTTATAATTTACATGGCTATTTAAAGGAAAGAAGTATGCGCTTCTGAAGGTGTCGATGTGATGATAGTCGCAACGATCAGTTATCATTGTTACACAAAATATTTAAAGCTATCACCATTAATACACGACCATTATTGTTGAAGCTCAAGGATCATCATTCAACACAACAACAATCAATTGGAACTGAAGCTGTTGATGAACAAGACAACATTGCAAATCAGTCAAGTCATCAACCAACTTCATCATCTGGGCTATATTGAAGATCTGAAGCAAGGAGTTGTTGCTCAAAGCTTGCTCAACAAAGAAGATGAAGAAGATCTACAAGATGTCATCAAACTGTTAAATCAACATACATCTTTGTAGAATATAAAGATAGCAAGGAGTTGTTGCTCATATCTTGTTAGAACACTGAGTGTTCATTTGTACTTAAAATTAGGAGTTATCTGCTTGTTAAGAAGCATCAATGTAATCTTCAGAACAACTAATTCTATGTGAATTAGGATTCCTCAAGTGATCAGTGTGATCAGAGACTTGAGAAGACAATGGCTTGGTGTCATTGTAGAAATCCTGAAATATGGTCAATGATAGTCATATCTCAAAGAGAACCAATTGTGGGTCACACTCTTGTGAGATCACTGATGGAACTCATTGAAAATCCTGGAAGAATGGTCAGTAAACATTATATCTGTTGAATCGAATCCCTGAATGTTTAGCTGTGAAATCTTGATAGTAGATCTTGCGAGATTGGAACCTATTGGGTCAATGTTCGTTATATCCATTGACTTGGATCCCTGAATGGTTCATTGTGGGTTAGCCACAGCTGCGGTTGTGCAGGATGTTAGTCACCGGCTGTTGCCCGTGCATCTATAATCGGTTTTGATTATAGTGGATTAAGTCCTTGTGTTCAAGGCGAAATCACCTTGGAATGGTGGACTAGATTAGCTTGAGAATGGCTCAGGTGAACCAGGATATATCGTGTGTTCTTTACTTTTGTTTATGCTTTGTTTAATTGTTTATGTTTCTATATCAATTATCAGAATCTTGCATAGCAAGTCAGAACCTTGCAACCAAATTCTGATGAGTTTCCGCATTGCAAGTCTGATTCAAGCATTGCTAATTCAGATTTGTCTTTTCGCCTATGCTTCATACATAGCACAATCTGAATGACGCTTCGCAAGTCAGAGTCTCTCAAGGTAACTCTGATATTCTCTTGCACATTAATGATAAGAGGCGAAAATTTAGTAAGAGTTAAAACACAATTCAAACCCCCCTTTCTTGTGTCTTTCTCACACCTTCAAATCACACTTGAGCTTTTCACGGGATTTACCCGCGAACCTTCAACAAACATACATTTTACACAAGCATTGCTCGAGAACTAACAAACAAAGCTTTTACACAGGTCAAGCTCAAGAACCTAAAACTAGAGCTTTTACACATGTCAAGCTCAAGAACCTAAAACCAGAGATTTTACACAGTTCAAGCTCAAGAACCTAAAACCAGAAATCTTACACAGGTCAAGCTCAATAACCTAAAACCATAGCTTTTACACATGTGAAGCTCAAGAACCTATAACCAGATATTTATACAGGTCAAACTCAAGAACCTAAAATCAAAGCTTTTACACAGGCCAAGCTCAAGAACCTACAATCAAGCTTTTATCAGGTTTAGCTTGCCACATTTTAAATCCTTTAAAAAATAATTCACAAGAGAATCACACTCTTGAATATAAAAAATGAAGCACAACACAACTCTCACAAAGGGCTTTTCTGTCTTTTTGCACTACCACAATTCTCGTGAAAAAGATATTTCAAGAACAAAGAGAGAAGAAGAAAATACAGAAGCTTATTTTTAAAAGAAATGGTGAAAAATGAAATGTAGAGAAATCTCCTCTATATAGGGAAAATTTTGGATAAAAAAGGAAATGATCTATGGGCCAATCAATTGAGTTAATTGATTAACCCTATCTGGTAATTAATTAAAATTACTTCAAAATCAACAACCTTAATCCAATAAAGGAAAGCCTAAAATGGCTATATGGTTAATCAATAAATAGCTTTTCTAATCGATTAAGAGGTCATTTACCTTGCTCTAATCAATTGGAACAATTCTTTAATTGATTGTGTCGTAACCCGAAATTTGACCTCCCTTTTGCTTTTTGCATAAGCATGTGCATTCGCATCGCTGGCATACGCATTCGCACTTTTGTCTATGTGTTTCTTGTTGCATGATTTTTCAAGTTTTTTAGGCCCGATTAAACGCATCCTCACAAGGTCATCACATCATCAAAACAAGCATAAAATAAAGGTTTCCATGCTTACTCATCAAAACAAGAGGTGGAAAATCGAAACTGGGACCTCATCACTTGTTTTTGAGTGATCTGGGCAAATTTTGCCTAGAGTAGCCGGTTACTCAATATAGGGTAACCGGTTTACTCAGTACAATTTTGCAGTTTCTGCTGCATTTTTGGGACAACAACTCTGCACTCTCTTTGTTCTTGGATTCTACATAGTTCTAACAACATGTGGAACATTCTAGACAATTCAAGACATTCCACTTACATTTATTCCAACGCCTCAATTGAAATTAAGTGTACCATGTTCCTTGATTTCCAAGCATGTCAACCTTTGGATGTGAAGCTTACATTGGGATTGCTACCGAGTTCACTTCCTAACTAACCGAGTTAACCGCTTGACTCAGTGAGTCAAGTGTAACTAACTCCTAGCCTAAGTCCAAACCTCTCACACTCCAAACCTACACTCTATTTAAAGGAACCCTCTCTTTATTGCAAGCTCTAACCACAAACCCTTGAACATTTCACACACTTCACTCAATTCTCTCACATTCTCTCTGAATTTTTCTGCAACTTCTTCATCTTCACCTACATTTTCTTCCCAAACTTCACCATAGTTATTCACCATTGAAGAATAATCACCTCTACATTGGAAGTGATTATTTCTTGAGCTTAACCTTCACCATCTTGCAATTATACTTGGAGTTTCTGGAGTTTTATTAGCTTTTAGATTCATGTCAAGTGTTTGCTTCAAGATTCAATGGTTCGAATTAGTATTTCGGAGTTTCGTCGTAATTTGCTCGGTTTCGGTATGATTCGGCTATAATTAAAGATTCCTCTGGTTTTCTTTGATTATCTTCAGCAAGATTACTTTGCAACAATCACCAAGCCAATCCTCCGGCTTGTAGGTTGGTTGATCTCACTCATTTTACTGTTTCGAACATTTTCGTATCTTTCGCGATGTAGTTTCGAAGTTTTTTTTGTGTGTGAATTGATTATGACATTGCTTGATCCATGATCTTGATGTGTTAATTGATTCCATCACTGCTTATTTGCTGTTTTCAAGCTTAATGTTCGTGCACAAATTCATACCCTAGCATGTGGTAATTTGAACAAGTGATTTGGATGCTTTAAGTGCTTTTTCAAAGGCTATTTTTGCCACTGTTACAGTGGTAACCGGTTACTCAATATAGGGTAACCGATTACTCTTCACAAATTTGCACCCGCATTGCTTTTTTCCAACTAAGTAACCGGTTACTCAATATAGGGTAACCGGTTACTCTGTACAATTTTCCCCAGATTTTGTTGTTTTCAAGCAAGTAACCAGTTACTCACTTTAGAGTAACCGGTTATCACTGTAACAGAGTGCTATTTTTGGTGTTTTACAAGTTGTTTCACCATGCTTTCTTCCTCTAACTTCCATGGATTGATATGATTGATTTTTGTGGATGTTTTAGGTGCTATTACACTTCAGTTTAAAGCATGATTGTGAATTTCCTGATCTTTCAATTTCATAATTATGCTCATTCTTGGATTTGCATGCACATGCTCATTCTTGCACATCCTTTTGTTCACTTGTTAACATGATTTGTGATGTATGCTAATTGACATTTGGTGCTGCCTTTGCAATTTCATTCTTTAGCACATTAAATTTGTTCTTCATTGAGCAAGTTTAATCATGTACAATCAATAATTCACCCTTTTTGCTTTAATGATTTTCCATTCTTTTAGGAAAATTATTAGCATACTCCTCCCTTTTGATTAGTTAATTGAAACTTCGTTTCGATTATTAATTTTCCCTTTGGCACTTCTCTTTAGGATTCCTTTAGAGCTTCCTTTCTCTTTTTCCCCCGCAGAGTCAGAGATTCGCACGACGCTGGAGCACTGTAAAATTTGGAACTGTTACGCTGTCTGTTTCAACTTCTGCACTACACCCTGTGTGTTAGAGAAGGAAGGAGAATGGAGAATTCCTACTCTCATTCTGACCACTTCAGGTAGGGGACGAATGACCCCGTGCCTGGCTTAGTCACCTCTATCTCCAGGCGGTAGCGTATCTCCTTCCCCCAGTTGAGTCGATCCTTGATCACTCTTACTTCTTTCAATCAGTATTTTGATCCATCATTGTTCACTCGGTTCACGATCATTAGCAATCTTCAGAGAGTCAATCTCTTGCTCTTGTTTCAATACCTTTCCTTTGTTCTCTTCAAGAGAGTTTCAATCACCTTTTCTTGTGGCTAGTCACTTCTTTTGCTGATTCCCCATGAGAGTTGTAATCATTCTTCCTTTGGTTGATCACAGTCATACTGTTAAAACCAATGCTCTATTCCCCTACAATCGCAGTCTTTCCTCGGTTAAACACAATCTTCCTGTTAAACACCGAAACCCCTTGCGAAGTTCGCAACCTTCTCTTGGTTCTTCTCCCTTTGATTGGTTAACCATTGTCTGACAGTTAAAACACCAATTTGCACTTCTTCTCAGTTAATCACAGTCTATCTGTTAAAATACTGAGTTTCCTTTTGGGTTAATCACCTTCTCTTGGTTAATCACCCATTTTTCAGTTAACCACAGTCTATCTGTTAATGCTGAGCTCCTTTTGAGTTAATCACCTTCGCTTGGTTAATCACTCATTCTTTTCGGTTAATCGCAGTTTCTTCTGTTAGCACTGAATCCCCAGCAGTTAGCAACCTTCTCTTGGTTTGAATACTTGCACTATTGGGTTAGTAACCTTCCTTTGGTTCAAATACCCTTTCTTCGGTCAAGTACTGTTTGTTCAGTCAGTGTACCGAATGTCCTTTGGGTCACGACCTTCACTTGGTCCCACACCCGTCCTTTGGGTCACGACCTTCGCATGGTCCCACACCCGTCCTTTGGGTCACGACCTTCGCTTGGTCCCTCACCCGTCCTTTGGGTCACGACCTTCGCTTGGTCCTACACTCGTCCTTTGGGTCACGACCTTCGCTTGGTCCCACACCCGTCCTTTGGGTCACGACCTTCTCTTGGTCCCACACCCGTCTTTTGGGTCACGACCTTCGCTTGGTCCCACACCCGTCCTTTGGGTTACAACCTTCGCTTGGTTCTACACCCGTTCTTTTGGTTGATCACATTTAATAAAACCCTTTTCCACACAGAGTCTTAATCTCTTTCTTCGGTTAACCACTGTCAGTCAGTTAATATATCGAGTCTTTATTATCTTGGCTTTGACACCATTCCTTTATTTTGTTTCCCAGTAGGGTCGCTTACCCTCTGATCCCCATCACAGTCACTTTATTCTCTTACTCCCCAGTGGAGTCCTTTCTATTCTTTTGTTCCTTTATCTTCTTGGTTTCGACACCACTCTTGCACTTTATTCTAAGCACAATTACTATCTTTCCCTTTGCACTTCTTTCTTGGTTTTGACACCATTTATTTGGAATCCCCTACGGATCTTTCTCTATTTCTTTTGCTCTTGGTTTTGACACCGTTTTTATTTTCTTTTTCCGTCTTAGTTCCCCGAACTACAGAAGCTCTGATTGTGCATTCTTTCGAATGTATGATGCGCAGGCACAAGATCGCGATGATCTTGGCGAACACACTTTCACCCTTCCTTCGTCCATTCCCCCTCCTTTTCCATGGTTCCTTTGAACTACGGCGCTCTGATTTCCTCATTGCACTATGATGGTACGTTGACACGAGGGCCCCAATCCTCCGCGAGCACTCTTCTTTCTTTCATTTTTCTTTTTCTCCTCTCTCTCTCTCTCTCTCTCTCTCTCTCTCCTTTTCTTTAGCTAGAAGCCTTTAGATAGATAACCCATCCAAGCCTAGAAGTAAGCGAAATGGTTCCCGTCGAGTATGACGGATGCGTAAGGTTCTAGTACCTTCCTTTCTCATAACCGATCCCCGTTCCCGTTTCTCTTCCCCTTGGGTTTTATCAATATTTTCCCTGTCCTTTGGGACTAAATATAGTTCGGTGGCAACTCTGTGTTACCTTTGAGTGTGTGATTCACTCAGGTATAAATAAGCCTTCTTCAACTGGCGACTCTGCTGGGGAGTCCTCGCGCTTGCAGGTTGGGGTGTCGCCTAGTTTTGTTTGTTTTCTTGCTTGCTTGGGTGTTTATCTGTTGCGCTTTACTTGCTTTATCTTTATGCTTTAGCTTTATGTTTATTTACTGCATTTCTTTACTGCTTTGAATTTTCATATGCTGTATATTCTGGATATCTGCTATATTATGTTGTTGTTGGGATAGGTAGATATTATTGGAGAGAAAAGTCCTAACACCGGGCTTAGCATACACATAGGCTAAAACGTGGATAGTCGTGAGGCCTGCGTTTCGCGCTTTGGGTTACCATGAGAGCCACATCCCAGATCGTGATTCTCTTGAGAATACTTCCATCCTGCGAGAATTCGCAACGACGGGGGGATTTTCATTCTGAGTCCTATGGTTTGGGCGACCTTTCTAGGGACTACCTTGTTGAGTCTAGATCACACCTGTGAGCGGGATATGGGTTTTTTACAGGATAACAAGCCTCTTCATACCTTTGTTCTCTCACGTCAGATCTTCCCATCTATACAAAGCTACATGGGCAGATTATCTAGAAGTTGTTGCATCTCTAACTTACATTATTGCATAATGTTATTGCATCATCATGTATGCAGAACTTTTGAACTTGAGTAATTGCATCATCATATGTATGTTGAACTTTTGCATCATCTAACCTTTGCATCATTGGGTGTTGCATATCTCATTTGCATTCCATCTGCATAAGTAACATATGCATACATACATTTGCATTGCATACATTCAAGCCAGAGAAAGCTCATTTTCTTCCCCACATCAGCCCAAAAGACAACGATTCTCTAACGCCGAAAGCCAAAGGATCATGGAACAGGTTGGGTACGAGAACACAATGCGCAAGGAAGGCAAGGTTGACATAGTTGTGGAACTACTTCTGGACAGTATGACAACGAACTTCTCAGATTAGGCTGCGTTGGATGAGCAAGTCCAGAATGGACCAAAGGTTGATAAGATCACGAATGCAAATGCAAGCAATCTACTAGTTTACCCCTTATCTAATCAGAAGACCACTAAAGGCAATAAGAAACAAAAGCGTAAGCAAATCAGCAAAGGGAACAACAATCAAGGGAGGAGACATCCCCGCCTTGATCCAATTCCTGTGACTTACACGCATCTACTATCTGTTCTGATTCATGTTGGGGTGATTGTTCCTAAAAAGATCGAGCCAACCAAGTTTCCTTATCACCCCAAGCATGATCCTAATGCCACATGTGGATACCATGCTGGATATGCGGGGCATTCCACAGAAGCCTGTGTCGTCTTTAAGAACAGAATCCAAGAGCTCATCGATCAGAAGTTGCTTTGCTTTACAGAGAAACCTTGTCAGAATTCTGCACCTATGATTGCCAAAACATCTGCTGAGGCAAAAAATAAAGGTCCTCATACTCATGTGCAGATTCCTCCAACCATTCAACCTGTTGGGCAATACATCTGCCAAGGTGTTCAGTCTGATAACTCTGGATTACCTTTTTCCTATCCTAGGGCACCCTCTGCTATTGCACCTCCTGTTGCTTATCCCAGGGCACCCTACACTCCGTATGGGATCCAATTTGGTCAGATGGTTAATCAGGTGGTTAACCCTGGTTTGATGCGCCCTGCTCAAGTGTTCCCGCAATATGCTACTCAGCAGATTCATCCTCAAGCACCTCTGGCTCCTACACCATACTATTCATTCTCGCATGTTGCTGTAACCCAATATCAACAACCTCCTCAGACTCATAATCAACAAGCCCAAGGCCGAAAGCGTCAGAACCAGCACAAGCCCCAGAACAATCTAGAATGAAGGAATGCTCCTCTAGATCTGATTCTTGTGACATACAGTCAACTTCTCCCATATCTAGTTCAGAACTCGCTGGTGGTTCCTAAAGCTCTGAAGCCTCTTCCAAAACCATTCCCACCTGGGTATGATCCCAATGTACAATGCGGATATCATGCTGGGTCAGCTGGGCATTCGACCGAGGATTGCAACGCTTTCAAAGCTAAAGTCCAACAATTGATTGACAAGAAACACTTAACTGTTCAAGATGATAAATTATGGGTGAACGAAAATCCCTTGTCCGTGTAAGGGCCAAGATTGCAAAAGCATCCCTTGCAATAATTAATCAAGCCTGAGAGCATTTCCTCAACATCGGCAACCATTATGTCATTCCATCATTTCCATTTTGTAATCTTTTTATTTGTTAAGCATTGTTCACTTGTAAAACTTGTGTGTTTTTAATGATAATAATAATGAAATGAATATGCATGTTTTGAATAAATTCACTTGTGTTCACTCATACTTTTTATCAATATCGCACATTTGATCAAGCAAAATCAAAAAGAGAATGATGACATCAAAAGACATGAGATCACTGTCTGTATGCTTTTGAATAAAACCTTGTTGACGATGTAAGACATTTGTTCAAATCCATAAACACCTGAGGTATAAGGAAGATAATCCCTAGTCAACCCCTTTGGGCCTTGAAGTAGGAGTTTCTTTCTGTACACATAAAACCCTCAATCTTAACCAGGGGCAGGGTAGTCTTCAGTTAGTTTAACCATGCGTTCAAATTTCAAAGGAGGAGTACCCCATTTTGAGGATCAACCGCATCATATCCCTCAAGCGAGGTTGGAAAATCACAAACCCACATTGGTTGTCCCTCACCGACCAAAAGAGCAAGGCAGTCACAATTCACCCTTACAAATCAAACAAACACATGTCGCACGATTTTGTTAAAAGAAAATCAAAATCACAAAAGCAAAAAGAAAAACAAAAAGCCCGCTAAATCAGAAACAAATGACTTAGGCAAAAATTAGGGCATCCCGGTAGACTGCAAATTCAAAATAATCAGTCTACGCAAAAATTAGGGAAAACAAAAAGAACAAAACAGCGAGTTAAATGAGAAAAAATCCTCAACAAGAACAAGTTTGTGTGATTACATGTGACAAAAGCAAAAGGTGAGTGATTGCCGCTCCAAAACCCTCGTCGGTTCCTCTACCATCACATCTACTATTCAAAATCCTTTTGAAAGGTGAACGCTTGTGTCAAACTAGCTGAACGTAGAACTGGAGAACATTAAGGAGAATGGGTGGGTTAAAATAATCTTTGAGCCTTATATCCTTTCTTTCTTAAAACCATGAACTAGACCACATTACAACCCTCAAAAGACCTAACTGAAGCAGGGTTATTTCGAAAGCATACTATAGTAAAATCACGTCAAAGATGACTCATAAAGATTTGCCTATCATTTGTGCCGATACTGACATGGCATTCTAAATGGTGATCCATTCACTATATGTCATAATCCTAGTGAACATACTTGGATTTCAAAACTGACATATGCATGGCATTAGCATTATCATTTTCAAAACAAACACTTTTTACTTGCAAACAAGCATGTGACATCAAGAAGGTTTCCACAATGGAAAGTTTGGTCATCTCAAGGGGAAAAACGCTTGAAAACTCTGGTGAGCAACAAGGCTTAGCCATCTCAAGATTTAGTCTATCTGGGGTGTTGCGGTGAAAATCGGATAACAAGCTATTTATTAACTTGCATCATTTTCTTTTACAACCGACTTTGATTTATCCAAAGGAAAGGTTCAAGATCGTTAGAAAAACCTAAAGGGGGGAGATCTAAGGTTCGGGGGTTGGTTACGCCTAGGGAAGGTATTAGCACCCTAAACGTCCGTAGTACTCTACGGGAACCTCTTGTTTTACTTGTTATATCTTACTCGCTTGCTAAGGGTGTTATGCTAAAGGTTGAAACCCTAGGGGTTAGTATCTAAGTATACTCGACAAGGCATCGCACCTTGCGACTACGTATCCTCGGGAGTAGAATCAGAGTACGCGTAGTTCTACTAAGTAATGAACTTTTGACTATGGTCAAAGTCCACAGGGGAGAATGAGTACAAGCTCATTCTAGAGTTCAAGAACTCTCTAAATCTAAGTTATAATGGTCCTATGTTGAAGTTTTAGTCAATAGGGAAAGTGAGTATTCATTAGGATGAATATCACCAAGAGTGTAAGAACTCTCTCCTAAGGCTAGTTATAATTCCATGGCTCTCAAGAGGCCAAGAAATGAGGGCAAGCTCTTATGAGGATACTAAGGTAAGATGGGGGCTATGACTTTAAGAGTCAACATTAATTCACCTTCCTTTGGAATGGGGGAAATAACATATAAATAAGAGTTACAAAGAGTTGAAGTATGAAATATAATGAGTTCAATAATTCCAAACAGTAGTATTTAATCATGAAATGAGCTTAAATGTGAACATAGCAAACAATAAGCATTTAATCATGAAGTGAACTTAAATGTGAACATAGCAAACAGTGAGTGCAAGTGGTCATGTAACTGTGACATATATAGCAGAGAAGCATTCACAATTTGAACCAAAGCATTTGAAAACATGTAACTTATCAACAGATAGCAAAACAAACAATATTGCATGGCAAGGCTTATGTGAGGTCAGGAACAAAACTTCACAAATCAAATACATTCATAAAAGACTCAATTCAAAAACAGTAGTCACATGAGCATGGCATGGAAAGCAACAGAAGCAAATGGATTTAAATCATATGATTTCAACAGAGAACAAAAGCAAACAACATTCTCATGGAAACAAAGCTTCATGAATCACAACATACTTCAAAATAACTCATTTAAAAAACAGTAGCACATGAATACGACAAGCATAGCAGAAAAGATATTCTCACAGTGTGCAGAACCAAAGCATTGGAATCATGCAACATAACATTTAGAAGCCAGACAAACCAAGACGACATTCTCATGATAAAGTTCAGGAAGCAATGTTCAAACAACATTCACAAATTATAGCATGCTTTAAAGAAATGCTTTTAACATTCAAGAACACATTCAAGAACACAGTTGAAAGAAATAAGTCTACAGAATTTTATTGTTTTATTTTGAAACTATTAACAAGAAAACATAGCAAGGAAATGGAAAATAATAGTTGAAAAAACAACAAAATAAAAAAGAAGTGGGAGCCACAGCAAAGGGTGGCTTGCGCCACCTTTTCCCTTGAAGGGAGGTGGCTTGCGCCACATGGTGAGGTGGCTGGCACCATGCTAATGCATGGCTTGCGCCACATGCAGTTCTTTTCTTTTTTTTTGTGGTGTGAGTGTGTGTTATATATTATTTTACTATGTGGCGGGAGCCACCAAACTTAATGTGGCGAGTGCCACCCAACTTCTTACTCATTTTATTTTCATTTTCAGACGGACACGAAACGAAACCAGTTACGATTAATCAACACAAAATGAAATCAACATGATGATTTTTTTCACAGCAACAAACGATAATCAGACAGAAATGTATATAACAGCATGATAATTAAACATGGAGCAAAGTAATCACAAAAATCAGACATTTAATGGAATAAAAATGATAACAGCATGGTGCATAAGAATAGAAAGAGATAGGGCGATACCTAGTGGAGCAAGTCCACTGTCTCTTCACCTTGTGATAAGCTTTCTGAACTTGAACCAGAATTCCAAAGTCACTCTCCCTCTCTTGCTCGTGCACCAGAAACTTTGATAATTTAGGATGTTTTTGTGAGAAGTGTTGATGTGAGAAAATGTTGATTGAGCTCCTTATATAGGCTAACTTAATGGGCCGGGTTGAATTCATCCAAAGAGCCAATACTCGGTGGTTAGGGTTTTGAAATTGGATTCCAATGCTGCTCCAAGGGACAGGCGCTCCCCCCCTCTGGTTTATAGCAGCTTGTGGCAGGGTTAACATCAAGAGGAGTATTGCTTCTCCACCTCTCCTTTGTTGTAAGCCAATGTAGATGTCATTTTTGGGAATTTGAAAAGGACACTGCTCCTTCTGTCCACAGATGGCGCAGAGTTGTGCTCAGAGGGGAAACTCCACAAACCCCTTTTGTCCAAGTAAACTCAGCGGAAGCTTGAAGAGGAAAAGTGGGTGAATTTGAAATTGGCTTTATGTCGCGCAAAGCAATTGATGAGGTGAAATTGAAATGAGCTTGCAACGGATTGGTTTGATGAATTGATGATTTCTTCCTGCAAAGAACTCAACGAACAAAAATGAAGAAGACAAATACATTTCCATTGCACCTGTCACCTTCTAATTGGTTCTCTTTCCACGTTGAAAAGTCAAACATGAAACCCTATCTTCCTGTTGGCTGTTGGTGTAAACTTGATCCTCCAATCAAAAATTCCACAAAATCCACAATGGTCCTCTAAAAAAAGTGACACAGATGGTTTTCTATTTTCTTAATAAAAGACTAATCATAATTAATGGAAAGCTAATTAATTCAACTAACATTGACTTAAATTAAAAATAAAGGATTAATAAAGTTTGACAAAATAATTAATATAGGAAAGATAATTAATTAAAATAATTAAATTGAAACTAAATTACCAATAAAATTAATTAATTAGGCTAAAAAGATAATTAGGTTAAATTAACTGATTAATTGAAATTAATTAAAAGCAATTTAAAAATATAAAATAAATAAAACACATTAAAATTAAATTAAGATAAAATAAATAAATTATTAAAATAAATGCTAAATTAGAATAAAATAAATAAAAACAATAAAAG
The DNA here is from genome assembly GCA_022829125.1 of Lathyrus tuberosus. Taxonomy (NCBI): domain Eukaryota; kingdom Viridiplantae; phylum Streptophyta; class Magnoliopsida; order Fabales; family Fabaceae; genus Lathyrus; species Lathyrus tuberosus. The sequence continues at coordinate 12,738,464 of JALAZF010000045.1, forward strand.
TGGAATTTAAAATAAAATACAGAGAAAAATAAATCAAACAACATTTAGCAAAAGATGAGGGTAAAATTTGGGGTGCAACAGTTGCCCATATTTAAATATCTTTACCTGATGACATGAGAGATGAAGATCCTTATGTAATTAACAGTGAAAGATATTTAAATACAGATAACCGAAAATTTTACCCTCAGATGCACACATATGCAATGTAGCAAACATGATGCCAAGAAGATGCAAGAAAAATGCAGACACAACGAGACACCAAGGGGGTAAACAGGAAGCAAAAGGACCAAAGAGCTTCACTGGGGAAGGACGAAGGTTAGTATCCATGAGAAACACCTCACTAGGGATACAAGCTAACCAACAAAAGAGACCCACCGGGGAGACTCCAAAGAAACACTGGGGAAAAGACCACAAACAATCTTCACTGGGGAAAGATCCGGGGAGATAGACTACTGGGGGCAAAACAAACCCACATTCTTCCTGGGCATGAAACCAGAAAGAAGAAACTGATCACTAGGGATCAGTCAAAAGGACAGACAACCAAGCAAAGACTTCCTAGGGATCTTATACTGAAGAGTTCAAAATGGGATCTTCAAGAAAAGCCAGGAAGACAGAGACAAACCCTGCGCACCAACTAGGAGTCTTATAAGGTTGAAGAAATTTGTTCCAAGAAGCTTAGATTAAAGCAAGTTTTCAAAAATCCAAGGTAAGGGTTCAATGTCCGACACGATTCGAACAAGAACGGTTTTAAAACAAGAAGACAGTGCTTGACACGATTCAAACAAAGTCCAAGTTCAAGTTTGACACGATTCAAACAAGAACAAGTTTTAAAACACAAGACAATGCTTGACACGATTCAAACAAAGTCCAAGTTCAAGTTTGACACGATTCAAACGAGAACAGTTTTAAAACAAGAGGCAATGTCCGACACGATTCGAACAAAGACTCTGTTCATGTCCGACACGATTCAAACAAGAACGGTTTTAAAACAAGAAGACAATGCTTGACACGATTCAAACAAAGTCCAAGTTCAAGTTTGACACGATTCAAACGAGAACAAGTTTTAAAACACAAGACAATGCTTGACACGATTCAAACAAAGTCCAAGTTCAAGTTTGACACGATTCAAACGAGAACAGTTTTAAAACAAGAGGCAATGTCCGACACGATTCGAACAAAGACTCTGTTCATGTCCGACACGATTCGAACAAGAACGGTTTTAAAACACGAAGACAATGCTTGACACGATTCAAACAAAGTCCAAGCTCAAGTTTGACGCGATTCAAATGAGAACAAGTTTTAAAACACAAGACAATGCTTGACACGATTCAAACAAAGTCCAAGTTCAAGTTTGACACGATTCAAACGAGAACAGTTTTAAAACAAGAGGCAGTGTCCGACACGATTCGAACAAAGACTCTGTTCATGTCCGACACGATCCGAACAAGAACGGTTTTAAAACAAGAAGACAATGCTTGACACGATTCAAACAAAGTCCAATTTCAAGTTTGACATAATTCAAACGAGAACAGTTTTACAAAATCTTTAATGTTAAACTTCTTGGGGAACAACAAAAAGTTTAAAGATTCAAATCTGGCGCGCAAAGGTTAAGACCGAACAAGCACGACACAAAGCAAACCGGGAATGCCTTTACTTCACTGGGGAAATAAAGACAAACACAAACAACAGACCACAAGTAAAACAGAGCACAAAGATGCAAAGATGCTAAGGTATGATGCATATGCTTAGCTATATGCGAGAAACAACGCGAGCGACGTAAAAACAAAGAGAAGAAAAGATAACGCAACCAACACCCTGAAACCCAAACATCAAGGATAACCGGGGAAATCTTCTTTTCACTGGAGATGGCAGATCCATGCCAAAAATACAGTACTGCTAATTCTTCCTGTACAAACTTGATTCCAAAACATCTTAATTCCAGAGTAAAACTTAGTTTATCTTTGTGTTTTCTTAAAACTTTTCCGCTTCCAAGAATCAGATGAATATGACGAAGTTATTGTATTCAAAGACCAATAACAACTCTAGTGACTAAGAATTCTGTCGTCTAACAGCTGACTTCTCTGGGGACTCCTGCATAAAGAGCTGGGGTCTGGTACTCAAAGGTGAAAACCAAAGCATAAGCCTAGCTTAGACAAATGTTTTGGATATATTGGGAAAGTTCTTCTTCTTTATTGGGGAAATAAATCCATTGGGAATTTGTCAAAATCAGCTGATGTAGCAACTTGATGGGGAGATAACAAAGTAATTATGCATTCCATTGGCATAACTACCATCTTCAAATCTTATCTGCCCCAGGCTAGACGGTCTATACGATAACAAGAGGATTTTATAGAAGAATTGGCATACAGGGTGTTTCAATATCTTCAAACTCTTGGAGAGATCTTGGCATAACTGCCCCAGATTAGGGGATGAATAATCAAAAGAATTTTACAGAAGGGTTGAAATACCCGATACTTCAATATCTTCCAACTTGAATAATCAAAAGAATTTTACGGAAGGATTGAAATACCAGATGCTTCAATATCTTCCAACTTGAATAATCAAAAGAATTTTACGGGAGGATTGAAATACCAGATGCTTCAATATCTTCCAACTTGAATAATCAAAATAATTTTATGGAAGGATTGAAATACCAGATGCTTCAATATCTTCCAACTTGAATAATCAAAAGAATTTTACGGAAGACTTGAAATACCAGATGATTCAATATCTTTCAACTTTTGAATCTTGACGTAGCTGTTTCTGTTCAGTTATACTCGAGATACTCAAACTGTAGTAGAAATTACTGGGGAACGGATTTTCCCCTGCTGATGGGTTACTGAAGTCAAAACTTGTCATAAGATGATCTCAAGAATATTTGCCCCAATATTCTGAATTTGCAGAATTCTGCCTCTGATTTGTCAATTCTTGGGATAATAGATTGGCAAACCTCACACATGGTTGCCCCTGACTGAGTCAAATTTCCTTTATCAAGTTCGATTCCTTGACTGACCGCGTTTGTTGGGATTCCTTGATATCGAATGGGATTGCAAACAAGCGGTGTTCATTAAAATTGGCAAAATTTAATGCAAAGTAAATGCAAAGTTGAAAACAAAGCTTTGATAAAAAACGCACAGTGAAATGATTAAATAGTCAAAAACAAAGGTGGGTCTAGTCATTAAGGAAGTGACCAACACACGCGAGCAACACCGATTATTAGGAGTCAGGTTACTCAACCTCGCTGTAGTATGCTTTTCAAAACAACCTTACCTCAATTAGGTCTTTTAGGGGTTGTAATGCGGTATGGTTCATGGTTTATGAAACAAAAGATAAAGGCTCAAAGTTTATTTGTCCCACCCAATATTCGTGATGAACTCCGATCCTAAACTCAGTTAACTCAAGCTATACATTCAAGTTTCCAAAGGTTAGGAAGTCACTTGATTTGAGTGATGACTGGCGTCTTACACGAAGCGCCTGCATTCGATTGCATAACCAAGTTAAACTGAGAACTACCCTGCCCCAAGGTTGAGATTTAAGGGTTTTTGTGTAAGGAAAGAAAACTCCTACTTCTAGGCTTGAAGTGTTAACGAGGGATTATCTTCCTTATTTCTCCAGTATTTGGGAATTGAAACAATGCCTTACATCCTCAGAAAGGTTTAATTGGCAGCATACCACAGCAATTATGAACACGAGGTTTTCATCATCCTCCCCAATCTTTGCCTTGACAAAAGTTTGAAAAAGGGGTGAAAAAGACATATATTTTTTTGCTTTTATGAAAATAAAAGTAAATGAGTGAAACGAATGGATTATTTCATTAATGTTGCCAATTTAAAGGTACAACAAAGCTCATATGCAAATATCAATACAATTAAAGGAAATACAACTGAAATACAAAACACAGCCAACCAAAGATTTCAGTTTCCGGGTTCGAACGGAAAAAAGTCTTCACCACCAATCACTTGTTCCTTGTGGTATCGAACTTTGTGAGGCCTTGCAGGTTCTTTACCTTTTGCTTCAAAAGTTGAGGTACCAGCGTCTGAAGTATCTTCCTGAGGTTTCAGTTTTTTTAGCAGGCTCATCAGCTTTTCTTCGAATTCCTTGCATTCTTCAATGGGATGCCCGATGGTCCCAGTGCGAAATTTGCATTCAGTCTTTGGGCGGTCTTCTTCGAAGATTAAGTCCTTGTCATGGATCAGCTCTTGTACAAAATATTCTAAAGCTCGGCAATTGTCCAAATCATGCCCTTCAGCTCCCTTATGGAATTCACAGGTTAGGTTGGGATCATACCAAGGTCCCTGGAAAGGTGTGAGAAGTCGTGGAGTTACCAGCTTGTTTTGCATCAACAGTGGGAAAAGCTTGCTTAACGGCACCAGGATAGGCTGGTGGTTAAATTTTCCTCTTTTGGCAGCACACTTCTTCTTATCTGGAGGAGAAGCACACGTTGGAGACTGAAAACCCCTCTTCGTAAACACTTGACGAAGATTACGATTGGATGCAGGAACAGGACCAACAATCAGCTGGCATGAGGCTTCTCCAAAAAAAAATTCTGGACACGAGAGATCCTTAGGAGACGGCAAAGGATAGTTGATTTTAATGCCTTGTGGTGTAAATGATAACTTCTCAGAATCAAGCAGCGTCTGAACCTGGCTTCTGAGTACCTTGCAATCCTCAGTTGAATGCCCCGGTGCCCTAGCGTGGTAGTCGCATCGGACGTTGGCATCAAAACCTAGTGGGTATGAAGGGATCACTGGCTCTAAATCCTTCGGTATTATCAATCCACTTTTAATCAAAACTGGCAAAAGCTGACTGTATGCCATCGGTAACGAAGTGAAATTCCTCTCTGGTTCCCTTGATCTTTGTCGTCCACGTTGACGTGGCAAACGAGTGCTCTTGAAAGCTGGTCTGACGGGATGAATGCGATTCTCCTTTTTCAACAGAGTTTCCAGAACCCAATTCATCTGGCACTTGAGGATTCTGATCTCCTCTCTCATTTCCTCCTGGTACTCCCAAATTTCCTTCATCGTTGCTAGCGTGACCTTTATAGTTTCCAGAAACTGCCCCATTCCTCCTCGGAGTTCTCTCAATTCATGGTTGACTCTGTCCATTTCATAGTATTGTTCAGACATCCTTTGTCGAGTTTGGACTTGGGTATTGGCGTTTGGAAAATCAAGGTGACAGGTTCTGAAGAGAACGAGACGACATGAGACGGGGAAGAACGCATATGCACATGCAAAGATGCAAAATGATATGCAATGCAAAGTTTCGTGGAATTCAGACATTTTTGCAACACATCGTGAAATATCAAAGACCTCATTTTCATTAAATAGGGAACAGATTACAACAATTAATACACTTTGAGAGTCCATAAACAAAGAAGCTGAATAAAAGCCTAGACAGTCCTAAGGAGATTCTCCTAAGAGTCGTAGCTTGAGCCTTCTATTTTCCTCCTCCATCTGATCTCTTTCTGCAACAAGGTTGTCGACGATCGTCTTCCAAGCTGTGGGCTGAATAGTAGAAGAACTTGGGCCTTCCTGAACTTTCCTCTTCTTGTAAGAGGTCAACTCGTCATCCTTGGCACGTAGTTGTTTTCGGAGTTCAAAGTTCTCCTCAACAACCACCTGATACTTAAGCCTCCATGCTTCTTCTGATCTCTGGGTCTGTTTCAATGATATCTCTAATTCCTCTTCCTTTGTCATGAAGTACAGAATAAGCTCTTCTTTCATGGGAATTGGTTCCTCCCTCTTGTATGGCATCTTCAATTCAATGGCTCTCTTGCGGACCCACTGAAGATATGGCTCCAAAGAAACACAATGGTCTCCCCAAGGAGCTACTTCTTCTTTTACACTTGTTACCCCAAGCTTTCAAGATTAGATCCCTTTGTTCTTCATTCTTATCATACTCTTCAAAATAAATTCCCTTTACATGAATGCTTAGAGGTTTATCCTTCAGAGGGTATCCCAATTGACGGCGTGCCAACACCGGATTGTAACTGATTTCACCTTTGATGCCAAGAAGAGGCACGTTGTTATATTGGCCACAACTGTCTGTTATTGAGATTTTATCGTACACTCGATTGTACCAGTCAATGTCTGCATGAGAAAGGGCCATAATCTTCTTAGACCACCATCCCTTCTTAGGATCCCATAATGCACCTTTCTTCGGTAAGTGTGAAACAAACCATCTATATAACACAAGGATGCAGCAAGTGGTCTGTCCATTACTATGGGCATTTCTTGTATGGACTGAGTGATAGGCTTCAGCAAGTAAGGTAGGTACAGGGTTTTTCTTCAGGAAGATCTTGATTGCGTTTAGGTCTACGAAGTTGTCGATGTTTGGAAACAAGAAAAGTCCATAAATGAGTAGAGCAAAAACGGCTTCAAAGGCATCCCTGTTGGAGTGCTTAGCAAAGTAATGGGCTTTTCCAAACAGGAATTTAGTAGTCAACCCAAAAATTCCTCCCTTGGAAATTAAGTTGTTTTTGATGTCTACCAATTCCAAGTGAGTCTCTTTAGCTATCTCTTCCTCTTTTGGGTCTCTGTTGAAGATAGGAAACGGAGAATCATCCTTGACGGGTAAACCAACTATCTGAGAATATTCTTCAAGTGTGGGTAAGAGCTGATAGTCAGGAAATGTGAAGCAGTGATACTTTGGTTCATAGAACTGAAGTAAAGTTGAAAGGAGTCCTTCATCGACACTTTTCTTCAATAATATCCACAAATTCCCATATCTGTCTTTGAATCCTTTGGGGTCTGTTAGCAAATCTCCCAATCTCCTTAGGTCATCCAATCTAGGATTCTTGAAAGTGTATTTCACAGTTTTCCTTCTTGATTCGTCCATGATATTTTTGTGATATTTCACAAAAAGAAGTCTGAGTTCCATGAAACTGATATGCATATGCTTATGCTATATGGATGCAACAAACACATACAAATACAAACACATAAAGGTTTGGGTTAAGAGCATGGAGTCAAGGTTCACCCTCCCATTGGTATGTACTATGGTTTTCACCTGCCGAACAAGGTTCTACAGAGTTCCCAGAGTCTACAATCCATCTTTCGGATTTTATCGATTTCGCAGATAACTTGGTAATCAATAAAATTCTCAAGAGAATCTCGTCTGAGTGTAGTATCGCGTGACAACCAATTCAGAAATAGACTCCATCATGGTCACCGCACTACATCCTAAAGGCTTAAGTGAGGTTTAGAAACTACGGTTCTCAGTATCAATGGCACCTAAATTGAGAGTAGCACGCTTTCACGAATAGGATCGTTCAACATGACTAAACTCTCAAGAGGGCCTAAACTGAGTGATGGTGTCTCAAGTTAACTTTTCAGGAATCGACTCCTTCAAAGCCTCATTGAATATACCATCGTCCTATCATAAGGGCACTCAAATCCGGGTGCAGGATTTATCTCACCACTCAAGAACCAAGCCAACAAAAGATAAGCAAAACATATATACAGATAAACATGCAGATATACACAAATATAGCAAGCAAGCATAAATAAAAGAAACAAAAACAAGGTGGGCCTAACCCTAAAAAATGAATGTATCCCCAGTCAAGTCACCATTTCTGTTGCGGTGAAAATCGGATAACAAGCTATTTATTAACTTGCATCATTTTCTTTTACAACCGACTTTGATTTATCCAAAGGAAAGGTTCAAGATCGTTAGAAAAACCTAAAGGGGGGAGATCTAAGGTTCGGGGGTTGGTTACGCCTAGGGAAGGTATTAGCACCCTAAACGTCCGTAGTACTCTACGGGAACCTCTTGTTTTACTTGTTATATCTTACTCGCTTGCTAAGGGTACTATGCTAAAGGTTGAAACCCTAGGGGTTAGTATCTAAGTATACTCGACAAGGCATCGCACCTTGCGACTACGTATCCTCGGGAGTAGAATCAAAGTACGCGTAGTTCTACTAAGTAATGAACTTTTGACTATGGTCAAAGTCCACAGGGGAGAATGAGTACAAGCTCATTCTAGAGTTCAAGAACTCTCTAAATCTAAGTTATAATGGTCCTATGTTGAAGTTTTAGTAAATAGGGAAAGTGAGTATTCATTAGGATGAATATCACCAAGAGTGTAAGAACTCTCTCCTAAGGCTAGTTATAATTCCATGGCTCTCATGAGGCCAAGAAATGAGGGCAAGCTCTTATGAGGATACTAAGGTAAGATGGGGGCTATGACTTTATGAGTCAACATTAATTCACCTTCCTTTGGAATGGGGGAAATAACATCTTATAAATAAGAGTTACAAAGAGTTGAAGTATGAAATATAATGAGTTCAATAATTCCAAACAGTAGCATTTAATCATGAAATGAGCTTAAATGTGAACATAGCAAACAATAAGCATTTAATCATGAAGTGAACTTAAATGTGAACATAGCAAACAGTGAGTGCAAGTGGTCATGTAACTGTGACATATATGGCAGAGAAGCATTCACAATTTGAACCAAAGCATTTGAAAACATGTAACTTATCAACAGATAGCAAAACAAACAATATTGCATGGCAAGGCTTATGTGAGGTCAGGAACAAAACTTCACAAATCAAATACATTCATAAAAGACTCAATTCAAAAACAGTAGTCACATGAGCATGGCATGGAAAGCAGCAGAAGCAAATGGATTTAAATCATATGATTTCAACAGAGAACAAAAGCAAACAACATTCTCATGGAAACAAAGCTTCATGAATCACAACATACTTCAAAATAACTCATTTAAAAAACAGTAGCACATGAATACGACAAGTATAGCAGAAAAGATATTCTCACAGTGTGCAGAACCAAAGCATTGGAATCATGCAACATAACATTTAAAAGCCAGACAAACCAAGACGACATTCTCATGATAAAGTTCAGGAAGCAATGTTCAAACAACATTCACAAATTATAGCATGCTTTAAAGAAATGCTTTTAACATTCAAGAACACATTCAAGAACACAGTTGAAAGAAATAAGTCTACAGAATTTTATTGTTTTGTTTTGAAACTATTAAGAAGAAAACATAGCAAGGAAATGGAAAATAATAGTTGAAAAAACAACAAAATAAAAAAGAAGTGGGAGCCACAGTAAAGGGTGGCTTGCGCCACCTTTTCCCTTGAAGGGAGGTGGCTTGTGCCACATGGTGAGGTGGCTGGCGCCATGCTAATGCATGGCTTACGCCACATGCAGTTCTTTTCCTTTTTTTTTTGGTTTGAGTGTGTGTTATATATTATTTTACTATGTGGCGGGAGCCACCAAACTTAATGTGGCGAGCGCCACCCAACTTCTTACTCATTTTATTTTCATTTTCAGACGGACACGAAATGAAACCAGTTACGATTAATCAACACAAAATGAAATCAACATGATGATTTTTTTCACAGCAACAAACGATAATCAGACAGAAATGCATATAACAGCATGATAATTAAACATGGAGCAAAGTAATCACAAAAATCAGACAGTTAATGGAATAAAAATGATAACAGCATGGTGCATATAACGTATCACATACTCATCGTGCATAAGAATAGAAAGAGATAGGGCGATACCTAGTGGAGCAAGTCCACTGTCTCTTCACCTTGTGATAAGCTTTCTGAACTTGAACCAAAATTCCAATGTCACTCTCCCTCTCTTGCTCGTGCACCAGAAACTTTGATAATTTAGGATGTTTTTGTGAGAAGTGTTGATGTGAGAAAATGTTGATTGAGCTCCTTATATAGGCTAACTTAATGGGCCGGGTTGAATTCATCCAAAGAGCCAATACTCGGTGGCTAGGGTTTTGAAATTGGATTCCAATGCTGCTCCAAGGGACAGACGCTCCCCCCTCTGGTATATAGCTGCTTGTGGCAGGGTTAACATCAAGAGGAGTATTGCTTCTCCACCTCTCCTTTGTTGTAAGCCAATGTAGATGTCATTTTTGGGAATTTGAAAAGGACACTGCTCCTTCTGTCCACAGATGGCACAGAGTTGTGCTCAGAGAGGAAACTCCACAAACCCCTTTTGTCCAAGTAAACTCAGCGGAAGCTTGAAGAGGAAATGTGGGTGAATTTGAAATTGGGTTTGTGTCGCGCCAAGCAATTGATGAGGTGAAATTGAAATGAGCTTGCAACGGATTGGTTTGATGGATTGATGATTTCTTCTTGCAAAGAACTCAACGAACAAAAATGAAGAAGACAAAACATTTCCATTGCACCTGTCACCTTCCAATTGGTTCTCTTTCCACGTTGAAAAGTCAAACATGAAACCCTGTCTTCCTGTTGGCTGTTGGTGTAAACTTGATCCTCCAATAAAAAATTCCACAAAATCCACTATGGTCCTTTAAAAAAAGTGACACAGATGGTTTTCTATTTTCTTAATAAAAGACTAATCATAATTAATGGAAAGCTAATTAATTCAACTAACATTGACTTAAATTACAAATAAAGGATTAATAAAGTTTGACAAAATAATTAATATAGGAAAGATAATTAATTAAAATTAAAATAATTAAATTGAAACTAAATTACCAATAAAATTAATTAATTAGGCTAAAAAGATAATTAGGTTAAATTAACTGATTAATTGAAATTAATTAAAAGCAATTTAAAAATATAAAATAAATAAAACACATTAAAATTAAATTAAGATAAAATAAATAAATTATTAAAATAAATGCTAAATTAGAATAAAACAAATAAAAACAATAAAAATGGAATTTAAAATAAAATACAGAGAAAAATAAATCAAACAACATTTAGCAAAAGATGAGGGTAAAATTTGGGGTGCAACATGGGGCAATTACGTCGAGATTTGGGAAATCTCTCAAAGATCAACCGGTCAAGGGAGTTCCTCCAAAAGATCGATCAACCAGCGACAAAACCACCTCAGAGCTCACACTGGGGCAGGCCATCCCATGAGCACAAGAAATCAACCTCTCCAAGAGATGGTTAATCAAGGGCATGTTGTTCCGATATACTGGGGAAAGCTGGATCAAGACCATCCTGTGACACAACTATTTCCTACCGTGTGACTGGGGCAATCCATGCAAATACCCAACTTACCAGGGCAGAGACAGGATACCCAAGTATAAGTTCTCTCCCTATTTTGAGACAAGAGCAATGGTGCATCAACAACTTCTAATCCTGAAGTAGGTGTCGGGGAATCACGTCTTTATGGCATACACCATAACCTCAACTCTTCCGTCTCGCGCAATAAAAACACTTGAACCATTGCATAAACCATTCTCATGCATTAATCATGTCGCTTCACTCATGCGTATCATCATCTTACATAGCATGAAGCCTTGACTTGAGTCTGATCATATTTAACATCTCTCCAAAACATGATCACTAACATTCTGCATATAGTAATCATTATCGTATAACATTGCGACCTTAAACGCATAGCATATTCATCAAGATGGAGCATTACGCAGTACAGGTTCAAACATGCGTCCCAATCAAAATACAGTTTTCATCTGGTAGTCGGTCCCCTTCTGACTTGCCTTCTCAAAATCCAGTTCTCGTCTGGAGCACTTTTTCAAAATCCGGTTCTCGCCTGGCTTATCCTTTTAAAGTCCAGTTCTCGCCTCACAAACTTTTTCAAAGCCCAGTTCTCGCCTGGCAAACTTTTTCAAAGTCCAGTTCTCGTCTGGCATACTTTTCCAGAAGCTTTTCAATTCTTTGGTCCGCCCTTTGACTGATTCATCTCCTCAGCAGATATTCAGCCAAATTTTGCACCAATCAGCTTTTAACATTTGCACCTTTTCTTTTATCGTCGTCAGCCAAATTTTTGAGCTACTCTTTTATTTAATCCCCTTCTACCTTGAATCATCGAAAAGCTAGCGTAATTCGTACATTCAGGTCCAAGAGGATTAAATAAGGGCAGCTGTCATAACCCGAAATTTAACCTCCCTTTTGCTTTTTGCATAAGCATGCGCATTCGCATCGCTGGCACACGCATTCGTACTTTTCTATATGTCTTTTTTGTTGTAGGATTTTTAGGTTTTTTAGGCCCGATTAATCGCATCCTCACAAGGTCATCACATCATCAAAACAAGCACAAAATAATGGTTTCCATGCTTACTCATCAAAATAAGAGGTGGAAAATCGAAATCGGGACCTCAGCACTTGTTTTTAAGTGATCTGGGTAAATTTTACCTAGAGTAACCGGTTACTCAATATAGGGTAACCAGTTACTCAATACAATTTTGCAGTTTCTGCTGCATTTTTAGGACAACAACTCTGCACTCTCGTTGTTCTTGGATTCTACATAGTTCTAACAACATGTGGAACATTCTAGACAATTCAAGACCATTCAAGACATTCCACTTACATTTATTCCAACGCCTCATTTTAAATTAAGTGCACCATGTGTCATACCCAAAATTTTGACCACTAAGATTTCCCATCATTGTGTAAATCATTACCACAATATGGATGTATCAATATGCCTCATCAGTCTCCCCAAAGATGGGTGAGCATTTACCACAAACAAGAATTAGGGTTTTAAGCCCTCTCTTAGCCTTAGACAAAGGATCAATCAAGGAATGACATGATATTCAACTTGTCTAACCTCTCAAACACCCATAAGGGATCAAGAGGACTCCCACATCAAGAATCAAGCACAAGGTTGCAGCATTCCAAGTGGATTAAGCCTCAAGACCGCCAGTGCCACCAAATTAGGGTTTTGGCCGACCAGGGCCTCCATGTGGAAATTTTCCTCTGGGCATGAGCCAATGCTTTAAAGCATAACCTAAGATACTCCATGGGACCTCATGGACCCAATCATCAAGTCAATTTAGCCTCAGGGGATGCATTCACAAAAAAAATCAGGAATTAGGGTTTCTTGACCTAATTCACCCCTAAGTTGACTTTTGGGACAAAACATGAGCCAAGACCTCAAGACATGATTTGAGGGTCTCCAATACACCATATTGATCCATTTGTAACAATGGATTGATCCAAGAAGCTTGATTCATAAGTTTCAATTTCATCTGAACCACAGTTAGGGTTTTGAGGAAAAAGTCAATTGTATCTTTGACTTTTGACCAGGACATGCTCCCAAAACTTAGGACATGATTCCAAACACCCTATAACACCTATGGAACATACCCATCAAGTTTGATTTAGGTCAAAGACTTGATTTCATAAAGGATCGCACAGTTTGGAATTCATCTGATAAAAAGTCAACTATGCACAAAAGTCAAAGTTTGACTTTTTGAGATTTTTCATAATTATGGTTCTTTAACCCTAAAATGATGTTAATTTGTGATTGGAATCATCATTCATCAAGAATAATCAAAGAAAGTGGGATAACTTGTAAAAGGGGTAACCATAAAAACTTAGAAATTTTCTAAGTTATGAAACAAAGTGGCTAGGGTACCAACTTCCAAGGATCATAACTTGAGATCCAAGCAACCATTTTGAATGATCCAAAGATGGATTTGTAGCTCTCATGGCATACTTTAAAAGTTTCAACTACACCTCATTCCAATTCCTCAAGGATTTTAAGTTATGGAGTGACCAAAATGACAAAAACATGAAAATGCCACCTTTTCCAACACTTAGTGAAATTTTCACTAAGTCAGAATCTGTTCACTTTTTTCAAAATGTTGGGGCATTTTTCACTTGGATCCAAAAAGTGTCAAGACAAACTATGATCACACATATGTTGTATCATATAAGAGCTTTCCAAAATGGCCAAGAACTTCATCAAACTCCACCTGAGCTAGGAGTTATGACAGCTGCAACATGCCTTGCTGCAAACTGTCTTGGCAAGGCAGATTTGTGCATAAAGGCTCGATTTGCTCAAATTGTTAAATTCCAAGCATGCTTATCCATCTGCACACCTCAAGGGGGAACAACCAAGGGACAAGCACTGATTCATCAGCCTCCCAAGTCCAAGATTCCCAAAGTAGCATGCCAAACCCTAAAAAGCCTAAAAGAGGCCAAGACTCCAATTTTGTTTCCAAGCATTCAATGGATGCACCAAGGTGGCATGAACTGAGCCATTTCCAACTGAATGAGTCAAGGATAAGCTATGAAACAAAGAACCATAGGCCTGTGCTCTAACCTCTAGTCAATGGCTAGAGGAGACTTAAGATTCCAAAGTGATTCAATTGGCCAACAGCCTGCTGCAGCCACCATTCACTATTGCTTACAAAACAAACTCGGTCTACTATAAATAGAGCTCATTTGTGCTCAGTTTAAGTACACCAAAGCACTCAAACTGATGCTTTCCTCAAAATCACCTTCTCACTTCCAAAATTGCCTTCTAAAGCAAGTCATTATCGGATTTTGAGTTTGAGAGCAATTCCAACCAACCAATCACACACACACCTCATAAACATCATATAGAAGTGATCCAAACACTTAAACAACATCTGGAACACCAATTTCACAAAATCACCAGCCAATTGCTCAAGTTTTCAACCAAGTTGCAGCTGAGGTGCCATAACCTGTTCCAGTCCATTTCCAATCACTCCAAGCATTCAAACACATTCCATATGGTGTAGGGGAGTGTCTCTCCCACGTGACTGGCACACTCCCATTTTAATTTGTTGTCACAATAGCAGCCACGTGATTCATCAAACGTACAAAATTGAGTCAATGTTTCCAATGGTAAGCATGATGAGAGAACGTGATGGAATGGCACACGGTAATAACAATGGACGAGCAAACACACAATTAAATGAAATAAAACATAAAAATAAAATACGTGGCATCATGTGGACCACGAGATCAAGGCCATCAACGGCTACGATTTCGTCTTCTTCATTGAAACCCTTGGCCGCCGGACCACCGCACCAGTCGCCGGAACCCTAGTTCCGGCCGCCACCTGCAACCTAAAACAACCCAGAAAATGCAAAGGCCTATACCATCCTGCCCAGAATTCAACGAGGATCTCGAATGTGCAATCCAAATTCACAAACAACCAATATATAATGAAAAACGAAGGAATTAATATTTGGGTCCAAAACTTTAAACTCACGGTACAAGCAAACCACACGTCCAAATTCAAAAATAAACGCATCAGAATCATCACCAATCATCACACATCAATATGCATATTTAAAAATTGAGTTCCATGATCATGAAAAGAATGACTAACCTGAGATGGCACAGCCCTTATCCTCGCTCTTGGCTGCGAATGGGGGATGGTTTGCACTCTATTGATCACCAGGAAGAAGTTTGTGGAAGAAGTTCTTGAAAAGACCTAATGAATTGAGAGATATGAGTATGAGATGATTTAGGGTTCAAGTTCTTGTTCTCCTCCAAAAGCACGTGTGTCCCCCCTAACCTGTGCATGAATGAGTTTAAATATATTAGGGTTTCTCACTGATAATGGTTTAGGCCTTGGAAAATTCTTGTTTAGTGAGTTTTGGACAAATTTGGAATTTTGCATTATGTGAGATACACCTCCTCCCATGCATGTATATCCAAATGTTCTATGATGGATCACCCATGTTTAAATTGCTAATCACACCCACATTGAAATTGTGCCTTGAAACATTTTGATTCATGAGTTTTTAATGACTTGGCAATTTTGAATAATGGAGAATAAGTGATAAATACACCATGGATTCACTTGATTCAAAGGCCCAAAATGACCCTTATGGATTGTCATTTGATGTTAAAAAGTACCTTGAAGCAATGGAATCAATCATAGGTCCATATGTCCCAAAATCCAAAAGTTGTGAAAATGAAACCCTAAAAACTACTTTTCCTTCTTTTGACCATAACCTGAGTTTCACAAATGATATGGAGACCCACTAGTACTTGTTGGAAAGAGGAGAAAAATATCTTCAACTTTCATGTTGGATAAAAATTTATTTTAAGCTTTCTTGATGATGAAAAGTCAAGTTGAATGCAGTGCAGGAACTTGCCCAAAAAGGAAACTTTCAAATTATAGGTCATTTCCATATTTAGTAACTTTTGCACCAACTCCTGATTCTTGATAAATGGCATGAAAATTGACTATTGATGGCCATATGAGGATGTGAGACCTTGAAAACCTTGGAGAGAACCTCAAAATTCCACAATTGGCCACTTGACCCTTTGAAGAACATCTTCTCCTCTTGAACATGCCTCAGACACCTTGACCCCATGCTAAGAACCAATGATATGCACACATGATAATGCAAAAATGTGATGAAACATAAGCCAGTTAGTAATAAAGTAAGGAGGGCAAATTTTGGGGTGCTACAGGGAGCTGTTCAGATCATCACAACTCATCTGTAACACCTCCAACCCAAAAATCAAATTGCTCTTGCTGTCACGACCTTCAAGTAAGCCTAAACTTGGTCATCTCTTAATCTATGCATATTTCCTCGCACAATACTTTTGCCAAATGTTCGTAATCATGCATAGAATGTTTCCCCTCTATCAATTGCTTTGTATGAATCGTGTATGGAATTTCTGAACCTTCATGCAGAATTTAGGGTTCTTGAGCTTTCTCTTTGATTTCTTATTCCATGCTTAAAATAAATGAAATTAAAGACCATGGACATGATCGTGAGGTGAAAACGAGTAGATTGATATGTGGATTGTGTGATTTCATCAAGTATTCAGTGAGATTGAGGGGAAAACGCAAATATGAAGAAACAGAGGGCGCGTGCAAGAACTTGGTGTTTTTGGCGCCCTTTTTTGAATTTTAAATATTTGAATTTTTGTGATTTTATTTAATTGATTCAAAAATTAATTTCTCTATGGTTTTTAATGATTTTGAGTTGATTCTTTTTCTAATAATTCACAAAAATGTTAAAGTATTTTATTCTACAATAATTTCCCAAAAATATTATTTATTTCATATATTTGATATTTTTGCAAAGAATTCATTTTTATTTGTTTTTAACATTTAAAATATTTTTTCTTTCTTGATTTTCCAAACTTAATTGGTTTCCAATCATTTTGTGGATAAAAACATGATTTTTCAAACATTAATCCAAGATCACAACTTGTTTTTCACACATGTTTGATAATTTTGATCATTTTAATCAAAATTTTGTTTAATTTTTAATACATTTTGAAATTAATTTAGGGTTTTGATCTTAATCACCCTAAACAAATATTTTTCACACTCATGGGCCTCTAATAGAGTGTAAGACCCAACCCCTTTTGAAAACCAAAATAATTTGGGCCTCATTCATTGTATAAGACCCACTGTATTTTCAAACCTCAGCGCGATCGCCATTTTTCAAACAAATAATCATCTGGGCCTCTCCTCGAGCTATAAGTCCCATTCCTTTTCTTAAAAATCTTTTGGGCCTCTAATAGAGTGTAACACCCAACCCCTTTGTAAATAATACCTTTTGGGCCTCACACATTGTATAAGTCCCTCTGTATATTTTCAAACGTTCGGCGAAATCGTCGTCTTTTTAACAAAATCAACTGGGCTTCTCCTTGAGCTATAAGACCCCTCTTTATTCAGTTTCAAACTCCGTGGGCCTCTAATAGAGTGTAAGACCCAATCCTTTTTTTTTAACCAAAACCACTTTTGGGCCTCAGACATTGTATAAGTCCCTCTGTGTTAAAAAAAAACCTCGGCGCGATCGCCAGTTCAAAAAATCAAATAACCAGGGCCTACCCTCGTGTTGTAAGTCCCATTTCTTTTCTTTAAATAATCTTTGGGCCTCTAATAGAGTGTAAGACCCAACCCCTTTTGAAAACAAACATAATTTGGGCCTCAGTCATCGTATAAGACCCACTGTGTTTTCAAACCTCGGCACGATCACCATTTTCAAACAAATAACCTTGGGCCTCTCATTGAGTTGTAAGCCCCATCCCTTGTACAGAAAATAACACTCATGGGCCTCTAATAGAGTGTAAGACCTAACCCCTTTGTAAACAAAACATTTTTTGGGCCTCACTTATTGTATAAGTCCCTCTGTACATTTTCAAAACAACGGTGTCGTCACTGTTAAAATTTGGGCCTCTCCCTGAGCTGTAATCCCTGATCTCTATTCAATATACTTTCTCCTTTGATTTTGAATCCAAAACAAAACAACATGGAAGCTCTACAACGGGTCAGTGTTTATCCGCTTTCTTTTATACGCTTTCATATACATAACTGTATTGTGGGAAGTGCACATGGTTATTCTTCTTTCATTCTTTTAAATGCTTTCATATACATAACTGTATGTGGGAAGCTGTGCATGGTTAGTCTTCTTTCATACTCTTTTAAATACTCGTCATATATCAACTGTATATATACTAGTATAGTTATTTAGAGTTTTCCCCGGTAACTACGTCTAGAACTAGGTAAAGCCCTGTTGGTCACTCTTTAAATACAAACAAAACTAGATTCCCATAGGATTTCCAGATACAATCTTCCCTTCTCTTGGGGTTAATCAATATGGAACGAAGAGAAAGGTAGTATTCTCGGTGAACCTTTTCTCAAACTACCACCTTTAGAAATTGTCAAAGAAATTCTACTCCCCAGAGTTGATCTATTCTCCGTGAATAGCATCTCTTGAGTTTCTTCCAAATACTCGACCTTTCCTGGAATGATCTCTTCTCTATGAATTGCATTTCTTGAATTTCTCTTGATTTTGGGACCCACAGGCTTCCTAAAAGCATCCCCGCCTCCTCTTGGGCTTTGTACAAGGACCCTTCGGCTTCTTAGAAGTTCTCATGCTTTCTCTTAGGCTTAATACAAGGACCCTAATGACCTCTTAAAGGTATAAGACAGAACTTAGTCATCCTTTGCTAGAGCAGTCTTTCCAGTGTCAAACCTCTGACCACCTTAGGGTTGATTCTCATCCCTTAAGGCCCTTGCCCTTTTTTGGGCATCCTACAAAAGATAAAACTCTTTAACACCAGTAGACTTGGACAGTCTAAACCCCCATTGAGTCTCAAAGACATTCTCAAGTTCCTTTCAAACATAGGAAAAAACACCGATCACTCTGGATAAATCTCCAGCAGAAACCCGGTCTCTCCATTGAGAGTTCCCCACCCTTGGGCCTGCCTATGGATCTAATCCTCAGCAGTAAGATAGCCTCCTCTTAGGCTTTGTATAATGATCTTTCCTCAACACAGTCAGCGTCCTCTTGGGCTTTGTACAATGATTCTCCCCAGCGGAGCTAACCTTTTCAGACTCTCTTGTTGAGTCAATCACTTTTCAGACTCTCTTGTTGAGTCCATCACTTTTCAAGACTCTCTTGTTGGGTCAATCTCCTTTTAGCCTCCATCTCGGGCTTCGTACGAGACAACAAATCACTCTCTTGTTGAGTATAAAGCACTCTCTTGTTGAGTCAACCCCTTTAGCCTCCGTCTTGGGCTTTGTACAAGACATATAAAAGCACTCTCTTGTTGAGTCAACCTTTTTTAGCCACAATCCTGGGCTTTATACAGGACAGATAAAAGCACTCTCTTGTTGAGTCAAACCCTTTTAGGCTCAATCTTGGGCTTCGTACAAGACATAAATTTCCCTCTCTTAAACTGGGGACAGATATCTTCCCCAGCCGAGTCATTTCCTCCCAGTCTTCTTTTAGGCTTTGAGGAATGATTTTTCCTAAGTAGAGTCAAACTCATTACAGCCTCAATCTTGGGCTTTGTACAAGACACATAAAAACCTCCCCAACGGAGTCAAAAATCCTTTTTAGCCTCAATCTTGGGCTTTGTACAAGACAGAAAGAACTTTTTCCCCAGAAAAGTCAAACTGTTAACCTCCTCTTAGGCTTTATATAATGATATCCCCAAAGAGTTAGTATTTTTTTTTGCCTCAATCTTGGGCCTGGTACAAGACATATCCACTCTCTTGTTGAGTCTATCTTACCTAGCCTCCTCTTAGGCTTCGTATAAAGAAATCCCTAGCCGAGTCAATCAACCTTTTAGCATCAAACTTGTGCTTTGATCAAAGCACACAAACATCAACAGTTCCTCTTCAGAGATGACAAATTCTCTCTCAGCCAAAACCCTTTAGCTTCATATCTTGGGCTTTGAACAGGACATAAATACTCCTTTTAGCCTCTGTCTTGGGCTTTGAACAAGACACCAAAACATCTTTTTCCTCCCTTAGAATAGGATAAACTACGATTTCTCTGATTTCCCTGTTTCATTTAAACAGGAATACATAGGCATAAGATTGCGAAATCTTAGCGAGCATACTAAACAAAGACTCTAGGTCCCGTACCTACATACACCCATCAAAACTGAGGTCCAATACCTCACCAAAATCATCAAAAAAACTCTCAATCTTACTCTATCATACTTTCCCAAGAAACTTTCCCAACCCATTAACAGATAAACACCATCAAGTACAAAGCAAAACCTAAAGCTAATATCCTGTGGATAACCACATATATGATGGGTAACTTACAAATGCCCATTGTATAACCTGACCCCGGACTCCCCGAATCTCTTTAAGCATTTGTTCAGTAAAACATTTGTGTGCAAGGTTAGTTTTAGATAGCTTCCATTTCCTTTCCAGCTTCATAGGATAAATAAGAAATCAGAAAGTAGCACCCCTCCTACCATTGCGGTGAGGAAAACTTCAGCGATAAGGTGGTCGCGTCACCGACAAAAATCGCTCGCTACACCATGTTCCTTGATTTCCAAGCATGTCAAGCTTTGGATGTGAAGCTTACATTGGGATTCCTACCGAGTTAACTTCCTAACTAACCGAGTTAACCGCTTGACTCAGTAAGTCAAGTGTAACTAACTCCTAGCCTAAGTCCAAACGTCTCACACTCCAAACCTACACTCTATTTAAAGGAACCATCTCTTTATTGCAAGCTCTAACCACAAACCCTTGAACATTTCACACACTTCACTCTCAATTCTCTCACATTCTCTCTGAATTTTTCTGCAATTTCTTCATCTTCACCTACATTTTCTTCCCAAACTTCACCATAGCTATTCACCATTGAAGAATAATCACCTCTACATTGATAGTGATTATTTCTTGAGCTTAACCTTCATCATCTTGCAATTATACTTGGAGTTTCTAGAGTTTTATTAGCTTTTGGATTCATCTCAAGTGTTTACTTCAAGATTCAATGGTTCGAATTTGTATTTCGGAGTTTCGTCGCAATTTGCTTGGTTTCGGTACGATTCGGCTATAATTGAAGATTCCTCTGGTTTTCTTTGATTATCTTCAGCAAGATTACTTTGCAACAATCACCAAGCCAATCCTCCGGCTTGTAGGTTGGTAGATCTCACTCATTTTACTGTTTCGAACGTTTTCGTATCATTCGCGATGTAGTTTTGACGTTTTTTTGTGTGTGTGAATTGATTATGCCATTGCTTGATCCATGATCTTGAAGTGTTAATTGATTCCATCACTGCTTATTTGCTGTTTTCAAGCTTAATTTTCGTGCACAAATTCATACCCTAACATGTGGTAATTTGAACAAGTGATTTGGGTGCTTTAAGTGCTTTTTCAAAAGCTATTTTTGCCTCTGTTACAGTGGTAACCGGTTACTCAATATAAGGTAACCGGTTACTCTTCACAAATTTGCACAACCGTTGCTTTTTTCCAACTAAGTAACCGGTTACTCAATATAGGGTAACCGGTTACTTTGTACAATTTTCCCCAGATTTTGCTGTTTTCAAGCAAGTAACCGGTTAATCACTTTAGAGTAACCGGTTACCACTGTAACAGAGTGCCATTTTTGGTGTTGCTTCACCATGATTTCTTCCTCTAAATTCCATGGATTGATATGATTGATTTTTGTGGATGTTTTAGGTGCTGTTACACTTCAGTTTAAAGCATGATTATGATTTTCCCGATCTTTCGATTTCATAATTATGCTCATTCTTGGATTTGCATGCACATGCTCATTCTTGCACATCCTTTTGTTCACTTGTTAACATGATTTGTGATGTATGCTAATTGGCATTTGGTGTTGCCTTTGCAATTTCATTCTTGAGCACATTAAATTAGTTCTTCATTGAGCAAATTTAATCATGTACAATCAACAATTCACCTTTTTTGCTTTAATGATTTTCCATTATTTTGGGAAAATTATTAGCATACTCCTCCCTTTTGATTAGTTAATCGAAACTTCGTTTCGATTATTAATTTTCCCTTTGGCACTTCTCTTTAGGATTCCTTTAGAGCTTCCTTTCTCTCTTTCCCCCGCGGAGTCAGAGATTCGAACGACGCTGGAGCACAGTACAATTTGGTGCTGTTACGCTATTTGTTTCAACTTCTGCATTATACCCTGTGTGTTAGAGAAGGAATGAGAATGGAGAATTCCTACTCTCATTCTGACCACTTCAGGTAGGGGACGAATGACCCTGTGCCTGACTTAGTCACCTCTATCTCCAGGAGGTAGCGTATCTCCTTCCCCCATTTGAGTCGATCCTTGATCACTCTTACCTCTTTCAATCAGTCTTTTGATCCATCACCGTTCCCTCGGTTCACGATCATTAGAAATCTTCAGAGAGTCAATCTCTTGATCTTGTTTCAACACCTTTCCTTTGTTCTCTTCAAGAGAGTTTCAATCACCTTTTCTTGTGGCTAGTCACTTCTTTTGCTGATTCCCCATGAGAGTTGAAATCATTCTTCCTTTGGTTGATCACAGTCATACTGTTAAAACCAATGCTCTATTCCCCTGCAATCGCAGTTTTTCCTCGGTTAAACACAGTCTTCCTGTTAAACACCGAAACCCCTTGCGGAGTTCGCAACCTTCTCTTGGTTCTTCTGCCTTTGATTGGTTAACCATTGTTTGTCAATTAAAACACCAATTTGCACTTCTTCTCAGTTAATCACAATCTATCTGTTAAAATATTCAGTTTCCTTTTGGGTTAATCACCTTCTCTTGGTTAATCACCCATTTTTCAGTTAACCACAGTTTATCTGTTAATGATGAGCTCCTTTTGAGTTAATCACCTTCGCTTGGTTAATCACTCATTCTTTTCAGTTAATCACAGTTTCTTCTGTTAGCACTGAATCCCCAGCACTTAGCAACCTTCTCTTGGTTTGAATACTTGCACTATTGGGTTAGTAACCTTCCTTTGGTTCAAATACCCTTTCTTCGGTCAGGTACTGTTTGTTCAGTCAGTGTACCGAACGTCCTTTGGGTCATGACCTTCGCTTGGTCCCACACCCGTCCTTTGGGTCACGACCTTCACTTGGTCCCACACCCGTCCTTTGGGTCACGACCTTCGCTTGGTCCCACACTCGTCCTTTGGGTCACGACCTTCGCTTGGTCTCACACCCGTCCTTTGGGTCACGACCTTCGCTTGGTCCCACACCCGTCCTTTGGGTCACGACCTTCGCTTGGTCCCACACCCGTCCTTTGGGTCACGACCTTCGCATGGTCCCACACCTGTCCTTTGGGGCACGACCTTCGCTTAGCCCCACACCCGTCCTTTGGGTTACAACCTTCGCTTGGTTCTACACTCGTTCTTTTGGTTGATCACATCTGTTAAAACCCTTTTCCACACAGAGTCTTAATCTCTTTCTTCGGTTAACCACTGTCAGTCAGTTAATATACCGAGCCTTTATTCTCTTGGATTTGACACCATTCCTTTATTTTGTTTCCCAGTAGGGTCGTTTACCCTCTGATCCCCAGCACGATCACTTTATTCTCTTACTCCCCAGTGGAGTCCTTTCTTTTCTTTTGCTTCTTTATCTTCTTGGTTTCGACACCACACTTGCACTTTATTCTCAACACAGTTACTATCTTTCCCTTTACACTTCTTTCTTGGTTTTGACACCATTTCTTTGGAATCCCCTGCGGATCTTTCTCTATTTCTTTTGCTTTTGGTTTTGACACCGTTTTCCTTTTCTTTTTCCGTCTTAGTTCCCCGAACTACGGAAGCTCTGATTCTGCATTCTTTCGAATGTATGATACGTAGGCACGAGATCGCGATGATCTTGGCGGGCACACTTACACCCTTCCTTCTTCCATTCCCCCTTCTTTTCCCTGGTTCCTTTGAAGTACGGCGCTCTGATTTCCTCATTGCACTATAAGGGTACGTAGGCACGGGGCCCCAATCCTCTGCGAGCACTCTTTTTTCTTTCTTTCTTTTTTTTCTTTTTCTCATCTCTCTCTCTCCTTTTCTTTAGCTAGAAGCCTTTAGATAGATAACCCATCCAAGCCTAGAAGCAAGCGAAATGCTTCCCGTCAGGTACGAAGGATGCGTAAGGTGCTAGTACCTTCCTTTCGCATAACCGACCCCCGTTCCCGTTTCTCTCCCCCTTGGGTTTTATCGATATTTTCCCTGTCCTTTGGGACTAAATAAAGTTCGGTGGCGACTCTGTGTTACCTTTGAGTGTGCGATTCACTCAGGTATAAACCAACCTTCTTCAGATTGGGCAGTGGTTTAACTTCTCAAATTGATTAGAAATACTTCTTAATTAATTACATAAATGCCTTGTTAGGTTTTCTGAAGTTTTATGAAATCAGAGATAATTTGAAGAAAAAAATTATATATATGTGTTTGTGTGTGTGTGTGTGTGTGAGTGTGTGACTGTCCCAATACTCCAAGACTTACTCTTGACCTTTTACTATAAAAATGATCATTCTAAGATGAAAAAGTGCATGACCAGGGGAACATTTACACTTTCTTTATTTCATACTTCAAGATCCCTTACTTGATTAAATAATCGATTAACACTTCAACTGGATCTTTGTATCATCTAACTAATGAGACTTGAGATAACTTCTTCTTGATCAAATGCCATCATTGTGAAATATTTGACAGTAGATATCAACTCCCACTTTGTCATTTTTCACAAAGAACTTTTAACATCCAAAAGTTGTTTGACTAGTGGGGTTATATTCTTTAAAGGCTACTTGATAGATGTCATCAATTATTATCATCAAAACCAACTGATGGTTTATACCTGCAAGCACATAGATCTATATTCTTCACCTTAGTTTATGAATTTTGATCCTCCAACTCCATCTTCCATAATTCATATGCCTTCACAACTTCAAGAAAACCAATGAAGACATATTTTACACATATAGCATCAAGTTTGTCATCTTGATTTGCATAAATGATAAAGTTTCCAATTTAAGTAATCTACATATTTCTCACTCCAAACCTCCATAGATGTATTGATAACTATTCCCATGGATGAATATTTGTTGATCATATAATATGCATCAACAACATCTTCACCCTAAAAACTCTTGGGTAGCTCAGATCCCAATAACATGCATCTTACCCCTTCCAAAATGGTTATATTCATGCATTAATCTTGGCCATTTTGTTGCGATGATACAACTACGATTTTATGTCTCTTTGCATATTGTATTCTTCAAAATTTGTTAAACGAATTTGAAAAAAAATCTAGGTCATTATCAGTTCTTAAAAATTTCAATTTAGTTCTCATCTAATTTCCTACAAAAATATTCCTTAAACTTTTTTAAGGTGTCACTTTTATGTTTCAAAATGTAAACCCAATATTCTATATAATTCATTAATTATAGTGAGAAAATAGAGACCTCATGTGAGTTGTCACCCTTGTTAGGCCTCTAAGATATGAGTGAATATATTTAAATGGTCTATAAAACTATGTATGCCACTCATAAACTTCATTATATTTTGTTTTTCTGGTATATAATGATCATAAAATTATAGTTTGTTTAGTTTCTCTCTATCTACAAAACCTTACTTAGCTTGTTCAACTAAATCTCTTTTAGTGATATGCTCTGATCTCAAATGTCATAGTTTGGTTTTATCATGAAAGTCTTGACTATCTAATGATGCAATACCAATAACAGTGGAACCATCTAAAACATACAAACCACACATTTTATACCCTTTATCAATTATCAATGAACCTTGAAAAATTTTCAACATGCCATGATCACTCATAATGCAAGAGCCTAAATAATCAAACATGCTTATAGACAATAGTTTTCACTTAAGTTTTAGAGCAAACCCCACATTTCATAAAAGGAACTCATAATTTTCCAACATCTTGAGCCAAACCACCCCAGTACCATGAACCTTACAAACGTTATTATTACCAAGTCAAATGATTACACCTTTTTAGCTCTAAATTATGAAAGTACACATTCCTTAGACACATGTGATAAGATCATCCTGAGTACATTACCCAAATTATTTCCATTTCCAAACTCATTACCACTATTGCAAAACTACTCTCATAGCCATCCTCATATGAGGCAACCGCAATCTGAACAAATTCAACCTTGCTCCCCTTTTCGGGAAATTCTTCTTGAAATGATCAGTTTTATTAAAAAAAAATGAAGCACTTGTTGATTGACTTATCAACCCCCTTGGACTTGGGCTTACACCTGAACTTTTTCCCTTTTGGTCACCCTTACTCTCACTCACACCTCTTCAAACATTCAAGCTTTCTCCACTACCATCAACCTTCAAATTTTTCATCTTGGTTAACTTTTATGTTCTTGTAATCGATTGAACCTGTGCCAAAATGATAATAACTTTCTTACCACAAAGAAAACTTATTTTTCTTGCTTAAAAGATATAGGTAAAGTGTAATAAGAAAAGAGTCTTGTCTTTATCATTATTTTTCCAAGTCATCAACAACTGCTTCATAATGGATTTGTTCTCCACCATACTTAGATTACAACTAAAGATCTCCCAAATGTTTAGAATTAATAACCCTAAGAATTCTCTCTTTGTATCCTTAAGTTTATCTCTCTAGAAAATCACATATCTCAGCAAAATAAAAAAAAAAGCTTAATTATAACACATGTTACGAGACACCCGCCTCGCGCCTGTGCCACTCACCTTGCACTTGTGTTCCAATGAACACCATCCACCTCACGCATCACCTCATTTGCCACACAAATGAGAAATGATACAATTTCCTCAAATCCCGTTACTTACCTGCCTCATGGCCCTTAGTGGGTACCTCACAGGTGATGTAGTAGATAAATAGTGAAAAAAATGATATTTCTTAGGGCACACATAGATGTTTAAGGAGAAAATAAAGGCCAAAATAAGGGGGAATATGAAGAAACAATAGGGGATTAAAATAGTTATGGTGAGGAAGCAATTGAATCGTATTTTGAGGATTGATTGGAAGTTCAATTGAATGAAAAGTTCGCTTATATATGTTATATTTTCAAGATTTTGGTCTTTTACTTTCTTTTAATCCGAGTATTTTATCTTAATGCCCCGCTTCTTGATATTTGTTATTTAGTTGTGCTTTTTGGATAACTTAAAAACATGTGATATTTCTTGGATATTTTTTGTTATATTTGGCCAAATGTAATTATTAACCAAATATAAATCGTATGGATATGTTTTGATTTTTTTTGATTAAGTGTTATGTCTAATTAGTATAAAACATGGTTCAAACTTCTTAGCATGCACAAATTCTTAAAAGTCAATGTTTTTGAAATATTAAAACTAGTGTTTTGGAAACACACAAAATTTGGTTGAACTATATAAATTTAATACAACATGAATATGAACAAATTTTTGTTTTAAAGTAGTTTTTTAATTCTTTCATGAAAAATGTTGATTCATTTAGGTTACAATATACCAACCTATACCAACCCTGATAAGTTGCGAGCAAATCACATTATTTATATATATATATATATATATGAGAGATGTCATTATAAGTCACCACGCTAATTTTGTTTTAATTTCTATCTATTTACTCTATACTTAAATTCCCAGATATGATTAATGTCCTTTTATTTATTTATCAAAAGAGATACCTACTTGACCTACAAATCTTATTTGTGAATGAATGACTACTTGCTAACCGCTTAAATGTAGAAATTAGGGATGTTCAAAACCAAACCGCCCTAATAGAAAATCGTTAATCGAACCGAATCAAATAAAAAATCATAAAAAATTGTATTTGATTTATATGTGTTTGAACCATTTTATAACAAAACTGTGCGGTTCAGTTCGGTTTGTGGGTTATATTTTGCAAACCAAACTACATTATGTTACAACCCAAACTTCACTTAACCCACACCCAACCCAAACCTAAACCTATTGTGCTTCAGCCTTATAATTATAAACGATTTTCTCTTCCTCACACTTAGGATTTCAATTTCAGCCTTTACAAATCTCTCATAGTAGTACCACACTTTTTTCTCCTCTTCTTCGTTAGGTACATCTCGCATGTTCTTCTCTAATCTTTCATCTCTTATGTTTTTTTTCATCTCTCTTTTTTATGCTATTGTTCGCTCTCCTGATTTCGTTTCTATCACATATCTTCTTTTCTAATCTCTTATATCTTTTGTTCTTTCTTTTTCATCTTCTCTAACTTCTCATCTCCACTGTTTTTAAGTTTCAATATAACATTTTTTATATTATTTTATGCTACTATTTTATGTTTTTTCTCTCACTTTTGTCTAATATTATTTTTTGTATATTAAATGGAAAGTTTTTGTATAAATATGATGAGTTTTATTGTTATTTGGTAATGTATGAATGACTAAACATAAAGTTATATTGCCCTCTATGTGTGTATGCATAACTCAATAAAAATCTTATAAAAAAATCGAACCAACTCAAACTAGATTGATTTGGTTTAGTTTGGTTTTATTTTTAAAATTCAATTGAACCATTTCTTTTGTGGTTCGAATAACTTTTAGCGTCAAAATCACACCACCAACCTCTCTAGTAAAAATTAAAAAATAAAATAAAATAAAGCCTTCAGCATCGAGCCTAATAAGAAAAACAATAAATATCTCATGTATATAGGATAACTTAAGAGTGTATTCATATTCATATTTTTGTGTGCTTTAAGTTGGGGAGTGAATCTTGAAAAGAAAAATAAATAAGTGAAAAGTAGAAAGTGGTGAATACAATGAAAACAAAAATTTAATAGTCAAAGTAAGAAAATTGAAAAAATAAAATAAAAAGAGAAGACAAAAGAAATCATCATAAAATTTGGTAAAATTTGAAAAATGGGAAAAGAAAGAATTGTATATATTTTATGTCATGAAAATAAAATATTTTTGTAATCTCTAGTTATCTTTAAAAAATAATTATTATTTTAGAAACATGTTACGATCTAAACAATGTTTTTAGTGATTTATCATTTAATACATATTTAATGAAGTTGAAAAAATAGAAAAACAAATTTGATTTTTATGAATAAAGTGATTGTAAATAATTACCTACTTAAGTGAAACACTTCCACAAGAATTGTAAACCTTATTTTTGTGGGGGTGGGACTAGGGGTGGGAATAAATTAGGGCAAGTAACAGGGGCTTAAAGTCTACCCTACACAGGCTCAAGACAGGTTAGACTTTTTTTCAAATAGAAAAGACCTAGGTTTTTTTATAAGCCGATTTAGTTAAAAAAGCTAGGCCAGTGGCCCTGAAAAAAGCCTTTTAAACCTATCAAGCCGGACTATTTAAATAAATATGAATTATTTTATTATTATTATTATTATTATATTTTATGTGTATTTTGAATTAAAATAAAAAGATAAAGTTTAGTTATCTTGAAGAACATGTGAAAATAAGTTTAAAAAAAAAACCTTATGAACAATGTCATAAGTTGTTTTCATAAGTTCTCTCAAACAAATAGTATTAAAAAACTTATGTTAATATATAAACTTGAATAAGTCAATGCAAATAAGTATTTAGTCTCATTGATCCTTTAATTTGTTAGTCTATTTAAACATTAATGTAATTGCGTATTTACAAAGGATCAAATACAATATGTTTTTATGTAGGCTAATAGGTCAAACATGCCTTCGAAAAGGCCAAGCTCAGGCCTAAAAACAAGCCTATGATAGACCATAGGCTAGGCTTAGACTTTGAAGATTTTAGTAGGCCATGCTCAGGCTTGACAAAGCCTAACTCGACCCAGCCTATTCTCATCCCTAGGTGGGACGAATGATTGTGGGGTACAAAGGAGATTGCTCGCACTACAGTATTTTTAACTTTAGACAATGAAACAATAGGCAAGAGCTTAAAAACCGTTGCTTAAAGAGGTAAAGGCTATGACTATTATGCGGTGTTAAAAATTCAATATTAACTACTGTTGCGGTGAGAATTAGATATCAAGTTATTAATTAACTTGAATCACACATCTTTTAAATTCACCACCGAGCTTTGATTTATCCAAAGGAAAGGGTAAAGATCGAAGAAACCCCTAATTGCGCTATGTGAGGACATATATAAGAGATCGGGTATCGGGGGTTGGTTATACTAAGGGAAGGTATTAGCACCCTAAGTATCTGTAGTACTCAACAGGAACCTCTTGTTAGTTTGTGTTACGTTATGTTTGCTTGCTAAGGAAATCTGCTAAGGGTAAAGGTAAAGACCTAAAAGCTAAAGGTAAAGACCTAAGGGTATATACACTAAGTATGCTCGCCAAGACGTCGCATCTTGAGCCTACGTATCTGACTAAAGAATCAGAGCACCCGTAGTTCACCCGGCTAAGGGTGAGGAACCATTGACTAGGGTCAAAGTTCCAAAGGGGAATAAGTATGAGCTCATGTAGAGTTTAAGAAACTCTCTAAGTCTAAGTTATGATGGAGTGAAGTGAATACTCAATGTGATGAGTCTCTCGTAGAGTCCAAGAACTCTAACTTAATTCTAAGTTGTAAGATAAATGGCTCTTAGGAGGCCAAGGGTAAGGATGGTGACCATCTACGACTATGAGGTCAAGGGGAAGATGGCTCTTAGGAGGCCAAGGAGGATGTCCTATGACTATGAGGTCAAGGAGAGAAATGGCTCTTAGGAAGCCAAGGAGGAACCCTATGAGGTCAAAGGTAAGAGGTGGCTCTTAGGAGGCCAAGGTGGGATCCTATGACTATGAGGTCAAAGAAGAATAATGAGATATCTATGACTTTGAGGTCAATAGAGAGACTTTTCCTTTGGAAGGATGGGGAGATAACAACTTATGAGCGATAGTGTTAAAAGGCAATGGAGATTTAAATGAACAATATGAGTTCAAAGATTCAAAGATGGTAATTATTAACCAATATATGAAATAAAATTCCAATTATGAACATGGCAAACATGGATAAGTGACCACATAAGTATGGCAGAGATAACATTTTGAAAACAAAGACATGTCAAAGTTGTGAGACTTAGAAACAAGGGCCAACACCCTAATGGCCTTATCCAAGGTCAAGGAACAATTTTCAAACAAACATCTCATGTCACAGAATGCTCCAAGGAAAATTACTCAAAAGTTATCAAGAAAAAGTTGATTTTTTTCAGAAAAAAGTTCAAGAATTAAATATAAAGTTATGCATATTTTTTGTTTCGAAATTTTTAGAAATGAATAAGAAAATGAAATAACCATGATAAATAAAATTATGGAAAATTTAAATTAAGTACTAACAGCATGGTAGTCGCCATCTAAAGCATGGCAAGTGCCATTACTCCCATGGCAGGCGCCACACATTATGGCCAATGCCATAACATTGTGGCAAGCGCCACCTTTAACATGGCAAGTGCCATCACACAACATGGCAGGCACCCATGTATATGCCATATATCACTATGGCAGACGCCATGTATATGCCATATATCACCATGGCAAGCGCCATGTATTTCATGGCCAGTGCCACCAAAGCATGGCCAGTGCCATCTGAAGCATGGCAGGTGCCATGATCTTCTTTTTCCTTATTCAATTTTCAAACAAAAATCACGAACCCAGTTCACGACATATCGAACAAAATCACACATTATGATTTGCAATATTTATTCCAGAATTAGACATTAACATGATAACAAATATGATAACAGTATGAAGCAAATGATCATGGTATTTTGGAAACAGAGTAAAACAGAGTGTGTGTTACCTAGTGGAGAAGGTCCACTGCCTCTTCACAGGTATGAGTTCTGGAAAGAAATGGATGAGCTTCTTCTCCCTTAAAGTGTCATCTGCTACAGAACTATTCTAACCCTCATTTTTGTTGCCCAGAAAAATCACAAGATGCTAGTGCTTTGGATGATACATGGTGCTGGATGGTGGAAAGCTTGAGCCAAAACTCTTGCAAGGTAAGTGAGGGAGAAAATGGAGAGAGTATTTAGCCTATGTTTGGGGTGAAACTCGTGTCCTTTTGGAGTGAAGAACAATGCCCTATTTATAGAAAAAGAGAAAGAGTGAAGGTATGGTCAGATTTCTCATTTTGTCCAAAACACCCTTTCTCCACATTTCCTTCGTGTAAGCTGGCATTTGAGCAAAGTCTTCAGCTCTAGTAGCTGATTAGGATAGGGTTTGTGTACTGATGGGATTGGAGCAGAGGTGCAAGTTACAAGGAGAAAAGAGCTGCCATGCCTTGTGAAAAAGTTTCTCTTTCTTCATGATGTCCACTTGCGTCAAGTTGATTAAACAATGTTATTTTAAGTGGTTCAGCTTGTGGGAATCGTGGCATTCGCCACATAACATCATGGCAAGTGCCATTACTAAACATGGCAGGCGCCATCACCTCTTCATCGCAGGCGCCATCACTCATGGCAAGTGCCACCAACATCATGGCAGGTGCCATCACTCATGGCAAGTTCCGCCAACATCATGGCAGGCGCCATCACTCATGGAAAGTTCCACCAACATCATGGCAGGCGCCATACTCATGGCAAGTGCCACCAACTTCATGGAAGGCACCATACATCATCATGGCCAGTGCCACTATATCATGGCTAGTGCCATCACTATCATGGCAAGCGCCACTACATCCTTTCCTTTTTCAGTTTTTAAACATCATTCACAAATGCTTTGGTGATCTCTCGTGCCCTAAGTTAAGGATTGAACATGTTAAGATGGGATGTGACTTGAATACTTCATTTTGGAAAAAATGTCAAAAGTCAGGGGCTTTACTTCTCAGTCAAAACTCTAATTTTCCTCAGGAATACAACTGGATGATCTCTGATGATCTTGCTTCCTCCACCTCTTCAAATGCCATGGATGACCCCCTAAAGATGTCTATTAACATGTGGAATCATGTCCCAAAGCTTGGGAACATGCCTTGATCAAAAGTCAAAGGCAAAGGTTGACTTTCCTGACAAAACCCAAATCTGAGGGCAAGATGAACTTGTGGCTCATGGAACTTGTGATGGTTGTATGAAGCCAAAGAATGTCTTAGGAGACCTTGAAACATGTGAAAGTCTGGCTTATTGACTTTTATTCTCTTTCCTGTACAAACCCTGGCTTTCACATAAAAGAACAAACTAGAAAGATATGGTGGTTAATTAACAATGCACAGATGATTGGACCCTAAATGTAAGTGCAAAATGTTATGACATTTAAGGGGTAAAATTTGGGGTATAGCAGTTGCCCCTATTTAAATAACTATACCGGATGGCACGAGGAATGGAAATCCTCGGGACATCAATATGAAAGGTATTTAAATATAGGAAACCAAAATTTTTGCCCTTAGATGGAATGCAGATGTTAAGGACGGGCAACAGACGTGCAAATGCTGACATGACATGAACTTCTAGTATGATGATATGATGCCATGATAGTGCAAAAATGCAGACAAACAAGACACCAAAGGATAAAGAGAAACCAAACACATGTGAGCTTCACTGGAGAAGGATGAAGGTTAGCACCCAGGAGAAAGACTCATTGGGGATGCAAACTAACCAACAAAGGAGACTCACTGGGGAGACTCCAAGGAAACACTGAGAATAGAAAAATAAAACTGAGGGGAAATCTCACAGATCCTCACTAGAGATAAGAGCCAGAGAGGTGTTCTCCATTGGGGAAAGATCCAGGGAGATGGACGACAGGTTCATAGGTGATCGAACGACACTAGGGAAATAAAACATATTCTTACTGGGCGTGAAACCAGAAAGAAGGCATGATCTCCACCGGGGATCAACTTGAAATAAAAGGATAGACATCCAACAAAGATTTTCTGGGGATTTCTTATATTGAAGAGTTCAAACGGGATCTTCAATAAAATCCAGAAAAGCCAGAGACAAACATAAGGTTTGCGTGCGCCAAATGATGAAGATCACAAGGACTTTTAAAGAGATATTGATAATGACCGAACCTCTGCTGGGAACAAGATTAAAATGCCAACAATGATTAGACTTGGAAATAAAATGTCATTAAACACCAATATGATTTGGATAGGATACCAATTTGAGTTGGTTTGCCAGTAAAGACTGGACTTAAGACACCAATATGATTGGGCCTAGATTGAGGTTCACAGTTGACCTGATGTTTTGGTTCACAGCTGACCAAGAAACAAACAATGCCAGAAATGATTGGACTTCAGGTTCATAGCTAACCGGAAGTTTTAGGCTCACAGCTGACCAAGGTTCACAGTTGACCTAAAGTTTAGGTTCATAGCTGACCTGAATTTTAGGTTCATAGCTGACCTGGGATTTTGGTTCATAGTTGACCAAGAAATAAACAATGCCAGCAATTACTGGACTTTAGGATCATAGTTGACCTGAGGTTTTGGTTCATAGGTGACCAAGGTTCATAGTTGATTGGAGTGATGTTTAGGTTCATAGTTGACCTAAAACAAACAATGCCAGCAATTACTGGACTTTAGGTTCATAGTTGACCTGAATGATGTTTAGGCTCACAGTTGACCTGAAACAGACAACGCCAGCCATTACTGGACTTTAGGTTCATAGGTGACCTGAGGTTTTGGTTCATAGCTGACCAAGGTTCATAGTTGACCTGAATGATGTTTAGGTTCACAGTTGACCTGAAACAAACGATGCCAATAATTACTGGACTTTAGGTTCATAGGTGACCTGAGGTTTTGGTTCATAGCTGACCAAGGTTCATAGTTGACCTGAAGTTTAGGTTCATAGCTGGCCTGAATTTTAGGTTCATAGCTGACCAAGGTTCACAGTTGACCTAAAGTTTAGGTTCATAGCTGACCTGGGATTTTGGTTCATAGCTGACCAAGAAATAAACAATGCCAGCAATCACTGGACTTTAGGTTCATAGCTGACCTGAGGTTTTGGTTCATAGCTGACTAAGGAATAAGCAATGTCAGTAATTACTGGACTTTAGGTTCATAGCTGACCTGAGGTTTTGGTTCATAGCTGACCAAGGAATAAGCAATGCCAGCAATTACTGGACTTTAGGTTCATAGCTGACCTGAGGTTTTGGTTCATAGCTGACCAAGGTTCATAGTTGACCTGAATGATGTTTAGGTTCACAGTTGACCTAAAACAAACAATGCCAGCAATTACTGGACTTTAGGTTTATAGGTGACATGAGGTTTTGGTTCATAGTTGACCAAGGTTCATAGTTGACCTGTATGGTGTTTAGGTTCACAGTTGACCTGAAACAAACGATGCCAGTAATTACTGGACTTTAGGTTCATAGGTGACCTGAGGTTTTGGTTCATAGCTGACCAAGTTTCATAGTTGACCTGAAGTTTAGGTTCATAGTTGACCTGAAATAAACGATACCAGCAATTACTGGACTTTAGGTTCATAACTGACCTGAGGTTTTGGTTCATAACTGACCAAGGTTCACAGTTGACCGGAGTGATGTTTAGGTTCACAGTTGACCTGAAACAAACGATGCCAGCAATTACTGGACTTTAGGTTCATAGCTGACCTGAGGTTTTAGGTTCATAGATGACCTGGGATTTTCGTTCATAGTTGACCAAGAAATAAACAATGTCAGTAATTGCTGGACTTTAGGTTCATAGGTGACCTGAGATTTTGGTTCATAGTTGACCAAGGTTCATAGTTGACCTGAATGATGTTTAGGTTCATAGTTGACCTGAAACAAATAATGCCAACAATTACTGGACTTTAGGTTCATAGTTGACCTAAAGTTTAGGTTTATAGCTGACCTGAATGATGTTTAGGTTCACAGTTGACCTGAAACAAACAATGCCAGCAATTACTGGATTTTAGGTTCATAGGTGACCTAAGGTTTTAGTTCATAGCTGACCAAAATTCACATCGTCAAAAAGGGTTGACGGCAAGAAACAATAACATATCCAAAGGTACACAACTTGAGCTCGGAACACATCGTCAGAAGGGTAGACGGAAAGAGACCAAAACATATATGAAGGTACACAACCTGAGCTCGGAACACATTGTCAAAAGGCTGACGGAAAGAGACCAAAACATATCCGAAGGTATACAACCTAAGCTCGGAACACATCGTCAAAAGGGTGACAGAAAGGAACAATAATATATCTGAAGGTACACAACCTGAGCTCGGAACACATCGTCAAAAGGGT
This sequence comes from Lathyrus tuberosus, assembly GCA_022829125.1. Lineage (NCBI taxonomy): Eukaryota > Viridiplantae > Streptophyta > Magnoliopsida > Fabales > Fabaceae > Lathyrus > Lathyrus tuberosus. The sequence continues at coordinate 12,774,500 of JALAZF010000045.1, forward strand.
GACAGAAAAGAACAATAATATATCTGAAGGTACACAACCTGAGCTCGGAACACATCGTCAAAAGGGTAGACGGAAAGAGACCAAAACATATCCGAATGTACACAACCTGAGCTCGGAACACATTGTAACACCCCAAATTTATTAGAATATTTATTTAATTTATTTAGATATAATATTTGTAAATTTTCGGTGAATTTTGGTGGTTTGTGTTGACGTTGGCATTTTCGTGGAGTCTCGGTTATTTTATTAAATAATATTATATAATATGAATATATTAGTATTATTATTAATTTAAATAATATTAGAGGAATTAAGGGTAAGATGGACTTTTGAGGAGGATTAGTGCGGGTATTATGGGGAAAGCCCATTTTGGAAGCCCAAGGGTTTAACAAAAAGGAATTGGAAAGGAATAGGATTCATTTTGGTTGGAACGTGAAAATAAGGAGAAAGGTGCAGAACTCTGAGGAAAGAAGGAAAAGGCGAGGATTCGTGAAGGCTTCCAAAGAATCAGTAGAGAAAACTCCGGAACGACAATCTAAGGTATGAGGAGTATTGTCTTTCATTGTTTTTAATATAGGAAGTGATGTGTTTAAAGTGGATTTTGGGGTTTTTGGGATTTTTGAAGGGTTTATGAGTTATTGATGATTTAGAGGTATTTCTGAGGATCGATGATGGATTATTAAGGGTTGAATTGATTCGGGTAAAAATAAGCCTTCGAGCCAAAACCTTCTTTGATGATATGTGGGATCTTGTATGAGAAATGGATTTATGGGGTTTATGGGAATCTTGAGAATTTGTGAAGGTTTAGGTATTTCGAGTTAGAATAGTGAGATTAACCGACCTAATAGTCGTAGGTTTTATGCCTTTGATTTCCTTGATGTTTCAGGACTGTTTTGGGAGTGTTTTGGGGTGAATTGAGGTTGAAATCGTAAAGGTTTTTGGGGTTATGATGCTACTGGTGTGTAGCAGCGATTGCAGGAATTGCTAGTTCGCAAAGCGAACAAATCATTCGAAAGGCGAATGTTCACCCAGACTCGCAAAGCGAGCAGCACATCAAATGCGCGATAAATTATGTGATGATACTGGGATAAATTCTGAGATTGATTTGTGGGCTCGCACAACGAATGTCCCAGCAAAGGGCTTCGTACAACGAATAGAGGAACGAGGAGAGGCAGACTGGGGAACTCTCTGGTTTTTGTATGGGATTAGGGCTTCGCTGCTAGCTTCGCAAAGCGAAGGTCCCAACGAAAAGGTCCGCACAGCAAACTCAGTAGCGAACTCCTGCTGTTGGCAAAATTTTGTTTATGATTTCTGTGATGTTCTGATGTTTGACACTATGATCTTTCTGATGGTTTACTGTGATGTTACTGATGATTATGAGATGATGATTTGTGATGTTTTGATGAATATATGATGACATGATTAACATGATGTTTTGGTGAATGATGATGCACATAATGATATTTTGATGATGATGATTATTGACGCTGTGTATCATGCATTCATAGCATATTCTGGTGATGATGTTAGGACTTCGGTCCAGTGATGATGATGTTAGACTTCGGTCTATTGTGGCTTCCATCCCATTATGTGGATGTGAAGTGGTTTATGACGTGCTCTGGTTCTTGTGTTGAACCGATCCTATTGACGGGGATCTTTGGAGGGTGATGGCCTAAGTGTCCATCGATTGTGACGATTGGTACCACATGCATGAGTCCTGTTGTGCATTGCATTTATGTGGCATTTGTTGTGATTTATGATGACGTGTTTTGATGTTTGCCTTGTGATGACTCTGATGATGTTATATATGATGATGATGCCATTTTTATGCATATCTTATTTTATATTGATTATAATGAATTGTATTACTCACCCTGCCTGTTTGAATGTTGCCTCCACGTGGGTAATGTGCAGGTGATCAGGATTAGCTGTGGATGCTTTTGAGGACTTTTGAAGTTATTTGCATTTTGGTCGATGTAGAGGGTCTTGCTCTGATAGTGTAACATCGGGTTGGGTCGTTGAGTCGAACCATGTTGAGTTTTATTTGGATGTTATTTTATTGATTATTTGATGACTATGGTTTATTTTAATAAACCCTTTTTGTGGGATTTTTGTTGTTATGGTGGTTCTGCTGCCCTTTGAAGGCATTTTGAGTTATTTTGAGGAAAACCCGTTGTCTACGGAGCAATTTTGTTGATTTGAATTTATTGAGAAATGTGCACCCTTTGAGGTGATTCTGATTTTACTATGATTTTATGTTTATTCTACTGCGATAATTGTGGGGGTAGAAAAGGGTGTTACATTAGTGGTATCAGAGCATGTCGGTCCGTCTGGCCAGGTTTTTTTTACGTGATGTCAGTCCCCTGTCGGTCGATAAGTGTGTGAACACTGTTGATGTTTTAGTTCTTCTAACCTTGTTGGTGGTGTGCAGGATGGCTGGAAGAAATGATCGTGCTATTGCTGATGCTTTGGAATCAGTTGCTAATATGGTGGCGCAACTCAATCTGAATGGTGGAGTCTCATATGAGTTTCGTGCTTTGGGGGAGTTCAAGAGGAGAAATCTGTCGGAGTTTGAGGGTACTCACGATCCAGCAAGTGCACACAAGTGGCTGAAGGAGATCAAAAAGAACTTCTGAGGGATGGGATGTACTGACGCACAACAAGTTCAGTTTGGAACTCATATGTTGTCAGAAGAGGCTGAGGATTGGTGGGATAACACCCGTCAGAGACTGGAAGATGTTGGCACTGTGATAACCTGGGTTGTGTTCAAGTAGGAATTTCTGGGAAAGTATTATCCAGAGGATGCTCGTGGTAAGAGGGAGGTGGAATTCCTTGAGCTGAAGCAAGGAGATATGACTGTTGCAGAGTATGCTGCGAAGTTCGAGAAGCTGGTGAAGTTCTGTCCTCACTACAACCATGCTGATGCTGAGATGTCCAAATGCCTCAAGTTTGAGAATGGGCTGAGACCAGAGATTAAGCAGGGTATTGGGTATCAACAGATCTGTAGGTATGCTGAGTTGGTGGACAAGAGCAGAATCTACGATGAGGATATCCGAGCTCGATCTACTCACTACAAGCAGTTGAGTGAGAAGAAAGGGCAGTATAGGGGGAAACCTTATACAACTTCAGCTGACAAAGGGAAGCAGAAGGCTTCAAAGGGGAAAAAGACAAGTGGGGGAGCAGCTCCAGCTTCTGGGAAGTGTTATAGGTGTGGCGAGCAAGGTCACCGTGCTGATGTTTGTACTAATAGTGTGTTAAGGTGCTACAGGTGTGGTAAGAAGGGTTATAAAGCTACTGATTACAAGGATGAGGGTCTAACTTGTTTCAATTGTGGTGAGAAGGTCACATCAGTACCAAGTGTCAGAAACTGAAGAAGATGGCTACTGCTGCTTAGACCAGTGGCAGAGTGTTTGCTTTGAGTGGTGTAGAAGTGTTAGAGAAGGACAACCTGATTCGAGGTACTTGTTTTATTAATGATGTTGAGTTGGTTGCTATGATTGATACTGGTGCTACTCATTCTTTTATCTCACTTAAATGTGCTAATAGATTGGGTTTGAAGTTGTCTAATATGAATGGTAGTATGCTAATAGAAACTCCTGGTAATGGTTCTGTTACTACTACTTTTGTGTGTTTGAGATGTCCTTTGACGATTTTTGGGAAGAGTTTTGTGATGGATTTGGTGTGTTTACCCTTGCACCAAATCAATGTAATCCTTGGAATGAACTGGTTGAAGTTCAACCATGTTCATATCAATTATTATACTAAGACTGTGGAGTTTCCTGAGTTTGGTGATAGTGGAGAGTTGATGTTCCTGTCTGCTAAGCAAGTAGGTGAACTTATGGAAGATGAAGCCCCGGTGTTTGCAATATTTGCATCGTTGCAGATTGATCGTGAAGCTGCAAGTGTCGACCTACCTGTTGTTTGTGAGTTTCCAGAGGTGTTTCCAGATGACATCAGTGATTTGCCTCCAGAACGTGAAGTAGAGTTTGCGGTGGACTTAATACCAGGTACCAGTCCAGTGTCAATGGCTCCTTATCGGATGTCAGGTTCTGAGTTGAGTGAATTGAAGAAACAACTGGAAGAATTGCTTGAGAAGAGGTTTATCCGACCAATTATTTCTCTGTGGGATGCTCCTGTGCTGTTAGTAAAGAAGAAAGATGGAAGTACGAGATTGTGTGTTGATTATCGGCAGTTGAATAAAGTGACTATCAAGAATAAGTATCCACTTCTGAGAATCGACGACTTGGTGGATCAGTTAGTAGGTGCTTGTGTGTTTAGTAAGATTAAGTTCAGGTCTGGTTATCATCAGATTCATCTTAAGCATGATGACATTCCGAAGACAGCTTTCAGAATGAGGTACGGTCACTATGAATACACTGTGATGCCGTTTGGTGTGTCCAATGCACCTGGTGTGTTCATGGAGTATACGAACCGGATTTTTCATGAGTATTTGGATCAGTTCGTGGTGGTTTTCATTGATGATATTCTGATATATTCTAAGTCTGAAGAAGAGCATGCTGAGCATTTGAGAACTGTGTTGCAAGTATTGAAGGAAAAGAAGTTGTATGCAAAGCTGTCAAAGTGTGAGTTCTGGTTGAAGGAAGTGAGTTTTCTTGGCCATGTGATTTCAAGTGGTGGAATTTCTGTAGATTCTTCCAAGATTGATGATGTGTTACAGTGGGAAACTCTGAAGTCTGCTACTGAGATACGAAGTTTTCTGGGATTGGCGGGTTATTACCGCAAGTTTATCGAGGGCTTTTCTAAGTTGGCATTACCTTTGACTCCGTTGACTCGAAAAGGTCAAGCTTTTGTGTGGGATGTAGCTTGTGAGGAGAGTTTTGTGGAATTGAAGAAGAGGTTGACGATCGCTCCAGTGTTGACTTTGCCTAATTCGAGCGAATCTTTTATGGTGTATTGTGATGCATCGAAGATGGGTCTTGGAGGAGTATTGATGCAGAATGGACAAGTTGTTGCCTATGCTTTGAGACAATTGCAAGTTTATGAGAGGAATTATCCTACCCATGACTTAGAATTGGTTGCCGTGGTGTTTGTGTTGAAAATTTGGAGACATTATCTGTTTGGCTCTAAGTTTGAAGTGTTCAGTGATCATAAAAGTAGAAGTACTTATTTGATCAGAAATAATTGAATATGAGGCAGAGAAGGTGGTTAGAGCTGTTGAAGGATTTCGATTTTGATTTGAGTTATCATCCGGGCAAAGCAAATGTAGTAGCTGATGCATTGAGCAGGAAGTCATTGCATATGTCGATGCTTATGGTGAAAGAATTAGAATTAATTGAGCAATTCAGAGGTTTGAGTTTGGTATGTGAAAAGACTCCTGACAATGTGAAGTTGGGAATGTTGAAGCTGACTAGTGGCATTCTGGAAGAGATCAGAGTGGGACAACAATCTAACTTGAAGTTAGTGGACCAGTTGACTTTGATCAACCAAGGTAACGGAGGAGAATTCTGAATTGGCGAGACTGGTGTGATGATGTTCAGAGACAGGGTGTGTGTTCCAAATGTTCCAGATATTAAGAAGAGCATACTTGATGATGTTCATCCCGGTGCTACGAAGATGTACCAGGATTTGCAAAAGTTGTTTTGGTGGCCAGGTATGAAGAAGAATGTTGCAGAGTTTGTTTATGCGTGTTTGACTTGTCAGAAGTCGAAGATTGAGCATCATAAGCCTTTAGGTATGATGCAGCCGTTGAGAATTCCAGAAGGGAAGTGGGATAGTATTTCCATGGATTTTGTGGTGGGATTGCCGAAGACTGCTAAGGGAAATGATTCCATTTTGGTGATTGTGGATAGATTAACTAAATCGACTTATTTCTTGTCGATGAAGATTAATCATTCTATGCAGAAGTTAGTCGAGATGTACATTGAGGAGATTGTGAAGTTGCATGGGATACCTGTCATACCCCAAATTTTGACCACTAAGATTTCCCATCATTGTGCAAATCATCATCATAATATGGATGAACCATCATGCCTCACCAAATGCCTCAAGGGTTGTTGAGCATTCACTACAATCAAAATTAGGGTTTCAAGCCCTCTCAGAGCCTTAGACAAAGGATCAATCAAGGAATGACATGATCTTCAACTTGTCTAGCCTCTCAAACATCCACAATGGATCAAAAGGACTCCCACTTCAAGGATTAAGCACAAGGTTGCTCCCTTCTAGGTGGATTAAGTCTCAAGATTGACAGTGTCACCAAATTAGGGTTTTGGTCGACCAGGGCCTCCAGATGAAATTTTTTCATCTGGGAACAAGCCAATGATCCAAAACATAACCTAATATACTCCATGGAACCTCATGGAGCCAAGCATCAAGTCAATTTGACCTCAGGGGATGCATACATCAAAAATCAGGAATTAGGGTTTCTTGACCTAATTCACCCCTAAGTTGACTTTTGGGGCAAATCAAGAGCCAAGACCTCAAGACATGATTTGAGGGTCTTTAATATACTATATTGATCCATTTACAACAATGGATTAATCCAAGAAGCTTGAGCAACAAGTCTCATTTTCATCTGCACCACAATTAGGGTTTCGCGTAGAAAGTCAACTGTAACTTTGACTTTTGACCAGGACATGCTCCCAAACCCTAGGACATGCCTCAATATACCCTATGACACCCATGGAACATGTTCATCAAGTTTGATTTAGGTCAAGGACATGATTTCCTGAAGAATTGCACAGTTTGGAATTCATCTGATAAAAAGTCAACTGTGCACAAAAGTCAACTTTGACTTTTTGAGATTTTTCACCAAAATGGATTTTTAACCCTAAAATGATGTTAATGTATGATTTGAACCATCATTCATTAAGAAAAACCAAAGAAAGTGGGATAACTTGTAAAAGGGGTAACCATAAAACTTAGAAATTTTTCTAAGTTATGGAAAAAGTACCACTAATACACTAACTTTGGAGGGTCATAACTCCTAAACCACATGGAACAAGAAATAGCATGTTGAACCTAGAATGGCCAAAATAGGGACAAAACTCCAAATTTGGACTGAAGCATTCAATGGAAGCATCAAGGTGGCATGGACTGAGCCATTCTCATCTGAAATCAGTCAAGACTTATCCAAGACCAAGGGAACCAAAGCTCTGTGCCCTAACCTCTAGTCAATGGCTAGAGGAGACTTGGATTTTCATTTTCCAACATTGGCCAAACCTACTTACCAGCTGCCATTCACTATTCCTTGCAAAACAAACTTGCTCTACTATAAATAGAGCTCAATTATGATCAGTTTGAGTACACCAAAGCCATCTAACAGATGCTTTCCTCAAAATCTCTTTCTCTTGGCAAAAATGCCTTTCTTAGCAAGGTAGCTATCGGGTTTTGAGTTTGAGAGCAATTCCAATCAAACCAATCACTCACACACCTCATATACATCACATATGACCTGATCAAACACTTAGATCACTTCTAAAACACCAATTTCACAAAATCACCAGCTGGTTGCTCAAATTTTCAATCAAGTTGCAGCTGAGGTACCACAAATTGATCCAGCCAATTTCAATCAAGTCCAACCATTCAAACACGCTCCATAGGGTGTATGGAAGCTGTTCAGAACATCACCACTCATCTGTAACACCTCCAAATCAAAAATCACATTGCACTTGCTGTCACGGCTTGGAGGTAAGCATATACTTGGTCATCTCTCAATCCATGCATATTTCCTCGCAAAATAATTTGGCCATATGTTCATAATCATGCATGGAATGTTTTCCCTCAATTAATTGCATTGTTTGAATCGTGTATCAAAATCCTAGCCTTCATGCAGAAATTAGGGTTCTTGAGGTTTCTTCGTGATTTCATGTTTTATGTTTAATTTAAATGAAATTAAGTGTTATAAACATGATCGTGAGGTTGAGACGAGCATAATGATATGTGAATTGCATTATATGATTACGTATTCAGTGAGATTGGATGGAAAACGCAAATCAGCCAAACCCAGAACACGCGCGTGTTCTTCAGCTTGTTCTTGGCGCCTTTTTTCCAAATTCAAATATTTGAATTTTGTGATTTTGTTTAATTGATTCAAAAATTAATTTCTCTCTGAGTTTTAATGATTTTGAGTTGATTCTTTTTTTAATAATTCACAAAAATGTTAAAATATTTTATTTTATCAAAAAATCCCAAAAATATTATTTATTTCATATAATTGATATTTTTGCAAAGAATTAATATTTTAATTGTTTTTGACATATTAAATATTTTTTCCACATTGATTTTGCAACTTTTAATGCTTTCTAATTATTTTGTAGGTCAATACTTAATTTTTGAAGCATTAATCCAAGATCACAATTTGTTTTTCACATGTTAAACAATTTTGATCATTTTAATTGAATTTTTATTCAATTAAATACATTTTTGAAAACAAATTAGGGTTTTTGGATTAATTCAACCCTCATAAATCATTTTCAAAACACTTTGGGCCTCTAATAGAGTGTAAGACCCAATCCTTTCTTGACCAAAACATTTTGGGCCTCAGTGTATTGTATAAGTCCCGATACCGTCAAAAACAAACTGCGCGATCGTCGCCTTTTGAAAAATAACAATTGGGCCTCTAATAGAGTGTAAGACCCAACCCCCTCTTAACCAAAATCATTTGGGCCTCACTTATTGTATAAGTCCCTATGCGTTAAAAGAAAACCTCGGCGCGATCGCCATTTTAAACGGAAAAATCATCTGGGCCTACCCTCGTGTTATAAGCCTCACTCTTTTTCTTTAAACATTTTTGGGCCTCTTGAGAGAGTGTAAGACCCATCCCTTTGTACAGAAAACATTTTGGGCCACAGTCACTTGTATAAGTCCATCTGTACAAATTCAACAGTGTGCTCACTGATAAAACCCTGGGCCTCTCCTTGAGCTGTAAGCCCCAAAACTTTCTTTTTCAAAGCACTTTCTCCTTTGATTTTGAATATACTGTTGTTTTCAATCTTTCTTTGTTGAACAACTAACCAAACAGCATGGAAGCTCTACAACCGAGTAAGTGGTTATCGCTTTCATTTACTGCTTTCATATACATATAACTGTATTGTGGGGCTGTTTCGCTGTAAGTCTTCTTTCATAAATTCATATCAACTGTGTAATAATAGTATAGATATTTCGAGTTTCCCCGGAAACTACGTCTAGAACTAGGTGACGCCGTTTCGTTTATTCATAGAAATAGACAGCTAGATCCCCAATAGGATCACCAGATACAGTCTTCTCTTCGGCTGTCCTAATTAGAAATTGTCAAGAAACTCTACTCCCAGAGATGAATGTCTTCTCCGTGAATGGCATCTCTGAGTTTCTTCCAAATTCTTGAACTTTCCTGACTTTGATCTATTCTCGGTGAATAGCATTGCCTTGAATTTCTCGGGGTTTGGGGACCCATGGGCTTCTTAAAAGCATCGGCCTCCTCTTGGGCATCGTACAAGGACCCACAGGCTTCCTAAAAGCAACCCCGCCTCCTCTTGGGCTTATTACAAGGACCCTACGGCTTCTTAGAAGTATCCACAGCCTCCTCTTAGGCTTCGTATAATGATCTCTTCCTCTGGGAATGTTAGCCTTCTCTTGGGCTTCGTACAAGGACCGATCGGCTTCTTAAAAGTTTCCAGCCTCCTCTTGGGCTTCGTACAAATTGTCCCGACGACCTCCTAAAGGTATAGGAACAGAACTTAATCATCTTCATAGAACAGTCCTTTCATAGAGTCTACTACTGTTTCTCAAAGCATAGTACAAAAGGTGAAACTCTAGACTTGGACAGTCTAATCTCCTTGAGTCTCAAAGACATTCTCAAGTGACCCTTTCATTAAATAGGAAGGAAACCCGTAGATCCGGATAGTCTCAATACCCTTCGGATTTCCCGCTTCCTTAAAGAATAGGAAATATCCCTGACCCTCGAATCAAATCCTCGAGTACAGTGTTGCTCATATAAGAACTGATTTTCTCTTTAAAATCAGTATACTGGACCTGTCACTCAACTGAAACAGTAATCATAGCCTCCTCTTAGGCTTTGTATAATGATACTTCTCCAGTGAAGTTAGCCTCCTTTCGGGCTTTGTACAAATGATTCTCCCCAGCGGAGTCAAACAATGTTTAGCCTCTTTCTCGGGCTTTGTAAGAGACACATAAGAGACTCCCTCGTTGAGTCGATCACTCTTTCGCCTCCATCTTGGGCTTTATACGAGATACAAAAAGGTTCTTATCGAGCCAAACAAACAACAGCCTCCATCTCGGGCTTCGTACGAGATACAAAAAACTCTCTTGTTGAGTCAAATAGCCTTCATCTCGGGCTTTATACGAGATACCAAACGACTCCATCGTCGGGTCAAAACCTTTTAGCCTCTCTCTCGGGCTTTGTACGAGACACATACTAGCCTCCTCTTAGGCTTTGTATAAGAAAATCACTGGTTAATCCAATTAACCTTTTAGCATCAAAGCTGTGCCTCGTTCATAGTACACAAACATCAACAACTCTTTCCCCTTCATCTAATCGCTGTAAGCGGCAAGCCTCTGGATCATCTATATCCATGCCACTGTCCCTCCTTTAGCATGAGAAATTCCTAAGGAAAGATGGCATTTCTCTACACTGAGTTAAAGTCTTCTCCTTCAGGTTGAAAAAACCCTTCTAAGGAAATTATGGCATTGCTAGGATTCACACATCCCGGTTAAAGTAATTCTCCTTTACAAACAGACAAACCCCCTTTAGAGATGACAAATTCTCTCTAAAGTCGAGACTTTTCAGCTTCACATCTTGGGCTTCGAACAAGATACAAATCACCTTTCGCTTCACGTCTTGGGCTTTGAACAAGACACTAAAACAACCATTTCCTCCCATAGAATAGGAGGAACTACGAACGCTCTGATTTCCCTGTTTCAGTAAACGGGAATACGTAGGCATAAGATTGAAAGAAAAATCTTAGCGAGCACACTAATTAAAAACCCAAAATCCCATATCAAAAGCAGTAATTCAAAAGCATCAGTCCTAACATCCTAATCCTTGTTCCCCGCCAGAAACCTTCTGTCTGAAAAGAAAACCGTATTGGATAAAATATAAATAACCAGTACAAAGGTCCCCCCACATTGATAGCATTCGTAACCTAACAGACCGCTGTTTAAACTCAGTATGCAAAGTAGGGTTAATTGGAGACATCTATTTCCCTTCCTTATTCAGCTCACAATAGGATAAAAAATGAATCGACCTGTAGTTTTAAGCTCAAACCGCAGAGAGCGACCAGCGCTTAAGAACCGCGTCCAAAATCGCTCGTTACAGTAAAAATGGCGCCCACCGTGGGGCCGTTCTTTCTTTCTTACAATTTAAACCTTGGGTAAGTCATTTTCATGGCGGTGGCCGCCAACAGTAAAAATGGCGCCCACCGTGGGGCCGTTCTTTGTTTTTCTTTTCCTTTTCTTCTCTTATGAGAATACCACAGATTGGGGCTTCCGCCGGGGAACCCATTTTCTGTCAGGAACTTAGGATTCTTAGCTTTATAGGTCTAGGATGATTAGGACAAATATATATACTGCTTTTCCTAATTGCTATACATGTTTATTTTTCTGCTAATGGGAATGCGGGTGATGCCGTATGTGGAAAGATTGAGTATACACTTAAGATAAGTGATGGCGACGGGGTCGACCATCAACCTCAGTGGAGGCTGACCAACGCGACCCATTCTCTCACCTAGATAATGGGCCGGTTGTTAAGTCTGAGAAGCTGAGGAGCCAAACCCTTTCGTAGTGCGGAAACTATCGGAAATAGTTGTTACGCGATACTACCCTCATTTAAGGATGGTGATCTATTCTCGGTGAATGGCGCTTACTCTAAGATCGCTCTACAACTCGCTGGCGATCCGCTTGTTGTTTTGCTTTCCTGGGAGGAGCTGATGATAATGAGTACAGGTACAAAAATCACCCTAGTATAAACCTTTGGGGATGGGTAGAGCCTTGACTTCATGACAACGACCCTTTGACCCCATGTTTTTTCTATGTTTTTGTGTGCTGCATTCATGCATTCATTTAATAAAACATTAAAACATTCAAAAAATCTTCTCTTCAAGTCTCTCTGTTCTTTCAAAATAAACTAAGACTGTGATTGCAAATACCGAAGAAAAGGATTGCACTAATGGATTTCGGTAGAAGGAAAACTCACCAGTATACCTTCAAGGTTCCAAAGCTAGAGGATTTGAGAAGGTTAGCGAGGATGATCACTAACCAAGAGGCTTTTAGAGCCAGGCACGGGGGTTTACTACCACTATTAAGAGTCCATGTGATTGAGGGAATCGTGGATGCGCTCATTCAGTTTTATGATCCGATTTATCACTGTTTCACATTCCCGTATTACCAGCTTGCACCAACGCTGAAGGAGTATTCTCACCTGATCGATCTACACATTACAGATCAAGCTCCATTTTCTGGACTGGAAGGAATTCCAAAGAATCAGACTATTGCAAGAGCAATTCATTTGGACGAGTCTGAAGTTAGGACTCACCTCCGATAAGGGTGGCATCCAAGGTTTGCCAGCCCATTTCTTGACAAAGAAGGCCCTGTACTTCGCCAGTATAGGAAACGTGACTGCTTTTGAAAGCGTCTTTGTCTTGCTCACCTACGGGTTATTTTTGTTTCCCAACATCAATAACTTCGTTGATATTAACGCTATTAAGGTTTTTCTCATTGGAAACCCTGTGCCGACTTTGCTCGCAGATGCGTATCATTCTGTACACCTGGGAAATTTATACAGCGGAGGGGAGATCACATGTTGTGTACCTTTGCTTTACAAATGGTTTATCTCTCACTTGCCCAAGTCTGCTGCTTTTTGGGATTGCAAGAGTGCATTACGTTGGTCGCAGAAGATTATGTCTCTTACCAACTCTGATATAGATTGGTGTAATAGGATTTATGAGGGAATCAGAATCATTGATCGTTGCGGAAACTTCCCCAACGTACCCCTTATAGGAACTAAAGGAGGAATCAACTACCACCCGGTATTGGTTCGCCGTCAATTTGGATACCCGATGAGACACATCCCGCTGGGTGTTCATCTGGAAGGTCTTTTCTTCAAAGAAGGGGAAAATGACAGAGCACTAAAGATGGAAATAGTGCACGCTTGGAAGCATGTTCATAAGAAAGGACGAGAGTCTCTAGGAAAACCGGACTGTGTCTCGGTGGAGCCTTATCTCCACTGGGTACAGACTAGAGCTCTCAAGCTAAAAATGCCTTATCCTCGTTACGGAATTCTTCCGCCGAGGGAATCTGTCATGTACTTCATGACGGAAACTGAAAGGCTTCAGGTTACTCTCAACAAAGTTCAAAAAGAGAGAAGGTCTTGGAAGAACAAATACCGCACCCTCGACGTAGAGTGCATCAAAATACAGCAATTACTGAAAGAAAAAGATGCTCTGATTGAAATTTTGGAGCAACATGCTGTAGATAATCAAGATGACCAAAGGAATCTGCTCGCTCCTTTTACCTGGCAAAGGAGTGACAACCCGACGACGGCCCAAGAGCCCCGGTCAAAGAAAAGGAAGATACCGGAATCAACACCTGATTTCTCTTCAGAGAGGACTCAGGACCCATTAGTTTAGGTTTCCTGTTTCTGCACTTTGTAATCTGCTGTATTTCCATTTCTGTAATCCTTTGAATTTCAATAAAAAGGGGTTTCCCCCACCGTTTGATATTTGCAATCTAATTGTCGAAGTTTATTTTGATTAAACCTTAAACAATTAATATAGTCATTGCATTCATCATTCTCACATCGCGTATTCTTCTTCCCTACGAATCTCACGTTTATGTCTCGATTCTAGAGTCAAACTGTCTCATTCGTATAATACTCGGGCCAATCGTCAGAAAAAGATGGATGATCTTGAGGAAGAAAATAGAGAGTTGAAAGAAGAGATCGACGCTCTGAGAGAGGATATGAGAAAGCTTCGTAACGACATGCAAGCCATGGCAGAAGCTCAGCTACAAAGAACTGTGATCTCAGAGATCACCTCAACGCCCATAGTGGAGAGGTATGATTCTAGGTATCAGATACCGAAAGATCGTCCTTGGGGCATGCCTGTTAACTATATCCCGGAAGGATATGTTCCGCCGATCACTGAAGATCAGGGAATCACAACAGAAGCCGCTGGGCCTGAAGGTTACAAACTTCGGGAAAACGAAGATGCCAGGGGCATATTGAAGACTCATGAAGGTTACAAACTTTGGGAAACGCCAAGACTCACTACCGTAGTCACGGTACCACCCCCTGTGGTGCACACTGTCCCAGAAGGACAAATTCCACAGACACCTTCTGGTAAGGAGGAAACTATGTTTGACAGAATAGAGGAATTCCAGGAGCAGTTCTTGGAAATGCAGAAGGAACTGCAAGCCATTCGCGGTCAGGATCTATTTGGAAAGGACGCCGCAGATCTCTGCTGGGTCCCAAATGTGAAAGTTCCGCACAAATTTCAAGTGCCTGACATTGAAAAATATAAGGGTAACTCTTGCCCTCAAAGCCATCTGGTGATGTACGCTCGGCGGATGTCAGCCCAGACGGAGAATCAGGACCTAATGATTCACTACTTCCAGGATAGTTTAATCGGTGCCGCACTCAAATGGTACATGGGTTTAAACCGTGCTACGATTAGCACATTCAGAGATCTTGGTACTACCTTCGTCCAGCAATACAAATACAATTTGGACATGGCACCCGACAGAGATCAACTCAGATCAATGTCGCAAAAGGACAAGGAAACCTTTAAGGAGTATGCTCAAAGGTGGCGTAAAATTGCCGCTCAAATTTGTCCACCTCTTGAGGAAAAAGAGATGACAAAGATCTTCTTAAAGACCTTAAGCTCATTTTACTATGACCGAATGGTTGCCAGTGCGCCCAGTGATTTCACCGAGATGGTCGGCATGGGTGTACGTCTTGAGGAAGCCGTCCGAGAAGGACGTTTGGTAAAAGACACTGGATCGACGAGCGGTACTAAAAAATACAGTAGTGCTCTCCCTAAGAAAAAAGAGCAAGATATTGGGAATATCTCTATCGGAAAGCAAAGGCGTCGATATCAACCAGTAGCAGCTGTAACTCCTGCTATCAACCCTGCGCCTATTCCTACGTATCAACCTCAGGTTGCGGAGAGCCAACCTGACCAGCAAAGGACACGACAACCTCTTCAGCAGGCTCGTCCTCCATATAACAGCAACCGTACAACACGACCATCAGGGTTTGATCCTATACCCATGTTGTACGCAGAATTATTTCCGTTACTACTAGCTAAGGGGCACATCCAGACTAAGTCTCCTCTTACAGTACCAGAAAATCCGCCTTTTTGGTTTAAGGCGGATCATACATGCCCTTATCATCAAGGAGGATCAGGGCATAACATTAAGAATTGTCTCAATTTCAAATCTGACGTGCTAAAGCTTTTTAGGATCGGGCTCTTATCGTTCAAAGATACGAATCCTAATGTTCTTACGAACCCGTTGCCTCAACATGAGAAAGCTGCAGTCAACCTGATTGAGAAAGAGACTAACAATGTCTATCAAATTCACGACGTACTCTTATTGAGGGCCAATCTGGTCAAGATGCATTGTAGACAGAGTGGATATGGCCATGTGCCACCTCATAACTATCATCAGTGTGATATCTGCTCTGAAGACAACCAGGGATGTTCTGTAGTGCAAGCAGCTCTACAGGAACAAATGGATCTTGGATGGATCCAAGAGCACCGAGTTCGTGGATTTAACATGGTTTAAACGAATTCTAACGTCATTCAGAACCACGACATCCGTACAATGAATGTTAACTTGGTGGCGATGCACTCAAGGCAAAGCCAGTATCATAATCTGCTGCGGCACAATTACAGTTCCTGTCTGATTTGCTCGGTAAACAAACAGGGATGCTCTTTCATACAGGAGGCCCTCCAGCGTCAGATGGATCTTGGATGGATCCAAGACTACCATGATAGGAATCCCTATCAGATCAATATGGTTCAGATCTTCGATATTCGCGTGATGAATACCAACCTGGTACAGTTACATGCTGAGCAGGTCCGACTCGGATTCTTAATATCACATGACTATCAAAGCTGTAAAGCGGGTTGCGAAAATGATCGAGGTTGTACCCTTGTCCAGGAAGCACTTCAGCACTTGCTAAATCATTGGTGGATGCCAATATACATGGATGAAGATACTCAGCAGATTAGTATCAGTAATAGAAACCCCACTCGGCGTCAGAGTCAGGATGTTCGATCAGTGGAAGCTAACCTAGTGAGGATACATTATATTCAAAGTGGGCGTGGCCAGGTACCACCACACAACTATGACAGTTGTAGCATCTGTTTGGAAAGTAACCAAGGGTGTTACCTTGTGAGATCAGCTCTTCAGGGTCAGGTCGATTGTGGAGAAATTCGTCCCTACTCGGGTTCTGGACCCATCAACTGGACGCCGAACTACCTTGTCGGGCGAGTTGAGGATGTTGTCACGATCTCTGGTCATCACAGGACCAGGGATGTTTTCGCCATTATTCCTCTGCTTGACAAATCTAAGGTTCCCAACCGGGAACGAATCGAGATCACTTATGATGGTCAGAAAAATCAGAAGGCTCCTATAGTCATCTATCTACCAGGACCGCTACCGTATGAATCAGCTAAGGCAATCCCTTACAAATACGGTGCAACAACAATTGAGAATGGAAAGGAAATTCCATTACCCTCCATTGTGAATAATGCAGACATCAGTCGAGTAACACGGAGTGGTCGAATCTTCAACAGAGGAGTTGGAGAGTCCAACAAGGAAAAGGAACTTCAGACAGAAGCTCCCGATCCACCAGTCGGTCAATCCAATAATCCCGACCTGTCGAAAAACGATGATGAGATGCTAAAGCTCATCCAAAGGAGCGAATATAACATTGTTGATCAGCTGTTACAGAATCCTTCAAAGATCTCGGTATTATCACTGTTACTCAGTTCAGAAGCGCACAGGGAGGCTCTACAGAAAGTCTTGGAGCAAGCCTTTGTGGAACAGGATGTAACAATCAGACAGTTCGATAGCATTGTCTCTAACATCACTTCCTGCAATAATTTGGGATTTAGTGATGAAGAATTACCCGAGGAGGGTCGCCGTCATAACATGGCGCTCAACATTACAGTTAACTGCCAGGACGATGCTTTAGCCAGCGTACTGGTAGACACAGGGTCAGCCCTGAATGTTATGCCGAAGTCCACTTTGATGCAATTATCATTCAAGGGCCCTCCGATGAGAATCAGCGAGGTTGTCGTCAAAGCGTTCGATGGATCCAGAAAAACAGTTATCGGCGAAGTTGATCTTCCCATAACTATCGGTCCTCACACTTTCCAAGTCACTTTCCAGGTCATGGACATCCGGGCAACATACAGTTGTTTATTAGGAAGACCTTGGATACATCAGGCTGGAGCGGTTACTCCGACCCTCCACCAAAAGCTAAAGTTCGTCAAGAACGATCAACTTGTCACAGTTTGTGGGGAACAAGCCTTGCTTGTAAGTAACTTGTCATCATCTACTGGCATAGAACCCGAGGAGGTTATTGGAACTCAGTTCCAAGCACTGTCGGTGAGCAAGGACAATCAGTTCAAAGGAGGAACCTCAATTTCCTCATACAAAGATGCTATCAAAGCGGTCGAGAGTACCGATACAACAGGATGGGGACATCTTGTCATTCCTACTAGCAATACAACAAAGAAGGGTCTTGGTTTTTATGCAACCTGTACCCAGACAGCTGCCAATGATGAAAGTCTTCATCCCCTTCAAAACTTCTTCCACAGTGGAGGTTTCCTTCACCTAGTGTCTCAAGCAGTACATGCTATCAATGAGGAAGGTCCCTCTGACACAGATGAAGAATGGAAATTCTATCTTAATGAGGACGGTTATATGTCTCAGGAAGAGGTGCCTATGCCTTTTTGTTATCCCGCACAGAGTCCGAGATTTATACCAAGGTCAGATGTCGAAATGATATACGGAGATTGTGATCCAGAAGGATGCCGTGCTCCGCCCAATTCATTAGAAGAGGACACTCTGATGAAAGACAACTTTGACCACAATTACTATGGCCCAATGGATGGTCTGCCAATGTGGCAACCTTATCCAGGAGACTTGGGGCAAGAGAGTCAGCCGAACAATGAAAATCAGCTGACCGTCGTTGAACAGAATACCTGTGTCCCCACCATGTCATGGGATCAACACTCAGGTCATCTTGAAACTGCTCAACATGAAGATGAATTCGCAACGTTTGCAGGACTTGAATTCATCAACTATGTTTTTCCCGAGGTCAACGTCATCGAAAGGGATGACTCCTCCAGTTCGAAAGAAGTTTGGGACACTCTGGGACAACCAAGTGGAAAATACGACTATATGGTCAAGTACACCGCTCCAGAAAGATCTCGTATCAGGCTCGAAGATATCCAGTCAACTGGATGGGGAGATACAGCTGAGAGCCCAAATACTATGCAAAATGCGACAGAGGAATTCTCCTACGACAATTCTGCCTGGGAGACAGATTCCAATGATCCCGCTCCACCAAAAATCAGCGTCATTTCTGAAGACAAATCAAGGAAGGTGCCAGACTTTGTGATTCACCGAGGAGTTCGCCGCCAATGGGTTGTTGTCGATGTTCTGAAGGCCGTTCACCAGTCAAATTAATTGCCATCTTTAACCTTTCACCCTGCCCAGGTGAAACAGATGTTTTGATAGGGCTCGCTTTCTGTAAATTTTCCCTCTTCGCTTTGCCCAAAGCGACAGAGTTTTGTTTTATAGGGCTGTAGTTTCAAGATTCGACTTGTTCATTAATAAAATAACGTCATTCTGTAATTTCCGCATTAATTGTTGTTTTCTCTTTTTGCTTTCTCAGAAAATGGTAATCCTAAAAAACAATTCAAAAATAAAAACAAGCAGTAAAATAAATACACTGCACACACTTGCATTTTCTCTATCTCTTCTAAACACGAACTATCACGTTATGCATATTGCTTGTTTTACACCCCGTTGAAACATACGATCCGATGCCTTCTCCCGACTTTGAGTTCCCGGTATTTGGGGCTGAAGAAGAAAATGACAATGAAATTCCATAAGAGATCTCTCGACTACTCAGACAAGAGGAAAGGTCCATTGAACCTCACAAAGAACCGTTGGAAACGGTAAACTTGGGTTCAGAGCAAGAGAGAAAAGAAATCAGGATTGGGGCACTGTTCAGTCCAACTGCCAGAAAGAGTTTGATAAAGCTTCTCAAAGAATTCCCCGATGTATTCGCTTGGTCCTATCAGGATATGCCAGGGTTGGATACCAACATCGTGGAACATCATTTACCATTGAGATCGGAATGTCCGCCAGTAAAGCAAAGGTTGAGACGCACTCACCCGGACATGGCCATCAAAATCAAAGAGGAAGTACAGAAACAGATTGACGCAGGTTTCCTCGCCACAGCTGAATATCCTCAATGGTTAGCCAACATCGTACCCGTTTCCAAAAAGGACGGAAAGGTCAGAATGTGTGTTGATTACCGAGATCTGAACAAGGCTAGTCCGAAGGACGACTTTCCTTTACCACACATTGACATGTTGGTTGACAGCACAACAAAGTTCAAAGTATTCTCCTTCATGGATGGATTTTCGGGCTATAACCAGATCAAAATGGCGCCGAAAGACATGGAGAAAACTTCGTTCATTACCCCATGGGGTACTTTTTGTTACAAGGTAATGCCGTTCGGTTTGAAGAACGCCGGGGCAACCTATCAAAGGGCCATGACTACTCTTTTTCATGACATGATACACAAAGAAATCGAGGTATATGTCGATGATATGATTGCAAAATCAAAAACAGAGAGTGAGCACGTTGAACATCTGTCAAAATTGTTCGAACATTTGAGAAAATTCAAGCTCCGCTTGAATCCCATCAAGTGCACCTTCGGTGTCCGTTCAGGGAAACTACTAGGGTTCATCGTCAGCCAGAAAGGAATTGAGGTTGATCCTGACAAGGTCAAGGCCATTCAAGAAATGCCTTCTCCGAAAACTGAAAAACAAGTCAGAGGATTCCTGGGACGTTTGAACTACATCTCCAGATTCATATTCCTTATGACCGCGACATGCGCGCCGATCTTCAAATTACTAAAAAAGAACCAGGATTGCGTTTGGTCAGAAGATTGCCAAACCGCCTTCGATAGTATTAAGGAATATCTGTTGAATCCTCCGATTCTATCACCTCCAGTGAAAGGAAGACCACTGATCATTTACCTCACAGTCCTAGAGGACTCAATGGGATGTGTACTTGGCCAACAAGACGAAGCCAAAAGGAAAGAGTCTGCCATCTACTATTTGAGCAAGAAGTTCACCGACTGCGAGACTCGGTACACGATGCTCGAGAAAACTTGTTGTGCTTTGGCTTGGGCAGCCAAACGTCTTCGCTAGTACATGATTTGCCACACTACTTGGTTGATCTCAGAAATGAATCCAATCAAGTATGTATTTGAAAAACCTGCTCTCACGGGAAGGATTGCCCGTTGGCAGATGTTATTATCAGAATATGACATAGAGTATCACGCTCAGAAAGCCGTTAAGGGAAGTATTTTAGCCGATCATTTGGCTCATCAACTGATTGACGATCAAGAATCAATCGGGTTTGACTTCCCAGACGAAGATGTCATGTATCTAAAGATGAAAGATTGCGATGAACCGCTACCCAGTGAAGGGCCAGAACCAGGTTCCCAATGGGAACTTATCTTTGACGGAGCAGTTAATCATTATGGAAACGGAATTGGGGCAATCATTGTTGCCCCTCAGGGTACCCACATTCCTTTCACCGCTCGACTTACGTTCAAATGTACGAACAACGAGGCCGAATACGAAGCATGTATCATGGGTCTCGAGGAAGCGATTGATTTAAGGATTAAAAACTTGGACGTATATGGCGACTCAGCCCTGGTTATCAATCAGATCACAGGAGATTGGAACACATACCAATCAGGATTGATTACTTACAAAGACTACGCAAGAAGGTTGCTACCTTTCTTCAACAGAGTTGAGTTTCATCATATCCCTCGTGAGGAGAATCACATGGCTGATGCATTAGCCACTATCTCTTCCATGATTAGTGTAGGTCAATGGAACGGCTTACCTAAGATCGACATAATGCGCCTTGAAAGTCCCGCTTACATCTTTACGATTGAAGCAGTCATAGACGACAAACCTTGGTATCAAGATATCAAATGCTTCCTTCAGAAACAAGAGTACCCATCTGGGGCACTCAGAAAAGACAGAAAAACCCTCAGAAGATTGGCTGGAAACTTCTTCCTGAGCGGTGACACTCTCTACAAGAGAAATTTTGACATGGTCTTGCTCCGATGCGTAGACAGACCAGAAGCAGAAATGCTGATGAAAGAAATTCATGAAGGATCCTTTGGCACTCATGCCAACGGACACACAATGGCGAGAAAAATTCTAAGAGCAGGGTGCTACTGGTTGACCATGGAATCCGACTGCTACAAGTACATGAGGAGGTGTCACAAGTGTCAGATATACTCCGACAAAATTCATGTACCGCCATCACATCTCAAAGTTCTTTCTTCCCCGTGGCCTTTTTCCATATGGGGAATCGACATGATTGGCATGATTGAGCCCAAGGCTTCAAACGGACATCGGTTCATCCTGGTAGCCATTGATTACTTCACCAAGTGGGTCGAAGTAGCGTCATTCGCCAATGTAACCCGACAAGTGGTGGTCCGATTTATCAAAAACAATATCATCTGCCGTTATGGTGTTCCAAGCGAGATCATTACTGATAATGGATCTAACTTGAACAATAAGATGACGAAAGAGTTGTGCGCATAGTTCAAGATTGAACACCATAACTCATCTCCCTACCGACCCAAGATGAACGGGGCGGTAGAAGCGGCTAACAAGAACATCAAGAAGATTGTTCAAAAGATGGTTGTAACCTACAAAGACTGGCACGAGATGCTACCCTTTGCTTTTCATGGTTATCGCACATCTGTCCGTACTTCAATAGGGGCAACCCCTTTCTCTCTAGTATATGGCATGGAAGCAGTGCTCCCCATAGAAGTAGAGATCCCGTCAATCAGGGTATTGATGGAAGCTAAGCTCACCGAAGCTGAATGGTGTCAAAGCCGACATGACGAACTGAATCTGATCGAAGAAAAGAGAATAACGACATTATGCCACGGTCAGTTGTATCAACAGAGAATGAAGAGGGCGTTCGACAAAAAGGTCCGACCTCGCATCTTCAGGAAAGGAGACCTCGTGCTCAAGAAGATACAATCATTTCTCACTGATTCCCGGGGCAAGTGGACTCCGAATTATGATGGACCCTATGTGGTCACGAAAGCTTTCTCAGGCGGCGCCTTGAGACTTGCAACCATGGACGGAGTAGAATTTGCCTACCCCATGAATGTTGATGTAGTCAAGAAATACTTTGCCTAAAAAAAAACGTCTCGGTGGATTGAAAACCCGAAAGGGCGGTCCAGGCAAAAGTTAGAGACATGAAAAAAAATCATCCTGGTGGATTGGAAATCTCATAGTACAATCCAGGCAAAAATTAGGGATAATGGCAAGTAACTATGTTCAACAAAGGCAAGTCCCTCAACAGCAGCAGTTACATCATCGGAAGAAAACTCCAGTCAAGGTCATCTTCGACAGAAGCTCAGGATGCCCCGAATTCAAAGTTGGTGGAAGGATAGTGGTCGTTATGTTTCAAAGTAGCCCTTTTCCCTGTAAATTACCATTTTCTAACTTTGTATATACTCTGTGGAATCACGCGTTTGGCTGATCTCCATCCTATCAATAAAATTTGAGCCCTTGTGCTTTTGTTTGTATTTCTTATTTGTTTTAGCTTTACAGAACGACGTTGTTAACATGATTAACGATTCTTGAAATAAAACAAAAAATGAATTTACTTGTTAAAACTTTTTCTGCTTTAAAATAAAGATGGCAATTTCTTTTGACTGTTGAACATCGAAAGAACATCATCCGCTTCTCCAGAAGTAAGCGAACTTCAAAGTGCAGAATCAAAGTGCTCCTTCTAAACCAGTTCGCCTGAATGAAGGGATCAACTGTGTCAGAGACCTTGTTTCGTCTGACACGCCTCGGCCGAGTTCTTATCTCCTAAGCCCGATCAATGGTATTCCCCGTAGGGATTATCTCTCCTAAGCAAGGTGGAATTGCTATCTTGAACCAGCGATATCTCTATACGCCCCGCGATGGCCGAGTATCCAGTCATGTTCATCTTTTAGTTTGTGTGTTGCGTCAGTTTTGTCAGCATATACATACGTACATCATGCATTATTGATTTGCATTTACATTTCATATTGCATCGCTATCACTCTAGTTGGTCTTATCCCCTAGTGATAAAAGTCCTCTCAATCGAGTTGTCAGACCTTTCCTCATTGGGAAGAGAATCATCTAAGCAATCTCTCTAGATCAGAGTCGGCACTAGACCACTTTGATAACTTGAACCTCTGAAAGGCCAGAGAACCTTCAACAGATGTCACTCTTCGCCATTGAAGATGATATCCTTGCTTTCCCGGATTAAAGAAAATCCCCAGAGAAAGCCTCTTAAGCAAAGATTCGGCAGTATAGCAGTGTTTCTCCGAAAAACCGCTGATGAAAAGGTCATCGGCACCTCAAAATTGGGTCGCATCATATGGCATTTCTCCGGGAAAATCCCGAGAAAAGTATGATATAATATCCCCAAGTGGAAACAGTCTCTCAAGATACTCGCTTTCCCCCAGTAGAATCGACAAATGGCGTCTCCAACAGAGAAGTTTGTGCACCTCTACAACTCAGACAACTGGGGTCCCCAGCAAGTCTGACATCAAAACTTTTTCCACTCAAATGGCATCTCCCCAGGAAAATTCGGTGAGAAGTTTGAAGGGAAGCCGCTACGAATAGCGTCCCTTGTCAGTAAAATTTATTGACAAAAGAAACTAAGACCAGTTCCTTGGTAGGAAACCAGGATCGAGGGGAAGTTTAAATCAGAAACTAAGACCAGATCCTTGGTAGGAAACCAGGATCGAGGGGAAGTTTAAATCAGAAACTAAGACCAGTTCCTTGGTAGGAAACCAGGATCGAGGGGAAGTTTAAATCAGCAACTTAGACCAGTTCCTTGGTAGACAACCAGGATCGAGGGGAAGTTTACCTTTTCTAAGTATCCTCGCTTAGCTAAAAGAATATGAATGCGTAAGCTACCATTCATAACCACCATCAAAATTTCGGGTATTCCGATATTTAATCCTCTTGTACCCCAAATGCCCGAATACCTTCGTCATTCACACCTTCGGGTCCAAGAAGATTAAATAGGGGCATCTGTCATACCCCAAACTTTGACCACTAAGATTTCCCATCATTGTCCAAATCATCATCACAATATGGATGAACCATCATGCCTTACCAAATGCCTCAAGGGTTGTTGAGCATTCACTACAATCAAAATTAGGGTTTCAAGCCCTCTCAGAGCCTTAGACAAAGGATCAATCAAGTAATGACATGATATTCAACTTGTCTAGCCTCTCAAACATCCACAATGGATCAAAAGGACTCCCACTTCAAGGATTAAGCACAAGGTTGCTCCCTTATAGGTGGATTAAGTCTCAAGATTGACAGTGTCACCAAATTAGGGTTTTGGTCGACCAGGGCCTCCAGATGGAAATTTTTCATCTGGGAACAAGCCAATGATCCAAAACATAACCTAATATACTCCATGGAACCTTATGGACCCAAGCATCAAGTCAATTTGACCTCAGGAGATGCATACATTAAAAATCAGGAATTAGGGTTTCTTGACCTAATTCACCCCTAAGTTGACTTTTGGGGCAAATCAAGAGCCAAGACCTCAAGACATGATTTGAGGGTCTTTAATATACTATATTGATCCATTTACAACAATGGATTAATCCAAGAAGCTTGAGCAACAAGTCTCATTTTCATCTGCACCACAATTAGGGTTTCGCGAGGAAAGTCAACTGTAACTTTGACTTTTGACCAGGACATGCTCCCAAACCCTAGGACATGCCTCAATATACCCTATGACACCCATGGAACATGTTCATCAAGTTTGATTTAGGTCAAGGACATGATTTCCTGAAGAATTACACAGTTTGGAATTCATCTGATAAAAAGTTAACTGTGCACAAAAGTCAACTTTGACTTTTTGAGATTTTTCACCAAAATGGATTTTTAACCCTAAAATGATGTTAATGTATGATTTGAATCATCATTCATCAAGATAAACCAAATAAAGTGGGATAACTTGTAAAAGGGGTAACCATAAAACTTAGAAATTTTTCTAAGTTATGGAAAAAGTACCACTAATATACTAACTTTGGAGGGTCATAACTCCTAAACCACATGGCCATTTTTTCTCATCCAAAGATGGATTTGTAGCCCTCATTACCCTCTACAAAAACTTCAACTAGACCTAAGTCCAATTCATTAAGGATTTTGAGTTATGGAGTGATCAAAATCAAGAAATCACACTTTGTTCCAACACTTAGTGAAAATTTCACTAAGTCAGATTTTGCTTCACTTTTTGCCAAATGTAGAAGGATTTTTCACTTGGAATCAAAAGAGATCAAAACCAAACTTGTTCAAACAGTTGTTATATCATGTAAGGGCTTTCCAAAATGGTCAAAAGCATTACCAAATTCAACTTACACCATGAGATATGACATTGGCAAGTTGCCTTGTTGAAATCTGTCAAAGGCAAGGCAGAATTTGCATTTTGCTCAATTTGCCAAAATCAGCCAAATTCAAATGCTCCTATCCACTTGGACACATCTGAGGATTGAATCTAAAGGGGACAATCACTGAGCCAAGCCTCCAAAGTCCATGGAACAAGAAATAGCATGTTGAACCTAGAATGGCCAAAATAGGGACAAGACTCCAAATTTGGATTGAAGCATTCAATGGAAGCATCAAGGTGGCATGGACTGAGCCATTCTCATCTGAAATTAGTCAAGACTTATCCAAGACCAAGGGAACCAAAGCTCTGTGCCCTAACCTCTAGTCAATGGCTAGAGGAGACTTGGATTTTCATTTGCCAACATTGGCCAAACCTACTTACCAGCTGCCATTCACTATTCCTTGCAAAACAAACTTGCTCTACTATAAATAGAGCTCAATTGTGATCAGTTTGAGTACACCAAAGCCATCTAACAGATGCTTTCCTCAAAATCTCTTTCTCTTAGCAAAAATGCCTTTCTTAGCAAGGTAGCTATCGGGTTTTGAGTTTGAGAGCAATTCCAATCAAACCAATCACTCACACACCTCATATACATCACATATGAGCTGATCAAACACTTAGATCACTTCTGAAACACCAATTTCACAAAATCACCAGCTGGTTGCTCAAATTTTCAATCAAGTTGCAGCTGAGGTACCACAAATTGATCCAGCCAATTTCAATCAAGTCCAACCATTCAAACACACTCCATAGGGTGTAGGGAAGCTGTTCAGAACATCACCACTCATCTGTAACACCTCCAAATCAAAAATCACATTGCACTTGCTGTCACGGCTTGGAGGTAAGCATATACTTGGTCATCTCTCAATCCATGCATATTTCCTCGCACAATAATTTGGCCATATGTTCATAATCATGCATGGAATGTTTTCCCTCAATTAATTGCATTGTTTGAATCGTGTATCAAAAATCCTAGCCTTCATGCAGAAATTAGGGTTCTTGAGGTTTCTTCGTGATTTCATGTTTTATGTTTAATTTAAATGAAATTAAGTGTTATAAACATGATCGTGAGGTTGAGACGAGCATAATGATATGTGAATTGCATGATATGATTACGTATTCAGTGAGATTGGATGGAAAACGCAAATCAGCCAAACCCAGAACACGCGCGTGTTCTTCAGCTTGTTCTTGGCGCCTTTTTTCCAAATTCAAATATTTGAATTTTGTGATTTTGTTTAATTGATTCAAAAATTAATTTCTCTCTGAGTTTTAATGATTTTGAGTTGATTCTTTTTTTAATAATTCACAAAAATGTTAAAATATTTTATTTTATCAAAAAATCCCAAAAATATTATTTATTTATATAATTGATATTTTTGCAAAGAATTAATATTTTAATTGTTTTTGACATATTAAATATTTTTTCCACATTGATTTTGCAACTTTTAATGCTTTCTAATTATTTTGTAGGTCAATACTTAATTTTTGAAGCATTAATCCAAGATCACAATTTGTTTTTCACATGTTAAACAATTTTGATCATTTTAATTGAATTTTTATTCAATTAAATACATTTTTGAAAACAAATTAGGGTTTTTGGATTAATTCAACCCTCATAAATCATTTTCAAAACACTTTGGGCCTCTAATAGAGTGTAAGACCCAATCCTTTCTTGACCAAAACATTTTGGGCCTCAGTGTATTGTATAAGTCCCGATACCGTCAAAAACAAACGGCGCGATCGTCGCCTTTTGAAAAATAACAATTGGGCCTCTAATAGAGTGTAAGACCCAACCCCCTCTTAACCAAAATCATTTGGGCCTCACTTATTGTATAAGTCCCTCTGCGTTAAAAGAAAACCTCGGCGCGATCGCCATTTTAAACGGAAAAATCATCTGGGCCTACCCTCGTGTTATAAGCCCCACTCTTTTTCTTTAAACATTTTTGGGCCTCTTGAGAGAGTGTAAGACCCATCCCTTTGTACAGAAAACATTTTGGGCCACAGTCACTTGTATAACTCCATCTGTACAAATTCAACAGTGCGCTCACTGATAAAACCCTGGGCCTCTCCTTGAGCTGTAAGCCCCAAAACTTTCTTTTTCAAAGCACTTTCTCCTTTGATTTTGAATATACTGTTGTTTTCAATCTTTCTTTGTTGAACAACTAACCAAACAGCATGGAAGCTCTACAACTGAGTAAGTGGTTATCGCTTTCATTTACTGCTTTCATATACATATAACTGTATTGTGGGGCTGTTTCGCTGTAAGTCTTCTTTCATAAACTCATATCAACTGTGTAATAATAGTATAGATATTTCAAATTTCCCCGGTAACTACATCTAGAACTAGATGACGCCGTTTTGTTTATTCATAGAAATAGACAACTAGATCCCCAATAAGATCACCAGATACAGTCTTCTCTTCGGCTGTCCTCATTAGGAATTGTCAAGAAACTCTACTCCCAGAGATGAATGTCTTCTCCGTGAATGGCATCTCTGAGTTTCTTCCAAATTCTCGAACTTTCCTGACTTTGATCTATTCTCGGTGAATAGCATTGCCTTGAATTTCTCGGGGTTTGGGGGCCCATGGGCTTCTTAAAAGCATCGGCCTTCTCTTGGGCATCGTACAAGGACCCACATGCTTCCTAAAAGCAACCCCGCCTCCTATTGGGCTTAGTACAAGGACCCTACGGCTTCTTAGAAGTATCCATAGCCTCCTCTTAGGCTTCGTATAATGATCTCTTCCTCCGGGAATGATAGCCTTCTCTTGGGCTTCGTACAAGGACCGATCGGCTTCTTAAAAGCTTCCAGCCTCCTCTTGGGCTTCGTACAAATTGTCCCGACGACCTCCTAGAGGTATAGGAACAGAACTTAATCATCTTCATAGAACAGTCTTTTCATAGAGTCTACTACTGTTTCTCAAAGCATAGTACAAAAGGTGAAACTCTAGACTTGGACAGTCTAATCTCCTTGAGTCTCAAAGACATTCTCAAGTGACCCTTTCGTTAAATAGAAAGGAAACCCATAGACTCGGATAGTCTCAGTACCCTTCGGATTTCCCGCTTCCTTAAAGAACAGGAAATATCCCTGACCCTCGAATCAAATCCTCGAGTACAGTGTTGCTCATATAAGAACTGATTTTCTCTTTAAAATCAGTATACTGGACCTGTCACTCAACTGAAACAGTAATCATAGCCTCCTCTTAGGCTTTGTATAATGATACTTCTCTTGTGAAGTTAGCCTCCTCTTGGGCTTTGTACAAATGATTCTCCCCAGCGGAGTCAAACAACGTTTAGCCTCTTTCTCGGGCTTTGTACGAGACACATAAGAGACTCCCTCGTTGAGTCGATCACTCTTTCGCCTCCATCTCGGGCTTTATACGAGATACAAAAGGTTCTTATCGAGCCAAACAAACAACAACCTCCATCTCGGGCTTCGTACGAGATACAAAAAATCTCTTGTTGAGTCAAATAGCCTTCATCTCGGGCTTTATACTAGATACCAAACGACTCCATCGTCGGGTCAAAACCTTTTAGCCTCTCTCTCGGGCTTTGTACGAGACACATACTAGTCTCCTCTTAGGCTATGTATAAGAAAACCACTGGTTAATCCAATTAACCTTTTAGCATCAAAGTTGTGCCTCGTTCACAGTACACAAACATCAATAACTCTTCCCCCTTCATCTAATCGCTGTAAGCGGCAAGCCTCTGGATCATCTATATCCATGCCACTGTCCCTCCTTTAGCATGAGAAATTCCTAAGGAAAGATGGCATTGCTCTACACTGAGTTAAAGTCTTCTCCTTCAGGTTGAAAAAACCCCTTCTAAGGAAATTATGGCATTGCTAGGATTCACACATCCCGGTTAAAGTAATTCTCCTTTACAAACAGATAAACCCCTTTTAGAGATGACAAATTCTCTCTAAAGTCGAGACTTTTCAGCTTCACATCTTGGGCTTCGAACAAGATACAAATCACCTTTCGCTTCACGTCTTGGGCTTTGAACAAGACACCAAAACAACCATTTCCTCCCATAGAATAGGAGGAACTACGAACGCTCTGGTTTCCCTGTTTCAGTAAACGGGAATACGTAGGCATAAGATTGAAAGAAAAATCTTAGCGAGCACACTAAACAAAAACCCAAAATCCCATATCAAAAGCAGTAATTCAAAAGCATCAGTCCTAACATCCTAACCCTTGTTCCCCGCCAGAAACCTTCTGTCTGAAAAGAAAACCGTATTGGCGAAAATACAAATAACCAGTACAAAGGCCCCCCCACATTGATAGCATTCGTAACCTAACAGACCGCTGTTTAAACTCAGTATGCAAAGCAGGGTTAATTGGAGACATCTATTTCCCTTCCTTATTCAGCTCACAATAGGATAAAAAATGAATCGACCTGTAGTTTTAAGCTCAAACCGCAGAGAGCGACCAGCGCTTAAGAACCGCGTCCAAAATCGCTCGCTACAATACCTTCGAGTATTGTGTCGGATAGAGATCTGAGATTTACATCGAGGTTCTGAAAGGGTTTGTAATATGCGTTGGGTACTAAGTTGAGGATGAGTTCTGCCTATCATTCGCAGACGGACGGTCAGACAGAAAGGACTATCCAATCTTTAGAGGATTTACTGAGAGCTTGTGTGTTGGATCATGGAGGATCTTGGGATAGCCATTTTCCGTTGATTAATTTCACGTACAATAACAGGTTTCATGCTAGTATTGGAATGACGCCCTATGAAGCTTTGTATGGGAGGAGGTGTGTGACTCTTTTGTGTTGGTATGAGTCAGGCGAGAGTGTTGTACTCGGACCTGAGATTGTACACGAGACGACCGAAAAGATTAAGATGATCCAAGAAAGGATGAGAGTGTCGCAGAGTCGTCAGAAGAGCTACCATGATAAGAGAAGGAAGACCCTTGAATTCCAAGAGGGAGATCACGTGTTTTTGAGGGTGACGCCAGTGACTGGTGTGGGTCGAGCTTTGAAGTCTAGGAAGCTCACTCCATGTTTTGTTGGTCCATACCAAATCTCGCAGAGGATAGGAGAGGTAGCCTATTGAATTGCTTTACCACCGTCACTTGTGAATTTGCATGACGTGTTCCATGTGTCGCAGTTGAGGAAGTACATTCTGGATCCGTCGCATGTGATTCAGATGGATGATGTACAAGTGAGGGATAACCTAACAGTGGAAGCTTTACCTGTGTGGATTGACAGACGAGAGATGAAGCAACTGCGGGGTAAAGGCATAACTTTGGTGAAGGTGTTGTGGGGCGGACCAGCTGGCAAAAGTTGGACATGGGAACGCGAAGATCAGATGAGGGAGTCGTATCTGACTCTATTTCTTTGAAGTAATTTTCGAGGGCAAAAATTCTTTAAGTGGGGGAGAGTTGTAACACCCCAAATTTATTTAATTTATTTAAATATAATATTTGTGAATTTTCGGTGAATTTTGGTGGTTTGTGTTGACGTTGACATTTTCGTGGAGTTTTGGTTATTTAATTAAATAATAGTATATAATATGAATATATTAGTATTATTATTAATTTAAATAATATTAGAGGAATTAAGGGTAAGATGGACTTTTCAGGAAGATTAGTGAGGGTATTATGGGGAAAGCTCATTTTGGAAGCCCAAGGGTTTAACAAAAAGGAATTGGAAAGGAATAGGATTCATTTTGGTTGGAACGTGAAAATAAGGAGAAAGGTGCATAACTCTGAGGAAAGAAGGAAAAGGCGAGGATTCGTGAAGGCTTCCAAAGAATTAGTAGAGAAAACTCCGGAACGACAATCTAAGGTATGAGGAGTATTGCCTTTCGTTGTTTTCAATATAGGAAGTGATGTGTTTAAAGTGGATTTTGGGGTTTTTGGGGTTTTTGAAGGGTTTATGAGTTATTGATGATTTAGAGGTATTTCTGAGGATCGATGATGGATTATTAAGGGTTGAATTGATTCGGGTAAAAATAAGCCTTCGAGGCAAAACCTTCTTTGATGATATGTGGGATCTTGTATGAGAAAGGGATTTATGGGGTTTATGGGAATCTTGAGAATTTGTGAAGGTTTAGGTATTTTGAGTTAGAATAGTGAGATTAACCGACCTAATAGTCGTAGGTTTTATACCTTTGATTGCCTTGATGTTTCAGGACTGTTTTGGGAGTGTTTTAGGGTGAATTGAGGTTGGAATCGTAAAGGATTTTGGGGCTGTGATGCTACTGGTGCGTAGCAGCGATTGCAGGAATTGCTAGTTCGCAAAGCGAACAAATCATTCGCAAGGCGAATGTTCGCCCAGACTCACAAAGCGAGCAGCGCAGCGAATACGCGATAAATTATGTGATGATACTGGGATGAATTCTGAGATTGATTTGTGGGCTCGCACAGCGAATAGAGGAACAAGGAGAGGCAGACTAGGGAACTCTCTGGTTTTTGTATGGGATTGGGGCGTCGCTGCCAGCTTCGCAAAGCGAAGGTCCTAGCAAATAGGTTCGCACAATGAACTCAGTAGCGAACTCCTGCTGTTCGCAAAATTTTGTTTATGATTTCTGTGATGTTCTGAATATTGATGATGTGATCTTTCTGATGGTTTACTGTGATGTTACTAATGATTATAAGATGATGATTTGTGATGTTTTGATTAATATATGATGACATGATTAACATGATGTTTTGGTGAATGATGATGCACATAATGATATTTTGATGATGATGATTATTGACGTTGTGTATCATGCATTCATAGTATATTCTGGTGATGATGTTAGGACTTCGGTCCAGTGATGATGATGATGTTAGACTTTGGTCTATTGTGGCTTCCATCCCATTGTGTGGATGTGAAGTGGTTTATGACGTGCTCCGGTTCTTGTGTGGAACTGATCCTATTGACGGGGATCTTTGGAGGGTGATGGCCTAAGTGTCCATCGCTTATGACGATTGGTACCACATGCATGAGTCCTATTGTGCATTGCATTTATGTGGCATTTGTTGTGATTTATGATGACGTGTTTTGATGTTTTCCTTGTGATGACTCTGATGATGTTGTATATGATGATGACGCCATTTTTATGCATATCTTATTTTATATTGATTATAATGAATTGTATTACTCACCCTGCCTGTTTGAATGTTGCCTCCACGTGGGTAACGTGCAGGTGATAAGGATTAGTTGTGGATGCTTTTGAGGATTTTTGAAGTTATTTGCATTTTGGTCGATGTAGAGGGTCTTGCTCTGATAGTGTAACATCGGGTTGGGTCGTTGAGTCGAACCATGTTGAGTTTTATTTGGCTGTTATTTTATTGATTATTTGATGACTATGGTTTATTTTAATAAACCCTTTTGTGGGATTTTTGTGGTTATGGTGGTTCTGCTGCCCTTTGAAGGCGTTTTGAGTTATTTTGAGGAAAACCCGTTGTTTACGGAGCAATTTTGTTGATTTGAATTTATTGAGAAATGTGCACCCTTTGAGGTGATTCTGATTTTACTATGATTTTATGTTTATTCCGCTGCGATAATTGTGGGGTAGAAAAGGGTGTTACACACATCGTCAAAAGGGTGATGGAAAGAGATCAAAACATATCCGAAGGTACACAACCTGAGCTCGGAACACATCGTCAAAAAGGCTGACGGAAAGGAACAATAATATATCCAAAGGTACACAACCTGAGCTCGGAACACATCGTCAAAAGGGTGGATGGAAAGAAACCAAAACATATCCGAAGGTACATAACTTGAGCTCGGAACACATCGTCAAAAGGGTGATGGAAAGGAACAATAATATATCCGAAGGTACACAACCTGAGCTCGGAACACATCGTCAAAAGGGTGACGGAAAGAGACCAAAACATGTAACATCATCCACGTCAAAGGATTGACAGAATGAAGAAATTGACTTCATCGAAGAGACACCTCGTCAAAGGATTGACGGAAAGAAACGGATCACTAAACATCATCCACGTCAAAGAATTGACGGAATGAAAATCAACTGACATCGTCAAAAGGGTTGACGGGAAGAACACCTCGAACAGGGATCACACCAAATGGGTTGATGGAAAGTGGCTGACTAAAGGTAACACCATTGGTAACTGTAAAAGTATGAATAAAATCAAGGACGAATAAGCTTTTCGGGAGAGATCACCACTTATCGTTGCAGAGGTAATGATAGCAAAACAAGCTTCTCAAGGAGATTGCCACTTGTTGTTGGGTATAAATTCCAAAGAGATGTTGATATTACAACACTGTTGGAGAAATAATTTTGTCTTCAATGAGGATCTGTAAAAAATTCTTCTTGCGAGACACGGTGCAAAATAAATGCACGTACAAACTAGGTTCAGCAACCTAAACAGGCCCAATAGCACACTTGCCAGGGGTCAAAAATCGATCTAGGAACAAGCTAGAAAGATACGGTCAAACAAGACTTCAACCATTGAGGAATGAGCTTAAATGGGGATTTATCTTATCCAAGCATGGAAAAGATAACTTAACCAACCATCATCCACGAGGATCAAACTCTGTGGGGAATTCAGAAAGGATGGGCACTTTATGCCTAGGGCTGACAACTCTATTGGAGAGAATAGACAAGCCCAGTCACTTGGGGAGATAAACACCAAAGTGAACAAAAACATGTAAACACCAAGACAGGGTAATAGAAATTCTAAGATGCTATGCATATGAGAATGCATGTATGCCATGTTTATGCTTATGCTGACAAAACAGACAAAGAGAAGTGAGATTGGAGATGAAATAAACATCTCGACAAGGATACCCACCCGACCTCATCAGATTGGACCATCACTGGGGGTGAATAAGAAGAATCGGCAACACTACTTCAAGGTTACAAACTTCTCTAAGGGAAAAGAGTAATTCACTCGGGGTATAGCATCATGACTTCGCTAGGATTGCCATCATGAGCTTGATTTCTTTACTGGAGGGAAATTTGTGGAGAATTGCCAAGATTAGCTGAAGTAACAGCTTATTGGGGAGCTAGCAAAAGATGTCACAATAGCTGAGTAGTTATGCATAACTCATCTCCCCCAGAGTACATGGTCTGTCAGAAGAAAATATCAAGAGGATTTTACAAAAGAATTGGCATACAAGATGCTTCAATATCTTCAAACTCTTGGAGAGATTCATGAATCTTGGCCTAATTACCACAGATTAACTGCATTTGCACAACAAAGTCTTTGAATTTGTTCTTCAGACTGGTTGATCTTTGAGAGATTTACCGAATCTCGACCTGACTGCTTCTGATTAACTGGTCTGTGAGGATAAGTCATCAAAAGGATTTTACAGAAGAATTGGTATACCAGATGCTCCAATGTTTTCAAACTTTTGAAGAGATTCATGGATCTTAACATATCTGCCCCAGTTCAACTGCATTTGCACAATAAAGTCTTTGAACTGTGGTAGGAATAACTGGGGAACAAACTTACCCCTGTTGGTGGGTCATTGGAGTCCAAACTTGTCATAAGATGACCTCAAGAAGGCTTGCCCCAATATTCTAAACTTTTGAAGAGTTATGCCCCTGATTCAAAAACTCTTGGAATGGTTTATTGGGAAATCCTTACACTTGGTTGCCCCAGGCTGAGCTTCCTTTATCAATTCAAATTCCCTAACTGGCTGTATTTGTTGGGATTCCTTTGATATTGAATTGTTTTGCAAACAAGTATTGTTCATTAAAAATTGACAATTTCAATGCAAAATTCATGCAAGCTTTTGAAATCAAGTTTTATTGATGAAACACACACAGTGGAGTGATTAAATAAAGAACAAGGAAGGATCTAGCCATTTATAGAATGACAGATGAAGTGATCATCACACGCAATTAGCAAAGATCATTAGGATTCAGCTTGATCAACCTTGTTGTAGTATGCTTTCAAAACAACCTTACCTCAATTAGGTCTTTTAAGGGTTGTAACGTGGCTTGGTTCATGGTTTATGAAACAAAAGATAAAGGCTCAAAGTTTATTTGTCCCCACCCAATCTTCGTGATGAACTTCAATCCTACGCTCAATTAACACAGGCTATACATTCGGATTCCCATAGGCTAGGAATGAACTGATGGTAGTTGATGATGACTCAGACACCTTGGATAGTCATTACTCCCTTACAATATTTGGTTACCCTTTATTGTTGAGGTTTTGAGACCTCTTCTTGTCTTTACTGAGGTTATGGGACCTCTTCTTCTGGGTTGAGGTTTTGAGACCTCTTCTTGTCTTTGTTGAGGTTATGAGACCTCGTCTTGTCTTTGCTGTGGTTATGAGACATCTTCTTGTCTTCTGAGGTTATGAGACCTCGTCTTGTCTGGCATATAAGCCCTTTTGCATAAGGCAATGATCAGGAGCTTCCCATCTTTCCTAGCTTTTGCCTTGAAAGGGACTCGACTCATTCTTCGGGTAAGGATTTCATAACGATCCTTCCTTATTTGTCGCTTTGGGAACAACTTGTACAACATTTGTTCATTTGATTCGAGAGAGTTGACAGGTGTCCTGTATAAAGCTCTTGTATTAGAATGCATAACCAAGTTAAATTGAGAACTACCCTGTCCCAAGGTTGAGATTTACGGGTTTTTTGTGTAAGGAAAGAAAACTCCTACTTCTAGGCTCGAAGGGGTTAATGAGGGATTATCTTCCTTATTTCTCCAGTGTTTAGGAATTGAAACAATGTCTTACATCATCGAGAAGGTTTAATTGGAAGCAGACCAACAGCAGTTATGGATATAATGTTATCATCATCCTCCCTAATCTTTGCTAAAACAACAGTTTGATAAAGATAAGTGGATGGAAAAAGATTTTTTTTTTTTTTTGCTTTTTGTGACAATCAAAGAAAATGAGTGAACACGAATGAATTTAATCAAAAGATGCATAAACATTTCATTAATCTTGTCAATTTCAAAAAACGACAGCTTACAAGCCAAAACAAATTCAACATGCAAAGAAAATACAACATAAATGCTAAAATAACCAAAAGACTGCCAGCTTCGAGGAACTGGGCTTTCCTTTCTTGATTTACCAAACTGAGATAATCATCTTCAGAGTTGATTGTTGAAATCCATTTGAGAATCATCTTCACACATACTCTCAGAAATTTCTTCCATCTCAGAGTCTGATGAATCCGTCTGATTAGGTGAAGGATTGTTGATTTGAATGCCTTGAGGCGTGAATGAGAACATATTGGAGTCAAGCAGAGTCTGAACCTTGCTCCTAAGCACCTTACAGTCTTCAGTTGAATGCCCTTGTGCCCCAACATGGTAGTCACATCGGGCATTGGCGTCAAAGCCTGGTGGGTATGGAAAAGGCGTTGGATCTATCTCCTTTGGCACTATCAATCCACCTTTGATTAA
Organism: Lathyrus tuberosus; assembly: GCA_022829125.1. NCBI lineage: Eukaryota > Viridiplantae > Streptophyta > Magnoliopsida > Fabales > Fabaceae > Lathyrus > Lathyrus tuberosus. The sequence goes on from JALAZF010000045.1 coordinate 12,811,520, forward strand.
ATCTGGCAAGAACTGACCGTATGACTTTGGCAACGGGGTGAAATTCCTCTCTGGCTTTCTTCGCCTTTGTCGAGTGTGCTGATGCGGATAATGACGGTAGGACCGTTGATACTGAGGTTTTTGATCTGGAGAAGAATATTGTCCCTAGAAGATCCCTGACTCTGAACACTTGAGTTGCATGAGTGCTAAGCTATTGGAGATTCCCAAGTAGAATTACTTTCTTTTTCCCATTCTTCTTGAGAACTGACAACTGATTTACTCTCACTAGCTGGGATGTCTGAGGTGCCTCAAATTTTTCCGCTCTTGAGACCACTCTCGATGCGCTCTCCAGCTATTATCAAGTCAGAGAAATTTGATGTCACCATGCCAAACAGCTTTTCTCGGTACGGGCCTTGCAAAGTATCCACAAACCAGTCAACCAATTCCTTATCTAAGAGTGGTGGTTGAACGCGAGCAGCTATTTCTCTCCATCTCTGAGCATATCCTCTGAAGGATTCCTTGTCTTCTTGAGATAGGTCTAGCAAATGCAGGCGACTAGGAGCCAAGTCAAGATTGTAGTTGTATTGCTTCACGAAGGCATTGGCTAGGTCTGACCATGATTGGATGTGACTACTCTCTAGCTGCATGTACCAATTCAGTGATGCCCCACTCAGACTGTCTTGGAAACAATGGATCATGAGTTTGTCATTACGGACATGTGAAGTCATCCTTCTGCAATACATCACCAAATGCTGTTTCGGACAGCTATCCCCTTTGTACTTCTCAAACTTTGGTGTCTTGAACTTAGGAGGTATCAGAAGGTCAGGTACCAAACACATGTTTAAAGCATTCAAATCAGCAGCGTCACGACCCTTAATGGCATCAAGCTTCTTTTCCAATGCACGACACTTTTCCATAATCTCAATGTCTCCTGGGTCCTTGGTTTTCATCACAGGGATTACCTCTTGGGAATCTGGCTCAGAGAATTCGAAACTGCGGTAT